>CM042432.1:14749378-16059378 GCA_023631565.1 Gymnocephalus cernua
GCAGAGGAATGTACCACAAAGCAGAAGCTTGAGGTAACGGGTACCATGACGGTGGTTATCAAATTTCTCTGTTAACTCGGGTTTTCTTTTTCAGTCTCTGTGCACTTCCCATAAAAGGCATTAAGACATTTGACTCTTCTACTGCACTAAACGGATCGATTGGGTGGAGCTACTTCCGACAATGAGAAAAATGAAAAAAACATATCACAGCAAAAAGCAACACTGTTGCTGCAAAAAATACAAGAGAGGAATGTTGGAATGTAGGTGAATTTTTTTTCATGCATTCTATTTCTAACATGACAGCTGCTCTTTCTACAGCTCTGACATTTTAAGCTGGAAGCACTGGCCTATTTTTAAACGTTATAGTCTACTCAAGAACTGTACTTAGGTCTGACACTGTCCAACAATCTAGAGAGCCACCTTCGTGACACGGAAAGCCCTGGCTTTAGACGCAACATACCTTGCTAAGCCACTAATTTTGCTTTGTGGAAATACTGCATGGTGCCAGGTCTCATACAGGCCAAACACTTTTAAGCAAATCAAGAATTCAATCAGAATCAGAATCAGCCTGTTGATAATTGGCAGGATGCTTCAACTTAAAATATAACTCCTAATTCTTTTCAGCTGGTCAGCATGCAGTAGAATTCCCAATATATCAAACCATGGACATTGGGAGTAGACCCCCCCCCCCCCTACCCCCCCAAATGCCCCTTTATGAAACACGGGAATGGGGGGAGGGTGTCAGAGACGTTTTTACTCGCATGTTAGTCTATATCCACGACGTTTGCACTTCCGGGATTGCTCCGGTGCCGCCGGAAATTCTGCTGGATGTCCCTCTTTTTGGCCGGACGTCTGTTACCTTCCGCTTTCTCCGGTGGATTTATGAGGACTATGGTTAACTGCTCCTCAGATCTCTGCAGGGTAAATACAGACAGCTAGCTAGACTATCTGTCTAATCTGAGTTTTCTGTTGCACGATTAAAACAACTTTTGAGCGTACACATGTTCCACCAAAACAAGTTCCTTCCCGAGGCTATTTTGCAGCGGCACCGTCGCTCCGCTCGGCACTTAGCACCGCCCAAGACAATTGTGATTGCTTTAAAGAAATGCCAATAAACCAGAGCATGTTTTTCTACCATGCCGGGAATGCTGTGTGGACTAGCCAGACCTTCCTCCACAGTGCTATACCGTATGGATTTTTTTAATGGATTTGAATGGGACTGCAATGGAATGCTTTCCCTAAACACCCTGCCCTTACACTCCAATAGCCAGTGCTTGCGCTTACATTTGCTCTGCTTCTGCTCATAACTGTATGCTTGCACTCATGCTATACTGTTGCTTGGGCAGATTTCCTACGCACAGTAATACGTGAGGTTGATGCACAATAAAAAGGCACTGAATAATATATTTATCCACATTTTGCAAACCGGCAATGTAGTGTGCTGTAGTGATGGACTGGGAGAACGGCGAGAAGCTGCACTCCAGCTTCAACACTTCTCCTCTCAGTCAGGCTGCTTCTGTGCGCTCTTGAATCATCTCCTCTCAGAATTGTTTTTGTATTTATTTATTTTTGGGCATTTTTAGGCCTTTAATTTGACATGACAGCTGAAGACATGAAAAGGGGAATGACATGTAGCAAAGGGGCGCAGATAGGAGTCGAACCCAGGCCCACTGCGTCGAGGAGTAAACCTCTATATATGGGCACCTCTGCTCTCGGATCTTTTGTGCAATAACCTTTAAAAATTCCCCAACCAATAGAATGTCAGGTGTGGTGTTCACCACTGAAATGATCCCTGCCCCATTGCGGGTGCATTCTCTTTTGTTTTTTAGAGGTTCCCTTGGGGGGCGGTTTTTCTTTACCGGGTTCATCCACTCAGTCCTTCCATACAGTCATGTTGCACCGCTCTAGCCAGCATGTGTGTAGCAATGGCCCATGTTTCCCATCATGCAGTGCTGGACTCGGTATTGTGTTAACTTTATGTTCCAAAATGCAAATGTTTTCTTTTTGTTAGTGCTAGTATGTAATGTGTCTGTTCAGAACATGGTGGTTTGTTTGGGTAATTGTCATTTTTGTGCTGGTTTAACAATATTGAGGTGGCTGTTCAGGAAAGCTGCACTTTTCAACAGATTAACCATACCCAATATCCAATAAATAACTGCTGTGCAAACTGATCTAATCCTTAATGAAATAATGAAACAACCACAAACCCTTGAAACAATGTGCATTGGTGTATGTAGTTGAATTGTTGGCTATTTTGTTGATAACAACAATAACTAAACAGGGCCAATTTTGGCCCTGACAAAAAGTAACAACATGTGTATTTAAACTGAAACGGGGGTGCTAGTTAACATTAGTAATTAAACTTAAACAGCTAATGTAAGTCGAAACTGCCTGCGAGCTTCTCCTGTACTATACGGTAATTCCTCTACTATGCGACAGAAAGTTGCGTGGTTATGACACAATCGTTAGCCTATTTTTACAAAAACGTCTGCTACGGGGCCCATAATGTGAGATACAAGGTAATGGAGCCTTTTATACATTGGACAATGTATAAAAGGCTCCATTACCTTGCCTGCCTTCATCGTTATCATTGTTTATTTCTAAAGAAACACAATGTGTTTCTTTAGAAATAAACAATGGATAGAGTCTTTAAATGCTTCAGGTGTAAAGTTACTTGCTGTCAAAGTGACGCCAAAATGAATGGCAGTCAATGGAATGCTAACGGAAGGTGATGGCTTGTCTCCCCATAGGAGGTATGCTTTTCAGATGCTCGCTTACCCCCTTGGAGTTTAAATGCACATCTCTGCTGATTGGGTATCCCCTGTGACACACCCACCAAACAAGAGAAAACATATCTCTAAGCCCATTGCCTCACCGTTTCACACACACACAACGAGGAAACATGCCATTCAATGCGAAAACCGTACCAACATGGTGCACACCGTTTTGAGATTGAATGTGCCTGTGCAGAAGTCCATAGGCTACATTCGATGCAGTATTGCAAGATAGATAACCTTTCACCTTAATTTGTATCTTTATAGGCTGCACGTTCTGTTAAACATGCTGCAATTTAATTTCCCAAATGCTAGCATGGTAGCTGCAGAACATAAGTAGATAGCAGAATTACAATTGTTTTGTGCACACATTTTATACCTATATGTAGCCTATGGGATGATGTGTGATCTGCTCACTCTGACTCTGATTGGCTAGTACTCGTTTACCTCGTTGGATGGATTGGTTAGGTTTAGGCACGAGGAGTGAGATTGGTTAGGGTTAGGGGAAGAATTACAGGGCAAGCCAACCAGAGGCATAGTAAGGCAGAGTAAGGCGGGACATTCCTTCGCCATCCTAGGAAACGTAAATTTGCATACAATTTGGGACAATGCTGCCTTCATCGTTACCACGTAGAAAGTTCTTTATAAAGGGTTATGTGAGCTGTTGTTGACTTTGTCTAAACCAACAGCTAAAAAGACGACAACTACTGTAATGCAGTGACATAATAAAATGGAGAGAATAAAATGAATGTCAGATAGGCCTGATTTTCATCATCATTAACAAATGTTAAGCGAATGTTGAGAGCAAATACACACAACAACTGTAACACAAGGAAATGCCAACAACTAATCTGAGAAGCACTTATTGCTACCTTGCTCTATTTTTTTTTAAAAAGAAGCCATTTGCTTCGTCAGTTAATGTGCATTGTCTGTGTACTACATGTAAATATCACTAATTTCCGACAACTAAAATGCAGCACCACTTTCTCTAGGACGTCTCCTCCTCCTGACCGCAGCGTACAGAGCTTCAGTGGAGTTTGTTTGGGCAACGACAAGTAAGTTGTGGTTGCTGACCGGTGGTGGTTTAACTTCTATCAGTAACGTTACATGGTACGTGTTTCTTAAAGAAGGACTGGTGGCAGTTGCTTTCGTCACCGGGATGCAATGCAAGATAAATCTAACGCATCAGCCAGCCCCTTTGGCAGCATATTGCCACCGCTAAGCTAACGTTAGCTAGAAACGGCTAGCTTTATGCGGTGTGTAACGTTATTCGTCTGTAGCTAACCATAGCACATTGTTTACTAACAACATGCATTTTTCTGTGGTAAAAACCTACTGAGGGCAAATAACGGGGTCAATAGCTTCCCCGACAGTGTATATAGGCCAAGGGCTAGCTCCATAATATCTGGCTGAAAGTGTCAGCACCGGACAGTCCATGGTCAGAACGCTGCTGGATTTATGTGTTGCACACCTGCGTCATCTGCTGTTGTAGTTTTGCAGAATTAACGTTAAATCACATTTAAACTGTGGGAAATGCCATTCACGTTTTCCTGGAGCCCAAGGTGACCTGTTCACAAACCCTTTTTGTCCGAACAACAAGCCAACTTTACTGTCCTAAATACTAATTTATTTGTAGTGAATGTAAGGAGCTCCCTGCATTATCATTATGCCTCATTAGTTTTTGTAATGTTGTAATATTCCCTATTATATGTTTCTTTGTTTTTAAACATGTACTATGTTACTTGATTTTGAGTTTAGGATTGTTTTCGTTCATTATTTGGGGTAAACAAACAACCCCAACAGACTGAATGATTTCAATAGGAAAACATAATTAAAAAAGTATATAGTTATTCTAGTGTAGTGTAGTGTGAGTGTAACTGTGTTTGCGTTTGATCGATTCATTTCTTATATTTTCCTATGCCCTCTCATTTTTTGTAGTCAGTATTGGCAATTTCACTCACTAAGAATTAATGTCATCTCTATTTGTTCAAACTGACCTAATGCATCAACCAATGTTTGTTAGCCTAATGCTTTGGAAACCTGATCTTCAGTCGATTTGTTATTTAAAAGTATGAAAGTATTTTCCTCAAATGTATGTCCAAATGAGAAGTCACATATTGGTCAGCTCTAAACACCAAAATTAGATCTGGTGACTTTTGTAGCAATTGTCCTAAAAAAAGTGGGGAATGTCAGCATGAACCTTACACGTTGCAACATCGGAGCAAACGGCTGGTGTGACAGAAGAAAACATGTACGCTATCAGTTATCACAGGAGCGCAAGATAAGGAAAAATAATTTTCATTGTATTTTTAATCTCTCTCTTTTGTGCAGCATGAACATAGCACGACAAGTCCTGAATTGCTCCAAGTTTGCATGTTCTTCATCTACGATAAACTGCAGGAGAAGGTTTTGTACTTCACAGGTAAGTGAAGTCCACTTTAAAACTTGGCATTTAGCTTCACTGTGTAATATGTGGTTGGCGATAAACTATTTGGCAAACTTACCATGAATTAGACACTGTTGAAAAAGGTCTAGGTGCTTGGATGGAGAGGTGCATATGAGTTGTTTTTAACTATTCAGATTTTTAAAAGCTCAGTATATTAGCGCCAGTCCAGTCTATATACACAACATTCCACTTCCGTGATTGCTCCGGTGCCGCCAGAAATTCCGCCGGATGTCCCTCATTTCGGCCGGATGTCCGTTACCATGGTGGGCATTCTAAACTCCGGTGGATTTATGAGGACTATGGTTTACTGCTCCTCAGATCTCTGCGGTGTAATACGAGACAGCTACCTAGACTATCTGTCCAATCAGAGTTTTCTGTTGCACGACTAAAACAACCTTTGAACGTACACATGTTCCACCAAAACAACTTCCTTCCCGAGGCTGTTTTACAGAGGCGCTGTTGCTCCATCTGGCGCTTAGCACCGCCCAAGACGATTGTGACTGGTTTAAAGAAATGCCAATAAACCAGAGCACTGTTTTTTTTTTTCCATCCCGGAATGCTTTGTGGACTAGCACTTTGCAGGAGGAAGGATCTGGCAATGTGAGACTGACGCCAGTGCAGTGAGGGCATAGTGCTGCTGGATAATGCATTGAATTTATGCACAGACATGCTCACAACAGTTATGAAACCACTGAGCAAAGTCCTGGTTTGTTAATGTACAGTACCAAAGTGAGTGGTGGATTATTTTACTTCTGTCACACAGTTTGTTGGACAAGCAAGTAAGTAGTAGGTATTGCAACATTTAAAATGATGTTAATTCAGGCGTAATGTAGCTTGGTTTTGTGTTGCAGCATATAATGACATCCCGGCACACACACTCCAAAAGAATCCAGGGACTGGACAAGAATGTCTGGTAAGTGAAAGAATACTACTAAAACTACTACACTACTGCATCTTATACTATGTCTCATTCCTTCACTTTATCATAATGTACATATTATGTTATTGTGTTACATTGACTCTTAAATATTCTATTCTGTTAATACTAGGGCTGAACAATTTGGGGAACAAATGCAAATGCAATTTTTCTGCCAGATATTGCGATTTTTTTAATATTTTTTTGCTACATATTGCGCCTTCTACGATCGTGTTAAATAAAGTAATTAAAAATGAATGAAAGATCCACTGAAAATAAGACATTTCTGTAAATAATCTGTGATATGTAACATTATTCCAGCATTTATCTTATGAAAAAAACAGTAAATGTAATAATGAAGAGGAATAAAAAATGTTGAATCAAATGTTACACCAAACATTCAACTAAATATTTCACATTGGTTTGATTACGGTCTTCACAATTAGCTAATCGCATTCTTTCAAATCGCGATTTATTTTGATTTGAAAATGATTAATCGTTCAGGCCAAATTTAATACAGACAAACACTTGAGTTGCATCACTTAACCATATCAGTCTGGGCTACACTGTTTACATAGACCTGTTGGCTCTGCTGCTATTAACACTACTTCACGTCACTTCATTATTTCATTTGTCTCCAAATACTCTTATATTGTTTCTATTTTAGTTTTTGTACCTCTTAATATTTATGTGTGTCACTTTCTATATGTATCTGTATTTCTGTTGTTTCTATTGTACTGTTGCAACAACCAAATATCCCCGCTGGGCATTAATATAGGTGGTTTCTTTGTATGGCAGAGCAAGAGAGGAGTTCTGTTTATAGAACTCTAATCGGTTTCCCATTTTACACCATACTGTTG
This sequence comes from Gymnocephalus cernua, assembly GCA_023631565.1. Classification (NCBI taxonomy): domain Eukaryota; kingdom Metazoa; phylum Chordata; class Actinopteri; order Perciformes; family Percidae; genus Gymnocephalus; species Gymnocephalus cernua. The sequence continues at coordinate 14,756,375 of CM042432.1, forward strand.
AAAGCCAGCCAGTTTTCTGATGTTAGACAAGAGCAAGTAAGTCCGGCAAGTAGGGTGTGAAGTACAGTAGCCCTATATTCTTTGTGCTATTTAATGATCCCAAAATCAATATATTATTATATTGAACATTTCAGTTAATCTAGTCTCACCGAAACAAATAAATTTGTCATTTGAGCCAAACTGATTTCACATAAGATTTTATCTGATGTATCATTATCTAATGGAAAAAACAATACACTTGTTCAACTGTCTTTAGCAGTTTAGATAACTGCTGTTATTACAGACGTGAACTAATCACAGACACTTTCCTCGTTCATGGACTCACGACTTTCAGCGTCAGTGGTTCATTCGTTCAGCAACTACTACTGATTTACATGAATACATGTTGCAAATTATCCTTCGGGTTCATCGGATGTTCAGTAAAAAATTCAATCCAGTGAAAAATGAGCAATTGGTGAGGCTTACAACACACGCACATAAGAATCACACAAATAATTAAAGGGCCAAGCCAAAAAACAAGAAAGAAATCATGGCTAAAAAAGCATTTTGTAGTAGAGCTATAGGATTTTTTTACGGTCACATGAATCTAAGAGGAGTTTTCACTCAAATCTTCTTCTCCCAAGAAAATCCAGGACATGAACTGGGAGGTCTAGGTGAGACCGTATGGAAAACACACATATTGTTGGCTGTGCTTGTAACAATTTTTAGTCAATGGTGACATCAAACCATATTTTGTGGCTATTTTTACTAGAAATTTCTTCTTTAGTTAGAAAATAATTTTGATCCCTAGTCTGTTCAATAATGGCTTATTTCGTTGTCAATTCAGGGTGGCATTTACGTCAGTGGCAGCAGACCCATCCATTGTTAACCTGGGCCAAGGCTATCCAGACATCTCTCCACCTTCTTACATCAAGGAGGCACTAGCAGAGGCTGCATCAGTGGACAGGATGAACCAGTACACCAGAGGCTTTGTAAGACCGATTAAACTAACTGTAACTACTCACTCATGGACCACTACAACAAACAGAAAATTGTTTTTGGAACCTGGTTATTTAACAGTTCTTATAAATGTAAATGTAAAGGAAAAGTGTTGCTGAGGGACTGGAGACAAAATGTGATACTTTTGATTTCACTTCTAAATGCTCTTTTACAGTGTGTGATTTGGGGCATTGATGATTGTAATAACACTATGTTTGAATAACTGGTCTTCTGTTGATTCACAAGGGTCATCCATCTTTGGTGAAGGCCCTTTCTCAGGTTTATGGGAAGGTTCATGGGCGCCAGATTGACCCCTTCAAAGAAATCCTGGTCACAGTAGGAGGTTATGGTTCCTTATTCAGCACCATGCAAGGACTGGTGGAAGAGGGAGATGAGGTAAGGTCATAGTTTATAGTTATAGACATTCATATATACATTCATAACCATGCTCCCAGTACATACAGTATATTAATAATTGTGTAATGTATACTTTCTCCAGGTCATCATAATAGAACCTTTCTTCGATTGTTACGTACCAATGGTGCGCATGGCAGGGGCCAAGCCTGTGTTGATACCGTTACGCCTTGTAAGTTACACCTAAAGCTACTGATGTTTGTCAAACGTGTTTCATATATCGTCACTGTCGGGTAAAAACCTTGTATGTCTAATTTGAATACGTTTTATTTAGCTTGCAGGATTCAAAATGAACTTTTTTCATCCACCAGCCAAATGGCTAGTGATTGTTCAAATTTGACTACCCACTCAATAGATTACCATTGTTTTTTTTTGGCTTGCGAGTGAAGCAAATCTACCAGACACAAGTAGTCCATATCGATGACGTTTCATTTCATTTCGCCGGATGTCTGCTACCTTCTGCTTTCTTTGTGTTGGCATTCTAAACGCCGGTCTATTTATGAGGTTAACTGCTCCTCAGATCTCTGCAGGGTAAATCCAGACAGCTAGCTAGACTATCTGTCCAATCTGAGATTTCTGTTGCACAACTAAAACAACTTTTGAATGTACACATGTTCCACCAAAACAAGCTTCTTACCAAGGCTATTTTGCAGCAGCACCGTTGCTTCGTCCGGCGCTTAGAGCCGTCCAAGACCATTGTGATTGGTTTAAAGAAATGCCAATAAACCAGAGCACATTTTTCTCCCATCTCAGAATGTTGTGTGGACTAGCCAGACCCTCCTTCGCAGCGCTGTGGAGGAACGTCTGGCAATGAAAAACTAATGTCCAAGTGACCAGTAGCATTGATTTATGAAAAGAAAATGTAATGACGGAATATGGAGATGCAAGGTTCCTGCCCGACAGCGACAATATACAGTATGTATTTTACCTGCTGCACGTCTTAAGTATATTAGCAGATATTATGAGCCGTGACACAAAACGTCTTCTGCAAAAATTTAGAAGTCTGGAAATAAGACAATCACAAGTGCCGACTGGTTTCTCGACCCAGATGAGCTTTCCAGTAAATTCAACTCTAAGACAAAGGCCATCATCATCAACACACCCAACAATCCCATTGGGAAGGTAAGTCACAGTCACATACATCACAGTCATCACTCATTATGTTGCTTGCTGACTTGACGTGACAGGAAGAACCAGTGCTTTCAATAGTTCCTGTCCTCTTCCTGCAGGTTTTTACCAGAGATGAGCTGCAGATGATCGCCGACCTCTGTATTAAACATGACACTCTGTGCTTCAGTGATGAGGTTTATGAGTGGCTCGTCTACAGGGGACACCAACACATCAAAATTGGTACATTTTCAGCTCAACATACCTGTCTGACAAAAAAAGAGCATACACTGCTGCTCATGAGTTTAGGAACCCATGCTAAAGTTGAATAAAAAGAGGAATAAAAAAAATCATCTTTTGGAAATTGATCTTAATGCCTTAATTAAAAAAATTAGAAGAATCCAACCTTTAAGGACACCAATAAAGTTCCCTTGGCCTTTGGAATTAAAATAGCCCCACATCATCACATACCCTTCACCACACCCAGAGATTGGCATGGGGTACTTTCCATAAGATCATCTCTCAATGCAAATCAAACCAGCTATTAGTCTAACTGAAATAAAACCATGCCAATCTCTAGGTATGGTAAGGGTATGTGATGATGTGGAGCTATTTTAATTCCGAAGGCCAAGGGAACTTTATCAGGATACATAGTATCCTGGATCCATGAAATAACTGGCCTTTAAAAATACAAATCTGTCTGCCTCTATGGGAATTTAACATAGGGGTGTCAATACTTATGCCCCCTGCATTTTAAGGAAGAACATTTATTTATTTACAATACATTATTCATTCACAAAGAAAATTGGTGTCCTTAAAGGTTGGATTTTTCCTAATTAATTTTTAATTAAGGCATTAAGAGCAATTTCCAAAAGATGATTTCTTTTTTTTAAATTCCTCTTTTTAGTCAACATTAGCATGGGTTCCTAAACTCATGAGCAGCACTGTAAAAGAGCCAATCAGTAGCCATGTTTTCATCCACACGTTTTTTTGCGAATTAAGTAATATCAAATGAAAAATGTCTTATGGAAACGGTAAAATTTGATTGAATTTCACGAATATGGACACAAAGTTTGTACGTTCGATCTAATTGGATTTTCTCTTAATCGATAAACATGCAACAAACCTTGAACCAGGGTTCAGTCACAGCAGAAAGTCGCTCTGCAAGATAGATGTATACTCGTGAAATAGGCGTTGCTGGAAGCTTGGTGAAGAAGTGCTTGAAGCTTGGTGAAGAAGTACTGTTAACTGGCTAAGCTACTGTGGCTGGCAAGCTAACTGGTCATGCTAGGTAGCAGTTAACATGCTAGCCCTAGTCTAGGGGTCGGCAACCGTGGGCACGCGGTACCTTAACCAATGGCACGCTGGCAACATAGGCGCCGATACCGACTGAGCATCCAAGTGTGCCAGACTACCAGTAGATTAAAATTCATCTAAAAAAAATTCATTTAAAATTAAACACAGCAGTAGTTGGTGCTAAGTGGAGCGTCTGTCATATTGTGATTGGTTATGTCACTGTCAGTCCCCTGCTCCATATCCTATCCACCAATCACAACGTCTCTCAGATGAAAACGCCTCTTTAGTGTGGATGTTTCATAAGCATGACAGCGTTATTGTATAGTTCTCATATTTCTGTTTGTTACTCTTAATTCTCCTGTTTTGACATTTACTGCCATTATAACTGAGTGAAGTTTAAGATGATAAAAAAGATTGTTGTAATGTTGGTAAGGTTAATGATTTCAACGCAGATGTGGATGTTTTCATAATTTGGCAGCCTTGTATCATACGCCAGATATAATTACAATGTCCTGATTATGGGAAATAAATGTTATCAAACGTTGCGATGGAATACAATTACAGATTTCCTGGATATTAAAATTTGATGTGATGTCATAATTAAACTTAACGTTGACATGGCACACTAATAAACAAGAAATTTTGAAAAGGGCACTTCATAACAAAAAGGTTGCCGCCCCCTGCCCTCGTCAGTCACAATATCCCACCAAGGTAGTGGGCAGTTTGTCAAATGTACGCTAGCAAACCAATATGGGAGGGAATCGCCAGAGGCGCCATGATAAGATATTATCACGATACCTAATATGATATTAATTTAAGTTTAAACCTATTGCGATATGCAGCGATATATTGCAATTTATTACCTTTTTTTCAACTTCAAATTATGTCCCCAAAGAAAAACTTTGTCTCTGTTTCATCTGCTGACTTCACCAGAAAAACCTCAACTGCACCATCTAGTGGACTGAAAAAGGAATAGATTTTTTTTTTATTCTAGTACCAAAAAGTTAAATTCTAATGTGCAATTTATATAATAAAAGCTCGGTGTACCGACACACTTTTGCCACGGAAAATGTTGCGATACTATGCTGTATTGATTTTTTCCCCCTCACCCCTACAAACCCCTAAGCTCAGTTGCTAACCAGACACGTTAACATAGTTTATTCAAGAGTTTACCTTTGACTGCTGTCTCATGCTTGACTGCAAATAGTGATAGCCTCTTTCATTTATTAGACTCAACACTTGCAGTAACCTTACTTCTGTAAGCCAGTTCTCTGTGTTTCCATCGCATGGAAATGATTTCATTATTATGTTCAAGTTATACATTCTTCTAAACTTTTTCTCAATTTCCTGAAGTTTTGATGTAGTTTTCTTTGTCTACAGCCACTCTGCCTGGAATGTGGGATAGGACAATCACTATCGGCAGTGCAGGGAAAACATTTAGTGTTACTGGATGGAAGGTAAGACATTTGTGGATTTAGAACATTTATATTCAACATTGACATGTTGAATATAAAAACAAATGTCATGTCATTAAAATGTTTGTCCCCTCTCCTAAGAAGCTTTGTGCTGGGGAAAGACATGCATGATGGGCTTATGGTTTTGTCATTTATACCTGTTTATCTTGGTTTATGGTTTATTGTCTATTTTGTTAAATGGTCTGGCATATTGTAGTTATTGTCATCTTTTCTTGCTTTGTGTCTGGGTGGGTGGTGATGACGGAAGGGATTTGTTTTGTTCAAACAATTTTTAATCACACAAAAAATGTGTGTCTCCTAGCTTGGTTGGTCTATAGGACCTGAGCACTTGATAAAGCATCTTCAGACCGTCATGCAGAATACTCTGTACACCTGCCCGACACCTTTACAGGCAAGTTTGCACAGCTCTTGCACAATATGTTCCTTGAAACTCAAAGGATCATTTTAATTCTATGTTTTTGTCTGAAACTTCTAGCTGTCCGTTTCTCTCCTCAGGAGGCTGTGGCGCAAGGTTTGCTGCGGAACTTTGAGCTGATGGATCAGCCCGAGTGCTACTTCTCCTCCCTGGCAGAAGAACTTGAGGGCAAGAGGGACCGTATGGCTGCCATCCTGCAAGAGGCTGGTATGACTCCCATCATCCCGGAGGGAGGCTACTTCATGCTCGCGGACATCACATCTCTCAGTGAGTTACTGAATATCTGAGCTGACATCATTAGCACACTTACACTGCTGTCGCTTGCAAGTCGAGTGGAGAAGCTCGGTAGCTCGTTTTAGTTTTCATGTTGGTATTATGTGCTTCACAGAAATGAACTGACTAGTTGATCCAAGAAGTGCAATGGAAGCTTGAGCCCACAGAATGAATAAATTGAAACTTGAAAAAGTTAATTAAATTGTGTTGAAAGTTACTGGACTTTTAAAGCACAGTAGATCCGTTAATGCAAAATAAGTCACTCTGCAGTTATGTAGAACATGTTTGCCTTCAATCCAAAATTGTATTTGCTCTTAAAACATCTGTTTGCGTCAGTGTTGGAGTTAAAGAATGTGTTTTTTTTTTTTTCAATTTGTGTAGTAGGAAATAGCTGACAGTTGTACAGTAAATAGTTAATAATAAAAATAGTTAAGGAATTAATATTGTTTTGTATCTTTTTGTAAATACAAAACAAATATTCAAAGTTCAAACTCAAGTTTTGCAGAAAAAAGAAAATAGTATTTTTGTAACTTTTTGTGTAGCTTAATTCATTACTTAATATTTAAAAAGGCAAAACTCACTAGGTTACATTCAGAACTAAAACAGAGAAAAGTAAAAAAAATGTACATAGCCTCATGCTGATGAAAATGAGAGAAGACGAAACCTTTGATACAATTTGAAACTTCATAAATCGTGGTATTTTAGCAGTTTGGTGGATCAGCAGTGGGACAGTCTGCTGAGTATTTATCTCTGCTCTGTGTCTGTCGTAGATCAGGACCTGTCACATATGGTCGGGGATGAAGCCTACGACTACAAGTTTGTGCAGTGGATGATTAAAGAAAAGGTGCATCCACTGAGTTCATTCGGTTTATAATATATAGTGCTAAATTCTAATTCAGATGCACTCACATTGCAGCCATTGTTTTAATTGCCGTTCTTAACAATATTTGATACAGAAATTGGCAGCCATTCCAGTCACAGCATTTGTTGGAGATGAGTCCAAGAAGCAGTTTGAGAAATATATTCGCCTTTGCTTCATAAAGGTAAATGCCAAACATTTTGTTACAAACCAAAAAACACACCACACCCAAAATGATCTAGAAAAGAAAACTTATGTTGGCACTTTTCTGCGGTGAAAAACACAATATTTACATAACCTTCAATTGTCTTTGTCTTAACAGCAAGATAGTACTCTAGATGCAGCAGAGACCATCCTGAAAAACTGGAAGAAGATGTAATGGGATGCAGTGTCTGAAGAGTTGAGCACGATTTCAGGGAGGAGCAACAACTCTGAGGTCCAACTGAGGAAATGGGATTTTGTTTTTTTAAAAAAATATTTTTTAGGCATTTTAGGCCTTTATTATATAGGACAGCTGAAGATGTCAAATGGGAGAGGGAGGGGTAATGACGTGCAGCAAAGGGCTGCAGGTCGGAGCTGAACCTGCGGCCACTGTGACAAGGACTGAGCCTTTGTACATGGGGCGTACGCTCTACCAGGTGAGCTATCCAGGCGCCCCAAGGGAATGGGATTTGACTGTAAAATTGCACACTAGAAACCGGTTAAAATGTAGGTACTCCCTGGTTGATCAGCTGCCGATTGTTATCAGCCGATATTTAGTACGCAATCGGAAGATCGGCAATAATGATTAGCATTTTTTTTTATTTTGTATGTAGATTGGTGCACCTAATGTGGAACCAAAGTTGACAAGCACAAGTTCCGCCCGGACAATTATATTAGCCGTTTACCATTAGTACTGAGGTTAGAACAGCAAGAGGATTGCCAAGCTAGTCAGTCCCACTATGACAGCTGAAACGGCGGAGTTGGAAGACCTGGCTGCGGGTTTCTGGTCAGACGACGACGCCGTGTTATTAATTTGGTGTGGTAACAAAATACCACACCAAATTCTGTTCTCATATTCAGTGCTCACTTTAAAGCCTCTGGCAATAGAACATAAACGTATGAAAATCAATTTTATTTAATTCTCTCATCTCCACCTCTCACCTGAGACACAGGTTTGCAGCCTGCAGTTCAGCGCGGCTGCTGGCTCGCGTCAGTCACTCTCTTTTTCTCTGTGTCTTCTTTTAAAGGAGCCAGGAAGCCGACGGCAAAGCCTAACTTTACTTTTAATTACATCAAACAAAGAGAAATGTTCTCTTTAAAATGGTCATAAATCGATACTAGAGTAGCCTACTTCCTTGTTTACTGCTGCACCTGCAATGAAGGAAATACAGAGGAGTAGAAAAGAGCATCTGGCTCCACAGAGTTATCTGTTGAGTGTTTGACTGTTATTTATTTATGCTTTAGAATGTAATCGCTGTCAATTCTAAGATGTGCTTTATTTCTCTTTCTCTTCCCTCGCCCAAGTTCGCAGTGCAAATCTCTGCTGGCTGCAGAGAATTGTTAAGCAAATTTTAAGCAAACTTATAAAATGTCGCAAATAAGAAAATGCAAATTAGTTTCCATCAATTGGTTTAGAGCGAATAAACTAGACTACGCAAAGCATAGTTTCGCCACAAGTTGATGTTACGCATGGTTGTAGATTGCAAACCGGCTTGCTAAATCAAAGAGTTTAGAAGCTAAGTTTTTTGGCTAGATGAAGAGAGGTGGCTAGATGAAGAGAGGTAGCATTGTACAAGTTGGCCACCTGTGGAGAATACAGGGTTGTGGCAGAGACATTTGGTGTCCGCAAGACAACCGTTCACCGCTGTGTATATGCGGTGGGCAGGGCCATACGATTCAAACTGTTGAACCAATTCGTCAATTTACCCGATGTGGCTGAGGCACAGGCAATAGCGCACCGCAACCTTGTTCCACAAGTGTATGGCGCACTGATGGGACCCATTTCCCTGATCCTTCCCCCATCCGATGGATACCGGGACTATAGTCATGAGTTACACGTTCGCTATGTCACAACTTAATCAGCAAAGCTGTTTCCATCCCCCATTTTGCGATTTAACTCTTTTTCAAAAAAGGCAAAACCACCTCAAGCGAGCGTAAAAACTTTTTTAGCGAATTTTAGGAAGTTTTTTTTCCAATTTTCGAACATTTTCTAATGTGATAAACTACCTCCAAAAGTACATAAATACATTGATGGAAACCCCACTAATGACGAAGTCAAGTAGCTACAATTAACACTAGTTCTGGTGGTGTACAGCCGTTAATATAACACAATTATAAATGTGTTAAATGTGTGCAGCTGGACTGGAGTAGTTGACAATATTAGCAGTTTACTAAATATGAATTGTAGACTGCCCCACCCATTTCCAACGTGTAAGGTAATTGATATGCATTGCTCCCTGGTTGTGCCATAGGTGCTATTTGAAATTGCCTTGACCAGGGATCAACCCGCGTTGACTGGCTTGGTTTGAATTGCCAAAATGAGGGTTGAACACATGTCAGATAAACCTGGTCCAACCCTGGCCTGGTGTGAAAGAGGTACAAGGTAATCCGTGCTGCTCCTGGCAAATAAAGAGTAGTAAAAGTCAGGGCAACAGGGAGACGACAGTGACTAAATAATTAAAACATTTCACCCCCACGTTCAATATTGTGGGCTATAGCGGTTTGTTCGTTAGTTAATATTTTCATAGGGGTTTAACATCAGACGGAACTTGACTGTAACTTTCTGCTGAACTCTGTCCCTTTGCCCTGTGTTTAGTTTCCAATAAAACTGGAACCCAGACACAGGTCTTGGGCTGGTCTGTTTTGTAAAATAAGAGTTTATACCACAATGGTGAGTAGAGTCTCTTTGATGTTAATCTTTGATTACAAAATACAAAGTTGGAAAGTATCTGCTCATGGGTCTCTTCATTTTTGGCTTCCGTTTCTCTTTGGAAAAACTCCAAATTAAATCACAAATAATGCAGATGTTTGTTTGTCTCAAGAAATGTATTTGTATAAAAAGAAATGCAATCCCAAAAAGACATACTGTACAATGTGTATACATATGACACTTAATGCTGGAACTGTATTAGCTGGCCTTACCTGTAGAAACAACTTTCACAGTAATTTAGTGTGTATTTACCAAATACTGAATTTTGCATCCCTCACGCACCAGATGTTTTTCTACACAAACATCTGAGAAGCTGTCATTGGAAACTGTTTGAAAAATTGCAGGCATTTAAAAAAAAAAAAAAAAATACCTGGTAGGAATGAACTATTTGTCCATCACGTCCACTATTGTTGTTATTCTGATTGAACAGTCTTGGCATTCCAGGCCAGCAGGCCCCCAGCAGGCCCCCATGCTTTGAAGGGAATTGAATAAAGTGGCCAAACAGTGGAATTGCAACTCCCAGCCCCTCACATGATGCCCTCTAGCCCCCAAAAGACTTCCCCACTGGAAATCAGTGGATTTTTTTTTTTTTTTTAGCTTCACAACCCCCGCAAAATGTCTTGTTTCACTATCAGAATTTGAGTCATTTGGTCTTGTCATCACATACGTGAGCTGCGTCTCCAGATACTTATAATTGATTGGTTTGGAGACGGGCTCTCGTCTCCTCTCTCTGTGTCGGGAGGTTTTCCAGCTGACTGCTGCTCTCCCCTACTGCCGCGGCTCTTTTTGTTTTGTTGTGATGTTGAGAAGCAAGACACGGGAACTTTCTTTCTGGAGCATTTATTCAGAGACACGCGGAAACCTACACTGTACATTTACTACCACTTAACAAGTAAACTGCTGATGTATTCATTGCAAATAGTAAAAAATCTAATTCTTGATATCAAAAATGCATAAACTGTGAATGAATAAAAGCTGAAATGGCTTGCCATAGCATGTTAAAGTTTTTATTTATTATTATGCATGTTGAAGCAATTCTTGATTTATGGTTATTATTTACTGAGGGATGTGCATCCATATTGACCAGTATGTCCAGCTAATCAACATTTTAAATTCAATATAGCCTATAAATCAATGTCAAATTGTCAAAACATTGCTTTCCATCTTGCATAGTGCAGTTTAGAGTTTTTAACTACACATTGTCTGAGACTAGATAATCAGTGTCTTAAAAGTATGTATGTATAATGTGTACTTTGATGAGGCGTGCCATCATTCACGCCCATATATTGTAGCAGGGCTGGACTGGGACAAAAAATCGGCCCGGGCATTTTTGGCCCAGGCGGCCCACACCCACCGTGATTGGTCAGAGACATTCCCTGCAGACAGTCCTCTTAAAATATGCGTCCATTCTATGATATGAGTTGCCTAGTGTTCTGCGTTCATGTGATGGTTTTGGATCCTTCAACAGGTCTCAAGACTTATCTGTTGATCTTACACTTAAATAATTAATTCATTCTTAGAGTTATGATTTGTATATTTATGGTATTTTGTATTATTATTATTGATATTTGATATTGTATTGCCATTATTGTTATTATTACTATTTTGCTTAATATTGGCTTAGCAACTTTTAAAAACTGTTTACTGTTAATTTTAACCATTGTAAGATTCATATTTTGTCGCTTTGGACAAAAGTGTCTGCTAACTACAATAACCATAACCATAACCCTTCCCAAAAGCTACAATAAAGCTGGGAGTAGAATATGCTCTGGAAAAGAGAAGCAGTGTACTCACTCACTTTTGATTGGCGACCTGGAGGCCATAGGGTAGCCACAATGTCCATACTCAAGTGCAAGTCATTGCCAAAGATAAAGAGTTTAAAGTATAATTTCAAATTATTTAACAACATTTAAGTATACAAGTGTATTGTCAGTAAAGTCAATCAAAATGTTGCCCTGGCCCACACCAATGAACAAGAAAGATTTACTCTAACAAGGTAACCTTTAAAAGAGTGAGAAACAGAGAGAAATATCAGCTAAGTTAAGGTATAATTCATTTAGCTTAAATCTCTGGGCAATGTAGAGAGACAGCTGTACACATAGTATACATGAGCCTAGTAGAACAGGCTGTACACATAGTATACATGAGCCTAGTAGAACAGGCTGTATACATAGTATACATGAGCCTAGTAGAACAGGCTGTACATAGCATACATGAGCCTAGTAGATCAGGCTGTACACATAGTATACATGAGCCTAATAGAACAGGCTGTACATAGTATACATGAGCCTAGTAGAACAGGCTGTACATAGTATACATGAGCCTAGTAGAACAGGCTGTATAGATCACAGACTTCAGCTACCCAACAGGCCAACCCTTAAACAGTTAGGTTACCTGACAGCCACTAACTTTAATGTTACTGCCAAACTGCTTGTTGTCATTATGACGTGAGGCGCGCGCACGCACACACACACACACACACACACACACACACACACACACACACACACACACTGTTAATTCACGTACTTCTTACCGTCGTCAACTAGGCCTACTCTCTCTTCCATCTGTTCCTCCCTACCTCTCCCGTGGCCCTGTCATGGTCGCTCTCCTCCTCCTCGGCCTCTTCCCTGTCATCATGATGTTGTTTCTGCTTCTCTGTATAGCCAGCCACCTCTCCTCCTTCCTCTACTTCAGGTAGCCTAATGCTGATGTTGAAGCAGCTACTACAGCCCCAAACATGTCAGACATGTTGGCACATTTTGAGGCATTCGCCTGTAGATACTTAATCTTTTTCTCCCGTAATTTCTGTACACATCGCTTGCGTATGGGGTTCCGTGGTCGTTTGTCCATTTTAACGTGGATGCTAAACTTCCAGCATATTATAATGTTTACAGCTCGTGTCTCAGGGCCGGGAGTGGGGAAGGGTGTTCCTGGATTTGATTGGGTTAGGTCTAGTTTAGGACTGTAGTTGAGCTGATTCCGGTTTCCAACTTCGCCCCAGGGGTGTCAGTTAAAACACGGACGGAGACAATTATCGCTCTTGACGCTTTATTACATAAGGCAACAGTACAAAATGGGCGTGGGTAGCTCTGCTATGGCTGTGTATTTGTGTGTGGTTCTGCAAAGAAACAAATAACATTGTGAAGGCTACCATACACAATGCATATGAAGTATACATAGGCTAGCAAACAACAACAAACCCACTATTAATTACACTATATCAATGTAATGTAACTACTGCAGCATAATACAATACAATAATAATACAATAATGTAGCTAAATACAAACGTGAGCAAGAGCTTCCAACAATCTGCATTATAAATCAACAGCCACGTGCAAACTAGCTAACAGGTGATTAACACAAACATCGAAATTACCAGCTAACTTACTTCAATGTAAAAGAACTACAGACCAATACAACAACAGGCCCAAATGAACTGACAACGTAAGCTATGGGACTTACAGTTCTCAAAGACGCACACACGCGAGCTCAACTGATTATCCTCTGGACGCACACAGTCTCTTTTCTCTTTCTCCCACTTTTCTCTCCGCGTGCGCCCGCTCGCAGTAAGGCGCGTGTCCGCGTGTCGTGTCCGCGCTACCGCGCATGCAGCCACAATCAGTCCTGACAGACGGACTTTTGTACAATTACCGAATGGGCCGCTGTCAGTTATCTATGGGCCGGCGCGGCCCAAAAAAATAAAGAAATTAAAACAAAGGCCTATAAATTATATCGGCGATTCGGCCCAAAAGTGCGTCGGCCCACCGGGAAAATGCCCGGTATGCCCGATGGCCAGTCCAGCCCTGTTGTCAGGCACAAAGTCACAAAACACAGCCCTGGAAGTGACTGGCGTTAGCAGCTAGACAAGAGATGCACTGCCTGCCTGCCCAGCTAGGTTAGCAAGACCGAAAAAAAAACAATAGAAATGCACATAAACATAATTTACACATAATAACACATTTGCTCTCATGGTGTTTTTTTTTTTACCTCTTTTCGTGACCAGAAGGATAGTTTCGCTTCATTTTGTCATGGATGTTATAAACATTAATTGACGCGCTATTACACGAGGGGGAGGCGGGGCCTCGAGTAATTTGCGGGGCCCTACGCAGCTTGCGTAGTGAGCGTATAGGGCGGATCGGCTCTGTAGCTGACAGCTGTCTGCTCTGAGCGCATTCACCGTCACTCACTCTCTCATGTAGCCTACACACTATTCCTTAAAGGAGCATCCCCGGTCTTGTAGAGCCTGTCAGAGCTTCTTGTATTTGGTCCGAAAGTCCGAACCTTCCAACCTTTTCACGTTATCTCGTGATAGATAACCGTGCATAAAAAAATCCATGGCCGTTCTCGGCTTCCGTAGTATAGTATACGTTGGGCGAATCATAAGGCAGCACCTTTTTTCAGGCTCGTATTCGAATCTGAAGGGTAGCCTTCCACTTGGTAGCCACTATTTCCTCCCTAAAAAAAGAAAGAAGTCTACATATGAAAGATGGCCCGCAAAACAAACAAATACGCTTTGAAGAACGTCCTGCAGGATCTGAGTAAAGATAAGTTTTCTGAGTTTTGTCACCGCCTGCGAGACCGCAGAGGAAAGCCTCGCGTGAGCTACAGTGATGTGGAGGATAAAAATGTGCTGCATATCACAGACCTGATGGTTTCATTCTTCACAGAGAGAAAAGTTCTTCAAGTGGCTCGGGATATATTAAGACAGATTAACTGCAACCAAGAAGCAGAGACACTGAGTGAGTAATTTGGTAATTTCAGAAGTATCAAGCCAACAGCCTGTCCAAACTGTAAAACGGACCACGTCCTAGCCTACTACAATCTGTAAAACGCTATCGTCGATATTTTTAACGAAACAATGTAACTAAACGACGTGAAAACAATGTGACATTGTTGGGGCCATAGATATAAACAATAGACATGACGTTGGTTATAACTTATGGTAACGTTATAGCTAGCTAACTGTCCTCCATCTTACCTGCGTACCGTTTCCTCGTCACCTGGCTAGCTATATGGGCATCATAGATACATCTGTGTATATATCTATGTATGGGCATGAGCTGTAACTTACCGTTATTGCACCTGTTGCTTTAACCAAAAGGACCAAAGTGACCACACGTCAGTATAGAGTGACGTTAGATTTTTTTTTTCCACAAAGGTAAACCTAAACACAAAGTCAGTGAACTACGTAACTTTACTGTTCGTTACCAACGGACCAGAGTTTTAAGTCAAAGTTATTGCTTTTGCTAGCGTTAGCTCTCAACCGCATTGATTTGTTAGCTAACGTTAACGTTAAACAGATATTTAAGACCAGCACACATTCTTTTGTTAGCTAGCTACGCTAATTCAGCTCTAAGGTAACGTTCACTAACTTTAACGTTATAACAATCTTAATAATACCATAACATTTGACCGCTAAGCAGCTGTTTCCATAGATGTTAAATCAAGTGTAACCATAGACTAACGTTACGTGTTAACAAGGACCAGTGCTCGTCTTTACTCCTCAATCCAGTTTCATAATATCTCAACACAAATCCAGCCAGCTGCGTTACAATCTACTGACAAATCGACCTAACAGTAACGTTAACCACATCCTGACAGCAACACGGAACACTACACGAGCACACAATCAGCCGAGGGCTCGCACTGAACGTGATGTTTATCACATCTAATGTAAACTAACTCCGAATTAGCTGCCTCGAATCCTGCAATCAGTCATCGTATATTAAAGCCTCTTAACACCCACACGTGTTTTCAGTTATTCTTGCTGATTAGACTCTGCTCAGGTTGAAAGGGAGCATTGATGGGAACTTACTTAATAGGTCACAAATTATTTCTACCAATAAGCTAAAGCTAATGATAAAGCTGTCGTATGTTCCACCCTAACAGGTGCAACAACACTAACAGGGAACTCAGAATAAATCACAGATCAGTCCTGGAAGAGGTCCAATCAGCCACATTAACTGAAAACGCCTCTGTAACATCATTTTACCTCATCCATTTACACGATTTTCCGTACAGTTAAGCAAATTAAACATAATCCATGTCTTGATCAGGTAAAGTAATCCAGTTTGTACTTAAGCAGTTCAGGTCAAACTTCCTGCGATTTCTCGGCATTGTCACCGTAGATTTATTATCCATAACGTTACCGTGATGAGAATGAAAGACAATTGAGACGAGTCCAGAGTTGTGCTGAAGGCATCATGTAAGGCCTGAGTCTGACCCATTCATCCACCCCAATTGACTTGTTATGGGACAGAATGGACACATTCCTAATGTGTGATTATTTTCACTCAAGTGCGGATGCTATAGAAAAAGCCATATCCAATCAGTGTAAAAAAAAAATTCCACACATTTCATGTAGGCCTACATTTAATTATTGTTAATTAACCAAGGGGTATAAACCCACCCATGTAGGCCTAAACGTTATACAGTTTTTAATCAAAAAACAGCAGCTTTCCTGTTTAGTTTTTGCCATAAAAAAGATTTACGGTAGCACTTTTACGGCGCGAACACACAGACACAGAGACACAGGTGACGGACAACCGAGGCAGAGTTTAGAAACTACTGACAGATTGTCAATGTAGTGCTCAGCTCGACAACGCATCAAAACCATGAAAATCCCAAAGATTAGACTTCAAAATGTCTCCACTGTCTAGTCCACTGAGGAGATTTCTATGAGTTACTACACCAGGGTAGTCATTTTTGATACTGCAAAATTGGTGTAGTAAAGTCATCAATACCGCAGATCAGTAGTGTGTATATTGATGTCACAGTGTAATTGGTACACTCGAAAGGGTTACAATGTTTATACTAGGGCTGTCAAACAATTAACTTTTTTTAATCGCAATTAATCGCTGAATTTCTATAGTTAATCACGATTAATCACATGTTTTATCACATGATTAAAATTCTATTTAGCATTTCAGAACTGTTAAGTACATATTAACAATGGAAAGTAATTCATACCAGTGTTGATCTTGATTGGGAATCAAATGAATGTAACAAAGTGACTTTATGAACTTGACTTTAAGATTTGTATTTGTTTATTTATTTATTTATTTACTGTAAACAAAAGAAAAATGTGTGAATCTAGTCACACATTTGAATCTAGCGTCAATATAGTGTGCAGTAACTCTTAAATAATTGTATTTACTCACTGACGTCCAGTGATCAACTTGCATCACTTTGCAGCAGTTCCAGTTTGGCTGCTTTCTCCGTGTCGTACAGGCTGTGTATGCGTGAAACTACTGTCCCCCTCGACAGCAATAAGACGGGTCAGAATGTGCCAACCAGTCTTTAAGACCCGAGTCTTCTACGATGCTGACAGGTCTGCAGTTAGTTGCCACCCATTTTGCGGTAATAATTTTTTGGGATTTGGTTTCATCCACTGGTCGGCAAGTAGCACTCACCAAAATAGTGCTTTGCCTTAGCCTGCTAGCATCAACCTGAGTCACGTTAACTGTACTAATATGCTTAGCTCGTAGGTGGTAGCTCAAGCTTGACATGCTTCGGTAATATTTTAATTTGGCTTTACACAATGTGCATATGGCTTTCGACCCGTCCGGGAGTCATGCAGCAGCAGGATGTGCTACAAGGAAGTAGGGCTGGTCCGAATACCATTTTTTTTGAGCGTCCAGCCCTACAAGGAAGTATGGCAAAGTGCGGCAAATGGTCAAAATAGTAGCCTGTTAGGCACGACGCGAAGCAGAGTGAAGTGAAAATAAGTTAATAAATGGCGTCATGCGATTAAAAAAAAAAAAATGCTGACAGCCCTAGTTTATACCAACTGTCTTATATTGGTCTTTCCCCACCTTATTATCTTTCTCCGCAGCTCCAAAAATCAAAGCCTCTGTGGACGTAAGTTTAACACACAATGATATTAAAAAATTCCCTTTTTAACATAGTGATCATTAAAAAGTATACTGTTTTAATGTGTCTTCTTCTTTAGAAAGGTAAACCTACTATCCATAACAATTGTGCGGCTGGCGGGAAGGGGCTGAAGGCTAAAAAGAAGGACCCCATTCTGAGCAGTCGTAAGATTGAGTTTGGCAAGTACAAAGGTAAAACCTTCAAATGGCTGTCGGAGAATGATCCGAGCTACATCGGTTTCATCGTGGCTAAACACATGCAGCAGCAAAAAGGAACAAGCCAACAAGCCAACAAGGTACTGCAAAAAAAAAAGGTGTGTGTGTGTGTGTGTGTGTGAATGCTCAGCCAGCCGGTGCCTCACTAGAGCATCAGTGTTATGAGCGGTCATACTAACTTAACCTTCATCAAATGGCCTGAAAACAACACCAGGCTGCTACAGTACAACCATACAGATCTCTACATCAGACTGCTTGCTTGTAACTCAACATTTGTCCTTTCTTAGCTGAGATGGACGACATAGCGCTGCAGAAATTAGCCAGCGGTTAGTGGACATGTAGCGAACATTAGCGGCTACATACACTAGCGGCTATATACACCAAAACACCACAGCGAATTTTAGCCTGCATGCACGTAAAAAAAGAAAGAAAAGATATTCAAATCCCTAAATTGGAATATCCCATGGTTTCTGCAGGGTCGTAAAAGGTATAAAATAAAAAAATCTACAAAAAATAAAGAACTACACCACAGGATAATAATAATAGAGTATTAGAGGTAGCGTTGCATGGACCGGTTTAAAACCGTTGTCTGCTCTGCTCCCAGTGTATGTGCGCGTTGCAGAGCCGCCCACAAGGCAGATTCTCGGGAATTACGCCACGCAACAAGGTACCGTAGTATTGTGTGCAACGCGCCAGTCAATTTAAGTACACGCTTTTGGTCCTATGAAAAACAGTAAAAAACGGACATTTTCATGAATTTATATAAAAAAAAAAAAAAACGATGCCCCGGACAGTACGTAAAAAGTGGACATGTACAGGCAAAAGAGGACGTTTGGTCACCCTGCACTATAAGCATGTGGTTGTTGTTACACATTTTGTCCACTAGAGGGACTTCTAACATTAGCCTGGCCTTGAAGGGGACCTACGTCAAGGTGCATTGCATTTCCGACACACCACTCTGTTTACATTAATTTTCCACCACGAGCACACAGCGACAAACAAAAATAAACAGAACTCTGTAATGAAACGTTATCTAACAAGTGTATTGAAGCAGCTCTGTTGTAAAGGCTAACGGTGCTCGGTTAGCACATTGTCATGTTAGAAAGCACATCCAAAACGATTTGTCAAAAAATAAAAAGTGTTAGCCACAATGCTAACGGCATTGATAACTAAGCCAAACGGTGCTGTCACTGCTATGTTAGTGATTTATAAGAAAATCAGTTTCTTGCAGATTGTCATGTTACTGAGAATACAGCTGCCATGTTAGTCCTGCTGCCAGTGGAAGAATACACACATAGCAGAACTTGTAAACTGTGGCCTTTTTGTCAACAATGCAAACGTTGTCAACATAACTCACTGGAAATCCAACATACTTCCACACGGCATCGCAACTTCGGTGAAAGAGAAGGAGGTTCAAGTTCTGTCGACGGGTCTCCTGCATCTGCAGTTGCCATGCTACTATCTTTTGACTGGCTGTAGCTAAGTTAGAGGTTGACTCCATGGATGTATTAAGAGAACGGTTGACTCGCAGCTCTTCAACGTGTTTATTTTCCGCTTGGCAAGCCGACCGGACGTGACATGGGGGGCGTGGCAGCATTGACGATTCCATTTTTTAATTCGAAGTTCGTGATTGTGACTTAATTTCGGTTGATTTTGAATTAAAATCAAAATCGTGACACCCTTAGATGAGACCAACATACAACTTGTATTGCAGCAAATCAGCTTTCGTGTTTTGGTACAAGTCTCTTTCAGATTGTACCACAGCGCAGACATAAAACAAATTTTATTCTTCAAGTATAGGGAATTGAAAGCTTAGCGTTACTTGGCTTTAAAAAAAACTGAATTTAGGGCTCAGTTGATGTTGTTAAAAAGGTCTTAAATTTCATTCATAATTAGGGTTGGGTACCGAGACCCGGTACTAATACGGCACCGGTGCCTTAACGACCGGTATCTGCCGGACCGAATAGCAACGCGGATTTCGGTGCCTCATTCCGGTGCCACTGACATGTCTGCACTGCTCTCTGATGCTCCGAAAATGGACGTTGGAGGCAGCAGTTCTGCATTGCTGCACATGACGCTAGTTAACACTACCATTGACAGCAGCTAACGTTAGCCTACCGTTAGCTACCAGCTGGATTAAACACAGTTGAAATGCTGACAGCTAAACAGTGGAAAGTGTGACTGAATTTCACTGTAGAGGATTCCAACAGAGGGACGTCAACAGTCTGCAGCTGCCTTTGTCGGAAAATCAACACAGACGGTGCATTCACTTGAAACTGGTAGCCTAAGCCTCCCAGTGCATTCAAAGTTATTGTAAAATATCCTTTTCCCATCTGGTCATTGTTTTTGTCAACAATTTACTAGTGAAATACATTATTGTTATGAGTTATTGTTATTACTATGTTATTAAATCATTTAATTTTGACCATATGGCCTTAGCAATAAACAAGCCGTTCTTTAATGTCGCTGACTGTTATTTAGTACCCTTCTTTTTTTTTTTTCCTTTTTTTTTTTTTTACTTTGTTAAAAAGTATTGGTTCAGGCACCGTTTAGGCACCGGCACCGTTTTAAAAGTATCGCTTTTAGCACCGGTATCGGAAAAAAAAAAATACGATACCCAACCCTATTTATAATGGTCTTAAAAAGTCTTAAATTTAACTTGGTGAAACCTGCAGAAACTCTGTATTCGGATCCAGCCCTAAACATTAAAGTGCACCCGTATATTGATACTTATGGTAAATGTATTACAACGCCTCAGATCGAGGCATGGAGCTGACAGGAGGCACTTCTGTGTTAACTTCATTTTTCAGCACTGTATGTTGCTGCTTGATATACACATTGCTGGAAAGCACCATTTTATTATAGTCCAGCCGTCTTTGCTGTGATTGGCTAATACTTGTCATGTTGTTGCATCAAGGTCTGACACGGTTAGGGTCAAAGAGAACAACGAGGACAAAGAGGTTAGGGTTAGTACTAGCCAATCACAGCACAGTAGAGCGGGACCATGTGAAACGGGTGGGGGGGAAATAATGCAATCTTAATGTCCCAGACTTATCCAAAAGTAGATCAGAGAATATTGGTGACTTTATATTAACTTTGTTATATTGAAAGTATTTTGACATTTTCATTATTTGCTGGTTTATATGTGTGTATTGGTATTGTTTATGGGTATTTGTCTTAAATTGCCCTTGGAGGGAAAATAGTTTATAATTGAAATGAACCATATACCATTAATAATGACGTTGTTTCTTTTTATAGGATTCCTTAACCAAATATGCAAAAGCTAACCCTCGGGCTTGGGAAGAAGTCAAATTTAATCAAAAAAAGAACCAAGCCAAAGAGAGCTCCCTCCAGCCAGGCCAAGAAGGAAAGGCCCTTGTAGGCTTTGGTCTTTACAAATCGATGACACTAGAGGATCTGTACGAGTCGAAGCATGAGGAAATAATCAGGTATGATAGAATGCATTAGTGAATTGCAGTACATCTTGGTGTTAGTAGCATTGGCAGACATTAAAAGCCAGTGCTCTACCCTTTTTACACAGCTATGTCAACTTCATCAAGCGAACCACAAAACCAGGTACCAACATGGAACACGCTCAGAGATACATTTTGCAGTGTGACAAAGAGCAGCCTGCAGCCGCAAATGGGCCAAACACCAGCGCTGTCCCCACAGCAGCCAAAAGGAAACCGCTCCAAAACACAAGACGCCAGCCAACCAGCGCCTCAACGTCCCAGGTCGGCCCAAAGCAGAAGAAAGCAAAGAAAGCTAAGATGACGGATGAAGAAGGAAAAAGCATAAAAACCACAACAAAAACAAACAAATCAGGGAAAAACAAATCAACAAAAACTGTAAAAAACCAAACCAATCAGCGTAAAAACGGGACAACAAACTAGACAAAGCGAGAAGGGCACTCGGATGCGCATACCAACACCAAGGCATGCCCTGCCTGACATGTCTTACAATTGTGGTAGTCATTAATTTGTCATGGGACTGTCCTCCGGTTAGAAGCGCATGCCATGATTAGATATTTTGATATTTACGTTGATCTTCCCCTATCTCCTACCGGCTGCAGGGTGTAATGGGGCATTCACGCACAAAAAACGATCAGTGATTTTACACAGGATGGTGCGGCGGGATGGGGGATGACAATGAAACGGCCCATTTGTGTGACGTCCTGTTGTGTTCTTAAATCCCCCCAACAAAGCACAAGTAGACTTTATATTTCACAATTACTGTTTTCCGTCAGATCGTTTATAGAGTTTGACGTTTCCGACCGCAGTTGAAAGCAGCTTTATTTCACAGGAGAGAGGGAAAGAAAAGAGACGAGCGAGACAAACTCCCGGGCAGTTCAGTGCTTACTCATTTTAAAACTTTGTTGTGGCAGTGATGTTTCCAGTTTACTGTACGGGACTCACACCGCCTCAAAACACACCGACAAGTCTGATCCCCGGTTACATGATTGGTCACTGCAGCGTGATGTGGGGTTGCGTTTCTCCAAAAGTTGAGTCGTTCTTTTGAGTGTCCCCCCCTGTGGTAGTCTTGCATTGCCAGACCTTCCTCCACAGTGCTGCGGAGGAGGGTCTGGCTAGTCCACGCAGCATTCCGGGTTGGGAGAAAAACGTGCTCTGGATTATTGGCATTTCTTTAAACCAATCACAATTGTCTTGGTCGGCATCGAGCGCCGGACGGAGGCACGGTGCCTCTGCTAAATAGCCTCGGGAAGGAACTTGTTTCAACTTGAACGTTTAAAAGTTGTTTTAGTCGTGCATAGGGTTGGGTACCGTTTGGATTTTTACGATTCTGATGCCGAACCGGTACTTTTTAAAACGATTCCGATTCCTAAACCGATTCTTGAAAAATTATATCAAAGAAAGGCTCCTTTTTTAATTTTTTTTTTGTTTTTGTATTGAAAATGATTTAAATGTAACAATATATTAATGTTTTAAAGTACTTAAATATAATAAGTAAACCTACAGTAAGTCCAGGGCTTAAAGTATTCTGGCACTGTGCCGGATCTCCGGCGTGCGGCCGTTAGGGAAAAAAAAAAAAAAAAGAAAAGAAAAAATATTTGGGAACTTTCATGCGGTTTAATATTTGAGTCAATTGATTTCACCTAACATGAGAGGAACGCAGCTCTAACTAACGCAGGGCTTAAAGTACTCGGGCCTGGTGCCGGATGACTATTTTAGAAAAATAAATAAATTAAAAAGTCCATATGGGATTTGTTTTTGATGCGCTGGGTTTAACCAATCATCGAACGTCCACCTACCAATGAAACGAATTCTAGCCAATCAGATGCAAAGTAGGGCGGGTCTTTGCCGAAAAGCGAGAGTGCGGTGTGAGCCCGTGACCGTCTCCGTGGTAACGGCTAAAAAAAATGGAGGCAAAGTTTTTCAAACTTGGAGCATGTAGATACAACTTTAGGTGAGAAAAGAGTTAAAACGAAATGGCGCTGGGCATGAATAGAGGACAAGAGGAAATGGGTGGAGACGGGAAGCCGTTACCACTTGGTGCCTCAGATTGAGGAGCCGGGTGCTTCTGCAGCGTGTGATGAAGGAAGAGACTGGACGCCAGCAGCGGTAAGAAAGGGCTTGCTAGTCATTAGATGCTAGTCACAAAGCTTCAGTCCGTGCACTCTGTCATACGAGTACGTTACCGGCAACGGCGGCTACCGCTGTGACTGCGCCTTCACTGACCGACTGTGTTCATGATACGTGTGTGCACGTTCATAGCGGAACACGATTTGTCATTAACAATGGCCACTGCGGTGTAAAAGCTATCTGAAGCCTAAACTGCCTTGACAAAGCTGTCTGTTTGGAATCAGCATGGCAGTTATTCAAATATAACGGCCTTGTCCCAGAGTTTAGACGTCTAGCTATATGAAAAGATAAGCAATGCCAAGTTTTTAATAAATGTACAACTAATGTCAACATGGACAAAATCATGAATGTACTAATTAGCTTTTTTGATGATGATCTGGCCAAAGTAACAACCCAACATCTAGAAAGTTCTGTTTTCACAGTGATTCATTGTAAGATTATATTATTGCAATATGGAAATCAACATTGACTCTTAATTTAACGTATGGTTTGATCCAAAACTTTTTTTCTTCTTAAAAATTGTGACTTTTATTATTGTGTAATGTAAGAAGGACTTAGACCGTTTTGCCAGTCAAATTAACTTTAATGAGTGCATATTGAAACATTATACTGTGACACTAGAGGTAAAATGCAATAAAAATGAAGGCGGGGTGCTAACGTTATACGCTAAGCTAGCTGCGTCGTCCAGCAGTAGCTCCTGAGCCTAAGCTAACAAGCTAGCCTAGTAACCAGAACAACCAAATACAGAAACTCAATGGAAGTTACCAAAAAGGAGCAGCGCAATGCCCAGGTAGTGCCATTAATATACAGTATAACCTTGTATACATAAAATGTAGTGGTTTTCACCTGTAATTCAGCCGCCTCTCCAGCGGTCCTTTCCCACCGCCGGGTAAAACAGAGTTATTGTTGTTGAAGAAGACGCCGGGCCCCGCCTGTCCACGGCCGGGCTCGGTGGAAAGCTCTGTCTGTTGTGTCGCTGATTCGTGGTGCTAGATATCAACGGAAGAGCACAAATCTATCAACTGCGCTCGGTTCGGGGTGGTTAATATGCTTTTACGTCCATTTTGGTGAGCCCAGAGGGAAAATATAGCTTTTTAGAAGTAGCCTACATTCACGGTACCTAATGGTAGACTACAGAGAAAGTGTGATATTTTACGTCCGTTTAAGAGCGACAGAGGGAAAATAT
Organism: Gymnocephalus cernua; assembly: GCA_023631565.1. Classification (NCBI taxonomy): domain Eukaryota; kingdom Metazoa; phylum Chordata; class Actinopteri; order Perciformes; family Percidae; genus Gymnocephalus; species Gymnocephalus cernua. The sequence continues at coordinate 14,780,981 of CM042432.1, forward strand.
TTCAGTCGACACATTAAGTGGTACCAAAATTTGCGTTGTAATCCGGTCCAAGTACTACCGGTTGCGTAGGAACGGCCGACGCAGGCAGTCTGAATTCGGCCTAAGGCATGCAGCAAAATTGAAGGCCTAACCCTGGATGACCTGACCGCACTGTATCAGGCTAGGGTGCTTACGAAGGACCAATCAGTCCTGTCTGACTGAACCAACCAACCCTCTTTTTAATGAAAAGAAGTTGCTTCCATCCAGCCGTAGATACCGTCTGCCTACTTGCAGGACCAATAGGCTTAAGAATGAATTTATTCCAACAGCTATTGGCCTTTTAAACAACGTAAGGTAGTTTAATTTATATTTTGATAGACTTGTTAATGTTATGCTCCATTTGTTGTTTTTTACTGTCTTCATGTGTTTTTTTTACATTGCTTGTCTGGTGTGTGAAATTGCTGGATGTAAATTGCCCTTTGGGGTAATAAAGTTTCCTTGAAAGTTTCCTTGAACAATGGTGGTCTTTTTTCAATATTTGGTAAACATTTGAAAGATTCTGTTTTATAAGTGCTCATGTCCTAATTTTTATCACAGCCATTTTATCTTCTATATTGATCCATTTGGCTTCTGTCTTCCCTTTCATCCAGTTCATTATTGTGAATAATTTTGTAAATTTGGGAAACCTAATACTTTCTGTTGTAAGGTTTTAAATTTGATTCTCTGTATTCAGTTATACCAAATAAAGTTTGAGATCATTTTATTCCATATATTCAACTGTGATCATGGTATTGATATTTGTTATGCATTACATAAAAATTAAAATTGTGGTAGGACTGTAGCCTATGAAGCTTGCCTAACAATAACTTTAATTCCTGTGTGAGTACCTGTGTTTGACCAGGACTGTAAACTTATATAGTATTTCTGAATGACCATGCTTCCCTCCCACATGTCCCCCTGAGACGGGAGATCTCTGCGTTGGGGGTCTGGAAATCATTCCTCCAATGACGCAAAATGACGATTTTTACGTCATTGGAGGAATGGAAGGCCAGAGGCAAAGAACTACAAACAGTAGCAGGAGCTACTTCCGCATGTTTTCAACACGCCCATCACCCGAAGCGAGCCGATCTCAGCCGGAAAAAAACGAAATGTCAGCCATCTTGAATTCTCGCTAAGCAGGGCTTTCTCTTCTCAGCAGCACAATTTTACAAAATGATGTGCATTCAAACTACCGCACACGTATACCACCAGGATACATCGCTACAGATCGGAGAATATTCAGGGAACGTTATTACAGACGGAATAATCCGCACACTAGGAGAGCTTCGCCTGCACGGAAACCAGCACGGAGACCAGCGGTCTCGTCGAAGCCCCGAGCCGGGGAAGTGGACATCCTCATCGGCCAAGTGGGAAGCTAACGCTAGCCGGGGAAAAGGCACATCCAGAGTGAGCTAACGCTAGCCGGCCACTTGTCCCATCAATCCGGATTGAAAGTGTCCGTTCATTAAACAACAAACTGGACGACATCCAACTTCAACGAAACTCCCAACGCGAGTTCAGAGACTTTTTCGTGGAAACATGGCTGAACAACAGCGTACCGACTGTCCAGCTACCAGGCCTGCTACGATCCGAGCTAGAGATGCTTTGTCACTGGGTAAAAGACCCGTGAAGGTGAGCTGTGTTAACACGGACTGGTGCAGAAATGGGGTGATTTGTATCCAACTAACTGCTAACCGCTGGAGTTCGTGACTGTTACGTGGCGACCATTCGACATCCCACGCTAATTCACGGCTGTGTTAATACTCGGTGTTTACAGCCCACCAAGCCTAATGCTAGTATGTTGTATAGCTGAACGTTACGGAGCCTATATAGTGTGTGTGTGCACTAAAGGCTATCATATATAGGTCTATGACTAAAGGTAGCCTGTTTCGTATGTCGTTTTTATAACACCACATGAGCCACAATGAAACGTTTCGTGTATATGGTTGAAATAACAATAAAACACATTGGGCCCTATCTTGCACAAGCGCAATTGACTTTGTACACCGACGCATGTATCATTCCTATTTTGCACCCGACGCACGGCGGACCTTTCCCTCCACAGACGCACGTTTCCTTCCACAGACGCACGTTGGTAAATTAGGGAATGAACTTGCGCTCCTGGGGGCGGTTCAGCGAAAAGAAGAGGCGTGTTACGGCGCAAATGTTCCCTGGTGCTATTTTGCAGTTTCAGAAAACAATTCCGCCAGTGACCAGAAAAAAACTGGTCTAAAGTCAGTGGCGCTATAGTCTAAAGTCAGTGGCGCGTTATTCAGATGCTATTTTAGGGGCGCATGCTTGGTCATAATGTAGCGTGTACACAACGCGCATACACTTTGCTTCTCTCATCTACACGGACGCAGCAGTTCCCATTTTTGCAAACCATACATAATTATAAGGAAAAATATTAGTGAAAATGCGCTTCAGGTGTTTGGATAGGTCAGGAGCCACTTCACAGTACAGTCCTCAAAAAGTCGCAGCATTTTTTGTGGCTTGTTGTGTTTCATGTTGTCTTTCCTTTCATGTTGTGATTCATTTCCATGAATCATGGATGTGTTGATGACATAAATGAGGAAATATTAGAGGACGTAAGGAGACGTGATGTTGAACTACAGCGGGATTGGACACTTGAGGGTCCGGGAGTGGCAATGCGCGATGTGCTCCTGGTGGAGCGGGTGGACGGAGATGGAGTGGGGGGGAGGAGGAAGGGGCACAACAGGAGCAGGTGGTACGTTTGGAGGCCCACGCTCCATGGCTGCAGCAATCCTCTCCAGACTTGAGGAGATGCGCCCGAGAGGCCGCAGCAACATCGCCACCCGATCAAGACGGGCATTTATTACTTTGCTGCATCCCGGACAGCTCCCGCTCCAGCCCTGACGAGAACGTCTCCTCGGCTGTGAACCCGTGCGCCAGGCAAATTCGCCGTCATAATAGCAATCCGCCATGGAACAAGCGCGCCTGCTCTTAAAGGGAATGTGAGATGACGCTCTGATTGGTTTATTGCACGTTACGCCCAAACCACACCTAGCTACTTCAGACCAACCCATTTTAGATTTGCGTCGGGCGCAAGTCATTTATCCCGCTGGTAAAATAGCAACAGCACCCAAGCTCCGCCCACAAAGCTACTTGTGTTTCGCGCTTGATACTTGCATTTCAGATCGTTAAAATAGGGCCCATTGAGTTGAATGCCTCGCTGTCTGTCTGTCTGCCTGTCTGTCGAGCGGTAGGCGTGGCTTGGGAGTGGACTCAAAGCAGCGAAGCGAAGTGAATTCTGGGATTTGGTGTCTTTCATCCATATGAGCCAAAAACACATTTTCTGGCTTTTCTCGGCCTAAAAGGCACCAATTTAATTTTTTTTTCACATTTCTGCTACATAAGTGACCCAATTTAAAGATATATTCAGCTTTCCAGCGGTGAAGTATCCCTTTAACCAGATGAGTGGACTGTTCTTATTAACAAGGAACAGTCCGCCATTCTATTCAAAATGGGATTCTCCTTTTTGCCCTCTAAAATTTGCTTTGACTTTACGGATTGGATACACCTAATCAAATACTCCATATTGAATGTTGTATGATGATGTACTGAGTTTAAGCAACAGGAAGTCAACAAAACACCCCCTTAATGAACCCCTGTCCTTGGCTCCCTTTGGCTATACATCAAACTTGGTCAGAACCCATTTTCCCTACCCTTTGACTTTCTGTTGAATTATCAATGTTACAAATTCTCATCTCTCATACAGTTACAAACCATCCATTGTATACTTTCTAGTCATGCAACACCATTAGATTCACACAAAATAAGCTTCTGCTATTTCCCTGGCACAGATCCCCAGATAAGGTTATACAATTTCTTCTCATAATTTCAAGATTATGAATTGTAGCATTCAAACTTCCTGTTTGGAATTAGCCAGTGTTATTAGTATCCTTATATCAGATATCTTCAAGTATTTGGATAATTAAATTGTCCTATATAGGTGATTAGAAAATGTTTAAATGTTTTGTTGCTGACTTAATAACATAACTACCGGTATGTGTTACTAATAAGTTTATACTATGCAATTGTGTGGATTTAATGTGGATTTACCTTGGTGATGAAAGCATGTATTTATGTGTATACAAGTATAAGCTTTATAAATAAAAAAAAAACTTTAATAGTCATTAATATCCTAAAAACCCCACAGAGGCAGGGCTCTCGGAGCAGGAGCTGAAAAACGCATGAAAAGATTTGTGCGGTAATGTTATTGTTAAAATGTATATTAAAAAAATGGTATTGGTCTACTTGCAGTTGTGCCTTTATAAATTACTCCAAGACACAAATATTCCCAGTATACAGTAGTTCTCAATACAGATGTATCAACAAACTCCATTGACGGAGAGGTTGTAGTTGGTAGGCATTTCACAGCAGACATTTTGACTTGTCAAGGGGGTCTGGAACTGACTCCCCTGAATGGAATGCAGCCATCATTAAAGTAATTAATTACACCAATGCTATCGCTACTATCATCATTGTCGCTACTATCATCATTGTCATTATATCTACTTTAAAAAAGGTCTTTTCATGTATGTAGCGTTTGGAAGTTAATTGTCATCAGATCCACACTGCACTGTGAATAATGATGTAAGACTGTTTGTCCTTTAGACCACATGAGGGAGACAAAGTACATCAGACTGTAACAATGAAAATGTAATCTAGTATTTGTCTTTTCACGCTTTACAACAGCAATTCAAAAGAAAAACAAAAGCCAAATCAATTTGTGTTTTTTTATTTGAATGTTTTAGCATTCTTATGAACAGTGAATGAATAGATAGTGTTGCTTAAACATGGCTGCTGCTTTAGAAGGGTGAAAATATGGAAGCATCAGGTATGGTCACATTAACAGCGGAGAGCAAAAAAACATACTCTGAAACACCCAATAAAAATACAAAAAGTTTAAAAGAATGCAAAACTCCATAGAGATTTTACTACTTGTTTATTTATACACACTACTGTAAGCCACAAAATGTACAACTGAACCTAAAATACTGTGGAAATTATGTGTAACAACCAGAATATGCTATTTAATGGGCTACTCCTATAATAATTAGGAATAAAGGAACTACTCATTGTACCTACTACCATACATGTACATGTAGACTAGATTTAGGCCATATTTAAACCACAAGCATATGGTGTATTAGAGAAAAGAGGCTGGTGAGTTAACACATACCATGATGCTATGTCATTGCAAAGCCACATACATGTGGATTAATCAAATACTCAATATTCAAAGTCATAATGTTGATTAATCATAGTTAATGATGCATGGAATGTGTTTCAACCACAATAAAAACTCAACACAAACAAAATCTCCAAATCTGTAACATTCTCACTAAACATTCTTCAGAAATGGGAGGAGCAATCAAAATATTATAGATCAACATGATTAACGCCATCTGTTGCAAATATTAGAGCAGGCCGAACCAGTTTAAACGTTTTAATTCACTAAACTCGTATCAAAGTAAGCCACCTCAACAAGTAATTAGGAGCAACCTCATTATTTCTAAACAGCTAAAGTACCACAGACCAGGGGATCAAATTACTAGACAATTTAACTGTTGTCATTCTATAACCATGAGGCTGTGGACACAGCACAGTGAAATAGGACTCTGTTACAGAAATGCATATGTAAAGGAAATGTTTCTTTTTGTCTAAGCAGACAGGTGTAATTCATTTCTGGGGTTATGCATAAACCTACACACACCTGGCATCTAGTTTCCATGACATCATGAGCCTACATAAATTCAGAGGCCCTCTGAGGTCTAAGGGCATTTTTACATATCTTCTTAAAATCACCTTTTAAGGGTTGAATATAACGGATTCACATGTGTTTCATATCAAAATGTTCAGAACAAGCTCAGCTTTCTGTCTAGTGAGACCCAAATGTGTTCCAGACCAACCTGTGAAGATATAATTTGGACTGAAAGCTGAAAAGTTAAAGTTTGCTTTTTGAAATTTCTCAAATCTCTTGTGAAAACAAACCTACACTCAATTGTTTTGGTGCTTGAAATGAATTTACAAAAGTCTTGGATTCACAAAAGTAGCGTAATCAATAAAATAGTAAATAAATGTCTAAAAGGAAATTTGCAATATCGTGGCCGGTGAGTCTTTTGTCCTCAGAGGGTAATGTAGGGGCGAACATCAACACCCCTCCTCACCTTCCCCTGGTTTTTCTAGCAGAACAGAGCACCTTCAGCTCTACCAACAGCGCAATTTCATGCCAAGTAGCTTGGAACGTTGACTATTAACTCTGAGGCTACAATTTAGAAAATATAATCAGATAATGCTTCCCTCACCAGCTTAAGTGCAAGCATACCACAGTTGACTATGACAGCTGGAAATAGCTTTAAGTTGGGTATTTGTTTCGCCAAAATTTGCAGAGCACGTGAAACACATGCTTCAGACATGGAATGCTACCATTGTGTGAATGCTGATTCAGCAGCATTCACAGTATTGTTATCGGATTCTTTATTCTTCAACTTTCTTTGGTCGCCTCTAACTCCTGCATATGTTCCGCTACAAAAAAACATTCAAATATCAAAATGTTCAGCTCTTTAAGCACATGATGGGACTTTTTCAACATTTGTTCTGCTATTTATACTTTTTTTTAAATATTAAGCTTTTTTTTTACATTTAAAGTCAATGAGAGCAGGCTTCAAATCCTCTTCTACTTCAAAATGCTACTCGTACTTCAGACTTTCACCTACAGACACCAATCAAACTTTAAGCCATTTGCAAAAACTTCAGCTATTAGGCTCTATCTCAACAGTTTGATATCTGTAACAGTTTTTGTGAAAATTAAGTTTAAGTTTAGTGTTCCTTTCAGGAAGTTTATAATGGGTGTGCATTGCGTGACTTACAGTGGGTCATGTCATCGCTAGAGCATGGAGCCTTAAAAAAATCATCTTAGTCCCTTCTCTATAGCTTGCTCTTTTGCCCACAATCTTTCCTTGTCATACAACATATATACATCAAAACGTAGGTATGCTTGTCTACTTTCAGCCAATGTGCTCATTTAAGCAATAGACTTATACATTTTGCTCAGTGAGCTTCCACATGACAAAAGTTCCAAATCTTCCTCCATTTGCTGCCCATGTTAAGCATCCTTGACATTTCCACACAAAGGCACAGTGAACAACTTTTTTGAATCGCTGATATGCCCACATTTCTTTTTATTTTTCCACATACATTTATATCAATACATTCCCAAAGGATTTGCAGCGCTGAAGACGAGGTCATTTCACTTATGCCACCTATATAGTTTAGGCTGTCTGAGCCTTTCTTTCACAGGTCTCTCTCAGTGTCCCTTAATTGCTGCTTCTTACACATTTTAACCACCAATCCAGTTTAGCTTTAGCATTAGCTTTTCAAAAATACCTTTAATTATTCCACATCTTTTTTACATTAGTGGTGTTATTCAACTTGTCAATGAAATTCATACCAATTAAAACAATTCCCACTTTTCCAACTATTCTCACTACTTCAACTTCTTTTTACATATTTAAGCTATTAAACCAGTTTACCTTTAGTAATTTAGCTATTCAGCATTCACATGCATTTTCTGCAGGAAATGCATTTTCTAGTATAAACAGATATCTTGCAGCTAATGATTAAAGCTCATCTTTAATGGCACATATTTTATTAAGATCCACGCAAAACACTTCACTCTGCATTTCACTAGTGTTTTCCAATTATAACATGCAGATGCATGTGAAAGGGCTTCTATTTCTGAACAATGTTTAGTGAGACTTAATCTGCTTATGTTCTCCTTTTCCTGCCTTAGTCACACTAAGTAGCTGTTTTCATCATTTAATGATTTCACCTTTTGCTCAGTTTTTTTTACATACTAGTTTCTAGCATTAACTAGTACACTATGTGCCATGTCGAGTGAATTTTTCATGTGTAGGAAATATCCAGCACCATAAAATGTATAATGCTTCATAGCTGTAATGTAGTGTGTAAACAGCGCTGGGAACACAACAACTGCAGTTGAAAATTTGAATAGGATTATTATGTAGGCTGCTCTTATCAGACATATGTATAGTGTGCAGTTACCAGATCTCTGTGGATTAGATGTCTGTCTGCATAATACCATCATAATTTATGTTAATTATGATTATTGTGCCAATAATCTAATGTCACGATCCTGTTATGAAGGCAGATTTAGGTTAGTATTGCCCTTAAAATGAGACCAGATGTTTGTGTTTTCTAATGTTACCTCTAGGTGGCCATGATGATCCTATTCTATAGCAGAACATAGCTGAGTATACAGTCGCATGGTGCCCTTGTTTCTGCTCTACAACCAAACGTTTGCCAAACAGCTCTAAGTGTCTGATGTAGACAGTGCAGAAGATGATCATGGCATTGTTACATTAACTTTGTTGATGTAACAATGATCGTAATCACTTATTGAATTTACTATTTCCAATTTTAAAAGTGGTCAAAATTGAAGCAGCAGAGGCTGAGATATCCTGCCTTTTAGTCTCTACTCTCTAGAATGGGGAAAGCAAAGAAATTGCCGGATCCTACATATCCCATAATGCAACTCAATAGCGTCTTTCATTAGACCGTCCATACCTCCACATTGCCCACTTCTTTCCAAACCCCACAACTCTAGTTTGTGATTAAGGCGTTTTGTTGAAAATGTAGTCTCACGCCCCTAATGTTACACACACACACACACACACACACACTGTGTATATACAGTATATATATATATATATATATATATATATATATATATATATATATATATATATATATATATATATATATATATATATATATATATATCAGTGTTTTCCCTAGCTTTATAAAATATGTATATGTGTAACATTAGGGATGTGCCCCTAGAGTAGTAGTTCTCTTTGTCCAGGAAACCTAAATTGTTGTTTAGAGCAGACAATTGTTTGCCATTAAAACCATGCCACAGTAGAATTTAATTTACAATAGAAAGTCAAAATGGCCTAGGGGATTGCAGATGGATCAAAATCAAGTACTAATCATTGTAAACAATCAACACATTTATATTAGACTAATTCTGCAGCATTACACAACATGCTCTATTGTGACCGAGACATAAATATCTGTGAGAATTTAAGGGGTGTACCACTGCACCCCCAATCGATGTCCGCTCCCACACAGGCCATATGGCGGTGCTGGCCCAGCTCTTAGTGCCAGCCCCTGCTCTGTGCACATGGGCTAACAGCTTGGTGGACACATAATTAATTTGCTTAGGCGTCTGCCATTTATTTTCCAACCTACATTTTGTTAATTGGACAGAGGAGGTTAAAATCAAATGAGTGTCTCCGGGTATGTTAGGCTACTAATTGCACTGAGTTCACAATATAGTGGTTGCTTGAGGGAACACAGATACAGGGGTAATATTGGGGAGGAATGAGGTGAAAACATCACATGTTTTCAGTAGGGCTTGTGCTAAAGTCCGCCGAGGACAAGAGGTAATCACTGATGATCATAGATGAAAATGTAAATGAAGAAATATGAAAGAAATCATGAAAAAATGCCAATGACAGGCTTATCTGCCCAAAAGGAAAGACCATTTTCTTCAGACAGATATGTCTTACTGGAGTTGTATTGCTTGCAATGTGTCATTTTAGTTGTCCTGCTTACATCATAATGGAACCCCCACCATTCTGCTATTTAAATCACCAAATAATAATCTCTTGCAACCAAAGTTAAATCAGATTTGTAATATGAATTTAATCAAGTTCATTGACTAGTAAATGCAAATGTTAATAGGAGCCCAATATGCAGCATAAATCTAGATGATGCCTGTTTCTGGTATTTTGTAAACATCAAACGATGATGATGAAAGTTGTTATCCAAATGATCAGAGAGATAGAAAAAATGTGTATAAAGACAAATCGTTAATTAGAAATCCTGAATGTAAAATAGGTCTCATTGTATTACGCTTGTTATTCAATACAGTTCCTTCATACTGAATAATTAAAAAATGACAGTGTACTCAGAATTCAAATGATTAGCTGAGAAAGATTAGGAACATTTAGGAATGGAACATAAAATGATATCATACCCTCAATATATCAGCTGCTTTTTCATGTCACAGAACTTTTTAAATGTCTGTGTCAACATATCCTTCTGTCTGAGCCGTTTCTTTTGGGATTGTGGAGCGAAATTGTGGTTTTATAGTGCTGAGGCGTGGAGACAGTGCACTAGAGGTATGGCTGAGCGATTAATCGCTATTTTTTTTAAAATTATTTTTTGGGGCATTTATTTCTGACAGGACATGACTTGGAAGGGGAGAGAGGGCATGACGTAGCAAAGGCCCACAGGTTGGAGTTGAACCTGTGGCCACTGCATTGAGGACTGAGCCTCTTTATCTGGTCTCTCTACCAGGTGATCTACCCAGGTCGCCGATTAATCATTTTCAAATCGAGATTTAAAAGAGAGCGATTAGCTAATCATGAAGACAACGATTAATCAAATCTGCAATGTCTAGTTGAACATTTGGTGTAACATTTGGTTTAACATTTTTGAATCCTCTTTTTGTTATTATATTTACTGTCTTTTTCATTTTACATATCACAGATTGTTTACAGAAATGTCCCATTTTCAGTGGATTTTTCATTTTCATTACTTTATTTAACATGATCGTAGAAGGTGCAATATGTAGATGTTGCTATTAGACTGAGTCATATCTAGAAATTTCAGTTAAAAGGAACGTACTGTGATTTTTTAAATTGAAATAGTTCTGTGATTTGACTGTTCAATGTCCCATGCTTATTAAAAGGAAAACACTTATTGCTGCCAATTCATACCCATGTTGTCATCCTTGCATAAGAATACAGAGCAGTTCTGATGGTGAAAAGCAAATCGAATCATAACCGCAATATCTGGCAGAAAAATTGCAATTAGATCCCCCACCCCAAATCGTTCAGCCCTAACTAGGGGTTAATGACAATAGAAATTATTGCACTCATTCAGGCTTTCAGGGGATGATCCAGCTAGCCGGTGCCGGCAGCAGCTGTGTGGAAGGGTTCATATTGGTGCCCCTGGAGCTGTGCAAAACAGGCCACGTTGTCCACGGCAGCAATCCCTGCTGCTGTTAATCACCTGCCTTCCCCCGTCCCCCAAATCTCTCCCCCCCCCCCCCCCCCCCCTTTCTCTGGTTCCTTCTCTCTCTCTGTCTCTTTCCCCCTGCACTGATTTGCAAGCGCAGATTAATCAGAGCATGGGGGCCTTGATGAAATTTTGCTGTTATTGTTCCCAATTTTAGCAACATCTTTTATTGTCTTCATCATTCATTTACAGGAGGGAGACGGGGGGGGACTGTGTCAATTATGCAAATGATGTTGCACACTTTTGCAGATTGCTTCATTCGGTTGTCATTGTTTGCGAGAATTTAATTATTAAATATTATTATGCTCATGTTTCCTTCAATTTTCCGAAGCTTTGTTTCAATTTGATCTCTCCTCCAGCTGTTCATCCCTCCGCTCCGAGCCAGAATCAAAGCAGTCTGGCACGCCAAGGCCAAACAAACTCCCCTCCGTTTAATGATTTTGAAGTTTCGTACCTCGCTCTCTCATCTGTGGGCTCAATACTATGATTGGGAAGAAAAGAAAAGGCAGACCACATTCAGTTTAATGACCGGGAATTGAATTCAAGTTTATTCAAAATTGACATTCAATTATGTAGCACCTAATGATATTTTAATCTCTTTTCTTTAATTTCCTAGGAATTGGCTTTTCAAAGGCTTTTGTCTGGCAGCAACACAGACGGACTGAATAAAGAATACAGATTGGTATTAGATCCTAGTGATGATAGGGAAATTAAAGCTTTTAAGTGTTCCCTTATTAGACATTTCAATCCCCATTTCTTGAAGCCCATCGTTGCCATCTTTCCTCTGACATGATAAGTTGGAAATTTAAATATTGCAATACATTTTTAGAAAGCATTTATCAATTTCTACAAACTCTTAAGTGATACTGCTTTACTATTTTCGATTGAGGGGAATCTGTCAGGTGTAGATGGGCTGATTATGATTATGATAATTGATCCCAATCATTCTATAATCTCACATTGTTTTATGTGATATTAAATTGAATATCTTCCGAATTTGGAGTGTTGGTCGGACAAAACTTTTAAAGATGTCCCGCTGGTCTTTAGGAAAGTGTGATTGGTCTTTTTAACTGGTTTTATCGAGAAAACGAGTATCTGATTAATCGAGAAAATACTTGGCAGATTAATGAAAAATAACCGTTAGTTGCAGCCATAATGTGCACACTAGTAGAGTTAAAAATGAAAGACCCTATTTGTCAAACTTCTAAGAATCATACTCTAAAGAACACATTTTGGATTAAAAGGTTATTTTCTGAGTGTAAAGAATAAGACACATTTACTCCACGATTGATTTATGCTTACAGCGAAGTGTTACCTGGCTGATCACATGTATGCTACTGTATGAGCAAGAATAGCCAATCAGAGACAAGGATTTGCCCCTACATCTGCCACACATTATTTTTAAATAGAAAAAGAAATATATGTAATTAGCATATTTAAAGAAAGTTCATTTCATGTCCAGTAGCAATTACCATGTCCAATGAACAATCTAATCTGTTTTAATACATATACATTTATAAATAGGGATGAAATTAAAGGAAATTAAATGAAATTAAATGAAAATCAAACCACACTGGGGAATCTCCTGTAGTATCACTTTGACAACTGCAGACAATAATGATTGCTGAATCAGCATATTGCTTCAGCCGACATATTATTTCTAATGACAATTAGTTATTTTGAAGAGATAACATGGTATATGCTCACCTCTATTTCTGTACTGCAGTCATCTACATGCGACTTAACTTAATGCTTAACGAACTGAAGACCTCAGGTGCTTTCTTAAATTTAAGGGTGTTTGTAAGTCAAAATAAATGTGATAAATAGTTGTTGTTCATAAGTTCATGAGTAGGACTAAAAATTAGGCCTTTTTACTTTAATCTCCCACTTAAAGCTATACTGTGTAGCTTCTGTCACATCCATGAGGAATTCTAAGTAATGACAACAAAACTGCGGCCATCCACATGATACAAGCCTTCCGCTAGCTTTGTAGCAAATCATTTGGTAATGGCTTGAATGTAACAGACGTTGATTATATCAAAAAGTTACGCACTAAAGCTTTAGGTAAGTTAATAGATAAAGGCCCTGAACTTAGATGCTGCTTTTTCTTTTGGTTCCTGTAGCATCGCCACTACCCATGACTTTTTGCTGCATGCCCTGTCTGAGAAATCTTATTGGATTTTATCTCATGCACACGGATTTCCTCACCACAGGTTACTGGTGGAATTATACACCAACAGCCACTTTGACTTCACCAATTTAAAGGGATCGGACAGGATCATGAGATGGCCTCATGAACAGTCTTGTGAAGGGGAGCGGCTGGTTTGGGGGGGCTGGGCCTGAAAAAACATAACCTAAGGAGCACTTTCTCGCTGATTACTCATTGACGTTTTTTCCTGCCTTGTGGGATACTTCTATTTCTGACAGTTGCTCCCACAGTGGGTGCGTTCAGCAGCATGTCCGGCGCCACTCGTCATGTTGGCCGTGGCTGGGAGGAACAGCTGTCTGCGTTAACGAGGCCAGAGCCACACACAGACCAGTGAGGCGGCGGCGCTCAGGCAGACCAGAGCACCACTCAGGCTCCATAAGGCCCCAGGATACGTAAACAATGACTTAATGAGAATGCGTGCCATTACTGTAATTAACACAGCTCATGTCAAGCACTGTCAGAGTTTCAGGAAGGTCTTGCATTACATTGAAAAGGCTGGCATGCAATGACCAGAGGCGCTCCCTACATTCACAAAACACCCTATACAGAGCATAGACACACTCAATAAAAAAGGTGCATAAAAAGATCCACCATCTGTAATCCAAACAACATGTAACCTTTTATGTAATGATCTGTAATTACATCTTAATGTATTTTTATTTCATTTAAGTAAATCTCACTCACAGATGCAGTTTGTATCTAAAGGCTACTCAGCCACTCACAGGATGAAATGTAATAACCATAATCAAAAGGTCATTTTTACTGGCAGATTTCCTTTTCACTGTTGGTACTCTTTATCTGTTGATTAGATTTTTTTTTTATATGATTAGTCTGACCACATAAAAGCAAAACAAAGCGGAAAACACAAGTAATGCCTAATTTTCATTGGCTATATTACAGTATGTTGAAAATATAGTAAGTCAGTATGTTAATTGTTGAAATATGTACAGTTGTTTGCAGTGTATTCTGATCCGATATCCTGCTAACGGCAAATACATCAAATAAAGAAAGCAACATTTCATCCACAAGCAAGATGAATTTTGCAAGATAGCATCTGGTTACTTATTCATAGGATTTCGAATTGACAGAGCCACATAAAATGTCAGCGGACCAAACACCATCACACAGAATTTTACTGCTTGTGCAAACAGGCCCTCATCACAGTCTGACAATGTTGGACTCCAACCTTTTTCTCATCTTATTACCCTAGTTTTAGACACTCATAATTTATGTTCAGACTCAATCCAGATAATCTGACTGAACTGGATCAAGTCTTCTGACTTCAGTGAGTCAGAATTATAAACATTGTCATTAGATGATGTAGAAAGAAAGACATTTTAAACCACGCTACTGTATCAGCGTGACATTTTGTCTTTTTAGTGAAATGCCTCAACAGCTATTGGATTAATCCCTGGGGATTAATTGTAATAACTTTAGTGTTCCACTGACTTTTCTTCCAGAGCCACCATCAGGTCAAACATGTGTCCATTGTGAGCAAGTTAGCATGCTGACTTCTGTTAATACAGCCTCACAGAGCCCGAGCATGACTGTAGACTCTTAAAGCCGATTTATGGTTCGGTGTTAAATCTATGCCGTGGTACGTAGGTACGTGGAGACCTGACGTGCACCTCTCAAAAAATGTAACTACATGTTGCCGCGACGCACGTCACTCGGCTGTGGCTTGGTAGCGTTGCATTTCCCCTAGTCTTGCTTTGCCAGAACTTCCTCCACACACTACAGAGGAGGGTCTGGCTAGTCCACACAGCATTCCGGGATGGGAGAAAAATGTGCTCTAGGTTTATTGGCATTTCTTTGAACCAATCACAATCATCATGGAAGGCACTAAGCTCTGCACGGAGCCACTGCAAAATGGCCTCGGGGAGGAACCTGTTTTGGTCAAACGTGTATGTTCAAAAGTTTTAGTCGTGCGAGAGAAAACTCAGATTGGACAGATAGTCTAGCAAGCTGTCTCAATTTACCATGCAGCGGTCTGAGGAGCATTGTCCGAATAAATCCACTGGAGTTTAGAATTCCAACACAAAAAAGCGTAAGGGAATAGACATCGGTAAAAAGACATGCATCCGGCGGAATTTCCTGCGGCATTTCCCCCTGCTCATTTCTGGGTTCTCCTTCTCCATAAACAACATGAAATCAAGGAGAGGGTTAACTTTTCCTGCTACAGATTTCCCACAGTGGTCAGAAATCACATGGTGACACTTTGTTTCCCCACTATGCCTCTTAGAGTTGGTACTCGCTCCGAAGCTAACCACGTCCCTTTCTCACTCGCTCTACCACACACACACACACACACACACACACACACACACACACACGCCGTGCCTGCTATTCTCTTTAAGAGATTGATGCACACACCAACACATGAGCATAAACTTCAGGCCACTTGCTTAGGCTACAGCAAACGCTCTGCGTAGAGCCTCCGCAGAAGCATAAATCATGTTTTAGGCCCTGTTCTCACCTTGTTTAAATATTCATCCTGAGTGATCTGATCACAAGTGAACAGCTCTAAGTACGTTAGTTCACACCTGACATTAGCATGTGTTTCCACATGCTCTTGAGTGACCACCTGGGATCAGATCTCACTTCGCTCTAAATTGGTCCTGTTGCTTCAATCCCTTCTCCTTGAAATGCAGACAAAAAATTGTACTTTTGTTGCCATGTAACACAGTGGCGGTGCGTGGCAAATTTGACCGAGGAAGCCAGTGAGCTTAGTATGGAGATCATATTGCCTTATGATTACATAACGAATTCTGGAAGTCGAATGTAATTCGAAGAGTATTACATAATAATTGATATCAATCAAATGATGAAATTACTGTGTATTTTTGTATTCATGTGTTGGCCAGCGTAAGCAAAACACGCCCTTCTCACGCCTACCCGCATGTAAAAACAAAATGCTTTTGTCATGTCACTCTGATGAACAGTAAAGTTAGTGGGAGTGAGTAACACAAGATTCAAGATTCCTTTCTTTGTCATTTTTATGCACCAGCACCACATAAAAACGAAATTGTGTTTTGCACATCCACTAGTCAATAAAGTTGTCAACACAAGGCATTGTCATATCTTAGGGCACAGAGCTAACTTTACGATAGAAAGATGGGTGAGGCTATTTGCACCCCTGGTACAGTTAGCAGTGTATGCTATTCGTACCCTGGTGCAATTAAAAGTGAATGCTATTCGTACCCCAGTGCACACAGCAATGTGTTCTATTAATACCCTGTCTCATACAAATATCAATGTATGCTATTTGCACCCCTGTGCATTGACTGGTCATGACTGTTTTCAAAGATGGCGCCCACATGCATACATGAACGCTACTGTCTTTATAATCTATCTTTTTAATAAACTGTCTGTACACTTACAAAGTTCTCACTGCTTTGGTTTACATGTAGGGACCCTCATTATGCTACCGTTGAAGTGTGGTGCTATTTTGAGCCTTGTTAGTGGTGTAGAAATAGCGATTTACCCTCTGCCCCAAAGCCTAGCATTATAAGCTAATCAGCTGTTTGCGCTAGCTTGTTTCAAGCTAGAGACACATTCCATTAGCATGAAAACATATCCCAGAGAACAGGCGACTCGGTACACATATGTTATTAACCCCTAGGTTCATTTTGCCTTTAATGCCGTTAGCATCGTGGCTAACACTATGTTACTACGTTTATGACGTTGTTTCGGCTGTGCTTTCTAACATGTTGTCATTGTGCTAACCGAGCACCGTTAGCCTTTACAACAGACCCTACACTCGTTAGATAATGTTTCATTACAGGGTTTTCTGTTGATTTGTGTTTGTTGCTGAGTGCTCGTGGTGGAAAATGAATGTAAATAAAGTCAGAAATGCAATGCGTTATAACGTAAGTCCCCTTTGGTGTAGGCCTACCGTTGTGTTTAATTTTCAGTTGTAGGTCAAAAACAAGTTCAGTGAAGTCATTTTTCAAAACAACTCAAGATCGTCATCCATTGTGTAACCTTGCCGCTATAACTTACTGTTAGCTGATGCTGGCTGGCACCGCCGCATACGTGTAGGTACCATAGTTACGCAAATGTCCTCCCTGTTTTTTTATTTATTTATGATGAATTGATCATTCAAAGGTCAAACCTGGCCTCAACCTGATTGGCTGAAAATGTTTACTTTTTCTCTTAGGGATGCCAGGAAAAGCTGGCCTCCTTTGAGCGTTCATAGCATTTTACTAACCACTAGACAGAGCACAGACAGGACTGCACTGTGCACGCAGTGGCAGAGGGGCGCTGTTTTGCTCCACATGCTACAGAAGAGAATGATAATTGATAAGGGAAATGGAAAAATCAGTAAAACCCAACCGTGGGAATCATAAATTTAGTTTTAATATTTTAAATTATGTTTTATATTTGTATGGGGAGTCTAGGCTTCCTTTGGCCTCCTAGAGAAACCGCCACTGATGTAATGGGTGATACAGTCACTTTACATCACATCAGTAGCAGTAACGCATAATGCAGTGTTAAATCACCGATGTGGTCAGAAGAGAGTTGAAACTATTCAGTTGTGTGTAATCGATTTTGAAAGTGCTTCTCATGTTGCTTAAATTGCCTCCTCGACTCCTCCACTTGCCTCCCTTCGTCGCGTCTTTTAGAGGGATGATACGTCCTTGCCGCTCTCAGGCTTGGAACCAAAAATGCAGAGTATGGAGGCAAGGAGGCAGTGAGCAGGCAGGCAACCGAATCAAACGCAAAATCCAAAAACAATTCGGAAACAAAAACCACAAGGAAGGAGTGCGCAGGGAATGACACAGGGAGTGAAGACAATGAACCGACAAGAGACAAAGAAAGCACAGAGACTAAGGAGGCTTTCACACCTACCTTGTTTGGTCCGGACCTTCAGACTTTTCAGTTTGATCCAAACCAAAATTACAGGTGTGAAACCTCCCCCGGACCACGGTCCGGACCAAACAGCCGAAATTTGGTCCGACCAAAAGAGGTCCAGATCAAGCTGAATCGTGGTCCAGTTTGTTTCTAGTGTGAAAGCATTTTTTGGATGGTGGTCGTGTTATAAGACCAGGAAGCTCCTTAAGGAATAGCTCAGTGCTTTGTGTGTATTTGAGAGAGAGTGTGACGGTGAATGCGCTCAGAGCAGACAGCTGTCGGCTATCAGAGCTGAGAAAATGTACAGTGCAGGTTTCAATTTGTCTCTGAATAAATGCTGCACCTCCTTAAAACCCAGAAAGTTCCCGTGTCTTGCTTCTCAACAACACAACAAAACAAAAAGAGCCACGGCAGCACGAGGAGAGCAGCAGTCAGTTGGAAAAACTTGGACACAGAGAGAGGATATGCGAGGACGGGGAAGCCCGTCTACAAACCAATCAATTACAACTATCGGGAGACGCAGCTCACGTCTGTGATGACGACAGGACATAGTTTTTTCACGTATAGTTCTTTAGTGCGTATTTTGCCTTCCGGGCAATTTCAGTTGTTTTAATGTGTTCTGTATTTAATGTAGTTTAGCGCCCCGTGCTGTATAGTGGCGGTTTTGCATCACTTCCTGTGAAATCCGGAAGTAGGAAGTTATGGTAAGAAGATGGTCTGGCAGAAAGGCAGAAATGTGTGGCAGGAGCTCAGATTATAATCCGATGACATCTGGTTGTTCCCTAGTGGATGCATTGTTTGTAAGTTGTTTATATGTTTATTTCGCTGTTCATCTTCGGATATTGACAGGTATTAGAATAATAGAAGATGAGGTTTATTTTTTGGACTTATTTACTGCCATTCTGCATATGCATGTCATTTAAATTACATGTCATTTAGTTGACACTTTTATCAAAAGCGACTTACAATTGCTACGTGTCAGACGCTACACACCTCTGGAGAAACTAGGGGTTAAGTGTCTTTCTCAGGGAGACATTGGTTGATGTATCACAGTGGGACTTGAACCCTGATTTCCCACACCAAAGGCATGTGTCATATCCACTGCGCCATCACCACCCCAAATTACATATGAATGCTAATTACACGCCATAGCTTCTGTATTTTTATAAATACATCTTACATGTGTATAGTGGACATTTTGTGAATTATATTGTACTTTATTTTTCCAGTTTCACTCCTAAATCAAAACTACATGTTAAGAGATACTTGTACACTACTACCTGACTCCTGTGTAGTTTTTAATGGAGTTCGGCATGCTGTCTAGTTGCAAATGCAAAAATATTTATTTACTGGACCTTTACTGGACCTTGGTTCAGACTTTCAGGTGTGAAAGCCCCCTAAATACATGATGTAACGAGGGTAGTAATGAGAGACGGGACATGAGGGCTGATGACCAGGTGGAACACATCAGGGCAGGGCAGACAATCACAGAGGTGGGAAAATACACAAGGCAGGAAGTAAAGCAAGATACGACACAGAGAAACAGACACTACAAAGTGAAACAGGCAACATAAACACGGATGGAAAATGGTAGAACACAGAGAATAGAGAAACACATGAGACAGTAAACAACACGGAAACAGGGACTTAACACAATAAAACAGGAAAAACTACAGAAAACCACAACCATGATATGCTTGTTGCATTTTTAATCTTCATCACTGAAGTGCGAAGCAACAGGCAAATAAGGCTAACAAAAGAAACGGAGGACACCAGATTTAAAACCACGACAATGTGTTATATGATGTGTACCCTAGACTATTTGTTCACCAAGACCTAAATACGAATGGCATACATTTTCAAGTGGGCATTTGAGCATGTACACCATGCACCATGCTCACCTGCTCAGATCAAACTGGCAAACTAGGCGGTGCTGAGTCAATACAAATTTAAGATTCTGTTACTGTCAGTCTGGTATAAAGTACTTGAAAGCAATAGCTTAAAATGAAGTGCTAGCATACCAGAAAAAAATACTTTGGTAGAAGTTATCTTTTAGAATATTACTTGAGTAAAAGTTTTAAAGTATCTAATATTTGCTGTACCTAAGCATCATTAGTAACTTTATGATACAATGTACTTAAGAATTAGAAGTAAAAACTTTGATTGTGAACTTTACTGTGGCTTCCTTATAATAAAACATAATATTCAGGGGTTTCCACACCTACTTAAACATCAAAGAAAGAAAAAAACAGAAACAGAATTAAAAAAAAAGAATCTTTGACTCCACCATACAGATTTCTTTTTGAAAAAAATGTAGTGGAGTTAAAATTCTAAGTATTTGTACTTTGTTACATTACAACACTGGTTACTATATTGTATATTGCTTGCCTGTAATGTTTTCAGAACTACATTTCAGTGTACTGGTTAGCTGTAATTTGAAAAAGGTTTGTGACCCGACCAAAACAGACCAAGCACCACCCTAATTTGCATGTGTCGCTCAGTGCTACATAATTTCTGATTGGTTGTAGGTTAGTCTCGCATTGCATCCACAGCGCTGCGGAGAAGGGTCTGGCGAGTCCACACATTCCGGGATGGGAGAAAAACGTTCTCTTGTCACAGTTTCTCAGATACTGAACCCAAATTCAGACCAGGACAAGGTAGGTTGTGATTTATAACACCCGTAGCAGGTCGGCATCCAGGATGTGACACCGAGGGATCCAGCTTCTCTCCCGGGGCAGGATGGTCTTGGGTTTGGCTCCAGTCGCCTCTGTCTTAGAGAACACCCAGGACAAGGCATCCGCCTTGCAATTCCGCAAGCCTGGTCGAAAAGTGAGAAAAAAGTTAAAGCGCCCAAAAAACAAGGCCCACCTGGCTTGACGGGAGTTGAGACATCTGGCTGATTGCACATATGCAAGGTTCTTGTGGTCAGTCTAGATGATAAACAGTTGTTCAGCTCCCTCCAGCCAGTTGCACCACTCCTCCAAGGCAAGTTTGACGGTGAGTAGTTCCTGGTTCCCCACATCGTAGTTCCTTTCAGCTGGGGAGAGACGACGTGAAAGGAAAGCACATGGATGAAGCTTACCATCAGCAGCGCTATGCTGGGACAGGATGTCGCCAACCCCCACATCCGAAGCATCCACTTAAACAATGAACTGGTGGGAGGAGTCTGGCTGTGTGAGGATGGGTGCATTGGTGAACCGGTTCTTCAATTCCAGGAATGATCTGTCAACCTCTGGATTCCAGCAGAAGGACCTGGCACTAGACGTCAGGGCTGTTAATGGAGCTGCAATCTAGTACCAGGCTGGTGCCAGTCCAGGACTGCCCTCACCTTCTCCAGATCCATCTTTACTTGTCCCTCTGAAATGATGTATCCAAGGAAAGATGTGGTATGACTTCTCTGCTTTCACGAAGACGCGGTTCTCCAGTAATTGCTGCAGGACCTGCTTGACATGCTGGGTGTGGACAAGAAAGTTCTCCGAGAATATGAGGATATCATCCATGTAGACAAACACAAAGTGACCAATCATATTTCTCAGAACATCATTTACCATACTCTGGAAAACTGCAGGAGCATTGGTGAGGCCAAACGGCATGACCTGATACTCAAAGTGGCCCATGGGTGTGTTGAACCCAGTCAGCTATTTGTCCCCCTCTCTTACCCTACAGTCACACATGCTACAAAAGAGTGACACGCACTCACTTGATGGGCGCTCCTGGGTGTGCCTAGCCTACTCCTGGTTGCTTGGCAACAGTAAACAGAAATTCTCCTGTGCTACCTTCAAGCACGTCTTACAAGTCACTTCAGAGGTAACGTCAAGTCACAAGAACGATGTTTTTGGATTTAGAAGTATTTATTTCTCGATAAAAGTAACAGCATATATGAGATAAAATGCCAAACTTATCAGGTATTTACAGAAATACGATGTCCTGAAGCATTTCCGCCATCTTGAATTATTTTCTTTGACTCAAGCAACCACTGACATACGTCACACTGCCTTCACTCTGATTGGCAGTCGCTTTGTCGCATCGCTCAACATTTGCATAACATAGCCTTCTTGTCTATTTCGGCCCCGCCTTGCTCGTGGCAGTGGCGAGCTCGTTGCTTGTCGCTGGCAAATGGCCACTCCCATTGAAAATGAATGTATATTCCGCTACGCAGCGGGCTTCCTGGCAAAGAGCAAACAATCATTTGGCAGCGTCCCTACCTCGGACGGGGTGGTCAAATAGTTTCCTCATCTCCACCGAGAACTCTTGGTATGAGGTCATGCAGGGGGCCTGTCGCTTCCAAAGAGCTGAAGCCCACTCCAGGGCCTTACCACGGAGCAGACCAATCACATCACATCACTGGCAGATAGGGCTTGTACAGATGACACTATCTCCTGTAGAGTCGTGCTGTGCTGTCCCAACATATTTCCTTGTTGAGAAATGGCATGGTGAAATGGCATGGCAAACAGAGTCCAGGTCTGCTGGGTTAATCCTGGCCGGATTGTTCTGTCACAGTTTCTCAGATACTGAACCCAAATGCAGACCAGGACAAGGTAGGTGGTGAAAAAAGTTGGATATTAATTGTAGATAAGGTAATGCCAAACATGGAGACAGGTGAGTCCGGGTGATGGGGTACTGACGGTGGAGATGAGTGGGTTGGAAGGGGAGTGCTGGTGAACAGGAGTCTTGGAGGTGGTAGAAGGTTCAGGTTGCCAGGCAGAGGTGAAGAGAATTCCAGGGTAAAACTGCAGACAAAGGAACAGGAATCAGTTAGCAACAAGCAAAAGCAACAAAGCAGCAAAAGCTAACTATCAAACAATTGAGCTGACAAGTAAGCACAACATACTGGTTAGGCTAACGATCCGGCAGGGACTGGATGTCAGGTCACAGCTTAGGCTATATGGTGTAGAAATGATGATCAGGGCCAGGTGTGCAGATTGCTGATGAGAAACAGGTGAGTGCTGATCCTGTTGCCTGGCAACAGGAACAGGGTGCGTTCAGGAAAGTCAGACAGGGAAACAAGTTCAAGGAGGTGGGTTCATGACAGCTCTGGTTTATTAGCATTTCTTTAAACAATCACAATCGTCTTGGGCAGCGCTAAGCGCTGATGCCGCTGCAAAATAGCCTCGGGCAGGAACTTGTTTTGGTGGAGCGTGTGTACGTTTTAGTCGTGCAACAGAAATCTCAGATTGGACAGATAGTCAAGCTAGCTGTCCGGATTTACCCTGCAGATATTTGAGAAAAGTAAAAAAAAACTACAATCCTCAATCCACCAGAGTTTAAAGTGCCAACACAAAAGAAGCCCAAGGCAACGGATATCCGGCCTAAATGAGTGAAATCCGTTGGAATTTCCATCGGCAACGGAGCAACCCCGAAAGTGGAATGTCGTGGATATAGACTGTAGGTCTATTTAATTGCATGCAGAGGCATTTTGGTCTGCACAGTTGATAACGGCCCTTGGAAATCGAAAAATAACTGAGAGGTTTCAGACTTATACGCATTTGCAATTTGGTCTGGCAATGTCAGGCTATTTAAAACAAAAATCTGTCTATACTGCTCCCACTGGCTAGCTCATTGTCATTCCTAGGTTGTCAAATGCACTCAACTTATCCCGGAATGGCTAACCAAATAAAGCACAGAGAAGATTAGATCAGACACACAAAGAGGGAGTGTGACTTCATTCTCTGCTCGTCACTACACAATATCTTTACATGGCAAGTATTTGTTTACTGCTATATTAATGTTCCATATGTTGAGTACAGCCCATTAAAGGTAAATTAAGCTACTAATTATCTTTTGTGAAAATTATTTAACAAAAATGATCTTTTATACTACAATTTGTTATGGTGGAAAACTACAGTAAGCGGAAAGTAACGGAAAACCCTTAGAAAAGTATGAACGCAGTAAGATCTAATGGAAAGTAAAATTTATAAAATAAATAAATACTGTATTACATTTGAGATACCAAGTGCCATCCAAAAGTGAACTTGCTCAAAGCCGTATGACTTTGCCACCTTGTGGTTTTCTTATTATTAAAGAATATGTATTTGTCAAATTAGATTTTTTAAAGTCAATTCAACAAAGGTCTAGGATGGGTGAAGGGTGGTGATTTGCTTCAACTTGTTTGAGAACTTTCTCCATGTTTGAATATTTGAGTGCTATTCTTTGGTTGTGAATTTCTCTAAAAAAAAGACAACATTAAAAGGAGCAGGCTACACACTTGTCATACACCTTTCAAGCTTTTGAGGTATATTTAATAAATATATGAAGATGTTGCTTTAAATTCATTGGAATGCCTGATGATTACCTCAGACCCCATTTTCACCTGGCATTCACATCCATCCTGAGTGATCTGATCACAAGTGGACAGCTCTAAGTACAGATGAAAACAATCTCAGGACGCATTGAGGACGCCTTGAGATTGGATCGCAAAAACTGCATTTGGAGTTGGTTTTAGCATTCAAATAGCAGTGAGAACGGGAATGTGTCCTGTATCCACATTATAGACTCAACTGTGAGCAGAAATACCTAGGCTACTCATTCAAAGTATTCCTCATGTCACAGAACCCACTGAGTGAATTGTGTGTTTTGGATGTTATTATCATATTCTGTTAGTAGGGTGTTGGTGTGTTTGTTCCTGCATGCTTGCTCCTATATCCGCGGCTGTCTCAAGCTCTCTCTTTCATTTTTCAAAAGTAACATTATAAACACACAACCTGCCTATATGCAAACGGAAATGATGTACGTGTCTATTTGTGTATAAAGCGGGGAAGTAAGATCTGATCATAAGTGGTCACTTTGAAGACCCATTCAACAGACAGGTGAAAACCCACGCACCTAGAGCTGTCCATTGGTGATCGGATCACTCAGATCGGATTTTAATACAAAGTCAGAACAGGCCCTCAGTTACACTGGTTTGGTTTGATGCCTTTGTTGATCTGGGATGACTTAGCTAAAATGATGACAAAATGCATGTTGTAGTGTGGATAAAGGAAAATATACAGTATGTTAAATATATTACCTATAGGTCTTAGTGGCTGCTTTTGTCACTTTGTACTTTATTTGGGCTGGCTGTGGATGCAACATAGTCAGTTGGAGCAGTGTTGTTGCAGGGAGGCAACATTATTAACAGTTAATCATGAAGCGAAGTTGTCAGCGGGGGTGGCTGCAGTTTTCATAATGGCCTGATTTCTAGCAATCGCAGACTAATTATCTGCATTTGCAATTGTTGTGAATTCTCTTTGTGACTATGCAGGAACATTTAATATAGAGTTTATAGTCCTGGGATGAGATGGTGGGTTATGTGTTTGGAAAACACCATAGGGCATACCTGCCCCATAAAGCTGTGACATAACTGCAGCATAATTAGAAGGGTAAATTCTTATTCGAAGCCTGTTATATGCCAACTATCAGGCGTTGTGTAGTTGAAGATAAAATAAAACCAAACTCATAGGTTACAGCAACAAAATCAATTAATCTGACTAAATATGAATAAAATATATACTAAGATGACTTATGTTGGGTATTTTAAAATGACATTGAAAGTTGGAAACGTTTAGGATAAGTTGGAAACATTTAGAATAATGTAAGTACATAACTCAAGAAAATACGTAACATAGGTATAGTCGTTTTTAGACATTTTAATGCAGAAATGTTACATATTGTACCTTTTAAAGTGCTCATATTATGCTCATTTTCAGGTTCATAATTGTATTTAGAGGTTATATCAGAATATGTTTATGTGGTTTCATTTTCAAAAAACACTATGTTGTTGTTGTACTGCACATTGCTGCAGCTCCTCTTTTCACCCTGTGTGTTGAGCTCTCTGTTTTAGCTACAGAGTGAGGCATCACACTTCTGTAACATCTTTGTTCGGAGTCGCACATGCGCAGTAACTAGATAAGCACTACTAGCCAGTCAGAAGCACAGTATGAGGGCGTGCCACGCTAGCAGCTAGGCGAGCATTATAACATTTTACAAAGTGGTGAGCATTTGTTATGGAGGTAAAGGCTGGACTACAATAGAGCTGTTTGTAGCAGTTGGTGAACAGTGTTTTCTCTGGAAGTTGGTAAGTCCCTTTCGGGTGGACTTTGGGCTTTTTCACTTTGTAAACCTATAACGTGCACAGAAAGATATATAACACAATAAAGGAAAGGGAAAAAAGCCCAAAAGCATAATATGAACACTTTAAGGTTGATTCAAAGGAAACAATATTATTGTTGAGAAATACAATGATAAACACTTAGAAATGTCTGTATGTCTGCTTGCAACTACGTTATAGTGTGTTATCATCCACTTTCCATTCCATTTATTTTACAAACCCCAATTCCAATGACGTTGGGACGTTGTGTAAAATGTAAATAAAAACAAAATTCAATGATTTCATGATGAAATCCCTAAATTCCGTGCAATTGTATGTTGAGAAACGTTCTTAAACTGTTGGACTATTTGCACACACAGTTGTTCACAAAGTGGTGAACCTCGTCCCATCCTTGCTTGTGAATGACTGAGCCTTTGGGGATGCTTTTTTTTATACCCAATCATGACACTCACCTGTTTCTAATTAACCTGTTCACCTGTGGAATGTTCCAAACGTGTTTTTTGCACATTCCTCAACTTTCCTAGACTTGTGTTGCCCATGTCCCAGCTTTTTTTGGAATGTGTTGCAGGCATTTGCAAAAAACGATAAAGTTTATCAGTTTGAACATTAAAGATCTTGTCTAGTGTATTCAATTGAAAATAGGTTAATAAGGATTTGCAAATCATTGCATTCTGTTTTTATTTACGTTTTACACAACATCCAAACGTCATTGGAATTGGGGTTTGTATTTATAAAGGACAACGCACATTAATCAATATTTCTGTAAATGTGCCAGTGTTAGCCAGCTGGTTAATATTCAACTGTAGTCCTTTGGCCAGATGTTTTGAGACCAGAACAACAGAAAACAGCAAGACATTAGTATGGGTGGAAATGTACAGACAGAAGTCAATAAAACACCATACAGACAGGTAAATCCATTTATTGAGCATTTAAATACAGTTTATAATCGCTAAATATGAGGTTTAAAGTAAAGTGTTCAATTATCAAGGAGATTGGATGAAAGATCCGGAAATGTCTGTAAGTGGACCTTGAGTAAAGTTTTTTTTTTTCCTTTTGGTCAATTATACCTCCTAAATAATAATAATAATATATTGACTAAATGAATCCCAAGCTGCTAACCTTGACCTTAACCTTGTCAGCCAAACCTCAAAATCAAAATTTGACCCTAAAAGCAATGCCATGTAATAGCTTCATGAAGAACTGAAGACTGATCATTGTCAACACCATCATCAAAAATGTCTTTCCTCTGAAGACACACACTGATTTTAACACCACCTTATATACACACACCATAGCAAAGCGATGAATGGTACAGTGTGTGCCTGACAACGATTGATGACTCCGCAGCACGGTGGTTGTAAAAGTGGTTGTATATCCTTGTCTCTTTATAATTAGAGAAGAATTATTGAGGCTTACACAGACAGTGTTTGCTTTAGGTTGTGGGGTCTTTTTGCCTAGCCCGTGTATGTCCTTTTTCCACTTCAATTTTTCACTTTTCTTGCATTGACACCTGAGTTTCTGTTGTTTTAGCTTTTTGTGGGTTTCCACGGGGTCTTAAAAAGTCCAAACTTAAAATTTTTATTTTCCTACGTCAATGTAACGCTACATCTAATGCTCATTGAAATGTTCCCGCAGAATTAATGTGTTTTTTTTTATAATTCTGTTGTAGTTGTAGTTCTTTCTGTCGCTATTCCAAATTCGCTGTATTACGACTACAAATGAGACCAACATGCACCTTATATTGCAGCCAATCTAGACACCAGTCCTATAATGCTAATGAGGAACTCTGGGAATTGTTTCAGACAATGTTTCCGGACTCTGACATCTGACTTTGTTTTTGATGTCACTGCAGGCAATAGTGTCCCAAATCAGATATTTTTGGGGTCAAGTGACCAGGTCAGACTTTAGACCACTTCCATATGTGGTCTGATTTTTTTTCAATGCGGCCGCAGTGTGAACAACCAAGGCAGATTTGATGCGACTTTTACATCAATCTACATCGACCTTTGTCACAATTATGCGCCGGTGGGAGTTAGCCCTAGACACAGACAGTAATATTAAAAACTTGACTAGGCCTACAAAATGGAGTGATGGAGGGAGAATGAGGTGTTAGACCTAATTAGTGTATGGGGAGATACTTCAATCAAAACTAGAAGGATCATACCGTAACCGCTCCATTTTTGAAAAAATAGACACACAGACCTCTGTAGCGAATTTGCAGACCGCAAAAGGCCAAAATAGCCAATTTGGCTCTCTTTCTCTTCATTCTTCTTCTCCTCAGCACCTGCGCATTAATGTTACGGCTGCCATTACACAAACATTTTGAAATAAAAGCGAAAATGCTTACTTCCTCCATAACCTCCCCAACAGCGTGCTGCGTCTGATGTAATTGTTATTGTTCTTTTGCGCATGCGGCTCAGTTTGAAACTGCAACTAGTTCACACTGGACTCTGATATAGGCCACATTTTTAAAGGTAATGTGAACAGCCAAACAAAAAATTGGATCTGAGCAAAAAAATCTGAATTAAGCATTAAGACTTGCAGTATGAACGTAGTCATAATGAAAAAAAAAATTCTTTCAAAAGTCTTAAATTTGACTTGGTGAAGCCTGTAGAAACCCTGTTAATGAAAGGTGACATACATTTTGCCTGGAAATTTGAATGTTGCTCCTACTGTAATTCACCAAATATAATTAGCTATCAGAAGAGGGGTAAAAACAGTATTCAGCACGGTACGGTTCACACCTATAACCAGTGTTTTCATCACTTTCTTTATTGTGTTTGTAACAATGGCTGAACATTTGTGAAAAGGATGTAGTTTCTGTTTTGTGCAATGGGACTAGAGTTGACTCATCTGCACCGTTCACAGCCTTTTCTTCTTTCTCTATCTCTCATTTGCGTCATCTCACCCCCCCTTCATTCTTTCCTTCAGAGAAAAGAGGGCTACGCATTAATGAGTCAATGCGGAGCTGTATTTTGTTTAATTAGGTAGTTTATATAATGAGGTGTTCATTTCTAATGGAGGGACATGCTGTGAGCAGCACATCTGCAAGAATAACTCAGGCAATCAGCAGCATGAGGACCCATGGAACTGCAAATGAGACTTACTTACTCAGAAATGAATTATGTCTCAGTGCCTTTCCCAAAGCCCATTAATTAAATCCACTGGCATCAAGGTCTTTTTCTTAATTTCATGTACCATTAGCATAATAAACACAATTTGAGTTAGCACAATGTGATCAGTTTAATGGATGCTATTTATTTTACTTTATTATTTAAAGCTCTGCTAATGGCGGGAGAAACATAAATATATCTCTATGGCTCCCTCTATGAAAAAACTCCCATCAGGCCGTGGCGTCGACACAGATGCTCGTTTCAGTGGCCCCATACATTTGGAGTGCTGCTGCTGCCCCTTGTGAGTGTGCAGAGTGGAAAGGTGTTGCACGGCTATAATTTTAGGGCACTAGACTGCGGTTCAGTGCAAACTCGGGCCAGGATTCACATTCATTAAACATGGGCCTGCGGTCTTATATGTCACATCTCCTTACTTTTAATGTTTGGTGTTTCCAGGGTGCACTGTATTCCAGCGTTGCTTTTCTGCTAAGTGAGAAGAGAATTAGGATTTGGAGGCATTTAATACGCACAGGGTATTTGAGGTCTAAGTGCAATCCGTAGCGGCAGGAATCCATGCACCTTCATTAAAACAATACAAGGACTTAATGTATGGTAGTGAATTTGTTCTGACCTTAAAGCGATACCCTAGAGGTGAGATATGATTAGCGTTATTGTTGAGGACAGGTACATCATTATCTCAATGTACCTTGGCCATTGCCAAGTTCCACAGCCGTGCTCCATCCTCTGACTCGGGCACTAGCACAAGACATAATCTCTTCTCAGGAGCGGAAATGCACTTAATCGTCTACTCAAGTTTCAGGGACTGCCCCCGAGTGCTCTCTGTCTAGCAGAACTACGGCAACTGCTCGGCAGAAATCTGCAGCAATGTTTTAAGTTCCCAAATTAATTGCCTAATGGATTAGGAGGTATGGAGTGTCCTACTTTACTAGGATGGAGCAATAATTTAAATTGTGCCAGGTAAGGACAAGGAGAAGTTGTATTTCAGGAGAATGTTTTTTTTTTCTCTCAAGATAAAATACATCTTTTATTGCCCCAAATTCTGTGAGGCCTCCTCCCCCCACCCTCATTGGCATTCAGGGGTTCATTAAACAGTCTAGTGCCTTGAAAAGAGAATTACAAGCAATCGGTTCGTGTTACTTACATACATGGCCAGACACAAAGGTACAGACAGGCAGACATTGACACACTTTAAACTACAAAAATCGTGTCATATACACACCAGATACAGTGTGGCTGTGAGTTACCAAGACAACTCAGTGTGCACAGATGCAAAGAAAGGATGGTATTTTAAAAGGAGGGAAGTCTTTGAAATGGACTCTCATTTTGGACAATCTAAGTGACCAAAAGTCAGCCTGTTATTTTGGCATACCTCATCGTAATGGCATTAAAGTGGGGTGATTGAAGGAGAACAGCTCCATGTGTCAAGTGTAGAGTGAAAAACACATGACACCAAAACCCATTAGTGTCCTCGGGAGAGACAATGCCCAGAACTCTCCCTCCGCCTCCTCCTCCTCCTCCCTCCAGGCTCGGGGTGCCGTTTTTGTCAAAAGACACTCCTTTTGCTACAGATAAAAGGCCCCATGATTAGCCCAGGGGTTGAACTGTGCTCCATTCCAGTTTCACTTTTTTCTTTGTAAAATGAGAACTTGAAATGATGTCAAAGTCTGGTGTAATGTAAGTGAGTGTTTTTTTCTATACTAGATCTCATGAACTCAGGAAATCATCCAATTATCTTTTCACTGAAAGAAATTTTTATTGGAAATGGTGATGCTCAGAGATGGTTTGCCTTGATGTTTATTGCATGAATTTAGATTGGCAGTTCTTTCAAAAGTAAATCCCACTTGAATTATGTTATTGCTAATAGTAATCATTATGAGTTATTGGAATCTATCTGTCTATCAAGCAATCAATCTGTCTGTCTATTTGTGTATCTGTGTGGCTGGCTGTCTGTAACTACTTAATTGCTTGTGTGTGTGTTCATTTCACCAACGGAAACTATGACGGAAAATATTTGCGGTTAACGTTAGCTTGCTGTATAGATAGAAGACAAATCAAATGCTAATTTAGCCAGCTATCCCACCCTGTTTTTTCTGCCTCACATCCAGCCGCTAAGGGTCTTCAGTCGGGATGAAAGCGCACAACAGCCCGTGGAGACGACACATCCACAGTTAGCCAGCAGCCAGCCACTACTATAAACTTACAGCAATCCGAACCCAGCCAGCACAAACTCCAGCGCCGGGTGATAACGATGCTAACGGCAGTAACAGAAAGTTTTATGTTTTTAAGTTTTAATTCTCCGCCCTTTTTGCTAATTGGTCAACTTGGTAGCTAACGTTAGCGACCAATACAAATCGAATCAAGAAAACGTAATTATGTGGGGGGAATTTTATCAGAATGACATGAATAAGCGTTATTAAACGTAACAAGGATAAAACTGTAATGGATAAACCTATCCGTAAACAGATATATTTTAATCTGCAATTGTATTAAACTCCCATAATGCCACTACACAATGTCATCAAAAGTCTGTGTTGTTTTGATTGAGAGAACCCTAACGGCAGAAAATTATTGTACGTTTAAACTTATTTGCCCGGACAAGGTAGAGTCAAACCCAGTTAGGGACATGGTAGTGTTAGTAAAAGTTGAGAAATTTAAATTATTGAAATGATATGAATGAAATGGAGAAACTTGGAAAATGTGACTCCTGAAATTGACATGATGTAATCTGCTAAAAAGAAGATGATGTAGATGTAGAAGCCATTTTACAGAGTGATGCTTCTTATACATCATACACAACCTTTGGCAGAGCACAGACACAGGATAAGAAAAAAACCTGACAATAGCCACAATTTTATTTTGGCACTAAATCAAAAAAGTTGAAATGTCAAAACTAAGTTTCAGAAACATTTCATGTTCTTTTTAGTTAACCCCTTTTTTCAAATTTTATGGCCATTGATGCATTTATGTTAAAACATATCTACACAAATGTTAATAAGTCAAAGAATAGTCTCAGGTGAGTAACTCATTTTTTACCCCAAAAGTCAAAAGTCAGATGGAACTTAGTCTGGATCCAGCTAATTTATATAGCTCACGTTACTGTATTGCGTGAACAATTAACTTAATTTAATGTTTTATGTGGCGTTTTCTTTTGCGGGGTGCAAATGTTCCACCAAAACAAGTTCCTTCCTGAGATCCTCTGTCGCTGAGTCAGGAGCTTGGCACCACCCAAGACAATTGTGATTGGTTTAAAAAAAATGCAACCCAGAGCTTTTTAAAAAAAATCTCCAATCCTAAAATGTATCTAGGAATGTAATGTGGTGTAGCCAGACCTTACTCCACAGTGCTGTGGAGTAAGGTCTGGCAATGTTGGACTAGATTGAACCTTATGATTCTAAGGTTACACAATGTTTTTGATTAATGTTGATTAAAACTTGAGTAAAACTAACAATAGCCAAATGACTGAAATGTGAGTAAAACTAATACTGTGTACATTTTGGCAAAAAAAAAATTAGGACTGAAACTAAGCCTGAACATCACAATCTATGTCTATAAATCTGTCTGTCTGACTATCTGTCTGCCAATCCAAATGTATCACCGGGTTAACCTTCAGTTTCACTGCAAAGAAAGGTCTCAGATTGATTGAACCACTTTACCTGGTTCCACCATTGTGTTTTTTAACACCCTCTATTAAGAGTGTTTGACACAAGAACGGGCGTATGAGGATAGCGGAGTTGCGTGCTAATATTACCCCGTGAGTCCCGCTGGTCATTGAGTGGCGCCATGAGCTCATAGCTAATGACTGAAGATCAATGGCCAAAAACTTGACTGTGGTTTGTCTCAGTGTTATGTTTACCATACAGTGGCTGATGCTGCACCACTGACACACTTCACCCAAGGGACAAAAAACAGGCTCTGGAAATACATTTGCTGGTTGTGGTTTTAGTTGCGTATTACATTTTCAACTACTTAGGGTTAGGGTTACATTACATTTTCAACTACATGAGAAATCCCTGATTGTAGTAGTAAAACAAGACAAGTCTATTAGCTATACCAGTGTCACATAGGTTTGTTATGACTTCATATCTAGTTTCTGGTGAGGTTAATTCACACACAAAAAAAGATTTTTGTAATGTATGGAATCACTAAGGGACTGTTGAAAAGTAGTTAGCCCACAAAGACAGTTAACACAACCAGCCATGCGACTCAAGCATCATGATTTGATGTTTAGTCAGCAGACATCTGAGGTCCGTTTCAGGTAGGAGGATTAGTGGAAACTCTGAGTTTGTTAAGCCTGAGATGAGGGAAACTCTGAGTTTTCCGTTTCAGAAAGAGAGGTAACTGAACCTCAGAGTCAGTTACTATGGTAACTGAGCCTATGAACCTAACCTGGTCGGGAGCAGGTTTTCTTCAAGAAACCTCGAGTTTCTTGAAGACTCCTCCCCATGGATGTATGAAGAGAATTAACGCTCCTCCCTCTGACACAGAGCTCTTCATTTCCTCATTCGTTCATTCAGTCTGTTTCAGGAGCATTTCAGCGCAGTTTGTTATATTGGCGTGAATAAAATCAAACCTTGTTGGTTTATTAACTGATAGACAGACTTTAAAACATTGTTTTTTTCTCCTTTTATCGACGATCCCGTTGATGAAGACGCTGTATGGCAGGGAGTTAAACATACGTCGGAAGATGATATTGACGCATTTTAATTTCCAGATAACTTCCTATTTGAGCGCTATGGTTTTTCTTCCCAGTCTATTAGTTATGTAAGCTACATAACCTTATCCGTCCTCATATCACTAACGTCACCCATCGTGGACATGCTCTACATCCCAGCACATTCTTGCATTACAGTTGTCTCTACAACCTTGGTGATAATAATAATTTTAATAAAGCGCCGTCAGAAGAGATCGCTCTGAAACGTTGTATAACTGCTATAAATCATCTCATGCTTAGTGTTTTGTGTTGAATTAAATCCTGACAGTCTAAGCTTTCAATAGATGTGCTGCATGACCATATATTTTGAAGATTTA
This sequence comes from Gymnocephalus cernua, assembly GCA_023631565.1. NCBI lineage: Eukaryota > Metazoa > Chordata > Actinopteri > Perciformes > Percidae > Gymnocephalus > Gymnocephalus cernua. The sequence goes on from CM042432.1 coordinate 14,815,446, forward strand.
ATGCGTAAGATTTATAACAAAGTTTAAGCAGCGTCCACTTTGAGCGTGAGTGTCCCGTATACGGGTCAGTGAAAGAGTTTAAACATTTGTAGTGTTCCCTGGACACAGACCAGTCAGAGACATTAAAAAGGAGTTCCACAGGATTGCAGGTGAATGATGTAAACCCTTTGAAATGAAAGATTATGGATTTTAATTCTGTTAATGATGGTGCTGCAGCCTCAGAATGGGATTAGTAGCCTAGGACTTTTTCGCCCGCAGTATTGCACCTAACTGAAATAGATTTGAAGTAGGCCTAATATTAGCTTATGATTAAATATGATATACATCATATTGGAATATAAGCATTTACTCTAGCAGCAATTTTCTCCAGCGAAATTTCCCTCTCTTTGCAGCAGCCGCTGTGTTGCTTTTTTAACGAAATACATGTTCAAACTCGCTGTATGTGCGCATGAGTATGTCCGCCGACCCGTTTGTTTGTGGTTGTTACCATGGTGAATCGTAGTATCATGGCTCCATTCATGCTGTCTTTGGTGCACGCGCGTAACCCTGAGTCAACCTACTCCGAGTTGATTGAACCAACTCGAATCAGCCGTTGTGAAACCGAAAACTCAGAGTTTCCCATCTCAGGCTCAATCAACTCAGAGATCAGGCTCAGACTCAGAGTTTGTTGAACCTCCTACCTGAAACGGACCCCTGATCTCATACATATCAAGCTAAAACATTGTATGATAACATTAGTCCTATGTGGAATCTATCTGGAGTTTGGAGGAAAAAATTGCCATGCTCAAGTAGGGTTGGGTATCGTTTGGATTTTTTTTTAAACGGTGCCCGAACCGATACTTTAAATAAATAATTATATAAGTAGTAAACAAGTAAACCGCATTGTTTTTCCGACAACGACAGCTGCAGACTGTTCCTCCACAGTGAAATGATGGTTCTGTTGTTGCCTCTAGCGTCCGTTTCAGAGCATCAGGGAGCAGCGCAGGCATTAAGTGGCACCGAAATGAGGCACCGAAATCCGCGTTGCTATTCGGTCCGGTAGATACCAGTCGTTAAGGCACCAGTGCCATATTAGCACCGGGTCTGGGTACCCAACCCTATGCTCAAGTCCATCAGAAGCCACATAGCTGCTGCCCTGCCTGTTCTCGTTTCACTCTTGTTTCAATATTCGCCTTTTTGATATGTTATGGGAATGTTTTGCCGACTCTTGGGATGTCTAGGGTGTCTAGGGCAAATCCATCCATCGTTTTTTGTACCAGGCTGTAAATATGTTTTTTTCTGCTCTAGAGTTGGGGGTCTAACGTGATTGACTCCCTTTTGTAGCCAGCCTCAAGGGGCCATTCGAGAAACTGCAGTTTTTGTACGGAAAGTTGCCTTACCTTGGTTAGCCTTTGGCAGCTCCGACTGATAGCTCCAATGACCGGCTAGCCCAGGCAGCGTCAGACAACAGTTCTTTTCTCTCATGTTTTTGTGGGTTATGGTGGTTGGTTCCAAAACGAAATCGAAGCTGGCGGTATTAGGCATTTAAATCTCAAGGCAAGAGTCCCAAGTTGCTCCAGTGTGGCGTCAAAGAAAGAAAATAATGCTAGAGGGTCTGGCTTTTTACAAAATGGTCTCCCTTTTCACCCCAATAATTAGTGTACAGTCCCTAACAGAGTTGATAAAAAAGCTGAACATTTTTTACAAATACAATGCAAGTTCTCTTTAACTGCTCTCTTACAGTCAATGATGTCTCCCTCTGAGTAAAAATTGAAAATGACTGCCAGTGCCACCATGAGCCGCTGTGGTTTCAGGCTCAGAGCCCACATTCAGACAGGGGCTCATCCAGTCCATTTTTTCAAATATAGACTTATTATTACCTTCCCACAATAAATTGCTCTAGAGGGCTAGGGAAATGCTGTTCTCCATTTCTGTAACAGTGGCCTCTCAGATATCATTAGGAAAGTACGATGCAGGGGGACAGCAGATCAATGGATTCCACCACACAAGCATTAGTACACTCTGTGTATGATCAGTTTACTGAACAACAACACCGCCACTGCGTCTCTTACTGGAAACAATTGATGCATTGTTGCAGTGAAATGAATCCCCTGAATTCATAACCCCAATCAGATATTCAATTGGCACTACCCAAAATGATGTGTGGATGCCTATAAATGAGAAACAAAGTCTGGACAGAGGCAGGCAGAAGCAACAATGCCCTTACAATAACACATACTGCTTTGTCATCTCAATTAATTTTGATTTTATGGTCATTTTATACTGTATTCTTCCTAATCCAAAAGAACCAATTTGAATCCACAGAGAAATATATTAAGGCTCTAAATGTCTAATGTAGTTATGTTTTTAGAAAATACCTGTATGTCAGGCTGTAAATATGTCTAGATCATGATGATTTCCTGGAGAACTATTGAATTCTCTGCAATCCAAACATGATCGACGTATTGGGCCTCAGCAATCCTCAGATCAAAATACTCATCACTGCACACAAAATCGACATACTGAAATTCAAGCCTAATATAATCCAGTGGGCATATATCCGTCATTTAAAGGCAGAATGAGTAGGATTTTCCTAAAACAAAAAACATGTGAGAGCCGGGGAGAAGGGGCCAACTTTTACAAACCGCAACAGACAAATCCTACTCATTCTGCCTTTAAATAACAGGCATCTATATAGAAACGTTTTCAAAGTGAATGACTTTGGTCCAGATACATTTGACTACTAGACTTTAAACATAATCCAACATGTTCTGTCTATACATGCAGAGCTAAAGTTTTAGGTTGCGGTATAAGCCAGTCAGATGTTAAATACTAGCAGACTGATTTTTGAGACCAATACCAATATAAGCATCAAAGAGGTAGAACAATATCAGATACTATTTCAGCCAATATTTATATTTTTTTGCATGAACCCATAAAAAACGAAAACATTATTTCAATGATCTCTTACATTTCTTGTTTTAGAGACATCTTACAGTTGAAAAATAAACTTGTTCCTCTTGGGTTAGGAAGATTATGTAATGGCCACACTGTTTAGGATTAATTATTGTCATTATACAATACAGGATTGCACAATGGAATGTGGTTGCAGTGGGGATGGGCAAAATATCAATATTATATCGATATCGTCGTATGAGACTTATAATATCTTAATATCTAATACTAATATCGTAATACAGTAAGTGTTGTTTTTTCCTGGTTTTAAAGGCTGCATGACAATAATGAGTAGTGATGTAATTTCCTGAATGTACCAGACTGTTGTAGCAGTTCTATTATTTGCCTTCACCCACTTAGTCATTATATCTACATTTTTGATGATTATTAATCTAAAATCTCATTGTGAAAATATTTTGTGAAAGCACCAATTGTCAACCCTACAATATCGCCCCAAGTTGTAGCCCCCTCCACGCTACACACACACAGAATATGTATAAATGGATATAAAAATATTTAAATGAGAATAAAATATAAACAATACAATAGGCAATGAAATAAAACAAGCTAAAATACACACAGAAAATATATACTATTATGTGTAATATGGGTATAGTTGGAATGAGGGCGGTGAAAAAGGTTGTGGTATGGTAATGTGCAAAACCAGCATAACAGAACGTTCCATGTCATGTAAATATGGTGGAGTGCGGAGGATGAGGTGGAGTTGAGGAGTCTTACAGCCTAAAGAAAGAAGCTGCTGTGTAATCTGGTACAGCAGAGGATATTTGTATCTCTTGCCAGACGGCAGCAGGGTGAACAGGCGGTTGCTGAAGTGGCTATTGTCTTTTTTTTTAATTCTTCGGGCTCTGTGCAGGCACCTCACCGCAGGGCTATAGTACTTAAGTCCGGACTTGGACTCAATGGTATTTGGACTTGTCTCATTAAGGTTGGCTACCAAAACCCGGTGCTAATATGGCACCAGTGCCAAAATGACCAGTATCCGCGGAATAGCAATGTGGATTTCGGTGCCACTTAAATGTCTGCGCTGTTCTCTGGTGCTCCGAAACGGACGTTAGAGGAAACAGAAGCTTTGCTGCATGTCACGCTAGTTAACACTAACGTTACACTTGGCAGCAAGTAAAGCCTGGTTCACACGGGACGATTTTAAAGTTGTCGGCCGATTTTCAAATCCTGAGTGACCCCACACACGGCGATAAAAAATCACGGGTCTAACAGTTTTGGTCGTACAGTGTGTGGTGCGCAGACATCACACACGAACCGATTTGACTCCCGAGCATTCCCAGGTCAGACGGGAAATCTTGCAAAATCCCTCGAGATCAAACGTGACTTCCGAGTAAACAATCATGGCGGACGAAGAGGATGCAGTGGCGATAGTTTATAGTTTATTTGTAACCGAAAAATTTTTTTATCAAAAGAAAAGGCGATGGTCAAAGAAGTGGAGACAACACGAGCATGGACTATACTTGCTACATCATGATATGGAGGTCCACCGGACTTTCTGGTGCGCCATGCTGCCAGCTGTTTTGATTTTGTTTCCCGGTGCTTCCTCGCCGCCTCGTCACCTCGCTTTCTGATTGGCTACACGCCACAGTCCACAGGCTGCGTGCTCGTTTGTCCCCGGGGGACACCACACACGAGGAGGAATCGGGCCAAAAAAATCCAACATGTTGGATATCCCCGATTTGAGATCGGAGCGGTCCCGACGTCCTTCCGAGCAGACGAGAGCAGTCTTAACACACCACACACAGCATGAATATCTGATCAGATTATTTTACGATAATCGGAGCATCCTTAAGATTGTCGGAAGGGGTGAATCGGAGGGCTAAAATCGGCCTAATTATCCTGCTGTGTGAACCAGCCTTAACGTTAGCCAACCGTTAGCCTACTGTTAGCTAGTAGCAGGCTTACACACAGTTCAAATGCTGACAGCTAAATGGTGTAAAGTGTGACTGTATTTCACTGTAGGGGATTCCAACACCAGGACGTGCAACAGTGTGCAGCTGTCGCTGTCAAAAAAACAACAATGAAACTGGTAAGCCTCGTGGTGCATTCAGTTATTGCAAACTACCATTCTCCCATCCAGTGCAATCACGGAAAACTGTATCATGTGGACACGCCGACAGTGTTGTTGTCATACTGTGCACTATAGCTTTAAACTAGTCTTGCTTTGCCAGATCTTCCTCCACAGCGCTTCGGAGGAGGATCTAGCTAGTCCACACAGGATTCCAGGATGGGAGAAAAACGTGGTCTGGTTTATTGGCATTTCTTTAAACCAATCACAATTGTCTTGGGTGGCGCTATGCAACCGACAGAGCCACGGTGCCTCTGCAAAATAGCATCGGGAAAGGAACTTGTTTTGGTAGAACATGTGTACGTTCACAAGTTGTTTTAATCGTGCAACAGAAAACTCAGATTGGTCAGATAGTCTAGCTAGCTGTCTGGATTTACCCTGCAGAGATCTGAGGAGCAGTTAACCGTAGTCCTCATAAATCCACAAGTTTAAAATTCCAACACAAAGAAAGCGGAAGTTAACGGACATCCGGCCAAAATGAGGGACATCTAGTGGAGCAATCCTGGAAGTGGAACATTGTGGATATAGACTATACTTAAAGTAAATAATATAGCCTAATTTCATCCTTTCTTTCTCAGTCTAGAATGTCTCTCTTTTGGAATCGGTCTTGACTTGGACTCAAACCTTTTTGGACTCGTTCTGGACTAGTCCTGGTCTTGGACTTGTCTTGGACTCGACAAAGGTGGAATTGACTACAGCCCAGCCTCAACAATATCACCGATGCTTGGTAGATGGGTACCAATGATGTTCTGAGTAGTTTTAATCACCGCTGATACAATGTACATCTTCCGAAAACTAATGACCAATATATTGGTGGCTATTTTTTCCTTAATAACAAAGTAGTAGTTTGGAGCTGCATGCCCAATGTTCATACTATCAAAGAAAAACAATTTCACTGCCTATTACATGCTGTTAATGGACAGTCCTATTCCTTCTAAATTAAGTCCATTCATTTAGTGAGTCAAGTGACAGAAAATTAATTAACAACAACTTTCACAATCAATTAATTGCCTAAGTCATTCATCAAGCAAAATTGCCGAACATTAGCTTCTAAAACGTGATGATTTGCTGCTTTTTTCTGTTTTGTCACTGTAAAGTGAATATGTTTGTGATTTGACCTTGAGCTCTGGAAAATTGGGATGACATAGACTTAACAGACTAAAACAATATAGTTGATATGTTAAAATAGGGCTCTATTTAATTTGCAGCCAGGGGGGTCTAGGAACTCTCCATTGGCTTGTGAGCTGGAAAAACCAAACACTGGTCAGGCCAATCACATCGGCTTATGGCTGCTGTTGCTGGCGAACAGCGGTCTTCTGGAAGACTTGAAGTTAAGCTTTTCTTTGAGAAAAGAACAAAACGGCACTGAAGTAATTCTTAAAAAAGGAAGATGTGTTCGGAGTTCTGCCGACCGGATACGGCAAAAGTTTAATCTATCAACTAGCTCCGCCACCTTCTTCGTTGCTCTGCCTGGTTGTAGCGCTATCCTATTGCATGCAGAGGGAGTTTGAATAACAACCGTTTATCCCACCCCTCGGATTGAGCCCTGTCAATGGTGAGTTCCCAGACCCAACATCTTGATGTGGGTCTGGCTTGTCAGGCTAGCACATGTAGGTTAACCAGCAAACTCACAAGTCCTTGAAATGTAAAGTCACATCTCCTGCAGAGGACAATAAATATTTCATCGGTTGTATCAGTTAAGTGACATGGTCACAATGAGAGAAGCTTGCAGTCTAAAGATGTACTCTGCACAAATGCTGTGGCCACATTAGATTAGCCACTACCTGTAATCTGTCACTTAGCTGCAGCATGCTGTTTGAACTGATGTAAACTGCTGCTGTCTGGGCACAAAGCTGGGGAGTGTAATGGGGATTCATTGATCCACTGGTCTTTAGCTGATTGAGTTAGATAATTAAAAAGCCTCTTGTATCAGTTCCATTAAGGATTGTTTGTGTTGCTTTTTTCTTCTTCTTGTTTTTGTTCTTGAACAGCAAAACTTAGAGCTCTGGAGAGCTGCTGGAAAACAAACAAAACTGTCTTTGCTTTTTTATTTAACCAATTTGATTGTCAGATCAGTGATGCTTTTGTGAGCTAGATGAAACACAAACTAAGTGGAAGTTCTAACCTAGATTACATGGAAATATTCTACGTTGGGATATCACCAAGGGCGCAGGTTTTGTTTCAACATTGGTTGGGGCACATTATAACCGGGGGTGTCTGGGGATCCTCCCCCATAAATGTTTTGAGCGGCAAAGGCTTCAATTCCTACGTCTGAAATCAGAGGAAGTAAGGCTGGATCTGATTATCCGACTATATAGATATTCGTTCGTTTGGTAGGTGTTTGATTTTCAAATTTGGGATTTGAGTATTTGCGTTTTGTTTTGCTTTTCCTTCAACACTGTAATAAAGTTGAGACGGAATCAACTTTTGGAGAAACGCAACCCAAAGAAAGATATAAACTGTTTGAGCCCCCTGAACGGTTATTTTTACCTCTTTTGTGGAGTGGGTTGGCTTTCATATTTTTATAAATAATAATCCCCCGCGAAATCTACACCTATGGATATCACCATGTACTATCCGAAGAAATGAAAAAGTGGCTGTGAAAATCAGAATATTAAGTGGCAAGTGTGATGGGATCACACGGATCCCTCCAAACAAGATCTGGAGTGACTGTGCTGTCCTGAAGCGTGCAGGCTGTGGTCTGCTTTGTACCTCCTCCAACAGGCCAACTGTCCTCTGCTGTCACTGGAAGCCGCGCCAGGCCTCCTCAGCAATGGCTATGTTGTCCGTGGCAATGCTGAAAATAACTACGCTGAGCTCATTAGTAGATTAGGTGTTGCAATGAATCTGCGTGGTTAGAGCTCCACGGCCTGATATTGTTCCTCCAGGATGGCAATTACAGCTGATTGACATGTTGGCACATGGGGATGGAGGGGTGGAGCCCGCAGCTCGTGCCTGTGGAAGGGGTCCACATGAAGGGCAAAATAATCTTCCCTACTTCACATACAGTATCCTACCAACACTATCCATGTCACTGGCACAGAGTGAAAGATCTACAGTTGTGATGGAAGACTTCAGGTTTTTCTTTTTGCATAGAGGAATGTTTGGCGCCCCCCCCAAATAGGTTTTAGCCAGCCCCAAAGGAAAATCACCATCAACCACCAATGATAAGAATTGAGAAAATAGATAGCAATTCAAATCCTCTCCAAATGTGTTTAAGAGCAATTGACTAAACAACTGTTGAACAAGCAGAACATAAACTTGAATATGAGAGCTAATCTTAGTTTTACCCTACAGAGTCGGGCTGTACCGGACTCTCCCAAGGAAATATTAATATTATTTTTGTTACCAGTTTTGTTCATTGGGGTTTCATTTACTCAAGCATAATATACATTTTTGTTTATCAAATTGTTAGAAATAACGGCAAAATGCATAGATTTCTGTCAAATAAGGTAACAGACTAATTTCCTTTACTGTATGCGGACCGATCATTACTGCCATGCGTAAAACCCTTGACAGAAATACGTACTGCCACACTGATGCTGAGCTGTACATACTGTCTAAATTACATGCAAAAATGTGAGTATACTCTTGCAGTTTGGTTGGTTGACATTGTGAAATTTAGATCCCGTGGCTCAAAGTTAAGATGCTATCTGATCATTTATAACCATGACTTTATTTCCTTGCTTACCTGGACACAGTGGCACCAGCAAGAAGCACATACTTGTCTTAATTTCAGCCATCCCCCCCACCCCCTTTTTTTGATCAAGGATGCCCTCTCAGGGCCTTCCCATCATGGCTGCTAATCAAATAAGTGTGCCTTTATAAATGGATGTTGTCTGTGATTCCAAATGACACCCCCACCTCCTCCATTTGAAAGAGAATCATTGTGAGTAACTAGTGACTGACTGACCCCCTTTACTTTTAAATTATACAGTTTGATCTGTGGTTGTGTAAGGGAATATTAAACTTAATTTCACAATATTAATGGGATGTCAGTAGTGCCAAGAGAATATTTGATTATTGACAGAATGGGCCAACTGGGTCAAATCGGTACATTTGAATATTTTTTCAAACATGTAGACACTCATGAACTTTGTATGATGTTTTTAGATCAGACATAGGGCACAGGGTGGGGGCTGACTGTCTATGTATGTATAGAAAAGAGTAATGATATTTACTGTGTGGCTAGAGTTCGACCATGCCAGATCTCCAGTAAAATCTGAGCTATGACAGTCTATATCTTCGACGTTCCACTTCCGGGATTGCTCTGTTGTTTCACTCATTTAGGCTGGATATCCATTGCCTTGGGATTCCTTTGTGTTGGCATTTTAAACTCTGGTCGACTATGGTTAACCTTTTCCTCAGATCTCTGCAGCGTAAATCCAGACGGCTAGCCAGACTATATGTCCAATTAGAGTTTTCTGTTGCACGACTAAAACAACTTATGAACGTACACATGTTCCATCAAAACAAGTTCTTTCCCAAGGCTGTTTTGCAGCAGCACAGCAGGTTTTTCCTGTGCTTAGCACTGCCCATGGTGATTGTGATTGGTTTAAAGAAATGCCAATAAACCAGAGCACGTTTTTCTCCCATCCTGGAATGCTGTGTGCACAAGCTAGACCGTCCTCCGCAGTGTTGTGGAGGAAGATCTGGGTCCCTTTCATTTACCACAGATCAGTTGCTTGTCAACCTCTGTCCATATAGTATAGAAAATAAAAGTTAAAAAATTCAAATATCACAATATCACATTCAATCCAAATTCAATTTAAAAATGTAGAGATTTTAACCATTTACCCACAGAAATACCTCTTCTCACCTTGACATTTAACAAATATGTAAGCATAGCAGGCTATTTTGGACATGACCTATACAAATATGAAAGACCTCTACAACTACAACTATCCTAACCCATCTGGATCCACTGACCATAAAAAAACCTGCTTTTGAGTAGTACTCTTGAGTCCAAACAATAGAACTGTGAAAAGCAGCAGATGAAATGTCACTTGACCCATGACAAAATGAAGGCTGTTGGAGCATGTCTGGCTATCACTGACTGGTCTGCCCGTTCATGAATCCAAAGACATAAATTCCACGGTTGAATTATTGAGATGTACAGTACATACTGCTCTAAATGCATGCTCCCCTGTGAAGTGAAAAGCAAACAAACAAAAACAACCACAAGCCATTGATGACAAAGAAAATAAAGTCTGCCGTCAAAAGAAGTTAAATTAGGAATTTACAATCAATATGGAAAAACAACAAAGTGGAGGAAAGTCATGAATTGTGTCAAAACAAATATTGCCCAAAGGAAAGATGCTATTATTTATAAGGTCCAAGGACAAAAAGAATCAACAAATAAATACCAATTGAAAATAAATGTTGTTGCCAAGACATGGACCTATACTTGTACCTCACATTAATACATTTACTGCTTCCTCAGCCACTTGAACAGAATCTCAGTTGCATATGTAGCCGGGTGCTGAATTTGAACACCCGTGTCAGGTCCATTAAAGTCAAGAACAACACAGACAATAAAAATGCTGTTGGACATTTTATTGAATAACGAATTAAATTTGGCGGGATGGCTCTCTTCAGACAGCAGCAGCGGCATTAGGGATAACTCACACAGTTTAAGACTAGGAGAGCTAAACTATTCCCCCATATGAACAGAGCAGCAACGATGACATAGAAGCAAATGCCACGTTATACACGACAAGGTGGAACAGGGGAGGAGGTGGGTAGCATAGATGTGAGCAGCATCAGTTAGGAGCAAACTAAAGTAGCTTTAAGTAGGGTACCTTGTTTTGAGTGTAGCCATTTAGCAGCGAGGGGAGTTGACCAGCTGTTGCGCTGATGCAGATCAGCTGTTGCAGCTCAGCTGATGAAACCGTGTTGTTGGCCAATAGCAGTTAGCAGCGTCTTGACTACTTGGCCTGCCAGAACTGACGCTGACGCTCAATTTCTGGTTACCTACAGCCAGGGCTGAACTGGCCATCGGGCATACCGGGCATTTGCCCGGTGGGCCGACGCACTTTTGGGCCGAATTGCAGGTATAATTTATAGGCCATTGTTTTATTTTTTTTTGGGCCGCTCCGGCCCATAGATAACTGACAGCGGCCCATTGGTTAATATTCTTTATTGGCACTGACCTAACCCAATCAAATCCAGGAACACCCTTCCCCACTCCCGGCCCTGAGACACGAGCTGTAAACATTATAATATGCTGGAAGTTTAGCATCCACGTTAAAATGGACAAACGACCACGGAACCCCATACGCAAGCGATGTGTAGCCTACAGAAAAAGATTAAGAATCTACATGCCTCAAAATGTGCCACAATGTCTGACATGTTTGGGGCTGTAGTAGCTGCTTCAACATCAGCCTTTGGCTACCTGAAATAGAGAAAGGAGGAGAGGTGGCTGGCTATACAGAGAAGCAGAAACAACATCATGATGACAGGGAAGAGGCCGAGGAGGAGGAGAGCGACCATGACAGGGCCACGGGAGAGAGGGAGGAACAGATGGAAGAGAGAGTAGTTGATGACGGTAAGAAGTACGCGAATTAACAGGGACTCTCAGGAAGGGAGGGAGGCTGTGTGTGTGTGTGTGTGTGTGTGTGTGTGTGTGTGTGTGTGTGTGTGTGTGTGTGTGTGTGTGTGTGTGTGTGTGTGTGTGTGTGTGTGCGTGCGTGCGTGCGTGCGTGTGTGCGCGTCATAACGACAACAAGCAGTTTGGCAGTAACATTAAAGTTAGTGGCTGTCAGGTAACCTGTTTAAGGGTTGGCCTGTTGGGTAGCTGATCTGTGATCTATACAGCCTGTTCTACTAGGCTCATGTATACTATGTATATAGCCTGTTCTACTAGGCTCATGTATACTATGTATACAGCCTGTTATACTAGGCTCATGTATACTATGTATACAGCCTGTTATACTAGGCTCATGTATACTATGTATACAGCTGTCTCTCTACATTGCCCAGGGATTTAAGCTAAATGAATTATACCTTAACTTAGCTGACATTTCTCTCTGTTTCTCACTCTTTTAAAGGTTACCTTGTTAGAGTAAATCTTTCTTGTTCATTGGTGTGGGCCAAGGCAACATTTTGATTGACTTTACTGACAATACACTTGTATACTTAAATGTTGTTAAATAATTTGAAATTATACTTTAAACTTTATCTTTGGCAATTACTTGCACTTGAGTATGGACATTGTGTAGGCTACCCTATGGCCTCCAGGTCGCCAATCAAAAGTGAGTGAGTACACTTCTCTTTTCCAGAGCATATACTACTCCCAGCTTTATTGTAGCTTTTGGGAAGGGTTATGGTTATGGTTATTGTAGTTAGCAGACACTTTTGTCCAAAGCGACAAAATATGAATCTTACAATGGTTAAAATTAAGAGTAAACTGTTTTTTAAAGTTGCTAAGCCAATATTAAGCAAAATAGTAATAATAACAATAATGGCAATACAATATCAAATATCAATAATAATAATAAAAATACCATAAATATACAAATCATAACTCTAAGAATGAATTAATTATTTAAGTGTAAGATCAACAGATAAGTCTTGAGACCTCTTGAAGGATCCAAAACCATCACATGAACGCAGAACACTATGCAACTCATATCATAGAATGGACGCATATTTTAAGAGGTATGTCTGCAGGGAATGTCTCTGACCAATCACGGTGGGTGTGGGCCGCCTGGGCCAAAAATGCCCGGGCCGATTTTTTTGTCCCAGTCCAGCCCTGCCTACAGCATGTATTTTGTGCTCTTGTATGCAATTCAAATGTTCTAAAAATGAAGTTCTGGCAGAAGGTCCATTTACAGTTTATTATTTCAGCCACTAGGAGGCAGTGTCACGCACCAAGTAGTTGCACGCTGCCTGTGTTGCCAACTTAGGCCCTGTCCACACAAACACAGGTATTTTCAAAACCACAGCTTTTTGTATACGGCCAGGCCGTTCATCCACACGCAAACGCCGTATCAGGTCACTGAAACCGAACCTTTTTGAAAACTCCTGCCATGGTGAAGATTTTTAGAAACTCTGGTCGCACTGGTGTTGTGTAGCCGGTAAAAACAGTGATTTTGGCTTGTGACGCCGCTATCACCTTTGTTTACATGAGACGAATTTCTGCAAAATGCTAATAACTGTGCTAACTGGGCTTGTTACATATATACAGTTCTCCCATTAAATTGCAGAACAGAGGTGTCAGAATGCAATACTCGACAAGTCACTGCTTGTCAGTACACTCCCACAACACAGCCGCCATCGTCGCCGGTTTTGGATCGTCGGCGGTTTTGGATCGTCGGCGGTTTTGGATCGTCGGCGGTTTTGGATCGTCGCCGGTTTTGGACCAGACAGAGACAAGACCTGGTCGGACCTCTACGGGAACTTCAGGCTTCTGATTGGCCAACATGGGATAACGCTTAGTTAGGGTTATATCGCCACCTGTTGGTTTGGCATGCTCTTGATATCACTTAATAGCAGGTTTTTACGTTTTCATGTGGACAGTTTTTTTTTAAACCTTGCTTCTGTGGACAAGATATTTTTTTTAATCTAGGGAGAAAAAACTGTTTATAAAATACCTGTGTATGTGTGGACTAGAGGGCGGATTGGGCTGCAGTTTTCTGTCCGAGCCTGGCATGCGTCCGACAGAGCAAAAAAAAAAAACATCCATGTTGTTTTGAGTGACATATGGGTTTCTGAATGTGTCCTGCCTTCAGTCTCTGGGTGAGCTGTTCAAAATCTGCACGGCTTTCTACGTCAGTAGCCGAGACAAGGTGGATAACCGCTAACATGCTAGCGCTAGCATGCTAGCACTACCATGCTTCCTCAAACACACACAAGTTCACCATAATCTACAAAAGAACTACTTACAATGTAAGGGTAGCAGAACAGGGACGTTAAATTGGAAGTGCGCCCTCATTTAGAAAAAGACTCCCGGTTAATCCTGCCTTGTAACTGACCAAAGTTGTTTGAACAGCTAACTGGGTGATATGATCCTTACCTAGCTACTGCGCATGTGCGACTGCCAACAAAGACGATAAAAAAAAGAGATGTCTCACCCAGCCCAGCCCGTCGGGTACCATCGGGTCCCATTGGGTCCCATTGGGCTCAGGTTGAGTATCCATCCTTTAGTGTGGACTATAGGCTTTAGCAACTCTGTCGCTAGATTCAGCGACTTTTCAGACCCCCTTAGCGACTTTTTTCCACAAAAGCGACTAGCGACAAATCTGGCGACTTTCTGTAGAAATTGTGTGAAATAAATAGGTAAATATTACAATAACTGGTTAAAACATGTAAGTACAAAAGGTTAAAGTTATATCTGTGTCCATCTCGTAACTGGACGATGTGTTGTAGATGAGATTGACTTTGGATGGATGTTGATGGATTTGTGTGTAGCGGCAGTGTTTGTATGTGTTAGCAAGGTATTGTTACCCTGCATAAAGCCTCACCTATGCTATTGTATGGGGTTATTGGTAAAATACACAGCAACTGTATTTTTTTTATTGTATTTTGACATCAGAGTGACAAGTGTGGGAAGTTGTGCGCTCCCTGGTGAAGCCCGTTTTTGGAGTCTGTATTCTGTGTAATGTGAAAATCAAACTGTACATTTAAGAATCGGCCTGAATTTATTTTAAAGGTGGATTTATATTGTTTTATTTTGTTTTCTATGTCAGTGTCTAAGTCCGCTGTGGTATGTTTTGTATGTTTTTTTGGTTTAATTATTTTGTTTCGCCCGTCAGTTTGCAGCAAATTACAAATATTACCAGAATAGTTGTTGAAATAAGTTGTTGTGCTCTTCGACGAGACAAAGAAAACATTACATTTTGTATACACAGACATACACAAGATTTTGTTTTAAATAAAGAAATAAATATATAAAATGAAATACATACCAAAAAAGCATGTCTATACAGAAAAAAAGATGTTAATCCAGAATTGTTAGGAAGTGTGGCCACTTGTAATGTTATTGTTACATTGTCTTTTATACATATAAGGACAGAACGACCATTAAATAAACAACCTATGTCTTTGTATGGCTTGGAGTACTTGTTCATAACAATCAGATCAATCAGAATGTTTTTATTCATCCAGGCCTTTGCCTATATTACTGTAACATATATTACCCCATTATTATCAAGTTATTACATATTAATATCACCATATTACCATTCTTGAATCCAAACATTGAACTGATACAACCAATTTATTGTCAGTGTGTTACCCAAGTATTATCATCATTTACCAAATAGTTTTACTCTTTCAAATTTGTTTCCTTATTATTACTTGTAGATTTTGTATCTCAACCTGTCTAACTGACATCTCTTCTTGGATGTCCACACACCATCTGAAACTCAACCTTGACAAGACTGAGCTCCTTTTCCTTCCAGGGAAAGGCTCTCTTACCAAAGACCTGACTATAACAATTGACAACTCTGTGGTAGTCCCCAACCAGACTGCTAGAAACCTGGGTGTGACACTTGACGACCATCTCTCTTTCACTGCTAACATTGCTGCAACCACCCGATCGTGTAGATACATGCTGCATAACATCAGAAGGATACGTTCCCTTCTAACACAGAAGGCGGCTCAGGTTCTGGTTCAGGCTCTAGTCATCTCACGTCTAGACTACTGCAACTCCCTCCTGATTGGCTTGCCAGCATGTGCCATCCGACCCCTGCAGCTCATTCAGAATGCAGCAGCTCGGCTTGTCTTCAACCTCCCCAAGTTCTCTCACACTACACCGCTACTCTGCTCTCTTCACTGGTTACCAGTTGCTGCCCGTATCCGCTTCAAGACACTAGTACTTACATACAGGGCCACGACTGGATCAGTCCCAGCTTACATCCAAGACATGGTCAAACCATATACCCCAATCCGCCCACTTTGTTCTGCATCAGCCAAACTGCTTGCTGCTCCCTCACAGCGAGGTAGGAATTATTCACTCAACAAAATCCCGTTCACTGTCCTGGCTCCCAAATGGTGGAACGAGCTCCCCACTGATATCAGGATGGCCGAAAGCCTACACATCTTCCGCCGAAGGCTAAAAACACATCTCTTCTGACTACACCTCAGATAAAAAAATCTTGAACCTTTCATATGTCTCTTTGTAGCTTGACTTATTTAAAGCTCATGTACTTGCACTTACTACTTGTTGTCTGGAGTTTGTACCTTCACAGTTGAAAGCACTTAATTGTAAGTCGCTTTGGATAAAAGCGTCAGCTAAATGACATGTAATGTAATGTAATGTAATTTTGGGCCATTATTGCAGAATTTTAAATCAAGATACTTCAAGGCTAGGCTGATATCCAGCCAGGCTGATAATCGGTTGATACTTAAAGGGCTAGGCATTGTACAAAAATGTTCGATACTAGTACAGATACCGTGAATTTGATACAGATTCGTTAACGATACTTTTCTTGATACCAATTTAATTAAAATCCCTTTTTAACAAAAAGAAATTACTACATTATTCATTACGTTTTTTTCAGCTCATTTACAATTATGTGACCCACACTGTAGTAAATTCAATTCAATTCAATTCAATTTTATTTATAGTATCAAATCATAACAGGAGTTATCTCAAGACACTTTACAGATAGAGTAGGTCTAGACCACACTATAATTTACAAAAAACCCAACAAGTCCCCCCAAGAGCAAGCACTAGTGCAACAGTGGCAAGGAAAAACTCCCTTTTAGGAAGAAACCTCGGACAGACCCAGGCTCTTGGTAGGAGGTGTCTGCTGGCCGTTGGGGTGCATCACAGTATAGTAAATAAACAGTGGTTAGAAAAAGTGGGTGTAGTAGTGCAGGGAGCAGCACGGCATAGCAGGGTATTTCTCAGCAGAACCACGGCAACAGCTGGAACCAAGATTTTGGTGCCATCCTAATCCCAGGATTTCATCCTGGGTGAAAAAGAAACAGAAAGACTCCGGGGAGCAAGCTCCCCAGAGCTAGGTTAGTAACAAGCATTTCTAGGACAGAGAAGCAGGTGGGCCGGGCTTGGCAGATACTACAACTCCTCACTCCCTAACCATAAGCTTTATCAAAGAGGAGAGTTTTAAGTTTACTCTTAAATGTGGTGACAGTATCTGCCTCCCGGACCCAGACTGGGAGCTGGTTCCACAGGAGTGGAGCCTGATAGCTAAAGGCTCTGGCTCCCATTCTACTTTTAGAGACTCTAGGAACCACTAGTAACTCAGCATTCTGGGAGCGCAGTGCTCTAGTGGGACAGTAAGGTACTATGAGCTCTTTGAGATACGATGGTGCTTGACCATTTAGAGCTTTGTAGGTCAGGAGGAGGATTTTAAATTCAATCCTGGATTTTACAGGGAGCCAATGCAGAGAAGCTAATACGGGAGTAATATGATCTCTTTTCTTAGTTCTTGTCAGTACACGAGCTGCAGCATTCTGGATCAGCTGGAGAGTCTTAAGTGACTTGTTTGAGCATCCTGATAGTAAGGAATTACAATAGTCCAGCCTGGAAGTAACGAAGGCATGGACTAGTTTTTCAGCATCATTCTGCGACAGGATGTTCCTTATTTTGGCAATGATACGAAGATGAAAAAAGGCTGTTCTTGAGGTTTGTTTTAAGTGGGCATTAAAGGATATATCCTGGTCAAAAATAACTCCTAGATTTCTGACAGTAGTGCTGGAGGCCAGGGCAATACCATCCAAGGTAGCTATATCTTTGGATATTGAGGATCGGAGGTGTTTAGTACCCAGCACAATCACCTCAGTTTTGCTTGAGTTTAGCATCAGAAAGTTGTAGGTCATCCATGATTTTATATCTGTAATACATGCTTGAAGTTTAGCTAATTGACTGATTTCATCTGGTTTGATTGATAAGTATAATTGGGTGTCATCTGCATAACAGTGAAAGTTTATTGAGTGTTTCCTAATAATATTACCTAGAGGAAGCATATATAAGGAGAATAGAATTGGTCCAAGCACTGAGCCTTGTGGAACGCCATGGTTAACTTTAGCGTACTTGGAGGATTTGTCATTAACATTAACAAATTGAGATCGATCAGAGAAATAGGACTTAAACCAGCTCAGTGCGATTCCTGTAATACCAGCTAAGTGTTCCAGTCTCTGTAACAGGATGGTATGGTCAATAGTGTCAAAGGCAGCACTAAGATCTAGTAAGACAAGTATGGAAACAAGTCCTTTGTCTGAAGCAATTAGAAGGTCGTTAGTAATTTTCACCAGTGCCGTCTCTGTGCTATGATGCTTTCTAAATCCTGACTGAAAGTCCTCAAATACACTATTGCTATGTAGGAAATCACATAACTGATTAGCAACTACCTTCTCAAGGATTTTGGAGAGGAAGGGAAGATTAGATATTGGTCTATAGTTAGCCAAGACCTCAGGATCGAGGGTGGGTTTTTTCAGAATAGGTTTAATCACAGCTACTTTAAATGACTGTGGTACATAACCTGTTAATAAGGACATATTAATCATATCTAATAATGAAATGTTAACCAGTGGTAGCGCTTCTTTAAGTAACCTCGTTGGGATGGGGTCTAAGAGACAGGTAGATGGCTTAGCTGAAGAGACTCTTAGCATTAATTGTTGAAGGTTTATAGGGTAAAAGCAGTCTAAGTATATGTCAGGTCTTGTTGTTCCTTCTAGCAGTCCTGCATTTGAAAGTGAACTGTTAGAAGTTGAGGGCAAGAGGTGATTAATTTTATCTCTAATTGTTATAATTTTATCATCAAAGAAGCTCATGAAGTCGTCACTACTCAGAGCTATAGGAATAGATGGCTCAGTAGAGCTGTGACTGTCTGTCAGCCTGGCTACAGTGCTGAAAAGAAACCTTGGGTTGTTCTTATTTTCTTCTATTATTGATGAGTAATAGTCTGATCTGGCATTTCTGAGGGCCTTCCTATAGGTTTTCAGACTGTCTTGCCAATCTAAACGAGATTCTTCCAGTTTGGTGGAACGCCATTTACTTTCCAGTTTTCGCGAGATTTGTTTTAGTTTGCGAGTTTGGGAGTTATACCAAGGTGCTAGTTTCTTTTGCTTCCTCGTCTTCTTTTTGAGGGGAGCAACAGAGTCTAAAGTCGTCCGTAGGCAGGCCGTAGCACTGTCTACAAAATTATCAATTTGGGAAGGACTGAAGTTAACAAAAAGGTCCTCTGTTATATTAAAGCATGACATTGAGTTAAATGCTGTTGGAATATCTTCCTTAAATTTAGCTATAGCACTGTCAGATAGGCATCTAGTGTAGAAGCTTTTATCTAATTTCATATAGTCGGGTAGTAAGAATTCAAAAGTTATTAAAAAATGGTCTGATAATAAACGATTCTGCGGAAATACAATTAAATCTTCAATTTCGATGCCGTATGCCAGCACAAGGTCGAGGGTGTGGTTAAAACAGTGAGTGGCCTTATGCACACTCTGACTGAAACCAATTGAATCTAATAGTGAGTTGAAAGCAATACTAAGGCTGTCGTTGTCAATGTCCATGTGAATATTAAAATCACCTACAATAAGTACTTTGTCTGATTTTAGGACTAAACATGATAAAAACTCTGAGAATTCAGATAAAAATTCTGAATACGGACCTGGAGCTCGGTAAACAACAACAAATATAATTGGCTGTACAGTTTTCCATGTTGGATGTTGAAGATTAAGAACTAGGCTTTCAAACGAGTTATAATTTAGTTTAGGTTTAGGATTAATTAACAGGCTTGAATCAAATATCGCTGCAACTCCCCCTCCTCGGCCTGATCCTCTAGGAATTTGAGTATTATTATGGCTGGGAGGAGTGGCTTCATTTAAACTAACATATTCTTCATTGCACAGCCAGGTTTCGGTAAGACAGAATAGATCAATTTGATTATCTGATATCAATTCATTTATTAATACTGCTTTAGAAGACAAAGATCTAATATTTAATAGTCCACATCTGATTTTCCTATTCTGTTCCATCATTGCAGATGTTGTTTTAATTCCAATTAGGTTGTTAAGTATAGCTCCTCTTTTGTTAACCTTTGATTTAACCGATCTAAGTCGGGGGACAAACACCGTGGTTATTAGGCTATGAGAGGGCGGCTGCTCTAACGGAGGCACAGAGGAGCACGTTGCACTGCACCTCTGATTACTGATGTCTAACTTGGGTTGTCATGGTTTACGACCGCTAATAAACTCGGTCAGATTTTTTGATATGAGAGCGGCTCCATCCCAAGTGGGATGAATGCCATCCCTCTTAATCAGACTAGGCTTTCCCCAGAACGCCTTCCAGTTATCTATGTAGCCCACATCATTAGCTGGGCACCATTCCTTCAACCAGCGGTTGAAGGATGACATGCGGCTGTATTTTTCATCGCTGATCAGGTTTGGCAGGGGTCCAGAGAAAACTACTGAGTCCGACATAGTCTTTGCATATGCACAAAGTGACTCAACATTAATTTTAGTGAAGTAAAGCCTTTCAAACCAACACACGCACTAGCGTAGTGTTTTTCCTGCATTCCTCTTCGACGTGTAGACAGCCAATCACCAGCATTATTAGATCTTGGCAGAAACATGCTGATTGGCTCACTGACGCTGGTAAGATTTACTTCATAAGTATTGAAATTTGGTAATGAATGACAAGGCATTTTCAATACTCAATACTATGGAGGAAATTCTGTTGGTGCCCAGAAGTATTGACGTTTGATAACCAGCCCTTACCCTTAGCTATAATAACCTTCCCTTCTCCAAGCTATTATAGCAGGCCAGGATATCATAACAGAGTTGCAGATTAAGGCTGACAATGTCACAACACATTTTTCTTTCAAAGGGCATTATTGACCCCCTGTTGTCAAGGAGTGCAAAGGTTTTCACAGTAGCCCTAAATAAAACTTCCTCTTATGCCTTTTTCGTCTTTAATTATCATAGCCCTATAAAATATAACAAGTTAAATAATATACTCTTTAGTAAATAATAGGAACATTCATCTTTTGTCTATTGCCTGAAAAAAATATGTGCTGTTATTTTTTTGTTAAGTTTTCTGCTCCTTTACTAACAGATGGCAGAGAGTGAGGAGACATGTTCCAAATCAAGAGCCAGGATCACAGCATTGCAGGTAGGCCTACATGTTTAGTGCTTGAACCCAGTGACCCGTCAGGGCAGCCTGAAGTACAACACACTCCAACTGTATCAGGGAGAGTTGCATTGTTTGAAGAGGCTCAGTTAACCTCAATAGCACACACCAGATGCATTATACCGACAGAAGAAGCGGCCAGGGTAAGGTAACTACGAGCCAGGGAGTGGATGTGATGAAAGTGCTGCTTTTCTGGAGAGTTGATGTGTTGAGGCCTGGATATACACTCACCTAAAGGATTATTAGGAACGCCTGTAAGATTTCTCGTTAATGCAATTATCCAATCAATCAATCAATCACATGGCAGCTACTTCAATGCATTTAGGGGTGTGGTCCAGGTATAGACAATCTCCTGAACTCCAAACTGAATGTAAGAATGGGAAAGAAAGGTGATCTAAGCAACTTTGAGCGTGGCATGGTTGTTGGTGCCAGACGGGCTGGTTTGAGTATTTCACAATCTGCTCAGTTACTGGGATTTTCATGCACAACCATTTCTAGGGTTTACAAAGAATGGTCTGAAAAAGGAAAAACACCCAGTATGCGGCAGTCCTTTGGATGAAAATGCCTTGTTGACACTAGAGGTCAGAGGAGAATGGGCCGACTGATTCCAGCTGATAGAAGATCAACTTTCACTCAAAAAACCACTCGTTACAATCAAGGTATGCAGCAAAGCATTCGTGAAGCCACAGCACAAACAACCTTGAAGTGGATGGGCTACACCAGCAGAAGACCCCACTGGGTACCATATAATAGGAAAAAAGTGAGTGTGCCCTGGATGTGCATCCCACAAATATCCATCAACTGAAACAATGCTATCCTGTCAATATGGGCCAACATTTCTAAAAATGCTTCCAGCACCTTGTTGAATTAATGCCACGACGGGTCAAACACAGTAATAGTAGGGTGTTCCTAATAATCCTTTAGGTGAGTGTAGAACAAGCTGACACATGTCAACAGCAATGACGACAATGGTGTGCTTACATAAACACACACTGACATTGTATGTTAAATTGAATACTTTTTGAGATCCATTTAAATCATGCATAGAACGTCAACATAGAACAGAATAGCGCTTACCCTACATTACCGTGTTTTATGTATATTATGTAAATATTTTTTTTTAATGGTAGTACTTTACATTACAGCACAGTAATATGATGATAGTGGGTTAACAGTGGGGTAATACTTATGTAATAACATGTACTTACCAAAGTAATAACTAGGTAATGACCTGATAACAACAATATGAATATCTGGGTAATATGTCACTGAAATGTATGTCACATGGCAATAATGGCCCACAATCTTAGGGTAATAATAAGGAAACCAATTTGAAGATGTAAAACTAATTGGCAAATTATGGTAATACGTGGTTAACATACTGACAGTAAAATGGGTATACCAGTACAATATTTGGATTCAGAAATGGTAATATTGTGATAATAAAATTGTAATAACATGATAATAAAGGTGCAATATATGTTGTGTTCACAGTATTGTAGGCTTAACCCCGGATGAATTACAAAATTCTGATTGCTGTTCTATTTTGAACAAGTCCTCCAAACCATATGAAGATATATGTTGTTTATTCCTAACATCTAATACTACCCACAGGAGCGTTTTCCATCCACATATCTAAAAGAAGACAATGTAAGGTTAATGGTGTGAAACAGTCGCAGTTTGGTAAGGTTTAGGCACAAAAACTACTTTGTTAAGAGAAAAAGATTGTGGTTTGGGTTCAAATTAGACATTACTTCGCTTCCGGCGATGCAGCTCCTTTTGTTCCGTAAAGCAGGGGTCTTCAACATTTTCAGGCCAGGGACACCTTAGCTGAACGAGAGACCAAGTTGGGACCCCCTACTGCATATATATTGTATACAATTGAGTTGCATATTAAACTGGGCCGAGTGGATGAAAATAAATGGTTATTATTTATACATCATGTTTTAACATTAAACATACATTCAGAAGGCACAGTGAATCCTTAAGCTTAACTGCTATCATAGTGGCTACCAGAGATGGCAAAAGTACTCACTTCCCATACTCAAGTACAGGAAATACTCTGGTAAAAGTAGAAGTACTGATTTAACTTCTTTACTCAAGTAAAAGTAACAAAGTACAGGCTTGGAAATTTACTTATAAAGTATAAAAGTAAAAGTAGCCTTGCGAATGACAACCATTTTTTATGCAAAGCTACCTGGACCACACAAATGTTACTAGAGTGCAAGCTGAGAAATTTGAGTGGACATGGAAAAAAGGCTTTGAAATGGATGTCTGCCAATAGGCCTAAAACATCACATATATGATTATTGTGACAGAGACTGGGACTCCAGGTTAATAAGAGTCTGACTGAGTAGCATAATATGAATTCAATTTGGATTCTGTAAGAATTCACAGATCCAGTTTCTCTTTTTTAATCTTCCCATTAAAATGTAAAGGAAACTACATGTATGTGTGTGTGTGCTCAAATATGGCTTCTGGAAAGAAAATAAAGGATACAATATGAATTACTAAACAGACATTAAAGGGCTGATAAAATGATTATATAGGGTATTTCACACTGTTCCTTAAAGGGATACATCACCGATTTAGCATTCAGCTTTGTATCAGTAGAAACCCGGTAGTATTTCTGAATGACCGTGCTTCCCTCCCTCATGTCCCCCTGAGCCGGGAGATCTCTGCATTGGGGGGTCTGGAAAAAATCTTCCGATGACGTAAAATCACAACTTTTCACAAATAGGCCAATTTATCTTTGCTATTAATATGTTTGATTCATATTAAGGTAGATTTTCAGACATTACAATTTTTTAAAATGAAGAAACTTAAAAAATAAATAGATACATGTTTTTACATCATTTTCAAACAGGACTAAAACCCCGGTCTCCTGGGTGAAAGTCCTATGTATTTGACCCAACCGCCACCCCAATCTCCCTCCTTGCATGGAAATTCGGCGCTATACTTTGCCACCTTACTTTCTGCTTTACCACTGTCATAATTACTATGGCCGCTAGAGGGTGCCAACATTATAAATGTAAATATAGGTCGTAATTGCTGCTTGAACAAACAACTTATGTGACCGTTTTTCGGGGAGGAAAGTCTCTATTATATAATGAGCAAAGTCAGCACATTTTCAGTATATCCAACACCATATATTATATTCGGTATGTATTTTCATCATGCTAACATCACTTCTGATTTTATTTGTGTGGTTTGATTAAGCAGCATTATAAAGGACAAATGCAGTATGTGTAGAGACTAGATGCAAATCTCACTGCAATGAGAACTTGATAGAATATTTTTAAATTGGAGTAAAATGGAGTTAAAGTGTTACATTATGTGTTTGCTACATTATGATAAATATGCTCTCACTTTATGTTATCTGCCTGACATCCAGAATCGCCATAATCCACTCAGTGCAATTCCACATTTTTTTATTTCACTGTTATTGATGTAGATTTTGTATGGCATCTACTCTGTAACTACTTAAGCTTGAATATCCCTCAACGTTGGCCATCATTTGATAAATGTTTTTCCCCTGAGTGCACGTTGAGTCCCCTTACAAGAAATCCATGGCTTTTACTAAAAGCCATCGCACCAGGAAGTAATCTCATAATGAATACAACAACAGTTTACACACTGCCTGCCTTTGTGCCCATAATATAAACAATGGGAACTGCAAGCATCCAGGCCGCTTCTAATGGAGTACCAAGAGCAAACACATTCATTTAATCACAAGCCTTTATTTCAAAGCAAACTGGCCAAGCAGCAGAGGATGAGAGGCTAATGACCCATGAGCAATAAGCAAGTGTTAGACTGAATGTACTCTTGCAAAAAAAAAGCTTTTACAGAATAGCATATCAATATTTTAAAGCAAAGCCTCTATGCCCCCCCCCCCACCCCTCTAACTGTATTAGTTGTGTGATGTCTTCTGACAGTATGTGGTTAGTGATACTCCATTTGCTTTGTCTATCATCTGATTTTCCCATGGTAATCCACAGAGCAGCGTTATATTTCACAATTTGTTTTGCTATCAGGGCTGATTTGTAAATGTGCAAATTCTAATTAGCCGTAGCTACTGTTTCTAATTTATTAAATATTAAATGATTCCTGTGGTGCAGTCTTTCTTCACATCCCCCAGATGAAAGTTTGTGGTATGCAAATTCAATTGCCTTTTAGATGTAAGCAGTTTTTTTTTTTTAAATGTCCCATTTTGCGAGTGAAGCCATTTTCCCCCTTGTTGTTTGTTTGTCTGTCTGTCGCCGCTCCTTCTTAAGTTAATATTTATTCATCTCCAGTTGTGTTTAGGTTTTCAACAAAAGTTACACGTGCTCTGTGTAACTTCATGCTCCGGTACCACTGCTTTGTTTAACTTCATTAGTGTTGTCTGAATAATGTGCTTTGGTCAGTTACAACAAAGGATGCTTTGCATACTCTCTGAAGTTAACTTGTAGGTTAGGACACAGACAGGTTTGTTTCCCTCACATAGCAATCCTTTTGGTTTTGGACTCTATAAACCAGGGCACTGACTCCTGATAACACTTGATCTTAGCATTTTTAAGAGCGTTTCTATGAGCACTTCAAAGATTAAAGATAGAAAGATATCAAGAAATTCATCTTGGGCAGTCGAGAGAATAAAAAATGGCCACATATCACACATAAACACACAATAAACATACAGTAAACATGCATGAAACATAATCATACATTATCTCATCCAATGCGTTCAATGAACATCTGATGAACCTCACACAAGATCCCCCTACCTTCCCTCACACTGACAGAAGAAGAGAAGAGAACTCAAAACACATGATCCCCCTCATATTGCCCAAATGCACAACACCATATCAAATAAAAAATATTGCACCAGTACCCTATGAGATATTCCACATCCTACAACCATAATGGTAAGTACCAGTTGTTGCCAATCTGTAAGCAAAGTCACGTTAGATCTAGCTTCATATAGCTCGCTTAGTTAATGCAGCAGTTTTGTAGTACGAATTTTATCTGTCAGCAGAGGGATAGCAACAGAAAGATGAATGTTGAATGTTGCTGTTACACCCCACAATACAGCAACGGTTTACCATGGTTGAAATAGTAAATAAGACACATGACTAAGAGAGATGTTACGTCTATAAACAGTGGGCAGTAGTCCGAGTAGCGGTAAAGGAGGCTGTCAACATGTCGCCACGCCAAGTAATGACACAACGCCCAAGCTCTATTGACGCGATATGACACAAGGGGGGAGGCGGGGCCTCGATTAATTTGCGGGGTCCTACGCAGCTTGCGTAGTGAGCGTATAGGGCGGATCGGCTCTGAGCATAGGTAAACTTTTGTGTCATAACCACGCGACTTACTGTCGCATAGTACAGGAATTACCGTATAGTACAGGAGAAGCTCGCAGGCAGTTTCGACGTACATTAGCTGTTTAGTTTAATTACTAATGTTAACTAGCATTTAAGTTAGCAATAATTAGCCTGTGCCTATGTTATCTCCTTACATATACCTACGCTCTCCGTCTCTGCAAGATTGGGAATGATTGAGGCACAGCTACCAGAAGACTTACAACTTGCAGACACGTTGGTCACGTCACATCTACGGCGGGAAGCTCAGTTTGCAGCTGCGCAGTAACGCTCAACCATCACCGGAAAAGTTCTGGTAATAGACTTCACTTGTCTCCGTCAAAAACAGCGGAGTGACTGGGTCCATATTATATATAGGTCTATGGTCGCGACAAGGCAAGCAAACCAAGCAATTGCTTGGGGCCCCGAGCAAGACAACGACTGGTTAAGAATAAAATGCAACGACTAACTGTGAGCGCCCCTTTGATAGTCAATGCAGTAAAGTGCAATAACACTGTTATCGGGATCCCCCTCAAGGGGCCCCTCTCGTGATCTCTGCTGCCGGCAAAATACAAAACCTCTTCGGTCGGCAGTCATCATGAAGCGGAATTATGCTTCAGGAAGCCAGAAAAGGAAGAAGAGAAAGGAAGAGGAGGATAAGAAAAAACAAGATAGTGGTAAGTGATAAATTACACTGGATAAAATAGCTCTACTTGTCTTGGTGTAATTTTGCAGCAGGTAGGCTAGCAAAAATATGTTTATGTTAGCTAACGTTACCTGTAACCTGCCTGACGGCAAATGCTGCTTGTAACAAACAGTTAGTGCAACTTTTTTTCCGAACGGACGGAATATGGTTACATACTACTGTAATATGTTTTTTAACGGGATAAGGAATACGCAGATCTGTTCCAGAATTACTGTTTATCGTATTTAATGACATGACATTGCTATAGCTTTGTAATAGGTTTTGATGAAAGTGGCATAACGTTAACTATTCCACCGTGATAATCTATTTACCAAATGGGGGTTAGGAAAACCACACAATAAATTCCGTGCATCAAACATTAGCTTGGGATGTTTTTAAGCATTAGTAACCCTTAACAAAGTGTTAGGAATATCTGGTCCGTCTATCTATGTAATTTTTATAGATGTCTTAAAAATGGTTTCTTAAAGGTTTACAAAAAAATGTTTAATCATTACCCGATACCTAATATATTATATGATAGATATAATGTTTGTTACAATAAACTGTTAATTTACAGCACTACTAATAATTATTAAACATTTAATTATAATTTCATTGTTTGTTAAAAGTAAAAAGACTGTTTGCTAACAGTTAAATGACAGTTAACTAAAGATTATTTAACTATCAATTTACCATCTATTAATGATTGTTATTATAAAGTGTTACCATCTTTTCTTTCTCCCTCAAGGTGCTTTGCTTAAATTTCTCAGCCCTCAGGCTCTTCCTAAGGATACCTCCACTGATGAAGGTAGAGTGAATTTCTCTCACTGAGCTAAGGTGTTAATAGTGACCTCTTTCAATATGCTAACAGTGAAATGATAAAACGTACTTCACAGGTAATTTCAGATTTTTTTTTTCAATTATTTTCCCTGCTACACCATCAACTACATCACTTCTCAGTGCTGATGTTTCCTCTATAGCACAAGGTACCACCACAAGCTCTATAATTATAGCTGATATCCTGCACAGCCCAGAGTTTAAACTGATAAGTGTGTGCTGTCATATTGTTAGAAAAAAACAGTGCAAATCACTATTGAATTCCCACCAAAGTGTGTAAATACCAGTCACTTTTGCCCATGGACATTTCAGAATTTTTAATATACAGTAGTGTCTGTCAAATTTCTAGGTGCACAGTTTATGCAACAGCGGTTTATGCACTGTAAACCTTTTTTATTTATATAAAGTGTGGGTGAACTTTATGGCTATGCTGTGGTTCCTGTAGGCTTTGCGTGTGCTTGTGTGTGTGTGTGTGTGTGTGTGTGTCTCCCGCATGCGCAGTACATCAGTGGGGGCCAGGAGTTTATACAGCCCTAGACTGCTCATTGATTGCAGTTCACCGGCTCTGCCCCGAACCCCGGTCTCTTGACTGAAAGTCCTGTGTTGTTTGACCCATCCACCACCTCAACATGGATTTTCGGTCTTCATGACTACTCTTTACCATTGTCGCTCATCATACTACGTAATCTTCATCTAGATGAGCCGCAGCTGCGCCGCTCCTGATTGAACCATGCCTGATTGAATTGCACTTATAGTTAGATGAAGTTCGGCCCATTCTGAACAGGCACGCGCTCCAAACGGAACATGCACTAGTTATTTTAATTTTGAAGAAATAATATGAAATATATTGTTTTATATTATATGTGCAGATTGTGATCTTTTCTCTTGTGCATGTGCACATGCATGCAGATGTGTATTTAGATAAGTCTGATAAATCTACAACCCCAAATCAGAAAAAGTTGGGACAGCATGGAAAACACAAATAAAAAAAGAAAGTAGTCATTTCTAAATGTACTTTGACTTGTATTTCATTGCAGACAATGACAATGTCTGGTCAACTTAATTTCATTTGTAAATACACATCCTTTCCTGTCATTCAGACCTGCAACACATTCCAAAAAAGGTTGGGACAGGAGCAATTTAGGGCTAGTAATCAGGTAAATTGGTTAAATAATGATGTGATTTGAAACGGGTGATGTCAACAGGTGATTGTAATTATGATTTGGTACAAAAGCAGCATCCAAGAAAGGTCTAGTCCTTTAGGAGCAAAGATGGGCCGAGGATCGCCAGTTTGCCAACAAATACGTGAGAAAATTATTTTAATGTTTAAAAACAATGTTCCTCAAAGAAAGATAGGAAGACATTTGCTTATTTCACCTTCAACAGTGCATAACATAAATAAAAGATTCAAGGAATGTGGAGGAATTTCAGTCCGTAAAGGACAAGGGCTGAACAACCGTGATCTCCAATCCCTCATGCGGCACTGCATCAAGAATCGTCATTCATCTATAAACGATATCACCACATGGGCTCAGGACTACTTTGGCAAACTTTTGTCAAGTACCACAATACGTAGTTACATCCATAAATGCCAGTTAAAACTGTACTGTGCCAAAAGAAAGCCCTATGTTAACAGTGTCCAGAAGCGCCGTCGACTTCTCTGGGCTCGGAGGCATCTGGGATGGACCATCACACAGTGGAAATGTGTACTGTGGTCAGATGAATCAGTATTTCAGGTATTTTTTGGGAGAAATGGACGCCGTGTGCTCCAGACCAAAGAAGAAAAGGATCATCCAGACTGTTACCAGCAACAAGT
This sequence comes from Gymnocephalus cernua, assembly GCA_023631565.1. Lineage (NCBI taxonomy): Eukaryota > Metazoa > Chordata > Actinopteri > Perciformes > Percidae > Gymnocephalus > Gymnocephalus cernua. The sequence continues at coordinate 14,845,251 of CM042432.1, forward strand.
CCAAAAGCCAGGGTCTGTCATGGTATGGGGTTGTGTCAGTGCCCTTGGCAAAGGTAACTTGCACTTCTGTGATGGCACCATTAATGCTGAAAAGTACATAGAGATTTTGGAGCACAATATGCTGCCTTCAAGAAGACATCTTTTCCAGGGACGTCCATGCATATTTCAACAAGGTAATGCAAAACCACATTCTGCACACATTACAAAGTCCTGGCTGCGGTGGAAGAGGATACGGGTACTTGACTGGCCTGCCTGCAGTCCCGACCTGTCTCCAATAGAGAATGTGTGGCGCATTTTGAAGCGCAAAATGCGACAACGAAGACCCCGTACTGTTGCCCACCTTAAGACTTGTTTGCAGCAAGAAAGGGACAAAATTACACCTGAAACACTTCATCACTTGGTGTCTTCAGTCCCTAAACGTCTTTTAAGTGTTGTGAAAAGGAATGGCAACATCACAAAGTGGTAAATGCTTTACTGTTCCAACTTTTTTTGAAATGTGTTGCAAGAGCCAATATAGGAATTTTGTTTTTTTGAAAAAAAAAAAAAAACAATAATAATCATGAGGAACACATTACATTATGTGCTGTTGTATTGTCTGCAATGAAATACAAGTCAAAGTACATTTAGAAATCACTACTTTCTTTTTTTATTTGTGTTTTCCATACTGTCCCAACTTTTTCTGATTTGGGGTTAGATGCAAATCTCACTGCAATGAGAACTTGATAGAATATTTTTAAATTGGAGTAAAATGGAGTTAAAGTGTTATATATGGGGAAAATGCACCTGTTTATAAAGTATGTTTATTTTATTTTTTTAACCCATTGGTGATGAATGATCTGCAGTTGTGTTTACAGATGTATTATGATCCATTTTCAACCAGAAGAGACATAAGAGGGAGTAGAGGGAAATCATGACAGGACAGGCAGATTATGATTATTAATTATGAAAATAAAATGTCTAATGGATTTTTTTGAATCTGTCTTAGTTCTTTTTTTATTTTTCTAATGTTTTATTAACATATCATTATGCATCTTACATCACATAACAAAGAGGGCAAAAACAATAAAAACATAATTTTTTGGTTACTGCGGCAGGTCCAGGAGCGAGTAGTAGTAGCAGCTTTTCTACAAGATACTCTACAATCCTTTCTGAAGTCACAATGCTTTCAGAAATTTGGACGGTAAGTATTGCAAAACCATGACAATCTAGTTGCCTTTCTATTCACTCCTCTTCCTTCTTAGTGATTGTTGTCAATTTGTGACAGTTTTACTGCTGCACTCTCAGCTTTGTGATTTGAAATGTTTGAATGCCACTTGTATCCAACTGCTAGACATTTATTGAACGCCCACTTATCTTCACACTAATTAAGTTTTTAGAAACACATCCATCAAGCCATTGAGGCAGTTAATTTACTATTGCAGTGTGAATCTGAAATTCTCAGAATGATGCACATTGTGCTGGCTTCTTCCAGTCTGTCTTAAAGATTATAATAACAACATTGCAGCTTAATATCTTTCTTACTGACCTATTGTAGATAGCCTATATTGTAAATCTGTGAATCTGCATTAAAACAATATAGGATCTTTTTTTTATTTGACCCACTTATGGTTAAAACATCTTACATTTTCAGTTAACTTTCAAATAAAGAACTCTGTTTACAAAAAAGAGCATTGCATGGACTTAAAATATACCAGCAGTAGTTAGCAACCAAGCCACAATTTTAAGTCATTACCACAAATTCTGCCATTCCTAACTACGCCTCCCTTTATTTCAGCTCCTCTCTGTCTCTGTTCTGCCTTCCCATCTGCATAATAAACCTCCACCCAATTTGTCATGAAATCCCTCATTTGCTGGATACTCAGAAAGGCAGATTATGCTTATTTTTCATTTGGACAGTGGGAGATGGAGCCAGGTGTTTGGCAGCAGCAGAGTGTTCAGGTGTAACTGTGCCGGTGACGGGACATGACGAGCAGCCGCAGATGAAGGATGAGGCGTGGAGGATTTTGGGAAGAGGGGCACCCCTCGACCTGCTCCCTCAAGAATACTCCCACTGATCGGGAGCAGGTAAAACTTTCTTTTGAATCACTTCTTGCTAGAATCAGCTCCTATTTCTTAATTAGCCAGTTGAAGCCATATTGGAAATAACAGCTGTTAATCTGGGATAATAGAGAAGGGATTCTGCTTTGCTCGACAAGATGAATTCATGCCTCTTCAGACAATAGTGCTCTGACATAACAAGTCTATTAAATCAGTCGGCTTCGGCTGTAGTCAAATTATATGAACAAAGTGGTTGGGTTCCGGATTTCACGAGTGTAATTTCTGTTATAAGGACGTGATTACAGAGCTTGAATACAAACATATATATAATGGATCTCCTCCTGCATAGTGATCTACTTTGTAAGGTGTGTTATAGGGATCAACCAATACTGGTCTTTCATGGCCTATACCAATACCGGTATATTAGTTAATACAACCGACAACCAATATTTGGAACTGATATGCATTTACAGTGAAAATTACACTTTTTAAATCAAAATTAAGATTTTAGAATGTTACAAACTCCCACACAAAACTTTGTTTAGATGCTTAAAGCAAGTATTTAAAGGGGCACATGCAGTTTTGGCCATTTATTCGTTGTTTTCTCGCTTTTTGCTCTCAGGTTTTTCTATAGAGCTCCCCCTAGAGCTTCGGAATAGATATTTGGCAGCTCCTATGTTTACTTATGTCTGACTCCTCGCTCGGTCAGTCTGCCGTTTCCTCTTTCTCTGTTCCTCTTCCCCTTTCCTAGCTTTGTGCTTCTTTTTTTTTTCTTTTTCTTTTTCAGCCATGACGATAATGTGAAAAACTCCATTGCTACCTTATTAGCCGGTTCCTGAATGGGCGTATGAGTGCTGTGAAGCAATTCGTTACATCGCGAGACCTGATATCATGCAATCCTTCCTGACGCTGAGGCTGGCAGCTCGCTGGCCAAAAGTTACATGGGTGGTTTTTCTGCTCACAGGCGCTAGGGGGGAGCGAGACGACCACCATTAAACTCGAAAAAAGTCATATAACCATTCCAATGAGTCCTTAGCAAACACGCTGCAAATACACACAACACAGCCAAATACATAAACGCGCTGCAAATACAGAAACGCACACAAACCCCGAAGACAAATGCAACAGAATAATTCTGCATCCAGTTTACACAAAGGAAGTTCTCCAGGCCTCTAGGAGGAGCGCTAAGTGGAAAAGCTTGACTTTCGACCCCACGGAAAGACAGAGAGACAGAGAGACAGACAGAGAGAGAGAGAGAGAGAGAGAGAGAGAGACAGAGAGACAGACAGACAGACAGAGAGAGAGAGAGAGAGAGAGAGAGAGAGAGAGAGAGAGAGAGAGAGAGAGAGAGAGAGAGAGAGAGAGAGAGAGGTTTGTTTTGGAATCGGGAAGAAAACTGTAGAAAGGGGCGACATAAAAAGGTGCATATTAATTTTTACGTTGTCCATTAATACCTGACAAGGGATACCTTGTTGGGCATTAACCCTTACATAACATTTTGTTTATATATATATATATATATATATATATATATATATATATATATATATATATATATATATATATATATATTATATCATTATCATTATCATTTGCAGTACATCCAAAGTTCACTCTCCTCAGTCCAGTAGGCTTTTGTTTGTGTATGGAATAATGTATGTATTTCAATTGAAGAAAATGTTTTCACAAAAAATCTAGACATTATGGGTAAATACTCAGTGGCTTCTTCTCCCAAGCTCTGTAGTGTGTTAACATACAAATTAGTTTTCACTTTACTTTTAAAGGGGAGTGACTTTAGCATTTCTGTATTTTCTGCTATGTTTGACATCAAAATCCCTGGGCTTGACTTTTCTAGCAAGTCAAATAACTAGCCATGCCTGCAAGCAGGCTCATCTGAGCACACAGCCCCCATCATGTAAGCCCCTGAATTGAAATATCCTCTGCTTGAAATATTGACTTTAATATCTCATTTGAAAAATTAATGTAACCTTTTGATGTTAAATCCATACTCAATTTTGCAGAATGTTATAGAAATATGCAGAAAGGGGATAGGAGGCCTTATTATGTTTTTTTTTTCCTGCAGAGAAATTACATTTTATGGTTGTAACACCAACCTCCCCTGTGTTCTTTTTAGTCCACAAGGGAAAAAAGACGGGGCCATTCAGGCAAAATGAAAAGAGGTATTGATTGGGCTCTTATGCCTTTTCTATTTGCCTCATTTCCTAAATGCATGATAATAAGGGCCAGCCACTGAAACTAACAATACTCTTTAATGAATCTCTAAAGAATTAACCTACAGTACGTTTGCATAATGATTCACAGATGTTTCCATCAATGGTTGATATGCATTTGTTTTGTTGTTTTGTGGATTCATATTCCATTTACCAAATACACACTTATCTCCTTATATCATTATAATGCAATCAAGACATTATTTGATGATTTCTGTTCTGAGAAATAGGTTTCTTGTTATTAGAGATGTCTGGGGTGACATTTTTAAAAGCTATCATATTAGAATAATGTCACAGTTGATGTATTGGAGATAATAATAGTCAAATAGGGAACAGTAGGGTATAACAAGTATGGAAAAACATGCTTTTAGCTAATGGAGTCTTTTTAATGGAGATATTGGCATTAGAGCATCACAAAGAGGGAGAGGGAGAAATGAAAATCAAATCCACAGTTTGCTAATAGAGAGGGTGAGGAGTGCCTTGCTAATATAGCAATTAGCAAAGTGTGTCAAAAAAGGGTAGCACTCATGTTGCCATGTCATCAGCCCATGTCATACAGACAGTTCAAGTGTTAATGCATTGTTTCGTTGACATTAGTGTGACATTTTTTTTTCCTCTCACTTTTATCATTACTTCGTGTCATTTTTTTGCCCACATAAAGATGACACTGAGCTGGTTAAAAATCGGCAAAGCATTCCCTTATCGTAGCATGTAGCAATATGTTGTAACTATGCAGGTTCTAAAACATTAAAAAAACCTTTGCAAATGTTTGTAAGATATGAAATGCATTTAGCATGTTTGTAAGGCATTAAGGATACACACAAACCATTTGGTAAGCAACACTGAATGCAAACAAAACCATGTTTTTTACAATGAAAACTCCGCAGGGTAACTTGAATTATCTTTCATAAGTTAATCCTGGCCTAATTAATTATAGTTGTTCCCTTTAATGTATTTACCCTGCTACTTGGACAGATATTTGCACCTTATATTCTTTAGTATGATGTATGATGAAGTGGCACATGTTTGTCCTAGTTTATGTTGCTGATAAACTCTTCTTTGGCTACAACAGAAGCATGTCAAATTGCTATGAGTCTCCTTATCAGCGACGTTTGCTCATACACTTGATGCTAGGTAACTTATTTCCTTCTGGGCAAATTATATATTATGTGTCCAACCAGCATATCTAAACATTAAAGCAAAACAGGGTTATCTCACAGCCCTCACTCCTTTTATCCAAAACACAGTAACATTATTAAATAAGATGTTAATTGTAGTGTCTTTACTCTCCAGAATTGTATCGTCTGATTTGCTTTGGCTGTTTGGCCGTGCATTACCTCAGGCTATGTATTTGCATAATGAGCATTTGGAGTTGGAGCAGTGTATTGTCAGGCACTCAGTCATTCAATAACAAAACTGCAATGTTTGCATGACATTTTAAGTAAAATATAACTCTTTAAACATCACTAAGATACCTGAGCTCTGCGGCGGCTGTGGCTCTGTGGTAGAGGGGTTGCCTGCCAATCGGAAGGTTGGGGATTCGATCCCTGCAGTCCCACGTTGAAGTGTCCTTGGGCAAGACACTGAACCCCGAGTTGCCCCTGATGCTGCGCCGTGGGAGTGTAACTGTGTGTGAGTGTTTATCTGATGAGCAGGTGGCACCTTGTACAGCAGCCCCGGCCACAGTGTGTGAATGTGAATGAATAGTGAATGGTACTATGCTAAAGCGCTTTGAGCAGTCGTTAAGACTGGAAAAGCGCTATATAAATACAGTCCATTTACATATAGGTATATGCAAATAATCATCTGATACCATTGTTTGCCATTTATGACTCCCTAAATCTTCTTTGTGCAGTGTTTTTTTTTTAAATAGTGTTATTTGTAAGTACTTCCATGACCTCATCATTGAAAATGATGCTTCTTCGTGACATGGTATATACAGCATGTGGCACTCTTGGCCTTTCGAAGCCAGTGACAAATCCATGGTCACAGTGTCACCCATGGTGAGACACCCAGGAGGATGTCATTCAGAACTGGAAGCAGTGCCACTGTGGCCCCTGTGGCACACGCTCGCACCGTTCTAAATGAAATGTATAGCTGTCACACTCTGAAAACATTAGTAGATTTCAGAGAAGTGCCAGCTATAAGGTGGCTTTTAGTGGGCCATTACAGGGCTGTGCCTGCAACAGCAGTTTCATAGCAAGACAGTTTACCCTGCTGCTCTCTTTCGCTGTCTCAGCTTAACTCCATCCTCTATCCGGGGACAGTCACCTGCAGAGGGGCAGATGGTCTCATTTCTCCCACTGGGACTGTCTTTCTCTTACGTGCAGCAGTGTTGCAGTTCTTTCTTCTGCAACATCTTTTCTGGAAGTATTCATGGCATTGGTAATACTTGTTGTAGAATTAATTTTACTTACAATTTTGATGCTGTTTGCTTTATGAATTTGTATAGATATAATCTTTATCTACATTTGAGTTGGACCGATTAGTGTGATCGCTGACCTACTTTGGCAAGCCCTTTGTCTCATTAATTTTGTAGTTGTGTCCCACCCGTTACTGTACACCAACAATATAAGTTGCTACTTTTATACCTCCCTACTCAGATTGATATACAGTAGGGATATTTTGTTTTTTAACTTGTCTACACAGGATGTTTTATTTTGTAGGTTTGCATCTGCTGCTTGTGTAGTTAGTCTCGCATTGCCAGACCTATCTCCACAGCGCTATGGTGTAAGGTCTGGCTACATGATAGGAGAAAATGCTCTGGGTTGTTTACATTTTATCTTTGGCTGCACTAAGTTCTGAATGCAGCGACGGTGCCTCTGCAAAATAGTCTCGGTTCAACTTCTTTTGGTAGAACATTTTCACCCTGCAAAAGAAAACACATCCCACATCAGATATTAAATTAAAAGTTCACACAGTACAGTAAAGTGAGCTATTTAAATTAGCATAATTTGCTCTTACCAGTGTGTATCGCCATGTCCTGTGTGTGATTCATCCATAGCAATCCCTGCTAATTGGTCCTGAAACGTTCAAGTTAGTTACCAAATGTGTAAACATATTCTTTGTAAATCTTTACAATCATTCCCCGAAAGAACCAATAAGGCCTGTCACTGTAGGACTATCACAATTTCAATTTTAAATTGATCGAAATGAGCTTTGGATTTTGACTATTGAAATCAAAAGCAGGATTGGCGATTCCCCCTTTTATTTCTCTCTCTACCCTCGCCTACTTGCGAATGTTTGAAGAAAACAAACAACAGACACAGCATAGCTTCCTGGCTGGTAGCATCTACCCACTAACTACCCGGGCCAGTTCTGAAGGCATTTCCTCATTAGTCCCAGGTAATATAATAATATCTAGCAATGGGATCCAAAATACATGTTCAGTAAATATACATTTACACTCTGTTTTGGCCCTTTTCTCTTTCTAAACATTAATTGTCCACTTTTACAAATGCAAGTCCTCATGCTTGTGTAAGGTATTATTTTCTTGCATACACAGTGGCCGATTTGCCTCACATGTCCCACATCTCAACACCTCAATAATATTACATGAACTTGTTAGTGTCTTCTACCTCTTCCAACCCCCCCGCCCCCTCACCCAACCTCAACGGCTGTCAGGTAGCCAGAGGGAACATCTGAAAGTCAACTTACATCTCCTGCTTTTACCAGACTTGCAGACATGGGATGGGCTCGTACCCATCCAAGGATTATCCTCCACTGTCTTCCAAAAAAAAAATCATTATAGGGAAATATCAAAAGAAATGAGATTAGTTTTCACTTCTTCCCTCTCCGCTGTGGAAAATACATTTTATGTGTGATTTTCACCCAAATAAGATGGGGGTACAGATGAATAGGTTCTTGACAGTTATGAATGAGGAGCGTACTATGAAGGTAATGACGGATGGAGGAGCAAGTGCAGGTTTCAAAAAGCATTTGAATGAATCATTATCAACTGTGTTGTGGGTCCAACACCCAATCACTTGACCTCTCATTACCTCGGAAGCATTCCTTTAAATATATTTATAAAATGTTCAGTGGTTGGAAGTCAGCATTGAACTGGTGTCCATATGCAGAGCCACTCCCTCATTACAGCAGGCAGTCAGGGCAGCAGTGCAGCAGGATATATGCTATGGTAATGAAGACCAATGAAGCGGCAGGAGAGGCAAAACAGGTGGAGTGCTCTAGGATGAAAGGTCAATACTGGAAGTGGAATAATAAAACAAAGTGTTATAATTAACAAATGCATCTGCAGAACAACTTCCCCATATCAGAAAAAGCTGTAATTATGCCTGTATTTATGCCTAAACATTAGCATGCATCTGAGTGAGTGTGTGTGTGTGTGTGTGTGTGTGTGTGTGTGTGTGTGTGTGTGTGTGTGCCTGATTTGAATAAGATAGATGCAGACATTGGCCATGCAATAACCAATGCATAAACAATGTATCAACATCACGAGTATAGCACAAAGTAAGAAAAATCTAAAAATCTATAATTTGAATTGACTTGTCAGCATTAGGTGCAGCCTGACTACAGCTGGCAGGTGAAAGAAACACTGTGCTTCGTAGATGACTGATTCGTTTCTAACCTCTTGTACTTCGACCACCAGTGAAACAGTTTTAAATGTAGCTATTTAGCATAAGAAAATACTGTTCAAAATTGTTTAATATTTCTTTGAAAATATATTAAAAGGTACAGTCTGTGATTCTAATCCAATACATCTTTTGTCAAATTCAGCGAATATCTCCTTGCAGTCTGCTAGTTGTCTGTTAAGTGTGTGCACTGAAAAAAAATCCAGTATTCATACACAGCCCTGGCTCTGTAAATTGGAAACATACAAAGTGGCTCGGACTGAGCCACACAACACAGGGCAGGGGAAAAGCCATGGCTGTATAAAGAGAGAGGCAGCGGGAGTGAGAAGGATGGTAATATCTGCCACATGCTAACGTACTGAAGGAGCACTGATGGGAGGGGGTTATTTGTTTGGGTGTTTAGTTTAAATATTAACAATCTTTCTCCAGAATCATGAACTGAAAAAAGCAGTATGTGCAACGCATTTATGAATAAAGTAGGGCTGTAATTAATTATCATTATCACTTAATCTTCTGATTTATTTTCTCGATTAATCGTTTTGACTGTAAGATGTGACGTCTTGCTTTGTTTGACCAACAGTGCAACACGAACATATAATTCAGGTTGCTTTCACATAAAACAGAAAATCCTCACAAATGAGCTGGAAGCAAAGAATAATTCTTGCATTTTTTTTATCAATCAATTAATCAACTAATCCACTAATCGTTGCAGCTCTAGAATAAAAGGTTATCAACAAAAAAAAGTATGCTGTTTGGTCAAGTTGTTATTGAATAAAAGAATTGACACACCCATTATGTTCTTTGCACATTGTGACTGAATCTCTCTCACAGAACAACATTCGGTGTGTTAAACGCATGTGGCACCTCACAGTAGGCATCTTCCATCAGCTGTCAAAGCCAAAATACCTGCTTTGACATCAATGACTACGTTTACAAGCAGCCAATATTCGGGTTATGGTCGGGTTAAGGTCACTATTCGGGTTTCTGAAACATTCGGAATAACCCGTTTACATGCGTGAGCAGAGAGAGTTAATCCTGTATACATGGGATTTGTAATCAATTAGCAATATCCCGATGTAAACCGGCGCTAACCGGCGACGCACGGTTAGCGTCTGGACGTACGGACAACCTTAAGACGCAATATGCGTCATTTCAACAAACACAACAACAAAAGACATTATATTCATGGTTTTCACCACACTAATAAAGAAATTGGTTTCCTCCTCGCTCCAAAAGTGTGGTGCTGTGCTGCGTCTCGCCATGTTTACCTCTACTTACTTGTTTACTTCCGGTATACTGCACGCAGGTTTTTGTATGCGCCAGACGGTGCATACAAGAAGTTCCTCTACTCAAAAGACCAAGGTTCCTTGCGAATAGAACATGCACAGAACACAAATCAATGTTCCTTTTGATGGGGATATGCTCTTCTTTCAATGAAGAAATACTCTCTAGTAGGGTTCGACCGATACTGTTTTTCAAGGCCAATACCGATACTGATTATTAGTAGTAAATGGAACCAATATTTGGAACCGATATATAGTATATGTACAGAAGAGTAGCAGATCCATGGGCTCATTAGTTACACTGGTAACACCTGGGCTCTGTGGGCAAGTGAACTTTTAAAAGGCCTCTTGGATTCAGTTGTGGTCTCTCCTTGCTGGGGTTGGGCATCGTTTGGTTTTGAACAATTCTGATGCCAATTCCGATTCTTCCTTTCGATTCCAGTTCTTATTGTTTCTCGATTCTGATTCTTTGAGGGGTGGAGTTGAAGCAGGTCACATGCTTATTCCACAAATAAGAGGATTCAATTTTGATTCAATGGTTGTTTGCAGTTTTACCGGGCTTTTTCAACGTAAAATAAAGCCAAACTAGAGCACCGCTTACTGTGCTCCATGGCTGCAACACAACACACACTTGGCCGCTAAGGAAACCAAAACTTGTGGATGTTAAATTTGGAACTGATGATCGGATTTAAAACCAAATCCTCCAAACGACTCCGATGGAATTGTAAGTTTTGGAACAATTCCAAGTAGGAATTGATTCTCGATGCCCAATCCTTTTCCTCGCTGACACACCATCATCCTGGCCTTGGTTGCTGTTTGGTCTGTTTTGCTGCACCATACAACACTACACATACATTCTTTCACTCATGCACCCACTCTTCTTACTGAATTCATTGATTACACATCCCATTGCTTTGTGATTTTAAACTAATAAATAATTTGTTAATTGGCTTTGTTGTGTGCATCTCTCTTTTTTGTCACGGCTGTGCGGCCTGGTTTGTGACACTCCAACACAAAAGTTTGTTTAAATGCTTTAAGCAATTATTTCATAAAACTGAAACTTTAAACACAGTCAAAAAAAAAAATATAAAAAAATAGCTTCCTGAATTTTTTATGTGCTAACAGTTTGTTTGCATGTGGAGTATTTTTGTGATTGTTGCGAGCAGAAATCCTTGATTATGCGGCACGTTTACTTAAAATATGCGATGGAATATGCAGGGTATTTATGCAATTCCATCCATCTTCGTCCGCTTTTTTATTTATGCAATTTTATGCAATGAAATTGCGGGAACTTGCGGGACCTTGCAAAAATTGCGGGAACTTGCAAAAATTGCGGGAACTTGCAAAAATTGCGGGAACTTGCAAAAATTGCGGGAACTTGCAAAAACTGCGGTTTGATGAAAAATAGAAAAAAAGTGATTCCCCAAACATCCTGTTCTCACTAGGCTACTACCTTAATGTAAAGAGTAATTTCGTATTACTTCCTATGATAAGCAAGCATACTACATCACAGAAAGTGCTGGAAATATTTATGTTTTCATCTTGCTTTATTTCAGACCTTAATAAACACATGGCTCAAACTTACCAAACATTGATGAGTCAAACAAGTTCTGTAGCTTTACAAAAGGAATATGCTACAACGTCTGTAAAAATTAATAAATAAAATATAAAAAAATAAAAAGTGTGCTTCCTGTTTTACAGAGGTAGCTATACAAAACAGACATCTTCTGTTAAAATAAGTGCTTCCAATGCACAAAGTGCAATCTCTTACTGTAACGTAAATTTAATTAAATTGTAAGGTTTTTGAAACTAGTATGATTTAACCCACTGGTAACAAAAAAGTGCAATCTTACAACTGTAAAATTGCATCAACTCCTGAATGAAACTACAACAGTCCACTGTGAAAATGAAAACTATAACTGCATAGCCTCTAACACTGGCCAATCATTCGCCATCCTCATCCTCCATCCCCTCTCCCTCACCGTCCATCTCCTCCCCCTCCTCCATCTCCTCCCTCTCAAATGCTCCATTGCGGACTTGTTGGTTGTGGTAAAGGAAGACCAAGGCTTTGAGGTTCTGGTTGGTAGTTGATCTTCGTGTTAGACAACACCAGTTTGTAGATGCTGTTGCTGAATTCAGCATCAACTGAGTTTGAGACAGCATCTTTGTACCGTTTGGCCAAGGAACTCAGCACAGGAAGTCTCTCCTGTAGGCCATCCCAAAACACATCCAAATCCACCATGCCGGATGGTGCAGCTCTGTGTGCTGCTGGACCAAGAGTCTTGAAGTAAGAATCAAATTCATCACTTTGCACTTCAGTGAAACCTGGAATGGCCTTGTAGCTTGCTGTGGAGTCATATAGGAATGCGATGTGGCAAGGGTCAAACACCCTGACCTCCTGGAGAAACTCAATGGCCGGCTGCCCATGTGACATGTACTTGGTGAGCTTTTCTCACAGCGTTTCTTCAGCGTTTTCATATGCCTGACCAACTGTGCAGAGGATCTGTGTCTACGTGGTGTGTGGTAAGTCAAACCCTTCAAAGTATTCGGCACACGCCTCATACTGTAGCTCTTTGTGGGCAGCAAAGACCACCTGCAGATCATCCAGATAAGTGAAGATCTTTGTGGTCACAGGACGTCTGCTCTGGAAGATATCGAGAAGACTTAGGAAGCGTTTGCACTTGTCAGCCATTGTGTTGATCTGGACATTCAGGTACTGAGGTAGGTCTGGGTCTGGAATGATCTTGTGGAGTCTCTCCACAGACTGTGGAGCACTTCTGCTACACACCTATAAATAAAAAAAACACAAATAGAAAGAAAGGAATTACATTTTTTACTTTGATCTTACTAAACTATTAATGTTTGTATGTGCAAAGGGGGTTAACTGATGAAGAAATGGAAGTGTTAATTGTATTGAGGAATTATGTGAGGGAAGTTTTTACCTCGATTTCCATCTCTATGAAATCCTTGTACAGTCCAAAGTGCTGTGCGTGGTACTGCACTGCAGAGAACCAGGAGTTCCAGCATGTTGCACAGGGGTTTGGAGGCATGACAGCCTTTTTTCTTTTGGCAGCTTGTTTGTCATAAAGCAGAGGTATCTTCTTTTGCGCAAGCCAGCATTGAAGAACATCTGGGATAAATTCAGCATGAAGCTGTTCAACTGAACAAAAGGTTTTCGGAAGGCATTGCCAATGAGATTCATTATGTGTGCCATGCATGTGATGTGTAGTGAGTTGGGGAACAACGACTGCAGAGCTGCTGTGAATGCCTTCTTCATGTAGGCTGCACAAGGCCGCTTTAATGCACGGGCTTACCTGGGCTGAAGCCCAGGGGCCTCACAAGTTCAGGGGCCTCCCATATTCACGTTAGTGATGAGCTGAAAAGGTCATATAGTTTTATAACTTGTCAGGTTTTCTGTTAATCACTCTAATCACAGGTTACACGGCTGCTGATTGGTCTAGATTAGGAGTGACCCACGTGGCCCCATCGCCTATGGCCCGTGAGCTTACCTATCAGCATGTCTATAGTTAGTTTTGGGGTGTGTCCCTCTATGACTGAGTGATGTCTTCTATACTGGTTTGCGCTTGAGAGCAACAGCGGGATATTTTTAATAATTATTTATTAATAGTTAATAGTCTTATTCATCATTAAAGTCATTTCTGACAACGTTTTAGGCGAGAAATGAACTCTTTAGATTTCGAATATAGGCAGTCATCCGAAAATCGTTGCCAAATTGACAATTTGCTTCAAAGTTTTCGGAGTTGAGAAGCTCAGCTGGCGGTGGCCCCATGGATGCATTAAGAGAACGGTGGCCCGGATCGCTCGCTCGCTGGCCGGCCTGTCATGCTGGGATGCCCCGATGTAAGTCGCCGGTCTGTCAGACCGGTCTCGTAAATAAGAGGCTTTTATTTCGCCGTTGACGGATTGTTTGTTTAAATATCACAAACCTTGTCCACCATAAGAGTAACGGGAACGTGTGGTTAACTGTCTTTTTACCGTTAAACTCCACAAGCGCCTGGTCGCCGACACACACACACACACACACACACACACACACACACACACACACACACACACACACACACACACACACACACACGGCCACAGGCAGCGAGAGAGAGATACCTTCGGGAGACTTGTTTAAATTATGACATATAGGCTACATTAGATTTAGTATATAGTTCATACTTTTTTGGCGTATTTCTCTTCTGATTTTAATGCTATAAAGACCGTTGCCGTGCTTGCATCACTCCCCTTACCCCTCCTAGGCCAGTGGGAATGCACTTTCACTGTCACCTCTATCAGCTATAACGGTTCATTTTTAGTCGGCTATATTTTAGAACCTATCCATAACCCTTTTTTGCTATTTGCCTCATTATTTGATATACAAAAATATAAATAATGTCACACAGCGAATTAGTAATCATTTAAACAATATAAACTCCAGCTCCTGCCAGCAGGTGCATGTGATTGGTTGCTGAGGCTCCTCCTTTGATCTGTTGCTGTTCTTTGCTAATGCTGTTATCAGTTATTAATGTTTGTGCAGACAGGTGATGGTTGGTGATGTTTTTCATAATATCGTTTGAAATCATACTTTCACACATTTTGGTTTTATCATCACCATAAGTTGCTGTGTGTGGTTGTTACATAAAGTATCTTGTGTTTATGCTCAGGTGGACTCAGTGATATGTTAATAACAATATTATGGTGATGTCTGGCTCAAAGAGGGAAAACTCACTGTTGTATGCCTCGAAAGAAACTAATGCATTTTGTGATATAGATTACCTAGATATTACACTTTTTTAAAATGAGACTCTGTAAATCGAGGGGATGGGGGGCCTACAAAACCTCTCAGCCCCGGGGCCTAACATTAGGTTAAGGCGGCCCTGAGGCTGCATTATCAGTGTCGAACACAATCACATCCTCGTTGTTAATGCTGTATTCTTGTAGGCACCTTACAACAGCCACGGATACAGTGGAATGATTGCACTGCTCAAGGAAAACAGTATCTGCAAGGTAGGCCAAGATCCTCCAAGAATGATCCTTCTCAAGTGGTGCAAGAAGGATATTCAGGACACATCTCCCCTCGACATCTGGAGTCTCACTGAATATCACAGCAAGTGTCTTCAGCTCCTCTTTTTCTCTCTCATATACTGCTCCCAAGTACATCTCTTGAAGTTGGTGAAACCCTGGAATGGCACCGCCATTGATGACTTTCTCATTCAGAAATGTCCTCAGTGTAGGGTGGTCACTCGGTGGGATGTTGATGGCAGTGTAGGTGGCAACCCAGGTTTCACAAAACAGAAAAATACTTTTGTATCATTGGGCTGTATTATGCACACACACACACACACACACACACACACACACACACACACACACACACACAAAGTTCTGTGTAACCTACAGAAAACTGCAGTATAAAACTGAATAATTTACAGTAGGCTAAGCCTTTCACAGAACAGTAGTGTTTCTGCAAATAAAACATAATGATTTAATGGCAAAATCAATCATCTTGCATTGGAAATTACACTACTGTTAGGCTACCCTAATGTTAACTTACATCCACACACAACATACTTGGAAATCTCATTCACACTCACACACACCTCTCTGTTTCATTCTGTTTTCAATTTAATTATCAACCTTTTCATAAATTTACAAGCTTTAATCTTGTAGGCTACTGACCTTGATTCTTTCAGCCCTAGCAACTGTTTTGGAAGTTGACTCCTTGGTGTAGGTGAGCTGCTTCTTGGCTGCTTCCGCTGCTGCTTTAACCATCCTCGAATGTTTGGCGGTGTCAAAGTGGTTGTCCAGCATCGGCTTCCGCCTGTGGTCCAACACGCAGTTGTGCAGAGTAAAATAATTTGCCCCCACTGTCATGTAACACACCGGGAAACTGCTTTGCACGGTCTTTTGCGCTTATTTTTGTTGGCAAATGAGACTGATTGCGGGCTTCATCGCGGCTTCATCGCGGGGTTTGCAGCTTTTCGATGATGTTCACGTCACATAATTACGTCACTTCATAACGTTACTTCATAACGTTCCCATGCAACAGGGGAAAATGGCTGCTCTTGTGTGAAGTAAACGCAAACTTTTTCAACTTTCTGCTAAGATATATGTGACTTTTTTGCAACGAAAATGCGGGGATTATGAAATTATGCGAGCCCTGCATATTTTGCGCGGAAATTGGCAATTTATGCGGCGAAAGTGCGGTGTATAGAAATGCAGCCCCTGCATAAATATGCAGACTTTGGCTGATTATGCATTGGATTATGCGATCGCATAATCACGTTTTTCTGGAAGGATTGTGAAGCAGAGCCAAAGTAGCACACTTTATTGGTTATCAAAACACAGACACAGATAATCTGCAAATTACCAAATATCGGCCTCAATAATCAGCCAGGCCGATAATTGGTCGACCCCTACGCTCTAGTTGTGATAAGTGATGCTACACTAACCTCCTAAGCAATTGTTGCTTTGAACGAACAGTCGGCTTGCACACACTCACACCTAAACTAAGCCCGTAGCTGCCTGTAGCTTCTCATTGGACGCTGATTGGCCGTTTGATTCTGGTCCAGACACAAATGCATTACTTGAAGCCTACTTGAAGATAATGTATATGATCCTACCTCGTAATACCACGAGAATTCAGCTGCCGTGCAAGGTAAACTGTGTAGTGTTTCCTGTTTTATTTTGTAGTATCTGTTGTCCTCCCTAGTCTTGTCTAGTTTTACTTTCTGTCTTGTGTTTTCCCGCCTAAGTGATTGTCTGCCTAGTAGTGATGACGAACTGACCGAAGAGCCGGTTATTAACCCGATTCGTGTCACTGAGCCGGGAGAATCGAGTGCCATACGTCAATGAACCGACTCACTCCTGTTTTTTTACCTCATTGGTGCCTCCACTGGAGTGGTGGTAGAATAAATCAGGAAATGGGCTACCTCGAGCAGCACGATTCATTGGACCGAAAGAGTTGTTAAGAGAGTTGTAGAGACCGCGCACCAGGCTACTGACCGAGACCGAATGTAACCGTGTAACCGCTCGAGTCTCTGCAATCAAACAGGTGTCTAGGTTCTCGGCAAGTTTGAGTTATTAACCGATCCCAGAAACCTTTATTTCTTGTGCATCTTAGATGATTGTGTACATAGAAATTCACACATTATCGATGGGGAGATTATCACATACAAATACACGTCATGTTATCTTGGTAGTATGTTGTTAAATGTTAAAGAAATTAATATTGCAGCCTGTCATGAGGAGACCCCGCAACAGGCTGAAATAGACGTAGATGTAATCAAGCGGTTGTCTAACGGTCCTCGGCAAGTTTGAGTTATTAAGCGATCCCAGAAACCTTTATTTCTCGTGCATCTTAGATGATTTGTGTACATAGAAATTCATAAGCATTACCGATGGATATCACATACAAATAAATACACGTCATGCTATCTTGGTAGTATAATCAAACGGGTGTCTCGGTTCTCGGCAAGTTCGAGTTATCAACCGATCCCTTTGCCTTTGTGTCTCGTAGAAGCCCAACAGCACCAGAGAGGAAGCTCCAGGCTGCAGCCATACGGTCTTGCATATTTACTAGTGTGAAACGCCAGTGTTGCTGCATTTTTTTCTTTTTTCCAGCAGCCCAAATCAGCCCAAGAGTTCATCGGCCCTTGTGGCAATCACCAAAACTGCCAGATTGCCAGTCCACCTATGTTACAGACCCATGAATGAACAAGTAGTACTACACATCATTTACTGTTTTTGTTTGGGGAGTATGGATGAGGTTGTATGTCTGGTGTCTCCTGGTCAGTGAGAGACTCACACTGCACACACAGGCCATCTTGCCTGCCGATGTTTACTTCTGGCAGAAAGAGGAACAAGCATCTTTTGTTTCAGATTGAAAAAGTGACAGAAGCAAAATGCTGCTTTCATTGCAACAAGGTGTAAAATGTGAGGCTTCCCCTTTAATTGCTGATAATTGCACCCAGAGGGTGACTGATATCTCAGTTTAGCAATCAAATCTCTTTCAGATGTTTAAAAAAATTACTCTATAAGCACCATAATTACCTTTTAACTTACGACTACATCATTGAAACAATACGGTAAATCTACTGAAGGACGGCACACCAAACAAGGTATTACCTTTTCTATGGGCATATGTTTAAATGTGGGGGGAGGAGAATTCTGAGAACTCTTTGGAGATTACGTTTGTTAATTGCCATCATCCATCAAGCACAACATTCATAAATGGGATAACTATTGGACATTAAAGATAATGCTCAACTATTCTGATGGATCATGGTTTCAGTGCTCGTGTTTAATCTAGTTAATGTCTGAGATAATAATTTTGCTTTAATCAGTCTCATTTTGTATATTTTAAATCACCACTACATCACGAGGCACTCATAGGTTCATGTGGTCCACAACTATTAACACAACAATTTAAAGCACACATAATTTAACTACTAAAACACATTATCTGGACTTAATAATTTGATACAACAATGGTTCATACACGTGATCTTAGGACACAGTATTTAATAGTAGTTGCTATGACTACCGCAATCTTGGATTAAGTGTTAGATTCATATGTTAAATAGCAAAGTTCAGCAATGGAACACACTCCACTGAGTCATCAGAGCTAATACTAGACTTAAATCTGTCATTTACCTCTTAGTTTTGAGTCTTACGCTAAAAGTTCTCTTCTTCTGTTTCTTTCCTTAACATACTGCACAAGGTTTATTGGGGATCAAAGGTCACACCATTCATACACCGTATATCATTCCAGTTTGACTTTCAAAAGACACAAGCGTCAGTGTCAATAAATGACAAGCAGGTGGAGCTGTGAGCAAAGTTAAGCTCAGAAAAAACTCCCAGTAACATTACATTTTGGGATTTCTTTCTCCAAAGAGAGAGCCATGTGTGGATGCTTTATCCCTGAGACGGTTCCTTCTCATAGACGGAGCTTATTACAGTGCAGCCTGCTTCCACACAGTTCAGTCTATGTAGCATCAAGACCTTGCCTCTCTGCACTTATTCCATATCGGGCAAAACTAGAGGCTAACAGTCTCATTTTAATTGATGTTACTTCCACATCTCTGCTTCTTCCTGTGCATTCTGACGCTACTGCTGGTTGGTACTGTAAGTGACAGTGTGGAGAGGCGCTTCTAATCCGGAGGTGGCAAATAATCAGAATAATTTGGCCCGCTGTGTGTGTGTGTGTGTGTGTGTGTGTGTGTGTGTGTGTGTGTGTGTGTGTGTGTGTGTGTGTGTGTGTGTGTGTTTGTGTGGGGCAATGGTCTGTATGTACTGCTTGTCATTTTTTCAATTACTTGAACTGTGGTTAAATGTTCATTTTCAGCAGTCAGCCTGGAGCAAAAAACTACTGAGCCCCATTAGGTTTTACCCACAGCCTCACACTCATTAGTTTTCTCCGGTCAGACGAGAGTGAGAAGAAGCTGGGGCCGGCCTTTTCTAAAGAGGTCAGGGTGGAGTCTAGTGCTCTGTACAGCAACAGCAGAGATTGTTAAGGAGTTTTCAGCCAGGATCCCACAATAGTAACATTGCTGTGAAGACTTGTGTGACCTTTTGTAAGGCAAATCAGCGCACACTCCTAATTGACCTTATCTCTTTTTCCTTCTCTGTCTTTCCTCCTTTCTCTCACATGCAGAGGAAACTGCCCTATGAGAGAAGCTGCTGAACATGACAGCGCAAAACTATGGATTATGGTTTTGTTCAAAATCCAGATTCCAGGAAAACTATTGGAATTCTACATTCCCTTTACTGCTAATAGGCAGTGGTCGGATGAAGTAAATACATTGACTCAAGTACTGTAATTAAGTACAAATTTGAAGTACTTGTACGTTACTTGATCTTTTTCTTTTCATGCCACTTTCTACTTCTACTCCGCTACATTTCAGAGGGAAAATTAGTTAGTAATTACTAGTTACTTTACAATTAGGATTTTTGCACACAAAACACATGTAGTTTATAAAATACAATGTTTTTTTAATAAATTAAACTACCCAACAATATAACAGCCTACAAGTCCATCTGAAATAATTAGCTGATTGAACACTTAGTTTCTAAAATGATTTTTCTGCATTGAGTACTTTAACTTTTAATACTTTAAGTCCATTTCCTCATGATACTTACATACTTTTACTTAAGCACCATTTTCAATGCAGGACTTTTACTTGTAACAGAGTATGTTTACAGTTTATTAGTACTTTTACTTAAGTAAAGGATCTGAATACTTCTTCCACCACTGCTAATAGGTATGGGGGCTTTTATCTTCCTTCTAGCATCTAGCGTGATGCTTTCAGAGCAGTACAAGCATCATTAACCAACGCCCTCTGTTTCCATTGACCTGAGGGATCCTGTCTTGATTTTGTGCTGCTTCGGCTCTGCCAGCTAAATGGAGGTTACAGGGAGATTGCATCCATTATCAAGGTATTCAATTCAAATGTCACCCGTTTCTACTTGGCACTGTTTTCTTTTCCCTAATGTTTGCTCGGGGCGTGTGGGGAGGGACAGCAGTTTTTGTGTCTTGTTGTCTCAGCACTGAGAGGACTTTTTTCAGGCAGACATTAGTAGGGACGGATGCAAGGTGACACCGTTGCAAGTCTCGCCACTTCACTTTGCGCTCTGACACCTGGATGTTCTCCCCACACTTTCTCTGCATGGTTAGTATCCTCCTGAGCACAGGCCTCTAAAACAAGGCTGATTGTAACTATTCATCATCCAGCCTCCACTTAATTGGACCAAAAGTAAGGGAGACCGGGGATAGTTGTAACACGTCCAATTTCTCCAGTCAGGAACAAGTTTCGAATCACCTGATTCACTCTAAACATGCTCTGTTTAGTCCTTAATACACATGTGAAGAAGCAGCCCCCTGTGACAGACACTGCACATTTTAGAAAGAAAAAAAAATATTTTTGTGATAGCATTGCCAGCTTTGTAGTTAAACTCAACATACCTTACCTGCTTGTCTATATGGACATCTTTCATGCAGGTTGTTATCTGTAAATTGAACTAGTTCATGGCAACAATAGTCTGGGTTAGTTGTAACAAGAGTCTGGGTTACAAAATGTTACAACCTACCCCAACTTTTTTTTATGTATTTATGAAAAAAAGACAAACCGAGGGGTGCCTCTCAACACACACACACACACACACACACACACACACACACACACACACACACACACACACACACACACACACACACACACACACACACACACACACATTCAGTATGTTTAAAAAGTCAATTAAATGTTGAATAAAAGTTTCTATGTCAAGTTTTTGTCATAGTCCCAATTTCAGGATGTTACATTTCACCCCAGTGTCAACACATTCTCATGAACGGGTCCATATGATATCATACGGAAATGTATGCACACCAAAATGTATGTTTTCGTATATATTACGAAATTAGGAGACCACCGGCTGGTCACGTGACGCCGGCTGGCTATGAGCTCCATGACGCCGAGCGGCAGTTGCTAGTTGTTTAAGCCACAATAATATGAGCATTTTGCCGCAACGAAAATTAAGATTAGGCACCAAAATGACTAATTAAGATTAGGAAAAAGATTGTGGTTTGGATAAAAACACTCCCAAGGAACACGCGTTTCCTGGGTGAAGGCTTTAGTTTCCTCTATGAAGCGAACTCCACTCTCTGGCTTGAAAGTCCTGTGTGTTAACACTTGCCCATCCACCCTGACCACCTCCCTATGCAGCCAGCCGCGTTCTCATACGTCAAACAGCATACAAAAGCGTGGAATGCTTACGAATTACAGTGCTTAACTTTTTGTAGCTTTTTGACTGAATGGTTCATGAGAATAGGCTGCCATTGTGTATCATGTTACATTTCACCCCAGGGTATGGTACAACTAACCTATAACTATGGGTTAAATTGTAACATCTTACTCCTTGTGTTTGAGAGTAAACCATGCATTTTCTGTTTGCGTTGCAGAGATAACTACACCATTTAATAGCAGACATATTTAACTGGTTTGTATCACATTTTCAACGCTCAGAAGAGCTCCAAGATGCAGACAGAATTGTCATCTATCCCAGGTCTCCCCTAGATTGTAGGGTGGCACAAGACTCACAGGTGGATGTGGACAGAATACAGTTCATATAAGACGCCTAAAGCACTTCAGGCGCTCTCATGGAATAAACACACTTTGTCTCTACGCGCAGGTTACTCATTTAGGCACTACAGACTCAGCTTTCATTACCCGGTTACCCTGCTGTCAGTGTAATTCAGTCCTATCATCCCTCAACCCAGTTGAAATTAACAGGTAATTTGTAAATGTCACTTTGGGTTAGACACCTCATTTTCTTCTTTTTTCCAACAATCCAGCACCCACAAGCTAATTTTTCTTGTCTTTTGAATAAGGTTTTCATTCACAAATAGAGTTATGGTCCACTAAATAAATGAGAGTAAGTGATGAAAAAAAAAAAAGTGATTTACCGTAACCTATTAGAGTCAATCAATGACATACTACCCAGGATTCCTTTAGTTACCGTAATGCGTGTCTGCCATGATTCTGAAGATGTCCATTTGAGAAGTGAAATGAGATGTGAGGAGATGGTAAAAGTACTGTATTCACTATCTTGTCACGCGCAAACACCTGCTCACACGCACAAACTCATTTTAAACAATCATTTTTTATGTTGGGCACAAACGCAAGAAAACACAAGTTTAACCTCAGTGTAACAGCACTGTAGAATAATGACTGCATTTACAACACATTGTCACTCTCCCAATCAAGTAATATACGGACACCTGGTCATGTGCCTTTGGCGTTCGTTGTTCATGCTAAAAGTCCCTGTTAGCGTGGGGACTCTTGGTGTCCTTTGGGGTTTGTTATTCATGGTAAAAGTCTCCTTTAGCATCCAGGACTCTTCAATTCACTTTTGACGCTCTGGACCGACTGACACGCAGGACAAGAGTGGGACAGTTAGGTTTAGGAAAAGATCGTGGGTGGGGTTATAAAATGTATGTTTGAGTGACACGCGGGACAAGAACGGGGCACAAACCCCGGTCTCCTGGGTGAAAGTCCTGTGTTGTTTGACCCATCCACCACCCCAACCACCCTCCTTACGCGGGATTTTGGTTTTTCATACTACTCGCTTCCGTTGTCGCTTACCCCCAATTTCCACCGGTTGCAGAACGGCAGCGGAGTCATTAGGTTTCCATTAAAGTCAATATGTGTATTTCCACTGACTGCAGAACGGCTGCGTCCCGACTCCAGCGCAGCCCTCCGGAGTAGATACGCAGAGCTTCTATTTTTGCCGGACGCCGGAGAGCTCCGCAGCAATTCAGCACACAGCAGGGACAAGAAGTCGAACACAGAAACAAAATAAAACATCCGGTTAATTTTCTAAATAAAATACACCATACTCACGGCGGATTATGTTTCACTACACCTTAAAAACACAGCACAGAGTTGTTTCCCCTCTACTCCTCTGAATGGTTCTATTCTACGTGAATTTGCGAGATCTCCTCGTGACTAACAGCTGTGCCGCAACAAATCCGGACCTGGTGGGTATTGGGTGCTTTTTGCGTTGTCCGTATTTTACGAGTTGGGAGTGAGAATGGGTTGGCATTCACAAAGACTTCTCAAAGGGCCAGGCATGTTTATTTGTAGAGCACATTTCATACACAAAGGCAATTCGAAGCGCTTTACATAATATATTTAAGACATTCAAAAGGACATGCAGCTGAAACAGTAACATGCAAGTCAATATGTTAGAAATAATTTTAAAAGACGCCAAAAAGAGAAATAAATAGATAGATGAAGATGTATGTGCAAGGTGGATAATCATGAGTGCTTGAGTCAAAGGCGGTGAATATAAATGTTTTTAGCAGGATTTTAGGTAGTCAGAGTCGGGCAAGCCTTATCGTCTATATATCTATGCATAGTAAACACAGCTGTATTCAGGTTACTATTTGTGAAAAAATCAGAGGGGGGGGGGGGATGTTTTTTGATCATGCCCAACAAAACAAAACATGCAATAATGAAATCCCCCTTTCAATACCATGGATATAGTACCACTCAGCCAGCCATGCAAAAACACTTATTTATGAACTTCAATATTCAATGGAAAATAATCCCAAAATGAAATAGCACAACATGGTGTCAACATAAAACACAGCGCATTGTGTCCCCACCGGGGATAAAAATAATTCAGCAGAGGCAGTGATATGTAGACCAGAAAGGGACGCATCCCCCGTCCACCAAAAGTCAACTCCAAAGTCACCTCACAGCCCGGCTGTTTAAAAAAAAAATGTAAAGTTGGATTGACTACATTATTACCACATTCAAATCATAACTGCAAGTGTATTTCTTGTTTCTAGAACTTCCTGTTCAGTTTTTGTAATTTACACTTCCCACATGCTCCCACCATGGATGTTATTGCACACCAAGTTGTCTCTCCTATTCTACTTCAATTTTATATCTACATACTGTTCTTTTTTGAACCAAAAATGTAAGAATTGTTCTCTAATTTCATTTATATTATTCTTATAATATTTATTCTTATATTATCCGTAGCCAGTCAAAGGGTATGCTACTCATGCAGACAAATGCAAAATTCCATAGATAGGCGCAGTGGCACATCTGCAGGCTTACTGCCGATCTTTGCAAAAGCCCCCGTAGGAATATTGTGCAGTTATGCCGGTAGAATCATGGTTTGATCACAGAAATATCCAGACGGAGGCTTTCTAATCATACATTTCACCACTGAAATAGCCTAATACTGTCTATATCGATATCAGTAAAGGGTTGTTATTTAGGGAATGGATATTGGTGCTTTCAGAAGTTTTTTGAAATTATCAATAGGAACGCAAATATAATGGCCGAGCAGGTATAGGGATTCATGTTTCATTTCACTCAGCTAAAAGAGTCTAATAAGGAAAAATGTTCCATTGACTGTAATGCGGCCTTTAGGACCAGGAAAAGAAAACATTTAGGCTGCATCATAATATTACCACAGCCAAAATCCCTGATAATATCTACTCTCATTTGAGGACATTATATTCTATTGATACATCGCCCTGCTCCAGGTGGCACGAGCATAAAATTTGTTATGAGCAATAAATCAACTCCGACAAAGCATCATCGGCGTTCATACATAAGGTATTAGTTATTAAGGGTCCACAATGTTTGAAGTAATTTGCAAAAAGCATGAAAGTCCAGATTTAATGTGTCTATAAGTTAACATTGTGACCTCTTCAATTGAAAAAGACATATACTGTATATATAGCACAGACTTTAAGTTTTAGGGTATTTAATGCTTTTGTTCTGTAGTTCTGTACTCAGAACTGATTCATGACCATCACTCAAAATAGCATTCAAGGTAATTCCCCAATCAGTCAGTGCATCGGCTAAGTGGAATTCAAGACTGATTTTACCAATGTGATACCATGTGCCTGCAGCCTAAAAGCCACGGTGTGATTGATAAATATAAGAATTGAAGAGACATTTAGACTGAGAGAAAGGCCTCTCTCATTAAAAATATGGTGTTCATAATGAAGAGGAAATAAAATTAGCACTGAGAAGGACGAAGGGGAGCACACTGTTGTAAATATTGTAATGACTGATCGGCAACCTCCTCCTCCAGCCACAGCAGAAAGTCATTATGTGGGTTTTGGATATAGGTTCCCCATGACCGCATATTTATTATCTATCTAAATAGAATCACGTACCTCTGATGCTGGCTCTGATAGCCAGTTACCACAAATATCAGTTCCCCCTGGTGCCTCTGCCAGCAATTTTACATAAGGCCAGATGATTATGCGCGCAACCAGACAGGATTGCATTTTGTTGTTAACTTGATCTGTGTTTTCCTATGAGAAATAAACATTTGTGGGGAAGATTTTTTTCCCCTTTAAGAGTGTAGATTCATCACAGTTTGACATCCTCCATGGTGGAAAAGGAGGTCAGTGGTAAAAGGTCAGTGCACTTTTTAAAAACAGAGAAAGAGAAACGCCTCCTCACAGTTTCATGACTGCGATGTGGCCATGCGCCTCCTCCATGATCCCATATCTAATTTCATTCACACCTTGTTTGTCAGTATGGTGTAATTCTGTGCCACCATTGTTCAGGCATTAAGAGTTATGGCAATAAATATATGTATTACATGAGGGGATGCTGCACAATGCCTATTCATGAAGGCAAAATATGCAGTGCTCAAAAGCATGTATGCACATAGGTATTGGCCCATTTGTCAAGGCAGGAGAACTAATTATCTCATACCGTGCGATATTGTTTTCAAGCCATGCATTCCATTTTGAAACATTAAAACATACGTGGTGGAGGCAGCAGAAATGGTTTCCATGAGTATGAATGCATTAGAAAATTTTGGGACGGGATGTTGTATTAGAACTCCACAGGGATATCAGCATGCTACACCTCTTTTGGTTTGTCATTCATCTTCCTCCGCGAGGGCGGGGGAAAGAACCAGTGGGTAGTGACGCCTTCAGCCAACTTGGCAGGTTAATGAAGGTAATTTGATTTCATACATAATGGCTGCCCATGCCACGCAGGGCTTAATTGTGCTCGGTGTCTGGGCGTCATTTTGTGGTACCAGCCGAGACCCTGTGCATTTCCTGAAGGTTGTGCAGAGGCAAACAAGTTCCTGATTCAAGTGAGATGGAACCGATAGCTCTGTTTCATCTGCTAATAGTTGATCTTATTTCCCAGGCAGCTGTGAGCTCCGCTGTCACAGTGTGATGACAGCAGCACGGTTTTAGTGAATCAAGCTAGTTCATTACTACATGGCAAACAAACACCATAGTAGGCCTTACAGTCCTGGGATGACTCTAAAGGAACATGATGGTGTTCGCACAGTCCTATTTCTTCCACCTCCATTTGATATTATCCATGTAGAATCTTTTTTGTGATTTTGCTGTCAGTCAACTTATACTGCTTTTCAGAGATATTTTACTCATGCCAACTGTACATTTCTCTTTTAATGTGAGCAATTGTTTGACTGAATAATACACATTTTTGTTTGTTGTTTGGTTGGAATGGTGCTCTTCAGTCTGTTATTGAGAATGTCGATGAGGCAGTCAGTTTGTACCAGTCTACAGAGACAAAGCAAGTATTCTATAGTTTGATTACATTTCAATCTGCTAGATAGTTGGATGCTATCGAATAGGTGAGACAACATAACTAGCATGAGGCTAGTAACAGCAACAACAACAACTGCTCGTCTGAGTAACGTTACATCCCGGTACGAAACACACAGACATCGTAGCTTCAGCAAGACATCACTTAGAGACTTTGGGGTGACTAGTCTTTCTTACAAATGAAACTGTAACTTTCTTAAATTGCTAAATTATCTTTTAAATTGACAAACATAATTTATGTAATTCGCGGCTCAATTCAAACGAGATGAAAAAAATAATTTGTCTACCATACATTCCGAAATAAGGTCCCATATGGTGGTCCATCGGAAGGGGACTCTATTTGCTGTTCTTTAAAGGTGTCACCGTATCTATATGAAAACCCAAAGTGGTCAATAAAAAAAAAACATTAGAAATGAAATACTCATGTGACTTAATACACACAACATATTGAATATAACTAAGAAAATGTTAACTTATACCGGTACTTACATTTTTAAAAACCGAACTCATTATTTAATTCAGCTTGTTTTCAAGTAGGTTTTTATTTCTAAATGTATTTTTTATAAAGGCTTTTTCATTGACATTTACCTGTTTTAATGATAATTCCAGACCATAGCAAAAGTCACATAACTGGCTCTGAAAGGCAAAAAAAAGTATTACATTTTGGAAATGGTGCTGCAGCTTTACATATTTTACCAACTGACTGACAAGGAATCAATACAGTTCAGCAATACTGTGGAAAATTACTTTTTGACTGTTTTTGTAAATAAATATAAAATCAAGAAGTAGTATAATACAGAAACCTAAAATCAACAATAAAAAAGAACAATTTAATGAAAATGCACAATGGAATCAAATCCTACATGATACATACATATTACATTATCATGGAATTATTTTTGTTCTGAATGATTGTCATGCAAACAGCATTTCTCGTCAGAATCAAATGTAATTACAAAATAAAGGTTAAGTTGGATTGGGTCTGAAATACACCATCCTAGTAAGTTAATTAGAATCTTTTTTCCTCACCCTATAATTGTATCCTAATCAGCATTGGGGTTCAAGCTACTTTCTTAAGACCTCTTCATTTGATCATAATCTACAAAGCTGTGGTAGATATTATAAGCCATATTCCTTTGCTCTGACGTACAATCTAAATGGATCTTGTTTCAAAGCCTTGAGGACAGTCTGTGTTCAGCTTGACTAGATTGCATTTTCCTGCTTATCTTCATCTACTGAGATGTCTGTAAACATCATAATGCACAGATCAGTATAATGTTTTGTTTAAAAAAAAGAAATTGTAATAAAACTTCATACCAAAGAATTTCTAAATATTATAATCCATGATTGTAGCAAAACTGCCAAACGGTCTTCAAAACCAGTGCATGAGACATCTAGTTGTAGATTTTTCAGTTTTACTTTGTCTCCGGACAACCCGTTCTCACTCCGAACTTGTAAAAAACGGACGCTTGGGCAGTGGCTGTCGGCATCAGATACGACTCAAAAAGCACCCTTCAGTGAGTGTGTAGAACGCACTGGGCAGAGCAGCAGCTATGCAGTGCTTTAAGATGACATAGTATTAAGAGTGACAACGGTAGCTAGTAGTACCCACGATCTTTTCCTTAACCTAAATGCGTCAAAAGCAACGTCAGTAGTGTCGTGATCACAATTCTGTGAAATGTTAATGTAATCTATTAGTATACAATGTATCTGCTGCATGATTGTGTAACTCACACTATGTAGTAGGGATGTCATGAGAATCAATACTACCGACACCTTCCGGTTCTAAAATTACAAAACACAGACAATGCCCATTTTTTTAAGCACCGTAGGCACCGTAGGCACCGTTAGCACCGATGCCAGTGTTAGCAGCGCCTCTTCTGGAACTGATGGGGGCAGTATATGCGTCAGAATGTTCCAGTCGATACATTCAGAAGTAGGAGGTCACAAACAAGCCGAAGTCACTCCCTTCTACTTCCGGTACAGGGACATATCAGATAAACTATGAACGAGAGTCAATGCAGATAGATTCTATAAAAAACGGCATGTTCACTGCAAACTCACGGTCCTCTCTTCCTGATTTACAGCCCCCCATGTCTTGGCTTCAAATAACTCACCGTTGTTGGCCATGGCCGCTGACCAGGCTACACATTGTAAACAGCCGTGGCCGCTTGCCTGCTCCTTCGTTAACGTAGTTAGCAGGGTTAGCATGGCGGCGTTAGCCACGGTTAGCCAGGACCAGTCGGGATCACTTTACTGGCTGTGTCCCAATTGTTTTTGCGAGTAACCAGCTCGGGTACTCTAGCTATATAATTCAATGTGACTACACAAATGTTGAAATTACATAAAATGTCTCCATCTTTCAAATACATCTCCAATATTTACCCGTGGTTTGTTACGTCTCTGGTCACGCAACTGTATACTATTAATTACTGTATATTGTCTCCTCTCCCTGCGTGTTTGCATTTAACGTGAGAATGAGACATGAACTGACCTGGATGAGTGTATACTTTCCCACGAAAAATGGCTTTAGAGCAACCTTGTTAATTTGGGGTTATCAGAACTGCCACTCACTGACATCAAATACTGTGGAGTGACTAATAATTGATGCTGCGAAAAGCACCACAGCAATAGACAGTGTTGGGGCCAGGATTGTCTGGGAGATTGTCTGGGCCGTTTTCTAGGGGGTCACTACTAGTGATACTAAGCTAAACTGTAAAAACTGTCCAGTCATTGAATGCTACAAAATATTAAAATGATAAGATTATGGCATACTATGTTAGACATATAAGCCTAGATCAATTTCTTTTCGGCTACAATAAAGAAATTAGTTTTTAAGGATATTATCACTTTAACACTACTAATTAGGCTATATAAAATAAATATATTACATAGTTGTTCATACAGTAGACATAGTGCTCCTGGAATTATCTATGTTGAGGCTTGGTCTCTTTTCGGTTGTTTGCTTTTATATAAACACTAGGGGTGAAATAAGCTGGATATTATAAGCTGGATGTTTTAACCATTTTAGTTCCAAATTGACATATTTGCATGCTAACACATTTTCACACACTCTCAATTACAGCATGTGGTGTTCAGTTGTTTTAACTGACTCAGGTTGTTGGGAAGCGAGTCCTGTGCAGTCTTCCTATTATAGCTGCAAGGTCACTGATTATTGTGTTAAAATTACCAAATTATATTTTTTCTCTCAACTACACAATATTTCCATGTACCCCCTGGCAACTGTAAACGTACAAATACATACATACAAGTAAAAATGGAATCACTGATCCTGAATGATCCTGTTGACAGCTTTCAGTCTCATGTTGGCTGCTTAGCTAATGTTAGCTAACATTAGAATTTCATGGACTAACAGAACAAAGCTGCTGCTGCTGCTTAGCTCTGAATGCACTTGAAATCCTGATTAATGTGATTCAAATTAATATTAAGTATAACTAAGGGATCTTGCAAATGTCTTCTATCCACAAATGTTTGCTGTCGGTTAGTATTCCAATGCTTACTAGATAGAACTTATGGGGCTGGAACACTTTTTAAATATTAACACGGCAGAAAGTGTCTTGTTGACTTCTGTCTGTATAGTTTAACCTGTAATGTCTTGTTGACTTGTGTTTGTATAGTTTAACCTGTACTAATGTCTTGCTGCTTCCTGCTGCTCTGGTCTAACATAATCTGGCCAAAGGACTACAGTTGAAAACATTGGCACATTTACAGAAATGTTGATTAATGTGTGTTGTCCTTTATAAATAAATGAAATGAAATGAAAATGAAATGAAAGTCGTGTTTAAGAAACCATCATTAGAATACAGACCCAGCCAGCAGTGCAGGGTTTCCAGATAACTGTTTGATTTTAAATCTTGGCTAACTCACAAAAAGGATGTTGATACAGCTGACAAACTGAGAGGTCTGCTGTTGCATGGATACTGCCCTTGATTTTATGGGGTGCAGGGAGGTTGTAGTGTTGGGACATTTAATGTTAGGGGCCAATGTCTCAAGAATGTAAATCTGAGAAATAATGACTTTAGATTTATATTGCTTTGTTAAAGGAGAATAAACGGCCAATTTTTACATTAATCTTGATCGCTATAAATATGCGTGTACGATTGAAAAACCCCCGACCCCAAGCGGTGCAGGTAACACGGAGTAGCTGCAGCTACATGTACAAGCTTCCACTGAGCTAAAACGGCAGTTGTCGGGGCAGAATTTAGAGTGCCTTTTTGCCTCTTAACAGACACAAAATGCAATTAAAATGTCTGTGCAACATGAACAGGGCCCTTACGTGATAACAAGATGAGTTTTCAACTCAGACATTGTTTTAATTCACCTACCCTGTCTTGATGCTGCTGGTAGCTAGCTCGCCCGGTTAGCTGCTATACTGCTGTGATACTTGTGTGTTCAGCCAAAATAACACGCAGCAGTTCTGTGTGTATTTGTAGCTCATCCATTTTATGTGTGATCGATCTGGTGTTGATAAGTAGTAGGCCTGGCAGTGTTGATCGGTGTGGTAGTTCCCTTAGCCGCGCTAGCAGGCACAAGCTTGCTTTTCGGAGCGGTCTGCACACTGTTTACCTTTTCCTGCTACACCGGGACTTAAGCGTGATACATTATTTGGTCCATTTCCATGTAGTTACAGTCACTGATATGGTCATAACCACTACCGTGCTCAATTACCTGTTTTTAAGGGGGAATAAACTTCAAGTTTTAGTCGCGAAGGCATGACCTGTAGGACATAGCCAGACCACTGGGCACTCATTGGATTGTTTTCGGGAGCAGGAGGCGATAGAGGCAGGGAGAAGCAAATCAGAAGCAAGGTCGTGCCTGCTAGCGCAGCTAAGGTAACTACCAGACAAACTACTACACAAAATGGATGAGCTACAAATACAGACGGAACTGCTGCGTGTTATTTTATCTGAACACACACTTATCACGGACAGCAGCTAACAGCTAGCTAGCTGCTAGCAGCTAACCGGGTGAGCTAGCTACCAGCAGCATCGAGACAGGGTAGGTGAATTAAAACAATGTCTGAGTTGAAAACGCATCTTGTTATCACGGGCCCTGTTCATGTTGCACAGATATTTTAATTGCATTTTGTGTCTGTTTAGAGGCACAAAGGCACTCTAAATTATGCCCCGACAACTTCTGTTTTAGCTCAGTGGAAGATTGTACACGTAGCTGCAGCTACTCCGTGTTACCTGCACCGATTGGGGTCGGGGTTTTTTCAATCGAAAGTACACGCATATTTATAGCGATCAAGATTAACGTAAAAATTGGCCGGAATTCTCCTTTAAAGCTATAGTGCGTAGTTTCTGCCGCCTCCATGAGAAATTGTAAGTAATGACAACAAAACTGTTGGCACGTCCACAAGATACAAGCCTTCCAGGACTGCGCACCGCCCCTTCTCCACACAGTTGCTAGAAGCCAAGGAGGACACAGAGGATTAAAAAAAACATGATGGACTCTTCAGAAGAGGTAATTATCTTCACTCGAGTTTCTGCGCGGGTAAGTCACCAGACAACACAATCTTCGGAACATAGCCATACTGAGAAATAAAGAGAGAGTTTTGTGGAGCCGTCTTGATTAGCTTGGTAGCAACTCATTTGGCAATGGCTTGAAAGTAACGGACGTTCATTAATATCAAAAAGTTACGGACTAAAACTTTAATACTGAATAAAAACATGGACTTATACTAAGAATAAGGGTGTATTAGGTAATAAGGGTCACAGACCTGGTATATTAGAAATAAAATCAATTGGCTTAAGTACAGATATTATGCAACCCAGTTGCATGAATACAGTAGGGACCACAATGTGCAGTATGTAGTCATTTCTGGCAGTGTTTGAAGAGTCCATACAAGAGAGATTTTAAAGTGTTGTTGTTAATGTGGGCTAACAATGAGGCAACGCTTGCTGAATTACACAGTTTGTTGGCAAGGGTGGCATCTGCAGTGCATGCAGATTTTTGCCAATACACAATAATTTAGAGCCAAGGCAGACCATACCATATGTATTACTGTCTCTGAATTGTAATGCTTTACACTACTTTTGCATTACTTTTGAGTTCCTTTAATCAAAATAAAAGCGGATGTATGACTTAGCAGGTAGCTTGTGAATTTCACCACGGGATCAACAAAGTCTCATCTTTATCCACTATATACATCATAATTTATTCATAATATTTTGTATTATTAATCTGAATCTGCAAATTACGGAAGCCGAGAACGCCCATGGATTTATTTTTTTTATGCACTGTTATCTCATGATAAGGACTTATTAATTTATCTCGACATAACAAAGTTTGTTTTCTCAAGATTTCTTTTTGTTTTCTCGAGATTTGTTTTGAGATTTCTTTTTTTGTTGTTGCCTAAGACACCCTTCCATTTAACCAGGGGAATGGGACTCCATAAGCGGATAGAAATCTGCCGTTTCTCCCTCTACTTCTCCGGTCAAATACTCTGGAAAAATCCCACTGAAACAGGCTAAACAGCCTTCAATTTAACCCGGAGAAGAGGAGGGAGAAACGGCAGACCTCTATCCGCTCATGGAGCTCCTTCCTCGGATTAAATGGAAGGGTGTCGTGGTGGGATTTTTCCCGAGTATTTGACCGGAGAAGGGCTTATGGAGCCCCATTCCCATCAAAAAACATCTCGAGAAAACAAACTTTGTTATATTGAGATAACAAATTAATAAGTCGTTATCACAAGATAACAAAAAAATGGCCATTCTCGGCTTCCGTAGAAAATAAACTAAAGCTATAAAATAAATAGTTAAGTAAAACGTACAATAGCCTACTTGACTCTGAATTGGGGTGGACTATAAGTTATATGAAAATGCTCAATTAAACCTTACACCTTACAACTGAATCGAAGTAGCCTGCGGTATAGTTACTTTCCACCGCTGATAAAATGTAACGATATTACATGCAGCAAGACTAAACTAAAAAATGTTATTATCTGTCAGTTGCTCAGGCACATTGCTGTCGGCACTGACAGGACACAGATGTCCCTAGCCCTACCACGGGAATAGTGACGGGACAGCTCGCTTCAAAGCAGCGTAAAAAACTCCTGAAAATATTTTCCACGTCGCAAATGTATCAGTCTCTGCAATCATTTCAACCACGGAATCCAGCAACAGGAAATAACACTCGCAGATTCTTTTTTTTCTGTGCCAAAATGTTTGCCAGAATTCTTAAAAAAACAAAAGCAACTAAATGTCGGGTTAAAATGCGTTGTAACTCGCGTTAGAGATTGTGACATGTTATTAGTAATGCATTATATTACTGCGTTACAGCAAAAAGGAATACATTACTGTAATTGCGTTACTTTTGTAAAGCGTTCCCATCACTGCCTTTGACCCTCATCAGCCAGGCTTACAATCACCAAAATATTGTTTGCATTGGCCATTCTCATTGTCCTCTTACTGTATAACAGTGTTCACTCAATGCGAGGGATGAAATAAAAACAAGCCACTGGACTCCGAGTGCAGAGTGGATAGTCACTCCTACAGATTACCATAATATCTAGCTAAAAGCCCGCTTCTTCCTCACCTCACTGCCTACCTTTATTAGTGGCTGTACAATTAGAAATAACAATCCCTCACATAATGTGTGTCCCAAGTCTAACACGACGCCTTTGCTCTTTCTTTCAGAGTTGCAATATTTGGGCTTTGTCTTTGATCAACATTTTACATTTAGGTGTTTAGCTGTTACCTTAATTTAAACTCAACCATGAAGATTATAAGAAACCAGTGTGAAGTAGGGGTCTGAACCGTAGTGCCTTGACATTTCACGGTCGTCATGGTAGGACGACTATGTAAGGGAAAATGGAAAATACATAAATGTGTGTATAAAGGTAGACTACAGCTTTTTATAGTTCATTAATTCTATTTCGTAGTACACATTAAAGGCAGTGGAACAAGCAGAGGGGCAAGCATTTAGCACAATGTACCTTTTCTCCATCAGCTAATCTTAAAAGGATAGTGATATGCACAACATAATAAATGAATATGATCAACAATAAATGTGACAGAGGCTTTGTAATGAGCACGTCTTTGATGACAGCATTAGCTTACATTGCCATACTGATAGTATTCCCTGTTTTCTGGAGCTAAGCCAGGTTGAATATAATGTAATAGCACTGAGAGTGTTGAGTGGTTTGTTGGAATGAACTACTTTCTTTGCTTTTAGTTGAATATCAACAATATGAATGTATGGCCTGATGGAAAGAGCTGTGCCCTTGCCCCATATTCAGCATAATTCTCGTCTGCTTGAACATTTATTTTCCCTGTATATACTAGAATCTTTTATGTTCCTCACAGATTTTTTTTATGGACTGTCTGGTTTATTTCAGCAATGTGTTGGACTCTCTACTCAGACGATATCTCCATCTTGTTTGAAGAGGTTGGGGATGATCCACCTCAGCTTGGCATTACCTATGACCATGACTGTCCAGCAGCAGGCTGTTGGCCAGTCTGGACTTCACACCATGCTGGGTAGCATGTGGGAAATGTGTGTTCTCAGTTCAGACAGATTTAATTGAGCATGGTGGCAGGGGCGATTCCAGGATTTCTTTATCTGGCGTGGCAGAATACAGCATACAAGATCTGCTTAGAAATATAGGAAATATTGGATAAAACAGCAC
The DNA here is from genome assembly GCA_023631565.1 of Gymnocephalus cernua. Taxonomy (NCBI): domain Eukaryota; kingdom Metazoa; phylum Chordata; class Actinopteri; order Perciformes; family Percidae; genus Gymnocephalus; species Gymnocephalus cernua. Next base: position 14,881,187 of record CM042432.1, read on the forward strand.
AATGTCATTTAGCTAAATAAAACACATTACATTCATTATAATTTGTTGTTATTTTCAACAAATACAGTACACATTTTCTATGGGCTCTTAAGGCAAACATTTGGATAGTCATCATGGAAACATTATTTGGTCATGTGACGAGGCCTGGGAAGATTCTTTTTCACAGAACCATATAAAATAAAGTGCAATACACTTACAATGAACTTGCATCAAACTTCAACAAAGAAAACCTTGCTGTACACAATTTTCAGATAATAGGAAACAGAACAAAAATAAAGTGCAATACACAATTTATTTCTTACAGCAACAAGTTCTCTACAGTGCGTTCAATATGTTTCTACTGGCCTCAACATTTCAACAAAGTACACAGTTGCCATACAATGTGTGTTTAAAGGATATATCCATTTACCAAACGGAAAGGCAGCGATTGGTAGAACAGGCAGCAAACTGACAGCACCCTGATCCAGTGGAAATCAAATTTGTCAGATTGACAGCACTGTAGCCCAATGGATTGAGGGGGGGGGGCAAATTAACTCAGATGGCTAAGCTTATGAAATTTACACAGTGTGTTTATGTGTACACTATGTGTGTATCATGCACAATTTATGTAGTTTGTTTATTCCATTCTTTATGAACTTGATTTTTTACTTGATACTTTTTGCCTTTGTACCAGTGCACACAGTCACGTCAGGCCGACTGTTTTTCAAATAGAGAAGCTTTCCATTTATAAGGTCAACATTCATGGTTGTTTGGCTCCATAATCTACCATAAAGCCAAAGCCAAATCCAAAGTCCACTTCTGAAAATGGCTCATTAAGATTTTGATCAATCTTGTTCTTTCGGTGAGACAGACTTAGGAAATGCCATCAGAAAATTGCATTTCCCAATGACATTAGGCGCCCAGTTGACCATCCAATTCCATGTGTTTCTATTGAGATGTTAAGATCTGATATCGTTTGGGTCAGAAAACCTGCTTTTTTTTCTCTAAGTGAGGCAATTAAATTTCCTTGATGGTCTCTGAGAGCACTTAGCTTAAGAGAATACACTTTTAAATCAAAAAGCTTTCAATCATCTCAAATCATATTTGGGAGAAATTTGCCCCAGAGTGTAGTGTCACATGCAATGCTATTGAGCATGTGACAGACTCGTGCTGAGATGGGCAATGTTGGGAAAGGTTATCGTACATGTCTCTCTGGGCTGTTCATTGGCTGCGACATGTTGTTTGCTGGCATTACAATATAACTTCATATCAAAGACAGGACAGGATAAGAGAGGCTAACCTTAACTGAGCAGAGGTCTTGCAAATTGAAACAGAAGATAAATAATATGAAATATTTTGATATTTTTATGTTTTACACTCACAGAAAGAGACAAAAGATCGATTGTGATATAAAAATGATTATTTGGTAAATAGTTTTTGACCAATATTTAGCATGTAATAAGAGATAAATGGACAATTAACACAGCGAGACAGGATTAGAACATGGAAATGTATTTTTAAGAGCAGACAAACACACCTTCATCCATTCCTTACATGTTTGCTCATATATTTTTGGTTTTAGAAAGTCAAGCCATATATAACTGATAGAATGTAATCTGTTAGGCCAGAGATCTCATCGATTCCATTCAGGCTTGATTGCTGCTGATTGTATTTGCGTAATGGAGTTTTTGAATTTGTGAACCCTATAGACTATTCAACATAACAAATAGAGGAACTACATGAATTAAGTTAGATGTTTTTTTAATGTAAAATATGAAAGTGCTGTAAATTCAATGCCATTTAAATCTCAGCATTAAGTATTCCGTAGTCATTAAATTCCACATATAGGTAGTGAGTTGCTTAAAACAAATGTATATGTTTATGGCCAATATTTGCCATTATTCTTACCTCTACTGTGCCAGAAGTATACAAAAAATAGATTACCTGTTTGTGACAGTGTTAAACGTTATATTGAAAAAATGTAATATATGAAGAGCTTTAGTTCTGTGAGGGTGAAAATAAACAAGATGACCATCTGGCAAACCTAAAATCAAATACCTCATTCTCTGTAACTACCTGTTCACTGGTTTACCATCCTGCTCTATTTTACGCCAGCTAATTAGGCAGGTTTTATAACCAGGTTTACTTAACTCTGTCATGCAAGGATGAATTACCATTTTGCACTTCTCACTTAATCATTTTAATTACCACAGGCAATGCATCAGGCTGTCTTCAGGGTATGAATAATTGCAAAGATTATTAGATGAGAGTACAAACTGTATCATGGTATACAGTAAAAATATATGCTATAATTGTTTAGGAGACTGAAGGAAATATGGTATGTGAGTTTGTACTACCTACTACTAGTTTTACAGTCCATCATATAACAATTTTACAATCATTCACTGTCTGTCCTCCCTTACAGAGATCATCATCAAAAGACAGAAGGCTTGCTGTTTACACATTTTAATGCTTGTGTGAATCGGGAGTGTGTTTGGGAGGGGCTGGCCCTTTGCTGACTTTGTCCTGACATTCATTTCCACAGTAGCGAAAGCGGGATGCACCAGACGCCCCCTCCACACAGATCAAAGAGGGGTGTGCCACGCTGCTGTGGGCTTACTTGAGAGACTACCAACATGAAAATACCACATCCCAGTCCTCAGTGGGGGGCCAGTCTGTAATTGTGTCTTGTCAGACCTCCAAAGTCCCTCTCACAGCTTCGTACCTGACATTTTCCTCCAATGAATTTATTTTTCATTCTTTGGTATTTTGGCAGCGGTGCCACTTGTGACCAAATTTAGCTCTTTCCTCCCACCATGTGTACTGCGAGCCAATGATACAAGTGTGTGGAAATTGCACTTTGTATGAAAAGAGAACGTTACCCCCATCAAGAAAAGGTTACATCAAGCAAAACTGAAGAGCGGGCAAATGCACCAGTGATGTATCAGTTTATGATTCATTGGCTTATATGTGTCTCACTGTACACCATTTTGCAAAAATAGAAATTGCCATTGAATTTTGAACACCACACAAGAGAAAAGCCATATATGTGATCCATCTTCAGAAACAAACATACCATGTGTGTGATCAGACAGAACCAAAAAGGATATATGTGTGGCATTTTACAGTAAAAGTCACTATTGCTCACGTCAATTCCATCAAATTACATACAATTTGACATAATTATATAATGTACAAAGATTCTGAGCTCTAACCACCATAAACTTGTCAGTTTTTCAGAGAGGTACATAACACAGGCAATGAAGTTTAAGGCTCACTGTTTTTGGTTTCACTACATGTCACCAAGAAATGCCTTGACTGTCTTAGGAGTGGATTCATTCAAATAGATTTTCACACAGAATTTAAGACCTGATAATCCAAAAGTTTTTGTAGCTCATGCTGTAAGAAGGCGATGTCAGTTTGCCACAAACAAGATCCTCTGTCATTGAATTGTGATTGTATTTTTGGTTAAATAAAGAAACCTATTTATAATTTCAATGCACACCATGCCAATTACCAATCACTAATGCAGTCCTAAAGATAGGCATGTAATCCTTTCAAAGTCAAGATTTGCCAGACTACACGATATCGCCTGACCTGGCAACACAAGTTGCCTGAAAAAGGTGGCCCTGTTGGGACAGCCAGTATACAATAGCTTCATAAAACCTACCCAAATTCACAAATATGTAGTATATTACTACAGACATTGTGTTCTGACGTTGCAACGTCTATTGTTGCTATTTAGAAGGCAGCGAGCCTGAATGAGTGGTCAAAAGAGCGGCTGTAAAAGTGGCTAACACGTTTCATTTACTATACAGTCTTTACAATAAAAGTCCTACAACACCTCGTCATAAATATGTCATGGCAGCCCTAATTACCAAACTTAAAGAAACTATTAAGCTATATGTGTTAACATTACATTAAACTGTCATAAGTGGTCGGTTTTGACCAGTGGCGAACCGTGGTCCTGGACCCTGGGCCTTCAATAGGACCATGGGACCACACGTGGCAAAAAACAATCAAAGAAAAGCAATAACAATAATATCCAGAACCCTATGTCACATTGAAGTTTAGCATATTATAGGTTTACTCAAGAATTCTTTGCCCTAAAAAGCTTCATAACCATACAAATATTCCTATGTTCACAATACACAAAGGTCATTATGGAAAACCAGAAGACCAAAGCTGGTTATATAAAAATAAATGACAAATGTATCCATTTGGACTTGTCATGCAGTTTGATTACACTATCAAATGCTTTTATAACAGTGTGAACATGAATAATTCTCTTGACCGTAAGTAAAGTGGAACCCATCTTTGTCCGCTTATCTGGGGTCGGGTCGCGGGGGCAGCAGCTCCAGCAGGGGACCCCAAACTTCCCTTTCCCAAGCCACATTAACCAGCTCTGACTGGGGGATGCTGAGGCGTTCCCAGGCCAGGTTGGAGATATAATCACTCCACCTTGTCCTGGGTTTTCCCCGAGGCCTCCTCCCAGCTGGACATGCCTAGAACACTTCCCTAGGGAGTGCCGATTCTCCGACCAATCTCCTGCTCCATTGTCCCCTCACTTACAAATAAGACCCCAAGGTATTTGAACTCCTTCACTTGGGGTAAGAACTCATTCCCTACCTGGAGTAGGCACTCCATCGGTTTCCTGCTGAGAACCATGGCCTCAGATTTAGAGGAGCTGATCCTCATCCCAGCCGCTTCCCACTCGATTGCGAACCGATCCAATTTATCCTCAGTTGAGGTCAACAGCATCCCATCCTTGCTGTACACAGCTTGGATGGTTCCCCGCTTCCCCCTCCTGAGGTGGCGAATGGTTTTGTAGAAGCACCTTGGCTACGACCAAAAGTCTTTCTGTCTTCGGGCCCTTCGGTACCCTGCAACTGCCTCCGGAGTCCTCTGGGATAACATATTCCAGAAAGACTCCTTCTTCAGTCGGACGGCTTCCCTGACCACCGGTGTCCACCACGGTGTTCGTGGGTTACCGCCCCTTGAGGCACCAAAGACCCTAAGACCACAGCTCCCCGCTGCAACTTCAGCAATGGAAACTTTGAACATTGTCCACTCGGGTTCAATGCCCCCAGCCTCCACAGGGATGCACAAAAAGCTCCGCCGGAGGTGTGAGTTGAAAGTCTGCCATACAGGGGCCTCCCCCAGATGCTCCCAATTTACCCACACTGCCCCTTTGGGCTTACCAGGTCTGTCCAGAGTCTTCCCCCACCCCCTGACCCAACTCACCACCAGATGGTGATCAGTTGACAGCTCCGCCCCTCTCTTCACCCGATCATTGACCTTCGGCCTAGGGTGCTCTGTGAGTACACTTATGAGCATCCCTATGTTTGAACATCGTGTTCGTTATAGACAATCCATGACTATCACAGAAGTCCAACAATTAACAACCACACAGGTTTAGATTAGGGAGGCCGTACCTCCCAATCACGCCCTTCCATGTGTCACCATCATTGCCCACGTGTGTGTTGAAGTCCCCCAGCAGAACTATGGAGTCCCCCACTGGAGGCCCATGTAGGACTCCATTCAAGGTCTCCAAGAAGGCCAAATACTCCAAGCTTTCGTTTGATGCATATGCACAAACAATAGTCAGAGTTTTCCCCCCCACAACCCACAGTTGTAGGGAGGCAACCCTCTCGTCCACCAGGGTGAACTACAACGTGAGTATACTCACACCCACCCGGCGCCTCACACCCTGGGCAACTCCGGAGAAGAAAAGAGTCCAACCCCTATCCAGGAGTATAGTTCCAGAACCAAGACTAAGGTAAAGGTAAGCCCCACCAGATCTAGTGCTCCACCTCCGGCACAAGTTCCGGCTCCTTCCCCCACAGAGAGGTGACATTCCACATCCCCAGAGCCAGCCTCTGCTGCCATCCATTGAGTCCATCGAGGCCCCTGACCTTCACTGCCACCTGTGTGGCAGTGCACCCAACCCCAGCAGTTCCTCCCACAGGTGGTGGGCCCTTGGGATGGAGAGGGAGGTGCCACGCTGCTTCTTCAGGCTGTGCCTGGCCGGGCTCCGTGTCAAACCCGGCCACCAGGCGCTCGCTGACGAGCCCTCCATCTGGGCCTGGCTCCAGACAGGAGCCCCGGGCTTCCTCCAGACAGGGTAACTCTACCTCTTCCCCATTGAATCATAGGGTTTTTGAACCATTCTTTGTCTGGCCCCTCACCTGAGACCATTTTGCCATGGGAGACCCTAGCAGGAGCACCACGCTCCAGACAACACAGCCCTAAGATTCATAGGGATACACAAACCTCTCCACCACGATAACGTGATGGTGGAAAAGATAAGGACAGTTTGACGACAGTGATTTATGGAGTTTTGGACAGATAGCTTTATTTGTTGCTAAAGTAACAGTTGACTGTTAATAACTGTAGTTGGCTGCCATTAGCTAGTTAGCTCGGTTTGCTGTACAGCTTTCCTATATCCTATTTCCTGTGATTGGATCAGTCAGGAAGGATATTTAAATCAGGTCAGAACAGGGCCTTAGTGAGCTTCGAAATAACTCGTCGGTAAGGCCGTACAAATTCAAGTAGTACTTTACTCAGTTTCATATCCATTTTTACAGCAATACAAATTACAGTAACTAATACAGACTGACTGACTGTATCAACTCAATGAAAGGTTCAGCACAAACACATACTGTAGTTAATCTGTTCAGTACTACACCTCTGACTTACTGTAGTGCTCCTTGAAATCTCCCCGTGCTAAAATGCTGTATGTTACTGAGAGGACTGAAGATTAGCATATGACATGACAGATTACATTAAATCATGTCTGTGCCATGCTTTATGACATTAGCCTCTTAGCCCAGGCATACAGATGCATGCAAATGCTCCCCCAAACCCTCTTATTTAAATCTGCTAGATGACATGGCACCTTTGATATGATTATTAGTCATCTAAGCGACTCGACTTCACCCATCATCAGATAGGAGATGTCAGCGAAGGTGAGAAATGATGGCCACTTTGAACATGAACCTTGACAAGCTGCTCTGAAACACTGAAAAGCAGATGACTGACTGAAAAATGTTATTTAACAAAGGATGTCTACGAGGCGATATTTTTCTTACTCTGAATTACTCACATGATATGCTGGGCAAAAAGTCTCACTGTCTCCTTGAATATAAAAAAAGAAAGTTGTTAAGAATGTGGTTGTTCTTTTCATGCTGTCCAACTCATTAGCAACAGAAGTCAGTCTGTCTCAGTCATAACTGCTGCCCAGATGGCTCTCCAATCTGCCCCGTGTAAAGAGTGAATCATCATAATCACACATAATCTGCTGTTTAACACATGCCTTTTGCTTCAATTTTTTAAAATTATACACTACAGTAATACATAACTCAAGCTCTTTCTTTTTCAGACCCGCAAACGACACAGAGATTATGAGTGATCACGCATTCTAAAAGAATTGAGCGATCTTGATGTTTCCACCTCATTCCATGCAATTGTCAGTCTCATCTCGTGTTTGCATATAGTGATACCCATTCTCCTACTCTTTTGGGAGGTAGGAATTGTAGATACTTCTCTCCAATTATTCCCAGTGTCATTGGTGAAGCCTGCAACACCACTTGAGTGTCTTGTCTGTGCTCCGTGGTATTTAATCTTAATTATAAAGCTATCATTACAGCATGAACCCTGGGCTGCCAACAGTGGAGCCCTAGGCTCATCTGCTCTGAATCAATCAAACTAAGTTCTGCACTGGAGGACTTTTTTTCAATCAGGTCATTTTGATTCTCCCTTATCTCATTTTCATAATTATGCTTGTCCCTTGTCTAATGGAGTAAAAACATGCTCTACTTTCCGCAGCTTTACATGGTCAAGTCACATATAAGTCAGTCTATATTTAAACTGTGTTGCAACCTTGAACATCTAACCTTGCTTTAGAACTTTGTTAACGTTATAATGTTTTTTTTTTATTTTTTGGTAGCAAGCAGAGCTTCAGTGAATAATCCGAAAGATCAGAATGTGTTCCCTGCAGTGCTTGTTAATAGATCCTTATTAACAAGTTGTTAATAGTGGAGGATGAGACAAGAACAAAATAACTTCGGTGGTTTATTGTTTATGAGAAGGTGTTAGATATGGAGTTATGTATCTGTGAGACTCCCTCATTCACACTCAAATTCTCAGCTTCTGCTGTAAATCAAGGCAGTAAAATTGGATGACAGAGAGAAAGTTGGCAGCAGCCAATGACAAATTCCCCCTATCTCAAACGCAGCTGACATCTTCAAGCTGTGATCAAGTGGAATGATCAAAGGCATTCAGTACTCCACTGAGGTGTGTGTGTGTGTGTGTGTGTGTGTGTGTGTGTGTGTGTGTGTGTGTGTGTGTGTGGGTGTGGGTGTGTGTGTGTGTGGGGGGGGGGGGGTTACTTTTGATAAGAAACAGTAAATTCAATAAAACAAAGTGTTTGTTCAACTGTGTATTTATTTGGTCAAACCTGTAATTACCAAAAGTCAAGAATTTCAGATTCATTAATTTTTTCAGCAGCGTCCTACATAAGTGTTTTTCAGGGACTGTACATTTTTGATACAGATAATATCACTTACGTTCCAATGGGTAACTTCACAGGACGTTAACCAGCTTAGAGGCTGACCTTAGTTGTTACAGAGGGCATACTCTACCTTGGCCTAGTTAAATCGTGCCCGAGCAAGTCCGGTTTGTTTAACTAGTGTGATCCCTCCGCTAATCCGTGCCCTGGCCTGCTTGAAAGAGGTGGGCTTTGTTAGGTTCTTACCTTACAGATGAAGGGGAATTGTAGTCGGCGAGTCCCGCAATGTGATGATGTAAAAGTATGCTCTGGCCCTACATTTTTTATTGCAGTGTGAGTGCAGACCAGCGGGGGAAGTGGGGAGGGGGGACTAGTGTGAGCAACTGGGTCTACTGTGAGTATGCACATAGTAGGGCTGCACGATATGAGGAAAATATCTAATTGCGATTATTTTGACTGATATTGCGATTGCGATATGATTCACGATATTGGAGGGAATGATTTTTGTATCATTATTCTCATTTTAATTGAAAAGTATTAAAATAAAACCAATTACAATGATTATAGTGTGATTTTTGCGAGGATCTGTCCTAAACAAAGACTTTTTGCTTTAGTCTGTAGGATACGATTTGTAGGACAGGATGTCTCTGCAGCACCATAATACTTAATTCAGAATGGTTTGACATATTTTAACAAATATTGCGACACCCTGCCATTTGGATGTTGCAATAGTCCATATTGCGATTTCGATAAAATCACGATTAATTGTGAAGCCGTATCCCTTAGTCCCATCTGTGTTTTGAACACTCCATACACTACTCTGTGTTTTGATTTGGGTCATGGTGTAACATACGGTATGCTGAGGTTACAGGACTACCTGTTCCTGTGAGTTTTGACAGTCTGGTCATTTGCTTTCACCACATCTGAACCCATGAAAGAGATAGCGCTAACACTAGTTAGACCCCCTCCTTTGTTACATCTTGTGGGAGTCAATACTAGCTTCCGATTTCCTTGTGGAAGCTAAGCTATACAATTTTTGTTTTTTTCTTTAAAGGAACATGCCGACTTATTGGGACATTAGCTTATTTACCGTAACCCCAACAGTTAGACAAGTTGATACCCTTCTCATCTCCGTGCGTGTCGTAACTCTGTCTGACGGCTCCACCGTTAGCTTAGCCTAGCACAGATCCTGGAGGTAACCGGCTCCAACTAGCATACTGCTCCGAATTAGTGACTAAATAACGGGAACATGTTCCTATTTACATGTTGTGATTTGTATAGTCACAGCGTGTACAAATAACAACTTCACTTGAGACACAGCCATCTTCTAACTGTATATAAACTGGGAACTATATTCTCAGAAAGGGAAGCACTGCTACTTGGGCGGAGTGATATGCTTGCAGCTCTGCTCAGAGCTGCAGCATATCACTCCGCCCAAGTAGCACTGCTTCCCTTTCTGAGAATATAGTTCCCAGTTTATATACAGTTAGAAGATGGCTGTGTCTCAAGTGACGTTATTTGTACACGCTATGACTGTACAAATCACAACATGTAAATAGGAACATGTTGCCGTTATTTTGTCACTTATTCGGAGCAGTAGGTTAGTTGGAGGCGATTACCTCCAGGATCTGTGCTAGGCTAAGCTAACGGTGGAGCCGTCAGACAGAGTTACAACACGCACGGAGGTGAGAAGGGTATGTATCGACTTGTCTAACTGTCAGGGTTACGGTGAATAAGATAATGTCCCAATAAGTCGGTGTGTTCCTTTAATATACTAACCAAATAGCCTACCTTGCTAGCTCCCATTTTTCGAGTGAAGCTAGATTGCCTATCTTGCTAACTTCCACTTACCTTATGTAATACAAACCTACCAGCAGCATGTGTCCTCCCAAATCTTCAATGTTGTGAAGCACAAGTAGCCTAGCTTAAATCAATGTTTGGTACCGTGAGGAGACGTGAGGAGACGTGAGGAGACGTGAGGAGACGTGAGGAGACGTGAGGAGACGTGACACGACGCCACAGTCGACATTCGTCGCCACGTTCTTTGCCGTCTGCTTGGTGTGTCAGCACCTATGGAACTTATTTACCAATTAAATGGGGGATTTCTGGTATATTATGACTCCATGATAAACATTAAGATGTTTGTTTTCAAAATGTAGTAGGCCTATGCATTATTCTGTATTAGCAGCACCAATCATTGTGTAGTCTCTAGTCGTAATTCAAGAAGGATACAATATCCTAGACTCTAGGGCCGAGAGCCACAGTTTAACAGATACTGTAGTCAGCGAACTTATGAACATTCAGTCTATAGTGGAGAAATTCAAACAAAATCTTACACAAAGACAACCTGTAAGTCACATCATGCATCATTAAAGACGATGGAACGGATCAAAGAGTAGATGAATTGAGCTTTTCAGCTTTCAACAGGCGCTGCAGATACGGTATTGCTTCCCACTATCCATGCCACCTAGTCATAACACAAAGGGGAAAGAGCCTGACAAGTGAGCATTATGACAGAGAAGATTATGTTGAGTTCATAGGTCACATTTCTTTAATGCGCAAAACCCTCCAAAATACCTTTTACTGCTGTCTGGGAGAATGCAAAAGCCTTACTTTAATGCGATTGAACGAAGGTCCTCGTTGGTTTTAAAATATGCAAAGACGTACATGCTAACATTAACTACTGCCTACATTATTTATCCTCCTGAAAAGTGTTTTATCAGCACTAGGCCTGCTTCACTTTACTTTTAAATATTCAGATTAGAGCGGAACTAAAATATCTACCAGGCAAGAAAAGGACTCTTCTACATTTGATTTTTAAATGAAGCTCACAAATCTCATGTTTGGTTAAAAATGGGTTGGTTTATTGTAAATTCTGTAGAGGTGCATTTTTCAAAGGAATTGCCAAAGGCCTAACTAACCATAGTAATCAATATTTTTTTCTATGAGACGAAAATACAGTTTTGACTGAAGGAAATCTCAAGATGATTTCAGTGACAATAATATATACACGTATATAAATAAAAGAAATGTTTCGCAGATTACTATTTGATGCAAGTAATGAATTTAATTCCACTTTGAGCAATTACTTCAAATCCACTTCAAAATGTTTTTTTTTACTTGAGAGAACTTAAAAAAAGTACTAAGAGCACGGTATGATAGTGTCTGAGAGGTTCTTAAACAAAATGTTTTTCACAGTAACACCATAAGGTCATAAACTAACAGATGAATCTCTTACCAGTTACTTTGTGTCCATTTCTCCGTCTTTAGTGGTTGATTCTCTCCCTGATGTGGACTTTATTTAGATGGCAGGAGGTTTTAGAGGGAGAGGGAAAAGCTTTTACTGTGGTTTACATTGGCCATGTATCATTGGGCTTACTAAAAAGTGAAGAGCTGTTCCTTGCTTTTTAGCACTCAATCTTTCCCCTCCCGCTCTTTATTCCCTAACACCCATCACAAATTTGGTCTGGTATGTGACTGCTAATTTATCCTTTCAATGTATGATATCCTGTCATCTCCTCATTTGTCCCTGAGTGTTTCTAATCTGAGATAATCCCAGTCAAATCCTTTGATTGTGTGTTTGGACGTGATCCATCTCTAAAGAAGCAGTTTAATGGGCTTCATGGCACTTGGTGTTAAGTCATTTATCTAGTGGATTGGATGTGAATGCTTGTTTTAATAAGTGCTCTTCATGAATAGTAGGAGACGTGCCATTTAATTAGGCAGAGTGTAGACCTGTCCCATACCAACAACTTCTTCAAGGTTTTTTTTTTTTTTTTTTTTTTTGGAGCTGAGTGCTTTATGAGAGAAGGTATGGAACTCTTCACATTTTGCATGTGTTTTAACAAAAAAAAAACTGTGAAACTGTGAACTCTGAAACTATGCACATGATGTTTATGTACATGATGTGGTGCTAAAAGATTGAAGCAAAAGCTGCATGACCCAGGCAAAAGGGCATCATTCTCACCATGCTGATGACTCATCTAGAAGACATGGAAATAAAGAACCAGCATTGTTCCTGTATTGCAGGGTAGTGCCAGTTAGCCCTAGTATTATAGTACAGTATTAGAAATAAAAAATGTAATTATCATTAATTTTTTGTTTAGTTCTAACACAAGTATTTATTTGTTTGCTAACTATGGAAAAACATAATTGCACAAGCAACACAGGTTAGATTTATCCTTTATTTTTGGTATATCTTAACAGCATGCTGTCACTATTAAGAGAAAGTGCTTTAAGAATTACAACTGAACCGACGTGTTTGGTTAACCTTACACTATCTTAGGTAAAGAGTTTGACTGGAGTCACCGGAGTGCAAACTTCCCCAAACCAAAAATAAAAAACATGGCAAAACAGAACTGCTAGCGTTACTCTAAACTGTTATTATTATTTTCACTTCTTCAAAATGCAGAAACGTATGCGTGGGCGAAATTCCAAGATTAGTTAGTCATCATTTTCCAGCAGTGAGCATACGTGACGGTTTGTTGCAACACAGTGTTGTTTATAAGAAAGCAATCTCTTCCATTACATGCTCCTCCATTATGAAATATTGCCAACCTTATAACTTATTTTTCCACAAAACAATGCATGTGGCAACAAAATAACCTACCTTTGTGGTGCTTTGTAATCATCACTTTCTCATTCACTACATCTGTTTTAAGACTTAAGTCTTTGCAGAGAATGCACTGGAGTTCACCCGATAGCTTTTCTTTGTTCTTTTTTTCCACTTGGCTTCCTGTCGTGACGTGCTCTAGTGTGCAGCTGTGTGATTGGCTGCCCATTTTCCTAACTTCCTCAAAAACAAAAACACAGAGCGATCAGCTGACAGTGAGTGCAGTAGTAGAAAGTGCAGATATACAGTAGCACAATTTAGCTTTTGACATGTTGATTTGTCTCTTAATGTCCGTATAACCACAGTGAGAGAAAACCAAGTAAAGTTAACAGGAAGTGGCATCTGGAAGTGCTCAGAAGTGAGTGGAAGAAGTCGTCTACCAGCAACAACAACAAAGTGAAATATGGGCAGTGAGTACCGACCACTGACTTCAGCAGAGTCATGCAGAAGGTTATTCATAGGTATGTATGTTGTTTCATGGGGAACATATATTATACTGTTGTACATTAATGGTAATCTGATTATTATCAGTTTTTTTCTTAATCTGGTAACTACTTTCAGACACCCAGGTGAACCCACAGTGAGGCCAGGGCCTGTATCTATTAAGCATCTCAGAATCCCTCTGAGGAATTATGTTGAAAGTTTAACTAGGACTACACCCATTCCTACCTCAGAGCAGAACTCCAGGGTCACTTGTGATTCGTCCTGCACTTACTTTCTGCAAGTCTTTCTCCTAGGAGAGTGGGATGACACCCTGCAAAGTAGAAATAATGATAATGTATTTTAATTTTCTGAAAGTTTTAGTTTGAAATTTTAGAAAGTGGTCAAATTAGAACCATTTTGACATGTGTTATTAGTCACTAAGTTAATTAGGTTATATGTGCAAAAGATTATGCCAAAATGAACAAGTAGCTATTTTAAATATCTTTGTTGCAGATATATAGTCTGTAAATGTGCAGTACTGCACGTGCAGCAAAAATCCCCCTCTCACCGTTAAAGGGGCACCCAACTGACTTTGCACATCAGGTTCAGTTTACTTATCACAGATTTAGCATAATATCTGCTGTGGCACTGAAAGGAGCTTTCCGAGGTCAGAAAAATAACCCCTCTTTTGATGATCATCTATTTTTTCAGGACAAACTGGGCTATTAGAAAATGTGTGCTGCAGTGATGTCATTTGAATATAAAATAAAGTTATGGGACCATAAAGACAACTTAAAAAGTAAAACGGAAATTGAATCGATTGCAGCGATTGCTCGCGGGGGCCGCAGCGTATCCACAACGCACAACGCAGACGCGCCTGGTGGAAAATAGGGGTTATGCCAATACTTAAAGGAGAACTCCGGCCAATTTTTACGTTAATCTTGATCGCTATACGTATGTGAGTACTGTCAATAGCAAAAAAAAAACGAGCCAAACCGGTGCTAGCAACACGGAGCTGCTGCAGCTACGTGTAGAGCTCCCACTTTGCTAAAACGGCAATTATGGGGACATAAGATAAAGAGTGCCTTTGTGCCTCTTAACAGACACAAAATGCAATTAAAATGTCAGTGCAACATGAACGAGGCTCTTACCTGACAACAAGATGTGTTTTCAAGTCAGACATCCTGCCGCTAGCTTGCCCTGCCACCTGCAAGCTGCCATCCGGGAGTGTGTTCAGCCAGGCTTCTGTGTAATCATCACGCAGCAGTTCCGTGTGTATTTGTAGCTCATATTCATATCATCTATTGTGTGTGACATCACTCTGGCATTGGTGAGTAGGAGTCTTGGAGTGGCAATCTGTGTGGTAGTTTCCTTAGCCGGTCTAGCAGGCGCGACCGGCATCCTTCCAATTCCTCCCCGCTTTCCTCGCCTGCTGCGGCCGAGAGCAATCCAATGAGCGCCCGCTGGTCCGGTGGATGTCCTCCGGAGGACAAGTCATGCCTTCGCGGCGAAAAATTGTAGTTTGTTTCCCCCTCAAAAATAGGTAATTGAGCACTGTAGTGGTTATATCAGTGACTATGTAACTACATGGCAACGGGCCAAATGATGCCTGCTTCTTGTACAGAAGGCTAGCTCTAGCTCCATAGTTACGTTACTCCAAGCTCCGATCTGCACACTGCTGTTTACCTTTTTTCCTGCTACAACTGAATTGCCACAGGACTTCAGCGTGAGACTACAGCTAGACGTCGTAATGTACAAGGCACAGACATAATTTGGTCAGTTTCCATGTAGTTACATAGTCACTAATATGGTCATAACCACTACAGAGCTCAATTACCTATTTTTGAGGGGGAAATAAACAACAATTTTTCACCGCGAAGGCATGACTTCCACCGGACCAGCGGGCGCTTGTTGGATTGCTGTCAGGCGAGGAAGGTGGGGAGGAATCAGAAGGATGCCGGTCGGGCCTGCTAGCCCGGCTAAGGAAACTACCACACATATCCCCACTCCAAGACTCCTACTCACCAACGCCAGATCGATGTCACACACAATAGATGATTTTTAAGCCAGGGACCCCTTAACTGAAAGAGAGACAGAGCATACTACATATAATAAATACATGTATAAAATTAAGCTAAACTGGGCCTACAATAACGTGGACAGCCTAAAACCTTTATACATACCTTTATAGTGCATAATACTAAGCTATTGTTGGCATGATTTTATAAATCATGTTTTAATTAAACATTGTGCAAAGTGAATCCTTAAGATGAACTGTATTTGTGGATGGCTACCTTAGTGACTACCTTACCTATAGGCCAGTAAGCCTATCATCATATTTTATTGTTTTCACAAATAGGCAGATTTATAGTTGCTAATAATATGTTTTATAATTTTTTTTTTAAATACAATAGTTTAACAATAATTTGGTGTCCCCCCTCTAGTAACTCTGAGGACCTCCTAGAGGTCCCGGATCCCCTGTTGAAGATCTCTGCTCTTGACTATATACGATCTTTGTTTCATCTACAATGATGCACACACACATGGACAGTCAGACCAGCCTTCCATTGGTTACAAGACGTGAACCAGCTTTTAATTGGTCGGAATGCTCTCCCAGAGCATCATGGGAAACTAAAATGGCTGTTAGCATCAAAGCTAGTGGCGATAAAAGACCGGAAATCCATAAATTATGGACATAAAGTTTATCAATCTTGGATGTAAGAGTTTGGATTGTTTTGCTCAAAGACCCCAAAAAACGCTTAAAAAAAACCTTCTGTAAGGGCTACGAAGACACCAAAGACATCAGTGGAACAGTTTATTTCTACTCTTTATAGTTATAAAAGGATTAAGTCACGAATCAGAGATGCAGTTTTTTGTCGGTTATGACAATGACGGGTTCAAGATGGTATTGGGTTGCATATTGGCAAATGAAAAGTTGCCGGAGTGCCCCTTTAACTTAGGAACCCTTACAGTCAAGGGAAATATTAGTTATTTCTGTACTGTCACCATGTCTTGGGAAATACACTGTAACAATACGAACATATCTCTCAAACATTAAAGGCCCATCACCGATCATTTTAAATAAATAAATAAATGATTAACCTACAATTTGCATGAATGCAGCTTATGGGAATTAATTAATATGAGATAGCAAAGTTTGATTCACTGCTGCTGTCATTGCCGATCTAAATCATCACTTTGGATAAGCTACATTTTCCCTTTATTCCCATTTTATGGTTATGATGATGTCAGTTTTTGAACAGTTTATGTGCTCGTTTTTGCATATGGCAAAAGTATAACTTTATTATAGTGTGCATTTAAAGTAACCTGCCGTACATTTGAAAGTTATAGAGAAAACAAGTAAATCCACCTTCAAGCAATTATCTCAGTTTTAATTATATTAGTTAAAACATCCAGAGATATTCAGTGGACAAGTCTACTCTATACTCACATTTTGTGACTTGAATCACATTATAGCTTAAATAAATAAACAAAAAAATAACATTTGAATTCACATTGGTTAGTAAAACACTAATAACTGCTTCCATCTAGAGGGGCTCTCGGCCTACGCTTGGAAGTCATGATGGCTGTGGTGTTAACTTACCAACCCCCCAACCCCCACTTAACCCCACCCCCCATTGTAGCCAGATGGCTGTCACACAGGCGGTTCCTTGCCCAGACCATGCTGATTTCCCATCATTCTTTTGTTAATGAGGTCGTTAGCAATGCAGCGGACAATTAAATTATCTCAATCTGGCATTTTCCCCATTTGTTTACTGTATTGTGTACCGTACGGTGGTTGTTACTCATCAAATACCACCGCACAGTTTGACTACTTCTGTTGAGGGTACGGCTCCTATTATCCTTCTATCATTTTCTTTCTTATGATTCACGTCTGTGACACTGTGAAGTAGGGAATTAAAACATCACTGACAGACGCCCACTACTAAGAAAGCCATTTTTCTGACAGTCAAGTAGTATAAACTGAGCTGTTGATAGAGTGTGTGTTGGTACATTGTCCTCTGTGATAGTGGGAGATCAGCGTCTTTAACTGACAAACTTTGTTTTAGTACATCATCGCCCTGTATGGAAGCCACACAGCCTGGAGCTGCTGCTGTTGCTGCTGCACAGAGGAAGTTTTGTTAGCTGTTAAATCGTGCGTTGAGGGTGGCTTCAGCCAGTTAGTAGAGCACTCACCTTCATGTGAAACACTGCCGAACACTGACACCGTTGACAGTTAATTATGGGTGTCACAGATCCTGCAGACGTGTCAGCTCGGCTACGATTGACGCGCCGCATGTTTACATCTCTGTTGTAATGTTGTTTTCTAGTTCTTTTCTCGGCAGCAGTGCATCTGTTATTTAGCTCCAGAAGTGCCTCAAGGCATGCCATAATGATTGTAACAGCAGTACAGATTCAGGGGAATGAAATTTAAAAAAAAAAGACTTGTGGGTATAATTTGTGAACCTGCCATCACAGTACCTTTTGGAAATGTTTTCGGTCAGACTGCTGAAACACACAGACTGCCTGTTAGCTAGACTGTCATAATCTATATGTATGTCTCTGCACAGCTCCATTATTTTCTGCAAACTCTTCTACACATACAAAGTTATTTTGACAATGAGTGAAAACCAACTAAACTTGATATATTGTTAAGACAGGCAGACGAAAAGGAAGCAAACATATGAACTTTGACACACAGTAGTGTTTGGAAAGTGCCTCCCTAGATTTTCATTATTAGGCCAGGTGGCTGGTGTCAGTAACAGGGAGGCACCCAGACACAACACATGTAGTCAATATCCATGACCTTCCATATCCCGACTTGCACCGTTGCTGCCGGAAAATCCGCCGTATGTCCGTTACCTTCCGCTTTCTTTGAGTTGGAATTTTAAACTCTGGTGGATTTAGGAGGACTATGGTTAACTGCTCCTCATGTCCCTGCAGGGTAAATCCAGAGAGCTAGCTAGATCATCTGTCCAATCTGAGTTTTCTGTTCTGTCTGCTAAAGTGAACCTGGAATTTAATTGTTGCAGGTTGACATTCCTGACGAGACAATGAACACGACTATGCAGACGTGAAAGTGACATTGAGGGAACAATTTTTTTTTTTCTATTTAGTGATTATCTTCAACTGCTAGAATCTTGTTCGCAATTTGGTTTGTTTTTGTTGTTTTATTTCATTTGTGTACGTGCTAAACTTTACCACTAACCGAAATTATGAATTCAAATAAATTTACTTTTATTCTACAGAAAAAAAACATTAATTAATTAAAGCCCCACAAGGTAATTTTACAAGTTGGCTCGGCCAGATGTCAGAGTGAGCTGTCAGCTGATAATGAGGTGTAAACAATAAATAACACAGGATATTAAACCTGTTTCTTTTAACCTGTAATGTCTTGCCCTATGTCGCTAACAGACACGTTTGCAAAGTCTAACTTGAAGCACTAAAATTATAATAATAAAAAAGTTTTATTTTATTTTTTATATTCATTTTTAGGGGGGCTGATATGAAATTTAGGCTTGAGCCCCCCTAAAAAGGGTCTAAAATCACCACTGGTCGTCAGACAGAATTTTCAATACCCAGTAACTGCACATTTTCTGTGGACAACCTTTGTTAAGTTTGCACTGGTTTGCCATGAGCAAGCATTCAGGACCTGGAAAGATACAATTGACAGGCCTGTACCTAGTCTTTATTCACGACCATCCACTTCCGGGATTGCTCCGTTGCTGTCGGAAATTTCGCCGGATGTCCCTCTTTTCGGCTGGATGTCCGTTACCTTCTGCTTTCTTTGTGTTGTAATTTTAAACTCCGGTGGATTTATGAGGACTATGGATAACTGCTCCTCAGATCTGTGCAGGGTAAATCTAGACACATTATCTGTCCACTCTGAGTTTTCTGTTGCACGACTAAAACAACTTTTGAACGTACACGTTTCACCAAAACAAGTTCCTTCCCGAGGCTGTTTTGCTGCAACACTGTGGCTCCGCTCGGCACTTAGCACCGCCCAAGACGAGTGTGATTGGTTTAAAGAAACGCCAATAAACCAGAGCCCGTTGTGTGGACTTGCCAGACCCTCCTCTGCAGCGTTGTGAAAGAAGGTCTGGCAAAGCGAGACTACAACACATGTATCTAACAAATGCCAGATTTCTGACTTTTAACCAAAATGGGTTCGTCGTTTTTTTTTCTTCTATTTATTTCACAGCTTGTCTCACTGACATTAATGTGAGGTGAGATATCTGCCTGGTCAGTAATAAAATCTGCTTACACAGATTAAAAAAACACCCTTTGATTAAAAGATTTTTCATCCGAAGATAGATTTTCACCTGAAGCAATCTAGTTCAACGAGAGGCCCCAAAGGAGACAGGAGCCTCTGAGGCAGCAGTTTATCCCCCATTCAGGCGAGCGCACAGATGACAGCTAGCCCTCACTGCTGTCTCCCAATGTTTTTATGAGATGAAACCAACATGCCTGGCTTCTAGCTACTGGCCAATATTTAGCTTCAAAAGTTCCTGTTTGGGAATCAACACTAACGGAGTTTTCTGTTAAATCAGAGATGCTGGTTGCTGTGGGTAACTGCAAGATATTAGGCATTGTTTAAGTTGTGAAGGCAGCAAAAAATGTGTTGTTGTTAACAATTAACAAATCCTGATCCTTCTTTTTACCCTGTTGCCGAACACAATCTTACATCAGACCAGGCGCTGTAAATTCTTTTATAGGTTTCAGAAAGATTAGATTTGAGAAATTATGAAATATCCACTAAAACAAATGGGGTAAAATTATTGAAATTTGAAAGTTATGTTCGTGTAAGTGTATATTTAAAGCTATAGTTTGTAATTTCTGTCTCCCCCATGAGGAATTCTAAGGAATGACAACAAAACTGTCCACATTATACAAGCCTTCCTTGATTGCGCCCCCCCCCCCCCCCCACACACACACACACACACACACACACCTCTCTTCCACGCAGTTGCTAGTAGCCAAGGAGAATACGGAGGATTAAAAAAACATGATGGAGTTAATTATCTTCACTCGACTTTTGCGAAAGTCGCTGGATGACATAATCTTCTGAACATATCCATACTGAGGAATACAGAGAGAGATGTGGCAATGGCTTGAATGTGACGTTCATTAATATAAAAAGTTACGTTTTTATAAATACATTACATTTATATAGCGCTTTATTATAGACACTCAGGGCCAGATGTACGTACATTTGCGAACGTAGCGTTATCAGCGCCATGGCTCACCCGCAGATAGCGAACGCAATGATAACATAGTTTACGCCATATTTACCAAACCTGCAGGTCATCCGTAATTAGCGCCTTTCTCCGCCCACTATACCGTAAACTGTAAGTACTATGCTATGATACGGCTGAGTGCAGACTGCGATATTCCCACTGCTGATGCTATGACTGTTTGAAATTATCCTGATGCCAATATTTGTAATGTAGCGGGGAGTTTAACAACTGCTGGAATGTGAACTCTGAGTCGGAGATTCGATGTCATCTTTGATTTCTTCCAGTAACTGTAATCTTGCATGGGTGCTTAATCTGTGATCCTTGTGGCAAAACTCCTTTCAGCTCGTCTCCTTGGCCTATGTCTTCGTCTTGCTCGGATTACTGATGTCATTTCACCAGGAGGCATATGTGAGGAAACCCGCTTCCAGGTTTACACCTGCTTTTAAGAGGCGGAGAATTTTCACCGCAAAATAGAGGCGCGCTATCACTGGCGGTTTTTGTACATACCGCGGAATACGTAATTAAGCGCTCTTTACGCTTCCCCTCCCATCTCTTTACGGTAAACTCCCACTTTCCCCGCGACCCTCCCATGAATAAATATGCATGACACGAAAAACGCAATTTGCCCTTTTCAGCTCCCACGACATGCAGTTTGCGCTTTTACATCATTGCGGCCTGTTTGTACATACCTCGCCATGATTTTACGCGCACGTTGCGACACAAATACGCCTGAAGTGGGCGCAAAAGCGTTAGTACATCTGGCCCTCAAAGCGCTTCAGGGGCTGGGGGACTACTATCTACCAATGTGTAGCACCCACCTGGGTGATGCACGGCAGCCTTCAGGCGGCTGGGGAACTACTTTCTACCAATGTGTAGCATGGGTGATGCATGGCAGTCTTACGCCGCCAGACGCACACAACACCTCAGCTCGGTAGAGAGGGAGGGGAACATGTTTTCAGTGGTGGGGGAAACCGGAGCACTCGGAGAAAACCCATGCAGTCACGGGGAGAACATGCATGCTCCACACAGAAAGGCCCGGAACAACCAGGGTTCATACCGGGTACCTTCTTGCCGCGAGGCCACAGTGCTAACCATTGGGCCACTGTGATGTGTTGATGCCTATTTGCATGTCTTTGTGTGTTAAGACTGGTGACCTGTGAAGAAAGTACCCTGCTTCTCGCCCAATGTATGATGGGATACGCTGTCTGACATTAACAGAACTTTTAGCAGCTTTCAGTTCATTGTCTTTGTGTCTTGGCTCCACAACTTACCGCTCTTATCAACCTCATTTCCAGCTACAGCAGACAGCTGTTATCTGTCAGGAGGTGGAGGCTATCAAACCAGAGTTAAATATAGAGACTATTTGACTTACAGTCAAAAACACAAATCCAAATGAATGTTAATGTAACTGGTTATGGAAACAGACAACTGTTTGCTAACATGTTCACCATAACAACTTTATATGGTGTACATCTTTGACTTATTTGTCAGATGCTCTGACTGACTAATAATTCTGGTGAATCTGACATACAGTGTAAAATCAAACATACAGTGCAGTCCTCTAACTACCACACTTTTCATCAAACAGATTGGTCCATTTATGATTGCTAAGGATGCAGTGGGAGGACAGCATTTACTTTATTGTGTCATCTTTTTAGTGAGTCAGATTAGATGTGTTTTCTACATTACCTCTATTTTAGCAATAACAATCCAAAATTCAATGTAAGCCATTATGTCATTAGGTACAGGCCTGTCAATTTAATCTTTCCAGCTCCTCAACGCTTGCTCATGGCAAACTAGTGCAAACTTAACAAAGGTTGTCCACAGAAAATGTGCAGTTACTGGGTATTGGTGTATTGAAAATTCTGTCTGACGACTCACTCTGGCATCTGGCAGAGCCTACTTTTTCCCCTGCAGTTTTCTCTTTGTTTTTTTTTCTGCAGAATAAAAGTACATTTATTTTAATTTATAATTTTGGTTAGTAGTAAAGTAACTACATTTTGCACGTAAACAAATGAAATAAAACAACGAAAAAAACCCGAATAACGAACAATTACGATTCTAGCAGTTGAAGATAATCACTAAAGAGAAAACAGAATTTTGTTCCGCATTGTCACTCTCACGTCTGCATAGTCGTGTTCATTTTCTTGTCAGGAACGTCAACCTGCAACAATTACCTTTTAAAGCCCAGGTTCACTTTGGCGGCACTCCCACTGGGTACAAAATTAAGGTCTAATGCTTGAGGGAGCTGTACAGTGTTGTTGAATGCTCTATTAGCAAATAAGTTGCAGTATAAGTGGGAATATTTGCAAAACTCATTCTCAAAAGAAAATACAATGATATTAGGATAAATCCTGAGTCAATTAACCATTTCCTGACTGGCAATGCATCTTCACGTGAATCTGCAAATAGCCTTTGATGCACTGTGAAATCAGTGCTAAACCATTCATAACCTATCTTTTCCTCTTCTGCTACAGAGATGTCAGAGTGCTTTATATGCAGGGATGTTGAACTTCAAGCCAGTGACCCACTGAAGAATTTCTGTAACTGCAAGAATTTACTTGCCCATCACGTGTGCCTGTCCACGTGGATCCAGACGGTAAGAAAGACTTTACATGTAGGAAACATTGATATTTTAGTCTGACTGCTATTCCTCATCAGCCATTTGTCATAATTTGAAGGCTAAAATGTCTTTGCCGTAGGTTTTGTTTCAACGTTGGGTGGGTAGGGGACATATTATAACTGGGGGGTCTGGAGGTTCTCCCAGATATAATTTTGAGCTTCAAACACTTCATTCCCTGCATTCTGGTGAATTTATGGTGCAAATGTTTTATGTATGTAAAGGAAATTATTCTTATTCTGCATTGTTCAAAACTGTCGGCATATTCAAAACATCACGTGTTTCAGGATGTGTTTTTTAGGAATCATGTGCATCTCAACAACACATCTATTAGAGAATGAGACCTTGTTAAAGCCAGAAGCTCCAAAATTTAAATCAACATAAATCTATCTTTATTTCTCTCACTCTTGTTGTGTTCTTTAACCCCCCAATGTAGCACAAGTAAACAGTTACATATTTTGTGTCCCCATCATATTTTTGAGGGGGACAATTCTTCCTCTACTATATAGTTGAGGGAATCTACATAAACATAGAAATCTACGTCTGTTTGTTCGTCTTCTAAAAGTGAATAAATTAGTTTGCCATGTTAGCATTCTGTATTGAGACAAAATGTTGCTGTTTGCCTCAAGTTAATGAGCTAGCCTTCAAATAGCAATACCAATTAGTTTTAATGAGGGTTGCAAACAATGATAACACGTCACTGTTATACTGTTGAAGCACAGCTGAAACAGTGAGAAGGGCCTCATAATGGACTGGTAGGAATCCAGGAAGCTATCATGCACCCACACCTGTCACCTATACCTATAATGGCATATTAACATGTGTAGCACTCCTTAACCCAGTAGTGATATTGATACTGTGGCCACTGATGTGTTGTTTTTTGCACAGCACCTTCCAAAAGATCACTTTACACTCTTCTCAGTTAATGGAATGTAAGTTTCTGTAGGTGGCATACATTTCTCTTTCTGTTCAGTCATGGTGCTTATTGCTGCTCATGCTAATTACTCTTCCTCCATTAATTCCCAGCAAACTGCTGCTGCCAGAATTGTAAAAATGTATAATTAGCTATGTATACATTTTTTCCCAGAAATTAAAAGTTAAAGTTAAAAAGTAAGTGAAGAGGTGTGTTGATGTAAAAGTGTAAATTTTGACTGTAGATTTGTTTACCCCTCAGCTGCAATTTGACATAAACATGAAAATGTACTTTTGGAGCTTGCTAGTTTGCATGGATAGATGTTTTTATAATCATTGTATAACTACCTTAAAGGGCATCATAATAATCCCATTATGGTACGACCAGCACTGGTTGAAAGCACTGGGCATACTAGGATATACAATATTCTGTAATTTAAAGCTGCACTAATCCATTTTTGTATATGGATCAAATGACTGTGTAATATGAAAAGTGTCATTTGTATTAATAAATCCATTCCACCAATTATCACCCATCCCTATTGTTCCCCTCAGCTCTTCATAGATATTTTAACCTTATTTAGCTAATCGTTTTAGTTTTATGCAACTTAGCAACTTTGTTTCAGTAGCAACCACTGTTATCAGCAAAAATAAACACAACTATGAACACCAAACACCAGACTGACCAAGTTAGCAACTAGCTGGTGAACATAGCGGAGCATTTAGCAGCTAAAGAGCCATATGTTTTTCTCAGGAGTTGGTGGAGACCAAAACAGAGCTAATAGGAGAGTGAATATTGTACTTACCAGAAACATCACTCCAATTGAATGCTAATATTGGCCACACCCCCACCCTCCACCTTTCCCCCCTCCTCAATAGCTACAGACACAGAAATGGCACATACTAACGAAAGCTCATTGTGGGACTGGCTCTAGTGGCTGTAATTCTGCACCAAGGATTTTTGGGAAAGATATTTCAGATACTGTATTAGCTTTTATATAGACTAAGGTCTATATAGAAGCATCCAAAGAGCACCATGTCATGGGACCTTTAATATTAGAAGTGCCGGAATTCCATAACTACTAGAACTGCCGTGGTCATTTTGACCGTCAGATTCCAAACTCTATAATCTCTCATGATAAATACCCAATTGCGATATTAATGCATGTCTTGTGTTAGGATATCTTTAAAAAAACGTAATAACCGAAACCGAAATAACCGAAATGTACATTTTAACGAGTTTAATTATACATTTGAGTAATAGGCTATGTGTTTCAATAATTCATATGATGCCATAGTAAAACGTAATTATTTCATACATTCATATCCCGAAAAATATGTTGTGGAAAGTCATTCAAATGTAATAACTCATAACTGCCAAATAACAATTAAAAGTATGTTATTTGAACATTTATAACCTAACCTAACCTGGCACTGCCTCCATTTTGGTGTCGGACCGTGCGCCGCTGCCCTTTTTCCCTCCATAAACTCCGCTCTCAGCTCCTCTGCCAGTTGCTGCATGAACTTCCTCCTGGCAATTTTATTGCTGGTGCATTCCTTGGAGAGGATGTGTGCAATAATTCCAGCCAGTTCAAGGATGTATAAAGTTATATGAACACATAGACAGCCACCGGCCATCTCCGTGTACCGCGCCTTTCACAGAGCGAGCGCCCGGTGCTTGCCTTCTGATTCAGAACAGAGTCCATCCACGCCGTAGTAGCCTACCCTGATGAGGTCATCAGAGTTATGTAGGCTTGGGCTTTGAGAGCACATTCTTTTACGCAAAAGACGTTGGAGTATCTGATGAAGAGACGCTATTGCCACGCAATGGTTAGTGTAGTATCCAGTATTTATGGAGCTTGATCCATGCTAGCGACTTAATGTCAGGATATCTAAGAATCTGCTGTACCAATATTATTCTCGCATTGCCAGACCTTCCTCCACAGCGCTGCGGAGGAGGGTCTTCATAGTCCACACAGCATTCCGGGATGGGAGAAAAATGCTCTGGTTTATTGCCATTTTTTTAAACCAATCACAATCGTCATGAACAGTGCTAAGCACCGGATGGAGCCACGGTGCCTCTGCAAAATAGCCTCTGGAAGGAACTTGTTTTGGTGGAACATGTGTACGCTCAAAAGTTGTTTTAGTTGTGCAACAGAAAACTCAGATTGGACAGATAGTCTAGCTAGCTGTCTGGATTTACCCTGCAGAGATCTTAGGAGCAGTTAACCATAGTCCTTATCAATCCACCGGAGTTTAAAATTCCAACACAAAGTAGTGTAGTGTACCAGTGTGTGTAGTAGTGGCAACTTGTCAAAAACCTTCCTCACAGGCGACAGGATAGCTCAGTTGGTAGAGCGGGCGCCCATATACAGTGGTTTACTCCTCGACGCAGCGGGCCCGGGTTCGCCTCCAACCTCTGACCCCTCTCTCTCCCCTTTCATGTCTTCAGCTGTACTGTCAAATAAAGGCCTAAAAATGCCTTGCCCCCCCAAAAAAAAAAAAAAATTACATTAACCTTCCTCGCCACTGATTGCAGGATATAAAGTGTTCTGACTCATGTAGATCACCATGTCCAACTTCAACATGCAAGGCTATCCAAAGAAAGAAAGAAAGCGGAAGGTACCGGACATCCGGCCAAAGAGAGAGAAATCCCGGAAGTGGAACGTCGTGGATATAGACTATACCAATATTGATCAATATGTTTTAAATCTGTATCTCGCAAGTCACCTAGCTATATGGAAGTGCAATATTACATCATTCGAGTACAGCTTTGACTAGAGAGCCTAAGAGCAAAAACAGTGAAAATGAATTCAATCTTTGTCACTTATGCACTTTTCGACTGTACAATATCTGTATTTCCATGTGTGGTACGCACAGAATGCAACTCTAAATAATAACATCCAGCTCTAACTCTGTATCAGAACATACTGTATCTGTAAGTTGCTCTACTGTACATCATATATGAATTAGTTATTCTTACATACAATCATTGTATATTAAGTAAAGAATGTGTGTCTGCTGTTGAATGGTTTGCTGTTGTGCCGTCCACTCCTGTGAGCTTTGGGTCTCTTTGGATACTCCACAAGTGGTAGACATCATGCTACAGCAGACCTTTCATCTGCACCACCCAGCTGTCAGAGTAAAGAGCCACTTCCATTAAGTGTGTGTCTTCCCACTATACAATTATATACAGACACACACACGCTCAGGCTCATGAAGCAGGCACACACATGCGCACACACACACATGCGCACACACACACACACACACGCACGCACAGAGCGCCGCTCTCTGCTGAGAGTGTGCTGATGCTACGAGACTACTTTATTTTTTGTGTGTGAGAAGCAGACAGAGAGAGAGAGAGAGAGAGAGAGAGAGAGAGAGAGAGAGAGAGAGAGAGAGAGAGAGAGAGAGTGTGCAACCTTTTAGAGTGCTCAGGGTAGGGAGCCCCTTTCCCTTTTACAGAACAGAAATCAGCAATTGACCTGTCACTTTTGCTCTGATAGCCATCTCTGGAAAGCAGGTCATGCACATATGTCTAAAGTGCCTCTTAACCGCATTTTATGAAGCCAGAAAATGTAATCCAATAATGATTTGACTTGCGAGAGAGAGACAGAGCTAGCCAGCTGGGAGTGATAGCATGCACCGTTAGCACTCCTAAAAGCAGCTTGAAGAAAAAAAAGGCAAATTCCACGTCCTTATTTAATTTCACCCGCAACAGTATCACACAGATGTTGTCACTAAAACAGGCTGCATTCAAACACAATAAAACAGCGCTGGCATTAATTTCCACAACTGTTGATATGTACTTCAGCATGTTTGCAGCCAAGGACTATCTGAATGACTATCATCTGCACTGAGACAAACCATACGCTATCTTTTTTTAGACTGCCTCATTTGTGCCCCCCCCCCCCCCCCTCTACTTCCCCATTTCAGGTTCCCAAAGACAAATAGCATGGCACAAAACTAATTAGTAACCAGGAACTAGTTAGGAGATGCCCTTTGAAAAACATGTCCTGAGGCAGAATTTAAATATAGGGACAGAGTCAGTGACTGAGTGTGCCTAGGAGATCCCGGCCTCCAGGCGCGGCAGCACTTTGACCCCCGACCCTCATTATAGGGAGTGCATTCCTAGAGGGGTGAAACCCCTCGCAGCACAAAGTACAAGGGCACGGGGGGACTGTATGGCTTGTACCACACCAGCCGAGTGTGGCCTGGTGTGTCTCACTGCCCAATGACGGTTTGAGAAAATGCAGAGCAAGGACGCAGGCTTTTGGAAAGCAAAGGTATACCACACTTGCTATCCCAACGGATATACAGTACTTTAATTTCTACTCTATTGAAGTTAATAGGAATGGTATTCTGCAAAAAAAAAAAATGCTCTTCAGAATTTGTAACCCCATCTATCTGAAATAAAATACATTGTAGTTAGGGGGGGGAAGAAGTGAGAAGCGGTTTGGAAAATTGCAACAACTTGCTGGAGAGTAAAGCATTGACCAGTATGAACACATAAAAAACATAATGAGAAGATAAGTTTAAATGCTGACATGTAACCCAGCCCCCACCCCAGCCCACTCATGGGTTGATAATTCTCATCATTGCGAACAGACTTGGTTTACATTCATTAGCCCAACACTCACAGCAATCAGGCCATAGTGCCAGGGGCTGGGTTCTCTTTATAAAAATCACATTGCCTAATGACAGTATTCTATAATTATATGCCATTAACATCTATCAAAATGTGCTCCTACATGCACGCATATTAGCAGTGGATTTGGCAGTTTGTGTTTGTACAACTGCTTTTCTTGTTATTAGCATATTCAGATAGTTAGCACCAGCTTAAAGATCATTGCCAACAGTATTTGTGTTTCATGTGCAGTTCTGTCATGTGAAGTGGTACATTAAGTGTGTGCATTAAAACATCTAGTTATGCATGTCCATCTATTAATTACTATATATATAAGGTGGCCCTGAGGTGCAAAACACAACAACATTGGATAAAACACACACACAACTGAAATATAACTCTGAAAGCACACCAATGTGAAATGTTGTGTTTTCTGACATGATGTTTCTGAAATATGGTTGGGTTTCCTATTTTGTTATTGTGTTGGCATCTTTAACAGCTTTGGGTTAGAGATGCAATTACGTTTTCCAAACAATTATAATTAGTTTATTGATCAAAACACAAACAAATGGTTTCTCACTCATGCATGTCATTCTACAGTCCATGCTTTAGAACTTTAGATGGTTCACTGTCACTAAATTACTTTTAAATATGGTTTCCTTACAGGGATTTGGGAGTGAAGACAGGCTGCACTGCATTATCTGCAAAGCCAAGGTAAGAACATCAATAGGTGTGTGTGTGTGTGTGTGTGTGTGTGTGTGTGTGTGTGTGTGTGTGTGTGTGTGTGTGTGTGTGTGTGTGTGTGTGTGTGTGTGTGTGTGTGTGTGTGTGTGTGTGTGTGTGTGTGTGTGAGAGAGAGAGAGGAGGGTATTATAAAAATTCAATGAGAGATCTGATGATGTCTCATTCTTTTAATCTTCCTGTGTGAAATGTAGGTAGCAAGCATTTAAGCAAACACCATTTAAGTCATTAAACAGTGACTGCATCTCACAAAACAGATTTAAACAGAGCTGATCCATAATACTAATGAGCAATCAGGTCTTTGTTTTGCTCTGTGATTTAGCTGATTTTCCAGCAGTTGTGTTGCTTATGAGCTGTAAGCTGTCTTATATTCCTTATTATTGCAGCAGAACACTCGCTGTGAAAAAAGGAGGGAGAAACATTACAATATTTGGCAAAGGATACAAGCCATGTAATGACCAAATCTGTATTCATTTCAGGAGCAGAAATTAATCATGCTTTCCTGTGGTACATTGCTAATGCAAATTTTCCGTCAACACATTGTGTCTTGTGTTTGTGAGTTTATTCGTGTGAAATGTTGGAGCTGATGTGTCATCACAGATGGGGTTGCATGCTGGATAAGGTGGCTACATTACTAACCATCTCAGATTAGGAAGTATGCTGTTGATGTGTTGTATGTATTCATGCTTGTGCCGTGGGTCAAAGCATCAAGTGCTGGCTACTGAGTGTTTTATTCATTGTTTGCTCCACAGCGGCGGATTGACAGTGTGATCTTTGCTGTCTGTTCGTGTGTGTATGTATGGTAGGGATCCACTCGGTGGAAGAAAATGTCACAGTTACTCTGACAACGACCTTTCAGGATTTCGGAGATATTTTTTAAACATGAAATCATGTACACACACACACACACGCACACACACACACACACACACACACACACACACACACACACACACACACACACACACACACACACACACACACACACACACACACTGATGAAAGTTAAATGAAACATTTAGTCCGTGGGGAAGTCTCACTGATTGTTGTTATTCATCTAGGAATTTGTCTTTGTCTCCGTTTGGGGTCAAAGACCAATTGGTCCGGAGTGTGATGCTTTCTTTTATCGAAGTCAACATGTCTCTAGTACATACAGCTGGATTTTTTTTTTTACCAAAAGGGTGATGAGTATGTTTTCATGGATTTTAAAGTTGAAGGGGACTTTCTTCTCAATTTTTGTATAAATCAAATAAATTATAATGATACTGTGGGTATTGTGTATATTTTTCTAAAGAGGATAAAACCTATTTGTAGAAACAGCATTTAAACTTGAAGCCCCGGGCTGGCTGTTTCCCTTGGCAGTGGTTGACTGACATTTGAGAGCCAGGGATGCTGGGAGATATGCTGTTAACCTTCGTGGTGTGCTACTGACTGGAGTCATAATCTTCATAAGCGTATATCAGACAAATAACACAAGCCCACATAGCGTTTGTTATCAACCATTAGCGATGTAAGACACCTCTCCCTTTAGTTTGTATTGCACTCAAAAACTGGAAGCTAGTTAGCTAGGCTTATTAGCTTACTGACTTCCACTTTCAGACTTAATTTAGCTTCCACCGGTTAACCTATAGGCTAGTTAACTTCCAATTGGAAGGTGTGTACTAGTTAGTGAGGTCTTAGCTAGTCAGCCTAGCTTTCCGACTTCAGCTTCACTGATTACCATTAGAAGTAAATTTCCGTTCATATTATTTTAACACCTGCTGAGTGAATGAACAGACTCTCGAAACTCACAAAGTGTTCCACTCAAAAAGTGGAAGTTAGCAAGTTATTAGTCTTAATCAGCTGAAGTACATTTCCAGGATAAAGCCACACGCCAGATTTCCCTCACCTTCCGATCTCTGTGTGTTTCAGTTCTCAAAATCCCTTTGCTTCCGGGAAACTATAAACTTCGAGCTAGCACGTTTCACGCTGAAAAAGGCAAGTTTTAAAGAAACTTTGGATCGTGCAATAAGACAGGCTTTTTTGGTTCTTTCGGAGAATTATTGTTTATTTTTTTAAGATTGACAAAGAATATGTTTACGGCATTTACTCTCTAACTGGGACATTTTGGGACCAATTGGTGTGATTGCTATGGCTGAAGTACACAAGGTAAGAGCAAATGACGTTTAACCATGGATCCAGCTACTTTAAATAGCTCAGGTTACTGCATTGTGTAAACAGTTAACTTCATTTAATATTGAATGCAGCGTTTTTATTAGCGGGGTGCAAATGTTCCACCAAAACAAGAGCCACCGTCGCTTAGCGCTGCCCAAGCAATTGTGATTGGTTTAAAGAAATGCGAAACAACCCAAAGCGTTCTTTTGCCTATCCAGGAATGTTTGTGTGGACGCTAACAGAAGGTGATGGCTTTTTAGCCTCAGAATCTCCCCATAGGATGTACGCTTTCCGGATGCTCGCTTACCCCTTTGGAGGGGCCAGACCTTACTCCGCAGTGCTGTGGAGATAGGTCTGGCAATGCGAGACTAACAAGTTACTAGCTTTCACTCATAAAGTAGAAGCTAGTTAGCCTAACTTGTTGCCAATATAAAGACTGGTTTCCACCAGACATTACTTTTTATTTATTAAGTAATTTGTTAAAGTGCTCATATTATCCTTTAGGCTTTTTCCCTTTCCAATTATTGTGTTATATTTTGTTTTAGTGCATGTAATAAGTTTACAAAGTGAAAAAGCCCAAAGTCCACCCCAAAGGGACTTACCATCTCCAACAGAAAACACTGTTCACAAACTGCTACAAACAGCTCTGTTGTAGTCCAGCCTTTACTTCTGTGACGGACGTGCGTCACTTTGTAACACACGTTATAATGCTCGCCTAGCTGCTAGCATGGCACTCCGTCATACTCTGCTTCTTACTGGCTTGTAGTGCTAAACTAGGTACTGCGAAGTGCGACTCGCAACAAAGTCTCACTCTGTAGCTAAAACTCTGGCAAATGCCAGATGGGCCAGACCATTTTTTTTAATGTGGGCTGGTCAGATTGGGTCGACTGACCCAATCAGAGGTTACTCAAATTGGGACGTTCAGTACACATGACAACCCTGAACAAGCAGCGTCATTCTGCTCCGTCTTGTATCCATAACATGAAACCCTGAAGTATAATCACAGACAGCCATACAATATATATTTAAATTTCAGAGTTAGAGAGTTAAAACAGATGAAAAGATGGAGAACCAGACGGACGATATGTGCGGTGTCAACAGAGAGAAACACGGACAATCGAACAGACAGTGACGACAAAGAACAACATACTGTAGGGAATGACAGTAACAGCATACAAATGGCATAAATAGGCAGTATGTGTAAATTTGTTATAAATGTGTGCTCTTTAAAAGTTATACGCATTGTTTGCCAGTCACATTACATGTTTAAAAATCTGTTACATAAAGTACTGCTTATATTATTTCACCATCTGTACACAAATGTAATTAGTGAATGTACGTGTCCGTGCATGGGCGTGGTAATGTGGGCTGGTGTGGCTACAGTTCCAGGGCTGAATTTTTGTCCCAGTCCGCCCCTGGCTAAAACAGAGAGCTCAACACACAGGGTGAAAAGAGGAGCTGCAGCAATGTGTAGTACAACAAAAATATAGTGTTTTTTGAAAATTAAACCATGTAACCATATTCTTATATAACCTCTAAATACAATTATGAACCTGAAAATTAGCATAATATGACCAATTTAAGTAATTGGCAGTTCTTGCGCAATCAGTGCTGTATTTGTCACATTATAACAAGACTAGGTCAAAACCTAGTATGTGGCTGGAACGTGTATGGTCAATGTGCTAAATTGTGCTAAATATATTATAACTTCCTGTGTGGCCTTTGGAAATTAAGTGATATTGCAAAAATGTTTAGTGCCCACCCACACAGATATTGCACTCAATCAGTTCAAGCCAAAAACTCATGCTCCCTGGAGAACACTTATGCACGGGGCGCTGTAATAAAACTTACATTTCTTCTTTTTAATAACTTCAACTTTTTGCAACAAAGTCAAAACAAACTGCTTCTTACCAAAAATATGTTCAACATGCTGCACTATTATACTTATATATAATATTATGCATTGGACCTAACCTATGATTTTATGCTGTAGTAAAAAAAAAAGGTCTGCATGATATATCAACAGAGGTTGAACTACTACCATGAGCTGGCATGTTAACCTGCAGAGCCCTACCTGACTGTAATAATGTAACTCAGTGTTGTTTAAATGGAAGTCATTTTCATTTTTTCCCTGTTTCCCAGTATTCTGCTGCAGGCAAACACATTTTTTTAGGCGTTACAACCATCTCTGCTCTTTACCTACGAGGGGACATTTCTTGCACTTTTGCAGCATCTCTAACTGACCGTTGCAGTTGTCTTAGTCCATTGTACTGATGGCATCGTCATCAATTATTAATGGCGAGCAGAGACAACCCACTGAGAGTCCAAACAGCCATGAACAGGGTTTAGTGGCAGGACTGGTGAATGCTGTGAGTGGGAGCAGTGCCATTTAGAGAATGATTGTTGGGAAGCTTCTGCTGTATATTGATATGAACTCTGCCACAGTAAGTTAATGCATCAGTATAATAACAATTTAATGTCTGCAGTGGCACGGCCATTTAATATTTGTCCACAGAGAGATGTATATGTACATCAGCAATGACTGTAATGATGATAGTGATAATCATTTGGTCCTGCGCTGCTATCACTCTGAAATGTATAACTGCAATCACCCTTGGTTAACATTAAGAGGCTTTAGCCATTAAGACTTTAAGGAAGGAGTGCTCATCATACAATCTCCAACTCAATGTGCCAGCCATTTCATTTTCTAGCTTTTTTTTTTCTTGTCGATGGTGCTTTTTCTTGTATGTTGTTTTTCCCCTTTTGCAACGTGGTCTCAAATGTGGGCCATTTGTATGAGTTATGCTAATGTGTTGGGGCAATGAATGCATTAATTTCATTAGCACATGGCCTCAAAGCAATAATTACCAGAGTAGGTGTGTCACAAGCAATCATGTTCAAATTTGCCAGTTAATTATTAAGATTTTGTTCTGAGGGACCTGGATTTGACACGAGTCGCCGAAGGAAAAAAAAGAGAGGAGAAAGTTAATGCATTCCAGTGGACGAGGCTAGGTGCTTGTTGTTGAACACAGTGGGGGTGGCTGGGCATTGTGGACCTACTGGCACGATTTTTGCATGTTGACAGCTCACATTCTGGACTAATTAGGCCTACCACAAATAGCAGAGGGCTAGCTGGTGCTCTGTCTATGCAAGAGGGTCTAATTATAAAGAAATGGAGGTCCAGAGCCGCCTAATGGCCTCCGCTCCCTTTGATAGGAGTCCGGTGGAGAAGACATTGGCTTGAGATTTTGAAGGAGGAAGCACATTCACAGCTCCCTTCCTTGGCTCTGATTAGCCCTTGTCCGAAACAGAGCTGGGGTCAGGAGGACAGACTGTGTGTCTAATGATGCACTCGTAATAAAAATTTGTAATTCTTGGTACCATGAGGGGTTCCTCACGTAAAACTGCCGGAGCCATATTGGTCTAATAGAGAACTGGGCTGCTTTATTTACTGGCAGGGCATTTCATTTCACCAGTGTGCTGATTGATTGATTGATTTTATTTGACCACTTAAAAATAGAAAATAGAAACAGTACTCTGTTCATACATGAAAATACATAAATATTCAGGGATGACACAGTAAAGCCCAAAGACTTATTTCCATTTTGGTCCCTATCCCTGCTGCTGCTTCAATTGTCTGGTTGTGAATTCAGTGTTAATTTCATGACAGGCCTTATAACAGTAAATAATGTTGCAAGTCAGAAAACCTGTTTGATTAGCTGGCATGAAAACAAAAGCACTAATCTTACTTGTTGATTGCTTGAAAATGTGAATGTGACTTTGAAATGTCTAGTTTTGTTAAGTTGCTTAAAGATATGAATACCCTTGAACGTAATGTCAACCATTTTTAGGTTTAATATCTGTAAGGACTTCTCAGATTGTTTTTCATTTCTAATTGAGACCACTTCAAAATATGTGTTGGCAATGATTGGTTGTTTATTAGTTTATTTATTTATTTTTTAAATCCAGTTGTTCCATTGGATCCATTTCCTGGGAACACCCACTTAAAGCTATGTTGACACTTGGCATCCTTTTTGAAGCTGCCAGCGTCTGTTGTACATTATAATCCTATGGAGTAAAGTGTTTTCAAAAAAGTCCTGAGCACTTTTTTAAACGCCACCGCTGACTTCTTTTTTGCAGCTCGGAGCGTCTTTATGAAGTTGAAAAAACATAAACTTTTCTGAAAAAAATAAAAAACGCCCTTCTTCTAGCGCTTTTTTGACAGCCGGCCAATGACAAGCAGAGTAGCCAGACCAATTAGCCAGACCTGTTGTTTTCACACAGGAAACAACAAGAAAAAATGGAGTTGGAACACAGCGAGTTATGTATGACCAGGTGCTCCCTGTACAGGGAACTTGCTTTGTTTTATTTAACATTAGCAGCACCACCCTCTCTCTCTGTTCTTTCTCTAGCTCGCTCCACCACTTTGTTTTAGCACCGCTCCATATAGCACTCTGGCTAGGATGCTGTAGCAGTAGCTGTTGTTATAGCAACAAAAGACGCTCTCAGCAGCTTTTTGGAATAAAAACACTGCCAGCTTTTTTTTCACTACAAAAGCGCAATAGTCAACTTTTTCTTGTCCAAAAAGATGCCAAGTGTGAACATAGCCTACAACTGTATCTTTTAAGGTGTTGTAAAATCCGACTCTCCCAATGTTTTGGGCCGACTTGATTGTCGAGCAGGGCGTCTGCAACCTGGGAAGCTATGACCATCTACTTTTCTTAAGAGCAGATTACCGAGAGCTTCTCCAGCCATGGTAAATGTGTTAGTTTACAATTTGCTCCATCACACACATGGATATATTACTGATTGTTGATCTACTGTGGCTTGGGATTGTACCTCATTTGTTTATTCCTTTGGACAAAATCATCTACCAAATGAATAAATGTAAACATAAATTAGTATGAATTATCAAAAGGAAAAACCTTCTGAATTTTTTAAAACCTTCTATTGCATTCTTTAAAATAGAATTTATTACACTATATGTTCTATAGTGTTAGCATTTTGCAGCATGAGTGCCCATTCTGTGATTTATTTCTATTTGAAGGAAGTAATTCAAATTAACTGGTTTTAAAAGGCAGTGGGCAATTAAAATCATAATATAGAAATCAGTCCAGACAGTGACAGTCTAACCTAAAAGCTTAGTTGATACGCTTCGTTCAAATAACTTCCATATCTTCTGACACAATTCTGCACCGTTTCCCCGCCCCGTGTATCTCAAGTGTCTCCTTAAAGGTGCGAGCATTTACACTCCCATCCCCTCTTTTAAAAACATGTTAATCATCACTTGATTTTATATGGAAAGCAGATTATCCTTTGATTTTGATGAATGCAGCAGCTGCCAGACTCTTCATTTGACTAAAAGCAGGACATTCTGCCGAGGCCTCTCATATGTCACTAAGCCTCTGTCAGGACAGTAATGTGACAGGAGATGACACATGAAAGGAATTCCTCCTCATGGCTTTCACAGGACAATGGAACACGGCCTTGAGGGTGTGTGTGTGTGTGTGTGTGTGTGTGTGTGTCTTTCTT
Organism: Gymnocephalus cernua; assembly: GCA_023631565.1. NCBI lineage: Eukaryota > Metazoa > Chordata > Actinopteri > Perciformes > Percidae > Gymnocephalus > Gymnocephalus cernua. The sequence goes on from CM042432.1 coordinate 14,918,537, forward strand.
TTTATTTTAATATTTATAACATTTTTTCTAAGTTAGTGGTTTACAGTTTGTACAGTTTGGAAAGGGTTGATTGCTTGGCCTCTGGTATTTCAGCTTTGTCCAGACCCATTGTAACCCCAAAAATAACTTACAGAAGGCCCCCAAAGCACCTAATGTGCAACCCAACATTATATTGATATATTTTCAAACGAGATATGGGATTAGACAAAACAGTTTATATCGATATGGTTTAATGTTGCGTTACATAACCCGTAACAATCGGCTTTACGGTCACGTAAAGTTTTTGTAGCATACACTTCAGTCCATCACACACTCCCTCTCTTTTCTATGAGCGCTCCTTCCCTCTCTCTCTCTCTCTCTCTCTCTCTCTCTCTCTCTCTCTCTCTCTCTCTCTCTTTTATTCAGTGTTGGTGAAAACAACTGAAGGAGCTTTTTCATAGGGCTTTTTATTTAATTGTATTTAACCTACGGTGTATTTGACAAAAAGGAAAGGAAACCCTGTCTTTGTATTTCATTTTTAAGGACAGTCTGTTTTAATGAATTTGTGTGATTTCCATGTTGTTTTGCTGTGCACACCGCATTATCTGCTGCTGTATTAAAATGCAGCTGGAAATTGTTAAGGTTTTTTGTACAAAAACAATGTATTTTGGACAAAATTCCACACAAAATTTAGGCTGAAACGTAACGATTTGAAACTGAAGAGTCACAATGTCACCAGACTTTGAAAAAACAAAAGAAATAACTAGCATCTGGTTTGGTTGGATAAGGTTGCACACAAAATGTAATTTACATCATAGCAGGGTCAGTCTGTAGCCATTATTCCAAGAAAAGACTTGGACTCTTGGTAATTTCACCCTTTTTATTTAACCTCCATGCCCTCCCTCTCTTTCCTGCCATCCGTCCTCAAGCACAATTCATTAGAGTTCCTGTTTCGGGAGGGTCCTGAGGCTGATTCAATTAAGTTTCCTTTAATTGGCTTTCAGGCATCCAAACTAAAATTGATGGAGAATTAATAACAGGTCCAGTTGGTCTGTGCACTGTTTGCAAACTTGGACACATCCTAAAAAAAAATGGAGGCTAAGTCAGTCCCATTTTCCATGTGTCTGTTTTGGTAGTTTGATAATACAGCTGTGAAGAAAATGCGGTCACAGTTACTGTGTGGTCCCCGATCTTGGTATGCAATTCATCTCTTTGTCAGCACCCTCAAAGTTTGGTGCAAATCTTGTACCCACAAAAACATAACAGATGCCAAAGAAAACTCTGCATGAGTACAGTATATCTAACTATTGCTACGTTTGCTAAAAGATGTGCATATGATTTCAAAATGTGTAGTTGTTCTCCAAAGCCATTGCATCCATTAAAAAGTGATGAAAGATTAAAACACTATTCGTCTTAAGCCTTTACAGTATGTTCTCTCTTATTTGTTCCTAGCTGAAGCACATGTTGTACAAAGCAACAAGCCCAAAAAAAGCAATTTTTCTCTGTCTGACAAGTAGTTCTCTGTGGATAATATGGCTCACTTTGTGTCCAGAGAAAGAGAAATCATTTGCAGATGCATTACTATTTAGGGAGCTAACAAAAGACGAGTTGTGAAATGGCAGGATACGACGGCTGCTTAAATTAAGGTTTGAAGTTCACAAATCATTAACAGCCATGAAATCAACTTCTCCTCTGACTGTACTTTCCCTCCATTGTCTGCCTTTGTCTTCAAACAGCACCAAAGCAATCATTATGCTCACACATAATGCACCATAATGACAGTCATTTCAGTATCAAATTTTCAAATGTTAGGCCTTAATTCATCGTGGTTCAGTAGCTTAGTTGTAATTCACATTTGCTACCCTTCTTAGCACAGTGCTCAAGGAATGAGACGTCTAAAGCAGGACGGGAGAGCAATGCATGCAGGGAAATTTATTTAAATACTGTCTGGAAAACATGAGGCCTGTGTAGCGCTCAGAGTTTACTGGAGTCACTCTGTAGTCTTTTCACTCATAGTCAGGGGCGTTTTCATTTAAAAAAAATTGGTCATGTGACAAGGGCTAGGAAAATTGGCAGAACAGGCAGCCAAGTGACAGTACTCTGATCCAATGGAAATCTGTCAATCTGACAATTGTGATTGTCAGAGTCAGTTATATCAGAATTCTTAATATATAGCTCAACACATGGCAAGAAGCAGCAAATCCATATGCACAGGATAATTTCCATCCCATAATATCAGAATCAAAATAGATCAACATGCCGATTTGACTCGTTGGCCAGTTAAAACCACACTTCACTGAAATAAACTTTAGTTTTGAGTTGGGAAAATTATGACATGCGCCGATACATGCTGAAAAACCTAATCATTAAAGAAAAAGAACAAAAGGAAGAAAAAATATGATTTGTAAAGTATTAGTATTATATTAATAATTGATAACATATGATAACACATTATTACATAGATTTGTCCCCAAACACTATTTTCTAGTGTATAGTTTATATCATATTACGCCGATATGGTGGTGGCCTCATTATAATGATTTGTTGGCATTAAAAACCTGCCTGAGGTTGATACATAGGCAGAAGGCCCAAAGCCTACTTGGACAACCCTAGAAAGAAAGAAAGAAAGAAAGAAAGAAAGAAAGAAAGAAAGAAAGAAAGAAAGAAAGAAAGAAAGAAAGAAAGAAAGAAAGAAAGAAAGAAAGAAAGAAAGAAAGAAAGAAAGAAAGAAAGAAAAAGAATACATAACATGTAAACATCTTCATGTTTTTGCTGCTTTTGACTACAGAGAAGTCCGTAGAAATATGGGCTAATATTCCATGTTAATATGAAGGAATTTTCTGTAATGAGCAGGTGCTTTTCCTTATTATGATTTTTGGATTAACAGAAACATCCGTTAATTGTACAGAGGACATACTGTAAATTAAGAGAATTTGGTGTAGAGAATAAGAGAAAAGGTGGTCATTTTATGCCAGGACATTGTCCGTTTTTCTACGGATTTTCTTAGTGTCTTCATTAATCCTAGATGTGTTTTGGGCGTAACATGCAATAAAACCAATCAGAGTGTCATCTCCCATTCCCTTTAAAAGCCAGGCGCGTTTGTACCTTGGTGCATTGCTATTATGATGGCGGATTTGCTAAGCAGGAAGGAGAGATTTTCTGGAGAAGAAGCTGATCTGCTCGTGCGTCGGGCTTTTTGCGCCGCGCTGCAAGATAGGGCCCTTAATCACGTTCTGTGGACAATTTCTGTTAAAATATACAGACCCATGACTGTTAATACACAGATATTTTCTTAGAGTGTAACCTTTTTTCACATACATAGTTGTCATCTACCTCATAGCAGACCTTGCTGGAGTGGATCAGTATTTTGATTATTAGGGCCCCTCATAGCCATTATGCACAGAATCTTTCGGTTCCAAACTGAGCTGTAAATTCTGAGAGAATCTGACACCCCTGCCCGAGGGTTACAGCAGAATGTTAACGAGGCCATGGCGACATTTCCATCACCATACAGTCAGTCATACCATACATCAGCTCCGCGCTGAACATCTCCCAGCGACGCATGAAGTCAGTGACAATTTCAGACGCAACTCTTTATTCGTATCCCCCCATATCCGCGGTGTAATGAATGAGGCCATTTAAACAGGATTTACGATATCTTTCAAACTTGATTGCTTAGAATTTAAGAATTATTCATAAGACTAAAGCATCGTTTGTCATACAAGCGAGTGCTGTTTTGGTGGGAACAAATGGTTTTGTTGTAGTTTTTCAAATTAACTCCTTTTCATGCGCTCTTCAAATAAGCCATTTCTATGCATATACGTCCACACGGCAGATGTAATTAAAGTGGAACGAGGCTCAGGTGACAGCTCGCAATCAAGTTTTCTTCATAATGCCTGGTGCCACTGCGGGGCTAAAGTAACAGATATAGATGCAAACGATTAAGAATACGCACACATATTGTATTACACTGCAACTTCTGCTGAAACAAAGAGTACAGTGTTCGTACCACAATGCATGTCAAGATTTTTTGTTTGCTTAAAGGTTACTCTCTGTTGAACTTCTTCTCTTATTGAACAATACAGAAAACGAATCATATTGTCTTATCTCCCCTTGAGTTACATTTCCTTATTTCCACCATGAGAGAGGCTTCCACGCCTTGTTACAAAGATTATTGTGCTCACTTCCTGAGGCTGTGTGACCATGCTTTGTGTGCAATGCCCAGATCATCTCATAATTACACAAGGATCCTGAGGCAGAGGGTGGGGACTCGAAGCGAAGGACCAGTTATGTCCACACACACACACACACACACACACACACACACACACACACACACACACAGCTATAGCTTGGAGGCATGGCTTACTATTGCCACAGCCAAGAATGAGGCCTCTCAGGATAGATTTACACACAAATAAAACCAGTCTTATCTTGGCCCACATGTGAACGAGAACTGATTACACGGTCTACATTTCAATGCTCAGATTAAATGGAGTCAATTTCCTATGGCCTATTTAAAACCAATTCCAACCTGGAAAATAACAATGACGCCACATCTGATATTACTACACTAAAAAAAACCTCAAATAAGTTCAACTGTCCACTGAGAAACTGTTTCGAAACAGTTTTTGGAAGTTAAATATATGCTCAGTTTTGTAAGTGTTTTACCACTGGTGCTATTAAGTAATATAACACTTGTGTAACTGCAAGCCAAAATAATAATGTTGTTATTGACTTGTTCACTAAAATGGAAATATAATGTGTCTAAACAAGGTACTATGGCTTCCTTAAACACCTAACAATGTTTTGTTTTATGACAGTAAATAACTTTGTTGCAGACACTGTATTATTGTTATTACATTGTCACTTTCCTTACATCATTATTATTATTACATCATTATCCCACACACTCACACACACACAGACTTCAAGTGTTAAATGGCTGCAAATATACTTTACAATGCATTTATCTAGCTGACACTCTTTTATAGGGTGACTTATGGTAAGAGCAACATACGACTCCAAAGATTTGAGTATTGGAGGATTAAGGCTGCAACTGAAGATCATTTACATTATTAATTTATCTGCTGATTATTTTCACAATTAATCACAACTTCCAAAACCCCAGCGTGCCTACAACGATGAAAGGCAACAACCTCAGTTCAAATCTGGTCAGTCTGTCAACTCTGTAACAAAGAAATACATTCAAAGCAATGTGAACAAACAAATTAAATCTACAAAAGTAAATTTTTCATATTGCTTGTTTGGTCTAACCAACAGTAAAAACATTCACTTTACTAGAAGACAAAGTTGGTAAATAGACACTCCGAGCATTCTGGCACATACTGTACCATTGGTAACTTTGGAGCGCTGTTGGAATATGCTGTTGAGTTATTCAGAGCAGCAGCACACACTGGGAGTAGCAGAGCGTACTCTGGGCACTCTGTCTGAGGAGATGCAGAGCGCCAAGCGCAGTGAATGGGAAATGAACAGCTGAATCGATAGGAACGTTTTTCTTTCATTAATTTTAACTTTAACTGGTAATTTATATAGAAATAGAACACAGCACTCTCATTTTAGTGTAGAGTGTCACATTGGATTTGCAGAAAACAGAAAATATTCACTATTAACATTTGAAAGACCAAAACCAGGTAATTTGTGGCTTTTTTGCTTAACCCTCTGAGGAAAAAAGACGCACCGGCGAGTCCAACCAATGTCACATCCTCAACCGGCATCATCACACACCGCCTACCAAGAGCCTTGGGTCTGTTTTTCTCACCACCAAGGTTTCTTCCTATAAGGGAGTTTTTCCTTGCCACACTGAATGCTTGCTCTTGGGGAATTACTGGAATTGTTGGGTCTTTGTAAATTATAGAGTGTGGTCTAGACCTACTCTATCTGTAAAGTGTCTTGAGATAACTCTTGTTATGATGTGATACTATAAATGAAATTGAATTGAACTAAATTGAATTGTTTAACAACACTTGTATTCAAAAAAGTGGTATTACACAATTAAATTTTAGACATTTATTTACTATTTTATTCACATATTACGCTACTTTTGTGAATTTTGTAAATTAATTTCAAGCACCAAAACAATTGAGTGTATGTTTGTTTTTTTATTTTTTTATTTATTTTTTGTCTTTTGTCTTTTGTTGTATGTCTTTTGTTTTACCAGGTGAACTATCCGGGCGCCCCAGTGTAGGTGTGTTTTCTAAAGAGATTTGAGAAATTTCAAAAAGCAAACATCAACGTTTCAGCTTTAGAGCCAAATTATCTCTTTCCACATTGCTCTAGAAAAAAAAATTGGGCCTCACTATTCGGAAAGCAGAGTTTGTTCTGAATTGGATCTGTTTTATGCAAATACCCTTAAAAGGTCAATTTGAGAAGATGTGTGAAAATACCTGTCAGGGACCAAGCAAGAAAGGCCGGACAAAGGCATTTCTTTAATAAAGTGTTCAATCTTGGTTACAAATATCAAAAAGAATCAATCTTAATATAACCTAAGAAACTTAAACACGTTCAACTAAGTAATAAATAAACTACATTGCAACCTAACCAAACGGACCTCCCTTCTGAATGAAGCACCAGGACTTACATACCCACATGGACTACCCTACCCATACACTAAGGGGAGCTTAACTGATAAATAACATTAAATTTCTAACCCACTTAGGAGATACCCAACTTAAACAACCTATTTAAAGAAATTATTCACAAATAATGAATTAGCTTTAAAAAACCATAACACATTTACACAAAAAGGATTATTGTTGCAAACTCCAGTCCCCCCTACTTTCATCTCCCTGTTGGCTCCTTCCATTTCCTTAAAAGGCCCTCTCTCCCAGGCTTCTGGCACTGAGGGCCAGCAACAGATATGGCCTCCACAATATACCCTTAGACCTCCGAGGGTTAGAGACAATCACATTGTTTCATTTAGCTGACCAATGTACAATGTGTTTGTTTCTGTCATTGTTTTGTGTTGAGCTGTTTAAGTTCCATTCAGGTCAATATGGCCGTCTGCTGTTGCTGGATGGGCTTGAGTTTGACATATTATGTTTTCAGCATATTATCTGAGTGTACACTACCTTTGAGGTTATTCTGGAGAATATTCTAGACAGTATTTCTCATTGTTTTGGATTGTTGCAATAATAATAAACATTTGAATATAGCAAGAGTATTTGTGTGGTCCCATGTTGATGAGAGCATTAAAATATCTGTAGCCGGGTGAGGTCACTGGGTAGAGCAGGCGCACATATACTGAGAGGTTTATGCCTCGATGCAGAGATCCAGGGTTTGAATCCGGCCTGTGGCGATTTCTTGCATGTCTTTTCCCTCTCTCTCCCCTTTCTGATCTAGCTGTCCTGTCAACATTAAAGCTGGAAAAACCCTAAAAAACTTGAAAAATATCTCTTTGAAAGTAAATTTGAAACAGATCAAAAATAACTATGGAAATGTGTGCAATAAATCGCGATTAAATAGTTGATTAAATAATCGAATGACAATCTATTCTATTTTCTATAGATCAACTAATTGTTTCAGCTTTAGTAAACACAACTCATGGCTAGCATAAAAAGCTGAAACACAGAAACACGCCGAAACAGAATAGCTACTGTCAGACAGAGTGGAGAAAGATCATTATACAGTATGTACAGTATTACAACTAGAATCCTAAAGACATTTGCTAACATCAGCCTCCATTAGTTACTTGTCATACCAGGCTAAACAAAGTTGTAGCAGCAAAACCCTTGAGTGTATTAAACTAGAGATGGTCCGATATGATGTTTAGCTTCCCAATACCAATTCTGATACCGATACCAATACCCAGTACCGATCTGATAACAATGTGTCATATGTTTTATTATATTTGAACAGCTGTATAGTACTATAACCTGTATGGATGTGATGTGATTTATATCTTTGTTGTATGGCCTGGCTCAGGTTAAACTATTTGTGAAACATGAACAAACACAAACAATGAATGCCACAGAACTTTATTTTACTATCCAGTTTGACAGTCAGTCATAATGGAAAAACAGAACATAAATAAACTACTTTAAAGTAGATTTTCTTCAGGGCTAAATTACGTAGTCGGAGCATAAACTCCAGTATTTTCCGATACCGATATAAGCATTTTAGGCAGTATCGGAGGCTTTTCTGATAGTGATACTGGTATCGGAACGTCTCTATAATAAACTAGGGTTGGCTTTTTATTGCTTTTCAGTTGTAAAAGGAAACATTGGTTATTTCTTCTTACTGTCAGAAGTCTCACTTTAAAGGATTGAAAAATGAGTTTATCTACCATCAGACCTCCTGAGAGATCATGTTTTAGTCTAAACATCATGTAAATCATTTACATAAGCACTCATGGTGTTGCACATTGCTTTGTTCGGAATGAAGATGCAGACGTGTCAGAAGCACGTGACTGGATTCACAATGGGTGTTGTATGTTTTGTAAGGGACATCTCTTGAAAGCACGTGGATAGAGCTTATATTGACGTGAACAAAATTAGGTTGGTCTCTGACTCATAAAGACATTATTGGTCAATTTCTGTGTAACAGTTGTCTATCCCTTTAATGGATTTTTTTTAAATATATTTTGAAGGCTAAAGTCATTGGCTGTGCTATGAACAACTCCCCCACCGCTTATGCAAGGCCATTCTGTTCATAAATTAATAGGAAAAACCTTCAGAGATGGGGAGTATGTACATTGGTTATTATATTAGTTATTATCGTAATAATTGGATTTAATTAACTTCATAAAGGTTAACTACATTTTGATTTTACAAAATGTTCTCTAAATTAAAAAATATTTTATGTTTAATATAAATGTTTTGTAAGATTCCATTATCTGAATTGTGAGGAGGTATTATGTGTGTGTGTGTGTGTGTGTGTGTGTGTGTGTGTGTGTGTGTGTGTGTGTGTGTGTGTGTGTGTGTGTGTGTGTGTGTGTGTGTGTGTGTGTGTGTTTAAAATCCCACACGGTCATATTGCAATGCCTCAGCAAAGCTCTTGATTAGCTGTGGTTTTTATGTTTGGATGGTCCATTTAATTAGGTTATGTACGGGATAAAGGCCAGCCAAAAGTAATCACAAGGATTATTTATTCTTGTTAATTGAGGCTCCATCTTAACACCACAACTAAAGGTTAATGTTCTCTTGGTATATTATTTACTGTCCACACTCCAGAGGCTAGCCCCCCCCCCCCCCCCCCCCCCCCACACACACACACACACACACATAGTGGAGGAGGGACAGGAGACTCCACAGGTATGGGGGGGAGATGGAAAATTATTTGATTTGTAGCGTAATATTGACAGTAGTTGAACTTTGGATATTTAATAGCCCCCGCTCTAAGCCTTCTGAAATACTGTACAATCTTCATTTTAATAATCTTACTTTGGCTCAGGTGTGATGCTCAAGTTTCCTGGAGCTTTAGGTGGGTGCAGCCCATCACCATTCATAATCTTTCCTTTAACTAACCACAGATAACTCTCTGCACATGTAAATCATAAACCGCGCTTTAAAGTGAATTGAAAGGTAGATTTGAAGTGACATTGTGTGATTAATTCTGCCGCTCTCTAAATGACCCTTCGTTTCTGTCTTCATAGGAAAGCTGTTCTAATAGTCTTTCCAATAGTGATTCAAATTACAAAAATGTGAACCTGTAGGTTAATAAAAATGGTAATTTAACTAGTATCTGATTTAATTGACTCTGAAGAAGTACTTAAACGTATTTGCACTCTGGAAAATCTACATGGCTCAGCGGCAAAGAAATTGGAATATCCAGCTGTCAAGATAATAAATTTGACTATTTCATCGCTGTAATCTTCATACAATCTCCCTTTGTGCTGGTCTCTATGGCTCACCACTAATGTAATAAATCACCTCCATGTTTGGAATTGTTTCATGTGTTTTAAAGTAATTGTAATATACTCAAAAGACCCGAAGTGTGGTGATCAGCCAGTGTTCTTAACCTTTGTAGATTTGGAAAGTTTAACTCAAACTTCCACCTACATCAAACTTTTGCTGTGTTACCGTAAACATGGCTCTTGCTCTATCAAAGCATGATGGGCAGGATTGTACGGCACAATAAGATTATTTATTTTTAGACATGGTGGTTCATGTTAACTCCCCTATTCATGGGCATACATTTCTTCTAACAAATGGGGGGGACAATAAACCTAACATTTCTTAAGCAATTATTGAAGGTGACATAATATTACATACAAAATTGTACTTGTATAGAATACGTTTAGTTGTGGAACTCCCATAAGTATAGGCTGGCAATGCTGTTTTATTCACTTTAAAAGTCGGATGAAGTGACTCTTTTCTCTAGATGATGCTGAACTGAGCCTCCTAGTAAACAAGCTAACGTTAGCTAACTAGCCAGCCACTAAATTAGTAAAGTGTAAAAGCTTAATGTTTCATTCACACACTCTTGTCACAGCGTAGAAAAGCATAATGCTTTCGTCAGATGAGTGACACTTTGTTTGGCTCATTTTCTATAACCAGTGTGTAGCATGAAAGCAAGGTGGGTGGAATTTGCAAGCTAGCTAAAAACTATCCAACAAGCAAGTAACTTTATATCTGCTAACGGACTTTAAGAAAAATACATAATTCTTTTGTCATGAGTAATTTATTAATGGCTTAGCATCATCTGTATTAAAGGAAATAATCGCTTCATCCGATGTTTGAAGTGAATAAAATAGCCTTGCCAGCCTACTTACTGACGTGATTCGTTCTCTACCACGAGTCCCACCCATGGATGTATTAAGAAAACTGGATACAGTGTTCGGCAGGAAGCCCTATTCATTCCAATGAGAGTGCTCAAAAGCGCATAAAGCAATCATGGAGCTTGGCTCTTCTGCGTTGACTAACCCATGACGTCACGATGGACATGCCCACTAGCAACAGTTTGTTTATGTTGTCGTAGCAACCGGCAGCAACATGCTCGTTCATGAGCTTCTCTCTCGTGTCTCTTACAAGTATAGTTCGTTCCCTTAATACATCCATGGTATACGTGGCGAACTCATGAACTTACCATTTCATTGTTTCGTTGTTCCTGCTCATTTACATGCTTATCTAAATAAATGATGGATGTATTTAGACAACCAAGGAGATGTAATCATTATGTTGTGCTACTAGCTAGCTACTAGCTAGCGCTAACTACTAAGGTTAGCCTGCAGTTTTTGTAGTACCGTTCTCTTAATACATCCATGCTAGCTACCGCTGATGTTAGGTACTAGCCGATAGCCCCGGCAGTTTGGGAAACGCTAATGACGTTACATCCACGTTACAGGCTTCACAGCATACATCCATACATCCCTTGGATGTATCATAATATAATACCATGGATGTATTAATAGAACTCATTAGCTATATCCATTATTACAGCTACAGGACCTTGGGAGAACAGTCATATGAGCATGCGCAGTGCAGGGCGACATGGGCGGGCGCAGTCCCACGGGTCTGCTCGTGTCCATTATGCGCGTTCATTATGCCTAGTTTACTAACTCTGGATTCGGCTACTAGTAAATAATTTTTTTTTTTAAAAACGTGACGTTTTAAACAAGGACCCTGTAAGTGTTCGGGCTGGTAAGTTGGTGTACCCCCCCAAAAGAACGTTTCTTTCGCCATGCAAAGTCTATGGGAAAAGTCTTTCTGGGCCAGAGGGGTGCAGTTCCACCGTTTGCCGCTAAGCCCACGGTTGCTTTAAGACATGGCGCTGTTCCTGGGGGCTTGATCCCACCCAAAGACAGTATATAAAATGGACCGACAGATCCCGTTGCTCTGGACGGAGACGAGTGAAGTCTATTAGAAGCATTTTTCAGTTTGGGTCAAGCGTTACTCTGCAGCTGCAAACTGAGCTTGCCGACGTAGATGTGACGTGAGCAACGTGTCTGAACGTTGTAAGTCTTCTGGTAGCTGTGCCAAGATAAATCTCAATCATTCCCAATCTTGCAGAGACGGAGAGCATAGGTATATGTAAGGAGATGACATAGGCACAGGCTAATTATTGCTAACTAAAATGCTAGTTAACGTTAGTAATTAAACTAAACAGCTAATGTACGTCGAAACTGCCTGCGAGCTTCTCCTGTACTGTCTGGTAATTCCTCTACTATGCGACAGTAGGTCGCTTGGTTATGACGCAATCGTTAGCCTATTTTTACAAAAACGTCTGCTACGGAGCCATAACGTGAGGTACAAGGTAATGGAGCACTTTATACATTGTCATGTTTCTTTAGAAATAAACAATGGGCAAATGAAGTCTTTAAACGCTTCAGATGTAAAGTTATTCACTGTCAAAGTAACGCCAAAATGAATGGCAGTCAATGGGATGCTAACAGCGGGTGAGAGTCTGGTAGCATTAAAATGGCGCCATAGGAGGCTTCACTCTGTGGAGAGAAGCCTGCCCCCTTGGTCCCACCGGACTCCCTAAGGGAGAAAACCAAGCAGTGGACCAAACCACTATGAGGCAAAGGAGGGGGGCCTCAAAATGTTTCTAAACTTAAAATGCATTTTTTGCCCCGTTTGCGTTTGTATTGTTTTACTACTTACACAATTATTTGAAGTGTATCTATTATATACAATACACAGCATGGTTTTAATGATATTTTTAGTGGGGGACAACCCTCAGACACTGCATATGCCCCTATTTAGCATTCCCAAGCAGTTTATAAAATAGTAACAAATGGTTTATAACACGTCAAGCCGCGTCATCCTACCCAGCTCTGCCCTTTTGTCCAAATATCACTTCTGGCTATAAATTACCAAGATGACGAATTCCGAAATGCAGTTTGATCAGAGGAAGCCTGAATAATCGTTTTTATACTGCAGATATCATGTGTTTGTGACATAACCAACATGGTTTGGTATGTAAAAGTGTCTTGCATGCCCATTATTGTGGATCCCATTTGAGGATAATTCTTTCAGGGGTATAATTTCTTTTTTTTTTCATTTCTTATTTATATGATGCCAAAAATATGCTCCCAGGGCTATCAATTTTCTGTGGTTATTTGCAAAACCGGAGAGCTAAGAGGATTTATCTTCTTGACCCATCACACAAAGACAATGAGCTGAAGAATAGTGATGTCCAACAGGGAGGACTGAGGGTGTGCACACCCACCCATCCTCAGGCCTCCTTCTAAAGACAGAATCATGTTACAGGCAAGAGACCCATTACTCTTGTCTGTATCAACTCGCACTGCCTTTCTAAAAAAGCCAGTGCATGTCTGTTGGTTGCAGGGATTACTGTATGTCAGTATTATATCTCTGGCTTGTTTTGACCAGCTTGGGCTTCAGGTTTCTCACAGTACACAGCATTAGATATCTGCAATGGCAGGAACAGGACAAAGCAGCTTCTCCCTGTCTCCAGTATACGCCAGCACAGTTTCCGGCTTTGCATGGAGAGACTAAGTAATAAAACGATTTTGCAGAACTCCTCACTTTTTAGGAGTCGTTTGCCCCGGGGCTAGGGCTAATGGTTTACTCACTCCCCGAAAAGGCCCTCAGGCTCCAGGTAGTCTCACATTGTCAAGCTGCTCTCATTAACTCCTATAACTCCTGGAGAGATAAGCGTTAGACAGTCACATACTGGAGGCCTTACACGTGGAAGTGCAATAGACTGACAAACACATTTACAGGCAAAAGTACACAGTCAAATTATAGTATTTTTTTAGTTTGGAAACAACTTTTTACACATAAATTCTATTCAAAAGGCCATTTTGTAGTGTTTTATGCCCTGTATGATATACATTGATAATTGATTTGAATTAGTTCTGTGCTTTAAATCTATGTTCCACATTAGTAGTGGTAGAAGTACTTAAAGCCCCAGTGTGTAACATTTGTAGTTGTTTATTATTAAAATCTGTATTGCCCTTCACAAACTTGTCCTTTTTTATGAATATTCACCACCACCATCAATTCCAAGTATTCCTATTGGCTTGAAATTTTACATTTGTGCTTACATAAACTGGGGTAGATGCTCCATAGCCATGCGCCATCTTGAAATACGGTAGCCCGTAAGGGACATACAGGCTATACTGCTCCGCATTTCGCGCTTTTCACTCAGTGACACTGACTGTGACGTATGCCGGGGAGGGAGGGGGAGAAGATTATTTGCGACTCACCGCTGGCAGATTTCAAAGCCTGTTGCATCTATTATCGAGGACATTTAACTGAGTCGCCGAGGAAATTAAAATGACAACGTGACAGGCAAAACAACGCGACCAAAGTTAATATTGTTGTGGCTTTTCCAAGATGGAAAGAGCTGATGAGGAGCAAGGATTTTAAAAGGGATGCCGAAGTTGCCTGCTTTCTTCTCAACAGGTAATTCTGCCTATTTGTGTAAAAGGTTTATAGTTGCTACTTGCTTGGCTAACTATAGCATGGTTGTGCATAACGCTAGAACGACGTCTAGGATACTTTTCCTCGCGTCAATGATGAAAAAGGATTGTCTACCTTGTAACATAAACGTAATCATATGTGCCGTGATTTCCCTGGCAGACAACTCATGTCATGGAGTTGTAACACAGACTAGCTACTAGAACAGCTGCGTGTAAACGACGGAGATACTAAGAGATCATTTCAGTTTTATTGACATTGTTCATGCTGCTCAGAGAAATATAATAAAAACACAAACCTCCGTTGCTTCTCTCCTACGCTGTAAACATCGCCTTACACTATACGCATATGTTTGGGAACCTGATAGCTGGTGTTAGCAATGAAATGGTACCAAAATAACGTCAAACTATTATTACACTGGAAGGGACACTCACGGACGGTTGTTGCTAATTTCGGGTTCGGCCACCGTAGGAGTTATAACGCACTCGGAATGGGGGGGGGCTAGAAAGTAATATTCCGTTGGTTGTCATATACAATTTCACCGCTAGATGGGAGAAATTCTTACACACTGGGGCTTTAAATAAAAGCAGCAATACAACAGTGTAACAATACTTTAGAGAATACAGAGAATGAGCTATTTTAATCAATATAATAAAATAAATATATCTAGTTATTATTATTAATGTATTATGTGTATATAATTGTAACCGTTTTATACTGTTGGGTAGTAAATCCATAATACTGCATCATATTTTACAAACTGATCATATGTTTGACAGTATATGTAAAATCTTGATCTTTGAAGTTACTACTAACTATGGAGTCAGATAAATGTAGGCAAGTAAAAAGTACATTACATTACATTACATTACATGTAATTTAGCTGACGCTTTTATCCAAAGTGACTTCCAATGAAGTGCTTTCAACCTTGAAGGTACAAACTCCAGACAAGAAGAAGTAAGTGCAAGTACATTAGCTTCAAATAAGCCCAACTACAAAGAGCTATATGAAAGTGCAGCTTTTTTTATTTTTATTTTTTATTTATTTATCCAAGGTGCAGTCAGAAGAGATGTGTTTTTAGCCTTCGGCGGAAGATGCATAGGCTTTCGGCCGTCCTGATGTCAATGGGGAGCTCATTCCACCATTTAGGAGCCAGGACAGCAAACAGTCGGGATTTCATTAAGTGATTAGATGTCCCTCGCTGTGAGGGAGCAGCAAGCAGGTTGGCTGATGCAGAGCGGAGTGGGTGGGTTGGGGTGTATGGTTTGACCATGTCCTGGATGTAAGCTGGAGCTGATCCGTTCGTGGCCCTTTATGCAAATACCAGTGTCTTGAAGCATCTGGTAACCAGTGAAGAGAGCAGAGTAGCGGTGTAGTGTGAGAGAACTTGGGGAGGTTGAAGACCAGTCGAGCTGCTGCGTTCTGAATGAGCAGCATTTCCCTCTGAATTGTAATGCAGTACCTCAAGTACCTCAAATTATACTTAAGTACACTGCTTGGATTTCTGAAATGTCTGCAAAAGTACTGTGATATTAAGTTGCAATCCAAAAAATCTGTCCCACCAACGTTTGTTGCATTTTGTTTTTATTAATATGGCAATTTTTCACCTCAGCCAAACATAAACACTTTTTGTTCAGCCTTAATTTCAAATCTGGCATTTTGAATCAATGCGCAGAAAATGTGTCTCAGAACAGCAGATAAAAAGCATAGCGAATGCTAAATTTTTTCGCTTTATCACTAAAGTTATCCCTATCACAGGGCAGATTATGCAAGAATTATAGGGCTGGGATAAAAAAATCGAAAATCGTATGTATCATTATTTTGTTGGCAATGATTTTTAAAATCAACTCTTTTCCCTAGAATTGATATTTTTGATGATTCACCTAATTTAAATCATATCTGTTTTTTGACCGAAAGCATAAAATGCAGAAAATACATGTTATGTACTTCTTTACAAATGACTGACTGACATGATGTGCATTCTTTTTAGAAAACAATTAGTTTTTTGGAATGTCTCATGATGTATTGTCTCTAGAAGTGTATTATTCAAGGAACAGGAAATTGCAATGCTCAATACTATCGAATTGTAACCTGTTCTCACTCCCAACTTGTAAAATACGGATGCTTGAGCAGTGGCTCTCAGCATCAGATACGACACAAAACGCATCCTTTTCTGTATAGTACACACCAGGCAGAGCAGCAGAGCTTTAAGATGACGTAGTATTAAGATCGACAACGGTAGCGAGTAGTATGAAAGCCCGAAATTCTGTGTAGGAAAGTTGTTTGGGATGGTGGATGGGTCAAACAAATGGACTGTATTTACATAGTCTTAACGACTGCTCAAAGCGCTTTAACATAGTACAGGAACCATTCACTCGCATTCTGCTGCCACCTGCTCATCAGATAAACATTCACACACATTTACACTCTGATGCACAGCATCGGGGGAAACTCTGGGTCTTCAGTGTCAAGGACACTTCGACGTGGGACTGCAGGGGATCGAACCACCAATCTTCCAATTGGCAGGCAATTGGCTCTACCACTGATCCACAGCCGCCCCAACACAAACAACACAGCAACTCCTTTGACCAGGGTTCGTGTCCCGTTGTTGTCCCGCGTGTCACTGAAACGTTCATTTTATAACCCCACCCATGATCTTTTCATTAACCCAACTGTCCCGTTCTTGTCCCGTACGTCAGTTAAAGAATGCCCCGACCCAGAGCATCCAAAGTGACATGAAAAGTCCCGACCAAGTGCCTTTAGATAAAGCGTGTTTAGATATAATGCTAAAGGAGACTTTTAGCGTCAATAACACTGTCAAAAATACAAGCATCCGTATTTTAAGCGATGGGAGTGTATGATAATGTGCCCTAAAGAATAAAATCACATATTTCAGGAATTTTCACGTCTGGCAGCCTTAATAAAGTTTGGTGTATTTTGCTGACAAATTGTATTTTTTACTACTTTCTACTTGAACTCAGCCCCATACATCTCTCAGTGATGTGCACATAGATGCTTACTTAAAAGATTAAAAGTATAATTGAATTTAAAAAAAAGCTACACCAACTTTTTGGAGATACACAAATTCTATTTCAACATTTTCACTCTAAAACAGTCACTTTGCATTGCAGTGGTATCATGAGTTCTGAAATGTACATTGGACCTGTAAACGTCCTGGGTACTCTCACAGTCACCTGTTCCACTGTTTCTCCTTTAATCTTGATTAAACATGGCAATCTCTTTGTTTGACAATGTTTGAGCTGCTGGACCGTCGCTCAGTAAAATATGCACGGAGGCCTAAAGAACTGTAGAGTAAATTATAGACTGCTAAGCCAACATGTTTTCATAAAACACAGTCTCAGATAGAGGCAGTCACTTTGTTAATCTACTCATCCATTTATTCACCTTACAGCTGACTCACATCATACACATTCATTCATTTAAAAATACAAAGAATTGTTCCTAGTTTCTTCTGTATGAAAAATGGTGATCTTGCCGCCACATTACAGCCTTCTGTTCTGACGGGTGCAGAAGAACTGTTATTTATTTATGTTATATTTATATGTCTTTGGTTAGTGATGTATACACTGTTAAAGGACTTTTCCTTTGCATGTTTATTGGACCTATGTTTTTTTCAGTCAGCTTTTTCACTAACCCATATGAACACGCCATTTTCTGCCAAAGTTAGAACAGTGTAGTTTACAACCCCAAATCAGAAAAAGTTGGGACAGTATGGAAAACACAAATAAAAAAAGAAAGTAGTGATTTCTAAATGTACTTTGACTTGTATTTCATTGCAGACAATGTGAACACAAAATATTTCATGTTTTGTCTGGTCAACTTAATTTCATTTGTAAATATACATCCTTTCCTGTCATTCAGACCTGCAACACATTCCAAAAAAGGTTTGGACAGGAGCAATTTAGGGCTAGGAATCAGGTAAATTATGATGATAATGATGTTATTTGAAACAGGTGATGTCAACAGGTGATTGTAATTATGATTTGGTACAAAAGCAGCATCCAAGAAAGGGCTAGTCCTTTAGGAGCAAAGATGGGCCGAGGATCGCCAGTTTGCCAACAAATACGTGAGAAAATTATTGAAATGTTTAAAAACAATGTTCCTCAAAGAAAGATAGGAAGACATTTGCTTATTTCACCTTCAACAGTGCATAACATAATTAAAAGATTCAAGGAATGTGGAGGAATTTCAGTGCGTAAAGGACAAGGGCGCAAGCCTAAGCTGAACAATCGTGATCTCCGATCCCTCAGGCGACACTGCATCAAGAATCGTCATTCATCTATAAGCGATATCACCACATGGGCTCAGGACTACTTTGGCAAACCTTTGTCAAGTACCACAATACGTAGTTACATCCACAAATGCCAGTTAAAACTGTACTGTGCCAAAAGGAAGCCCTATGTTAACAGTGTCCAGAAGCGCCGTCGACTTCTCTGGGCTTGGAGGCATCTGGGATGGACCATCACACAGTGGAAACATGTACTGTGATCAGATGAATCAGTATTTCAGGTATTTTTTGGGAGAAATGGACGCCGTGTGCTCTGGACCAAAGAAGAAAAGGATCATCCAGACTGTTACCAGCAACAAGTCCAAAAGCCAGGGTCTGTCATGGTATGGGGTTGTGTCAGTGCCCTTGGCAAAGGTAACTTGCACTTCTGTGATGGCACCATTAATGCTGAAAAGTACATAGAGATTTTGGAGCACAATATGCTGCCTTCAAGAAGACATCTTTTCCAGGGACGTCCATGCATATTTCAACAAAAATAATGCAAAACCACATTCTGCACACATTATAAAGTCCTGGCTGCGGAGGAAGAGGACACGGGTACTTGACTGGCCTGCCTGCAGTCCCGACCTGTCTCCAATAGAGAATGTGTGGCCCATTTTGAAGCGCAAAATGAGACAACGAAGACCCCGTACTGTTGCCCACCTTAAGACTTGTTTGCAGCAAGAATGGGACAAAATTACACCTGAAACACGTCATCACTTGGTGTCTTCAGTCCCTATATGTCTTTTAAGTGTTGTGAAAAGGAATGGCAACATTACAAAGTGGTAAATGCTTTACTGTTCCAACTTTTTTTGAAATGTGTTGCAAGAATCAAAATAGGAATTTTGTTTTTTTGGAAAAATACAAATCATGAGGAACACAATAAATGATGTGCTGTTGTATTGTCTGCAATGAAATACAAGTCAAAGTACATTTAGAAATCACTACTTTCTTTTTTTATTTGTTATCCATACTGTCCCAACTTTTTCTGATTTGGGGTTGTATTTCAACTGAGATATTTTTAAATATGAATATGAATCCCTAAATTAACTTTTGTAATATAGGTGTTGAGACAACATTATTATGTTGCTATAACTGCTTGAATAACTACACATTAGGGCTGCGCATTAAATCGTTGTTTTTATCACATTGCAATATCAACTTGCACAATAAACACTGCGAAAGACTGTTTGACTTAGTTGAAAGAGAGCATCAGTAAAAAACTGCACTTTCAGTGTAATTATCAATCTCTTTTTTAATGGTGCCTTTTTTGTTCAGATATTAAATTTACAAAGTAATGTTGTAAATAATTATTCATTTTTTTAATTCAACAAGCAATTTGTTGTATTTTAGCAGTATAATGAAAGCAGCAGAAAGCCAGAACTGAGTACACTTTAATATGTTGCAATAAATGCAAGTAATATCGTTAGCGATATTCAACATTATCGCATATTTTCCTCATATCTTGCAGCCCTACGACACCTCCAGCTGTTTAGCTGCTGGAATTTCATAACAGTAAGCCCTCTCACCACTGTCAAACAGTCTCCAAGAGATTTCTGGAAATAACAGTGTATTAAAAACATTTATTTTATTTTATTTTTTAAATGTTTTTACCTATACGACACATTTTTCCCCTTCTTCTTCCTCTTGCCCCGTACTTGTGCTTGTTGAGGTTGAAAAAGATTAGGGGGGAATAGTGCATCATAAACTGGCTGCAGGCCTCGGGGCAACAGTGTCTGCTCTAAAGCTGGATAATCTCATATCAGTGTGGCGTGTTCATTTAGCTTAAAAGATAGGACCTTTTTAGAAGCACCTCCTTAGGTTATTATGAAGCTTTTCATACTCAAGATGATAACTCATTCTGGCACCTGTGTAATTTACTAATGATACATGATTTTAGCCTGCACTGACTACAAACCCCGGGAAGGAATTACAGTGCACTGCAGAGCCTCTGCAGATATACCAGCCACTGACATTGAGGCACAACCTGGTTGGGTTGTGTTTTAACTTCTTTAATTAGATGTGTTTACTCTGTATTTTATTTGCAGAGATCATGGCAGAGCCTGGGGGAAAGGTAGATTTAATTAAGGAACATTGATGAAAGCACACATCTCACACAATCTCCAAAGCGTTTCCTCTGATATTGCTGCAAAATATCCTGATGACAGGTGGTGCTGGGGAGGAGTTGACACGGCTGCGAAATAGAACAATTTGGATTCATTCTCACCATGTGTAGGTGGAAGAGTTTTATAGGTCTTCTGTTATATCACTGAACTCAATTTAACTGCTAAATAAAATCCATTTAGATACACAGACTGAAACACGAACAAAAAAAAGATGTGATTGCACATAAAGGAATTGTGATGGTCGGTGAGATAGTGGAAATGTACGAGCAGCTTTGCAATTAGCAAATGCAGGCCTGCCACATTGTCAAATGCCCTCACGCTCTGTCTCTGCGATAATTGTCACAGCCCCTCTCTTTCATTACAATCTGTCACAGAGTCAACCATATTCATTATGAATTCTTATCTGCTTGTGCTTTAACATTTGCCAGATGGCACGTCGGTATCAAAAGCTAATAATGATGTAGTAAGGAAATTAAGACTTTATCAAAAGCTACTTAATGCCAGAAAAAAGGAAAATCAAAATACACGGATGCATCAGTTGATCCTTGATGATCCCATCTGTGAAATTGTAAAAGGTGAATCATCCTATCTTAGAGCTACAGAATATGCAAATTGGACAGCAAAGCTGCAATTTGATTGGGTTTAGCTTAACTAATCTCCTTTGGTCACAATTTAAGTTTGATGTAGAAAGATATTCCATTTTTTACACACATATTTAATCTGGTTTTCTACTCTACAGGACAGATTTTACTGGTAGGCTAAAATGGTATGCAATGTAATGTAAAGTGCATACAATATGTAAAGGAAGATGACATGGACAGCTACACAAAATACAATGAGCCCTCAGACATTTTATATACCTGCCAAGTCCCAACAAAGGTATTTATGTTTGCCACAAGCTGCAGATCCACTGGTCTAATTAAGAATATATCTAATAATATATAATTAGAATATCTTGGCTGGTCAACACATGGAACAATGTGATTTAAAAAGCAGCTTGAGAAAGAAAAAATTGATTTAATTTGACTAATCACATTTTTGTCAGGAATTGGTCATTGGGAATCCTTATGTATAGGACTCAAGTACCGCAGGCATAAGCATCGCGAAATTTCGCTGTGTGGAACCCTACCGTAAGGAGGGGCTGCCGTGTCTGCAGCACACCCTCCCTGGTGGGTAGGCTATTGATTGCAATTTAGACCAATTTGAGGTGCGGACCTTACCTGGGAGAACATTTTAGTAACTGGACCTCCTACCACATACCACTGCTCTAGGGACATGAATATCTGTATGAAATTTGATGGCAATCCATCCAATAGTTGTTAATATAGTTACATCTGGAAAATAAAATGGTGGGCCCACTGACTGACATACTGACATTGTTGTCACTAAAGAAGGATGTGTTTGCCTTACTACTGACCAGTTTTTTTTTTTTTTTTTTTTTTGTTTTTTTTTTACTACCGAACGGCTTTCGTTCTGCCTCACTCTGAAAAGTACGTCACCCGGATCGTTGGTCTGATTGGTTGAAGGACTATCCAATTGCGTACAGAGTCATTGAACTATGCCCGTTGATCACGCCTCTTGTGCAGTAGAAAATACAGAGCAGACTCCCCAGACTAATGTTCAATCTTAAAAGATTGAGCTTCGTCTGGTGATAGCCAGACTAACAATTTACCACTTACAGCATAATTATTACATTGTAACTCCCACTGTATGTGTTTGTCATGGACATTTTTTAAGTATTATATGTATGTATAGTATATATACTTTTAATCAACATGTGGTGTCAGTTAGGCTTAACATAACTACAAAGAGTCATCCAATGGAAACTATGTGGTTGTGTATTTCAGGTATGTGAAATCAAGACTGACAGAGACAAGACAGAGAGAGACAGAGACAGACAGACAGACAGAGAGAGAGAGAGAGAGAGAGAGAGAGAGAGAGAGAGAGAGAGTGTGTGTGTGTGTGTGTGTTTTGAGGGGTGTGCATTTTGAGGGGGAGGTGTGTGTGTAATGTGAATGTCACACATTTCAGGATTCACCTCCTGTGAGCCTTAAATCATTTATAGGTCTATAAGCAGTTTGCTTTGCTTCTACTTGACTTTTGTCATTTTTGTGATGTTGTCATCAGCTTAGCCTTGATGTTGGGAATTATTGGAAATTTTAAAAAATGTGACAAGCTTAAAGTAGCACTTATTCATCCTCTGAGCTTATCATACCTTTCACTTTGGTAAAGCCACATAACCTACGCGATTATTCAGTGTGTCAAACTCTTTACGCTTTTGCAATCAAACAGCAAATGCATAAAGTATCTGACAATAAATGCAGAAATAAGAAATAGCATATGCATGAGCGAGGTGTCGCAGCTTGGTAAACCTGCATTGAATCAATCAAACCAAGAGTAGAGGCGATTGCCTATCTCACTGATAGCTGCAGGCCAAAAGTTGTGTAGCACAGGGGCAGACAAAAACAACACCTAAAGGCTGATCTATTTTCTTGTTTGGAAGTAATATGAGTTCCTACATACCTTCTTGTGATTTAAATCAAGGTCATTAACTGTGATGTGTTGGAGGATGCTGAAACTGGGACATTAATCCTGAGGAAATAGTTATCTGCCTGAAGAGGTGTGATCAGAATGCAAAGGGACTGGATAGTAGTGGATGAAAAATGTGACAACAAGTCTATGTCACCAGACATTATCTTCCACAACTTTTGTACATAACTCCTGAACTATTCAAGATGTCACTGAGGAAGGAAAATCTAGGACCAAACCTCTAGTTCCCATGAGCCTAATATTCTCAGCTATTTATTGTGCGTTGCTGAAATTCTCCCTCTGTTCTGGGCCTATTTTTCAAGAGGAAATACATATTAATAACTGGCTTTACTTGCATTTTAGTTAAGATTAATGGTAGAATCACAGAAGGATGAAAGCCTTGAAACATTATTTTCTAATTTTCCCTGTTTTATTGTACCATAATTTAGTAAGAAACCTGCTTGCATTTTTTTCACTATGTGTACCTGTGGTCTGAATAAATTCAGCATAGTGTACATTTCCAATAATAATAATAATAATAATTCCATCAGTACAACAACAGAGTCATGTCACACTCATCTTGTTTCTCTTCTATTTAGCAACAGTCACAGTATGGCACAAATTGTTCCAAGGCAAGTTTCTGTTCTGTTTTCAGAGAAAACTTGCCTTTGAAATCTTTTAAAAGAGCAACGAGTTGCTGTGCTTCGGTGGCCGTCATGTTGAATGCTTCTCTATCGTCATTGTGTTAAACCAATAGCACGCAAGGTGGATAAGCCAGTTTTGTGATTGGTTCCCGCAAATTTGTAACGTAAGCAGGATAGATAAACGTTGGGCTGCATTTACCCAGTCTAATAAATTGCAAGGTAAGGTAATGCAATTGTTTCCCATTAGAACATCCTTGCAATAATCTGAGCCACTCATTGAAGCTGAATAACAATGATTTGCCATGTAATACCATTATTACAGTATTACATGTACCATTGCAGGTTTATTAATTCAATTCACAATTTTTTTTAAAGTGAAAAATAGATGGTAAGCAGAACGTCCAAAGTGAAATAAAAAATGTATAAGCGATCTCGAATATTACAAAAATAGTTCACCCAAATGTGTTTCTGAAAACATTTTAAGAAATAGGCCATGCAGTTCCAGAATCTGTCTTAATTTCAGATCAACAAAGGTCAGTTTAAAAGATTTTTGTCAGATTTTGAGAGGCGGCGAGCCGAGCCGACCACTCGTCATTTCCGGTAAGCGTTTTAACATAAGTGTTCCATTTGGGACAATACTAAACATCAAAAGTGGGTACTACAGCAGTAAGTGGTCAGTGCACATTAGCAGTGTACTGACCGAAGTAGGCGGTTTGAGACACAGCCATTGTGACTGACAGCGCTAGCATGTTCCCAGCTAGTTAGCATATTAGTGTTAACCCTGCAAGCAGTAGTTCACCAACTAGCCATGTGAATGCTCACTACGTTGCCAAGCTTCTAGCACCTCCTATTACTCAACTACTATTTCCATTTGAAAAATTCTCAGATTTTCTGTATGTAACTGAGTGGACTTATGCCAACCTTTTACCAAATTACTTTTCAAGCTATACTGTCGCAGACAAATTTCCAATATACGAATGATATAAGAGAGTCTTGCTAGAGGTAGACCGGAATCCCGTTGTCTTAATCGTTTGGTGTAAGATGGTCATAAAACTTAGTCTAAGTCTTTTTCCCGTCTTGATGTTCTGACAAAATCAAACGTGTTTGAAATTATCGTAGTTCAATTTAAAAGTTAAATCACCTGAACTTTGTCAACAACCATTCGGTGCACTCCACCCAGCATCAAACGGGAAGACAAGAAAGATTTTACCATCTAACGCAAGCGGCAGCTAGCTAGCTTGGTTAAACATTTTCAAAACAAATCTAGTTGTAGTCTTGCAAGTGTGACCCTGCAAGATTCCTAGTATTTGCAAAATCTTATAGTTTGTGATAGGGTTGGGTACCAAAATAAGAATAAGAACGGAAATTTCAGTGCCTTATTTCGGTGCCTGACTTTACACTACACTCGACAGCAGGTAACGTTAGCCTACCTTTAGCTAGCAGTTGGATTAAACACAGTTAAAATGCTGACAGCTAACGTTAAACAGTGTCAAATGTGACTGTATATCAACACCGGGATGCAACAGTCTGCTTTGCAGTGCAGCAGATGCCGACGTCGGAAAAACACAGACGGTGCATTCACTGAAACTGGTAACCTACAGCCTCGCGGTGCATTCAAAGTTATTGTAAAATACCCTTTTCCCATCTGGTTGTTGTTTTTGTCGTTCAACAGCAATTCACTGGTGAAATAAGTTATTGTGTATTATAAGTTATAGTTATTACATTACTATTAAATCATTTAATTTTGACCATATGGCCTTAGTAATAAACAATGTGTTCTTAAATGTCACCGACTGTTGTTTAGTAGGCCTATCCTTCTTGTTTCTTCTTCTTTTTTTTTTAAAAACTTTCTTAACAAGCATCGGTTCAGGCACCGTTTAGGCACCAGCACCGTTTATTAACCGTTTTTTAAAAGTATCAATTTAGCACCGGTATCGGAAAAAAACCCAAACGATGCCCAACCCTAGTTTGTGACTATAAACTCAGTGATTACATGACAGATTTTCTATAGATGTGAGATGGTGTCAGACTTTAGTCTTAACAAAGTCTTTTCAGAATTGTTTAGTGTATGGTAGGCATTAGTAACATACAATACAATTATCAAGCCCCGTGAAAAGTGCCACCCAGTTCTCCATTTATCACATTTTTACCATTGAAACAAACTGAAGAGGTAAAGATCACATCTTTTATCTTGAGGCACATTTGTTGGAGACCTGTTACTAAGATGTCTGGAAACTCATTGCACTGCAGCTGTAGCAGAGGTATACCCCCCACACACACACACACACATGCATGTATGTCACCAGCAGGTGCATCCTCAATCGGCCTACTATTGATAGTAGGGATTGGTGTCCCTCTGAATAGGAGATTCATTCTTTTTAACCATTTATCCAACCATTTTCATTTTCTAACCATTTTCATGCAGACACTGAAATGAGTGCCAGCTTCTCTAAACATTGTAACAGTGAGTGGAATTCTCAGGACGGAGCTAACCCTTGGAGATGTTGCTCAACGTGGACATATGACGATATGTCGATATGCCTTTATTCTGACTAACCTACCTGTAGCTATATGTTTGCCAGTGTAATTATTTCACTGAGCACTAGAGGGTATACAGTCAGACTATTTAAGATTAGATGTCTATTTATAGGTCCGTTTGAAAATGCAAATCACATTTGTTTTGAGATCCAATGTGAAATTAGTTTCCAGTGAGTTTTATTGGCGCTCACTTGATTAATGAAAATAAAATCATCTGCCTTCAATATTGAGCAAAGGAAGAGGATAAGAGACATTCGGTTGGAAACATATGTTTTTAAAGTAAAAACAAATGTATTTAATTTACTTAAGACCACAGCCTGTTAAATAATATGTAGAAATAATAAACCAAAACTGGGTAGTAAACTATGCAAGTGTGTCTAAACTGAAGTGTTCCAAGACGCAGCAGGTTGCAGTGACGCATGTGTGACAAAGCTGAGCGCATGCCTGCACAGAGCCAATAGACAACAGCTTCAACTGGAACGAGAGCATTTATGACATTTATGTCCATGAGACAAATGACTAACAAACATGAGTCACTTGTGGTATAGATAGACTTTAGCCTCCAAATGTGATGTTACTGTAATACAGTATAAAAACCATAGCCTAGAGGATGTCAGATATTAAAACATCACTTACCACCTATGGTTACCACTAAACAACTACAAGTACATTTTAGCAGACAATTTGTTGAAAATTATTCTTAATTTTGGGAATCTTTTTAGATTCTGTTACATAGATAAATAAGCAGATGCTATTTTCTATTAAGCTCTCAAAGCTGTGAACGAACGGCAACATCTGGATTTGATCTCACAAGGCCTGAGGAGTCTGACTAATCACAAGAGTAACCCAAGTAAACTATTGCAGATGTGAGATACTTGCAGGGACTGGCTCACCAAATAACTTCATTTAAATTTGCAGAAGTTACTCTGTCAATATGAGGGGTGATGGGTCATCTCATTTCCCTACCTCTCCTCAGTGCAACACGATCTGCCACACTCTGTAAAGGGGTGTGTTATTAGAAACTTATCAAATACCATTAAAGCTTTAGTGTGTTTAGTGTGTATTTGTAACTTTTTTTATATTAATGAATGTCTGTTACATTCAAGCCACTGCCAAATGAGTTGATACAAAGCTAATTAAGACTATCCTCTCTCTCAGTATTTCTCAGTATGGCTATGTTCAGAAACGTCGTCTGCCGACTGTTGCGCGCGTAAAATCGAGTGAAGATAATTACCTCTTCTCAAGACCATGGAAAGCTTGCATCATGTGGATGTGCCGCCAGTTTTGTTGTCATTACTAGAAACTACGCGCTATAGCTTTAATGCGTGTTCAAAGTTCTATGTCCATGTAATTTAACACACTTTAAAGGAACGCGCCGACTTATTGGGACATTAGCTCTGAGCAGAGCTGCAAGCATATCACTCCGTCCAAATAGCACTGCCTCCCTTTCTGAGAATATAATTCCCAGTTTATATACAGTTAGAAGATGGCTGTGTCTCAAGTGACGTTGTTATTTGTACACGCTGTGACTATACAAATCACAACATGTAAATACGAACATGTTGCCCTTATTTTGTCACTTACTCGGAGCAGTAGGCTAGTTGGAGCCGGTTACCTCCAGGATCTGTGCTAGGCTAAGCTAATGGTGGAGCCGTCAGAGTTACGACACGCACGGAGATGAGAAGGGTATGGACTTGTCTAACTGTCGGGGTTACGGTGAATAAGCTAATGTCCCAATAAGTCGGCGTGTTCCTTTAAACTGGGTCTATGTTGTTAGGTAGAGAATATGCACAGACAGGATATTTTGAAAGACCAACTTGTGCAGACAACAATAGAGCTTGGACTTGTAAAGCATGCTCATTAATTGTGTAAAAATAGGTTTCTCTCCAAAGAAATGACATAAATGGTGTAATGCTGGGCTTCATGGGTAGATATGCTGGCTAATTGGCTCTTTAAAAGAAGGTTAAGGTGTTTTAAAGGCCTGAAATTGGTCTTTTCTCCTTCAGAGCAACTTTTGAGTGCCAAAAATAATTAGGGCGGTGCTGATTGTTATGGAACCCATATCACACTAAGGCAAAACAGACAGCAGGGAGGATGCCAAGGGAAGCTTTAAGAGTCTCATTTGAGGTAAGCTGAACTGATGCTCATTATAAACTGTATGAGTTGTGTGAGAGATAGCAATACAGATTACATAACTATATGGAGCCTTTAAAACAACCGTTTGTATAGTCATTATTCGTGGAATTTAATTTCTGTATGGAAACATTTTTATTTTATGCATGATCTCTCAAGCCACGAGTAGGCCTGAATCAAGAGACGCAAACGTGTAAGCAAACAGTTGGCTGTTTTACAGACAGCAGACATGCTGCAACATGCAGCAGGATTCATTTTTAGTGTTGTTGCAGGCCACCCAACCATATATTCCATATATTCACTCTCCTTTTGGCTCTGTTTTGGCCTCCACCACTTACTGAAGGAAATATCTACCTTTCAACAACAAGCTGCTGTTTGGCGCTCGGCAGGTAGTGCATGGTTTATTAGAGCTTATTTGCAGTGGACATCGACATGCTGCGGCAGGATTTTCTTTTGGATTTTATTAGAACAGTGAGAGTGAACCAAACAGTAAAGTTGTGGGCCGACACAACACCAAAACACTGTGTAGTGTTAACTAAGTCCTGAAATTTGTCGAAGCTTAAAGAAAACTTAACCATGGAGTTGACAGAACAGAGAATACTCATATGGTTTGGTTTTTTTGGAAGTCAGTGAGTATGTTTACATGCACACCAATATTACACTATTATTCCAAATATGACAATATTCTGAATTTGATACAGGTCATGTAAACAGCATATTCCGGTCGTAAACAAATCGTATTTTGCACGGCTACATGTAAACAGGAATATTATTGGAATATTCATTTTCATTAGTCACGTAAACAGCTTACTTGGAATATTATCTTTTTCAGAATAAGGGCAAAACCGGAATATTATGTGCATGTAAACGTAGCCACTGACAAATCAGAAACTGCTCCCATCTGTATTTTTGAAAGGCAATGACAAGTTTGAGGTTTAGGTATGAAATATGAATTGTTAACATTCTGGATTATTACCTTTCCTACTTAAGTTAGCTTTGCCGTTATTGTAGATGTTGACTGATAAATATAAATGTACATTGCACCTGATATCACACACAGTTTTCGGAAAAGATCCTTTAAATATGCATACATTTATTTTGTATATATATCTGTTTTTTCAGATGCTCAGAGCGATACTGTGTTCACCAGCTACAATGTAACTTTGCTTGCCATATGGTGCTACAGTAGTAGGTACAAAATGTACAGAGCTTTTTTTTCCCATTTAAAAAAGCTTCCAGCTGCTGATGAAAGCAAGTTTTGATGAGAGCAGAGAAACTGCACCAAAAGTTACGGGCCGTAAAAGCAATGAGCGACAATGAGAGGCTTGTAGAGCTGAGAGGAACTGCAAAATTGGGTGATAAGACTGTGGATTTGTCAATACATGCAACACCTTTCACATTGCAAATAGTTATTTTTACATTGTTAATAAAAAATATATATATTGTTTTGCGGCTTTACCACAAAGACACAAATAAAAAAAGCTATATCAGCTAAGGTAACAGCTAATCTAAATTTCTCAAATCTAATTTTGTTAGTTATAAAATTTTAATTTGGTTTCCCTTTGATTCAACAATACCTAAAACATGTTAACCTACATGGCTGATTAGTAGACCTAAACTTTTAAAGTTGCAAATGTAGTCTCTATTCTACGGAAGAGGATTAGGGCCACATTTGAAAAAGAATTATTAAGTTCTGAGTTTAAAGTCAGAATTCTGAGAAAAAAGATAGAATTTCAACTTTAATCTCATAATTCTGACTTTATCCTCAGAATTCTGACTTTTTTCTATAAAGTCAGAATTCTCATGTGGCCCTAATCCTCCTCCGTACTATTCTTTGGCAATGACAAAGACCAAACATTAATCGTCACATACCCCTCTGAGCACACATTCCGCTATCACAGCTGTTTGGGGACTTCCACATTCCACCATTGTGAGGTTCCATAACGCTGACATGGAAACATGGTGAGCAGTCGGATGTCCTAGTAGCCTCATTCTCCCTGCTAGCAGAGCATGTCCCAACTGTTGTCAATTTATCAATGTATCGTGCACTAGTAGGCACAGTTTGAGCCACCATTAGGACAGGTGCCTCCATCCATCATGGCCAAGTCACTTATTCCAACTTGTCAGGGGAAACTAAATGGAGCTTTTGAAGAAATGTAAACAACTCTCAGTGGGCAATCAGAGGAGCCATCTCAACACTTCTACTGGAGAATGGAGTACAAAGAGAGTTCAGTCTTCCATTAACATTCAGGGCCTCCTGTGCTCATGCTGATGTTTTCCCATATGTCTTTTAATTGTACAGACCCACTGATACGCAGCATATGAGCTGTCTAATGTTGCGTTTTAAGTGCTACATGTTTTCCTCTAGATGTAATTATCCTATTGTCTTGATTACCCAGAAAATCACTCTACTGTGCACTGCAAGAGCGTTGCATCTCTCAAACTATATTTTAAATAAAACTAAACATTTTAGCTGATTTTTCAGTTTGACATGATTTTTTTGTGGTTTGTTTTGCCTCGTCTAAACACTTATTATTATTATGGAAGAAGAAGGGGGAAAACAATCTGTGAAAAATATCTCATTCTCCAAGATACTTACAGCTGAAGCTTGTTTAGTAGAGTTTCATTTTGACAATTATAATCGTATGAGGAGTGCTCTTCCCCTCTAGGCTAGCTGCACTTAATTCATTTTCGTTATACTGCTGCACAATACAGCCAGAGGTGAAGTGAACTGGGTTTTAATTAAAAGAAATTAGAAATTGGGGGACGCACAAAGCTGTTAATCAATCCCCACCAATCAGCCAGGATAATAATAGCAAAATAACCGTCAACAGAATGAGGTGAATAGAGAGAAGACAGATTGATAGGTTTTTCTTTCTTTCTTTCTTTCTTTCTTTCTTTCTTTCTTTCTTTCTTTCTTTCTTTCTTTCTTTCTTTCTTTCTTTCTTTCTTTCTTTCTTTCTTTCTTTCTCATGGATCTAAATAAACATTTGCAGTCATGATGAAAGCTTTAATGGCTGCTAAATTCTCACTATTTTGTAGGTTATCCAACACCAACTTCACTCCCACACACCACATTGTACTTATTTGTTTCCCTGGTTGTAATAACTAATATTAACCCAAGAAAACAAATGAGAAATATGGAAAGTGATGTCTATTACAATCTGGCTGCATTTAAATGTATCTGTGATTTCATTACTCGTGTCCATATTTGTTATTACTCATTTCATCATATTGCATTAGATATCATTGAGGTCACAGTCAAACATTGGTGTTTTTCATGGAAGACATGTCAGAGGGTAGGAAGGCACATGTCTGAATAATAAAATGAATGGTGGCTGAATTCCATTTAGCTGCTTCAGTTTTAGGGTCCTGGTATTGTGCATGTTGGCTCACCTCCACCCTGTCATGGCTAACTGGGACACTTGAATAGAACAGAGCCATTATTAAAGGGTAACTACCCTTTTTTTCAACCTATTTTCCTATGTTTTTGTGTCTAAGTGACTGATGGGAACAACAATCTTTGACATTGGTCCAGTATTAAAGGGGAACTATGCATTTTTTTAGCTTAATTTACCTTAACTGAACAGCTTCGGAGTCATTGGAATGGTTATATGACTTTTTTTGAGTTGAATGGTGGTCTTCTCGCTCCACCCCTTGCACCTGTGAGCGGAAAAACCACCCTTGCAACTTTCGGCCGGTGAGCTGCCGGCCTCAGCGTCAGGAAGTATCACGTGATATCAGGTCTCGCGATATAACTAATTGATTCACGGCACTGCACACATACAGAAACCAGCTAACAAGGTAGCGATGGAGTTTTTCACACTATCGTCATGACTGAGCCGGCAAAAAAAGAAGCAGAAAGCTAGGAAAGCATTGTCAGAGGAACAGAGAAAGACAAAACGGCAGACTGACCGAGCGCGGAGTCAGACACAAGTAAACATCATGGATGTATTATGAGAACTGGATACAGTGTTCGGCGGGAAGCCCCGTACATTCCAATGAGAGTGCTCAAAAACGCATAAAGCAAACATGGAGCTCAGATCTTCCGCATTGTTGGCCCATGATGTCACAATGGACACGTGCACTAGCACCAATTTGTTTGTGTTGTCTTAGCAATCGGTAGCAACATGCTCGTTCATGAGCTTGTCTCTCGTGTCTCTTAAAAGTGGCAAACTCATGAACTTGCTGTTTTCATTGTCTAAAACATTCACTAACGTTAAACATTGTGTTTTCGTTGTTCCCGATCGTTTACATGCTTAGCTAAATAAACGAGAGATGTATTTAGCTAGACAACCAAGGAGATTTAATAATTATGTCGTGCTACGAGCTAGCTACTAACTAGCGCTAGCAGTTAGCCTGCAGTTTCGTGAACAAAGCTCATCCATGGCTTCATCCCTCATCCACGTTACAAGCTTTACAGCATACAGCCCTCGGATGTATCATAAGAGAGAACCAAAGCAATGTAATCACTATGTCTGTAGTAACGGTATGTAGGCACATAGCTAGCTATGTATAGATCTTAATACAGCAATTATTATATTACAATTTCCCATTCATTTTTCCCATTGACGTCTGGAAGAATCCGTATAGTAAGTTTTAGACCATGCCTTAAGCTAACCAGCTACGACGTGACTCATAAGCATACAACGTGTCATTTCGAGTGAAAAAACGAACAGAGAATCTCAAAAAGTCAAAGGTACAAGACTGTGTACATATTTTCAATATCGAGCAAAGGAACTACAATCCCACAAACCACCACGCACCACTGAATAAAGGAAGAATAAAGGAAGAACCGTAAAAATATATAACAGCTGTTACATCAGCTGCAGCCTGCTTTCCCAGTATTTCGTTTGAGTTAACATTATTATAGACTAAATGAAGCTGTTAGCTAGCGGCTATCCTAATTAGCTATTAGCTAAACTACCGTTAGCTTGCCGGCCGAAGTGTGGAACAGGTCGTGTTCGTGCTGTCTCATAAATCCTCGGAAAATCATCTTGCGCATGTGCAAGACGGATCGTGCAGGCAGCTCCCCCTCCTCCCCCTCCTTACCAGCATGAGTTCCACCAATCAGAGGCATCACTGTGGGATTGTGGGATTGTTCAGGATTGTGGGTAATGAAGTACTTATCCAAGACATCGCGAATAAAAGACATTTATCTCAAAACAAGGTTAGTGCCCCACAAACCTTTGTTATTTATATGAGCATATACAATCGCTTAGTCATGCCGTAGCTGGTTTTAAGTCTAACATCGATGGTTACGATTTTATGGCTTATACTGAAATTGTCAATGGAGAAATTGCATTGGATTTTTACTTCCGGAACCCGCTGTGGGCAGGACTGTTGAGCTCTATTGTCCAGCTTGTATTTACCTTCACAAAAGTGCTTGTTTTGCCACTGACAGGCTCAGATTAACATTCTAAGTGTCTGACATTATAGAAAGGATCCCTTCAGAGATAGACTCTTTGAGACCTTTCTGTTTAACCAGAAACAGATCTGAAGTCGTTAGCGCTAAACCCACCAGCCTCAAAAAGCAATTTAGCGTGTATAGAGCCAACATATTTTCCCATGGAAATCGGTAAACTATCTTTTTATTTCAATCAAAACTTTCCCATACCAATACAAGCATTTTAGGCAGTATTGGAGGCTTTTCCGACTGGTATCTGTATCAGAACATCTCTAATTCTAACTAATAATAATAAAAATAATAGAAAAAAATTAGAAAACACACCGTTGCTGGGTGACATATCGTCTCATTATCATGAATAAGGACACTACAGCTTGAAATTTGTAATTCCAACTGCTGTTCGAACATAGAAAACAATTTCATATTTGATCTGTAATTGTCTATTTGAATTCCATCAACTAGCTATTGTTTTCTCTTCGCTAACATTAAAATTGAGAAAGCTAATGAGTCATGCCAGCTTTTTAGTCACTAAACCATCTGAAAAGGAAGCATTTTGCTAACTTTTTTACACTTTGGTTTTAGTTGGACTAAACAAACAAAATATACCCATAGACTGCATAAAGAATGAATGTAGGCTCCGTGACGTAACCCATAGTTTTCTGAAGAGGCAAAATAAAGCAAAGAGGTGGAGCGTGGGTGGAGCTGAGGTGGGCTGAATGAAGCCATGATACAAGCCTTCCGTAACCTGATAGTCTTAATTAGCTTTGTATCAACTCATTTGGCAATGGCTTGAATGTAATGGACGTTCATTAATTTCAAAAAGATACGCACTAAAGCTTTAAAACTACCACAACAGAGCTTTTGAAACAATCAATCCTAGACTGTGAATACTTTGCCACATGTTTTAAGTGTGACTGCATCTGTTGGAATCTTTAAAAAAAACAGCTAAACACAAATCTTTTTAGTCAGGCGTTCATTTAGCCACATTGCTGACTGTATTATTTGGTATTTATGCTTTCGTGTTTTACTATGATTTATTGTGATTTATTGTGCTTTTTTTGTGACTATTGATCAGTTTTAATGTATGTATTTATTTTGCCTGTGAAGCAGTTGTGACTCTGTCTGTGATAGGTGCTATACAAATAAACTTTACTTACTACTACTTATTAAACTTTACAAACTTTACACAAACCGACTACAAATAAACGCCAAGTGATCACAGAGACCCAAAACAACCCCAAAGAAAACAAAAATGACCAAAAAGGGAAATTGCCTTTTTTAATTTTATTTAAAAAACGTAAAATTTTCTTAAAGGAAGGACGCCCAGACCCCCCCGCAAAATACGTGCACCTAGGTCTTCTACAAACCGAGGGGAAAAACTGGAAGTGTTTCCATTAAATGAAATGGTGCCACATGTGAGTATGACAGGAATTCAGTATAAGCAAATTTGTCCAGCGTCATGAAGAGCACTCCTGTTGATTAGCTCAGAAGCTCTTGTGGGGTCAGTGAAAGCCGTTATACACATCATACAGTTTGAATCATTTAGCAGAACCCAAGTTATTTTTCCTCAACAATTCGTATAATGTATGTTGATGCAAGAGCAAAACACATTTTTATCTAATTATCATGCTTTTTTTAAAAGACTTTTCATGGTTATGAAAATAATAACAAAAACAACAGACTGCAACCGGATCCACACTCAGTACGAGCAAAGACATGGAAGCAGAACATATCACACTTTTAATCCAGACATATTTCATCTCATTCTGGTATATTGTTATGAAGTGAATTCAATTCAACACGAAAGTAATTATATCTATTATATTCAAACAAAATGTTGTAAACCTTTGGCCATACTAATCACATCTTCTTTTATTCCGAGTGAAGACTCTAGTTGGCTGTTTCTTTCCTTTCATATTTGATATGCTTATTATCTAATTTTCTTTTGAAGGCCTTGATTATTCCCAGTCTGAAAATGAACAATAATTGCTGCCCTACTGCTTACAAAGTCTGCTGAACAGAAGAATAAAAGAGTAGTCATTTCAATGGTCAATCAACAAAGAATTATATTAATCATGATCTCACATTACAGTTTCTTGTTTTGTGCATGAAACATGGCTGTGCAAGAATTAAAGTGTCTTTTACCCTCCCAATCGTATGTGAGATTTGTATGGTTACTCTGGAATATATGAACAACAAGGATAAAATGGAATTTACAAAGAGGAGATGGGCTTTGATCACATACGGTATGCCTAGAGGAGTCTTGCCTGAGAGTCTTTGATGTGAATCAGTGCATGAAACACAGGTCCAATTGGCCCGGGGTAACCCTCAAATTTGCACTCTTTAATCATGTGTACGATGTCAGGTGTATTAAAAAAAAATGCTCCCTTGTGATTTATATTTTCTTTTTACCATTATTGCATGAGGCACATTTCCTGACAGAAGTGTGTGAAACAATTTGCTGCCCTTAAAGGGGCGGTACATTGAAAACAATTCGTGAAATACAGACGTTTTGTCACAGGTGCATGCACTTAACATGCAAGCATGGCCGGAGCAGCTATCAAAACATAAATCAGAGAAG
Organism: Gymnocephalus cernua; assembly: GCA_023631565.1. Lineage (NCBI taxonomy): Eukaryota > Metazoa > Chordata > Actinopteri > Perciformes > Percidae > Gymnocephalus > Gymnocephalus cernua. Next base: position 14,955,110 of record CM042432.1, read on the forward strand.
CTCAAATTACAACACACACAGAGGGAGTATCTTTATATAGCAAAGATGTGTTTGCTGCTATATTAATGTTCTGAATGTCAAGTACAGAAACCTTTAGTTATTTCACAATACCCTACTGGTTGCTGTGAAAGCCATTACAGCCATTACAGAGGACAAAGACAGGATGGTTGGAAAAGCCCAAACAGTTGTTGTGTTAATACCTTCATAAACACTGGGATTGCAGCACCTAATTACCATCAGATGGATGGAACTGAAAGGTCAGTCATATCATTTTTTTTGCCACGCAACCAACGCAGCTCTAGGGATTATGATGTTGGTCTGTTCATCCGACAACATGGACAGATTGGATCTTCCATCTTGATATAAAGACACTGCAAGAACTAATAAACAAAGCCCCCCTAAAAAGGGTCTAAAATTGCCCATGCCCTCAAAAAATCAGTTTCCTACAAATTCAGCAATACAGAATAGCAATAAACAACTGTTGCTTTCTTAGGCCTTTGTATTCTTGAAAACACAAGTAGTTCTGAGTAACAGAGACACAAGGCATGCAAGTAGTTCTGTAAGTGAGAGAAACTCAACAGCTGTCATTCCTTTGGCCTGTGTAAGTTTCCTACATTTATATTTGACCTTGCTTTGTTAGTGGCAGTTTGTGAGGCATGCCACGTATTTTCCTGACCATTCTTCTGACATACATGATGATGATACATTACTATTGTTACCTCAGAGCTGGTGAAACCTGAACTTTTATAAGAAGTAGGAAATGCTCCAGCTATAGGGGAGGGATTTTTTATGACCTAGAAAAAATAATCACTAAACTGAACAGCTGGGACAGCAACAGCCCAAACAGAGAATACATGTATACAACTTTATTTTTCCCCATTTCTTTAGACCATTTTGGAATAGTTTGGGCTAGTTTATAATGAAAAACATACATATGGTTCCTTAATCTTGAAATGGCAAATGCAAATTGTTATCTGTCCATAAACTAAATTCCATTGCTCCCTCTGTATAGACATCCCTGTGTGATTTAATAGGGTCTTCTTATTTCTATATGGAGATAGAATTGGAAGACAAATAGGATTTAAGGAAACATATTACCTCTTGTCCCTCTCTGAATACAAAGGGCAGACCTTAGTGCTATCACAAAGAAAACAGCTTAGCAGCAGTGCATTTGTTTTCCATTCAGAGAGAGAAGCACTCTGTCTTTCCAATCGTTACCTGTCTGTGAATCAGTTGCTCCATTAAGGACAGCCTAAAGAGGAAGGTGCTGTCTAGGGCTAAATTGCAATTAGTCGGCCTGCAAGTGAGGCTGGCACCAGTTAACTTGGGATATTGGAGTGCAAGGGCCCCATAATCAGGCTTTGGTCATGTAGAACAATGCATAAAATTAAATTGACATTAATGAATAATTGTGTAATGAAAATGGAGGAGTGGAGTTAATTGCATGTTACAGTGAGTGTAATGCCCAGATAACCTTGTGTCTAATGCTATTCTTAGACTGACTGCCAAGACTCTCACCGTGGCTCCTCTCGGTGGGAAGTCATTAAAGCTAGCGAGTAGATAATGCCAGTGTGCCGAAACCCAGAGTAGCTACAATCTTGCAAAGACTTTCTTTCACACGCTTTTTTTTCCCTAAGTGGGCTATGCTGAAGTCATTTGTACACAGTCTGAATGAAATTAAAGGTCACTAGTGCTACGCATCTATGTCTGGATGGGCTTTTAGAGTGGGGCCCACTCACCCACAGGGGCTGTCACACGGTAGAATGAACACCTTAAGTTGACTGAGGGCTAGGATATTTGCCACAGATGAAAAGGACTTGAGTGACAGCTGCTCTGACTAATTCATAAATGTAACCCATGTTGAATTACACCTTCCATTTAAAAATGATTCCAACAATTTGATGCCTTGTTCAGAATATCAGATTGAGTTGCATTCACATTTTCAGATTCATAGACTATTTCAAAATGCCATTGACTTCTCAGTGACAGACATATAATTATACTTATAATATGTGCTTTCCAACTTGGGAACCCCCCACCAGGGGGTTGCAAGATAAATCTGAAGGGTGGCGAGGTGATTCATGGAATATCAAAAGGAGAACAAAAACATGCTATGCTACACTAAATTATTTTCCTTTTTTATATGTTTGGCTAGTTTTGGCAAGTTTTATGTAAACATTTGGCTCCAATTTTAGGTTACATATTGACTGTTTTGTTACAGGTCCATTAATTAATTCCAGTGAAATGCTAAGCTAAGATAACCTAGTGTCAGCGTACATCTAAAAACTGGCAATTTGTCTACATGCTAGCATACAATTTAATATATATGGAGAATAAGGTTTCCAATTTTAAATGAATGATACATTAATACTTAATTGGGGTTCAAGTGGAGCAGTTCTTCCAAATAAATGTATCTAGAAATCAACTGCTTTTAAACTTTAAACATAATTAAAGATGTAGTGAATATCTGTTTGATATTAATGAACGTCTGTTACATTCAAGCCATTGCCAAATGAGTTGCTACAAAGCTGATTAAGACTATCACCTCCACACAATTCTCTCTGTATTTCATGTTATGTTTTTTTTTATTGTCTGTGTACTCATGGGCTACTAGCAACTGCGTGGAGAAGGGTGGGGGGGCGGTGCATGGTCATGGAAGGCTTGGGTCATGTGGATGCGCCGACAGTTTTGTTGTGTTTGTTGTCATTACCTATGTGGGGGGGGGGGGTCAGAAACTATGCACTATAACTTTAAACTACTATAGAACTTTGATTTTACATACAATGTGTACTAAATTAGGCTACTCAATTCTTTCCAGGAAATTGTTAGGAAGTAATGGACCCGTAAAAAAAAAAAAAAAAAAAGAAAACACTCGTTGGTTGACCTGCACTTATTGATGATGATGGGTGACAGATAGACATTAAAAGTAGACAAATAGTAGACAAGTAGACAAACAGACTCATAGACATTAAAAGATTGTATATATTACTAATATTATTCTGTATGTACAATTTGGGCAGTGGTTCCCCCAACCACTGCCCAAATTGTACATACAGAATAATATTAGTAATACAATATATAAGTCCACGTTAAAAAAAATAACTGCCTCCATTTGTTTTGCAAGGACATGACACAAAGGCCTTGGGGCATACATAGATGATATAAACCCTCAGTGTGGGCCCATCTGCAGCAGCCTCCCATAGGGAAAATCAGCGAAAAGAACAGCAATGTATCAATTTACTAGCTGCTAATTTACCATTGTCTCAGCTCATTAAGCAGAAATGCATCACTAACATCACATTATCACAGCAACATGCAATAAATAAAGCTAAGGAAGCAATGTTAGTAATTTACCTGATCATGTGTGGTAATCACTGATTTGTTTGCTTATTGCTGTTTGCTGTTAATGTACTGATGACTGAAAGCATGTTATCCAATCATCTAAGTGGACCCTAAGAGGAATGAAAATATTTTCCTAAGTTTTTGTCTTTAAAGGTACAATATGTAACATTTCTGCATTAAAATGTCAAAAATGACTATATCTATGTTATATATTTTGTTGTGTACTTACACTATCCTAAATGTTTCCAACAACGTTCAAACCCAGAGAAATCTATTATTTTATTTTAATGACACGGTCCGTTTCATTTAGTCGCCTGTCAGTGGCGTCATATAATCTTTGACCCCTCTGGTTCCTCTAACTCCCATCAAAACAAAGCAATCAGATGATGCGTTCGAAGAGAAATCGTAATCATACAATCATACAGAAAGAATAACACTTAGTAAAAGTTATACAGCTTGCTTTCTGCCACACAGCAACATTTTGTCATTGATTACATGCCACTTACAACACAGTAAAACAGCAGAGATCTTATTTATTGGTAGATTTCAATATTGATTGATCCAGCTTAACGTAATGTGCTACGCTAACAAGTAACGTTAGTGTTAGCTCATGCTAATGCTCGGTGGGGAACGTTACCATTACAAGGCTACAACATCGTTAAACACGTTCATGAAGTTTTTTTCAGTATAATTGTTTTGATCAAGGTAAAGTTACTGTTAAACAGCACTGGGCTAACCCACAATTACGTTCGCCAGCTAACGTTAGCTAGCTGTATAGATAGAAGACAAATCTAATGCTAATTTAGACAGCTATCCCACCCTGTTTTTTCTGCCTCACTCACCGCCGCTAAGGGACTAGTTAAGTCGGGATGAGAGCGAACAACAGCCCCGGGGACACGACACATCCACAGTTAGCCAGCAGCCACCCACTATTATAAACTTACAGCAATCCGAACCCAGCCAGCACAAACTCCAGTACCGGTTGATAACGATGATAACGGCAGTAACAGAAAGTTTTATGTTCTGTCGGGGAAACAGACCATATTGCCCGAGGCGTCAAAGGCTGGCTGGCCGCGGTGTTGTGCTGGAATTCTCGCCCCTTTAGCGGTCTTTTTTACAGTTATGTTTGACCCACAAATGGTGACTGTCCTGTGGACAAAAGGTGAAGGTGGGGAGAGTCCGAAAGCAACACCCGGCAGCCATCCTATTGATGTAGCTAGGCGTATCCTCGGCCCAGCCGCAGCCCCAAAGATACTTGGCAGCCAGCCCCAGCCGTGAAGTAAGTCTCTCAGCGTATCCTCGGCCGGTATATAGGGGCCATGGCTTGGCACCAGAGATACTCGGCGGCCAGCCCCAGCCGCGAAGTAGCTAAGTCTCTCAGAGGTTTTGAGTAACATTACAACAAACCCTTTTCCCCCCAGTGCTGAAAATATCCAAAAAGTGACACTGAGGTAAAATATATTGTGATATTGTTAGCTGCTGGCTAATGTTAGCTTGCTTGCTCGCTAACTGGTCAACTAGCTAGCTAACGTTAGCTACCAATACACATCGAATCAAGAAAATTCGAAAACGTAATTATGTGGGGGAAACTGCAGCTATTTTATCAGAATGACATGAATAAAGTAAACGCAACAAGGATAAAACTGTAATGGATAAACCTATCCGTGAACTTTTTAATCGGCAATTGTATTAAACTACAACTCCCATAATGCCACTACACAACGTCATCAAAAGTCCATGTTTACCTCCATTGTTTTGATTGAGAGACCCCTAGCGACAGAAAATTACATATTGTACGTTTAAGTGACTGATAGGAACAACAATCTTTGAAATTGGTCCAGTATTAACGCTGCAATGTAATCCTATGGGGCAAATGTGCATCGTCAATTTGGTCCACTAAAAGTGCTTTATTTTGCCACTGAAAGGCTCAGATTATAATTCTAAGTGTCAGAAAACATTATGGAAAGGATTCCTACAGAGGTAGGCCTTTTAAAAACTTATTTAAAACCTTTCCATTCAACCAGAAACAGCTCTGAGGTCGCAAGCACTACACCCACCAGACTCCATTTAAAAAAAACAATACTTTTAGCATGTATAGAGCCAGCATATTTTCACATGTAAATCAGTAAACTATGTGTGTACTTGTGTTTTTCAACCGAAACTAGAGTTGTGAGCGTTGGAAAAGTCCTTTTCATAGTTTTATTTTGTTTCTGTCAACTTTGAATGAAGTGTATTTTACGATGCTAAACTTACTGTTTATGTCTGGTGGCTTACTCGTTAACAGAAAGGTCGACCTCCTTAGAAATTCTTTCTATAATGTTGTCAGACACTTAGAATATTAATCTGAGCCTGTCAGTGTTAAATTAGCACTTTTGTGAAGGCAAGGCAAGGCAAGGCAGCTTTATTTGTATAGCACTTTTCAGCAACAGGGCAATTCAAAGTGCTTTACATGAAGACAATTAAAATACAAGAATAAAAGTTACAGTGCAGTATAAGGAATTAAACATTAAAGAGCAGTTAATAACAGTTAAAAATATAAAAGCAGATAAAATAAGCAACAAAAGTATAAGAAATGGATAGTTATTTAACGAAAGGCAACATCAAAAAGAAAGGTCTTCAGCCTTGATTTAAAAGAACTGAGAGTTGCAGCGGACCTGCAATTTTCTGGAAGTTGGTTCCAAATATGTGGAGCATAGAAACTAAATGCTGCTTCTCCCTGTTTAGTTCTGACCCTGGGGATAGAAAGCAGACCTGTCCCAGACGACCTGAGAGGTCTGGGTGGTTCGTAGTTTACTAGCAGGTCAGAAATGTATTTTGGACCTAAACCGTTTAATGATTTATAAACTAGCAAAAGTATTTTGAAATCAACTCTCTGAGGTACAGGAAGCCAGTGTAAAGACTTCAGCACTGGAGTGATGTGATCCACTATCTTGGTCTTAGTGAGGACTCGAGCAGCAGCGTTCTGATTGATTTTTTAGGGAGACCTGCAAAGACACCGTTACAGTAGTCCAGTCTACTGAAGATAAAAGCATGGACAAGTTTTTCCAAGTCCTGCTGAGACATAAGTCCCTTTACCATTGATATATTCTTAAGGTGGTAATAGGATGACTTTGTAATTGTCTTAATGTGGCTGTTGAAATTCAGGTCTGAGTCCATAATTACACCAAGATTTCTGGCTTTGTCTGTTGTTTTTAACATTGTCGTTTGAAGCTGAGCGCTGACTTTTAATCGTTCCTCTTTTGCTCCAAAAACAACCACCTCAGTTTTTTCTTCATTTAATTTAAGAAAGTTCTGGCACATCCAGTCGTTAATTTGTTCAATGCACTTAGTCAGTGTTTGTATAAGACTATAGTCTCCTGGCGATAAGGTTATGTAAATTTGTGTGTCGTCCGCATAACTGTGGTAACATATTTTGTTGTTTTCCATAATCTGAGCCAGTGGAAACATGTAGATGTTAAACAGAAGAGGCCCCAGAATGGAGCCTTGGGGAACTCCGCACATCATATTTGTATGCTCAGATGTATAATTACCTATAGATACAAAGTAGTCTCTATTCTTTAAATAGGATTTAAACCAGTTTAGGACTGAGCCAGAAAGGCCAACCCAGTTTTCTAATCGGTGTAGTAATATGTCATGGTCGACCGTGTCAAATGCAGCACTGAGATCAAGTAATACTAAGACTGCAGTTTTGCCACTATCTGTGTTTAAGTGGATATACTTTTACTTTTACTTTAAATACTTTAACAAGAGCTGTCTCAGTGCTGTGGTGTGGTCGAAAACCCGACTGGAAGGCATCAAAACCATTGTTTAGTGACAAGAAAAGGTTGAGTTGTTGAAAAAACGCTTTTTCAATGATTTTACTTAAGAATGGAAGGTTAGATATCGGCCTATAGTTGCTCAGTAGTGCCGTGTCTAGATTGTTCTTTTTTAAAAGTGGCTTGATGACTGCAGTTTTCAGGGCCTTTGGGAAGATACCTGAGAGTAGAGACGTGTTTACAATCTGTAAAAGATCAGAAGACATACAATTTGAAACATTTTTGAAAAGGCCTTTTGGTAGAATATCAAGGCAACAGGAGGAGATTTTCAGATGTTGTATAATGTCCTCCAGGTTTTTATGGTTGATCATATGAAATTGTGTGATATTGGAATTTGTTTTGCCTGGACAGTGTGGTAACACATATCCCTTACTTGATATGGAGGCACTGACAGTTAGTCTAATTTTCTGAATTTTGTCTTCGAAAAAGGAGGCAAAATCATTGCAGGCCTTGGTAGATAAAAGTTCAGATGCTACTGGTACTGGAGGGTTTGTTAACCTATCAACAGTAACAAACAAAGCACATGAATTATTATTGTTTCTGGCGATAATGTCAGAGAAGAAGGACCGCCTAGCATTCCTCAGTTCCAAATTATAAATGTGAAGTCTGTCTTTATAGGTGTTATAGTGGACCTGGAGATTAGTTTTTTGCCACCTGCGTTCAGCTTTTCGACACTCTGTTTTTCCTGTTCTTACCCGTATGACATTTCTCCATGGAGATCTTGTAAATACAAGCTGCACAATTGCCCTATTAACTTACATTGTAGCTTGTTTTCGCTGCTGCCGACTGCAGCGATCATACTTTATATTGGGCCAATGTCAAAGATTGTTGTTCCCATCAGTCACTTAGACACGAAAACATAGGAAAATAGGGTCCAGGTTGAAAAAAACGGTAGTTACCCTTTAACACAGCCTTTAGTTTTTAACCCTCTTGATTGTTCTGGTCAGAACATTGTTTTAGTCAAAGCTAAAGTAAGGGCCTCTGCTTAAGCAATATCAATGACCATGATGTCACTGTGTTTAGTTTTACATGTCCATGCTCATCAGGACTTCTACAGTATCTACTGTACACTATGGCCTAGATAGACTCCGCTAGATATGTCAATCTAGCCCTTTTCTTTAGTTTTTCATTTCACTTGAATAGCTTTTACCCCTGTTGGAAGACATCAGAAACTGCTGTTGAGTTACAGAGATTAGCATTCATGTTGGTAGTGCACACAAATGTACCGTGGCATGATGTAATGCTTTCCATCTTATCAACGGCACTTAGGGTACAGCCTCAGGCCCCTCATGCCCCTTACCGTATGTGTTTAGTTTCATTACAGATGGTGGCGATGAGGCACTGTTTCCTTGAACAAGTCCTGTCTTGTACAGTTTTACAGTTGCCTTGTTTCATTGGTGAAAGAAGCAGGATGTCACACTGGAGGAAGAAGGCCACATTCTTCACTATTATTCACTAACCAGGAGTTTCCCAAAGTGGAGTCCTTATAGAGTTCCCAGTGAGTTTCTAAATCACTTGTGAAGGAGAATCTTGATGTTGTGATTCGAGGCATGCTGGAGTTTGAATGTTGTCAACAACTAAAACTGATATGTTTTATGGGTGTTAACAACCCCTTTCCTCAACTAATCTTATCCGTTTTAACAGAATACAACCTAACACACTTTAACTAATCATCAGAATGTTGTGATCAATATTGGTCATATATGTAGTACAGTTTTTGTCCCATCTAGAAGTTACACTAAATAAATGTATCACTTTAGCAACACATATTAACACCACTAATCATTTTACAATCTACATTGTTTTTGTTAAGCTTCAGTCGGCTAAAAAGCTGAATATGTATTTGCCCTGTTCCTTTTAGCTAATTTAGTTATGTCTAAGGTTTGGGACACTGGGCTGTTAAAACACATGTTTTGACATTCTAATAATAAGCAGAGGAAGCGTTGACATCTGGTTACATTTGACAGTCTGAACAAATGATCCATCTAGTTTATTCCTACTCTCTAATATAACCCACGGGAGTGTTTTCTGTCCTATATAAACCAGAGAACATAACAGTCACAGTTTTTAACACATTTACGTTGTGCAACGGGCGCAGTTTGGTTAGGTTAATAGGCACAAAAACTACTTATTTATGTTTAGACATTAAAATTGCTTATTTAAGTTTAGAAAACATTTTGGGTTAAATTCAAACGTTTAGTCACTTCCGGTTATTCACTTGGCGCTGAACGTAATGTAGCTCCGTTTGTTCTGTTTGTTCCGTTAGGTTAAAAAAATCTTGCCCTTTACTGCTATTTTCAAACAGGACACGGACACCGGTCTTCTGGTCAGAAATCCTGTTTGTTTGACCCATTGTCCCACCACCACAACCTGCCTCAGTCTGCGCTCTTATACTTTCTCACATCACTTTCTGCGTTGCTCCCGCCATAATGACTATGGCCACTAGAGGGCGCCACTGTAAACGTAAATATGAGAGGTAGTTCGCTAGGTCAGGAGTACCGTACCTGTCTAGGTCACAGCTAAGCAGAACTAACTGCATGATAGTGGAGTTGGTATTAATATTTATTCATTCTGATATCATCATTGTTATTTCTGACTGTTGCATGTGCTTAAAAACCCTTAACAATAGTATGATTTAATAACAATGCATACAAAGAATCCCCAAAAAATAAAGCAGTATTGTAGTTTCTGGGAGGAGATTTCATGACACCTACAGACTCAAAATGCATGTGAACAGCATGGAATGTTAGGGCTGAGAAAATAAAGCAGTCGCTTTAGCTTCATGTAATATTGCTCCGGGCTTCACTCTCAATATCAGCAGCACATTGCTTGAGTTCTGAACATGAACTTTGATCCAGTCCACTGCATACTTTTCATTGCCTGGAGACCATTTTCTAGATGTCTCAACTTCTGCTGATTTACATAAATAGATACATCCAAACTGATCAGGTGGTTTAATTGTTTATGTCAACTTAAAATGTTGATGTATATCAAATTAATTAAAAAGTCTGGGTTTAAAGTCTTCATAAGCCTTTAAAAAAACTTTTGCGGCACAGTGACGCTCGCAGCTATGCAGACTTACCTGTCTGAAAGGGAGCAATGAATAATTTGATCACATTTTTCATTTCACTCGAGTGCTGAACAAACAGGAATCTGTGATTAACAGTTTTAATTAGGATTCTAACTTGACAAATTCTTACAGCCTCGCAACGTGCCTAAGATGAATAAATCACTGGCCTGGGATCATCAAGCTGCCTCCTAAGTGAATGTGCCTCAAGATTACTTTGTGATTCCACAAACTGTGAGTCAGCCAAGGCTGAGTGTGTTTAACTAATCCTCTTCCCACCACATGTCAGGTGGAGGAAGTTAATGTCCACTCAATGAGCCGACTACCCCGGTCAGGTATTGGACCCCCAGTGCTCTGCAGTGTTTCTTCTTTGAATCTTGAAGGCTGGGTGTCAAAACTAAGGGGAGCCAGTGTTAGTTAGCATCACAGCATGTACGACGTCTGCACACCTGGGTTATGAGGGCACTGTAAACATAATGGCAAAACATTTGGGGAGTTTTATTTAGAGGTCGTGCACACATTTACAGTTGATACTACCAACTAGTCAGTGAAAACAAGAATATTGCCTTTTTCATAATTGATGTGATTATTTTGTTAAAGAAGAACGGACAAAAGACCCTCAAAGTCTTTCTCTGGAACTAAACAGTAGTTTTTATTAATTGGGCTTAAACTGGTATTGTTTGTTGTTTTATTGTTTATTTTGACCCCCATCAGTTGTTACCTTAGCAAACTTCAAAAATTAACTTTAAAATCATTAGGAAATGTGTTTATTATCTGCTTTTGTTCAATTTTCAATTCAGTTAAATTTTATTTATAGTATCAAATCAAAACAAGAGTTATCTCAATACCCTTTACAGATAGAGTAGGTCTAGACCATATTCTATAATTTACAAAGACCCAACAATTCCAGTAATTCCCCCAAGAGCAAGCATTCAGTGCGACAGTGGCGAGGAAAAACTCCCTTTTAGGAAGATGTGATGAACAGTGGCAATAATAGTTAATGGAACTATGACTAGAAATAGTAGTTGTAGTTCATGGCGTAGCAGGGCACTACAGGCCGTTACAGGTGTAGCAGGGCACTGCAGGGCATAGCAGGACGTAGGGTGTAGCAGGGCATAGCAGGCCACGGAGCAGGACCACGGCAACAGCTGCAACCATTATTTAGGTGCCACCCTAATCCAAGGAAAACTGCTGGGCGAAGAAAACCTAAGGACTCCAGGGAATAAGCTCAGAGCTAAGTTAGTAACAAGCATTTCTGGGACATGGATGCACACAGATGGAAAAAGAGGAGAGAGGAGCTCTTGTTGTGACTTGCTGTGACAATAACATGGCATGTACAACCTGCAAGGTGCAACTATTTTGTGTACGTGACTTACACAGGACATTTTTTTTATTGAAAAATAATGTGTAACTTAGTCGAACAGCACTATTCTCATTAACTTGACAAGTAGAGGGAGAATACTGATAGGGAGACTTACTGATTCACAATCAGTTATGATATTCAACTAGTTCAACTAATCCCTAAACATTGTGTTTATAGTGTCAGATGAGATGCTCCATAAAGCATTTATTTCCTTTTAATCACTAGTCAAGCCTGTTCTTAAAGGTACAATATGTAACATTTCTGCATTAAAATGTCTAAAAACGACCATACCTATGTTATATATTTTTTTGAGATGTGTAGTTACACTCTCCCAAATGTTTCCACCAAACTTCAAACCCAGAGAAATCTGTTATTTTATTTTCACGTCACGTTTCTATTCCTTCCTAGTCGCCCGTCAGTGGCGTCATATAACCTTTCACCCTCTAGTTGCTCGTAACTTCTTCCAAAACACGGCACCCAGATGATACGTTTGAGTGTAATTGTAAATCATACAATGTCACAGAAAAAAATACTCCTAACCATAATACTGCTTTTTCTGCCACACAGCATCATTTTGTGATTGATAACATGCCACTTTGCAACACAGTAATACAGCAGAGATCTTATTTATTGATACATATCAATATCGATCCAGTTTAACGTTACTACAATGTGTTGGTTGACAAGTAGCTAACGTTAATGCTAGCTAGCTAAGGCTTGGTGGATAACATTATAGGGTTACCACATCGTTCAACACGCTCATAAAGTTATTAGTAGCATGATTGTTTTCACCACGGATAAAAGCAGCACTGGGCTAACCCACGAATGAGTTTATCAGTAATGTTAACGTTAACTGTATAGATAAGATGACTAATCTAATGCTAATTTAGCCAGCTAGCACCCCGGTCTGTCTGCCTGGGATAACAGCTGACAACACAGCCGTCCTGGCTATTCGTTTGGTGCTGGGACATGTAGCAATAGCCAAATACTGTTAGCCCATAGCCAGCCTACAGACAGCCACCATTACAGCAATCCATACAGTATAAGTACTATACAGCACTTAACTCCGGTGCCGGGTGCTTACGACACTAACGGCAGTTTAATGAAGCATCGGGAAACAGACCATATCAGACCCATACCCAGATCCGAGTCGCAACAGCGACCATCCATAGATAGTGTTAGCTGCGTCTCCGTTAGTGCTAGCTACCGGTGTTCGTGCCAAAAATCTCCCCCCTGCCGAATTTCTCACCGCTTCGCGTTTAGCTGTCTTTACAGTTAGCTAAATTAACCCGACAAGCACCAAAACGAATAGTTAAGATTAAAGAAAAGTGAAGGGGGAGATCGTTCCGGGCAGCTTGGAGATGTTCACATCGGCCATCGGAGATTCCCCCGGCAATCCCCACCAGCACCCACACCTGTCTCTCAGGCTCGATGAATAGCTAGCTAGCGTTACAACAAGCCCCGTCCACCCCGGTGTTGAAACCATTCAAAAGGTGACAGTGACATGTGAAATATATTGCAATAGTCACAGTGTTTTAGCTGCTGGCTAACGTTAGCTTGCTGGCTCACTAGCCAGCTTGCTGGCTCACTAGCTAGCTAACTGGTCAGCTACCAATACAGATCGAATCAAGAAAAACGTAATTATGTTGGGGAAAATGCAGCTATGTTATTAGAATGACATGAATAAATCTTACTACACGTAAAGTGAATAAATTTGAATGGGTAAACGTGTACGTGAACAGATGCATTCTAATCGGCGAAGGTGTTTACAACTCCCATAATTCCACGCAACTTACCAACGTCATCAAAAGTCTGTGTTTACAATCCATTGTTTTGGTTGAGAGACCCCTAGCAGCAGAAAGTTACATATTGTACGTTTAAATGCATTAAATGTAAATGTATATCTACAAAAAGTACTGCACTGTACGTTTTATAATAGCAGTTTGGTTAGAGTTGTAGATGGAGATACGCACCATCCCTCAACCCCCGTGACCCGCCCTAATTCCAAATTTAAACATCAGTAATGTGCACTGGTGTTTGAAATTCCATTGTGAAATGTTAGATTTAAATCTTGATGATATGCATCGTAACTATTGTAATCAGACATCCCAAGCTTCGCCTCCATTATTAATTGTCCAAAGCATAATGATTTATTGTAGTCCTGCAGAATGATTATTAATTTTATGGTTGATTATACCTGTGGGCGGCAACAACACTGTTCTGCATATAAGTGTCTGCTAAATGAAAAAGTATTCTTCACATGAAAATATGTCCTTGGAGAAACAACAGCTCATTTTTACTTTAATCAAACATATGTAAAAGTGCTGTTGATTAAGGATATTGTGGGTTGCACTCAGAGGGGAAATAGGTAATGAACATTATCTAATTATTTTCTTTGTTCAGACTTGCAAAGGACAGAAAACTTTTATTGAGTATGCAGATAAGTCCATGTAACTGTTCTTTTAAACCATATTCATGCTGTAACACGGCAGGTACTTCAGTTCTGCACCCCAAACTGCACCTGCACCGCAACAGAAACCTGCGGCCCCAGTGTATCACACTGGTGTGACACTGGTAGTTTACATTCCAAAGGAACAGCGGAGAGTGACAGGAGTGTGTGTACAATACAAGCTGCTCTCAGCCAGGCAAGTCTGGGTACGCCTGAGCCGCAAACAGCAGGCCAAGTTCAAACTTCACTTTGAGAATCACTGGGATCTCAACACTTAGAGGAATGCACAGGTGCAGACACTCAGCAGCAGACCATCCCGGCTAACACTTGATCAATTTGACACTTTGCAGGGCCAATGCCAATGACAAGTTCCTGTTGGATTGTGATTGAGCCTCCTGCAACAAAAGAAAGAAAAGTCCATTGAGCTGCATTTTTTCCTTGCCTCCGGTCTTGCAGTAACCTGGCTTAGAAAATCCCTTTTCACTCTCCTGCTCATTTACAGCATCACAGCTGATGGTTGTGTAATAACGCTTTAACTCTGATGAGCTTGGCATTGGTATCCAGTGGCATATTCATCTGTCCATGTCCAATTAATCAATACTGAATCACATGCTGGTGCTCTTACTTTTACTGATGTCAGCTGACATGTTTTCCCTGGGATCACATTCCTAAAGAATAGAGTGCATGCATATATTTACAACCCCAAATCAGAAAAAGTTGGGACAGTATGAAAAACACAAATAAAAAAAGAAAGTAGTGATTACTAAATGTACTTTGACTTGTATTTCATTGCAGAAAATGTGAACACAAAATATTTCATGTTTTGTCTGGTCAACTTAATTTCATTTGTAAATATACATCCTTTCCTGTCATTCAGACCTGCAACACATTCCAAAAAAGGTTGGGACAGGAGCAATTTAGGGCTAGTAATCAGGTAAATTGGTTAAATAATGATGTGATTTGAAACAGGTGATGTCAACAGGTGATTGTAATTATGATTTGGTACAAAAGCAGCATCCAAGAAAGGTCTAGTCCTTTAGGAGCAAAAATGGGCCGAGGATCGCCAGTTTCACAACAAATACATGAGAAAATTATTGAAATGTTTAAAACAATGTTCCTCAAAGAAAGATAGGAAGACATTTGCTTATTTCACCTTCAACAGTGCATGACATAATTAAAAGATTCAAGGAATGAGGAGGAATTTCAGTGCGTAAAGGACGCAAGCCTAAGCTGAACAACCGTGATCTCTGATCACTCAGGCGGCACTGCATCAAGAATCGTCATTCATCTATAAGCGATATCACCACATGGGCTCAGGACTACTTTGGCAAACCTTTGTCAAGTACCACAATACGTAGTTACAGCCACAAATGCCAGTTAAAGCTGTACTGTGCCAAAAGGAAGCCCTATGTTAACAGTGTCCAGAAGCGCCGTCGACTTCTCTGGGCTCGGAGGCATCTGGGATGGACCATTACACAGTGGAAATGTGTACTGTGGTGAGATGAATCAGTATTTCAGGTATTTTTTGGGAAAAATGGATGCCGTGTGCTCCAGACTAAAGAAGAAAAGGATCATCCAGACTGTTACCAGCAACAAGTCCAAAAGCCAGGGTCTGTCATGGTATGGGGTTGTGTCAGTGCCCTTGGCAAAGGTAACTTGCACTTTGTGATGGCACCATTAATGCTGAAAAGTACATAGAGATTTTGGAGCACAATATGCTGCCTTCAAGAAGACATCTTTTCCAGGGACGTCCATGCATATTTCAACAAGATAATGCAAAACCACATTCTGCACACATTACAACGTCCTGGCTGCGGAGGAAGAGGATACGGGTACTTGACTGGACTGCCTGCAGTCTTGACCTGTCTCCAATAGAGAATGTGTGGCGCATTTTGAAGCGCAAAATGCGACAACGAAGACCCCGTACTGTTGCCCACCTTAAAACTTGTTTGCAGCAAGAATGGGACAAAATTACACCTGAAACACTTCATCACTTGGTGTCTTCAGTCCCTAAACGTCTTTTAAGTGTTGTGGAAAGGAATGGCAACATTACAAAGTGGTAGGCTAAATGCTTTACTGTTCCAACTTTTTTTGAAATGTGTTGGAAGAAAAACCCAATAAAAATCATGAGGAACACATTAAATTATGTGCTGTTGTATTGTCTGCAATGAAATACAAGTCAAAGTACATTTAGAAATCACTACTTTCTTTTTTTATTTGTGTTTTCCATACTGTCCCAACTTTTTCTGATTTGGGGTTGTACATACTAGCACATTTTTGCTGTATTTATTAATATTGTGTAGCAATCAGTCAGGAGAGAAACTCAGAAGAGTTCCATTTGCAGCTTCATTGATCACAAGAGATATTACTGTCCCTCAAACAAAATTTCCCATGGCTTTCATTAACTAAATTAGATTAAATATCCAATTAAATAGCTTCACTCAAAAAATTAGAAAGGAAGGACATGATGTAGTGTTTTAATGATACTGATTAGGGATGTTGCTTAACATCACAGCAGTCTTATCCTAAATTGGATGTGTATTTAACTAGAATAGTACCTCTGACACACTGCTGAGGAGGGAAGACAGCACTCTGTTCACCCCGTCCTCTCCAGCCACTGAGAAGGAGAGGCAGATTAATTAACAGACCTTTGCAGCCAATGAAGACAGGTGGCAATAATCCTGACAAGAGACAGATCTGAAGCCTCTCATACAAAACCAATTTCAACTGCACTCCATTTTTCAAAAGCTCATCAGGGTGAAGAACGAGGGAGTTGAACCCGTGTGGCTGCAGAATTTGTTTCTCTCTGATTGCCTTGTCAGGATATCTTATCTGATGGCAGATGACCAAAACCCCACCCTTCACAGACAAACTCTCTTTCTCTCTCTCTCTGACACACAAAGTGTTTTTACACAATGCATTCTGTGTCTTTCCCACTCACACACATCCTCTCGCACTGTCTTACACTTCCCTACAAAGACACACACCGCCAGAACTGAGGTTTCCGCCAAGTTTCAGTCGGTGCACTTGTCAAGCTTTCCATTCTCACACGGCACAAATGCAGTTTACAATAATAACAGATAGATAACAGGGGTAGATTTACCACTCAGAATTATTCTAATATTTAAAACAAACAGAGGTCTACAAAAGCAGGCTGCTTACTTCTACTCAGGGGCCTTCAATTCTGTAGGCAGAAATAACAACCGACACTGGAAGATTTTATCAGCTGTAGCTAGCTAGCTTTTTAAGCTAATGATAGCTCCATGATGTGTTTAAAAACGATGGCTCCTCCTCCGGAAGAGCAACCCATTAAAGAGTAGTACACCCCATTAAACCATTAAAATGTGTCTCGTATCCAGATTGTATCTAGATGTGATTTAACCAGATTACATTTAAACCTGCTACTAATATGTGTCTGCAGTATCCACATTTGAGATCTGATTGAGATCCATCCAATCGCTCTGTCCAGCTTGTTAGGGTTGTGGGTTTCTGTTGTCATGTTTCCTGTTTTATTTTGTTAACTCTTGCTCTGTGTTTTGATTGATTCCTGTTTCCTTGTTATTTGTTCGGTTTTTCCTGTACTCATCTTGTATGTTTCACTTGGTTTACTTCCTGTATTATTTTGCAGTGTTTGGTTTCATGTGTCTTGGTTTAGCTTTATTTCCTGTTTGAGTCTGATTTGCTTGCTTTTCACCTGTTTGCTCCCTCCCTGCTTGTTTGTCCCTGTATTTAATGTCCTCTTTTCTGTTAAGTCCTTGTCATGTCATCGTCTATTGTCGAGTTTGTCAGCTTATTCCCTGTTTACGTCTTCACGTGTTGGAATGTTTGGACTCATCTAGTCGCTTTGGATCTTTCTTGTCTTTATTTGGATTTCCACTCTTGTTTGGTTTCTTGCTTGTCATCCACACGTAAGCCTAGATTTAAATAAATGATACACCTAAACCTGCTCGTCGTTATGCCTTACATTTTGGGTCCAGAAATCCAGTTCCTGCCTAAGCACTCAGCCAGCCCTGACACAGCTCAAACAACCGAACCTCGCTGCTGCAGTAGTTGGTTGTTATAGAGGTGAGGCGGCCGTTCATTCCCACCTGTAATTAGAGCTGCCCACTTGTGATCAGATCACTCAGATCGGATTTTAATACCAGGTGAAAATGGAGCCAATGCATCCCTCCGGTTTGACCGATCGGTTCGCAAACCGTTTCACAGTGCATTTTGGGTGTATATACACCTGTACTTTCATGTGATCAAGCATATCTGATTGCAATCCAATCACCCAAAACACATTTTAATGCCAGGTGTAAATGGAGTCTTAGATATACTAATGATATGCTAACTCTTGGCCTAGGAAGTAACAATGTGGGTATACCTTTGCTCTTGTGTTTTGGTTTTGAAAAGGCTATAAAAAGACATCACACTCCAAACTCTTTAGATACAGAGAATACAGCCCCATCCACACCACTTCAACATTTGGAGAAATCCAAGGACTTGCTAATATTGCTATGATTTGGACAGTCCCTGTTTGGTAGAGGGGTCAATCAAACGGTCAATTCATTCTTCTTTTTACCTGTGATTATACTTAATTTCACTGCCTTGTTTTGTTGGTCTAACTCATCAAAAGTGCTGCAAAACTTTTCTAACTAACAAAACTAAATTCTTTTCACAGAGGGCTTTAAATCTGGCTATTTATCTTAATAATTGTCTTAGGTACAATGAAGTTATAATAACGCTACCATCCATTGGCAATTAGTACATAATAATGTGCTGCACTTGCATTAATGTGATTGAGCATGTCTGCTTATAGGGATATGCATATGTAACATTCTTTCCTTTCCTTTCCACCACTCAAGCTAACCCTCCCCAAGAGAGCCTCAGTGGTCGATGATAGGACCCACCCTGACTGTCCAAACACCGCTCCCTCAGGGACATTAATTTCCAAGCAGTCCCATGAGTGAGTCAAAAGAGAGAGAGCTCACTGAGCATGAAGAGTAGGGAGTGAAAACCACACTTCTCTGTTAAAAAAAGTCTATTTTTTTCTCAGGGAGAAAGTATAATGGCAAATTAATTTCCCAGAGATTAATGTACAAGGTAAATATTTTAGTGCGAGTACTTATCTTCTAAAAAGTCAGAGGATGGACAATTCCTCACTCCCTTCCCCCTGCCCTGCTCTCCCCAGTGTGGGTTGAAACAGCTTAGATGCATAAGGAGTCTAATGAGAGAAGAGATTCCGAGCTGCCTGATGGCTCTCATCAATCACCTTTCTCCTTTGGAGGTGTGATGCCGGTCGGGGGAAGGGGCCACGGAGGGTCAGATGGGAGGGAAGGCATCAGGCTTTTAATCTCAATAAGTTAATGGACTTTCTTGTCTGGTCCTGCTAAGTAGAACTTCATCTCTGTTGTTAGCAAACAGGCAGCATGTACACAGGAGACTGTCTCTGGTGCTGCTCGGCATTTCCACATTACCCAGTTAATTTGTGTTGCAATTGAAATTAGGAGATCTAACTAAAGTTTGTTGATACGCTGATAACGGGCAGTTAAAGGTTACTAAGTACTGTGTTCAGAAAAACAAATCCAGATATCTCATGCAGCAGGTATACATGGTACAGTTAATTTAGCATCTTATGGCAAATGTGTATGATTCTTCATTTAGCTGAATGAATAAACAGTAATGGTCCGTGTAACGGTCCGTGTAACGGTCCGTGTAACGCTTATCAGTTCAATTTTCTAAACACAAACGGACATTTGGAAAAACAGAAAAATGGGTTAAAATTAGGGCTGTCAAATGATTAAAACTTTTAATCAAATAAATCACAATTTTCAGTGGATTAATCATGATTAATCACTATTTGCAATTACACCTGAATCCTAACCATTTTTTTCTGAAATGCATACCAAAAGATACTAGTGCTGTCAAGCAATTAAAATATTTAATCGCATTAATGTCATAGTTAACTCGCGATTAATTGCACATTTTTATCTATTCTAAATGTCCCTTGATTTCTTTTTGTCCCATTATATTTTCTCATTTTAATTCTCTTATCAGCATGGAAAAGTAGATTGGCTTGCTTTGTGACAATGTTTTTTTATTGAAAACAACATTGTCATATACGTTCTGTTCAATTTCACACTAACATTCACACTTGGAGCTAATAATCTGTCACATAATGTAACGCTGTTACCTCGATTTTCCATTGCAGGTAGTACTGCCTCATGCCTGAGGCGAGCGTGGCTCGTCCTACTGTCTATGGGCTCATAGCGTCGTCAGTTCTCTTAATACATCCATGCGTCAGCGGCATAGCCGTCGTCATAGCAACTGGTTTCCCGTGACTCATTTCCTGGTTCTCGTTCTCGTTCATAACCAACGTAAAATCAAGGAGAGGGTTTTCCTGCTCCAGGTTTCCCACCGTGGTCAGAAAGAACAGAGGAGACACTTTGTTTCTCTCACTGACTGTAGAGTTACTACTCGCTCCGAAGCTAATCGCCATGACGAGCCTACTAGCTACGCGGCTAGCAAGCTCAAACCATACTGTCTTTGGCTGGCTCAAACCCAACCGGCCGCGGCTTGTGTCTGTTTTGTTTCCGGTCTGCGAAATTACAAGACCCGCCCTTCAATCACTACTATTGGCCAGGCGTCCAAGGTAACGTAACTCCATTCGTTCAGGTCCTATCCCCTGACCAATCCACTATCCTAACTACTCGCGGTGAAATGCCTAAACCAAACCAATCAGCTGCTTCGTAGGGCGGGACATGGCGTGGCCATAGACAGTTAAAGAAGTGGACTAACAGATCCCGTTGCTCTCTCTATGCGTTAAAGTGCGTTAAAAAAATTATCGGCATTAAAATGGGTTTGCGTTAACGCCGTTAATAACGCGTTAAACTGACAGCCCTAGTTAAAATATCCAATTTTTCATTTTTTTCCACCTTGACAAATTAAAAAATTGGATCTTTAACCCGTTTTTCCAATTTTCTGTTGTTATTCAGAGGATCAGAAATTTAGAAAATTACAAAATTGCGTCTGGGCTCCAATTATTCAATACTGCAATGATATTCTTTCCCTCGTACCGCCTATAGTTACCAACGATTGGTTGGCTGTTATCGTGGGTGTGTCTGGATGTGTTTAGGCGGGCATTCAAGACGACTCGGGGCAGTCATGTCAACGCTGGATAATTACGAGAATATAATTCTGAATCTTGCTGAGAAGAGGGGAGATAAATGTTCGATGGTGAATGAATGAAGCAACATGAACATAGCATAGCAACAACAATCCCTTTTTTTCTTTTGAGTCTGACCATCTCAGCGCCACCTTTCCCTTTTCTTTTTTGGCTTCCCCATTGAAATAAGAGGCTGCTGCGGCCCGCCGTACGTTGAGCAGAGGCTGACCAGCGGGCAGCGGCCGGGCAGCGGATGGTGTGGCTAAGAACTTGCAATGTAGCCTATAACTATTATCAGACTGGCCCTCGCGGCCTCAAAACAGACACTACCGGGAAAAGTCCCGACTTGATTGCCACTCGGCCTCTGAGTGGTCCTGTGTATAGGCGGAGGATGACACTTTAAATATAGACACTAGGCGATCTTGATTCAAGTCTGTGCTGGATATTGACAAGCGTTTCACCTCTCGGTGAACGCTGAATGTTTTTCGTTAGTCGACTTCCAACCAAGCCCCCAGGAGGAGCGCCAAGTCTATATGCCGCCATGGGCTTAGCGTATAGCGGTGGTACTGCACTCCATGGCCCAGAAAGACTTTTCACATAGACTTTACATGGCGAAAGAAACGTCTATATTTCAGCGAATAATTTGTTTCAGGGTATATAAACTTACCAGTCCGAACACTTAAAGGTTCCTTGTTTAAAATGTCATGTTTTTTAACATTTTTAACATTCACTAGTAGCGAATACAGAATTATTAAATTAGAAATGATGAACGCGCATAATGGACGCGAGCAGACCCGCGGGACTGCGCCGCCCACTCACATGACTGTTCTCCCGAGGTCATGTAGCGAGCTGTAATAAATATTAGCGTTAGCTAATGGTTGTGATGTGTGTGTTTGTAAAGCCTGTTACATGGATGAAACGTCATTAGCGTTTCCCAAACTGGTGGGGCTATCAGCTAGCTAGCTAGTTGCTAACATCAGGGGTAGCTAGCTAGCTATATGCCTACACAACGTTACTACAGACATAGTGATTACATTGCCTTGGTTCTCTCTTATGATACACCCGAGGGCTGTATGCTGTAAAGCTTGTAACGTGGATGAAGAATGAAGCCATGGATGAGCTTTGTTCACTAAACTGCAGGCTAACTGCTAGCGCTAGTTAGTAGCTAGCTAGCTAGCTAGTAGCACGACATTATTATTAAATCTCCTTGGTTGTCTAGCTAAATACATCTATCGTTTATTTAGCTAAGCATGTAAACGATCGGGAACAACGAAAACACAATGTTTAACGTCAGTGAATGTTTTAGACAACAAAAACGGCGAGTTTGTGAGTTCGCCACTTGTAAGAGACACGCTCATGAACGAGCATGTTGTTATCGGTTGCTAAGACAACGCAAACAAATTGTTGCTAGTGCGCGTGTCCATTGTGACGTCATGGGCCAAGAATGCGGAAAATCCGAGCTCCATGTTGTCTTAATGCGCTTTTGAGCACTCTCATTGGAACGTACGGGGCTTCCCGCCGAACGCTGTATCCAGTTCTCTTAATACATCCATGCTTCCAACACATCGTCCATTCTCATTCTGTCTTTCGGTCTGGCTGCTGAATGTGCTCGAATGGGGGGGCGGGGGCGGGCGGAGCTAGGCGGAACGAGGGAGAGAATATCATTGCAGTATTGAATAATTGGAGCAGACGCAATTTTGTAATTTTCTAAATTTCTGATCCTCTGAATAAAAACAGAAAATTGGAAAAACGGGTTAAAGATCCAATTTTTAAATTTGTCAAGGTGGAAAGAAATGAAAAATTGGATATTTTAACCCATTTTTCTGTTTTTCCAAATGTCCGTTTGTGTTTAGAAAATTGAACTGATAAGCGTTACATGGACCAGTAATCATCCCAAAACTAATAAACCACACAGGACACAATACTATGATTGATAACATCCCCGAACATGACATCTGCAGGTGGAATTGACAGTTAGCTAACCCTGCTCCCTGAAAAAATGAATGTCTAAATTATCACAGCTTAGCCACCGTAACTGTCCTGCCAAGTTTTAGGGCCTTCGTGGTTTTATTTTTTCATCTTTCCAAAACACAAAAGCAAAATTATAAAAAAAAAATTGATTTTAGTTTTGTCTGCTTTATGGAAAGCTGCTAATGTTAGCATGCCTTGCTACATAGCTCACTACCTAAATTCATGGATGTATTATAACAACTGGAGCAGCCCATAATGCAGGCACACTACAGACCTCCGCTGGCCGAGCCAGCTACTTTCGGTTTAGCGCTCCATTAACTAAAATGGAGATTAAATGATTTAATTGTGCGGCTCTCGTAGACTTTCCAAATGTCATCTGAGCAAATTGAAATTCTGTCATTAAGCGAGGTTGTGACACACGGAAAAAAATTATCCACTGATTTATAGACGTGTAAGTCCGAGGAATAAGTATATTTGGGCCGGAGGGCATCATGTGTCGGACCGGGAGTTGCAATTCCACTGTTTGGCCACTGTGTTCAATTTGTGTCAAAGCTATGCGCACTTCCTGGGGGCCTGCCTAAAATAGTACTGGTTCTGTGACGTTAACCTAAGATTTAGATTTTTTTTTCTACTAGATAAGTGAAACATCTACATGTAACTTTAAATTGAGGACTCTCTGTGTGTGCATATGTGTGTGGGTCTTTCAAGCCTGCCCAAAAGACATTGAAGGCTGTTGTACAAGCCCCTGTCCAGCAGTGGGAGCGGAGCAGTGTTTAGAGAATTTACACAATAAAGTTATATATTTTTTTTTTTTAAATACTGGGAACCAAGTAATTCAATTCAATTCAATTCAATTCAATTCAATTTTATTTATAGTATCAAATCATAATAGGAGTTATCTCAAGACACTTTACAGATAGAGTAGGTCTAGACCACACTATAATTTACAAAAAACCCAACAAGTCCCCCCAAGAGCAAGCACTAGTGCAACAGTGGCAAGGAAAAACTCCCTTTTAGGAAGAAACCTCGGACAGACCCAGGCTCTTGGTAGGAGGTGTCTGCTGGCCGTTGGGGTGCATCACAGTATAGTAAATAAACAGTGGTTAGAAAAAGTGGGTGTAGTAGTGCAGGGAGCAGCACGGCATAGCAGGGTATTTCTCAGCAGAACCACGGCAACAGCTGGAACCAAGATTTTGGTGCCATCCTAATCCCAGGATTTCATCCTGGGTGAAAAAGAAACAGAAAGACTCCGGGGAGCAAGCTCCCCAGAGCTAGGTTAGTAACAAGCATTTCTAGGACAGAGAAGCAGGTGGGCCGGGCTTGGCAGATACTACAACTCCTCACTCCCTAACCATAAGCTTTATCAAAGAGGAGAGTTTTAAGTTTACTCTTAAATGTGGTGACAGTATCTGCCTCCCGGACCCAGACTGGGAGCTGGTTCCACAGGAGTGGAGCCTGATAGCTAAAGGCTCTGGCTCCCATTCTACTTTTAGAGACTCTAGGAACCACTAGTAACTCAGCATTCTGGGAGCGCAGTGCTCTAGTGGGACAGTAAGGTACTATGAGCTCTTTGAGATACGATGGTGCTTGACCATTTAGAGCTTTGTAGGTCAGGAGGAGGATTTTAAATTCAATCCTGGATTTTACAGGGAGCCAATGCAGAGAAGCTAATACGGGAGTAATATGATCTCTTTTCTTAGTTCTTGTCAGTACACGAGCTGCAGCATTCTGGATCAGCTGGAGAGTCTTAAGTGACTTGTTTGAGCATCCTGATAGTAAGGAATTACAATAGTCCAGCCTGGAAGTAACGAAGGCATGGACTAGTTTTTCAGCATCATTCTGAGACAGGATGTTCCTTATTTTGGCAATGTTACGAAGATGAAAAAAGGCTGTTCTTGAGGTTTGTTTTAAGTGGGCATTAAAGGATATATCCTGGTCAAAAATAACTCCTAGATTTCTGACAGTAGTGCTGGAGGCCAGGGCAATACCATCCAAGGTAGCTATATCTTTGGATATTGAGGATCGGAGGTGTTTAGTACCCAGCACAATCACCTCAGTTTTGCTTGAGTTTAGCATCAGAAAGTTGTAGGTCATCCATGATTTTATATCTGTAATACATGCTTGAAGTTTAGCTAATTGACTGATTTCATCTGGTTTGATTGATAAGTATAATTGGGTGTCATCTGCATAACAGTGAAAGTTTATTGAGTGTTTCCTAATAATATTACCTAGAGGAAGCATATATAAGGAGAATAGAATTGGTCCAAGCACTGAGCCTTGTGGAACGCCATGGTTAACTTTAGCGTACTTGGAGGATTTGTCATTAACATTAACAAATTGAGATCGATCAGAGAAATAGGACTTAAACCAGCTCAGTGCGATTCCTGTAATACCAGCTAAGTGTTCCAGTCTCTGTAACAGGATGGTATGGTCAATAGTGTCAAAGGCAGCACTAAGATCTAGTAAGACAAGTATGGAAACAAGTCCTTTGTCTGAAGCAATTAGAAGGTCGTTAGTAATTTTCACCAGTGCCGTCTCTGTGCTATGATGCTTTCTAAATCCTGACTGAAAGTCCTCAAATACACTATTGCTATGTAGGAAATCACATAACTGATTAGCAACTACCTTCTCAAGGATTTTGGAGAGGAAGGGAAGATTAGATATTGGTCTATAGTTAGCCAAGACCTCAGGATCGAGGGTGGTTTTTTTCAGAATAGGTTTAATCACAGCTACTTTAAATGACTGTGGTACATAACCTGTTAATAAGGACATATTAATCATATCTAATAATGAAATGTTAACCAGTGGTAGCGCTTCTTTAAGTAACCTCGTTGGGATGGGGTCTAAGAGACAGGTAGATGGCTTAGCTGAAGAGACTCTTAGCATTAATTGTTGAAGGTTTATAGGGTAAAAGCAGTCTAAGTATATGTCAGGTCTTGTTGTTCCTTCTAGCAGTCCTGCATTTGAAAGTGAACTGTTAGAAGTTGAGGGCAAGAGGTGATTAATTTTATCTCTAATTGTTATAATTTTATCATCAAAGAAGCTCATGAAGTCGTCACTACTCAGAGCTATAGGAATAGATGGCTCAGTAGAGCTGTGACTGTCTGTCAGCCTGGCTACAGTGCTGAAAAGAAACCTTGGGTTGTTCTTATTTTCTTCTATTATTGATGAGTAATAGTCTGATCTGGCATTTCTGAGGGCCTTCCTATAGGTTTTCAGACTGTCTTGCCAATCTAAACGAGATTCTTCCAGTTTGGTGGAACGCCATTTACTTTCCAGTTTTCGCGAGATTTGTTTTAGTTTGCGAGTTTGGGAGTTATACCAAGGTGCTAGTTTCCTTTGCTTCCTCGTCTTCTTTTTGAGGGGAGCAACAGAGTCTAAAGTCGTCCGTAGGCAGGCCGTAGCACTGTCTACAAAATTATCAATTTGGGAAGGACTGAAGTTAACAAAAAGGTCCTCTGTTATATTAAAGCATGACATTGAGTTAAATGCTGTTGGAATATCTTCCTTAAATTTAGCTATAGCACTGTCAGATAGGCATCTAGTGTAGAAGCTTTTATCTAATTTCATATAGTCGGGTAGTAAGAATTCAAAAGTTATTAAAAAATGGTCTGATAATAAACGATTCTGCGGAAATACAATTAAATCTTCAATTTCGATGCCGTATGCCAGCACAAGGTCGAGGGTGTGGTTAAAACAGTGAGTGGCCTTATGCACACTCTGACTGAAACCAATTGAATCTAATAGTGAGTTGAAAGCAATACTAAGGCTGTCTAAGTAATCAGCCCATTCCGAACGGGCACACTCTTCAAACATGCACTGCACTAGTATTGTCTGAAAATACAAAAGCTATAAGCATATATCTTACCTCTGTGTTGAATGTTTCTGATGAGTTTTTGCCTGGGACCTGTCAGCTTTAGCTAACAGTCCTTTTAGCCTCATTCCAGCCTCATGAGCATGATATTATGTAATGTACATAACCATCAAAAACATAATTTAGACTTCTCTTTTCAGGGTTTTTATATTTAAACCAGACAGCTGAAAACATTACAAAGTCTGCCACAGATACAATTTCTACTCAACTCACAGAGCTAACGTTAATTAGCCTATCTAGCGAGTTACAGCTGATATAATCTCACAACAGCATGTAGCCTGCTTTGTCTGACATCAAGGACACATTTTCCAAAATTACTTTGAATTTAGAGTGGTCAATCTGCCTTCATTATCACTGTACACTGCATATGTGCCGTCCTAATTCAAAGCTTGATAGGCATAGCAAAAGTAACAAAAGGGGATCAAATTATAAATCATTCATTAATCTGACTATGGTATGCCGTATCATCCCTTTCTCTCTGTAGGTGTTTGTTCCCAACCAAGCGTTACATCTGACAACACTAAAACTTGTATGTAATTAGTGTTTTGATATTATATCAGAGAGACTGTTACAGTCATTTAAATGGCAGGTCAAACATGTGTGACCATGACTTTATAAGGATAATATTGTATTTTTGCCTTTGTCCCCTTTGCTGTACCCATGTGACAGATCTGGTTAATTAATTATCTCCATGCTGGACAATGTGTTGGTTGTACTTCTGGAGGGAGAGGGGGTAATGTGGAAAATATGCAGAAAATGTATTTGGGTTGACTGTCCGGTTATTAATAATGATTGTGTTTGGATAAATAGTGCCCTACTTTCAGAATCTGTGGATCTAAATATTCCCAATAGGCTGCTTCCCTCCTGTATTGATTGATTGGTATAGTGTTTAAAGGTCATAGTCATAAAACATCAGGATGTAATTAACACACTGTGATTTTTTTAACCAGGGGTTAATGCATTGCATGTTGACTTTTAAGTTATAGTTTCACAGTCTAGTGTGGATTACCGCGTGTTATTTGAATGTAAGATTAGGTGCAGAGGAAATGCAATTTGGTGTTCCTTACAAAAAAAAGGGGCAGGTAGGTCTGCCAGGCCTGTGATACATATCCTCATATAGTGTGTCCTTAATCATAGTTTCCTTCAAGGAATGGATGGACTATTGTGTCTCCTTTTCACTCTGAACCAGCCTCCAAAATTCTAAAACCCTGCTTAAATTCAGATGTGATAGTCTGTCTCCTTACAGTTACCAGTCTTGTATAAAGTACTTGAAAGCAATACTTGAGTAAAAATACAAGTATCGTACCAGAAAATGACTTGGGTAGAAGTTAAAGTCACCTTTTAGAATATTACTTGAGTAAAAGTTTTAAAGTATCTGATATTTACTGTACTTAAGTATCAAAAGTCATTTTCTGATATTAAATGAACTTCATTTTTAGAAGTAAAAGTGAAGAAAAACTTTGATTGTGGCTTCCTTATAATAAAGCATAATATTCAGGGTTTCCACACATACTTAAACATCTAATTCAAAGATTGACATTAAGAAAGAAAATAACAGAAACAGAATTTTCATTTTTTTGTGAGGAAGAATCTTTCACTCCAACTTGCAAGTAATGAAGATGCTTAGGGGAAATGTAGTGAAGTAATAGTATACATTTTATTTAGTACAGTAACAAAGTATTTCTACTTCATTACATTATAACACTGATGGCTACTTTACTCATCTTCTTCACAGATAGTAAACAAGGCTGAGGCAGAGGGAATACAATGAACATATTGAGTTGCTTTTAAAGCTAAAGTTTGAGAAATTCTAAGTAATCACAACAAAACTGTCGGCACGTCCACATGATACAAGCCTTCCGTGATCGCGCACACTGTTGCTAGTAGCCAAGGAGGACACGGAGGATTAAAAAAACACGATGGACTCTTCAGAAGAGGTAATTATCTTCACTCAAGTTTCTGCTCCTGAAAGTCACCGGACGACACAATCTTCTGAAGATATCCATACTGAGAAATAGAGAAAAAGAGAGTTGTGTGGAGCTGATTAACTTTATAGCAACTCTTAATAATGGCTTGAATGTAACGGTCGTTCATTAATATCAAAAAGTTACGCACTAAAGCTTTAACCTGATTCAAACTGGCTTGGCCTTGATATGACTAAAGGCTGAGGTCCCACTGATCGGTGTGATGCTAAAAGCTTCATTCAAACGTGCCTTCTCTTATGATTGTCCCCAAAATGTGTTCAATTGTTTTCGACCAAACCTTAAGGACTGACCACCACACTAAGTTCCATTTTTTTAATAGCTTTGTATTATCAGTTTCTATATCTTAATAACAAAAGAAAGCCTTCATTGTGTGGCAACACATTGGCTCTGTTACCTTGAGAGTGGAGTCTATTCATATTCCCTCTAAGATTGAAAACACGTGGTTTGGTTTGTGAAGACATTTATCTGAATGTCTGTGCTTTCTTTGGCAAAAAAGATGTAATAGCTTACTTTTTTCTTTCTCTCTCTAATAACCTGGGCAAAGACGAAACTGGTATGCATTATGAAACCAAATGCGAAAAGATTTATAAATTCAACATTAGCTTTTGATGTATGATTAATTAACTATTCATTTGATAGAAATCTTATTAGTTGCCATGTCCCAAGTTTTAATTTTTTTTATTTTTTTAAATGTAATGACCTGACTGTGAACCTGATTAACAGCTTTGGCTTGTTAAGAGTCAATTTTAAAAATCAGCCAGGATGTTGACAATGGTTTTGTTTAATAGAGCCTATATTTGAAAAATAACCACTTTTACTGACTTGCGTGGATACAGTGGCTCAAACCCAATGGATCCAGTATAGAAAGGATGGAATGTGACATTAGCACAGTATTTACAAATTCCTTGGCTGTAATGTTTATCTGACAATCCTTACTATGCATATCACAAAGAGAGTTTATAATCTAAAAACACAAAAAGGTGTTTGGTTTTCATTTGGCTGCACCACTATTCCACCTTGAGAAGGAAAAATTACCACAAAAGAACCCGATATGAGTGGAAATCACAACCCAGTAATTTAATCAGAGTGACTAAAATGAAAGGAGGCAAAAGTTCAGGATCTGAATGCAATGAAATGTATCAGTTCCTTAGAACCTACTGACATAGCTCACTTGTGGAGGAGCAAGCCTAGACAGAGAGAACTGAGTAATGAAGATGGATGCATTCTGTTATCAGGCAGCCACTTACTGGGGCTTGATGTAACCTTAAACATTGAGGATAGCTCAGTTGCACAAAGAATCTAATTAATGAATAGCAGCCATGAAAGAGGACAAGGCAAGTGTGCATTTGCAGATGAATTCCAGACACTAATCAAACGCTGTTCAAGTGGTTTGGTTTGTCTCCAGAGCAAGGCGATATTTGGCGAGGATTTAAGGCAATGTTTGCATGCCGGCTTGATGACTGCATGCATGCTTCAGTTTTTTTATGCATGTGCCTGTGTTTTATGTTTAATTTCTGTTTAACTGTTTATACAGTTTTTGAAGTGCCAAGCCAGAGGTAAAAAAGGACTGAATGTAGAGAGGTTGTATTATTGAGTTTATTCCAACAATAGGGGTTTGTTCATTCTCCATTATGGGGTCACACTACAATTACTAGGATTTCTGTTTAGGTAAAATTGTGTCCTGTTTTAATCGTTGCCACTGTAGCTCAGTATATATTGATTATTTTAAGCTGGAAACACACTACACAATTTAAAACTCAATGGCCACTACACGAGTTTTGTGTACAACCAGTCAGGGCACATTTTTGTAATGATATGTTTAAGGTAAACAACTTTATTTAATGACTAAAATCTGGATGTGATCCATGTGATCCATTCTTTACTTCTTTAGAATAGAATAGAATGCCTTCATTGTCATTGCATATAAAGACAAAATTAAAATTGCACTTCCCCTGGTGCTGACACATAGTATGACAAAACAACATAGATAAATAAGTAAATAAATTACTGTGTCATGCCTGTATTTTGCCTGTATGACATTAATTAAGCCAAATCTTTTCACACTTGGTAAAGATTTTAACAAGACTTAGGCCTACTCCACATGTACATGGGTAAGTAGCTTTTCTATGCATTTTGGCCTTTCGTCCACACCAAAATAGCGTTTTGGGTCACTGTAAACAAAGCTTTATGAAAACTCTGGATAGGGTAAATAGCTCATGTTACTGTATTGTGTGAACAGTTAACTTCATTTAATATTTTATGTGGCGTTTTCTTTTGCATGGTGCAAATGTTCCTATTACTACTACTACTATTTTGCAGAGCCGCTGTCGCTGCGACCGGAGAGTAGCGCCGGCCAAGACAATTGTGATTGGTTTAAAGAAATGCAAACAACCCAGAGCATTTTTTTTCCTCCTTTACCAGAATGTAGCTGTGGTGTAGCCAGACCTTAAGCGTGATTTGTGGTTCTGCGGCGGCTCCACCCAGAGCTTTCGCCATAGCCTACGTAAGTGGCCTGAAGTTTACACTTGTGCGTTCGTGTGTGCATCAATCTCTTTAAGAGAACAGCAGGGCTGGCATGTGTGTGTGCGTGGGGAGTGTGTGGTAGAGCGAGTGAGAGAGTGACGACGATTAGCTTCGGAGCGGGTACCACTCTAGAGTCATAGTGGGAGAAGCAAAGTGTCTCCCCTGTTCTTTCTGACCACCGTCAGAAATCTGTAGCAGGAAAGGTTAACCCTGTCTTTGATTTCATGTTGTTTATGGAAAAGGAGAACCAGGAAATGAGTAGTGAGAAATGCAACGCTACCAAGCCACGGCCGAGTGACATGCATCGCCGTGACGTGTAGTTAATGTTTTCGAGAGGTGCCACAGTGTTAGGCCACAGCGTAGGGTCAGGCGTAGGTCCCTGTCTCCACGTACCTACATACGTAGCCACAAAACCCTCTGCAGTGTTTGTGGCTTGAGATCTTTTATTATTTTTATGCATCTAAAACTGGAACCATTTTGATAATTTTTTCAGTGATTAGACATGTTTGTTGTGATTGTGTGGTGAAGTCATGAGGCCTGCTTTCTTCTCTCCTGTCCAGTACCAGCTCCAGAGGAGCTCTCCATGGCGGTCGCTGAGCTTCCAGTGGCAAACGTGGCTCGTGCTGATCGCTGCGTGTGTTCTGCTGGCTCTGGTACCTTATGTTGTTTACTGCATGATGACCACCTTCACCAACCCTCCTCCTCCCATCACCTTTAAAGTGGCAGCAGCCTCTTTTGGTCTGCTGACAGAGATCCTCCTAATCAAGTGAGTATTTATTTGTCTTAGACTCCGTATGAATTAGAGTTGTTCCAATACTAGACTCGCATTGCCAGACCCTCCTCCGCAGCGCTGCAGACGAAGGTCTGTCTAGTCCACACAGCAGTGCTCTGGTTATTGGCATTTCTTTAAACACAATCGTCATGGGCAGTGCTAAGCGCCGGACAGAGCCACGGTGCCTCTGCAAAATAGAAATATATATATAAATTTTGGTGGAACATGTGTACGTTCAACAGAAAACTCAGATTGGACAGATAGTCTAGCTAGCTGTCTGGATTTACCCTGCAGAGATCTGAGGAGCAGTTAACCATAGTCCTCATAAATCCACCGGAGTTTAAAATTCCAACACAAAGAAAGCAGAAGGTAACGGACATCTTGCAGAATTGTAGGCGACACCAGAGCAATCCCGGGAGCAACGTCGAGGATATAGATTATTCCGATACCGATACCAGTATCGGAAATGCCTCCGATACTGCCTGAAATTCTATATCTGTGACTATGTAAGTCTATGGCTGGCTGTCAAACTAGAAGGAAGGAAAAAATGGTATCTGAACAAATCTCTAGTATGAATTGACCCTCATATCTGCACTTTAGATTTGTGCCATTGTTCTGAACTTTGTATAACATGCCAAAAACAGTCAGAACATCAATGATAAAAATGGTGATGGCGCTGTTTCTTCTCTGGTTCTATTTTGGTCTTAAATGTGTTTTCATCTGCCAAATACAAACAATATTTTTTAAGTAACATTTCATTTTTTATGTGATTTTTAAAGCAAGAAACAGTGAGTTTCGGTGTCATCCAAATAATCATCTCTGAAAACGTGCTGTTGTCCGACCCCCACCTCTCTTGTTTTCACTTCTGCCTTTTTCCCATTTAGATATTGCTAATTGGAATGGTGCCTGCGGAACTGTAAACCATTAGTAAATGAACAGTCTGTTTTTATCAACATCTAGCTTGTACATAATGCATTAGATTCCTGGCATGAACAATATCTACTCTGTGATTAGAAAGCAACATATGACGGCTACTGTAATCAGATTACAAATACAGGGTTATGTAATCTGTAATTGCCTAAAACACTACCCCAATCAGGCTGCAAATTTCTGTAGACTACCTACTGGATTAATTAGAATTATGTAAAAGAAAAAATAATAGTCCTGATAGTATGTTTGAAATAATGTGCCATATTGACTGGTCTTAATCAACTGAATGCTGGGATTTCAACAAGCTCCCCTGCTTAATAAAATTCATTGTAACATATGATGGGAGTAGTAGAAGTGATGTAACCCTCCAATCACCCTAAACTGCTTTTCGTGCCAGTAGCAAAATTAAAACTTTGTGTTCTACATCTGTCCCTCCTCCAGTATTTGTCTTAACTAAAATAAGAGAGGCTGTTTGTAATTAACTCAACAAGGCTCGTAACGTTTGTTCCCCATTAAGTGCCTTTGCGAGGAATGTGGCTAGGTAATTAATAAATATGGTTGCACTGGTTATGTGCTTCTGCATCATTATGTTGTCGAAGCCTTGCTCCGCGCTCATAATGAGCTGTAATTTTATGACAGGAAATTGGTTTGTT
This sequence comes from Gymnocephalus cernua, assembly GCA_023631565.1. Taxonomy (NCBI): domain Eukaryota; kingdom Metazoa; phylum Chordata; class Actinopteri; order Perciformes; family Percidae; genus Gymnocephalus; species Gymnocephalus cernua. The sequence continues at coordinate 14,989,001 of CM042432.1, forward strand.
TACCACACATTCAGCAGCTTCAGACGAGCTACATTCTTGGCAGATCTCGGCTGCAGGTATTTGCTCATTGTTTGAGTTGAAAGAGGTTCAACTATGTTGTCATGCTAACTGTTATATTGTTAAAATACTAACACTTTGTTAATGTGCATGAATCCTTCAACATAACTTGCCATTACAGTTTTATGTTGTTTTGAAGCTTCAAAGCCTTAAAGGCACGGTTGGTAATGTTTAAAAGCTAGCAAGGTTTGAGAGTAGCATCTCCTCGGGGCTCTGTCTAACCCCTCCCCCTGCCCTTGAGGCTCACACCCATACACAGGCGGGCACAAGACATTTTCTGAAAATAACAAATCCCCCCTACCCCCTCTTACCCCTAAATAACGTACCTGTCCAACAGAAAGACGGCAACCATGGCAGCAGTGGTAACGTTTTCTGAGTTTCCTCCTCAATTCTCCAGTTGACTTGCGCATTGACAGACCTATCTCCACAGTGCTGCGGAGGAAGATCTTGCAACAGGAGCATACACTCCTGGATTATAGCAAACGTCAGGGGTTGTTTGCATTTCTTTAAACCAATCACAAACATCTTGGGCGGTGCTAAACTCTGGGTGCAGCAAGGGATGCAGCAACGGTGGCCCTTCATTATGGTCTCGGGAAGAAACTTGTTTCGGTGGAACATTTGAACCCCGCAAAACTGTTCACACCACAGTAACGTGAGCTTTTTTAAATTAAGTGGATACATGTTTAAACGCCATTTGCTCTTACCAGTGTATCACCGTGTGTATTTTGTCCATTGCAAATCCCTGCCAATCGTTCACAAAATGTCCCAGTTAGAAAGTAAATGCTGTAAACACTTTCTTCGTAAATCACTTCCCAAAAACACAAGCTGGAATGCCTTGTTGCACGGTCCACATTTTCTTCAAAACTTGCCATTTTCAGCCTGTAATGTTGCTCAGAGGTTCCAGATAATGTTGCTCGATGTGACAGGAGTTTAAAGAAAAACACAGAAAACGTAATGTGAGGGACATCCGCAGGGCTGGACTGGGACAAAAAATCGGCCCGGGCATTTTTGGCCCAGGCGGCCCACACCCACCGTGATTGGTCAGAGACATTCCCTGCAGACAGTCCTCTTAAAATATGCGTCCATTCTATGATATGAGTTGCCTAGTGTTCTGCGTTCATGTGATGGTTTTGGATCCTTCAAGAGGTCTTATCTTATCTTATCTGTTGATCTTACACTTAAATAATTCATTCATTATTAGAGTTATGATTTGTATATTTATGGTATTTTTTATTATTATTATTATTGATATTTGATATTGTATTGCCATTATTATTATTATTACTATTTTGCTTAATATTGGCTTAGCAACTTTTAAAAACAGTTTACTGTTAATTTTAACCATTGTAAGATTCATATTTTGTCGCTTTGGAAAAAAGTGTCTGCTAACTACAATAACCATAACCATAACCCTTCCCAAAAGCTACAATAAAGCTGAGAGTAGTACATGCCCTGGAAAATAGAAGCAGTGTACTCACTCACTTTTGATTGGCGACCTGGAGGCCATAGGGTAGCCTACACAATGTCCATACTCAAGTGCAAGTAATTGCCAAAGATAAAGTTTAAAGTATAATTTCAAATTATTTAACAACATTTAAGTATACAAGTGTATTGTCAGTAAAGTCAATCAAAATGTTGCCTTGGCCCACACCAATGAACAAGAAAGATTTACTCTAACGAGGTAACCTTTAAAAGAGTGAGAAACAGAGAGAAATGTCAGCTAAGTTAAGTTATAATTTATTTAGCTTAAATCTCTGGGCAATGTAGAGAGACAGCTGTACACATAGTATACATGAGCCTAGTAGAACAGGCTGTACACATAGTATACATTAGCCTAGTAGAACAGGCTGTATACATAGTATACATGAGCCTAGTAGAACAGGCAGTATACATAGTATACATGAGCCTAGTAGAACAGGCTGTACACATAGTATACATGAGCCTAGTAGAACAGGCTGTACATAGCATACATGAGCCTAGTAGAACAGGCTGTATACATAGTATACATGAGCCTAGTAGAACAGGCTGTATACATAGTATACATGAGCCTAGTAGAACAGGCTGTATACATAGTATACATGAGCCTAGTAGAACAGGCTGTATAGATCACAGACTTCAGCTACCCAACAGGCCAACCCTTAAACAGTTAGGTTACCTGACAGCCACTAACTTTAATGTTACTGCCAAACTGCTTGTTGTCATTATGACGTGAGGCGCGCACACGCACACGCACACACACACACACACACACACACACACACACACACACACACACACACACACACACACAACCTGTTAATTCACGTAGCCTACTTCTTACCGTCGTCAACTAGGCCTACTCTCTCTTCCACCTGTTCTTCCCTCTCTCCCGTGGCCCTGTCATGGTCGCTCTCCTCCTCCTCGGCCTCTTCCCTGTCATCATGATGTTGTTTCTGCTTCTCTGTATAGCCAGCCACCTCTCCTCCTTTCTCTATTTCAGGTAGCCTAATGCTGATGTTGAAGCAGCTACTACAGCCCCAAACATGTCAGACATGTTGGAGCATTTTGAGGCATTCGCCTGTAGATACTTAATCTTTTTCTCCCGTAATTTCTGTACACATCGCTTGCGTATGGGGTTCCGTGGTCGTTTGTCCATTTTAACGTGGATGCTAAACTTCCAGCATATTATAACGTTTACAGCTCGTGTCTCAGGGCCGAGAGTAGGGAAGGGTGTTCCTGGATTTGATTGGGTTAGGTCTAGCTTAGGACTGTAGTTGAGCTGATTCCGGTTTCCAACTTTGCCCCAGGGATGTCAGTTAAAACACGGACGGAGACAATTATCGCTCTTGACGCTTTATTACATAAGGCAACAGTACAAAATGGGCGTGGGTAGCTCTGCTATGGCTGTGTATTTGTGTGTGGTTCTGCAAAGAAACAAATAACATTGTGAAGGCTACCATACACAATGCATATGAAGTATAGGCTACATATAGGCTAGCAAACAACAACAAACCCACTATTAATTACACTATATCAATGTAATGTAACTACTGCAGCATAATACAATACAATAATAATACAATAATGTAGCTAAATACAAACGTGAGCAAGAGCTTCCAACAATCTGCATTATAAATCAACAGCCACGTGCAAAGTAGGTGTGATTAACACAAACATCGAAATTACCAGCTAACTTACTTAAATGTAAAAGAACTACAGACCAATACAACAACAGGCCCAAATCAACTGACAACGTCAGCTATGGGACTTACACTTCTCAAAGACGCACGCACGCGAGCTCAACTGATTATCCTCTGGACGCGCAGTCTCTTTTCTCTTTCTCCCACTTTTCTCTCCGTGTGGCGCGTGCGCCCGCTCGCAGTGGCGCGTGTCCGCGCTACCCCCCGGCATGCAGCCACAATCAGTCCTGACAGACGGACTTTTGTACAATTACCGAATGGGCCGCTGTCAGTTATCTATGGGCCGGCGCGGCCCAAAAAAATAAAAAAATTAAAACAAAGGCCTATAAATTATATCGGCGATTCGGCCCAAAAGTGCTTCGGCCCACCGGGAAAATGCCCGGTATGCCCGATGGCCAGTCCAGCCCTGGACATCCGGCGGAACTTCCAGCATCCCATCCCCGAACCGTCGTCGATCCAGACTATTTCGACTGCAGCAACACGCATTGAGCTCAGGCTCATACACGGGAGGGAAAGAGTACGTGCAGCAGGGCAAGGAGGCATTTCATTGGTTCTTTCCAAGCAGACCGCGAGGCAGTGATTGGTTGCCGTTTTTATGGAATTACAGCAGCTACAGATGAAGGATCTTTTCCGCTCCTTTTCCAGAGCCCATAAGTTATTTATTGCTGTCAGGATGTTTCAATCAATATATAATAAAAAGTGCATATTGGAAATACTTACCAACCCTGCCTTTAAATTAATAAAGTAAAACCATTCCTCAGATTTATGTTTATGTTATATCATTATATACTGTACATGTACTGTATCTGTCTGTTGAACATGCAACCTATGACACTGGAGGTATCCCACTGCACTAAACAGGTTTCTGTTCACTGATGCTTACATTATTAATGGTACAATTGGGAGGTTGGTGGCTGCCCTTATTAGGATTGGTGGACCTCACTGATCCGTGCCCCATGGTGCTTGTGCTGCCTGGGATGTGCCAGCCTCCTGCTGCCCCCTGTCAGGGTGCATCTCAGTCACACTTCACCCCAAGGGCCGGAGCCCTTATGAGGAGCAACCCCCTCTTTTCTCACCGCCCACGCGGCCTGGTTGTCTTTGACACAGAAACGAAACAAACACTTCAGAATGAGCTTTTATTGTGTTGAATCCATGTTGTGTACTTCTGTTCTTTTATACTGACTCTTGATTAAAAGGAAACTTGCGATAATGCCAGTCTATTGGCAGGAGGGCTAAAGCACTTTGCTTCCCCCTCCCAGTGAATGAACCCTCTGTGTCTCTGTTACCTGTTGTCTGTTGCCCTGGCTACAACACTTCAGACACAAATATATGTTCGTCAGATTTTGTCATTATAGTTTAGTTCTGAATAGATTTGACGAAATATGTTGGTTGAGAAAGTATATTTTTGCCATAATGAGAAGTTATGGCCATTTAGTTAATTAGTGCAATGTGTTTTATCTGTATCTGCTGTTCATTAAAAGGATAAGATTGCCAATATTCTCCATGAAAAGACCACAACCAACAGTGAATTGATCCAAGTACTAATACGCATTGTTTGCATAGGTGACATGTTCCTTTATTACAATGAACACAGCACTTTATTCTGATTCTATCTCACATACAGCGTCCTGCTACTATAATTTCTTTTTTAGAGGACCAAATATATCTTACTCTGCAGCGGAAAATAGTCCCAAACAATTACTGCACTATTTCCTTCTGTTTCAGTAACGTTTGCTAAAAACGACAGTGCCTGTTTCAGAAAATTACTGAGCCTTTTTCTTAAAATGAAAGTGTTAACTCGTGACCCATTTCTAACAATTGACATTGTGCGTAGGAACCAATGGGCTTACCTGTTGAAAACTATTGAATTAAATCAGACTAATCATTGATGGTAGTTGGTATGTTTCGGTTTAGTATTGTGTCTTTGTTCTGTTCAAAAGAAAAGTATGTTGTCCTGTTATTATGTATTATTATATAATTATTTTTTTTCACCAGAAGAAGCAGGAAAAGAAAAGAGCACAGCAGCTTTGGGTTAGAGTGCTAAACGCAGCACATGAATGTAAATGGAGACCCACTGAATAGTGCATCATTTGTTCTTCCTCACAGTCTACTTACAAACATCTTTCAAATGAATGCTTCTACTGCACTCCGGCATCCTTTCAACATTTTAAACCTCCAAAATATTCAGTTTTGCCCTCCTCCTTGTGCTGCAGGTCTGTTATTGGACACATTCACAAAGTCACGTGACATTTGTCAGGCTTGAACTGCCTTTCAGAAGGCTGTCACACAATATGCGCCCTCTCCTTCCTTTACTGTCAAGGCGAGAGTCAGGGTGCTGAGACAGTGCCCTGACCATGCAGCTCTGCACTGTGAATTTTTATATGCCATTGCCTGGAGGTTAGACACTCTCATTATGCCGTGTTAGATTTATTAAAATAGATTATGGAAATGTTAATTAAGTCATTAATTACATTATTTAAGCAGCATTGACAGATAAGGGAGTGTGTGTGTGTGGTGGGGTGTGTGTGTGTGTGGGGGCGGGGGGCGTCGAGCTCCCTGGGTGGTTTAAAAGGATGTGATTGGTGACAAGGGACACTGTGGAGATGGCGTCTAACCGCTAGCGCTGACATGATACAAAGTGGCCTACACTGCTCTCTCACCTCACGCTACTGTCTACAGCAGTTTGCAGAGCTGCCTGAGGACGAGTAGCTCATCGCCCTTTTGCAGATATAAGTGTTCACAAGGGTACAAATGTACTTTTCTTTTAAGTAGCAACTACACATAAGTTAAGTGAATTTGGGGACAGAGAGAGCACAGTGCTTGGCATCTACGCGTTTTGCTTTCTGCTTTACATTTTCCTTTGTGTGAGCATTCGGACGAAGCATTTGCTGTGACATTTAAGCAAAGGCCTCAAATAAAATTTCCAAGCTGCTCCAAAAAGAAAACACAGCGGCACAGTTGTAAGATGAATTACCCCGGAGTTGATACTATGGACTCTCTTATCTGTTGACAGTTTAGTTACCACAAAGCACAAGAAATGTGTTTTCCAATTCTCCGAGAATTGAGCTTTTTTTCCGTCCCATCAAACCTATATTAAGGGAGGGAAAATTGCTCTGATCACACTCGATAAGAACAAATGATAGGTGTTGTAAACAAGCAGAATGCTTCAATTCTGATCCGAGACATTGATTTGCCTGAGCAGACAATTACTATGTGGACTGAGGTTATGCATTCAGTCAGTCTGCTGGGAGAAGGAATGTTTGTTTGTGGTCCAGTCTATTGCTTTGCACCAAACAGTTCTTAAAAGTGTTAAACAGTTTAATTAAAATGCATCATAAACTGTTATAGTTAACGTGTGTGTGTGTGTGTGTGTGTGTGTGTGTGTGTGTGTGTGTGTGTGTGTGTGTGTGTGTGTGTGTGTGTGTGTGTGTGTGTGTGTGTGTGTGTGGCTGATCCAGGCTAGCAACAACCTTATTGGATTGTCCGCTAGTGTAGTATTAGTAGTGTAGTATTCCATTTCTGTGGTATTTTTATGGGCCAATCAGAACTGTAATCGCGTCTGCTATATGACATGTTTGAAGACACCCTCTATCCTGAACCTTGGCAAAATCTGCTTTTTTGCAGAGGCTCCACGCAGAGCTTTCGCAGTAGCCTACATAAGTGGCCTGAAGTTTATGCTCGTACGTTGGTGTGTGCGTCGAAGTCTTCAAGAGAATAACAGGGCCAGCGTGTGTGTGTGTGTGTGTGTGTGGGGGGGGAATTTATAGATGTAGTGTATCTCTATTGCTACTCCAGACACCACATAGACTTAGACTAGACTTAGACTTTTCTTTATTGATCCTTTTTGGATGACTTTCCTTGCGGAAATTGGAAAAAGTACCTGTTAGCTAGTACCAGGTACTTTTTTTCATAATGGAAAAACAAAAAAGGCGAGTAGAGTCTAGGCGAGTCAAGCAGGTACCATGTAATGGAAAAACGCCATAAGTACAGTACAAATTTGAGGTACTTATTTTGAATATTTATATTTTCTGGTACTTTATACTTCGACTCCACTACACCTCAGAGGGAAATATTTTACTTTTCACTCCATTACTTCTGGCAGCTTTAGTTACTAGTTACAAAATAATCAATAAATAAATAATGATATTATTATATCAATAAGGCTGCATTGTTCCCTAGGGGAAATTTACACGCTACCCAGCAGTATGTTAAATAATATATAAAATATACATGAATAAATTAAAATTAGCTCCACATTTACCAGCTGCAACATTAAAGGGATGAACACAATATCAGTAATTATAATCCAATAATATATTAAAGTATATTATTCTGCATAATGAGTACCTTTACTTATGGTACTTTAAGTATATTGGGATGCTAATACTTTTGTACTTTTACTGAATGCTGTGGCTCATCTTGCCTAAAGAATCAAAATTTGTTTATCAAAACAATATGTTGTTTTCTCGTATTTTCAAAATGCTGTAAAAGGCCCCATTTGCGTATTAAAATCACTAAAATTATCTTCCGTTGGAGAATGTCCCCGGGCCCACCTACCTGATTTTAGTCTCATAGCGTGTCACCTTTTCCACTCCTTTAGTTTGCAGGTCTGGGTTAAATAATGAGCATGATTCCTTAGGTCCTCCATCAGGTTGTAGGCAGTACTGGAAGGTGTGTGTCTTGATATTAAGTGGCTACTGATTGTAGGAAATGATACAGTACGAGGCTGCCCAGCCAACTTAGAGTCAAGCTATCATGATTAGCTCCTACATCAGTCACATGAACCTCATGATAACTCAGTCATTGCTGTGATAGTTCCTAAATAACCCCCCCCCCCCCCCCCCCGACCACGAGACTAAAACATGCATATTTTTCCTGTCTAGTAGCAGCGGATTACACTGTGAGAGAGTAAAGTACTTTGACGTTTTAGATCTTTCAGGAGAAAATGTATGCCCACAGCACGATAGGTGGAGGTTATTGTAACCTCTTGGCCAATCACTAGACAGTGATATACTGTAACAACTCTGACTCCTCAGAATGCATTCATATACAACTAATTTACATTAGTAAATATGTTTTGTAACAAATGTATTTCCGTGAAAAGTACGTTTTATCAATGTAATGAGGAAACAATTACAGTGAACATATCTGCAAACTGTTCACTGGCAATGCAAAATGTTTAAATGTTCACTTTAAACGTATTTTATTTCCTACCATATGTGCTCCTAGCAACTGAAGCATAAGACATGGGGACATTAGACTTTTTTCCTCCAATATTTTAAAAGAATAGTTTGAAATTTGAAGAAAATAGGACAAGAGTGATAGCACTTTAATTTCTTTCCCTTAAAAGAAGCTATCACCAGCAGATGTTTAGCTTAAGTTAGCATAAAGACTAAAAACAGTGGAAATAGCTAGTCTGCCTACCAACACCTCTAAAGCTCTCCTATTAACATGTTATATCTTGTTTATGACGTACATGAACTACAAAGATGACATATTTCTCACCGTGACAAAGCCACATTCTTTTAGTAGGAAACCAGATTGAAAAAAGTATACCTTGACTACACTGCTGCAGGTTTTGATACATACAGATACATGTAAAAATGTAAAAGTGTTCTAAAGTCAAGACGAGACTAAATGATGCAACAGTTCTTGGTTTGGACACTTAAATTGCACAGAATACCTCCACTTCCTAAATATTTGGAGAGAAGGTCTCACTGGACTGTGATTACATCATATCAGTAGGCCAAGCAGCACCCTGGATTCAGTTGTTATGTCCTAAGGCAGTGGTTCTCAACCTGGGGGTCGGGACCCCATGGGAGTCGCAAGATAATTTCTGGGGGTCGCCAGAGAAAAAAAAGAAAAAGAAATAACATTATAGACTGGGGAATTGTTTTTACATTACTGTGTGAGTTTGGTACATTTCATGTGTTATATTCAGAGCTTCATTTGTAAATCAGGAGGTCCTGGAACACAGAAAGGTACGGAAGAGGATTAGGGCCACTGGTGAAAAATGTATTTGACTTTATTCTCAGAATTCTGACATTAAACTCAGAATTCTGACTTTATTCTCAGAATTCTGAGAATAAAGTCAGAACTCAAATACATTTTTCATCAGTGGCCCTAATCCTCTTCCATAGAAAGGAGTCTGATGGCGGGTCAGGGCAAGGCCGGGTGCTAGCTGCTAAAACTAAACTGTCATTAAAGCAAATCATTATTTGTTTATGTGTATTAATCAGAGCATTTAAAAAAAATGGTCCTTGTATCATGTGGACACGCCGACAGTGTTGTCATTACTTAGAATTCCTCATGGGGGCAACAGAAACTACGCACTATAGCTTTAACATGCAACTTAATTTTATACACTATACGTATAGTAGTAGGGGGTCCCTACTCAGTCTCTCTTTCAGCTAAGGGATCCTCGGACTAGAAAACGTTGAAGACCCCTGCTCTTAGGACTTACTAATAGGGGGAGAGGGACTTGATAATTACTATTATACTAACCAAGTTATTTGGGTTGAGTCAAAGTGTGAATGTAGCTAATTTGACTTACATAACAGAAATATGTTGGATGAAGTAATCATCAGACCTTGAGTCCCTGTGTGAGTTCTCTCCTAATGTTTGTACTGGGTGGTGTTTTCTCAGGTGTCTGTCCAGCTACATCTGCAGTCGTTACCGGCAGGCTGAGCAGAGCTCCTTCACAGTCCGGCCCAGAGGCTTTGACGGGGACAGAACAAGTCCGGGCTGCTGGGATCGGTCTGCGGCCCCGGCGGCGGCAGGTCACGCTTCATCGACGGCCTGACCCAGTCAAGTGGACGCAAGGAACGTGGATATGTTGAAGAGTGAATGTCTCAGCTTTTTCTGAACCACTAACAGAATGAGTTTACAGAATACAGGGTCATAGTAAATCCTATGGGTATTAGCCGTTCAAGATATCCCAGCAGTTCATCAGTGTGGCATTAATGATATCTTACACTTTAAACCCTGTTTCCGAGGTGTCAAATATTCTGGTGTCAAAACCCTTACACTCTTATTCAGTGGGTATATTCTCACATATTGCAAATTGATCATAAGGAAGCTAATACACGCTTGCATGTTCAGGCTCCGGGAGAGGAAAAAAAGAGCCTGGAATCACTCTTTCCTTAATGATGTCCACACAGAGACAATGGGGCGCCGGTCTGATTAGTGTCACCTGTCCTTGTGCATCTCATCAGCTCCATTATGGGTCCATCTCCCATGCTTCTTCTGCTAATTGAATAGCCTGTGAAGTGGTGACGAGGACGGGGGCGAGAGCAACGTCTGTTCCGCTGCTGCTTTAGAAATGAGAGTGAAGCTTCCCAGTGAGACACCACTGTGGTTCTTAAAACATAAAACCATTATCATACAGATGGAAAAAGTGCTAACAAGTAGTGCTCATGTTATTTTACCTTCTTATCGTCTACGGATTGCGTTTTATATATAACAGCTTGCAATTAGCTATAACTAATATCTGTCTGTTAAATATACTGTAAGGCTACATTATATTTGTGTTGACAGGGAATTCTGTGAGAAAAGGAGGCAACTAAGAGAAAAATAAGATTGAAGTTAAACAGGTAGTATGACACAAGCGTGAGTAGGCTTAAATTAACTAATGGGGGTGGTCTGAAAGAAGGAAGAATGCTCTGTCAGTAACAATCACTCCTTTTATGACTGTGTGATGCTGGTGTGTGACTAAGTGAAGCCAAAAAAAAAGGCCACTAGCCCAGACGGACTAGTAGGCACATGTCCTTAAAGACCCAATTAAAAGGAGTCTTTACAAGGTCCTTCCAGTACTATTCCAGTACTTGTTAAACACATGCACAGTGCAAAACTATCAATCATTAAGTCTGTTCCCAAAAAGGGCAATGCGTGTATGCTGAATGACTTTCGACCAAACACCATCAGTTCCGTCCTTTTAGCTATTAGCTAGTCATCTAACTTCCTCTGTGGTACAGATGATGCACTGCTATGCTAAATATCACTACGTAGGATGTTTTATTTGTGGATTTTGTTCAGCTTTTTAACTTGGAACTATGAAGATGTGTCTTTTTACAAAGACTCACTGATCTTGGGGTCAATAGTGACTTCTTTCTGACGGACCACAGAGAGCCTCCATCGGTGAAACAATGTCTGACTGTTGGTACAGGTGCTCCTGAAGGATGTGTTCTTTCTCCTGTACTGTTCTCCCTGTAGACAAATTAATTGAAGATGACATAGCTTTAATTAGGACCCGACTCCAAACGTGCCGGAGAACATTGGAATTTGGTGGGAGCATTGCTCCCATCTTTAGAAACATTGAAAAAATAGATTTTTCCCCCTCCTAATAGGAAGTCAGCCATGTTGGATTTTGTGCATTAATTTTCATTTCACGAACACATGTTATTTAGGATTCACAAAAACTCACCCATGTTCAATCTCTGGGTCAGTCTGGTTTACAATAGGGGTTTCACAGAATCGTCGACTATTTGAATATTTGACCATCAAAACTACTCGAATATTTGTTAATCTCTGGTTTTAACATGGTGCAGTAATGAAGTAGTGGCAAGTAATGGCATATCAGATATGCAGAAGGGGGCGGTGTGGCTTAACAAGTCATAGTTGGTGCAAGGCGGTAAACTTGTGTAAAACTCGCGAAGGTTCGTGCAAGAGTTCAACTAAGTGTTTCTATTGGCAGCAGCCTTGCAGTGATATTATATTATTATTATTATTATATATATCGTTGCTCGAACATCAGTGGATAACAACAAATTATGTGAAAGCATCCGTCTTGTGTATAAATATGAAGTTGTGACTTACATGGCGATAGCAATCTGCTTTTTGGAAAGAGCTGATAAGGAGCAAGGATTTTAAAAGGGACGCCAAAGTTGCCTGCTTTCTTCTCAACAGGTAATTCTGCCTATTTGTGTAAGTTTTATAGTTGCTACTTGCTTGGCTAACTATAGCATGGTTGTGCATAACGCTAGAACGACGTCTAGGATACTTTTCCTCGCATCAATGATGAAAAAGGTATTGTCTACCTTGTAACATAAACGTAATCATATGTGCCGTGATTTCCCTGGCAGACAACTCACGTCATGCAGTTGTAACACAGACTAGCTACTAGAACAGCTGCGTGGAAACGATGGAGACACTAAGAGATCATTTCAGTTTCATTAACATTGTTCATACTGCTCAGATAACTATTAATCTCGTACAATATACAGAATAACGATAGCACTGATACTTTACTAACATTAGCTTGCATATGTTTGGGAACCTGATAGCTGATGTTAGCAATGAAATGGTACCAAAATAACGCCAAACTATTATTACACTGGAAGGGACACTCACGGACGGTTGATGCTTATTTCGGGTTCGGCCACCGTAGGAGTTATAACGCACTCGTAATGGGGGGGGGGGCAAGAAAGTAATATTCAGTTGGTTGTCATATACAATTTCACCGCTAGATGTGAGAAATTCTTACACAATGTAGCTTTAACTTTTACTAATTTAGCAGCTGGCTAGTTAGCTAGCTGTCTTGCTAATTCCACATACTTTGATGTTACACTGGTTACAGAAAATGAGCCGAACAGCAGGCTGGTGGCCAGTGGCAGCGCTGGATCTAACGGTCCCTCCGGCGCTACAAGACTACTTCACCAGGAGGATGTGGTGTTTTGTAAGGGTATTTTAAGTACGAGCCGAGAGACGTGCATAACTGCTATTCTGTCACTTTATTATTCTTCCTCTTCTATGTATTCACTTGTATAACGTCCTGCGCACTCTAATGCCCCTAGTGTTCACCTACATCATTAACAGCATTAACAGGACACAACAGAGGAGATCAGAGATACCTTCTGCTCTTCTCCCAGGGAAGTAGTCCGCCAGCAGCGGGGGGACCACGGGGTGCGCTAGCTAGCTAATTCTTGTTTAATTTGTGGTCTCCTTAACAGTAAATCGCTCTGATTACAACGAGAACCTGGCATCATATTTACACAAGACGGATCCTTACAACCCAGTAGACAATTTTTTTAACGCTATCCAGGAGTGCAAAATGAGGATAATAAATGGCGAATGTAGCGACTGCTTCTTTCATTAATTGAATTTCTGTTTGCACTGTTTATAGCCTATTTTCTGTTTACACGTGCTAGCTGAGGAAAATGTGTTAATAATCTGTCAGCTCGGGGCGACCTCTAGCTCACCCAGTAGGAGCGTGCGCCCGATGTTGGCTGAGTCCTGCAGCGGCGCAGAGTTCAAATCCGACCTGCTGCCCTTTGATGCGTGTCATCCCCCATCTCTCTCCCCCTTTCATATCTGTCCACTTTCAAATGAAGGGAAAACCCCCAAAAAATAATCTTTAAAAAAAAAAATAATAATAATCTGTCAGGTCGTTCCTCTGTCAGCCGCTATTGATGTTTTTCAATAAACGAATATCATTCATAAACTTCATGCAATCTGTGGAAATTCATGTTTATTGGCGAGATTGCATATATATTTGACTTTTTGTCGACTTTTGGGGAGTAGTTGACAACTACTAAAATGCACTATTCATTAATGCCCTGGTGTGCAATAACCTTGTATTCTAATGTCTGGCTCTTAGAACCAAGCCCACTGATACTAAAGAAATAAATCTTTAAAAAGGTCACAAATACAAATTATTTTGAAAAATAACAACTTTAAAGACTAATTTCCCAAAAACAGCTGGGCACTGAAGTTTTAAGCAAACATTACTCAGGAGGGCTTTACACACCGGGGATGTGTTTTCATGCGATTAATTCTCGCGTCAATATATATTTTCAAGCTGTTGTTTTTGTCATTTGTAGTTTCACACAGAACGTGAATATTACGTGTACAATGTAATTCTTTTTCGAAACAAGTCTCCGCCGCTAACGTTAACCCCCATTACTCCACTCAGCAGCTGGAGAAAGAAGACTAATGGTTTTGACCGTTGTGTTCAAACTGCAGACTCTAGCTACTGTCCATTCATTTGATATCTTTACCATAAAACGTTATCTCCACTGCTCCGATCCCCCTTTCTTGTCTGCTCACACCGCATCTCCCGTCACTTTCTCTCTCGCTTCCCAGAAGGAACTTAAACTGTTCTACTGACATGGTAGATAAGCTGGGGCAAATATTTGAAACGTTTATTGAAAACTTTCGCAAATTCGCATAGCTGCTGGTATGAATAGCTTTGATGCTAAATATTCACAGCCAAATTGTCATTTTCATGTTGTTTATTCGTCACAACCCCGGTGTGTAACGGCCTTAAATCGTTTTTCTTTCTTTGGGCCTATTTTCAGTTTGGGATTAATATATAACATTTGGTGCTTTTGGACCTTTTTGTTCTGAGGTACCACACAGCCCTATCAGATGAAATTGCCTAACCCGTAATCGATTCCCAATGTATGTACCAAATGTATAACACTTTTTATTGTTTAAAAGTGAATATTATACATTTTTTATATAATTGAAATGTCATAAGGTTGGTTTGGTCAGCAATCTTACTACAAAGCTACCACTACTTGGAGTGAAGCTGAATGTTTCAACAATATAAGTATTACTTTCAGCTAACTATTTCAACCGTTAGCTAACTATTTCAACTTTTAGCTTACTATTTTAACTTTTAGCTAACCGTTTCTTCATAATCATTCAAACTGTTTAGTCATTCATTCTAGCTAGTTATTTCTAACATGTATTTATTACTTTTAGCTAAACTTCAGTGCTGCAACATGTAGTGTTCAGGTGTTACAGTTGACTTCATGTTAATACGTGGATATATTTTTCCAATCAAATCATTATTTCTATTTTTTTTGTAATTTGTTGAACAACGCTACGATATTTCCACGTACCCCATGGCAACTGCAGAAGTACCTCCTGGGGTACATATACCCCTGGTTGAGAAGGGACTGCCCATTTCTCCGATGCTCAATTGTTCCGACCTCTCAATAACCCGAAAAATTCCCTTTGGTCCTTCAGCCCACTAGTCTGACGTCATCCGCTGGTGGCGAAATTACGAATCCTACTATGGTCACACCAAGACCCGCCCTTTGAAGCAGCTCAATTGGTTGGGGTTAGGCATTTGACCTTGAGTGGTTAAGGTTAGGATAGCCGATTGGTCAGGGGATAGGACCTGTACACATGGGGTTACGTTACCTTGCGTAAGCATGGACGCCTGGCCAATAAATGCTATTGAAGGGCGGGTCTTGGTGTGGCCATAGTGGGATTTGTAATATCGCCACCGTCGGAGTAGTGGGTTGTAGGTATTGAGAGGTCGGCACGAATGGAGCGTCGGAGAAATGACATGGCACTGGTTGAGAATCACTGCTCTAGTGAGTATTTGGGGCAGCAGGACAGTGTATGAAGGGTTGAGTCAATATAAACTACAGTGTGTGTTCATAGTAATGACGAAAAATGACAGCAGTGTGGCTCTTTGTGTTTCTATTAGTTTATAGACAACAAAGGAGCTCTATCGCACAGAGGAATAAGGCTTTGGATATATAGACAATGCTTTTTTATAGCATCACTTCACTTGGTTTTGGCCTTTTCACAGGATTTGTTGATAATAGGAAAATAGAGAATATCACTGGACTTATCCTTTAAACATGGTAAAGGAAATTCTTTCATACTCTTGGTCGTCACTCTTGTAACTTATGATAACACACATTGGGAATGGCTGAGTGCTCCCTTGAGACAATTGTGCAATAGAGGCCAAACTCATTTTTTATACAGTGTCATAGTGTGTACGGCTTATCTTTGCTTTTTTTAATGTAGGTTTTACATAACATTAAATTATGTTACTGTAGTTTCTTCTGCTTCAAACTGCTCCCCAGAGCCACAGAGGACATTATACCACTGTTATAACTTTAATGCATGTTTGCTATGAATGTACTGTAAATGAATGCTCCTTTATACATTCTTTTATATGAAATAATGATGTTAAATAACTGAATTTTGTGTTATTGTAAAACATGATTGAACTACTATATTGTCAAAAAAACCTTTATATGGAATGAATTAAAATGGAGACAGGCCTCTGATGTTTACACTGAATAATGTTCAGGTCTATCTGCATTTAGTCAAAGGAACATACATAAAATATGTTCCAGATCAGCAAAGAAAACCTAGAAATAAGGAAAGTAGTTCATTTTGATTGGATAAACATTGCCAGCTGTGATGCAGGGCTGTAATGTTGGTGCCTCTCCTGCCAGGCAGGAGCTTTGCTGTTATCTGCACGTGCCTGAGGCACAGCTAATGTTAAAAGATCCTCCTCACTCTGCTCTGCTCTGCTAACAGTGAGCTCTGCAGGCTTATCCTGCTCAGTCCGTTTCACCTCTCGGTCACAGCCAAGTGACTCTCAGCTGTGTACCACCTCAGCTCGGGCCTTTCTACAGACAGAACAGAAGAAGTACAGCAGTATCTCGCACTGCTGTGTATCTGGTTAATGCCACAACAACAGGACTGCAGAGGCTTCCCAGTGTCCCCATGCCTGCATGGTTCTGGGGCTTAATGTGTGCGCGTGGGGCCAGATGGACACTTTCATGAGTGTGGATTATTCTGCCGGCTACATCTGGGGCTCCAAATGGTACAGCAGACTGCGGTAAGAGAGGCAGGTGGGCTTGTGGGGAGGGCACCCCTCAAGTGGGCTCTCTTACATCTATACCCACCGACAGGGCATTGCTGCAAATGGCAGACCGAAAGGTTACTAGACGATCCTGCAAAACACTTCTGCTTCTCTAAATCCTGGCAAACATCCACTTCTGGCCTTAACTTACAGTCTGACAGCAACAGCTTACCATTTCCAGATGTCAGATATGTTCTTTACATATATTTTATTTGGCAGATGCTTTTGTCCAAAACGTTTTTTTGTCCCATATACACACTTTTGGAAAAACATGGGGTGCAGTGACTTTCTAAAGGACACTTTGTAATGTTGACAAGAGGCGCCAGGGATTGGGCCACCACTCCTATGATTAATGGCCTACCTATCAATCAATCAATTAACCCATCAATTTTATTCGTCACATGAAATTGTACCAGTTACAATTCAAGTGAATTGTTATCCCGTGAACTCCTTAAACTTGTGTATGATTCATCATAAAGCAAAATATGCCCGTCAGATCGGCACATAGACCAAGAGACACCTGGTTGGATGGCTCCGGCGTTCCGGGATCCAGCCAAAGGACACCACAGCTCCCGACATCCCGCTGGAAAGTGACGTAGACATGGAGACCATCCAGCTCACCATCCGATGCCTGCACACTGGCTAGCAGAGAAGTCACAGTCGGTGTTTAATTTCTCCGCACTCGTCTCGGTGCCCCCTCTGATGTAGAGATGAAGATGGATGCTGAGATGGTCTTGCCTGTCCACATAGTCGCGATTGTAGCCATAGGTCGTAGCTAGGTCTTCACCTTTTCCTCTGGTTATTCTGATTTTCACATTCAAAGACCTCGACAGGCCAGGCTAGCAGAGCCAGCAAAAGATTGGTTAGTTGATTTTCATAGTCATGAGATGGCCGCAGAGATGGTTTAGCTGGCTTGAGCTCATCTTATCCACCTTTTCTTTGGTGTTTAGGCTAGCAGAGTGGGCACAAGACTGGAAAGTCACTGACAGAGAGGCGACTGGAGAGTTCCCGCACCCTCTAGAACATACCTATACACTTAGGCTACATTTACATTGCTACGCTTTGGTTTTTAAGCAGAGTTTTGAGCCAAAAGCGAACTCTGTGCACACAAGCGTTTTTAGCTCCAGTAGAAGAACTAATCTCCGTTTAAACTAACGCGCCCAAACATTTAACCATGTATCCAGCTAATTTAAGTAAATTAAATAATTAAACAGTTAACGCCAGAGTTTAGCGCCACCCAAGACAATTGTGAGTGTGGTTTAAAGAAATGCTAACAACCCAGAGCGTTTTCTTTCTCCGATTCTGGAATGTATGTGTGGTGTAGCCAGACCTTGAAAGAGAGACTACTGGAAATGAGGTTGATTAGAGCAGTCAAACTGTGCCAAAACAGCTAAATCGACGGCGGTTAAGCCAAAACAATAAGCTGAAAGACGATGAAATGCTCCATAGTGCTGAGAGGAGCTGCTAGGAGCAGTAGTAGATGTTTAGTTTGCATTAGCAGTAACTTAATGCAGCTTTAACACGACATTAGGAGAGTGAACAGTAAATAGTGAGGCTGATATGAATGAAATAAAATTACAAACAGTAAAGGTTGAATCATTTCCTGTGAATCACTATTGTCTTGAATAGATAGGCAATCTGAATGCAGCATGGGCAGACTCCACCAGTAACAATGAAAACTACAATTTAGAGAGGTAACTGCTGAATGTAATATGTAAAAAATTAATCAATATTGCTTATAACATGCAGACGATAAATAGTACCAAAAACACAGTTTAACAGTTTATATTTATGAAAATCTTTAGGATTATAACTTTACGTAATTTTCGGTTGCCTATTCCCTAGTCTCGCATTGCCAGACTTTCCTTCACAGTGCTGCAGAGAAGAGTCTGGCTAGTCCACACAGCATTCCGGGATTTCTTTAAATCAATCACAATCGTCTTGGGCGGCGCTATGCGCCGGACAGAGCAACGGTGCCTCTGCAAGATAGCCTCGGGAAGGAACTTGTTTTGTTGGAACATACGTTCAAAAGTTGTTTTAGTCGTGCAACAGAAAACTTAGGCTGGACAGATAGTCTAGGTAGCTGTCTGGATTTACCCTGCAGAGATCTGAAGAGCAGTTAACCATAGTCCTTATAAATTGACCAGAGTTTAAAATGCCAACACAAAGAAAGTGGAAGGTGATGGACATCCGGCCGAAAATTAGGGACATCTGGCGGAACCTGAACAATCCCGGAAATTACCGTCGTCAATATAGACTACCGATTCCCTTACACTAACCAACACTGCTTTTAAAGGTATAAAAAGCAGAAATAAACTATTTTTTACATTTGCATATTATTGAAATTATGTCACTCATTTCAGCAATGAGCAGACCATCACCATACCCACATTTTGATATAGTATGTGTTGCAGTCAAAAAGGTGTATCTAGAAATTATGAAGTGAAATGTATAGTATAGTGCTCTGCGCTGACTCATCCAGTTGAACACGCCCGCAGCACCTCAGACCACACGTGAACAAGATATTTGCTTTGAAGCAAATGTCAAATGTCCTAGGATGTGAGTGACAGGGGATCGGCTTTATAGTTGGCTACCTATTGAGGATTAAATAAAATACAGATGGTGTTTACATGTTAAACAAAGGCAATCTCTGTTCTGATGATGGCAAAATATGCTTTCATCAAGAGGGGCCGTAGTTAAAAGTGGATTACATTTCAGACAGAAATATAGTACTTTTTACTACAAATAATCTGACATCTTTAGTTACTTTACAAATTGAGATTTTTGCACACAAAACACATGTAGTTTATGAAATACGATTTTTTTTTATTATAAATTACACTACCCAACGATACACAGGGGTACAACTCCAGGTGAAATAATTATCTGATTAAGCACAGAACTGTTTTGATCGTTACCAGTTTCTAAAATGTGAGGATTTTTTCGGCAGTACTTTTACTTTGAATACTTTAAGTCCATTTTTCTGATGATATTTACATACTTTTACTTAAGTAACATTTTCAATGCAGGACTTTTACTTGTAACAGAGTATTTGTACAGCGTGGTATTAGTACTTTTACTTAAGTAAAGGATCTGAATACTTCTTCCACCAGTATTAGCTGTGATTCATCATTTCCATACCTTTTGTTTTGATCAAGCCTTTTCTCTCCTCCAAGTGTTTCTCATGAAACCAGAGTCCCTGGCTGCAGATAGGAAGTCATGAATGATGTTTTTTCTGGCCTGTGATAGAATCACATAGGACCCCCGAGATCACCTCTGAAGGACGAAGGCTGCTGAGTGTCCGGCCATGTATTCTGGCCATCAACGCAGCATGAGCGTGGTCTGATCCTCAGCGGGTCGACTTGAATAAATTAAATGAATTACCAGCTGCCTTGTGCGAGCTCGCAGGATGCAGGGTGGCATGAGCACACCATTACAACAATGATAAGGATATCTGCATGGCCTTGTGTTAAAGGAATTACACATAGCATCCAGAGCCTTTAAGAGAGTCTGACAGTTGTGTGTACCCTGGCAAGTTAGTATGACATGAAAATGTGCGTGGCTGCAGAATGGCTTGGCTGCTTCTTTGCCCGAATCATGGGGGCACTGAGTAGTTGGCTTGCTGAGAAGTAAAAAGAGCATGGAGTCGTATTGTGATGCAAATGGTCACAGTATTGTGCTTAAATAATGCATTAATACATCCCTTTTGTGCAGATAACATCACAAGATGCACAATAAAACGAAAGGATGTCCTCTGAGGTTATTTAAAGCGATACGACATCAAATCCTGACATTGCAAGAAGTGCTTACTGCCTGTCCAACTGGTTTTGTCTCCAGCTTTGATAAAAACAGATGAAGGATAGAAGGCTGCTTTTGAATCCTAGCCACTATGTGGGAACATTCATTTACATAATATTATGTATATTGTATTCCGCTCCATTATAACGTTTGAACGTAAACTGAATTTAAGTCTTTAAGGAAGAAGTGTTGTAGCTTAAACGCAAGACACGTGGCAAGGTGTCCGATAACTTTGTCATCTACCTTTAATCCGATGCAGTGCAGAGAGGAGGGATCGGCCTCACTTCCCCGGGGTGATTTATGATTGAGGACATGTTAATAAAAATATCAAAACAATCTGAGCTCTGGTGGGGAAGATACCGGTCCGCTACGTACATCATGCTCGACAGGCCTGTGCAGGGAATCGCCTGCTCTGTGATATTATGCTTGTATGGATGCCCCGTTGCCCCGCTCTTGAATACAATATGCAGCTATTGTTGTTTTTTGGGAGGGTCGGTGGGGGTAGCACTACTCACACAAGGTGACATTTGCGTGAACATGTGCTCCTCCTTACCTGATAGGTGGCTCCAAAAGGAGCCAGGAATGGTTTTCCTTCCTTGAAATCTAATGCAAAAACTCATATGAGTGAGTAGTCTTCTTTTTTACAAAATACAAAACATACAACTCGCAACATGAAGTCTTTTTTAATTAGGAGCTACATGGGTCACCTGTCCTTTAAAAAGATCACATGTACTATCATATTTTACCCCAGTGGTACAGGATTGAGGAACATGCTGCTTCGAAATCTGTTCTTACTAAAGGATACATATCCCAACTCACTGGAGAGACACACTCCAAATAGTTCATTAAATACCTTGAATGACTGGTTGAAAAGATATAGGGCTGTGTTCACTTCTCACACATTTTTTTTCCCTTCCCTCTCGCCTTTGATGGATTTATATTGAGTATAGGCGTGGACGCAGAGTAATTTAGTATGTGTTAAAAGCCGCTGCAGGGATGTAGACTGTAATACTACTCACTCAATTCCACTTCCAATGTCATTGTTCGTGAAATCGCAGTGATTTTCTGTCTCCATGTCTTGCCAAACACAAAATCATCACAAAGTACTTTGTCAAAAGGGAAAAGGTTCTGAAACATGGAATCCACTCCGAGCATACCTTAATGTTGTTGTAATGGAGCACATAGTGTACTTATGTTGTCGAAGTGTTACACTTATAAAGCCCTGTGAGATGGCATAATTAGCTTCAAGGCTCTAGCTAGCTACATAAACATGAACTTGGATTAGCCGCAGCCATGATCCTTTGGCTAGGGTTAGCAGAAGGCAAAAGTACCTGCTGTTTCCTGTTAACACCGCCCTCAGCGTTTCCTCGTACGGATGGCAGCAGTAGGGGGTGCCGCGGCCTCGGCCTCTTTTATCTAATAGTTTAGCCTTGAATTAGCCTTTGGCTAGCAGAACTTGATCCAAAGGGACGTGCACATGCCTATTTGTAGAATAAGAACTCCCTCATTCTCTGAAATGACCTGTGGTTGGCCATAGTCTCCCGTCACAAGCTAGATTTACTAAAGCCTAAAAACAGAGCCAAAAGGAGCTGCAGAAGTCTAATTTTCTCTCTAATTTTCTCATTAGACCCCTTAAATTACAATATGCTGAAAGATTATTATGGAATTTTTGCCCAACAATGGCAAAAATAAACTTCCTACCCCAGCTGTAAAGGTCCAAGTAGTATTAAATGTTACCTTGAAATCATGTTTTTCAGTATGCCAAGACTGTCAGATGTGAGACGTACATCACCACAGGAAAGTAGCTGAAGCCATTTGCCACAAAGACAGTGTTTAGTTAAGCGAACAGTGAGATTTGTTGGGGGGGGGGGGAGATTAACAGCCTTTTAGTAAAAGGTCAATCCCTTTTAACACAGCTACAGAACTCTACATGTGTTTGTGTGAAAGAAAAGTGCCAAGTCACTAGTCTTGTAAAAGTGTGTTTTTTTCAAATTGCCTGTTTTTTTTTAAAATTGAAGTCAATGGGGAAAAGTTTAAAGGATTATTTTTTGTTTATTACAATATGGGTCTTACTTTTGGCCCACTGATTATGATAAAATTGTACTCACCAATTTAATTGCTGAGACGTGGGAACACGATGAAGTCGGATGGACAAGAAACACAAGTTGTAAACAAGCCAGCAGATTAGGCCTTGCACCTTCTCAAATAAGTTTGAACAACTAACATGTCATTTATTCGCATTCAATCCAATACAACCCACATCACCTGATTGTTATACACACATCAGAGCTGACATTGTTCTGTTCCTTGGTGGTGCCTCTGCTGCCTCACTGATTACAAGCTAACAGCTGACTTTAGATTCATAGTATACAGTAATAGCACCAATATGCTTTGACTGAAGTTCTTGTTAGATGGTCAAACAGCGTTTGATGGATAGGCTATTTAATAGCTAATGTAACATGAGGGTTCAATATGTGGTGATTGTATCATTCTAAATAAGAAAAATCAGCTGGATGGAGACGGATAACTTTGTTAAGCAGCACTTTACTGTTCTTCACACTTCATCAGCTCTACAACAACTTCCTCATTTTACTTAATCACATGTAGCTGAACTAACCAATAAGACGCTACCTTCCTCCATAGCGCTGCAAAGGAGGGTCTGGCTAGTCCACACCAGAGCCGTTTATATTGAGAGTTTGGCCAATTCAAATCATGGATGCCATATTGTATACCATTGTCAGATGACTCTACAGTGTAACCCTATGGGGCGAATATGCTATCTTGAAATAAATTGCTTATTTTCACCATAAACAGGCATATACATGTTATTATTAACATTTGTCAATATGTAAAAGGGCCTTACGGAAATATTCCAGTGTATATTTACCTTATATATCGTAAATGGGCCTATAAAAAAATGCCCATTGTAGTGAGTGACCACGTCGCCTAATAAGTCTCTGAGCTGTGTTTACCTTTCTAATGTCCACTAGCATACATACAGGCTAACTATAGCCAGTTAGCTTTGTGTGTAACGTAACAAAACCCACCTGTCTCGTAGGAGCAGAGCTTAATATTTCATTCAATAAAATAATGGTACAAAAGGAGCACTAACGCCCAGTGTTTGGAATAACGGCTTTTACAAGAACGGCGTTAACAACGTTATTTTTTCAATAACGGGGTAATCTAACTAATTACTTTTCCCGTCGTTACAATGCCGTTAACGTTACTAGACGTAAAATGCGGTGCGTTACTATGCATGGATTGAATAAACTGTAAGAATTTGAATGCACCCTGGGCCGGGCTCACAGTTATTGAAGAGGCGGGTTAATAACGAGGTACGCGATTATGATTGGCTAAGGCAGAGTCATGTTTCATGGTAGTAGCCAATCAGAGACAGTGTTACACACATGCCAGCAGCCCAGCACACGCGCGGTGCGCGCCACACGCACACAACAGCTAAACAGAGATTCAACGGAGCAACAGAGATGGCTAGTCAGGAGGAGCAAGAAAAGTTGGCATTTTCAAGGTAGAGGTTTGAACTAAACACACTTTTTTGTTGTTTAAAGGTTTACTATTGTTGTGAACATTACAAAACACTTGGAAGTACAGGTTGCTTACTTGACCAGTTGTCTCAGGTTGAGAGAGTTTGATTTAATTCGCTAGAATTAAATGCACTTTATATTGTGTAACTGTTTACATTCATCCGCACCTTACTCATCTGTATATCTGTTTATATATACTGTCTGTTTATAGAAGGGTGTTTATTGTGTAAATATGTCTGTTTCTATTATTCTTATTATTATTATTACAACTGATTCTATTGTTCTTGTTCTTATACTTTATGTATATTTGTTTCTCCTATGTCTAGTTAATGTGTGTACATTGTTTTTTTCTTTTGAGCTGCTGTAGCACAGGAATTTCCCCAGTGCGGGATTAATAAAGTCCATCTTATCTTATTTAGGTACATGGAATGCTCGCGAAAAAGCTGACGCTAGCATAAGGCATGGCTAACTTCAAACTTCATTCATTTCTAAAGCAGCGTTAGAATTTTTTTGACAGCAGATGGTATTACTATATTTGTCCTATGTAATCTGTTATCATAAATCGAAGAGATAAATTGACATTTACCTCACACAATAATGAGTAGTCACTTAGCCTCTTTTCACCTTTTTTCAGCCAACAGTTGGGCATTTTTTCAGTGCTTTATGTCATTTTTTAAATAATTTATTAAATTGTTCCACTATTCCCTGCATTATGTCAATGGGAATCAGATGAATGTTGGTGTACAACATGGAGTCCACAAAACACGTGACCACCTCGGAACCAATCGCATAAGGGATAACTCAGAACATTCGATTGCCTAGTTGGCCAAACTCTCTATATAAACAGCTCTGGTCCACACAGTAATCCTGGATGGGAGAGGAACGTGCTCTGGTTTATTGGCATTTCTTTAAACCAACCACAATTGTCTTGGGCGGTGCTATGCGCCGCAAGGAGTCCCGGTGCCGCTGCAAAATAGCCGAAAAGGACATACGGCGGAACTTCCAGCGGCAATGGAGCAATCCGGGAAGTGAAAGGTTGTGGATGTAGACTAGCAGAACTGAGACACAGGTAAATGTGAGGAAAACCACAGAGGTAGATTCATGCTGCTGATGTAAATAATTAAACATGTAAATATGCAAATACTAACTGTGTAAACACAAATATGTAAATAGTTAAATATATAAACATTGTAAATACATTTTGAGTAAATTAACTCAAATATATGAGTTAACTTGAAAATCTTACACTAACTATTACCACTTCTTACCCCAAATGTGGTCCATCCAAGATGGACAGAGACGTTTCGAGCTACGGAAGATCAATTTCACACGTCGTTGCGTTCCGGCTTGTGTCACCTGAAAACAAGTGACACAAGTTCGAGCTTGCATGTGGGTTGGACAAGACAAAACAACTTTTTGGGACCAATGATATCGGACAAACTCACTTTTACCATCTATAATTCAGCACATCTGTCCATTTGCTTTTCAGAGCATTGCCAGTCAAATCCACTTCACCTGAGGAATGCCATAATAAATTAAACTTCATTCCGCATATTAGCTACAGCCTTGACTTCCGTGCTGCTGCTTCCTCAAATCCATTCCACTTGGCTCACTCAGAGTCCATATAAATTAAACTCCATTCCGTGTTTTCACTACTCGCAAGGTCAACAAAGCATCTTAGCATATCTGCTGCTCAGGTGGGTCTGGCTGTGTGCTCACATACTGTCACTAAATAAGCTGGTATTTAAGTGAATGTTCATTATTTGTTTGCCTGTTGCTTTTGCATGTGATCTTTGTAGCATTGAATTACAGTACACTTATGTTATGTTGTAATGTTAACAGTTAGTTATCTGACGTTTTTGCTAGGCTTGCTAGCTAGCTACAGTAATGTTAACATCAATCATGGCGCTATAGCATGAAACAACAGGCTTGTTCGAGATTAACTGTGCCTCGCCTGTAAAGTGGACGAGAGCACGTTCAGTGCATAATGTCAGACACTTAGAATATTAATCTGAGCCTGTCAGTGGCAAAACAAGCATTTTTGTGAAGGTAAATACAAGCTGGACAATTGCCCTATTAACTTACAGTGTAGCTTGTTTCACTGCTGCCGACTGCAGCAATCTTGCTTAATACTGGACCAAAGTTGAAAAAAAAACGTTAGTTACCCTTTAAGGCCTTGGGGGCGAGGAACAACTGGATATACTCCCATCTCATTCATCTAAAATGCATGTTTGATGCTTTTATATGTCGACACTTTCATTAATATTAGATTGAGGACCTAATTTACCTGTTGGGCCACAGACTAAAAAAAAATGACACCACCCAAACTAGCAGTCAATCTGACCGACGGTGAGATGTTGCTGTTCGCAATGCTAGATTTGGTTTATCAAAGAAGCAACAGTACACAAAATAAGTATAGCAGAGACGACAGATATGTTAGATCACTGTGCTAACTATACTATATCTTTAAACGTTACAATTATGGCTGAAAATGACAACAGAAATAAACAAGTTTGCCGATTACACATATCTTCGCAATTCAAATCAACGGCCGATTCAATCAGGAGAGACTTCATTTAAGAGTGAAATACGTTAAATGAACATGGTGCATAACAGGTTGATATGTTAAAGTTTTTGGAGATTAGACTCCATTGCACAGTTAAATTATAAGGGGTATAGAGGCCATGGATATATAGGAATATCCCCCCGATGGAGTCTAGACACTGGTAGTCTCACATTGCCAGACCTTCCTCCACAGCATTGCGGAGGAGGGTCTGGCTAGTCCACACAGCAGGATGGGAGAAAAATGTGCTCTGGTTTATTGGCATTTCTTTAAACCAATCATAATCGTCATGGGCAGCGCTAAGCTCCACACGGAGCTAGCACTAGCCTAGGGAAGGAACTTGTTTTGGTGGAACGTGTATGTTCAAAAGTTGTTTTAGTTGTGCGAGAAAAAATTCAGATTGGACAGATAGTCTAGCTAGCTGTCTGGATTTACCCTACAGAGAGCTGAGGAGCAGTTAACCATAGTCCTAATAAATCGACTGGCGTTTAAAATTCTAACACAAAGAAAGCGGAAGGAAACGGACATTGGCGAAAAGACATGCATCTGGCGGAATTTCCTGCGGCACCGGAGCAATCCCGGAAGTGGAACGTCGAGGATATAGACTGAAGATCTGGATGGATGTGATGTGAAGCGGGGCTTCTAATGGAGGAACCCTGGGTGCTGGGAATGATGAGAACTGGAGGTGAACGGGGTGGAGGAGGGTCGTATCGTTTTGCCTGAAATGACAATGGACAGCAGCAAAGAGTAGAACAGATTTAAAGTTTAAATGCAACAACGCGTTAGCTCACATAGATTGTGGCCAAATCTGGTTGGTTTAACGGAAAGAATAAACGCCCACATTCAACTGATGACAATGCAGCTGATTAGGTTGGGAGAGAGAGAGAGACAGAGAGAGAGAGAGTGAGAGAGAGAGAGAGAGAGAATTGTGAAGCATACAAGTCTTCCTGAAGGAACTTACGTCTAGCTTCATTTGTCTACCTGGAAGTGATTTCTTGTTAGCGTGACGTCACAGTGCGTCTATTTGAATGATGACCAAAACTACGAAAATAAGACTCAAGTTGTAATAAACCAAAATGATCCTGTTAAAGGTACAATATGTAACATTTCTGCATTAAAATGTCTAAAAACGACCATACCTATGTAATATATATGTTTTGAGTTGTGTAGTTACAGTATCCCAAATGTTTCCACCAAACTTCAAACCCAAGAAATCTGTTATTTTATTTTCAGACACGCCACGTTTCCTTTCCTTCCTAGTCGCCTGTCAGTGGCGTCATATAACCTTTCACCCTCTAGTTACTCGTAACTTCCTTCAAAACATGTCACCCAGATGATGCGTTTGAGCGTAATTGTAAATCATACAATGTCACAGAAAAAAATACTCCTAACCATAATACTGCTTTTTCTGCCACGCAGCATCATTTTGTGGTTGATAACATGCCACTTTGCAACACAGTAATACAGCAGAGATGTCATTTATTGATACATATCAATATCGATCCAGTTTAACTTTACTACAATCTGTTGGTTGACAAGTAGCTAACGTTAATGCCAGCTAGCTAATGCTTGGTTAGGGTGATCATATTTTGATTTCCAAAAAAGAGGACACGAGACACAAATTCAGACAGGCTTATCAGAGGTTAACGAACATACTTTATTATGCCTCAATGGTACAAAAATATACTTCTGTAATAAAATAAAATAAAATCTGTTATAAACTGTAACACAATAATAGCTCTCTTTTCAAATGAATAAATAATATGAAATAATGTTCTAAATATGACCTCTTCTGTGTCAGAAAATCCAGCTTCAAATAAATATCTCTTAATGCCTTTTTCAATGTAATAAGATAAATAATAAAACAGTCTCACAAAGATACTAACTTAACAAACAAAAAGGATATATAGTACTATAATACTCTATAATACTTTTAATCTTCAGTTGTCTTCTTCATCCTGCTTTTCTTCTTCATCCCCCTTGTCTGCCCATCCATATTTTGCTGTATGTGCCAGCTTTGCACACGGTGCACTCCGCCTCCCAATTGTCCCGACAAGGACGGTACGTGGGAAACTTTTTTTGCAGTTCAACTGTGAAGCTGCACTTACGCTTCGGCATTTTGTGTGCAATGCTGCTCGCTGTCTGCTCTGCTCCCAGTGTATGTGCGCACCGCAGAGCCGCCCACAAGGCACGCAGCCTCTCGGGAATTACGCCATGCAACAAGGTACCGTAGTATTGTGTGCAACGCGCCAGTCAATTTAAGTACACGCTTTTGGTCCTATGAAAAACAGTGAAAACCGGACATTTTCATGAATTTATAAAACCCACCCGGACGCCCCGGACAGTACGTAAAAAGTGGACACGGCAAAAGAGGACGTTTGGTCACCCTATGCTTGGTGGATAACATTATAGGGTTACCACATCGTTCAACATACTCATAAAGTTATTAGTAGCATGATTGTTTTCACCACAGATAAAAGCAGCACTGGACTAACCCACGAATGAATTTACCAGTAATTTTAACGTTAGCTGTATAGATAAGGATCTAGCTCAGATCCTTGCCCACTCAAAACTGGGGTTCCTCAGGGATCAGTCCTGGGTCCCCTCCTCTTTTCTCTTTATACCAACTCTCTTGGTCTGTCATTCAGTCCCACAGCTTTTCCTATCACAGCTACGCAGATGACACCCAACTAATACTCTCCTTTCCTGAGTCTGAAACTCATGTAGCAGCACATATCTCAGCCTGTCTAACTGACATCTCCTCTTGGATGTCCACACACCATCTGAAACTCAACCTTGACAAGACTGAGCTCCTTTTCATTCCAGGAAAAGGCTCTCCTACCCAAGACCTGACTATAACAATCAACAACTCTGTGGTTGTCCCCACCCAGACTGCTAGAAACCTGGGTGTGACACTTGACGACCAACTATCTTTTACTGCTAACATTGCTGCAACCACCCGATCTTGTAGATACATGCTGCATAACATCAGAAGGATACGTCCCCTTCTAACGCAGAAGGCGGCCCAGGTTCTGGTTCAGGCTCTAGTCATCTCACATCTAGACTACTGCAACTCCCTCCTGACTGGCCTACCGGCATGTGCCATCCGACCCCTGCAGCTCATCCAGAACGCAGCAGCTCGGCTTGTCTTCAACCTCCCCAAGTTCTCTCACACTACACCGCTCCTCCGCTCTCTTCACTGGTTACCAGTTGCTGCCCGCATCCTCTTCAAGACACTAATACTTACATACAGGGCCACGACTGGATCAGCCCCAGCTTACATCCAGGACATGGTCAAACCATATACCCCAACCCGCCCACTTCGCTCTGCATCAGCCAAACTGCTTGCGGCTCCCTCACAGCGAGGGAGAACTAATCACTCAACGAAATCCCGACTGTTCACTGTCCTGGCTCCCAAATGGTGGAACGAGCTCCCCACCGACATCAGGATGGCCGAAAGCCTACACACATTCCGCCGAAGGCTAAAGACACATCTCTTCAGACTACACCTCGGATAAAAAAAATAAATAAATAAATAAATAATAAAAAAATAAATAAAAAAATAATTGAACATGCGCTTCCATGTCTCTTTGTAGCTTTACTTATTTTAAGCTACCTACTTGCACTTTCATATGTCTCTTTGTAGCTTTACTTATTTTAAGCTATCTACTTGCACTTTCATATGTCTCTTTGTAGCTTTACTTATTTTAAGCTATCTACTTGCACTTTCATATGTCTCTTTGTAGCTTTACTTATTTAACGCTAATGTACTTGCACTTACTGCTTGTTGTCTGGAGTTTGTACCTTCACAGTTGAAAGCACTTAATTGTAAGTCGCTTTGGATAAAAGCGTCTGCGAAATGACATGTAATGTAATAATGTAATGTAAGATAAGATGACTAATCTAATGCTAATTTAGCCAGCTAGCACCCCTGTCTGGGGGTCTGGGGGTCTAGGTCTGTCTGCCTGGGATAAGAGCTGACAAAACAGCTGGGACATGTAGCAATAGCCAGTTACCGTTAGCCCATAGCCAGCCAACAGCCAGCCACCATTACAGCAATCCATACTGTATAAGTATTATACAGCACTTAACTCTGGTGCCAGGTGCTTATGACACTAACGGCAGTTTACTGAAGCGTCAGGAAACAGACCATATCAGACCCAGACCCAGATCTGAGTCGCAACAGCGGCCATCCATAGCTAATGTTAGCTAGCTACGTCTCCGTTAGCGCTAGCTACCGGTGTTCGTGCGGAAAATCTCCTCCCTGCCGAATTTCTCACCCCTTCGCGTTTAGCTGTCTTTACAGTTAGCTAAATTAACCCGACAAGCACCAAAACCAATAGTTAAGATTAAAGAAAAGTGAAGGGGGAGATCGTTTCGGGCAGCTTGGAGATGTTCTGCTGCTGCACATCGGCCATCGGCCTCCCTCGCCGTCCCGGCCGGAGATTCCCCCGGCAATACCAACGTCATCAAAAGTCTGTGTTTACAATCCATTGTTTTGGTTGAGAGACCCCTAGCGGCAGAAAGTTACATATTGTACGTTTAACAGGTACAGTTGCCCAAATTATGATATGGGCTTTTTTTCAACAGTTGGCAGCTGATAATTGACAACAACCAACATGCGTGCAGTCTGGAAATATCAACACCCCTGCAATGTGTTTCACCTTCAGCTACCATGAAAGGTTTTCAGCAGTACCTTTATTGATTTCAAACCATGTTGTGGTTTCGAATCACTGTCTCCTAACAGTGCAGATAGTGCAAGATAAGTTGAATCCAATATGAGCTGTTGCACCCTGACACCAGCAAACTTAGACTTGTGTAAATGTTGAGATGTGTCCTCCTTTTGTTCGCTGCAGAATTTGCCAGCAGCTCATTTCCTCCAGGAACGCATTAACAAAGCAGTTAATTCTAACATTAATTAAAAGGAATCACAATTCAGTGAACACTTCAAATTAATCTTTTGAGATTTGCTCTCACACAATGCTCGCATTCTATTTCCTTTGTCTCATCGAAGAAATTGCCGCTCGAGAGGCATGTTTTTTTTTTGTGTGTGTGTTATTTGCATCAGTCTGGTCCTGTGTAGCTCCGCTAGCAAAGCATGTCGCCAACACTGCCAGGGTCAACGTTTTAATTGCAAAGGGATCCATCCATGCAATACATGAATATACTTGCATATACTAGCATTAGCAGGGGGCTAACACAGGAGTTTTGGGCTAAAAAAGCATCTAATTATGAAAGTGTGAATACTCTAAACCAGTTATTCTCAACTGGTGGGTCACAACCCAAAAGTGGGTCGCAGACCCGTTCTGGGTGGGCATCTGATTTTGGACTTGTCTTTTATTTTGAAAAAACATATTTCCGTGCGAGCTGTGCAGCAGTCTAGCGCTGTAGCCATGGTAACCATCATTTCATTAACGTTAACGTTAATGTTCGGAGGCAAGATGGCGAAGTGCAAATATGACCTGGAGTATTTAAAATTTGTACGTACATTGAGGTTAAAAAGGGACAGAAACTCCAGTGTGTGATGAAGTGCTTGCACATGAGAGCATCCAACCATCCAAACTGAAGCACTATTTAGAAAGATGACATACGTGTGTTTTCGAAGGCTATTTTTGAAAAATAAATTTGCTTGTTTTGAATTCTATAAAACGTAGGTCACGATTTAATGACCATGGAAAAAATGTGGGTCACAGGGTGAGAACAGTTGAGAACCCCTGCTCTAAACTGATTTCAAGCGTTATAATTACATTTAATTTGTGCTGTTGTAGCTTGCAGTAAGTAAGAGTGCCCTTTGGAGCAGTGAGTTCACTTGAAATTGATCTAAAAGGCAATGTTTTCTTCATGAATCCCACATTCTTCGTCTAGAATAACGCAGCAAAATAGTTTCACATCACAAGCAAAATGTTTGATGTGGCCATTGGCCTCACCGGGCTGTTTATCTCCTCAGTCGCTATCGTTGTAAATACTCTGTGCTCGGCATCTCCACAGTATGGAGCTACTTGGAGGGTGATAAGTTGCTAATTAGGAACCGTTACCAGAAGTACAAAAAAAAACATACATGTGCAGAATGAAGCACATCGCGCTCTTGCCACTGAGTGTTTTGCCGATGATCCTTTCTCCTCTGCTCGCAGACACTGGGACTTGAGAGATGTCCCTTATTAACACTGTGTACAACAAACTATTTTTTTTCTCCCTTCCAGGCAAGCCAGGTCTGACAAATAAAGGCAGGGGAGTCATTAGATTAAGATAAGAACTTATCTTTCACTCCGAGACAGACTTTTATCTATTGTATTTTTCTTCTCTCCCATCTCTTTCGTTCTACCCCCCCCCATTCACTGTGAGATTGTTAAAGTAATTGGGATGTTATGTGACCACAGAGGCCAGATATGTTTTTAACCCTGTCATGGATTAACCTCTCGTGTCTGAGGTAGGTCACGAAAGGTGCAGCTGGAGACATGTTAAGACTCATTTAAGGGAATCTTCATGTATTACGGTTCAATAAGGCATGTTTTTTTCTTCAGGTACATGTGCCAGGAGGTCTGAAAAGGACTTCTGTATGCTGTCAGGGGTTATTAAAGCATAACGTGTATTTTTGGGGTCGCTGAGCAAGGCTGGTGTGGTGTCTTCATCTCCGGGTATATCATTTGGAAACTTTCAACCAGGTTTTGTCTCATGGTTCCTGAGAGCTATTTTAAATGACCCTTTAAAAGGGAATCACAGTCATGCTCTGTTCAGTTTAAAGAGAATCAAAAAAGGGAAAAAGATAGCACTCTTTTATAATATAACCCACAACAGTATAATTAGAAAAGTAGCTCTCTGAACATCAAATCGCCATCTGTAGCTTTGTCTTTGTCAAAAAGCTGTGTATGTATTTGAACCAATCGCTGATGCTTCTGTATAATTTCTGTCAGTGTTGTAGTCAAGATGACCTAAACCGAGACCAATTCATCACCAAGACCAGGGTGTATCGAGACCAAGGCAGGGAGAGTCCCACACTGCATAGTCTCACATTGCTAGTCCACACGGCATTCCAGGATGGGAGAAAATTGTGCTGGTCTATTGGCATTTCTTTAAACCAATCACAATCTTTTTGGAAGGGTGCTAAGCACCGGACGGAGCCGCGGTGCCACTGCAAAATAGCCTCGGGAAAGAACTTGTTTTGGTGGAACGTGGACGTTCAAAAGTTGTTTTAGTGGTGCAACAGAAAACTCTGCTTGGACAGACAGTCTAGCTAGCTGTCTGGATTTACCCTGCAGAGATCTGAGGAGCAGTTAACCATAGTCCTCATAAATCGACCAGAGTTTAAAATTACAGCATATAGATAGAGGAAGAGTGACATCCGGCCGAAAAGAGTGACATTCGGCGAAATTTCCGGCGGCAATGGAGCTAACATCGTGAATATAGACTACACACTGCATGACTGCATGACATGATTGTGGAAAATGCTAACCACAGGCACTCTTGAGGGGTGCCTATGGTTAGCATTTTCTGAAAGAGCCACAATCCCATAAAAAACACCCACAGGAAACCACTTTTATTGCCATACGTGTATTATGAGAAATGCCTTATAATCAAAGGCAGTTGTGGTCTTGACCAGTCTTGGAAAAAAACAACAACATCTTCATCTGAGAAACCGTAAAAATGTGGTTGATTCCGAAACGAGACCGAGACCTTCAAAAAGTAATCTTAAGACCGGTTTCGAGACCAAGACAGATCTTGAGTGCTAAAACTATACAGCATTATAATTACGAAAGTAGCTCTCTGAACATTAAATCGCCATCTATAGCTTTGTCTTTGTCTAAAAGCTGTGTATGCATTTGACCCAGTCTCTGATGCTTCTGTACACGTTCTGTGTTATAAATATCTAAGAGAAATATCACAGCCCTGAGCAGCATGATCAGAGAATTGTGTTTTATTATGCTTCAAAGCAGAACATCTAAAAAAACACCTGAAATAAATGAGTTGGACTACATTACAGTCCTTTGTTTTAAAGGCCATTGCACTGCCTCATTGATATCTCAACGTTTCTTTAGAGCACTAATTGTGTCTACATTCTTGACCACTTTGTCAGACAACTCCACAATAGAGCTGGGAATTCAGAAGACTATGCCGCTTGTTTACTGCGATCAAGATAACAAGGACAAGTCTGTGAAATAACAAAGGCCGGGGCTGATGCAGAAAACACTATATTTTCCATTTTAATGGTGTTTTATGCGTTGAAGCTGGAGGAAAGATAGCTTTAAAAATGTAACTAAAGGATCGGATTCAGTGGGATCCAAATGGCAAGGGTAGCTGTTGGGCATGATGACGTTCCTTTGATGTGAGCTATAACTAGCTTTAAGCTCAGCTCGGGCGCATCATGGCTGCATCCTGACTGATGTGGGTACGCCACTTAGATGAGGGCCACTCTGTCATGTGAGCCAACTGTACCTTTAATTTCAAATTCTCTAATGTCTCAGATGGGATGACATTAAAGGCCCGGGTCATTAGTGTTTTGTGTAGTGTATGAAATGTTTGCCCACAACTGTGCGAGATGGACTGTCATCTCTTGGAAATTTGTCATATTCATCAATGCTCTGCATAATAGGACGAGATACTATTTACATATCGGATCAAAATTGCCAGAGGAGAGCATTAATTATTGAAAAACTGACAGAATCAAAAGAGCAGCTTTTTCCTCTCCGTAGTTTGTTGTCTGCACAGACTGAAAGCCACTCTCTGCCCAGTAAACACAATTATCTCAATTTTAAAGACATTGCAGGCTTTTTTTAAAAAGAACATGCTCAACACAGAGGCCACAGCATCTTCTCTCACATAGTCAAATGGAGGTTTGCCCTTCATGCCGCACTTCCCCAACAGGCTGTAACAAGACTGTCCTCGCCCCCCGAAACACGCCCAAATCAGTCATTTGTTCAAGTAGCAATTATGACCTAGATTTACGTTTATAGTGACAGTGCCCCCTAGTGGCCATAGTAGTTATGACGGTAGCAAAGCAGGACATGACAAAATGTTGGGGTGGTGGATGGGTTAAAAATAACAGGACTTTCACCAAGGAGACTAGGATTCAAGTCTGTTTTTTTACTTTACAGAACAAACGGAGCTATTTCACGTTCCACTTCACGTGCATAACAGGAAGTGAAGTAGCGCCTGATTTAAAACCAAACCACAATCTTTTTCTAAACTTCACTTCGTTCACTATGTTTTTTGTGCCTAAACCTAACCAAACAGCAACCATTTCACAACGTTAAGGACATGTTTCAAACCGCGATCGTTATATTTTATGGTTTAAATATGAGGTTGTATTATGTATAATTCAAGAAACGCTCCTGTGGGTTGTAATAGAGCAGAGATCCAACATATTATTGGCAAATATAAATCAGCCTATTTGTGGAAGAAAAAAAAGTATGATAGGCTTACTGGTCTATAGGTAAGGTAGTCACTAAGGTAGCCATCCACAAATACAGTTCATCCTTAGGATTCACTGTGCAACATGTATGTTTAACATTAAAACAGAATTCATAAAATCATGCCAACAATTATCATTTTAATAGCTTAGTATTTCATGCATTAAAAATATATGTATTTAGGTTTTAGGCCGCCCACACTTTATTGTAGGTTGTGTTTAATATGCAACTTCATTTTATATGATATATGTAGTAGGGGGTCCCTGCTCAGTTAAGAGGTCCTTGGCTTAAAAAAAAGTTGAAGACCCCTGCATCAGAGGGTAGGAATAAACGACCGATATCGGCGTATGGTTCGGAGGACTTGTTGGAGAGGACGTGGTGCAGCCTCTGGAGCGCCACCTACTAAATGTAAGTCTGCATCTTTGTTCGTGTGCCAGGCGGCTGATGTGGTTAGCAGGCTCTGAATAATAGAAAGTGCATCATATTGATCAGTGACATTGAGCCTGAGACTTGTACTGACTTAATTAATAAAAGTAAAGCAGTATGCTAACAAGGAAGTGGAAACAGCACTGTGGATTGTTGTGCACATTCATTCAGGGTAGTACAGTTTCTTTACTGCATATTATCCCATTAACATAAATAGATCCAAGACACTTAATGGCATTATTTCACCTGTGTGATAAACATAAGACATCCATTCGAGTTTGCAGTATGATACATATTTATAAATTTGTACACCTATGTTATCATGCCAACCTAAATTGCTGTTTTACTGCAGTAGTTTTACTGCAGAGTGATACATTATGAACAAAAGTCTCATACCTGACTCATCGCAGCACTGCATACTGGAAATTTTTGGATTTAGCTGTAATTATTTAATTTGTATGCACTTTCCCTTTGGGTATCATTAAAATTTGATCTTGATCTTATCTTCTTAATCATAATCTTAAAATATGTTTGAATATTGTAACCTGCTTTTCCACTGATGCAGTAAACGGTGTCTTTTTTATACTCATTTCTAGCTCACAGTGTCAAGTCTAAAGTATTAAAGAATATAAGGTAAGATCATACCATTGCTTTCTTTTTAACATGTCTCACGCACCAGATTTCTGTTTAAACAGAGCCCTAATGGTTCATAATAACATTTGTTTTACAGCACTGCCCCAGTATACATAGTATATTATATGCATAGGCAATGGAGACAGTGCGGACTTGAAATTGCAGACGGATACATTTTTACTGCATCTTCCTCGTTCACAGTGTCATCCCCTTAAGCTGCCAAGAGAGTGTAGGGGGGTGAATTCATGAGGGTCTTCTGTAATAGGCTGGCACACACACAGGCACAGCCTGTGGAACCTTACAGGCTGCTGAAGCTGGTCTTGGCATTGCTTTTGGCAGCTATGTGCTCTCTGGTACTACACACTCTTTCTGAAAAAAAGAAAGTTTTTACTAGCTGGTCTTACCGCTCTTTTTATAAATGAGGAAGCCTTTGGCATAAATAGATCTACATGTTCATTTGGTATATTAAGAGAGACACACAGTTAAAGAGTGTTCATTACAATTGTAAATTTCTGCCCCCGGGCCCTTAGCCTGGCGCTAGATTACATGAGGTCTATGCTCACGGACAGCGCCTGGCATCTGATTGAGGGTCCAGTGCAGCTAATTAATTTCATTAGAAAGTGAAGTCATCTTCTAGCAGGAATTAATATTTGGAGCGTCATGTTGCTAATTTATTTCCAGATTTAATTAGCTCAGAGAAGAAATGTTGCTTGGGCAAGAGGACTTTTTAATTATCAGCTTGGATAAATTTGAAAATGTTGATGCCTAAGGGTTGAGTTAATTAAAACCTGCATTATTTTAACTTTAATTAGCTCCCATCTTTGTTTTTCTTCACCATATGGCCATGTCCTGTAGTCAAATTTAGTTAATTAAGCTAATTAAGCTAATCATTTTAATTACTCAAGACAATGTGATTGGATAGAGGATGACTACAAGTTTATAGCCAAGTACTTGTTTTTCATTAAGTTGAAGGGACAGAGTTATTTCTGATTGCAGTTGGCAAGCATAGCAGAGTGGTTTGAGAATGAGACAGCCTCTGAGATATTAAGGCTGAAGTCTAATTGCATTCCTTGATAAAAAAAAATAATAATCTTGTCACAAGCACATTTCTTTTAGAGGAGAAATGGTTTTACTACGTCTTTAAGCTTTCCACTCGTATGCTGATGTTGGCCCCCTTGTACTCCATCAGATTAAGTAATGTCTGCGCTTACTCACGTTTAAAGACGTTCAACGTCAGAACAGATGCTCTGTTCACTACCAGGAGCGTGCGGGAGACACAATAACAGATCCCATGATCTGCAGATAAAGTCATTGTTGGTTGGACAAACATCTCTCCTGATATCCAGCTGGGTAGAAAACATTTGAAATAAAATCATGTCTGATTTGTTTCTTCTGACCACAGCAGGCTATGGAATTGAATTGTAATTCGGTGATAGACTGGTGGGATAGGATGCTGCCCTTCCCCTTCATGACCCTGGAGTGTTGGATGGCTGGTGCAGGGGTCTATGTAAACTGCTAGCAGCTGTGCGTCAGTCTGGACACAAGCTGGGCCCATCCAGAAGCCAGGCCTAGCTGACAGATGCAGAGGCTAAACCCAATAATGAAATAATACTGGGAGACATCATGTCCGTGGTTTCCATCATTGTTAAAAGATTTTTGGTAGCGTGTACCCCCACTTAGGTAATTTGTTTCCATGTATAATCCTATTGCTCACTATTAAATTAAACCAACTGGTCATTTCAGTTTGGAGCCTATAAATAAACTGGTTGCTATGAGAATGGGCAGTATGTGGGATGTCTCATCTGATTAGAGGGGAAGCACTTAATAATTTGAACTGAAAAAGGTGACCTTCGGTAGCAGGTGACCTCACTGGTCTGCCACACATATGGCCCAGTAATATTACTAATGTCTGTTCCAAATGTATTTTTACAATCCTGATCCAGGACCACTCTCCGCAAATTGTTTTGGACAAATGTTGATGTGTGTTGATACTATGCTCGGCCTGCTTCCATGGTCAGGAGTAGTGATGTCGTGGACAACGAGAGCACTGGTCAAGAGAGATGATAGGCCCCTCTCTGCTTTCATCGGAGCGAGACTGGTTAGTCATCAGCATGTGTGTGTGTGTGTGTGTGTGTGTGTGTGTTAGTTTGTGCCGGAGTAGAGGAGCCCCTAGCCTTCTCATAGTTGCACTGTAACTTAGAATGCAATATGAGAGGGGAATTAGTCACCGTGTCCCCAACAGGCATTCGCCCACTTTAGTAATGTTTCTGTCACCACCTGCGTATTGTAAATGGTGCTGTCTCTCACTGCAGCTGCCCACCTGATCTGCTGGTAGAAAGATACTAAGGCTATCTCTCTCACTTCTGGACCTTTGGTTGGAGACAATCAATCCCTCAGTAAATAATTTATATTTAGGAATCTCCCCAACATTATAGACTTTTTTTATAAAGGAGAGTGTGACTCATTTGATTCAGGGGTTTTGAAAAGAAACAGATTGTCCTAATAGCTCCCACTGTTTTGACACTGAAGTCAGCTAAATGAATTGTATTTGAAGCACATCCCAGGAA
Source organism: Gymnocephalus cernua (assembly GCA_023631565.1). Taxonomy (NCBI): domain Eukaryota; kingdom Metazoa; phylum Chordata; class Actinopteri; order Perciformes; family Percidae; genus Gymnocephalus; species Gymnocephalus cernua. The sequence continues at coordinate 15,028,785 of CM042432.1, forward strand.
GCTAGTTTGAATGCATTTATCGGCAAATGTCATGAGCTGTGTGTGCTGTATGTGACATCAAACATACTAATGTTTAGTCTCGAACTTAAGAAGAAAAAGCTGCATGTTTGTCCCTCAGTTAGGCTAAAATGGTCGGCATACTAGCATTGTATTTCTGGCCGCTGCCAGCTAGGAAACTAACATTGTATTTCTGGCCGCTGCCAGCTAGGAAACTAACATGCTGCAAGATGCTGAGAGTCCCAATGTAAATATGCTGAGAGTCCCAATGTAAATACTTACTTTATGGCCGCCGTTTTCTCATTGTTAGCACCACTTGCGACTGCTAGCCTGGAAGCTAAAACGCTAGCTAACAGCGCCCCTTTTTGTCAGTCGAGGAACCAATATAGAATATTTCCCCCTTGCATTGTTGTTTTGCTTTCACTGACACACTAACGTTGCTTCAACTTGACTGTAGTCACTAAATAAATAGCTAACAGTGTGTTAGCTTGAATCTACCTCAGGTGTTGTTAAAGAAAAGTAACAATTTAGGAGCTAGCTTATAGAGGTCCATATATTTTGCCATTGTTATTACGGCTTGTGGCCAAGTTTAATTAACCATAATAAATAGCCAACCACCATAGGCTTTATAGCAATCACGCATCATCCTCATTTTGCGTCATTTACTACAGTGTCGCATTACTGTTATCGTGGAATTTTCCTTTAAACTCTGGCTTAATTTCATCATTCTGATCTCATCATCTTAAAAAAAAACAGATTAGTTTGGCCCAGGTATAGCCCACTGTCCGATATAAGCCCCCTCCGCCGACCAAGGAGAGCTTGGTGAGAAGCAGCTTAATAGATTTAGATTAAGGGAGAGAGTCTTGGAGGCCTCAATCAGCAGAGAGCGAGAGCATCTGCTCAAAGGCCACCTCCCCACGCCCGGATCACCATCTCCAGAAGAACTCGGGCATGGAGCCTCCATCTCCACAGCTCCACACTAATTCCAGTGCCCCCGCCACACGCAGGCTAATTAAGGCCATGCATTTATTTATGACTGAGCTCATTAAACAGCGAAAAAGATGGTCGCCGCTCTGAAAACACATTAGTCCCCGAGGAAACTGCCTGTGAAGTCGCTCTCTTCGGGCTGTTTCAGGTCACAGATTCTGAATCTTTGTGACATATGAAGAAACAGGGAACTGTAATGCCTTAAATAAAGAAAAGGAAAAAAAAACCTTCAGTTCTGAGGCGATGGAGTGATGGTTCAGGACATTCTTTAGGGTATATTTGAAGCTGCTTGAACTGGTCCCATAATTACATGAATAGGTCATTGACCGGGGGATGAATAGAAATTCACTTTCAGGTCTTGTTCTTTGCTGTTCTTTACATTCACAATGTACTTCCTTTAATATAATATGACAACTGCAGCACAAATAAATGACACTTTGGGAAAGAATAGCAGTATTATCGGACATAATTCAACACACAAAAAACACAAAATGCCCCCACACTCAAACACAAACCCTCTTTTTTACACTACTATGATATTTAAACTAATTTAGGGCAGTGCAGAGCTATGAAATCTAAGGCAGAGGATATCCCTCAGGTATGTTTTCTGTCCCTGGAGGGCCTGTCTCTCTCACTCTTTCTTTGTGTGTGTGTGTGTGTGTGTGTGTGTGTGTGTGTGTGTGTGTGTGTGTGTGTGTGTGTGTGTGTGTGTGTGTGTGTGTGTGTGTGTGTGTGTGGGTGTGTGTGTGTGTGTGTGTGTGTGTGTGTGTGGGTGGGTGTGTGTGCGTGCATGTGTGTAAAGGGCATAGTGAGATCTTATGCAGATCCTACTCCCTTCCCTTGTAATTGCAAAGATAACGCCAAATCACACAGTCCTTTGCTGAGACAACTGGCAACTTGATTTAGTGTTCTTTAATGGCTCCAACTTTGAAAACTGAGAAATCCCTGATTTCTACTTGTGCTCTGGAGCTTCTCGTCTGGACTGGATACAACTGAAAAAGGATGTGTTTTATGATTTCCTTTAGAAAAGACCTGGGTGCAAGCAGATTTTCCCAAAAGGTTGCAGGAGTCATATAAAACATTGTGAATCCTACTGAGTGAGCGTGTCTAGCACAGGGGTTTTCAAAGTCTGCAAGGCTATGTGCCTTCTCTCAGACAAAGCTTGAAAAAAGGCTTTTTCTGAAGTTTTTGAAAAAAAATTTGACATTGGTGCCGCTTTTCTTTCGACGTTTTTTCTGCTTTTTCCGACGCTTTTGGTGCTTTTTCCAGCGTTTCTGTCACTTTTTTTGACAATTTTGTCACTTTTGTTGCCGCTTTTTTCTATGATGGCTAAGGATCTTTGTTGCCGACTTTTTGGGGGCTTTATGAGGCCCAAACTGTAAGTGAGAAAGCTAAATGAGACATGTAATATTCAAAAACACAGTCACAAAATTTGACTTTTCTCTTAAATAAAAGCATGTCAATAAACTATACATGTTGGGCTCTTGATGTGTTCTCATTTTCCAGTCTGACCCTTAGTAAAGTTGAGTTTGACATCCCTGCCATACGCTCTACAAATGAGCCAAGAAACTCTAATATTGCTGTTTGACATAACTTCAGACTACACCAAATACTTAAAAAAGGTCTGTTCTAAGGCATTTATTAGTTTCTGACTCTGGGAAAGTGGGAAAAAAAGGAAAATTCCCCCAAACTACTGTATTTCTGAACTATTAACCACATCACACACATTTGGGCTATTCTTGTGATCCCCTAACTAATGTAATAACTATTATATTACATAATGTTTTTTTACTTCCATTCACTGAGCCTCCACTGAAACAGTTTGAAGCCCCCCTGGGGAGGCCCTCGACTTGATTCTTTGGACATTGTCTGGAGTTTACATGAGATACAAGAAATATATTACTATATTATTAATATTACTATTATGAGATATTTTGCTGATTTAAATACAGCTCTGTGTCATGGCAGTGTGGGCAGCATGTGTAGATGCACGGTGTGTGGTATCCCTCCATGGCCACAGCGCGTGCAGCTCCCAGCTGAGCAGAGTAGCCGAGGCCTTCCGAAATCCGCCGGATGACACAAAGCGCGTGTCGGAGGTCCGCTGAGATCCGCTGGATGACGTGAAACAACCTTGGCTGCTCCGAGCCAAACAATGTTCATCTAAACACCCTGCACACACAAAGATGACACAGAGCTTGATTGAAATCGGCAAAGTATCCCCATTAAGCAGGGTGCGAACTACAGGGAAGCTCTTTCAACATTCATGACTAAGCTATACTGTCAAATAAAGGCCTAAATTGGCACAAAAAAACTCTTGAAAAATGTATCAATTATTAAAAAAGATCAGAAAACTATCTTAGGCTGTGTGGAGGTTTAATGTGGTTGTTAATTCATTGTTTTATATCAGTGCCTTCCCTCTGTAGCCCCCCCAGTAAAAAAAAACTGTGAGCTTCCCCTAAAGTCATGGTACAGTTCGCACACTCCCTTTAAAAAACAGCAATTACTATTGATTCGATATGATAAAAATGGGCTTAGACTATTTGTAAGTAGTCGATCTGCCAAACATCTTCAGTCTCATCTAATGCATGTCCAATAAAACGGCTTTACACTGGAAGACGTTCGCTGTATATTGTGTCATTCTTTAACAATTAATCAAGTAATGATACATTAAAAAAAGGAGTAAAAAACTGAGATCATCGTTATGGTATAGTGGTTGTGAGGCACAGAGGGGCTAAAATCAATCCACAGGGTACCCGCTTTAGCGCTTCATTTTAGGATGGCTGATAAACAACGCCATTTGGTGACCTTTTGGTGTTCTTATGGGGGATTTAACCCCCTGCTCAGAGCTGCACCATGCTGGTGGCTCCAGCAGACAGGAGCATGACGTGCACTGGAACTCAGATGGGTCTTCTACAGGCATCACAGGACGCCTCGCAAAAACAATGATATGACATGTTGAGTTCCTCTGATTCACCGGACAGTGCGAGAAACCCGAGCCTGATGGTGTTTTCGGCTCATCATCCGGAGTCACAGACAGTGTATAGGAGTCAATTGTGTGTGTTTGTGTGTGTCGAGACAGAAAGACAGGGGTGGGGGAGTTGAGGCAAACTCTCCGTTCTCTTTAGGACTGTGTAAGCTTGTGTATGCATGTATGCTTTCAACAGCAGACAAACTGGTTCTGCACTTACTGTGAGAGGAAGCTCTGAGTGTTTAGAGTACTCAGTCCACTTAATGCATTATTATTGTTACTACATTCTTGAGGAGAATGGGGGAAAATGGAACAAGGAATGCTTTTCAAGAGTCAAACCAGTTAAAGGGGAGGAGAGTCTGTGTGTGTGTGTGTGTGTGTGTGTGTGTGTGTGTGTGTGTGTGTGTGTGTGTGTGTGTGTGTGTGTGTGTGTGTGTGTGCGTGCGTGCGCACGGCTGGTTAGGCTTGATTGTTGAGTATCTCATTCCTATTTATGCTCATTTTTTTTCAAAAGCATCCCATAAAAGCTATCTGAGCCCAGATGTCATGTTTGTAATATTCTCTAGTGAAATAAACATTAATGTCAATGGAGAAAAAGTGGCTCCCATTCTTTTTGGTGTATTTATTTATTCAGTGAAAAAGATGATAGAGTTACTTGATTATAAAAATGATTACGTTTCTTTATCTTATAATAGCTGTTCCTGATGTCATTATGGTATGGAAGTTATGTTTAAAGGTCCAACGTGTAGGAATTTCTCACATCTAGCGTTGAGATCATATATCGCAATCAACTCTCGCGCCACGCAGTTCAAAGTACGTATTACAGCTACGGTAGTCTTCATGCTTCGAAAAGCCAGTCTCTTGCTCTTTTCAATAACCTTTTTCTTTTTCTGGGTGAAGAAGAAGACTCCTGTTCCTGAAATTTGGATTTTAAATACGTGTGGTCCTCCATGTTTTCTTCTTCAAACTTGCCGTGGCCGGGAAGCTGATACCCATTAGCAGCACCTGTGAGTTTATCATGTGACAGCGAAAACGCGAAAGGCGGAGCAGTATGTCCTGTATGTCCCTTACCGACTAATGTATTTCAAGATGGCGCATGAATATGGTGAGTCTACCCCAGTTCATGCTAATGCAAATGTAACATTTCAAGCCAAAAGGAATACTTGGAATTGATGGTGGTGGTAAATATTCATGAAAAAGGACAAGTTTGTCAACAGGCAACACAGATTTGGAATGAACAACTAAACACGTTACACACTGGACCTTTGAGAAAAAAATGATATTTTCAGTTGACAGTTTCCTATGTGAAAATGTGGAAAGATTCATTTATTTGCTGTTTCTTTTTTTTTTAAGAAACGGCACTGCATGTTAACAACTTCCACTTTGAGTAAATGTGGCTTTAAGAAGATAAGAGTCCTGAGAGCAGGAGGTGCTTTGTTTCTCTTGTTGCATTAAGAGTGCATTTCCACTGCTAAGGACATCTGAGCGTAAAGTGAGCCTCTTTTTTGTCAGAAGGTAGGCCTTTTAACGGTAAAAAGCAAAGCTTTAACAGTGCTCCTTGCACCACAGTTCACAGCATACATAATGGAGAGGATAGGGTTACCTGCTACTTTAGGCCAAACATGACTGCCAATAATTGCCTTACCAATATTTGCATGTCCCTCTCTGTGTTATTGAACACCCTGCTAAGTAACTGAGCACCCCGGCCCAGGCACTATTTTAAGTTGTTTGCTGATTCCACGGTGGGCTGAAACGAGACAATTATGAACCACATTTCACACCATTATGGTGTTTTAAAGGGGCTTCAGGTTTCATTGAAAGCTTGGACTCTGGCCTACTGAATACCATGCTCATGTACCAACATCTACAGATGGTCTAGACCTGACTTTTAAAAAATTCAAAAATTCAAAACACTACGTTTGATATGTTAGAGAAAGAAGTCGTCAACTATTTAAATTACTGAACATGGAAACAGAGAAAAGGAGAACTCCCTGACTCTGGCCAATCGGTAGTAAATATATTTGTGTCATTATATTTTGACCTACACTCATTATAATCTGGGAAAACTGTGGAGTGTGGTGATGAGATGCATCACTTGCCCAGGTTTTGTCAAAATCTGATAAATGGTTTATGAGATACAAACGAACAAAGGAACAGACAAAACCCCTTGGACCTAATCAGTGTAATTACAGAAATGCTGGAACGCAAGGGTGAGATGCATAATTTTCACAGGTTTTGGCAAAATCTGATCAAGACTGGCCAAGAAAACAGATGGATGGAGGAGCAAATTATGGAACAAATTAAGAAGTGAAGTTGACTGATGGTATAGAGTTCTATTAAGTTCTATTTAAGAATGACAGGAAATGCCTAATACCGCATGTATTTATTTTAGCTAAGAACAGTTAACCCTGTAAGGCTGCAGCATTGTAATCAATACTATTCGCACCGTTAGCCTTTACAACAGAGCCGCACTACACTTGTTCGATGTTTCATTACAGAGTTTTCTGTTGATTTGTGTTTGTCGCTGCATGCTCGTGGTGGAAAATTAATGTAAACAAAGTTATAATGGCAATGGCAATGCATGAGCCTGAGTAGTGTAGTACATATTAATAACAGACTGCATTTGAGCATTACATGTTTGAATATTATTTGAATATAAAAAAATAACAAATTAAATTTGAATGGTATTATAGAGGAAGATTGACAGCTCTAATGACAACTTAGGTTGCTTTCACACCTTTCTTTTTTGGTCCATTTAAGGCCCTATCCACACGGAAACGTATTTCAATGCAAACGCACATCTTTTGCATCGTTTGGGCCGACTGTCCACATGAATCCTGTAAACGCACTGCCCGTAGACGCACTTTTTTGAAACCTGGTCCCAGGGTGAATAAAAAAAAAGCCGGCTCACGTTTGGCTTCATATGGACGGCGAAACCGCATACGTGCGTATCGATGATGTCATCCCCACACACCTCGGCCTAACAGCTCCGCCTTCAACCCAGCTGACGGCGCTAGCAGGGACGCAACGCTGCTAGCTCGCTAATCTGTCTGCTTATCAACTCCTTGAACGGATTATAGTAACTTTTAGCACTGCTTATTGTAGAAAGGCTACCGCAAGAAAAAGCGTTAGCGCTAGCGCACTAACGCTAGCTCTGCTAGCTGCAATCATGTCCGATAGAATGTAAACAAAGTTTACATTCTTTTTCTAGGTGGCCTTTATATAACGAGCAGTGGTGTAAGTTATTAAAGTCTAGTCCATGGATGTGTTAAGCTAAGAGAACTAGCTAACAGTCATGTTATGAACTTTTATATACTGTCTATGGTTATGAAAGGAAGTCACTGAAGGCTGCTCTTCTTCTTCGTTCCGTTAATTTCTGTAGCAATAACAGCGCCGCCTACAGGCCTGGCATATGAAGTACCGTGTTGAGTCATTTATAAATGGATTCATGTGTACGTGAATTTTCTTGAACCGAATCCAGGGAAGACGGATGCGTTTTCATCCTAACGTCTTCGTCTGGATGGGGCCTAAAACAAACCCTTGAGTGTTAGGTCAGATAGTGCGGATCGTTTGGGCTATTCTGAAAGCTCATCCGAACTCTGGTGCGGATCAAACAAACAAACAAACTCTGGTCCGCTTAAAAACGGGGGTCTCAGTTCCAAGTGAACCAGAGTTCGGTTCACTTCAAGTGAGAATGCAATCTGACCTAAATACGGGAAGTGAACCAAAAACAACACAAAAAAAGCATTTACTAGCATGCAATTTCAACCTTGCACACAATTTACGGACTAATATATGATTTAAGGGATGATAACTTTCAGATCCATAAGCTGTTCTGACCTCATATTGCTGGTCGTCTGTGTGACATCATCATCATCATCATCATCATCGTCGTCTCACTCCTTCACTTGCTGTCTGTCAGCTGCTCCCATTGTTCGCCTTCTTTTGAAATATTAGTAACACTGAAGCAGAAACAGAAAACCCAAGGCGTTATAAATTTGGTGTGCTCCATTATTTCTGAGCTCAGAAGTGTCGGCGAGTTTCGGATATTCTGTCCAATAAACAACAGACCGTCTCGATCGCGTGACGTGTGCAGTGTGAAAGCAAACCCAACCAAATGAAAAATGCAACAATGTTGCCGAATTGCACATAGTCCACTGAACTATAGGTGTGAAAGCGCCCTTACAACAATCGCCATATGTTGTGTACCAATCATGACCACCACAAACAGTCCAATGGCCTTTCTAACCATTATATTGCTATGGTTGTGGGGTTGCTTGTGTTGCCAGGCCACCACATACACAGTCCTGATGAGGCAGAGGAGATGAGTTTTTTGAGTGTTTATAAGTCTTTTAATAAACTAAGGATATTTGATTGAAAATGTTATTTTGGATTTTCATAAATATTTAATGTTACAGAAATATATATCATTTTTCAGAGGCTTTAGGATTTTTTTTTAATTGTTTATTCTCCCTGATCCTGAAATATTTTATTTCTGCTGTTATATTTCGTAGTTAAACTTTTTGAACGTCAACTTCAAACTATGTTCCTACGTTAGCTACGACTCACACATACAGTACAACCAAGCTTACTTGAATGCAAACTAACGCTTTTTTAAATAGCATATTAACATTTATCTTAATCACAGTCAGCAGCCTTTTTGCTTTATGTCACCATTTTTTGTGCATGCTCTAAATTTTGTTGAAGACTCAAAGAATATCAATCTTCTTCACCTCACAAACCTCTGTATTAACGCCCCGAGCCCAACATTATTTTGTCATTACTTACAAATGTTACTCCCTTGTGGATGGAAACTATCAATATATCTGTGCCCCTGTTCTTTTCATTCAAAACTGGCCATCGAAGCAAACAAAATTAGATGTGTTTTCTCTGAAACTTTTACCAAAATAAAATACAGTATTCAGTACAGTTGCAATGCTGCAGTTGTATTTCTTTTACCTTCATGTTGTTTCTTGTAATTCATAGCTAGATAGTGTCCCGAGTATCACAAAGTGTATAACATTACCGATTAATAATTATAGTCTTTTGGAATTATTTGTAGTATTTTTGTATTTTGCCATCACATTTGTGCCAAGCTGCTGTTCCACAATGAGATTTGTTTCTGTTTGTAAATAGTTTTCGAACGGAGGGGGCTTATGATAGTATGTATGTAATGGCTTAGTATTTAATAGAGGATGTTGGTTCAGCTCGTGAAGTTTGAAGCACTGCACGACTAAAGAAAGGAGTTTTAGATTTAGAAAAAGAACACAGCCTGTTCCCAGGTCATTAAACCCTAGTCTGGATCAACGGAAGTACATTTCCAGGATATTTGCCTGTCATCCCACGCAAGACTCAAACCCCGGATGTCCATCACCTTCTGCTCTCTGTGTTTTGCTGTTCTCAAACTCTGTTGGCTTCGGGAAACAACAGCAAACTTCGAGCTAGCAAGCTAAAATGCTAGCAAGCTAAAATGGCTTTTTTAAAGAAAGTTTGGACCATACAACAAGGCAAGCCTGCCTGGTTCTTTTGGGGAATGATTGTAAAGATTGACAAAGAATATGTTTACCGCATTTATTCTCTAACTGGGACGTTTTGGGACCAATTGGTGGGGGTTGCTATGGACGAGGTACACATGACGATACACTGGAAAGAGTAAATGACGTTTAACCATGTATCCAGCTAATTTAAAGAGCTCACGTTTGCAGGGTGCAAATGTTCGACCAAAAGAAGTTCCTTCCTGAGACTATTTATCAGAGACACTGTTGCTGCGTCCGGGGATTAGCATCGCACAAGACAATTGTGATTGGTTTAAACAAATGCAAACAACTCAGAGCCTTTTTTCTCCTATCCCAGAATGTATGTGTGGTGTAGCCTAGTCTATATCCACGACATTCCACTGCCGGGACTGCTCCGTTGCCGCTGGAAATTCCGCCGGATGTCACGCTTTTAGGCTGGATGTCTGTTACCTTGGGCTTTCTTTGTGTTGTAATTTTAAACTCCAGTCGATTTATAAGGACTATGGTTAACTGCTCCTCAGATCTCTGCAGGGTAAATCCAGACAGCTAGCTAGACTATCTGTCCAATCTGAGTTTTCTGTTGCACGACTAAAACAACTTTTAAACGTACACGTACATGTTCCACCAAAACACATTCCTTCCCGAGGCTGTTTTGCGCTGCCCAAGACGATCGTGATTGGTTTAAAGAAATGCCAGTACAAATTTCTCCCATCCCGGAATGCTGTGTGAACTAGCAAGACCCTCCTCCACAGCGCTGAGCAGATCGGTCTGGCAATGCGAGACTATTAAACCCTTTACGTTGTCCAATGAATAAAATGTATTAAAAGGTGTTGAAGTGATTATCACAAAGCATCGGCAAGGTGTTATGCATATGATTTCTGATCCAGAAAAAACAAACAAAAAAGAGAGGAAACTAATTTGGCAAATTTCTGAATAAAAGTCCTTGCTTTGCAGAGCCTTCCATAAAAAAATCTCCCAATCACACTGAGATAAATTAAAAAAGCATGCGGCAGAATGAAGACATAAACTAATTAGAAATCAACACAAGGTGACTAATCATAAGTAATCCAGTTGTGGTGCATCAACAGACTCCCCGGTGAGAGCAGGAAGGAGCTGGAGTTGAGGCAAAGTGATTTCCCTCAGGCAGACATGCCATTTAAGTGTGCTCCATTGTTGTGGGTGAGATCCATTAGCCCTCACTGTGGTTCGCCACATCAAAGCAAACTCTCACATATGGATTATGTTTAAATAGTGTTTTTTAATCATTTCAGTGAGTCTAGAACTGACCTATTTGACTTGTTCAATAAGTTGAAAAGGGAGACGTATAAAATGTGTGTGTGCGTCACATGTGTACAGCTTACGTATATTTATCTGTGTATGCGTCTGTGTGTTTATGTGTGCATGGATGCGTGTGTGTGTGTGTGTGTGTGTGTGTGTGTGTGTGTGTGTGTGTGTGTGTGTGCTTGCGTGCGTGTGTGTGAGTAAACAGCTTAATGGAACCAAGTTATATAATATATAATAGTGTTGTTATGATGTGGATTACACTTAAAAGCAAAATCAAACCCAAAATCAACTTAAAGGATCATTTTTTTTTTTTTTAAATCTGATACTCAAAGGCCTTCTTTGGCCTGAGAGTCATTTAATAAGCAGGTGAAAGTGGAATGCATTGGTCTGGTTCTCTGGTCATCGCCTCCCAAGCATCATGACAACTGTAACATGTTTCAGAATTTATACTCAAATCATCCTAAAAGACCATAAATCAAATCAGCAGTTAAGCTAAATGAGGATTATGTTTTTGAAGCATTTCGTAGTCCTCTAAGTATTAATGCTGACTACATTTTGATGATGTTTACATAGCTATCGCCATAAAATTCCTGTTTTAAGTGGTTCATAGAACCTCCAGCCAAAGCTCCATTTAAATGTCAGCAGAATTTTTTTTTGTAAATCTGACAATATGGCTTTTGCATTGACATTCAGCTCCAAGATGTTTTGAAGTTCACTTTAACACTAATGTTTCCCAACTAAACCATGGCTGGTGATGGTGCAGTGGATATGACACATGCCTTTGGTGTGGGAGATCTGGGTTTAATTCCCATTGTGATACATCAACCAATGTGCCCCTGAGCAAGACACTTAACCCCTAATTGCTCCAGCGGCGTGCAACCTCTGACATAAAGCACACATAGCAATTGTAAGTCACTTTGGAAGCGTCAGCTAGATGACATGGAATGTAATGTAGGGTGCATTTATGATTCAAACTCATTTGCTAAATTAAAACTGTTGTTTTCTTTATGTTGGTATGACTGTTTGCTGAGGTGCTAAATTTGGCCTTTCTGCACACCTTAAAGGGTAACAACTGTTTTTTTCAATCTGGTCCCTATTTTCCTATGTATTTATGTCTAAGTGACTGGGAACAACAATCTTTGACATTGGTCTAGTATTAAGCAAGATCTGCAGCGGCGAAACAAGCTACAATGTAAGTTAATAGGGCAATTGTCCAGCTTGTATTTACCTTCACAAAAGTGCTTGTTTTGCCACTGACAGGCTCAGATTATAATTCTAAGTGTCTGACAACATTGTGGAAAGGATCCCTTTAGAGATAGACCTTTAAAACCTCTTTGAGACCTTTCTGTTTAACCAGAAACAGATCTGAAGTCACTAGCGCTAAACCCACCAGACTCCATTTAAAAAGCAATACTGTTAGCATGTATAGAGCCAACATATTTTCACGTATAAATCGGTAAACTATGTGTTTATTTCAACCAAAACTAGAGTCGTGATGGTTGGAAAAGTGGAAAGACAACCCAAAATGTCTTTTCATAGTTTTATTTTGTTTCTGTCGACTTTGAATTAAGTGTATTTTACGATGCTAAAATGACTGTTTATTTACATGGAGTCTGGTTGATTAAGCAAACGCAATTTCGGGGATATTTTTATGTTTAAAAAAAGGCTCTTACTCTTTAACAGAAAGTCAACCTACTTAGCAATCCTTTCCATAATGTTTTCAGACACTTAGAATATTAATCTGTTAGTAGGCAAAACAAGCACTTTTGTGAAGGTAAATACAAGCTGGACAATTGCCCTATTAACTTACATTGTAGCTTGTTTCGCTGCTGCCGAGTGCAGCGCTCTTGCTTAATACTGGACCAATTTCAAACATTGTTGTTCCCATCAGTCACTTAGACACAAAAATAGGGTCCAGGATGAAAAACAAACAGTTGTTACCCTTTAACGCTTCATCTGCAACGACTGTGAGTCGGGCCAGGTGTTGTCTTGGACTCAGATCTAAATATTAGTAGTCATTTCAATCAGTTCCAGCATCAGCCTTTTATCATCTAAAAACATTGCTAGTAGAGACTCTTGTCCAAACATGATCTTCAAAAGTTAATCCAGCAAGTTAGAAAGCTCTTTGGCAACATGTTCAAAATGCTTTCTTTGTATGTATGAACCCTTTAGAACAGGGTTCTTCAACGTTTTTTTTAAGGCAAGGACCCTTTAACTGAGAGAGATGGATCAGGGACCCTATATTACATATATTGTATAAAATTAGGATGTATGTTAAACTGGGCCTACAATAATGTGTGGGTTGCCTAAAGCTTTTATACATAACTTTGTAGTGCATTGAATACTAAGCTAATACAATAATAGTTGTTTAATACTAAACATACATGTGGCACCGTCAATCATTTAGGTGAACTGTACCTGTGGATACCATAGAGACGACCTAGTCTCGCTTTGCCAGACCTTCCTCCACAGCGCTGCGGAGGAGGGTTTGACGAGTCCACACATCATTCGGGGATGGGAGAAAAACGTTGAGCATATAGACTAAAGACAACCTTACCTATTGGGCAGTAAGCCTCAATTATTATTTATTTTTCACTAATAGGCTGACTTAAATGTTCTAATATGTTGGATTCATATTATGACACTTTAGTCTTTGAAAAAAACTTTCAAAAAAATAAACAAGAATTTGGTAGCCCCCCTATAGTAACTCTGAGGACGCCCTAGGGGTCTTGGACCCCCAGTTAAAGATCTCTGATTTAGAACACTGAGGTCTTGTACTATTCCTCTGGTCCCTATTTTACTATTTATTGATCTTACTTGAATAGCTTAATGCAGGAGTCTTCAACCCTATCTGAGAGAGAGACGGAGCAGGGACGCCCTACTACATATTCTATGAAATGAACTTAGTGAATTCCTTACCTATAGGCCAGTAAGCCTATAATCAATGTGTGTTTTTATTTCACAAAAAAGGCTGATTTATATTTGCTAATAATATGTTGGATTCATGTTGACATTTACATTTTTGAAAAAACTTTCAAAAGTTGCAAAGAAACTCCATTCATTTTGCCTGATAATGGCTGAAACGTTGCCTACCAATGAACTTATTTTTTAGACAGTGTGCAGGAGTTTCTTTGCAGCTTTTGACTTACTTACTGTGTCTGTGTGTGTGGGTGTGTGTGTGTGTGTGTGTGTGTGTGTGTGTGTGTGTGTGTGTGTGTGTGTGTGTGTGTGTGTGTGCGCGCAGAGAGAGAGAGAGAGAGAGAGAGAGAGAGAGAGAGAGTATCTGCATTTATATCATAATTATCCTGTTTACTTGTATTATTATATCTTGTTGTTTATATGTATGTTTGTTCTTATGCTTTGGCAACACAGATGTATCTTTTTGTCATGGCAATAAAGCAACATGAAATTGAAAAATTGAGAGAGAGAGAGAGAGAGAGAGAGAGAGAGAAAGAGAGAGATGTCTTGTGTCGTATGATCGTTAACAAATTTAACACTTCAGCAGAGGTGTTAATTTCTATACAGGTTTAGTGGCTTGACGGTAACGGTGAAGTATGGATTTGTTTCGCGGGGGTATTTTGGCGACAGTAATGTTAATAGTGTTGTAAATTAGCAGTAGACTTAATTAACCCGACCCAGGGTGAGTCTGATGAAACCTGCTGTGTCTGACAGGTTCAGCTCTGAGATTTTCTTGCATTGCACAGCGCTGTGAAGGAATAATCTCCGAGATTACGTAATGTTCTGCCTGTGTTTAGAAGTGGTGAATGTAGGCTACAGCTCACAGCAACTTATATCCAGCCATCATGTAGCTAACGTTGGAAGCAGGAAAAGAGTCAAAGGCGGTAACAAATCATTTTTGCAGCGGCTCCGTTCGGAGCTTAGTGCCACCCATGACGATAGTGATTGGTTTAAAGCAATGGCAATAAACCAGAGCATGTTTTTCTCCCATCCCGGAATGCTGTGCGGACTAGCCAGACCCTCTTCCGCGGCGCTGTGGAGGAAGGTCTGGCAAAGCCAGACTACTAATAACATCAACTATGGCTCTGTTGTATTCAAGTTCCCAGTTAACCATGGCAGTGAGCCAGTATGAACAATACCAGGACTCTGAAAACGGAAGCAACTAAATGGGATTCAGCCCTCATTCATTTTCTAATTTACACCTGTGCTTTTTCCCTACTGTGTCAAATGCCTTCAGTGAAAAAGGCCTGCCTGGGACCTGCTGTATGTTGACTCATATGTTCCACAGTAATTCAAAACACAACTTCAGTGTCCCCCAACACTGACAAACCGTGAAAACACGACTCATGTTCAAACACGACTCATGTTCAAACATTTAGGAATCACAATGTTAAGGGTTTTAATTCGGGAGATGGTTTCAGAAGCACCGGCATTCAAAACAGATCACTTTCTTCTTTTATCCCATTTTTAAAACATAAACGTCTGTTCACTCTTTAGGCCTATTTCCTCTTCTAATGGAGCTGATGCATGAAAGTCTTATCCGATACAGCAGCATTGTTTCAGCCACAGCGGCGGGCTCACGAGGGGCCCAGACTCCACAGATAAGCGCATCAGCCATTACCGGGTTCCTCCTTCAGACCTATTAGGTCTTGCAAGGACTTCAAACACCAATTTGTTCTGCAAATAGCCCATTCAATTTGTGCCTGCCAAAGAGAGACACCGCTCTCCCTCTCTGCAGTAATTGAATCTTCAAAGGGACATTTTCCTCCATTTCTGTCAGGTATTAGAGTGATGAATAGCAAACGGTCATTTGAACAGAAAGAGAGGATACATGTTTATCCATTTTCCGATAGATGCTCATCATGCACCTTGATGATTGCTAGGCTAGAAATTGAATGGCAACGCTGCAGGATCTTCAATAGAGGATTATCAATGGTAAAGCAGACAAGTCACGCGTTGATGTCGGGCTTTTGCAAGAAAGAGAAATTCCTGAGCACTTGATGAATTGAACTTGTAGTAATCATGTAATTCAGATATAAACACTGATGATATAATGATGCTTCATTGGTAAAAACAAGGGACTCAAGACAACATTACGTCACAGTGCTACACGTGTGAAGTAGAGTCCTCAATCTATAAAACCCAAGTTTGGTAAATTGTAACTAGAGTACATATTCTGAGGCTTTACAATGAATTTAAGGAGGCTTTTTTTTTTTAAATCTTCAATATTTTTATTAATTAAATACACCATACTGGAGCAAATGTCTCGGAAAATATCACAAATAAATTTCTCTTTCATTCAGCATTTATATGTTGATGATGATCTCTACATTACTAACTATGAGCAAGTTTCTTTCCGTTTGCCATGGGTTTAGGTTTGGAGAGGGGAGGAGTGAGGACTGGAGTGCGGAGGATTCAGATGTACTGTAGCCACACCTCAACAACGACATTTACATGCATACTGTACATACATGGTAGTTTTACAAATACACCAAGAGAGTGTTCATGATTTGTTTTTCACAAAAAGCCACAGATTTTTTTTTTTTTAAACCCCATCTTTTTCTATATATACCATCAAAGAAAAGAAAAAGAAAAACATTCCCCTTCGACAACACTTAAAATATATAAAGTGGAAACACCATGTTGTTGGGAAATGAGGATAGAAAAGGAAGAGAGGAAAAAAAAAAAATCAAAAAAGTCCCAGGTTTTCCCCCCTAAAAATGTCTTGAAACCAAATATGCAGTTGAAAAGCCTGCATCTCTTTAACATCATTAGTCTTTTTTCTCTTCCCCTCACTTCAGTCACAACATCCTCTTGTGTGTTACTTAATTTTCTCTTCCTCAAGAGTCCCCTTGGATTCTGATCGGTCTCTTTTTTTAAAATTTTTTATTTTTTTATTCCAAGGGTTATGGAGTCCTCAGCGTCCCGCAACAGGTGCATTAAGTGCAAGTATCCGCCCATATCTGGGGAAAAGCCAAGGTTGAAGGCTGAGTGTTTTTGGGTATGGGTTAGCAGAAATAAAGGTCAGGTAACTGGTAAGATGGGTAGAGGGTTCCTTTGGGGCAAAGGGCCTGGGGTGCTGCTGATCCACGCTGTCTTGGGTGACAATGAGTAAGGGCTAAAATGAAGGCACACATCCTGCTTCCTGCATGGCTCCCCGTCTAACACACCTGAATAGTGAGAGATACAAAAAAAAAAAAAAAGATTTTAAAAACTATGGGCCATCATTGACAATATCAGTTCACTTTCCACCAGCTCTACTGTTTGATTTATTGATCAGCCAGGCTTTGAAAAACATCTGCTGTCCCATTTACTTTGCATTAAGTTAAAAGTGCATCCATGAAGCGATTCTCTTTGGTATAATTAGAACCACGCTCCAACATAACTGCAGGAGGTGTTCAGTCCTGTGAAACAGAAAGAAAAAAATTATCTTTTCTTCTTTCCCTTTTCTTCTCTTTTTGATTCTTAGGGGCGATTTACTTTTCCCTTCATCCCTCAAATCACTAGGAGGGCTTCAGTCTATTAGTAATTGCAAACTCCTACTTGGGGGCTAATTAAAGTGACTGACGCTGGGAGGGTCTCGCTCCCCTGGGTCAAAGCAGCTCCGTATGAAAGAGGTAATTTGTCTGTTCTGAACAAAGAGATTAGGAAAGGAGCTAGGAAGAAAAGCTTAATAAATGAGCATCAAATGTCCTACGCCGCCGAACGCCGACAACACCAATTATGTCACGGCACATCATCAAAACAACTGGTCAGCAGATAACCCCCATGTTTTCCGTATGAGCGGTAACTGCTTCATTTTCTCTCCGCTAAACCAGCCTGTGTTTCCATATTCAATCTATGTGCTGCTGTTAGGGATACATGAGCGATATTGATTTTGAGAGCTGTAAATTATACTGTACGTCTATCATCTGAGGGCCGTCTACACTCAGATTTTAGCAGAAAGAAAGGAGAATGTGTGTGTGGATAGCGTGCTTTCAGCAGCGGGCTAATTCTCCGTTATTTCACTCGCCGAGATAACAAAAGCATCCCGAGACCGTTCCCGCTGAGCGATGCGTCTCTTGTTTATTTAATAATTCTCTCTCTCTCTCTGCTATAATTAAAGCACCGGGGCCAATATTCAGATTGCATTTTAGCATCAATAATTCAGCAGTTTTTCACTACAATTGATGTTAGCGCATAAATAAACAATGAGGCCTCATATTTACTGCACCAGCCATGCTACAAGAGACTTTGGGGGTGGGGGGGTGTAAGGACTTAAACAGACATTTAAAATTAAGCTAGATAATGCAACGGCTTTCAATTTAAATGTGAGGAGCTCTAAGAGCTCTAAGAGCTGATTTGTAGAAGTGACAAGCCCTTAAAAGGCCTGTGACGTGGAGGCAGGGGGGGGGGGGGGGGGGGGAGGCTTAATGGAGTTCTACCTCTCTCCTCTACTCACAAAACCACTCAAGGTGAAATGCATGCTCCCAACAATATAATTCCTCTTTCAGTCAGACTCTGACACACTCCAAACACCCCCCCCCCCCATATCTCTCGGTGTGCTGTGTGCGCAGACAAGGTATCAATAAAGCTCCTTGTTGTGAGGCAAAGATGATTATATCTCCTGCGGGGGCAGAATGAAGCTATCCTGAAGAATGAAGTTATCCTTCGTATATGATTAGGCCCTCTGTTTTGCTTTCACTGGAGGCATCAAGATCAAATCGGGGGGGGGGGGGGGGGGGCATGATGACAGCTTCCATGATGTACTGGCTGCTGCAGCTTGCTGTCTGTGTTCAGCCCTCGGGCCCTTGGATACATATTTTTGGCCTTGGGAGTAATAACTTAGCCCAGGTAATCCCAGTCTTGTTGATGCAGTAGTCGTATGCTGTTTTTTTTGTTTTTTAAACACTCGGTATTAATTAGTTGGAAGTCTGGCTCGGGACAGCAAATAAATTCAAGATGAGTCAAATATGTATCGGCTCATAACAAACTAGATGGAGGACAGCAGTACAAAAGAACGACGGTGCCGACGGTTATACAAATTTTCTGAGTGCGTGTCCTTCCGACAAGAATGATGGGAAAAAATCCATCTGCTGTCTACAAATAAAATTCATCTCTGCTCTGTAAGATTTAGTATCTGCTGCGTGCCTCGCGGTGAAGTCAAATCAACAGCGCAAATGTAAACGGAGTGACAAATGTCGCCGGGAAAATTACAGATGTTTTTCTTTCTCCTGCGAATGGCTCCAGCTGACTGACGACAACCTTTTACGGGCTCGTACTTTGAAAGTGATCAGCCTTCTGTCCGTTGTTTAATGCTTGGAAAATGAGACCACAAAGAAGTCCGGAGCGCTCTCCATCATCATCATCATCATCATCATCATCATCATCATCATCATCATCCGACAGACAGCCCCCGCCATGCGTCACTGGTGCAGAGAGAGGGATCTTACCTTCTGGTCGGGCAGTAGTGGGTTCGTCTGCAGCGAACTCAAATGGCCGTTGATGAGTGCTGTGGGTCTGTCGTGTTCGCAGAACAGGCTGCCGTTGATGTAGTGGAACCGATCCCCGGGGACGAGCCGGTTCCGGCAGGTGGAACAAGTGAAACACTGCAGGAGGAGGGGGGGGGGGGGGGGGGGGGGGGGGAGACAGCCGTTAAGTAGGGCTGCACAATGTATCGTTTCTTTAATCGCCATCGCGATATCAACGGACGCAATATACACACTCAGAGATTTTTTTGTGTTGGTTGAGAGAAAACTGTACTTAAAAATATAACTGTCATTCTTTTTTTTTTTAGTGGCACTTTTACATTCAATTCAATGTTCATTTTGTTCAATGAAAGAATGCTGGGAAATGATTTCCTTCAACAAACAATTTGTCGTATTTTAGCAGAATACTGAAAGCAGCAGCAATGCAGAACTGAGAACATTTTAATATCCGTTTATTTATGGCAAAATATCGCGATATTCAACGTTATCACATATTTTTCTCTTATCGCACAACCCTATCGCGAAAGGCTGCGGCATGTCGCGAAAAGTCCGATATTTCTTGTGTTAGATGAAAGAGACAAGACTGTTCTGTTTTTAGTGCTGCCTTTTATATTCAATTCAATGTTAAACTTGTTTGATACATTTTTTTTTTCAATTTGAAGCAATTCATTGTATTTTAGCAGAATACTGAAAAGCAGCAGAACTGAGTACAGTTTAACATCTGTTTATTTATCGCGAGTGATATCGTTATCGCGATATCCAAGAACCTTATCGCATATTTTATATGGTGCAGCGCTACTGTTCACAAACCAGGCCCGAGGACTACGAGGCAGCGCTCCATCCTGTGAATGACACCTTGGAGCTTGTGAACGCTGACATATGTGCACTTATGCACAACTGTGTGTGCAGGTGTCAGCGGCGGTTAGCGGTGAAAATCCGGGTATGACTAATTAACAGCAATGTAGGGCTTTCCTAATTGCTTTGACTAATTGATTAATGGTTTGGTCTATAAACTGTCAGAAAAATAATGAAATAAAATGCCAATCACAATTGCCTTAAGACCAAGTTAATGTTATCAGATGTCTTGTTTTGTCCGACCCACGGTCCCAAACCAAAGCTATTTCATTTACGATCACATAGAAGACAAGGAAGAGCAGCTTTTACAATCGAGAAGCTGGAGCGAAAGAATGTTTGGTATTTC
Organism: Gymnocephalus cernua; assembly: GCA_023631565.1. Lineage (NCBI taxonomy): Eukaryota > Metazoa > Chordata > Actinopteri > Perciformes > Percidae > Gymnocephalus > Gymnocephalus cernua. The sequence continues at coordinate 15,049,164 of CM042432.1, forward strand.
TGCTTAAAAAAAAGAAAGAAAGAAAAAAAAAAAGGACTTTAACTATGAATCAAGTATCAAAATATATGGCGATTACATTGCTGTTGACGTTCTGTCGACTGCTTAATCAACTAATTGTTTTAGCCCTTCAGCAATTAAATGATTAGTACAAGTACAATGATCACAGCTTAGGAACTTAACTTTTCGGTCCTTATTTTAAACACTGGTACTTAAGTGGGGTTTTTTTTTCTCATTAATAATTGCTTTAAACTATCATTAACCCTGCTCTTCATAGATAACAGCTTCATGTATACTAGACTGTACCTTCGGAGACAGAGCCTTTAGTGTTGCAGCCCCATCCCTCTGGATCACCCTCCCTGCAGAAATCCAAAATGCTACATCCCTGGACATATTTAGAAAACTCCTGAAACACCACCTGTTTACCACAGCCTACATCCTCTAATTCTGTAAAGTGTCCTTGGGTTTCTTGAAAGGCGCTATATTAATAAAAGTTATCATTATTATTATTATTATTATTATTATTATTATTATTATTATTATTATGTGCTACTATCTTCAAATTCTAAGACAACAAGCTTGCCAACATTTACTGACCACAAAAGATATATCGATACAAACACGCTAGAAAATGATTGTGTGATATATTCAAGTCGGTACAACTACACGTATCCCTGTGAGGGCCATTGTAAAGAAAAACTTTAATCTAAGGCTGGGCTGAGGCTAGATATCATCTTTCATTTTGGATATCATTATATCTTTTCCTGGTTTTAAAGGCTGCATTATAGTAAAGTGATGTAATTTTCTGAACTTACCAGACTTGGCTGTATTATTATTTGCCTTTACCCACTTAGTCATTGTATGCACACTATTGGTGATTATTTTTCAAAACTCATTGTTTAAATATTTTGTGAAAGCACCGATAGTCAACCCTACAATATTGCCCTAATATCGACATTGAGATATTTGGTCCAAAAAAATCGTGATATTTGATTTTCTAATATCTCGATATTATATCAATACATGAGACTAGATATTGTCTTAAATGTTGGATATCATAATACTGTGATATGACACGTGTTGTCTTTTCCTGGTTTTAAAGGCTACATCACAGTAAAGTGATGTCATTTTCTGAACTTACCAGACTTATTAGCTTTTCTATTATTTGCCTTTACCCACTTAGTCATTGTATCCACATTATTGGTGATTAATTATCAAAACTCTCATTGTGTTTATATTTGAAAAAGCACTGATAGTCAACCCTACAATATCGACATTGGTGCATTTGGTCAAAAATATTGTGATATTTGATGTTCTCCATATGGCCCAGCTCTACTTTAATCTTAGTGCGTAGCATTCTTACGTAATCAAGTTTTCATAGAGGAAACGGGAGTTTACCTTGAGGTGGTACACGTTGCCCTGTGCCCTCATCACCAGTTCACTGGCTGGAATGGATTGACCACAAGCGCTGCAAGCTCCACTGTTCCCAAATAATCTGAGAAAAAGGGAGGAAGAAGAAGGAGAACAGCAAGTGTCACTATGGAACCCCTGTAGGCATCTTCATAGCTTTAGCCTTGTATAAAAGACTGTGGCATCCACACTTCAGGGGCGATTCCAGGATTTTTTAAGTGGGGTGGCACAGAGGGGGACCAATAATCAGTTGGGGAGTGGGGAATTGGTCATGTGACATGGGCTGGGAAGATTGGCAGAACAGGCAGCCAAATAGACAGTACTCTGCAGGGTTTCCTCGATGTTGGTTTTGTAGTGGCGGCCCACCATGGCAAAATTTCTGCCACCACGGTATCAGAAATAGGGCTGTACAAAAAATGTAGTTGTAGTGGGTCCGTTCTGTTATAGTATATATATATATATATATATATATATATATATATATATATATATATCTGTTGTAGACCTGTTATAGATGTTAAGTGCCCTATAGTTCCTCAAAAAATAAAAATACAGTTCAACCACAACTGAAAATATGCCTCATTGTGTGTGAATAGAGGTGAATAAATATATTTGTTTGTGTTGCAGCAAAGTGTCAGTTCTGTTTCATACGTAAAACATTTGCCGGCAGGGCGCGGGGGGTTGTTGTTCTGACAGACCTGCCCCCACTGCTAAAAAAAACTGATCCAATGGAATTCACAATTGTCAGATTGACAGCACTCTAGCCCCATGGATTTTGTTTGTTTTTTTGTTTTGTTTTTTGTTTTTTTTGGGGGGGGGGGGGGGCTGCGCTCACCAGGGGGGGAGGGGGTCGGTGCCACCCTGTGCCCCCCTTCTAACCCTGCCCCCGCCACACTTTTGTCTACTGAGGATGTGACTGAATGAAAACGATGTTCAGTGCAAAGTTCACTATACCTCTCGGCCCATTTCTAACTTAAAAAGGGAAGAGCATGCAGGAGGAAAAAGAGAGAGGAGGAGAGTAACAGAATGGATAAATACAAAATCATCACAACATTGACGGAGAAATGATTCCTCGAGCACTCTGTACACTCTCCACAAGCATCTATCTAGCACTGAAACTGCATATTACTTTTTTTTTGCAACCTAATAATAACCTGGAACATAAGCAATCAGGACCTAAGAGGATTTGATTGTACAGCCAGGTGGAGACGTAGTGCTTTTGCCATTAGGACTCCTGTGAATGCTCTGTCAGTGCCGTGTTTCCATTAGAAACCAGTAGCTACTCGGGTTGATATATAATGTGCATGAGTTAACCTTTTCAATCATGGTGTCAACACTTAGATCTCTCTCTCTCTCTCTCTCTCTCTCTCTCTCTCTCTCTCTCTCTCTCTCTCTCTCTCTCTCTCTCTCTCTCTCTCTCTCTCTCTCTCTCTCTCTCTCTCTCTCTCTCTTCTCTCTCTCTCTCCTCTCTCTCTCTCTCTCTCTCTCTCTCTCTCTCATCTCTCTCTCTCTAATGAAATGCTTGCTCCAGCTTCCCTTCTATCTTCCTTCTGAGTCCACAATTTAGATTACTTCATCTCGGTGAGCAGCAAACTGAATGAAATTTCGATTTGAGCAGAAAGTAATTTACTGGGATCTGGACCCATTTGTCATCATATCTCACCGGTGTTTGCTCTATCACTGCAGTTTTCCTAAGCAATCAAATAAGACCACGACATCTGACATGCTCCGGAGAGAAGGGGAGAGAGGGATGGAAGGAGAAAGGGATACGGGGGAGTGGTTAACATTGGTGTGCGTGTGTGTGCATCAGATAAAGTTGTTTAGCTTAAAAAAAAAAAAAAATTAACAAGAAAAAAGAAACGAGGGGAAAGCGTTCAGACATTGTTGAGGACAATTTTCCGAAAAGTATTTAACAAATTCACGCCGAGACGGAGCGAGGGAATAAATGCTTCTACCATCCCAACAATAACCTAAGCATTTGTTAGATATGTTGACGAACAAACAAGCCAGAGCTCTCTGCAAAGGGACACAGAAATGGCTTTCAATAAGACAGCCTAGGCAGAAGCAAATTTTGTCTTAGCATCATTTGGAAAGGCTCCATCAAAACTCAATTTCAGAAACTAATTAACTGGAGACTGTCGTCCCAACACTGCCAATTCTCTGCTTTCACTGGGACAAACATGATAGTGGAAATGAACATATACTGTAGGCCCGATGCTTTAAGACTCTTGTGCTCAAGCAATCTGTGGAAAAGCAAAAACCTCACTTCTCGCGCAAAGACGTTTCTGCATTTCAAAGCATGACTCGCTCGAAAATTCTAACTTTTCTTAAACGGAAAAATATGTTCTTCCGTGTTCATGTTGCACTTATTCCTCGAGGAGTTTCGTCTGAGAGAAAGCTTTTGAGGGGTGTCGAAAAACAAAGACTACAAGACGCTTTCACCACAGCCTTTTTATATTTCACCACAGTGTGGAACTCATAGCAGGATAATTAATTTATCAGGGGACAGCTTTTGATAGTATTTGATTTAAGGAGCCAGAGCCTTTAGGTGCTAAATTAAGCTGCTATATCGGTTTGAACTTGGGCTCTAATGGCCTCCTCTGCCAGTGACCTACAGCGCTGAGGTGAAGTAGACAGCCCAGGTCAGTATAATTAAGGCCAAGGGACTGTTTAATTGCAGTGACACATCTGGTTTCAGCTTTTTTCCTTCCTAAATAAAAAAAAAATAAAAAAATCGGTGGCTCTTACTATGTTTTTTTGGCAGATGGCTTCATTTTGATTTATCCGTTTTCTTCCCCCATGGATCTGGCTTTGCTACGACCAATGTGTTTGATTAAATTAAATAACATACAAAACAAAAAAACCACACACACATTCGGAGCTGTCTGTTTATCAATATAGGCGATGACTATTGGATTTCATTTCAGCACTGACTGCCAGGTGAAATATAGCATGGCGTGCAGCTAGGCTGTCTGGTAAATGCAGACCTCATTCACCAAGGCCTTTGAGTAGGGTAAAATTACCCCCACAACAATGATTTCTGCAACACAGTCCATTAAAAATGCCTCTCTACATCAGCAGCCAAAGCACCTTAAAAGCACTAGGCCATATTGATACTGAAGCGGGGCTTTGCATAATGGCAAGAGCTGCATTAGAGAAAAGGATGGAGGGGCCGGGGGTGGGGTGGGATGGGAAGATTGCTAGGATGAGGGAGGGCGCGTGTAGATCTGTGTTGTGTATGTGCATGTGTTTTGGGAACAGGGGGATGGGGATGGGGAAGTGTGTGTGTGTGTGTGTGTGTGTGTGTGTGTGTGTGTGTGTGTGTGTGTGTGTGTGTGTGTGTGTGTGTGTGTGTGTGTGTGTGTGTGTGTGTGTGTGTGTGTGTGTGGATCAGCCAAATTACACTTGGTTAATTCAGAGTAACAGATCTGGCCCCAAGTGAATTGAAGGCCTTGAATTAATTCTGTTATGACAAATCAAGATAAACGTTTCCCCTAAATTGCATGCGATTTAATTAATTTCTGAGATCCCGGGTTTTTTTTTCCTGGCCTAATAGTTCACATTCTCTTGTGCTGTCATAGTGCTTGAGTGGGCAGACTTCAAAGTGATATTAAATAACCAACTATTAGATTTACCTCACACGTTCTATTGGAAAAGTGCCATTTAATTACCTAGGCTTATTCAATTAAAGGGGACAGCATTCTCCCTGAATCCAGCAGCCGCGAGTAAATTAATTCTCCCTCTACTAGCAGCCCACAGAAATAATATCACCTCCAGCTTAAAACAACATGATCCCCGCAGCAAACGCAACTTTGGCTTAAAAGTTTGACATTAAAGCTTTTCGGTGGCAGCGCTTGCATGAAAAAGGAGAGCTGGTGCCTGTCTTGTGATGTGTGTGAATATTCCTACTTGATTGATGGGAGATGGATATCATCCCAGGCCAGGCATACATCCCATTATGGCTGTGATGCCATGCGTTTCGACTCCTGATCAATCAGATGAGCATTTTCTTATCAGCTGTATTAATATAAGTTTGGGGCTATAAACGTATGTGATATGGGCAGTATGGCAGTCTATCACAAAAAAATGAGTCTGCCCCTTTAAGATGCGTGGGGGGGGGGAACAGCGGCAAATGGCCTTCGCAATAATCCCTCTTCTCTATCTGTCTTTCTCTCCTGCTCTCTCTCAAAAGCCAATTTGGTTAATTAAATGTTTTGTTTGCCGTGTGGCTCTCATTCATTTCGGACACGTCATTGGGAGCGGATACAAGCCAGGGACCAGATCTCATTAGATAAAACCCATCAGGACTAAAGGAAATGGAGGGGGACTATAATTAAAGCATTTAATTGTGTAGACTCACTGTCAGATGTTTTTTTTTTTTCCCCCTGTCGCTCCTATCTTTATCTCCACAGAGATCTCGTGGTTCCATAATATGCGTGTTTAGCTCTTCCACCAAGCATGCTCTCATTACAAGTGGGAAAGGTGTATCCACGTTTTCCCCTGTTCCAATTTTAATTATGTTATACTCCCATTATGAATGAAGTACCCCATTGACTTCCTCATCCTTTTTATGAGGTGGGTGTAGAGCGCACAGGCACGCTTTAGATTTTGAATTATGCGTGCAGATTCAACAGTAGTGTTGCATGTTCATGTCGACTGTAGTGCAATTCCATCTTTTAGATTATTAATGCAAAAGAAATAAACTCGGATGCACGGATTTCCATGTATTTTAACGTACGAAAACAGAAAAATTCTACTAACAAAAAAAAAAACATGTCTTGCATTGATATAAAAATGACCTGAAGTGTTAGAGAATAATAGTCAAAACAGTTAATTATTGGGTTAAAAATCAATACCATTCTTGTGCCCCAGGGTGATTCCAGAAAGTATTTGAACTTCCAGTAAACTGTGCCTTTTGCCGTCACATCAGACTGCTCTACATTACCAGAATGAGAGTGTCATCAATAAGCTCTGCTTGGGTGTCTGGCACACCTACTAGAATATTTAGAAAGGCTCTCTTTGCTAATTAAATTGGGCTTTTCTGTTATATAAAAAAAGACCAACAAATAAAACGATAATCTGCGCCCAACACGAACACTGTACATATGTCTCGCAGAGCAAACATAAATCTGACAAGACCAATTTTCTGTCCTTCAGTTAACCATGAACAGCAAACAGGACAGACATGCAGATGGTCTGCAGAGCAACTCTTTTGCTTTGTTGCTTAGTCAACATGCCAGCGTGTTTGACCTCTTTCAGGGTAAACCAGGGAGACTTCAACCAGGACACTTTAATGAACACTGATGACGTCAGTACAATTTGAGACACATGCTCTGAGGAAACACACCCAAGCTTGCTGATCATTGCGTGACTAGCCCCATTTTTGTTTGTTTATAACTAGATTTAATAGTGTTTCATAATATCTTCCAGGACTTAAAAAGTGATTTTATCTGGTTTCTGAGAAACACAATTCTCTTGGGGGGGGGGGAAAAAAAAAAAAAAAAAAAAAAAAATCACATAAGACGTGAAATTTATTATCTTACTTATATGCAACTGTAACAGCAATTGCTTCAGATAATCTGTGGTAATGACGGCCAATGATAATCTCCTGAAAATGAGTGCTAATCTAAAATAATGGATGCATTTTCTCACCTGATGTAGTCGTTTCTACAGAGGATCATGCCGCTTTTTGTGTAGCACGACGTGCCGATTTCGCCCAGCTGGGCCTGGCAACAGGAGCATTTGAGGCATCGGCTGTGCCAGTAGCTGTCCATGGTGTAAAGGAGGAAACGGTCTGCGATTTTGCCCCCGCACCCTGCACACCGCTTCCAGGACAGAGAACCTGCGCCCACGGGTGGTGGCTGGCTGCTGCCTCCGGGATTCACCATTGTCCCTGAAAACAAACAAAACACAGAAGAGATGATATTAACGGTCTGCTTGTTGTACACGTCACACCCAGAAAAGTTGCTGTTCACGCTTTCACCAGGCAAGTACTGTTTTGTATACAATGGGGGCAAGACCTGTGATGGGTCACACACACAGGGCTATGTTGGATCCCTATACCATACAACAGGGTACTGGATCATATATGCCACAGGCCACAAGTCAATCTATCAATTATCAAATTGAAAATTCCAGCCCTTTGAACATCTTGTTCTATCAGCGTGGTCTTTTGAACGTCAAAATCGTATCAAAACACAACAGCGGATCTCATAAAAGGAACCGTTCAGAGTCCTGTTCTGCTACAAGAGAGCTACGGGTCATTTAGTGAACTAATCTGCCCTTGATCTCTGTCTCATCCCCGTGCTGTTGCTTCATTGGACCTCTCATGATAAATGTCTGTTAACTGTTAACCCCAGGAGACAAAAGGAACAATTATGCAGCATGGGCTTTTGTTGAGCTGAATTCTAAACAGCACAATACTTCACCACACAATTGATCTCACTCTATTGCAGTGAATAGCTGGGAGGTGGTGTTTATGGCAAAACACAAAAGGATACTGTATGAATAGGCTGCATCAGAATTGGCTTCAAACTGACATGTGAAACACTTTGCCTTGCTGGCTCTGTGTTTACTAACACTTGATGCTTGCAGGCCTTTGACCTGAGGGCTGAAGATGATCTGTCCTGCAACTAAAAACCAATATTTAACAGCACCTTAATAGCCATAGCCCGGATATACCACAATCCACCAGCAATGATTCTAAGTGTTCTAATTGAATGCAATGCAGGCATTTGTTTCACCCACAGAATTAATGTGGGTTCTTTCAAATGTAATCCTCTCCAATTTGGTCAGGCAGACTACATGCCTGGATAAAGCCAAATCTCTGTTGAAAGGCAGGTAGGCTAATTAGAGTTGGGGAGAGGGGAGAGGGGGGTGCACACAGAAAAGCATTCAGTAAGCCCATTAGCGATGGCTCTTAGGGACAAACCACAGCGTACCTTAGTGCTGATTAAATCTAAAAGGGGATGAATCAAAAAGCCGACCTGAAAGTGACTCCCTGGATAAACAAGACGGACCATCGTCAAGTTTCATTCGGAGAGGAGTTTTTTTTTTTTCCGCGGAGAGATGGAGGGGGCAGGAGGGGAAGGTGAAGAGGAGGGGGGTGGCTTTTAACTTAAATGGGCTAACTCAAGTAATTACACGGGCAGGCAATTTGGGCGCAGAGACCAAGTCATGGAAAGAGAAAGAGAGAGAGAGAGAGCGAGAGAGAGAGAGGAAAAACATGTCAGGCAGCCATGTGCTAAAAGGCTGCAGCTTTTAATGGAAAATAAAAGGAATGTAGCATCACATTGCGGGGTAAATGCGTCAATGGGGGCTAAAGGGGAGGATAATGTCGCAAGAATAACACAGGCTATCAAATATCACCGCTAGCATTCATGACAGAAAGACACGAGTAGAACCGACGAGGGGCTAGTTTCCAGTGTAAAGCGTACCGTTAGCTATTAAATACAAAGAATAAAACAGACATTTTAGCCAAGCAACACAGCTGTAATACCAACGAACACCCACCTCGTTGGTCTCTTTTAAGAGTAATGGTTGTAAAGTTGATGACTTGCAGGTTATGCAGGTAAACAGGCAGGCTATAACAGTCCCAAAAAGTACAGGTAAAAAGCGATACACTATCGCGCGCGGTCGGCCTCCAGCTCCGCGCGACAGCGAACCTCAGTGAGGACTTGAGCTCGGATGTTCACTGGCAACAAGCGGAGCGCCGAGCAAATGGAGTTATCAGATAGTATTTCCACTGGATGGTTCCCGTTTTAATGTTGCTGCTTTAGTGTTCTTATTTTCGCTGGAACAAAAGGAGTCCATTGCAAGGCGTAATTACAGGTCTACGCATGCCGTGATGTCCTCAGACCGAGAAGTGCGTGTTTTGGCAAAAGAAAAGGAAAAGAAATAACGAGGCTGGCACAGAGGCTATGATTGACTGTCCTCCGCTCTGCTCTCTGGGTCCCGTTAGCTGCTTGTTCTACATGTGTCGCTGACAGGAAGAAACCTCCAGTAAAAACCCCTTTTGGCCGCGTGACGAAGGCGCCGCCGCAGCCAATCGGCGCGCATTTCATTTAGCAGGAATAACAAATCCAGCCAATCAGGGGGAGGTGAGATTGACTTGGACACGCAGAGAAGGATGGAAACGGAGGTGAATGGTAGAGATGGACCGGAGAGGTGCGAAAGAAACGGCGAAGACACGAGTGTCAAATGTACGCGCTTGAAAGCAATGACAGGGAGAGAAGAGGCTTTAATACACCAATAAAATCCTAGGAGCGTGTGTTCAATTTAATTAGTTTCAACAATAAATTACGTAATATTCTCGTCTTTAATCGTATACATAATCATAAAGGGAGTAATGGGCTGTGCATGTGTGAATATTATCCTGATAAAACTTATGGATCTCCTTTTTGACTGGTTTCATATAGGCGCAGACTAAACGTTTTTCTGAATAATAGCTTCAATGGCAGCATCCAGTAAGCTGCATTCATCTCACATCTGAGTTTAATTAGTTGACATTCTATAACTACTTAGTTTACTGAGGGTGACTCCAACCTCTGGGAAATATCAAGGCCTAATAGCTGCGTAGTGGCGCCATCGTCTGTCACTGAAAATAATCGCAAGGCCTGCTGTCGTTTACAACCCCATTAAGCCTCAGGTCATTGGTTTCAACACCTATTAAGGCTAATCTGCAAGACCTCGATTTGGCTGAGATCCTTAATTCATTCAGTCTTACAGTATACGTTTTCCGCCATCATGGTGGACTTCAAAGACAAGATAAACTGGAAGCAGTTGCAACACCTTTTAATACAAATAATGTGGTGCTGACATGTTTGCTAACATGATGTTGAAGGTAATTCCTCCTCTTTTTTACTCAGCTTTTATCAAAAGAAAAGCTGAAGTGCTGCAGTGTAGCAACCGGAAATTGTTGTAAAAAAACAAGCAAAGTCTTCAGTTTAACTAAAAAAAAGTGTTGCTATTGAAGAAAAGTTGCCTCAGAGGAAAGTTATTTGAGATTCACCGGGTTGACCGGTTTTACATGACAAAACAGCTTCATTATAAGATGCCCCTGGCAGATGTATAAGGATGATCTTTTTCTCTACTTTAATTGTTTAATTATTCCTGCAGCTCCAAAGAGAGCGTGCTGCATCAAGCTGATTTCCCTTTGGCAAAGCCATTGCTACTCCACCTTGGTTTGAGCCACATTCTCTTGACATCCTCATCAAGCCTCTCACTCGCTAGAACAAAAAACCACAGAAGATGGGCGAAGAATATCTTTTCCACCAAGGAATGATTAATTGATATAAATGATTAAAACAGAGGGAAAATATGAAATGGATTTGAAAAGGGGGCCTCACAGGAAAAGCTTTGTTTGTTCCAGGGCCTATATTAATGAGGTTTTCATAACTGGGCAAGAGAAATTACTCTGTGTGTTCTTTTTCTGGAGCTCTTTTGCAAAATAATTATGGCTAGTTGAAGAGAGGAGGAGAAGGAGGAGGAGGAGGATGGGTCAGGGAGCTGTGGGCGGCAGAGGGATTGGAGATGAGGAGAAAAAAAAGGGGTGGGGTGTGTGTGTGTGTGTGGGGGGGGGGGGGGCGGAGGGGGGTCCCTCAGAAATTGATCATCTCCTTTCTCTGCTGAGATCTTTCAGTCTTGTGACAGTTTCCAAGCAGCTGCATTATGAACCGCACCAGATTTAAAAAAAAAAAAAAAAAAAAAAAAAACAGCGGCACACAACAGTGTGGCTCAATACTATTTCAGTGTTTAAACAAGGACAAGAGAGCATCAGACGTGGCTGGCTGTGTTGATACTCCCCACAGGGGTGATCTCACCGAGATGAAAAGGAGACCACGGTGCTTCATAATGAAGCTGCTTGCCCTGTGGGAAAAAGCAAGAAAGCCACATTCAACATGGTGACTTCAGATTGGGATTCAGTCTGTGTTATATTCTATTAACATGACACTGAGCCACAAAGAGGGCCGGTTTCAATGTGCAAGTTTACACACCACGGGCAATCTTCTAACTAAACAACAGGCAGGTCACCGTAACTTTCTCTCACACTCATTTTGTACGATCACATTGCATTGTTTACCACAGTAACGTGTGGCCTTGTCTCCTAGTTTGTGAAATAGCATTGCACTCGCTTTACTGCGTGAGTGTGCGTGCTATCTTTTAGAGAGAATGATGTTCAGTTAGCTGAGCCAACTGATGACGGAAGATTAGAGTTCAGATTATCTACAGATAGACAGGGCCCACTCCGTGACTGAATGGAGGATGGTGGACTCGGCAGAAAGATATCCAAATGAAATCTTCTAAATGAGTAACTGGCTACTTACCTGATAACACATTAGGAATAGTTTGACATTTTTGGAAAATACACTTCTTTAGATGAGAAGTTCAATACCACTCTCATGTCTGTATGCTAAATATGAAGCTAACAGACCGTTAACACCCAGAAAACGACCATACAGGTTGATTGTGCAAGCAGCTTATAACGACCCATATTTATGTTTGTTGTTAGGCTCCAACCTCTAGTGGGCATAGTAATTATCGCGGAAGCAAACAAGGAAGTAAGGTGACAAAGTATAAGAGCGCCAAACTCTGGTGGTGGATATGTCAATAAAACACAGGACCTTCACTCAGGAGACTGGGGTTTGTGTACTGTGTGAAACCAAAAGTCAGTGGGTACCTTTTTAAATGTATGGACCTAAGTCTGTGATGTAGTTATGTCGTAGTTTTTACGCAATTCATTTTAAACCAATCCCTGATGTTTTCCTAATCCTAGTCCACAGCGCTGCGGAGGAGGGTCTGGCTAGTCCACACAGCATTCCGGGATGGGAAAAAATTGGTTAATTGGCATTTCTTATAACCAATCACAATCGTCTGTTGTTTTAGTCGTGCAACAGAAAACTCAGATTGGACAGATAGTCTAGCTAGCTGTCTGGATTTACCCTGCAGAGATCTGAGGAGTAGTTAACCATAGTCCTCATAAATCCACCGGAGTTTAAAATTACAATGCAAAGAAAGAGGAAGGTAATGGACATCCGGCAGAAAAGAAAGACATCCGGCGAAATTTCCGGTGGCACCGGAACAATCCCAGAAGTGGAACGTCGTGGATATAGACTTTTTTAGTATTTTTGTTACCTAAACTTAACAATTGCCATTTCACAGTGTTAACTACGTGTTTAAAACTGTGACCGCTATACGTTAAATACAATGCTCACATGATTAAAACTGTCTGCGTGGTCACGTGTTACGGTCACTTATCACTGCGTTAAATACATCGGTCATATAAAAGGCCTATGTTGTTTTGGGAGTCATTGGCAATCGACCTATTCTGTCATTTAGGTATGAGGACATGTTAGAAGCTAAAACCAACTGCCAGTTAGCTTATCTTAGCATAAAGAGAGGAACATTCCTGTTTCCAGCGTTTATGCTAATCTACTCTGGCTATCTACTTGAATTGTAGCTTGAATTTTACCGTACAGACATGAAGAGTAATATCGATCTTCTTATCTAACTCTTGGTCACTTGGCCAGAGAGTCAAATTACAAGCAATACAATACAAGCAAATTCACCAAAATGTCAAACTATTTAAATCATTCTGCAACATTGGGATTAGGCATCATTCAACTCCTTAAATATGTCAGTTTTTATATGAAAGTCTTGTGGTAAGTTTGCAAACAATCAAAAAGAAAGTTTCTGGTGCATTTGTGGGATGCTGTAAGACCACATTCAGTTAATTACATAGTGAATCAGAACACTCCAGTGTGATGTGATGTGTTGTTAAAATGGCATGAATATAAGCACATCAAACCCTTCAATCTGAGTTCATGGCTGTGTTGCTTTCTCTTGTGGTATGTTCTCTGTACTCCTTCCACTTCCCCCATGTGGTTTTAGCTCGACTTGGGTCACGAAACAATGAAGCCGTCATTGTTTTGCTCAATACTCCCCTCTCAAAATATGTCCAACTTTATGTATTTGGTGGTATTGATCTTGCTCATTTATCGTTTGTAATTAAACGTAGAACAAGTAAGCTTCAGTAGATAGAAATCAACAACTCAATAAATACAACCTGTATGGCAGTGGCTTTCTTTAAAGGGGCGGTATGTAGTTTAGGCCATTTATTCGCTGTTTTCTCACATTTTGCTCACAGGTTTCTCTATAGTGCTCCCCCTACAGCTTCGGAATAGATATTTGGCAGCTCCTATGTTTACGTGTGTTTGACTCCTTGCCGGTCAGTCTGCCGTTTCTTCTGTCTCTGTTCCTCTGACAATGCTTTCCTAGCTTTCTGCTTCTTTTTTGCCGGCTCAGCCATGACGATATTGTGAAAAACTCCATTGCTACCTTGTTAGCCAGTTCCTGTATGTGTTCAGTGCAGTGAAGCAATTCGAAACATCGCGAGACCAGATATCATGCGATACTTCCTGATGCTGAGGCCGGTGGCACGCCGGCCGAAAGTTGCAAGGGTGGTTTTTCCGCTCACAGGCGCAAGGGGGGGAGCGAGACGACCACCATTGAACTCGAAAAAAGTCATATAACCATTCCAATGACTCCGAAGCTGTTCAGTTAAGGTAAATTAAGCTAAAAAGAAACTCCATAGTTCCCCTTTAAAGCCTGTGCTGATGATTTGACAAGCTCCAGGCAATGCAACAACTCTGAAAAAATGTGTCAGGACCAATACAATGGTCTGAAGATCAAGAGATGAAGTGGTTTTGATCTAGAACAATGTATGGTTCCCTGTATTTGAGACACAAGTCACATGCACACAAGACAAATGAGTCAGCAGAGAGCAAGTAAGTAATATTTATTTGCCTTAAAGCTATTGTTTAACATTTGAAGAAAGACGCATAGAGAGTGAGATGAGATGATTGATATTAAGTTCTTATCTGTGCGTTGAATACAGAACTGAAGTCAGGACATCCTTAACCCAGTTTAGCATAAATACTGGGAACAGGGAGAAACAGCTAGCCTGGCTATGTCCAAAGTTCAAATATACACCTCAAAACATCTCTAAAGCTGTGTTACTTAAACACTGTATTGCAGTCGTTAAACCTGCACATAAATATAAATGTAAAAATTATAATTTGTGATTTTAGGGGAAATACGGGCTGCAGATATGTCTTGACAAACAATATATGTATATACTTAGAACACAGGATTTGGTCTTGGTGTACAGGCACAGTTGAAAAGTAAAGCTGCTATAATCAATATGTTTTATATTAAAATGGATTACATACTGTAAGTGTAACGTAAAAGCTGGCACTCATAGTGATGAACCCTCAGATAATTATCACGTGTCACTGAAGCTCTCCTCAGCTCAAATGAACACTGTACACTCCCTGGCCAATCCTGAACGTCAGACAGACAAGTGGAGTTAGTGGAAACTAAAATAGAGCTAAAGGAGAGTGAATATTGGACTTCCATTAAGTGGACACAAACGATGAATGAATCCAAATGCTTGCTAAGGTTTCTCTGTGTCTCTTGTGTGTGTGTGTGTATAGGCAACCGTTTGCTTACAAGTTCTCCCTGCAACTTAAAAGGTGATGTTAAAAGTTCTTGTCAGCTTGTTTCCGCCACCACAAAAATGACACTGTGGACGAAGCAAGGTTAGTTCTCCCTGCCTCATCTTTATATGCATGGTTTGGGGCTGATTTTTAAGACATGTCCACACAGGACTGAGCTGGAAGGCTATACTTTGGCAAGAAAGATGTAAGTATCTAGTGAAGCAAATAACAAGATTTGTATTATCCAATGGGCAGAGTAACAATGCCTCTGAAAAGACTGGTCATTAATACTATACATGGGGTAATGATCAGAGGCTTGCTGTTTACAGTTTATCTGTGTCTTTCTTCTACGTTGTATATTGGGGGGCATTTTTAGGCTACATCTACACTACTATGTTTTCATTTCTGAAGCAGCATTTTGAGACAAAAATGATCTCCGTCCACACGAGAGTTATACAGTAGCTCCAGTAGCAGAACTAATCTCCGTCCTTATTAACACATCTGACAACACATATCATATGATCACATTTGCATACACTGGGCATGCACGTGCCGGTGTAAACAGGAAGCAGATTGTCTAACGTTGCTCTGTGTTTGAAAAAAACAGAAAATATTTTGGGGAAAAAGGGCCAGGGATTTATTTGCTTGGACCGATGATGAGGTGGAACTGTTACTGAATGGTATGTAAGCCTAACTAACCGATAAGACTGACATCGTGAGCATCGTGTTTCCATAGGTCTCCGTTTGTGCCCGTTTCAGACTGTAAAGGAACCCCAGAGTTTTCAAACCAAAACAGGGGCAGCAATGTTTCCAAACGTCTCCATTTTAGGGTCTCGGAAACGCTGTAGTATTTTGGACGTGAAGCGAAAACGTAGCAAAAGCTATACGTTTTTGAACCACAACTTGGTAGTGTAGATGTAGCCTTAGAATTCACTGTCACAGCCTTACACTTGCACATAGCTTTTCTCATTTGATACCATTCTAAACAAGAAGGGACTTTTCCTTCCCCCCAAATTAACTGTACTTTAAGCTCATGTCTGTACAGGATTTGGGCTCCAGAAGCCAACTTTTCCTGTAAAGCTATATAATGAACCCATATAGTCTGTTGTGACATTTTCAAATAAATGTAATGGATTTTGTAGATTTTTGCCGGATCATGGTGCACATTTTCAAACAGCCCTTGACAGCAATTAATGTGCACAACAGTGCCAGAAAACATCTCAGCGATGGTGGAATGATGGAATGCAGAAACTAAACGACAGAGAAGCAAAAAACAGCCCTTCCTTTAAGTGCTTTAATCGTTGGATAATTACTTCTACACACTATCTCAGGCTCTCTGCATGCGCACACGTACAAACACAAACAGAACACCATGTGCTGCCTCTAACAACATTGCTTTAATGAAATGTCGTGAATCCTTAATGAGTTCCAATGTCTTGTGATAAATTTCATAATTATTCAACCCCACACAACTGGAGAGGGAAATTCATCAGTCAAAGCAAATTAGTTGGGATCCATTAGGGTTCAGTGTCTTGTAGGGACATTCACTTTATTAGCTCCTTACACCCATTGCCATAATTGTGAGCATATTTCATTTGGCTCTAACCCCACTTTACTGAATGACTGCTCTTTCCTTTTTTTTATTTACAGCAACGTGCTTGGTGCTGTGCATACAGCTACTGTTAAACAATACGATAGTGTGGGAGATGACGTTGTTCCTTTGTTTATTTCAGAAATGGCATTCCTTCAAATTCACCTTCTTGCTCATTTTTCTTTCAGCGAGTGAGGCACTATGCCAAATCAACCTGGTCCATCCTTATTGATTCGTCTAAAACTTCAAATGAAAGAAGTGGTAAGAAGCACTGATATCTGCTCCCTTTAATGTAGATTAAAACAAGCCAATAATGAAAGAGGGTTTTGTCTTTTTGCGAGGAGGCCATGGTTTGAGCACGCCGCTCCTTGTTGATCAGTGGCACACGGCGGAGGGGATAATTTCTTTAGGATGACTGATGATGGCTTCTACTCACAGATGCCTCTCTTGTTTGTCTTGGGGCTGACTCAGGGTTCGCCTTACCCTCGCTCCTCTCCCTCTTGCTCTGACAACCTGCAGACATCTCAGATGAGCAGCATTCTTCCCAACGAGACACCAAGTCTTAGACGTGGAAGAATGAACAGGAAAGCCTCTCTGTTTAGTGCAAGTCCGTGAGAAACTGATGGTGGTGAATGGCACAGGATGGTGGTTCACGAATTGGTTGAGTTCAGGATTTGTGAAGATTACGGACCAAGAACAAATGCAAACTAGTATCAGTCAAAGTGTTGTGCTCGGGCTTACAATTTGAAAACTATTCATTTGCAATAAATTGCTGCTGTATCTACTGCATGCATGAGCATTTCAAAACAAAGTATTGCTCCTATTTTCAGTGTTTGGAAATAGTTTAGATGCCTCTTCAGAAGTCTTGGTTTGTGAGCAATGACATAATGGGCCTTATTTTTCTTTAGAACAATTACAGAATTGGTTGTTTTTTCAAATGCCTGAAATGCATATAGAACCTATGTTTACCTGACAAAGATTATGACTGTGAGCAAGTACTTATTTCAACCTAACACATTCATTCACTAAACTTAACCAAGAAGTTTTCTCCCTCAACCTAACAAACAATAAAGAATGAAAAAAACTTTGACCCTTGAGGTTGCTGTTTTTGTGCACACTTTTCACCTTTGTTGCCCCAAACCTTGACTATGGTCAATTTAGTTATTCATTGATTTAGTTTGGAGGACTTGCTGGTATTTGCGGGCTGGTGCAAAAACAGCAGCATCACGTGTTCGCAATGCAACCTTTAGAAGGCAGTTGTTTGCTAATTCCACATCGTCATACATGCCTGCTTGCACCAAGGTGGATGGAGTGACGCAGCTGAAGTTGCGTTTGTGCAGACCGGGTGGCACGATATAAATATCAGCTTGCTTGTGCTGAAAAATTAACATAAAATTTGTTAAAGTGCTCATATTATGCTCATTTTCAGGTTCATAATTGTAATTAGAGGTTATATCAGAATAGGTTTACATGGTTTAATTTTGGAAAAGCACCATATTTTTGTTGCACTGCACATTGCTGCAGCTCCTCTTTTCACCCTGTGTGTTGAGCTCTCTGTTTTAGCTACAGAGTGAGGCATCTCACTTCTATTCCATTTTTGTTGGGAGTCGCACATGCACAGTAGTTAAGGGCTGCTACCCAGTCAGAAGCAGAGTATCAGGGCGTGCCACGCTAGCAGCTAGGCGAGCATTATAACGTGTGTTACAAAGTGACACACGTTCGATGTGTAGTTACACTCTCCCAAATGTTTCCACCAAACTTCAAACCCAGAGAAATCTGTTATTTTATTGACATTTTTATGACACGTCACGTTTCCTTTCCTTCCTAGTTGCCTGTCAGTGGCGTCATATAACCTTTCACCCTCTAGTTACTCGTTACTTCCTTCAAAACACGGCTCCCAGATGATACGTTTGAGCGTAATTGTAAATCATACAATGTCACAGAAAAAAATACTCCTAACCATAATACTGCTTTTTCTGCCACGCAGCATCATTTTGTGATTAATAACATGCCACTTTGCAACACAGTAATACAGCAGAGATCTTATTTATTGATACCTATCAATATCGATCCAGTTTAACGTTACTACAATGTGTTGGTTGACAAGTAGCTAACGTTAATGCTAGCTAGCTAATGCTTGGTGGATAACATTATAGGGTTACCACATCGTTCAACACGCTCATAAAGTTATTAGTAGCATCATTGTTTTCACCACGGATAAAAACAGCGCTGGGCTAACCCACGAATGAGTTTACCTGTAATGTTAATGTAAACTGTATAGATTATAACTAATCTAATACTAATTTAGCCAGCTAGCACCCCGGTTTGTCAGCCTGGAATAACAGCTGACAACACAGCCGTCCTGGCTATTTGTTTGGTGCTGGGACATGTAGCAATAGCTAGTTACCATTAGCCCACAGCCAGCCAACAGACAGCCACCATTACAGCAATCCATACAGTATAAGTACTATACAGCACTTAACTCCGGTGCCGGGTGCTTACGACACTAACGGCAGTTTAATGAAGCGTCGGGAAACAGACCATATCAGACCCAGACCGAGATCCGAGTCGCAACAGCGGCCATCCATAGCTAATGTTAGCTGCGTCTCCGTTAGCGCTAGCTACCGGTGTTCGTGCCAAAAATCTCCTCCCTGCCAAATTTCTCACCGTTTCGCGTTTAGCTGTCTTTACAGTTAGCTAAATTAACCCGACAAGCACCAAAACGAATAGTTAAGATTAAAGAAAAGTGAAGGGGGAGATCATTCCGGGCAGCTTGGAGATGTTCACATCGGCCATCGGAGATTCCCCCGGCAATCCCCACCCACACCTGTCTCTCAGGCTCGTTGAGTAGCTAGCTAGCGTTACAACAAACCCCGTCCCACCCCGGTGTTGAAGCTGTACTTGTACAGGATATGTGTAGTTATGGAACTCCAGTATGTAGGCTGGCAAAGGTATTTTATTCACTTTAATAAACATTGGATGAAGTGATTCTTTTCTCTAATACAGATTATGCTGAAGTGAGAACTGAGCCTCCTAGCAAGCAAGCTAGCCAACTAACTTGCCAGTCAGCTGGCCAGCTACTCAATTAGTAAAATTTAACAAATTAATGCTTCATTCACAAGCTCTTGTTACAGAATAGAAAAGCACTGTGCTTTTTTGTTTGGCTCATTTTCTATAACCAGTGTAGCATGAAAGCAAGTGGGTGGAAATAGTAACTTAGCTAACTATCCAACAAACTACCAAGCTAGTGTTATAATTACTAACATAGCTTGCAGAGTTTTCGAAAAATATTTTTTTTTGTCATGACTAAGTTATTAATTACCCATCATCATCTGTATTAGAGAAAATAATAACTTAATAATAACATCCAATGTTTAAAGTGAATAATAGCCTTGCAAGCCAAGTTTGTTTTATTTGTATTTATTTATTTGTTTATTTAAAAGTGACAATGCACATCAATTGGCATTTTTTGTTTACACTCAAAATGTAAATGTGCCAGAGTTAGCAAAAAAAGCTAAGTTTGTAATGTTCTACGACTTACACAATTATTTTAAGTATATATTATTTACAATACACAGCGTGGTTTTAATGATATTTTGAGGTGGGGACAACCCCAGATGGGGTAGGTCCTGACCCCCCGACCCGCGTGCAATTTACGCCTATGACTGTAGGTATAACTAGTATAAAACAATGTTCTTTTTCCTTGCAGGTCTACATGTTGTGGATGCCTTGCCGGATAATGTTGCATTCCATTGAGCCAGGTTCTACTTTTTGCCAGGAGACCTTGTGTTATTTTGCTGAGGCCCCCGTGCGTTGGTACTGCCGCTGCAACAACGAAGTGTCCTCATTCAAATAAATAAGGGGGCTGTATTTTGGACATCTAGTTATTGTGTTTTCGTGAAACAGTAATGTTAGCAGGTCTATTTTGATATAATGTGGATATATTTTTTTATTTTGTTAAGCAAATGGGTTGTGGGATGAGACACTGCTTACAGCTTAAGGGCAAACTCACTTTCATACTTTCTGTAAAATGAAGCATTTTCCGAGTTATCAGGGGACACTGAATTTTCCACAACAGCAGCAGGACCTTCAGTGAGGCCTTTGCTTTAGTGTTTCTTATCTCATTCTACTCACATCATGGCCACATGTTTGTCCAAAAAGCCTCTGCTTTGGAGCTGACCTGATTGGAAGGTAATAAAAATCTAAGTTGAACAAAGGAGAGAAATAAGCTACATTCACGCACGTACGCACGAACGCACACGCGCACACACACACACACAGAAAATAGCACCCTTATCATCCCTGTTTCATTTAGAGTTGATTGCTGTCGGATTATAATGCAATCACCACGCTGTGTGAGCCGTAACTATGGGAACTGGTTCTAACTGTTTATCTTGCCAGAGATCTTAATTTAAGTTTGAACACTCTGGATCACTTAGATGTGAGAGACATGGGAAATTGACAAAAAAGGGGACAACAAAGAGAAGGGAGGGAATGGGAGCTGTGGAAGAAAATGGAGAAACAGACACATTCTTGTTCTTTCTGTTGTATTTCATATGCAATTAAATTTGTCTCTCAGAGAGAAAATCAATTTATGACAACAATCCACGGGTCAGTATTGAAAGCACAACGGAGTTCCCTTGCCATGGGAAAGTTTCTGCTGGAGAATGCCACTAATCTTGGCGAAATGAATCATTCACACTTTATTTGGACATCTGTGTTAACCCGCTCACCACCCCCCTCCCCCCACCGTCTCCTCCCGACTTTCATTCATTTGTGACAGTTTTATTACAAGTTGTGCAGGTGGCTGGAGGCTCAGGAGCCAAAAAGAATTCCGCATGGAGATGGTCCAAAATGTTGAGGAGTTGTTGAGTTTATAATGTTGTTTCCTCCATGCAGTATGACTGTCACTATAGTTGGGACACTCTTAACTTACATATTATCAATACCTGAGAAGGGAAACACTGGACAAACCTAGTTTTTGTGCTCTTATAGAGTATGCTTCCTGCTATGCTGCCTGCAATCTACTCAACAAAGATGTTTGACTTTAAGGTGTGAACAAATCCAGATTAAAGGCTCTGGGGCTATGACTTTATGTAAGCCTGAGCTAACTCCATCCTAAATACAGGAAATTGCACATGCTGTCACAGTATCCACAGTAAAGTTTGGGACTTTACAGCAAGCAGCTTTATCACCTTTTTGGCATTCAAAGAATTTCTACAAAACATCCACAAGCTGCCCTCATTTTAAAATTTGCTAGAAAAGTAAAACTATCATCTTATTGAGTATTTTAGTATTAATTTATGTATATTCAGTATTGAATTATTGAATGAATATGTGTTATGTTAAAGTATTCACTCGTAGTGGACGATGAAGTTACTGTTTTGGTTCACTCATCGCTCTTATCAACCCTATTTCCAGATTTTGAGCTTTTTTTTGTCTTCTGCAGCATACATATCTGCTCTGTAGATGACTTGTCCTGTGTTCTTCTTTGAGATAAGAATCAGAAATAAATAGGAAAGGAAATTACATTTTTGGTTTCACCATCGCGCCCCTTAGTTTTGCATTACATAGTTATGTCTACGTAGATGGAAACCTTATCATGATACCGCCAATCAAATCTTGCATGAAGCAGTAATGTCACAGCAGTCAACAACAACCATACTAAAGGGGGATTTTGGTATTTTTTTAACCTGGACCCTATTTCCCCATGTGTCTAAGTGACTAATGTCAAGAAGAATCTTGGAAATGGGACCAAGTATTGCGCGAGAATGCTGTAACTGGTAGCAGTGAACCGAGCTGCAATATAACCCTGAAGGAACATTAATGTACATCCACTAAAAGTGGATTCTTTCACTGACATGCTCAGACAAAATGATTGTGAGAAACAATGTAGTTTGGAGACCAGCTATAATGTGCATTTTTTATTTGCACACAAAAAACCTGAGTGGAAACACCATAACACCGTAAAAAGATTGTTTTTTTTTAGGTGGAAAAGTTGCCTTCTCGATAGTAGCAAAATGGGACAAAGTGCAATGGAAACAGATTTGGCGAATAAATAATGACAAAGGCTACATGAAAGTCAGACAGTGTGTCCCACAGAATCAGACCGGTGGGGACACATGGACCTCAGCCACTATAGCTCGAATTAAACCAGTGGCGGCAGCTCTGGTTATGCCCAGTACTGCTGCCGGCTACCAGTCAGCTTTCGCCCCCAGTGTTGGGTCTGTACTCAGCTGGCTGAATTTGAGTTGCTGTTCTGGATCGTTCCGGCCCACTTTAACCCCTGAGTACGTACATCAGAAAGTGAAAGAATCCGTTTTAATTTAGCAAGCAACATGAACAGGAGAGCGGTTTCTCATTACGGTGTGGACCTGTTTCAAGCAGTAGAAGGAAGATATTGAAAGGTTTAGGGATGCTCTGTTCTCTCTCTGTTTATTATGGTACCAACTTTATCATTAACCTTAATGTCTTCTTGCTTTATCCTCCATGGCAGTCTCAAAACAATTGGGGTTACCAATATGCAGAGCAAAAGAAAAAGGTGATTTTATCATTTGGCTTATTTCAGCTTTCTTATTGTTTCCCGCTGTAAACATGGAACTGTACAGTCCTGCATCAACTGACCAAATTAAAGCAGGTTAAACAGGTTAAAACAGGAAGAAAAAAAAGTGAAAGAATCAGCATTCAGGCCACAACGTCCAGCGGTGATTCGGACTGTCATCAGTTGAGTAGCACGTTGTTACGTTCAGTTCAGTACAATATTAGGCCTGTATAGGTCAATTCAACTATTTGAGTAACTGTAGAACATCATGATTTTTTCTGTGGCTTTGACATGGTAGATGTTAGATCGGATCCGCTAGATATGTCAACATCACAGGACGTTCCTTATTCTGCCTCTGATTGGCTTACCCTGGTATTCTTACCCCAACCCTAACCAATCCCCACTGCCCATGCCTAAACCTAACTACATCGACCATTCTAGCTGATCCGATTTAGGATTTACCCTTGAACAGTGCTCTCAGTCGCCAGTAAAGGGAGCGCCGCTGCTATAAGCCAGTGATTCCCATCCAGAGGTACCCCAGGGGCTAGCCTACTTCTGTTGTTGCCAGGGGTTATGTGGCAAGGTTGTGGAGCAACTCAACTAATTTGAAAAAATAAATATGAATGATGATTTGATTAAAATAATATGTCAGCTCTAACACCTGAACACTACATGTTGCAGTTATGTAAGAGTGCTGGAACACTAGTAGGCATGCGAGCGTGGAAGTTTAAATAGTTAGCTAAAAGTTATGGCTAAACGATTGAAATAATTAGGTTGAAGTATTGCAATGAGTAGCTGAAGTGGTTAGCTAAAAGTAGGCCTACTGACTAAACAGTTTAAATCAGGGATCTTCAACAGGGGGTCCTCAGAGTTAATGCAGGGGGGCCTCCAAATTATTAGTAATTTTTCAAAGTTTTTTCAATTTTTCAAAAGTCCATAAATCCAACAT
The DNA here is from genome assembly GCA_023631565.1 of Gymnocephalus cernua. Taxonomy (NCBI): domain Eukaryota; kingdom Metazoa; phylum Chordata; class Actinopteri; order Perciformes; family Percidae; genus Gymnocephalus; species Gymnocephalus cernua. The sequence goes on from CM042432.1 coordinate 15,073,148, forward strand.
ATTATTAACAAATATAAATCCCCACTGCTTACTGGCCTATAGGTAAGGTAGTCACTAAGGCCATCCACAGATGTGTGCCACATGTATGTTTCAACATTAAAACATGATTTATAAAATCATGCCAACAATTGTTAGGCAGTTTGAATAGATTAGTATTCTATGCAAAAAAGGTTAAAGGCTTTAGGCCGCCCTACAAGTTATTGTAGGCCCAGTTTAATATGCAACTTTGTTTTATAAAATATATGTAATAGGGTGTGCCTGCTCCATTTCAGTTAAGGGGTCCTTGGCTTAAAAACGTTGAAGACCCATGGTTTAAATAATTAGCTAAAAGTAATGGATAGATGGTTGAAACATTCAGCAATCTAAATCTCACCTATTTTAACTGGCTTTTCACAGCCCAGCCAGCTAGCCCAGGCTTCTATCTTATTCATATATATTTTTTGTGATCTTTTATTCTGCGCTGTAGACAGTGACTTTGACTTCCTAGAAAAGCTCTATATACACTATTCTCTAGTTTCATACATTTGGAACATACATTGGAAATTGATGAAGAATATGTAAGGTAATCTGACAGGTAGGGTTTGAAAGATTGAATTGTGTGTTGCTTTGTTTTTTGAGCTTTAATGGCTCACCTGATCTCTCATATTGCACGTTGGCACGTGGAAAGATCAAAATATCATATGATTAGACTTGTTTTGTTTGTTTTTAGCTACTGCATAATCATGATGGCTGATTTTTTTAAGTGAAACCTTAGTGTTAGATTTCTGCATACTGTATCCACGTAGGATTGCCTGGAAATCTAGGTTTATGCATTCCCCAGATTTCTGCTTTAATAGAACTGAACATTTTGCCTTGAAAAGCGAGCTCTGATCATAAATGAAAAAACAGCGACAGTGTCGGCTCTGCAAAGAATTCATAGTGTCCTCCAGCCTATTGAGCCTGCTGCTGGATGGGTCCTTGAGCTTCAGTCTAAAGCCTACACTTTACATTTCTGAAAAATCTATTACCAACAACAGCTTGAATGAAAACAAGAATTTAAAATCTCCAGACGGGAGACAGGACTGCCAAAACTTAAATTATTCTGAACATAATGACGTTAAATTCACTTCCACTTGCAATGTGTTTCACCAGAACTACGTAAATTGACTGAATTGTAAAGTGTGAAATGGAAGTAAGTTGAAGTGGCGAGGACAGCGATCGATAAGAAAGTTCATTAATGAGGAGGATGCAATGGTGTGAGGTATGGATTTCCGAATGCTTATGCTTGTGTTCCAATCATTGAAATGTCACCAGCATTACATCTGAAAAAATAAATCCACCCACCTTTAGTTTACCTTCAATTTATAATCTAATAAAGGAAAATGTTTACCTTTGTATTCAACCAACCACCCACGCTGAATGTTTTTTTTCTTTTTGATTTGAATAAAAAAATAAATGAAGTTGTTTAACATGTCGTGACTAAAATTGGTTGTATAAAGTGTATGATTGAGGACTGATAACCAAAGACAGAATGTGTTTCACTTTGTTGACTTCATTTTTTAAAGTTTTTAATAAATATCTTTTTTTACAAAATTGTATTCAAAGATATGATTCATCTGCTGGCTATGAATAAAGATGGTATCTCCTTTATTGAGCAATCATTTTTGTGACATTTAAACAGCTTTGATCCAGATGTAAGAAGAGCCTAGAAAAGGTTCAGGTTTTGATAAATGCTTCATGCAAAATGAAGTGAGAATGGTCATCTGTATAGCATACGATTAAAGCTATATGTTTAAACAGTGGAGAAGAAGCTAATAAATTAATTATGTTTAAGATAGAGTTATGCACACACTGAACATAGTGAATATCCATTGGCATTGACCCATGTAGAAGCAAAGTGACTTTGGAAATGGATGAGTGTATTTTTGATTATTGTATGTAGAACATGGCTGCGGTATTGTTCAAGCTTTACAAGTTTACGTGAGAAAAGTTGTGCTGCGAAAGAGAACAAGGATAAAAAAATTAAGTTCTGATTACAATTACGGGACGTGACACTTAGCTGATTTCAAATCAGCGAGGCCAAATTTCACAAAGCCTGTCAATGGTGGCAGCAAGCTCACCAAATCCCTCCCCAATCAAAAGTTTGCTCTATATAATTTTACGCAATCAGATTTCTCCACAGTCATCCAGTGCAATCAGGTAATCAGAGGGGAGCATTAACAAGACAAATGGGGTTTAAAAAGTGGGTGCACTCTGTTTGCAGGAACTTCCTATGGAGAAGCCCCCTCCCCTCCTTGATTACTTCTATCACCCTCATACAGCGCAACGTCCCAGCTAAATAGCTTTTCTACTACAGTACAGGCAGTATGTTCAGTAGTGATTGACTTTACATGTAAAATTCGACAGGTAAATTGTTACTCTTAAGGCTATTTATGTCAAGTGATTAACTGCTCCAACTTCAGGTTCTCTGAATGATTTATATTGTACAGTAATGACACTGCAGCCCCTTTCACACCTTTCATTAAATGTGAAAATCCTGTGATTCAAATTGCACAGTCAGGGACTATTTTTGCCAGCATGCATTTTCACTCCATGTATGTGACTGGATTTGTGCTGACTGCTGTCTGTCTTCATGTATACAGTGTTTCCTAAATACGCTCTGAGTACTGTACTGTAGATTTCTAGAATGATGGTAATACTAGGATTGGGTTGCAGCAGCTATTCTTAAATACATGACCCCTAGATTCCACCAGGCGTGTCTGCGCTGCGTTCCAGCACTGCGGCCGCCGCAAGCATTCACGTCCACTCAAGAAAATGCTTGTGATCCCACCAGCCGCGACGCAGCATGTCATAGAAGCATTCCAAAAGGTGACTCTTCGCTCCATTACAAATATGGAAACACGGGACGTTCAAAAGGACGGGCAGGGAGTGGAAGGGCTGAAGCATAATCACCTTGTGCAGATTCCCCAATCGTATATCACATCACTACACCTTTTTAACAACTAAAACACAGCCACAAATCTTTGATCCCTGTCGTTTCTAACTGGACTAAATAGAATAATCCATTTTACTATGTAGACTACTTACTTTTATGGACAAAATGAACCAAACAAGGAGATATGCGAGTTGTGCAGGCAAAATGCTCCGGTATTACGCATAGCGGACTACGGAACAAAACCCCGGCACAGCCAGAACGCGGCGCATCCCACCTGGTAGAATTTCAGGGTGAGTTTATGTGTTGAGTTTATCCTAACGTCTTATTAGTTACTGACTCAATACGATTGCACCTTTAAAATAATGAAATGTCTTAGTAAGTAGCCTAAGTCTAATTGGTTGCTATGAAACAGCTATAGACTGAATCTCCGTGATGTCGCGGAAACACTTCCCGGGGTGGACAACTTCCTGTTCAACGTTTAAAGATATAGTTAAGTGGATATATGTAACTTTCAGTTTGTGTTGATTCTAATAAAAACACTACCGCCAAAAGCGGTAGTGTTTTTACCACACCTGCTGTCGTAAAGGTCTTTTCTTTTTTACGGTGCTGTATTACCCACTGTATAATACTGAGTTAGCGTTACTGGGAGGTCATATAGTTGCGATAAATGTTTTGCTCAGACAGAAAATCATTAATTTACATCGTTGCATTTGAAGTGTTGCACACGCTAACTTACAGCCTACACGCTAAATGGAAGGATGGAATGGATGTCATTTAATGTCGGCTACTGACGTACAACCACATCGCGCAATCTGAAGTTATTTTATGAATGAAATAGACATATTACATACCTAAGGGGCCAATTCGGGGTCGGTTTTGAATCATTTACAATCCCGTAATTGTCTCCATCTGTTGATAACCCGACCGAGTGTGACTCACGTTATTGCCCGTTGTCTTTCACTTTCCCTTTTAGCTTTTAGTTGTTCTTTGTTTAATTTGCTTCTTTTCTGTGATGGCCCTGCCCCAGCATCAGCTATAACTACAACAGATAACTTCTAAAATAGCAGAGAGGAGAGGGGATGCTCCTCAGTCACAGAACAGAAGAGAGAGGTGACTGTTTTGGCGGCCACAAGAGAAAAAGACCTTGCATGTTCGCCGGACAATAGTGGAGTCTTTTCAACAGAAAGTCGCCAGATTTGTCGCTAGTCTCTTTTGTGAAAAAAAGTGGCTAAGGGATTTTTGTGTTAATTAGTAAGCTTTAGAGGTGCTAGTAGGTGGATTGTGTTACCTTTGGACAGAGCCAGGCTAGCTGTTACCCACTGTTTTCAATCTTTATGCGAAGCTAAGCTAACCAGCTGCTGTTGGTAGCTTAATATTTACTAAAGTGGTATCAATCCTCTCATCTAACTCTCAGCAAGAAAATAAATAAGCATATTTCCCCAAACTATCTATTCCTTTAACCACAGGAAACTTCTATAAAATAATATATTTGGCTATAATTCTATTGGTTGGACTGTGACGTATATCATAGACAGAGGTGGGCCATCAGGGACAGCAAGGCCTTCTCTGCTGGCCAAGAGAGTGTCAGAATCAGAAAATCATATATGTATTTTTTATATTTTTTTATATTTTATGTTAAATTTAAAAAATATATTTTTCCGTTCCTATGACTCTATTGATGTAATTTCATTGCCACTCTCTCCTCCTGCTGTGCTGCTTCCAGTGCTTCTCATAAATTTCAGCTTTTATCCAATCAGATTCCCCCCCCCCCCCCCCCCCCCCGTTGCAGTTGGAGTAAATGATGACCAGATTTAACCTTTATTTGTGCGAGCTGGCATATGTGCGTTCAGCCGGGGTGTCGGACTCAGGGTGGAAATGGTACTAAGTACCGAGGGCCCTCAAAGTGGGGAGGACCCAAAAAGATGCTGGAATGAATAGCTGTGGATGCAGGGAGGGGCCCATAGAGAATGTCTTTCTACAGGGCCCAGAATTCTGTGCTACGCCCCTGCGTTTAGCCCAGCAGCTTGGCTGGAGTTTGTGGGAAAGCCTGTTGATTCCTGATTATGTTATTTGTGTTTAACAGCATTTGATTTTGATTTTGTGGTCGTCCTATGAGTAAATGTGACTAGCGTTATATGTGAAGCAGCATCCTGTCATACTGCGTACAAGTGATGGCTTCAGTCACCGTGTATTCATGTGTCATGTGTCTGGGTCTTCAACCCAGTCTCACGGCAGTTCGTGAAATGTTCACGTAATTTAATCTATTGATTCGTGTACACAGAAACGTTTATCTCGTTTTTTTTCGTGATGGTCAGCACTTTTTTAAACTAAATGTCTTTTAATGTTATTATGTCTTATTACCAGATAAGCTGGATTGCTTTGTTGTTTATTGATATTTAAAAAAATATATAATGCTACATCTGTTAAAATGTATTTAGATGTTATCATGGTATTAATTTCTTTATTTTAATTATATTATTTCAGTCTTATTACGGGTGAAATATTACAGTATGTTGTAAGACAGTACACTACAATATGGGCCGAGCTGGGCGCATGCGAAGCCCATATCCCACAATGCAATGCGGCCATTCATATCAGAGAATCTGACAGCGATCAGCGGGTCTTTAATGCCAGTATCGCTTCAATGTACATATTGCATCAGTGGTTTTGTCACCAGCAACAACACGTTGCTCAATTTTGTTCCAGTAAGTTATACACCGTAATAATGTAAAAATCAGCGTAATACTCCGGAAGTGATGTAGTAATTACCGCTCCGTGTCTGTGAAAGATTGTTGTGAAAATCACTGATTAAATATGTAAATTGAAGCGATACTGTCGTTAAAGACCTGCTGATCGCTGTCCGATTCTCTGATATGAATGCCCACATTGCATTGTGGGATATCGGCTTTGAATGCGTCCAGCTCGGCTCATATCGTGCTGTTCTGTCTTACAGCATACTGTAATATTTCACCTGTAATAAGACCAAAATAATATTATTAAAATAAAGAAATGAATACCACGATAACATCTAAATACATGTTGATAGAAGTATCATTATAGTTTTAAAATATTAATAAACACCAAAGCAATCCAGCTTCCCTGGTAATAAGACCGAAATAATAAAATTAAAAGAAATACATATAAACCATGATAAGATCTGGTGAATACATGTTGATTAAAACAGTGGTTAAAGGGCTAAAAATACCAACAATAGCAAAGCTGTATACAGCTTCTCTGCTGCAGTAGACTGTACAGAAAGAATCGTGCTGTGATCACGAAAGATGCTTCCCACTGAAATACATTAGTTTAAAAAACGTGCTGACCATCACGAAAAAAAAGAGATAAACGTGTCCGTGTACACGAATCAATAGATTAAATTACGTGAACATTTAACAAACTGCTGTGTGACTGTGTTGGTCTGCAATAGAGTATTGCCACTATTTAGGTGTTGAGCCTTGTGTCAAATCACTTTATTCCATATGATAATGCCCTAGTGTCATTGTAAGGTTATTCAAAGGCTTTTTAAATGCTAAGGATAGTACTGAAGGCCCAGGTGTAAAACACACGGCCCGCCACTGATCATAGATCAAACCATACACATGTTGTTTGATTATACACTGCTCAAAAAAATAAAGGGAACACTAAAATAACACATCCTAGATCTGAATGAATGAAATATTCTTATTAAATACTTTATTCTTTACATAGTTGAATGTGCTGACAACAAAATCACACAAACATTATCAATGGAAATCAAATGTATCAACCCATGGAGGTCTGGATTTGGAGTCACACTCAAAATTAAAGTGGAAAAACACACTAGAGGCTGATCCAACTTTGACGTAATGTCCTTAAAACAAGTCAAAATGAGGCTCAGTAGTGGGTGTGGCCTCCACGTGCCTGTATGACCTCCCTACAACGCCTGGGCATGCTCCTGATGAGGTGGTGGATGGTCTCCTGAGGAATCTCCTCCCAGACCTGGACTAAAGCATCCGCCAACTCCTGGACAGTCTGTGGTGCAACGTGGCGTTGGTGGATGGTGCGAGACATGATGTCCCAGATGTGTTCAATTGGATTCAGGTCTGGGGAACGGGCAGGCCAGTCCATAGCATCAATGCCTTCCTCTTGCAGGAACTGCTGACACACTCCAGCCACATGAGGTCTAGCATTGTCTTGCATTAGGAGGAACCCAGGGCCAACCGCACCAGCATATGGTCTCACAAGGGGTCTGAGGATCTCATCTCGGTACCTAATGGCAGTCACACTACCTCTGGCGAGCACATGGAGGGCTGTGCGGCCCCTCAAAGAAATGCCACCCCACACCATTACTGACCCATTGCCAAACCGGTCATGCTGGAGGATGTTGCAGGCAGCAGAACGTTCTCCACGGCGTCTCCAGACTGTGTCACGTCTGTCACGTGCTCAGTGTGAACCTGCTTTCATCTGTGAAGAACACAGGGCGCCAGTGGCGAATTTGCCAATCTTGGTGTTCTCTGGCAAATGCCAAACGTCCTGCACGGTGTTGGGCTGTAAGCCCAACCCCCACCTGTGGACGTTGGGCTCTCAAACCACCCTCATGGAGTCTGTTTCTGACCGTTTGAGCAGAGACATGCACATTTGTGGCCTGCTGGAGGTCATTTTGCAGGGCTCTGGCAGTGCTCCTCCTTCTCCTCCTTGCACAAAGGCGGAGGTAGCGGTCCTGCTGCTGGGTTGTTGCCCTCCTACGGCCTCCTCCACGTCGCCTGATGTACTGGCCTGTCTCCTGGTAGTGCCTCCATGCTCTGGACACTACACTGACAGACACAGCAAATCTTCTTGCCACAGCTCGCATTGATGTGCCATCCTGGATGAGCTGCACTACCTGAGCCACTTGTGTGGGTTGTAGACTCCGTCTCATGCTACCACTAGAGTAAAAGCACCGCCAGCATTCAAAAGTGAGCAAAACATCAGCCAGGAACCACCTGCAGAACCACTCCTTTATTGGACCACTTGCAGAACCACTCCTTTATTGGGGGTGTCTTGTTAATTTCCACCTGTTGTCTATTCCATTTGCACAACAGCATGTGAAACTGATTGTCAATCAGTATTGCTTCCTAAGTGGACAGTTTGATTTCACAGAAGTGTGATTGACTTGGAGTTATATTGTGTTGTTTAAGCGTTCCTTTTATTTTTTTGAGCAGTGTACATGACAGAGATTTATTCTGTGTAGCACCTTATTGGAATTGTGTCTTTTCTCCCAAAACTTTTCTCACAGTTATAATGATACATTCCTCAGTAATCTAACAGATTGACCTCTTCACACACTTTCATTGGCTCTGAAATAACTAGGGAAGACAATGTGGAGGTTGACAAAAGACAACAGCAAAATGAAATAGGCCCTCTCTCCGGCCCTTAGGGTCTTTGCAGCAATTCCAATTAAGCCCATCCAGATACAGAGGAGCTGGATTGGGGCAGTTTCTCATCAGGGTCCCTCCATGAGCCTCTTTTGTCATGAGCACACAGCCAATTACAAAGCTCAACAATAGAGTGGGGAAGTCTTATACCCTCCACAAAGACGTGGGACTATGGAGATCTCAATATATCCATAAGCATGAAGTGACTTTGTGAAAACACTCTCACCTTCCTAAGAAGTGAAATCATATATGCATTCTGCGTTTTTTGGTGGACATTAGACTAAGAACAAGCTTGCAGGTTCAATTCCCTGCAGTAAACACATCATTTTATGTTTCCAAGGAAACACTACAGATCCAGTAATGGAGTGGTTTGTAAAATATGCATGTCCCACTAATTAAAATGAAATATATTTCTGTGTAAAATAAATCTGAACAGTTCCCACTCTATATCAAGACAAGCCAAAGATAACCTCACTTGTTTATCATCTTTGCATATTAGTCTTGGCGAATAATATGAGTGGCTCTGTAATCTCCGAGCTTGCCAGACCTTAGATTATGGAGCTGTCTCTCATTTTATTCATTGTGCACAGAGGGTAATTACCCAGAGATAAGTGTTCCTCTATCAGGGGTCCAGTCACAGCGCTTCGAAAGCAATCTCCTCAGACACGGGTCCCTTCCCATGGCTATTTGGGCGACACAGAGTGGGAAGTGGGTGCTGGAGGACGCCGGCTAAGCGCTGTGGTTGCCTGCGTTCGAATGAGGCCTCCTGACAGTCACGGCCAGGTAGGCCAATCTTTCAATCAGACACCCTATTTAACATTGCAAAGCTCTACTGCCCTGCCTCATTTATAGCCGCTTAGGTTGCTTGTGATGAAAAGCAGATAACAGTGTACATTCACCCTTCCACCTCTTTCCTCAGATGGAGGGAAAACATCCTCTGGGGCCTTGGACTATTATTTTTTGTGTCACATCAAAAATGAATGCTCCATCGGATTTGTAGGAAAATGAGACGTCGTGTCAGAAAGTGAAATTACTCACTGAGAGGGGATTCTGTTTTCTGTGTGATTTTTGATGGGGATAAGTGAGGCAAGATTAATGCTTCTAGGAAAAATCAATGAGTGAAAGAGAAAATATCTTTTTGTGTTGTGAACTTGTATCCAAATTGTTTGACCTGGTGACTGACTGACACACACACACACACACACACACACACACACACACACACACACACACACACACACACACACACACACATACACACACACACACACAGACTTAAATAAATACCAACGTAAACACTTGAAATAACACTATTCAACATAACAGCCCAGAAAGAGAATGACGTTTATGCATTAGATATGAAGCCATTTCTGAGAATCTTTGAGGATGAAGTGGTCGTGCTTGACTTAAAAGCCAAATCAATAATATGTGTGGTCATGTAGGCTAACTTACAGGTAATTAACTACATAGTCTATATACACAACGTTCCACTTCCGGGATTGCTCCAGCGTCGCCGGAAATTCCGTCTGATGTCGAACATTTAGGCCGGATGTCTGTTGCCTTGGGCTTCCTTTGTGTTGGCATTCTAAACTCCGGTGGATTTCTGAGGACTATGATTTACTGCTCCTCAGATCTTTGCAGCGTAATACAAGACAGCTAGCTAGACTCTGTCCAATCTGAGTTTTCTGTTGGACGACTAAAACAAATTTTGAATGTACACATGTTCCACCAAAACAAGTTCCTTCCCGAGGTTATTTTGCAGAGGCGCCGTTGCTCCGTACGGCGCTTAGTGTAGCTTTTTCTCCCATCTTGGAATGCTGTGTGGGCTCGCCACTGCAGCGCTGTGGAGAAAGTTCTGGCAATGTGAGACTATTAACTACATGGTGAAAAAACAGCAATTTGTTGTCTGTGTTTAACCAAGGGGGTAAGCCAGCCTCCATAAAGTGTAGCTCCAATGGAGCCATTTTGTTGCTATCAAGCACTCACCCGCCGTTAGCATCCCATTATGGTGGCATAGCAGACGTTTTTGTAAAAATAGGCTAACGATTGTGTCATAACCACGCAACTTACTGTCGCAGAGTAGAGGAATTACTGTACAGTACAGGAGAAGCTTGCAGGCAGTTTCGACTTACATTAGCCGTTTAAGTTTAATTACTAACGTTAACTAGCATTTTTGTTAGCAATAATTAGCCTGTGCCAATGATATCTCCTTACAAATACCTACGCTCTCCATCTCTGCAAGATTGGGAATGATTGAGATTTCTCTTGGCTAGGGTTGGGTATCGTTTGGGTTTTTTCCAATACCGGTGCTAAATCAGTACTTTTAAAACGGTGCCGGTGCCTAAACGGTGCCTGAACCGATACTTGTTAAGAAAGTTTTAAAAAAAGAAGAAACAAGAAGGATAGGCCTACTACACAACAGTCGGTGACATTTAAGAACACATTGTTTATTACTAAGGCCATATGGTCAAAATTAAATGATTTAATAGTAATGTAATAACTATAACTTATTTCACTAGTAAATTGCTGTTGAACGACAAAAACAACAACCAGATGGGAAAAGGGTATTTTACAATAACTTTGAATGCACCGCGAGGCTGTAGGTTACCAGTTTCAGTGAATGCACCGTCTGTGTTTTTCCGACATCGGCAGCTGCTGCGCTGCAGAGCACACTGTTGCATCCCGCTGTTGATATACAGGCACACTTTACACTGTTTAACGTTACCTGTCAGCATTTTAACCGTGTTTAATCCAACTGCTAGCTAAAGGTAGGCTAACGTTACCTGCTTTCGAGTGTAAAGTCAGGCACCGAAATAAGGCACCGAAATTTTCGTTCTTATTCGGTCTCGTTACTACCGTTTACGTCGGAACCGGGGCCCTATTGGCACCGAGTTTCGGTACTCAACCCTACTCTTGGCACAGCTACCAGAAGACTTACAACTTTCAGACAGGTTGCTCAGGTCACATCTACGTCATCAAGCTCAGTTGGAGGCTGCGCAGTAACGCTCAGCCATCACCGGAAAAGTGTCGAAATCAATGGCGTCACTTTGTCCATTTCTTTAACTGTCTATGTGTTTAACACACATTACTGATGTAAACAAACCTTTTGCAGCATCAGACCTGTCAATCAAGTTGGGAATCATAGCAGGATTGGATTACAGATTGTTGTAAGTGGATCAAGCCACATAAGTCATTTGTTCAAGCAACAATTGTGACATATATTTACATTTACAGTGACGACACCCTCTAGTGGCCAGAAGCCAAGCAGGAAGTAAGGTGACGAAGTATAAGGGCGCCAGATTTCTATGGAAGTAGGTAGGTTGGGGAGGTGGATGAGCTTAGCATACAGATATATAATAAATATTGTGAAACAGCAAGCCTGGCTCTGTCCAAATGTAACACAATCCACCTACCAGCACCTTTCTCTGAGTAGAGCTGCAGAGAGATTTGCACAAATCTTCTCAGTGCTATGATTCCAGCTTCATTCAGAACTCTTTTACATTTAAAAACACAGCCCTGTATGTACCGTTTGTCAAGTTTATTTTCTCTAAGCTGAATAACCCCTTCTATATGTGTTCAAGTGACATAAGGAGACCTTATGTCTGCCACGTCACAGTCACAAAAGGAACTCTACTATGAGACTCTTAATGAATAGCATTGAGTGGAAGTTTTTGATTATAAAAAATAAACATCTTACCTCAACACACTGAATGGAGCCACCTCATAGGTCAAAGCACTTCTCCTCCCAAAGCACATATTGGAAGTATGTGCTGCAGCTTTACCTTATTCTACATTGTCACATGAACATTGTTACCACGGTCAGCATATTTAATGGAAATATAAAGATAACATCTGGAATGACATGTTGGTTGCTAATTGAAAATATTTCCACAACATACTTTTCCCAATTCACACATTTTCTTGGTGAATATGCAGTTTTCATTTAAAGAGAGGCAAAGTCCCTCTCCTTCGGATGGGCCACCATGGGACCTTATTTTGGAAAAAATATGTACGGTAGTGAATGTCACTACTATTGGCCAGGCGTCCAAGGTAACGTAACCCCATTTGTTCAGGTCCTATCCCCTGACCAATCCACTATCCTAACCACTCAAGGTGAAATGCCTAACCCCGACCAATCAAGCTGCTTCGTAGGGCGGGACATGGCGTGGCCATAGACAGTTAAATAAATGGACTAACAGATCCAACAGATCCCGTTGCTCTCTCTATGCGTTAATCGTGCGTTAAAAAAAATGGGTTTGCGTTAACGCCGTTAATAGCGCGTTAAACTGACAGCCCTAAAGAACCACGATTTCACTACTAAGACAGTGAATTTAGTATCCATCCCTTGTCAGCCACAGTCCATCACAAAAAATGAGACAGCTATTACATTTAACAAACTGACACTTGCCCTACTGAACGGTCTTTAGCAGGAAAATAATTTTTAATCAATGATTTTATTATCAAACACAATCTAGATTTTATGTTTTTAACTGAAACCTGGTTAGACCAGAATAACAATGCTGCTGTCCTTATCAAGTCAGCTCCCCCCAACTTCAGTTTTATGAGCGAAAACAGAAAGAATAAAAAAGGAGGTGGAGTCGCCATTTTGTTCAAAGATTCATTCCAATGTACACAGTTATCTTATGGAAATGTAGCTTCTTTTGAACATGTGGCTCTTCGAAGACTTTGATGAACTGCTGTCTATGATTTGTATTGACTTTGACTGTGTAATTATTGCTTGTGATTTCAACTTCCATGTCGACAACCCCGAGGATAGAGGTACAAAGGAATTGTACTGTATTTTTGATAACTATGGGCTAACTCAACATGTAACTACGGCCACACACAATAAGGTCCACATCTTGGACTTAATTATCTCTAAAGGTCTGAACATTTCCAATGTTGTGATGAATGATGTTGCTCTCTCTGACCATTCCTGTATGTTTTAACAGCTCCATCTCTGTGCAAAAAAGTGTTCATAATAATAATAATAATAATAATTAGAAAACGATACATCACTGAAAGCATAAGTGAAAAATTTGTTCAGCTTTTCTCATCGACTCCCACCCTGTCTGGAGACTCAGTAACTGAGCTTGTAGATCATTTTAATTATAGAATATTAAATGTTATTGACGCCATTGCTCCCATTAAGGTCAAAACTATCTCTACCAAGAAAAAATCTCCATGGAGAAATGTTACTCCTGTGAGATCAGAAGAAAGAATGTCGAAAAGCTGAACGCAGGTGGTGAAAAACGAATTTCCAGATCCATTATGACACCTATAAAGAGAGACTTCACATTTATAATCTGGAACTGAGGAATGCTAGGCAGTCATTCTTCTCTGACATTATTGTTAAAAACAATAACAATTCACATGCTTTGTTTGCTACTGTCGATAGGTTAACAAACCCTCCCGTACAAGTAGCATCTGAACTTTTATCCACCAAAGCCTGCAATGACTTCGCCATCTTCTTCAGGGAAAAAATTCAGAAAATTAGACAAACAGCCAGTGCCTCTATATCAGGTACGGGATATGCGTTGTCTCAGTGTTCAGGTGAAATAAGTTTCCATATGACACAATTTCAAACAATTAACCAAGATGACCTGGAGGATATTATACAACATCTGAAAACCTCTTTGTGTTGCCTTGATATTGTACCAACTGGCTTTTTCAAAAATGTATTGAATTGTTTGGCCTCAGACCTTTTACATATTGTAAACATGTCGCTTCAAGCAGGTATCTTCTCACAGGCCCTAAAAACTGCAGTAATTAAGTCACTCTTAAAAAAGAACAACCTAGACAAGTCACTAATGGACAACTATAGGCCGATATCAAACCTCCCATTTCTAAGTAAAATGATTGAAAAAGCTGTTTTTCAACAACTAAACATTTTTTTGTCCCTAAACAGTGTTTTCAATGTCTTCCAGTCGGGTTTCCGACCACACCACAGCACTGAGATGGCTCTTCTTAAAATCTTTAATGACATCCACTTAAACACAGATAGTGGCAAAACTACAGTCTTAGTATTACTAGATCTCAGTGCTGCATTTGACACGATTGATCATGACATATTACTAAACAGACTGGGAAACTGGGTAGGCCTTTCTGGCACAGTGCTAAAGTGGTTCGAATCCTACTTAATAGAAACTACCATGTCTCAATAGGTAACTATGCATCTGAGTTTGCAAGTATGACATGTGGTGTTCCCCAAGGCTCCATCCTGGGACCTCTATTGTTTAATATCGACATGCTGCCCCTAGCTAAAATCATGGAAAACAACAACATAAGCCATCACAGTTATGCGGACGCCAGAATTTTCTAAAATTAAATGAGGAAAAAACTGAGGTGATTTATTTTTGGACCAAAAAATTAACGATTAAAAGTCAGCGCTCATCTTCAAACAACAATGTTAAAAACAACAAAGCCAGAAATCTTGGTGTAATTATGGACTCTGACCTGAATTTTAGCAGCCACATTAAGACAGTAACAAAGTCAGCTTTTTACCACCTCAAGAATATATCAAGGGTTAAAGGACTTATGTGTCAACAGCATTTGGAAAAACTTGTCCATGCTTTTATTTTCAGTAGACTTGACTACTGTAATGGTGTCTTTACAGGTCTCCATAAAAAATGTATTAGACAGCTGCAGCTGATTCGGAACGTTGCTGCTTGAGTCCTCACTAGGACAAAGAAAGTGGATCATATCACTCCTGTTCTGATGTCCTTACACTGGCTTCCTTTACACCAAAGAATAGATTTCAAAATACTTCTACTGGTTTATAAATGACTAAATGGTTTAGGGCCAAAATACCTTTTGGATCTGCTTGTAAACTATGAACTGCAGAGACCTCTAAGATCATCAGGGACAGGTCTGCTTGCCAATGCCAATATATTAAAATCATCATACATTCTGAAATGGGTCTGAAAATTTAAAGTTTTTTACAAACTTGAAATTTTTTTTTTACTGCTTTGCCTTTATTGTGATGTATAACAGTTTTGTAGAATCCTTTTCAAGTCTGATAAATCATTGTTTTACTAAGGCAAGTGTGGAAAGTGTGTAGCTGCTATTGCAGTAACCTCATGAACTGACAGAGTACTCAAATGGGAAAGGTATAAATATATAAAGTCCAACAGTTACTTGCCAAAGATAATGCTCAAGTCTTATAGCAACACATACTGTAGATGCTACTTAACTTCGAATCAGTTGTCTCCAAATGTGAACTCTGGAGCAAAGTCAAAATAAGGACACTTCCTTTCGAACCAGCCATTTAATTTCCCCTGTACCTTTAGGTTTTTGCCTCAGATGATCCCACTGAGAGTCCTGTGTCACTTGGGTACCCAGAGCAAACACAGACAGGGCAACTGTCCCTGCGGCTGCTGTTGTTTTACTTTTATTTATAATGGGGAAGGTTTTGCTAAGCTTGCATGTTCTTTTCTTGCTCTTGTAACCGCAGATATCTAGTTGTTGGCCTTTTGAGCAGCATTAGCAGAACAAATGGGAGCAAAAGTGGTTGTTTTTGGAGGCGAACACATTACTCATTCCTTTTCAGCACCAAGATTTTCCCAGCTGGTGTGGGGAGTCCAACAGATACAAACCCTAATACTCTCACTTCTAGGCTACTGCTGCCTTGGTAAAAGCCCACTTTACTCATCCAAAATATACTTTATGTGTATTAAAATTGGAGTGAATAAGGGCAATAAGATAATACCATGATTGTTCTTATATGTGGACCATCTACATTGCATCTTTAGTAAGTTCTCCAAACAGCACGTTGCCTTTCTCCCCTGCTGATTTCATACAGTCCAACTGAATAGCATCATCACATACCCCTCTTGCCAAAAAAAATACACTCCTTCTCACAGACAAGAGAGTAACAGCACCAAACCATTTCCTGGTGTCACATGTTTCAACTCCGCGAGGCTGAAACAATTCTTTCTTTCATTATGATGAAACATGAGATGCCAGATAATCTCGTAAATATGTGTTGTATTTCATTTTCTGCACTCATGCTGGTTGGGAGAAAGAGGCAGGCCTTTGTCTGGGGCTTCCTTGCTCACAGGAAGTGATTGCAGTGGGACAGTGAGGGACACTCATCTCTTGGAAAGGGGGAATGCGCGAAGACGTATCCCTTTTTGATCAAGGCTTGCTGACGGATTGCCCGGAGAAAGGCAAATGGGGATCATACCATGGCCTGATGACAAGAGGCCAATTTTGATGTCCCTTTTCTCTCATTGCGGTGCTTCCCTTTCAAGCCCAAATCTGGTTGAGCAGCCTGGGAAAATGGCCTTTTACCCACCTTCCTTGTCACAGAGTTGACAGGACAACTAAGAGCTAAATTGAATTTAGATGAATGTTGAGACTAAATAAACTGCTTGTGTCTTAATTCGAGTTGCAATGAATAGGCTCCTGATTGCTTCATGGAGTATTTTTCTCATCTATTTTGCCGGATAAAACATTCATCAGGAGTCTTTTAGCTGTGGTCATTCTTTTGTCTTTGTCACTGGATTTGATTAATGCGCCATTCATTCGCAAATGGACAGTCTGCCACAAAATGCACACAGAGAAGGGGAGAATTCGGGCCCTGGAAATCCATAAAAAGTGGACAAAGTGAGAGTAAAGCGCTGAAATAAAAGCTGTCTGCTAGTAAAAACAAGTGCCCCGCTTCGTTTCATCCCAGATTGTTTAATTGAAAAATGTTGACCCATGTGAGAAACATTATATCTGAGCAACATCAAGCTCCATATTCAGTGTAACTATAACCTCAAAGGCCACATGTTCTTGCCGTGTTTATAATGCATTAGTGGAACAAACTCTACACTGTACTCTCTTTACAAATCCCACCTGGCCATGTATTAGTTGCAGATGTGGCTCTCTAATTCATAATGAACTCATAATGGCTTTGTTAGTGCAAGATTGTTTTCCTTTCCCCCCTCGCACACACATAGATGGAGATAATCTGTACTGGAGGTGTGGCAGTGCAGGAGAAGATATTGCACCCAGCATGAAACAGACTTTGGAATGTGTTGTTGCAAGACAGCAGGCTTTGAATTGTCTTAATGTGACTCACTCATCGTGAGTAGAATGGATCTGTATCATTAAACACCAGTTTTTCTTTTCCTTCAGGGAGTCACCTTTGTGTATCCGACAAGATTATAATGAGTTCTTATTAAGGAAAAAAATAAAATCCACATATGAGCACTCCAACCGCAGAAGTTCAGCACCTTGTTTAATTTATGGTCTGACTGTATTTGCGGCAGATGAAACCATGACACAGAACTGGAAATTAATGACTGCATATTTTGATTGTGCGCTGATTTAAAGGAGAGCTCAAGGACTAGACATACGATAAAGTAGAACAAAGGACGGAGATCTAAGGGCATCAATTAACAGCCTGATTCAGCTTTTATGTCAAAGAAACTACAGTCTAAAAAAATATGTAAGTTTTTTTTTTTACTGCATAGAGTCATATTGACTATATTAATGTGTAGAAGTCTCACTTAAATATTATGTTTATTACACATATTGGTAATGTTATATCAAAATATGTGCCCAATGAAAGTTATGAATGCATATACTTGCATGACAAAAACATATGAATGAATGTGTTCTGTTGTTTAGTATTATTACATCACAGCATATTCCGTTATCACCACGTTGGACAACAAAAGTAACAAAAATTGAACTCAGTAGATTGATAATTGACCGTTCGCAAAGCCCTGCGCCCCCCTATTTACCGTTGCTATGTCTGTCAAGCTTTCTATTCCCACAGTGACATATTTACTTCTCAAAATTCGTAGTGGGTCATTTTACACAAAAACAGGCATCTCAATTCTTGCCGGCTGACATGACAACTGTAACTACCATATTTATCGTGGCTAGCTGGCTAACTAATGATAATTAGCTTGATTTGAATCAGAAACCCTGTAAAAGGGTCTTAAATATGCACTTGATGGCTACATACATGAAACAGCTTAAAGATTGAGGCTAAACGATGGAAAAGTCATCTGATCCATGTAGAAGACAAATAAAATAAACAAATTAAATAAAAGAATGGAGTTGTCTTTGTAGTGCAGGATAGAGAGTTAGCCCTATAGTTTTACATAATGTACAGCATAACAAGAGAAAATGTAAGATCATGTGGATGTTATATCTGAATAGCCTAGTATGGATGCTTAGCTTACGGAAATACTTGGACAAGCAACGTAGAGGATATGATGATGATGATGAGATTTATGCTTTATGCTTCATACCTTGAAACTGTTTTACTGTTTTATGACATGAGGCTTTGAGGATAAGAATTAACCCATGAGTTTGGCTAACTTAACGCTATCTTGGGTAACGTTTGGGATGGGGTTACAGGAGAGTAAATTTAACAAAATCAGGACACAGCTGCTAATGTTACACTGAACACTGTAGCATGATCCAGCACTGGCTCCCAGGCAGAGGGTAAATAGTACACAGTGGATGTCCCAGTCCTGAAGGGAGCAGTTTCTATCTTAACCTTAGTCTGGATCAACGGTACATTTCCAGGATAATTGCCTAACATCTGGCGCGTGTCCCTCATCTGCCGCTAGCTGTGTGTTGCCGTTTCAAACTCCGTACTCTTCAGGAAACATTATCCAACCTTGATCTAACAAGCCACACGTTGAAAATGTAATTGTGCATTAAGGCAGGCCTGCTTGGTTCTTTTGGTGAATGATTATAAAGATTGCCAAACAATGGGTTTACGGCATTTACTCTCTCACTGGGACATTTTCGGACAGATATGAGCGGATTGCTGTGGACAAAGTACACACAGCGATACACTGGTAAGAGCAAATTACATTTAACCTGGTCTCGCATTGCCAGACCTTCCTCCACAGCGTTGCAGAGGAGGCTCTGGATAATCCACACAGCATTCGATGGATGGGAGAAAAACGAGCTCTGGTTTATTGGAATTTCTTTAAACCAGTCACAATTGTCTTGGGTGGCGCTAAGCACCGGATATAGCCAGGGTGCCACAGCAAAATAGCCTCAGGAAGGAACTTGTTTTGGTGGAACATGTGTACATTCAAAGGTTGTTTTAGTCGTACAACAGAAAACTCAGATTGGACAGATAGTCTAGCTAGCTGTCTGGATTTACCCTGCAGAGATCTGAGGAGCAGTTAACCATAGTCCTCATAAATCCACCGGAGTTTTAAAATTCAAGACAAAGAAAGCAGAAGGTATTGGGACATCCTGCTGAAAAGATGTGACAACAGAACAATCCCGGAAGTGGAAGGTTGTGGATATAGACTACATTTAACCATCTATCCAGCTTATTTAAATAGCTCACGTTACTGTATTGTGTGAACAGTTACCTTCATTTAATATTGTATGTGGCATTTTCTTTTGCGTAGTGCAAATGTTCCACCAAAACAAGTTCCTCCCCGAGACTATGTTGCAGAGCCACCGTCGCTGCGTCCACAACATAGTGCCACCCAAGACAATTGTGACTGGTTTAAAGAAATGCAAACAACCCAGAGAGTTTTTTTTCTCCTATCCTAGAATGTATGTGTGGTGTAGCAAGACCTTACTCCACAGCAATGTGGAGCTAGGTCTGGCAATGCGAAACTATCTTAACCCTAAACCCCCCAAAAATGCTTAGCTAACAATATGCCAATGGGATATGGCTACACAAGCATTAGTTGGACTTGCTAACATTTGCAGCTTATGCTAGAACATCAAAGTCTTTAAATGCCAGGTATTTTCTTCATACAGCCCCATGCACGCTACATCGGCCTGTGGAAAAATCCAAAACTTGAGAGACATTCCTTGCCTAGTTACAGTTGCTAAGCTATCTAGCAAATAGTCAATTTATGTCAATTTCATGTCAGGCTATCAACATGGAAATCCCTGCTGTAGCCTACACGCTGCCCAATTTAAGATCAGCCTATAACTCCTTTAAAAAACCTGCTTATGATTTTAAAATACCAACAGACGGTGCCAAACACACAAAATGTATTGAGCAGCTTATTTTTATGATTTATCTGTATGGATTTGGCCAATCGCCTCTGCTCAAATCAAGCTCTGAGGAAAAAGGAGCAAAGGAAACATTTGGAAGCAAAAGGTCTGACCATGGGTCAAGTTTTTAATTTATAGCTAGTGTGTATATGCAGAAAGACCTCTCATGTATAAGAGAGCTGTGCTAGATTCAGAATAGAGCCTGGCATGTGCAATACTGGAAATCGCATCTACTGTAGAGTTAATACTGAGTGCCAGGTGCTTTGGAAACCTCTCAGATTTCCATTATTTTGCACTGTCGTCTGCATGCACACAGTTGTTTTCACAGAATAAGTGCACTTTGACAAAGAGATGCCATATTATACTGAGGAGTATGCCATCCTGCTTTCAGTTGGAAAGCATGTTGATGACGCGCAAAGAACAAAGCCGGAACACGTGCGGTGTGAAATATTAAATTAAAACGTTTCTTCCCTCATAGATTTCACCTCGCCACTTTGATGTCTGACCTTTGAGGAAGAAGAGAGTAAAGCTGCACGATATGTTATTGCAACATATGTGTGTGCGTGCGTGTGCGTGTGCGTGTGCGTGTGCGTGTGTGTAAGACCAGGTTTAACATTTTGGATAGAAATTCACAACACAAAAGTTGTTTTATCTTTCACTCATTGATTTTTATTATATTATATAATTCGACAGCAATCAACTCTAAATGAAACAGGGATGATGAGGGTGCTATTTGTGTGTGTGTGTGTGTGTGTGTGTGTGTGTGTGTGTGTGTGTGTGTGTGTGTGTGTGTGTGTGTGTGTGTGTGTGTGTTTGTGTGTAATCTCATTAGGGAATTCTACCCCTGCGAAAAGATTTCGCAATAAGGAAAATAAGGATGATAAAGAAAATGAAAGAAGGAAAGAAAGCATGAGGAAATCCAGAGAAAAGGAGGACTGGGGATATTGTAATTAGTTGCACCTGTTTCCTTTAACCCAGCTCCAGTTTCCCTCTACAAACGCATGCAGATTACCCATCAAAGCCCCTCGTCCCTGCCTCTGCTCAATGGATCCTTTGTTGCCAGTTGTCAGGGAGGCGGCCCACAAAAGTATGTAACACAAGCAGGCCACATTGCTGTGGAACTTACAGTACATGCAAGCCTCCACCGGCCACAACAAGAATAATAGGGAGTGTTTGTAGACACGGAGTCTACATCACTCCGGTCTCCATGTAACTGGTGGCACTTTTTTTCAGATGTGACCACAACAGTTGCATCATCTGTCAACGCTCTTAAATGGGTCTGTATTCGCTGTAAGGGAAGAAGAATGAGTTCTGCTACACAGGCCTCATATCAACTGTGGAAAGATGAATTTGTGTGTTTGCATGCTCGCTGAGACACATTCATATACGGAAATGTCTACTCAAGGGACTGTACTACTTGTGCTGACACTACTAATAATTGTAATGCATAGTCACCAACAGTTTTACTTAAAGGTGCAGTAGGTAAGACTTATAAAACTAACTTTCTGTCATATTTGCTGAAACTGATCCTATGTTCGAGTAGAACTACATAAAGCAGTTCATTTAAAAAAAAAATCCAGCTCCTCTGGCACCACCTACAGCCTGTAGTGCGATTTGCAAAAACCCACCGCTCCCTGTTCATTTACACCAATCAGGGCCGGAATGATTAGAGATGCAACAACTGACCGGGTGGTGACCAGAATTGGACGATTTTCATGTGATCGGGCCGGTCAGTCTCACATATGCCAATTTTATCCAGGTTATCCAGGTTTTTATCCAGGTTAAATACACTCATGATTAACATCGCGCAAAATCAGCGTCACACGTGCACACGGAGGGTTTCTGCTATATGCATGTAGCAGCGGCGCACCGCCGTGCCATCAGCTGTTTATGAAATGTCATAAAGTCGTAATTATACACAGCTCTGCAGAGCAGTCTGCTCTACTGATCTCAGACAAACAGTCAGCCGCTCTCTCTCCCCTCTGAGGCTGAACAACTGGAACATGAAAACCGCACTCACGCGGGTCCCGTGAAATATGACAGCTACAGTTTATCGTAAAATAGCGTTGGGCACACTGACTTAACACTGATTAATTTACTGTTTATCAGACCCCAGATGAGACAAGAAGCTAACATTAGCGAATGCTGCCTCTGACACCCTGCTGTAGGAGACACTGTATGACACGCTGTATTAACATTACAAGACTTGCATTGTGTGGACGCGCCAACAGTTTTGTTTTCATTACTTAGAATTCCTCATGGGGGCTTTAAGAAAAAAATTAAACTTACCAGTTTGGGCCATTATCCTGAATCTAAAAGCTTAATCCTATATCAAGGTGTTTCAGGCAGTTGAGAAGTGCTTTCCGTGGGAGAGAAAGCTCCATTTGGAGTGAATTGTGTTTTTAGTACTTTATATTCTATTACATACACATCATAATAGGTCCTCTTAAGCCATTTTTATTTTCATTCAATTAATTTAATTTTCATTAACGTCACACTTACACCACCAACAGCGCTGTTACATATAAATGTACTAATAATAGCAATAGTATGCTTTTTAATTACTCATGTTGGCACAAGTTGGTGATTATTGTATGCATTTTAATCTGGGTTCATTTCACATTACAAAACACACATTTATTCACTAATTGCTATTTTTGTAAAGTGCCCCCAAATTGTTGTAAATCAAACAAACAAAAACAATTGTTGCCTTTTGTGGACCCTGGGCTGTCTACAGAGACCGCCTTTTTTTACAGTGTGTTCAGGGGACAGGCAGCTAGTGAGGAGATGTTTGCTGTATGTGACAAAAAATGTTGGAGCCTAAAAAACACGTCACATCGCTTAGAGCACCTTTAATGTTAAAAAACATGTTATTTTTCATACTGTCTGTCTGAATATACCTGTGTTGTGCGTGACCACAGAAGGCTTGTATCATGTGGACGCGCCAACAGTTTTGTTGTCATTAATTAGAATTCCTCATGGGTGCGACAGAAATGATGCACTATAGCTTTAAGTTAAATAGTTAAAATTGGACGTATAAACAAATATAAAGCCTTATATTTTCCCTTTCACACTAATCAGTGAAGTAAATTAAATTAAAAGTTTATTGCTCTACTTTCACTAGCTCACTTTATTCACTAAATGTTTTTACCAACTGGCTGGAGATTTTCTACAGTGTTATTAATTTGATGTGTGCGATTACATTTTTGACTCATCTGATAACCTAACTTTATTATGTCAGTTTTAGGGATCCATTTTGAAGGGTCAGTTGGAATTAAGTTTTATTTTCTTTTTTGTCTTGTTTTTGTGAAACGTCTCTCTTGTTTTTCGTACTGGGTCACTTATTTAGTTTTCTTTTTAACCTTCATTATTGTAAAAAAAAATTGGATGCTCGTAACTTGAATTATTTCTCTGAAATGCATGTTTTCTACATCCTCTTTGCTGCTGAGACACCATTACCGTTGTCAAATCAATACAGTGTATCTTATCTTTAACCTGAAATAATCACTGTCACATTACTGATAAAGAACTGCTAATGAACTCCTCACAATGACGTTGACAGCGGATGCAGCAACATGAATGAATCTCAGTCATACTGTAGGCTATATTAAGCTCACGACTGATGGCCTCCGCAATCAATATCATGTATGGATTGTCCATGTTTCAATTTGTAGATAATTTGGATCCAGCAGCTTTCCCATTTCCCCCCATATGGCCAACACATACTTGAAGACACTTAAAGGAGTGTGATTTTGGTTGGGGTGTTCCTGATCCTGGATCAGCCAGTCCTCTGCACAGCTGCAGAAGGCAGTCTAATAGCATTTGCTTAGCTTTTCAATAAGAGAAGTACGGGGAGGAGTGACGATGCGCTGCTACAGTGCCATTCTCTGTCATTGAATTGGACGCTGATAGGTTCACATGCTCACCACATGGCACGTATCTGACAATGAGCGGCGCGGCGGAGACAGGGGGTGAAAGGGGGTGAGAACATTCTGCATTCAGGCGCTAATTAGAAAAATTAGATCTATGAAAGGCAGCAAGTGATCTAGGCCTTCAACCTACGTCTATGTACTGCTGTAGAGGCACAAAGAGGAGGCAACAATAAGCACTGAGAAGGAGGGATGGGGAGAGGGGGGGGGGGGGATAAATAATTTAATCCATTATCTACTCTGCAAAGCTCATCAGCACGGCTACACAATGGCCACGATTGAATTGCTGATTGCATTTTCTCTCCTACCCTCCAGGAGAAAATGCCCATGCTCCACTATGTGCTCTCAGCCTGCCAGCACAACCAAGAGCGAGAGAAAGACAGAGAGAGAGGGAGAGAGGGAGAGAGGGAGATACAGAGCAGTGTAGAGTGTCTCCCACCAAGGTCAAACTACAATACAGCAATCTAATTAAGAGTATCAGAGAGTTTCCTGTACAGGGTCAACCTCCCTGTTGTGCTCACAGGCTCATATTGTCCATTACGTATTACATCATGTACTCCTACGTGTAAATGATGGATGTGATACTGTGATCTCCCTATCTGTAATATTTTTAATTGATAAGAGTGTATCTATAAAAAGAGTTGTAGCAGTTTGACCAGCAGGATGTATGCATGCATTACTGCTCAGGTCTATTTGAGTTGTCAACCTGTCTGTAGGTCAGTCCACCTACTTTGTTCCAAACTGAAATATTGCAACAACTATTTCATGGATTGCCATGAAGTTTCCTGTTCCCAGAGGATGAATTGCGTTAACTGTGGTAACCCGTTCTCACTCCTAACTCCTCAAATACTGACGCTTGGCCAGTGGCTCTCAGCGTCAGATGCCGACGCAAAAGGCACCCTTTAGCGCCGGTATGGGACGCACCGAGCAGAGCAGCAGCTCGGCCGCGGCGCTGTAAGATGACGTAGTATAAAAAGTGACAACGGTAGCGAGTAGTATGAAAGACCGAAAATCCACATGAGGAGGTTGAAGTTGGGGTGGTGGATGGGTCAAACAACACAGGACTTTCAGCCAGGAAACCGGGTTGTTCCAATCTTGTCCCGCATGTCACTTAAACGTAAATTTTTTAACCCAACCACAATATTTTCCTAACCCTAACTGTGCCGTTCTTGTCCCGCGTGTCACTTAAATGTACATTTTTTAACCCTAACCCTAAGTAAGTGGTATTACCCTGCATGGTGAAAAATAACGGCAAGGGTCTGACTCAAAGTATCAAAAAATGACGCCGATGGTCCTGACCCAGAGCATTAAGAAATGACGCCAAGGGGCCAGACCAAGCACATTGAAAAATGATGCCAAAGGGCTACCCAGAGGGTCAAATATTGCAGCAGATGGGACATTTAAGGGGCTTTCACACCTGAAAGTCCGAACCAAGGTCCAGACCAAGGTTCATGTTTCTGCATTTGATCCGGTAAGTTTTGGTTTTAAACTGCAGTTACGCAAGCGCACTAAAGATCTATACGTGACAAAACTACGTCGTGGCGTCATCGCATACGTGAGCTGTCTCCAGATACTTAGAATTGATTGGTTTGTAGACGGGCTTCCCCCTCCTCTCGTCTCCTCTCTCTGTTTCAGACACCTACACTGCACATTTACTACCACTTCACAAATTAACTGCTGATTTATTCTCAGCTCTGATAGCCAACAGCTGTCTGCTCTGAGCGCATTCACCGTCACACACTCTCTCATGTAGCCTACGCAATAAGCACTGAGCTGTTCCTTAAAGGAGAATTCTGGTCGATTTCAACACGTAGCTCTGTCGTAGTGCTGTCAGTAGCAAGAAAAACAATCGGTGCTGCCTACACCGTGTTATCCTCCTGTTAGAGTTAGCACCCAACAGGCTTAAACGGGGCAGGTTTTAAACATGTTTAAATATGTTTAAACGTCAACTGCAAACTCTTATCTGCATCAGGCTCCAGTAAAAATAGGAATATCAGGAACATTCAAGTTTTCTTGGCCCAGTGCCTCTCACATGCTGGCTTAATTTTACCTTCCCTTTTCAGTGTGGCACATTTACATAGAACACAGCGAAATGTAGTACACATAATGGTCCCCTTTGGCTAAGTGCTTGAAGGCCCTGTCCATACTCCCAGTGAGGGGCAGTCAAGCTGCCTCTGCTCTGCTCTGTTTGTTTTATGGAGCAGTAGTGAAACCACTTTGAGGTCAGCTAGCTGCAAAAACTGTGCTGGGTCTCCTATGGTCGACTGACAAAAGGATCCAAAACCGATCCAGAGGGCCATTTTTTTCTGAAATCCAGCCAACTTTCACTGACAAAAAGAGGTCATTACTCTGTGCACGGCTTCAGCAATAACAGGATAAAATGCCCTGGATGGGTTGTAATGGAGACATTTTCTTTATGTTAGGGCTATTGGACCGGCTGATCAATCCATCTTGCAGAGGCGGTTGTGCAGCAAAAGGTATATTATTTAAAAAAAAAAAAAAAATGTCCCCTTTCACAACATGCAGTAATATGGGTACTCCATTTGCACACCCTGGATTAATCTGAGTGCTGTCATTATGCAAGTAAAGCACAAATTGTCCAAGACCAAGTGAAACTATTTATAGTGTTCACAAGGCCCAGAGAGCAAAGTGTGCCTAATGGTGTAATTTGTATTGTTAATGGCAATGCACTACATGTTTGTTCCATTTGGCTTTGCACAGGTGCTTTAATGGGGGGCTTGGTGAACCGTTTCAGTCAGCCTGAGATCCCCTGCTGCTCCGTGGAGGCTTTTTTAGAAGGACCATGGCTCCCTCTGGTGGCTCAGAGCAGAACAGCGAGACGAAAACTGATGCCAAAAGTGGACACCGCAAACACGAGCTGGAGTCAAGGTTAGTAGAGAAACATGCTATATTTTTTTTTTTTTTGCTGAAACAAAAGACAAACCTTTTGTTGAATAGATCAAATCAAATACATTGTCAGGAAAGGAGCTGCTTAAAAACAGTTCCCACAACTGTCAAACAACAACAGCGCCGGACAGACTTTTGAAATATCGTGTTCCTAATTAACCTTCAAGCTCATCAGCCACAATCAATATAGAGTGTAGCCCTTTTTTTTCTAATTGAGATGAAGTAATTATCAGACTGTATTCATCTCGTTAATGAAACAATGTTCCAATATGCCTGCAGCTAAACTGTTAATTGAGTTCTATTTTCTGAGACGGGCGGCCTCTCCTTGTGTCCATGGCCACAAAGCGGCAAATATGGGTTGGGGCCTTTGTGCTTGTCTCTGTGTAGACACAAGAACAGGCTGTGGACTGGTGGAGCGTGCTAGTGTTTCTCCCTGCAGACACTCTCCCTCACTCCTGTCTATTCTGCCATCAGAGGAGGCAAGAGTTGGTAATACCGCTGACTTCAGCAGATCATCAAGTCCCAGTCTGTTATTTCACGCTTTCAGTGGTTAAGTACTCCCTGTTGAGTAAGATATAGCGAGGCAATTACTCTGTAATTATGGAGCCAAAAAAAAACGAGAAATTGAGTCAAGAGTTACTGGGCTTGTGTAAATCACTGCAAGGGACCAGAAAAAGGGTGCGAAAAGAGGCCCGATGGTCCACATATGGGAGTAGTCATTGCCCCCTGTGTACTGTATGAAATAAAACCTCCTATCCTGACAAAATTCACTTATAAAAACCAGTGGGGAAAAAAGGCTAAACATATTTAAGACTATTCAGTGTCCACTGAGGCCTAAGATCCCTAATCAAACCAATTGCCCTACGGGGACAAATAAAGTTTAAACTAACTAAAAGTGTTTGTTCTTTTCCCAGCTTATCTACATTATTGTAATATATATATATATATATATATATATATATATATATATATATATATATATATATATATATATATAAAGCCTTTGTTGTTTATGTGGCCAACCTAATGCTTGTTTTTTAAATTAAGTGCTTACTTGTTGTTCAATTAGTTGTTGATTGATTATGGTGTTGTTGTAATTGTAATTGCTCATTATATATTCCTTCTATAAGCCCCTAGGGGTTTTCATAATCTCACCTGCACAGTCGTTTTTTAAATATTATTTTATTTTATTGTGTTATGGTTGTCTTGATTTTATTGTGCAAAATAAACAAATTCAAAATTCTACTCAAATTCATAATTAACTAACTAACCAACCAACCAACAAACCAAATTGTACAGTGAAAAATGAAAGGGGCGCTCCACCAATTTTATACATCGATGCAAAAGTATTAGTCACAGTGAGTATACTCTCTATAAACAGATATCTGCAAATGAATAAAAACTCTGTATGCAATGGGACAAGATTTTGGTACGGGAAGCGTTCTGTTGTTGTCCGAGTAGTATTGGCCAAGCACGTTTGAGCGGGCTTTGGTTGGATGCGGGTAAACAGTCTGTGTGGAGAGTAAAAGAGGCAAGAGTGCATCTTGGAACCCATCGGCTATGGTCATAGGTGCGGGAAATGATAGCTTATAAATATCTCTGGTTGTTTCTGTTCCACGACATTTTGTATGTCATGTCTGGGGTGTGGGGTGAAGAGAGGGATCATTTTTGGAATTTAGCAATTATTTATCTTCAGTGTGTATTGGCCAATCAGATTTGTCTTGATGCAATTGTGATTCAGCCTACGCATAGCATGCATGCACACTCACAGCCACACACAACGACGAATGAGTTTCTACTATATGTATCAGCGCTACTTAGCAATGTCTCAAAAGACAATTTTGGATTTTTTTCAATCGCCAAACCCCAAACACCTGAGGACTAGCGAGATTTCTCATGGAGGGGAGGGGCGAGTGAGATTTTAAAAGGAGACAGAGGTAGAGTGGTCTGCAGAATACAGAGCCTGTGTAACCTGTGTCTGGCCTCTACACATAGGCCAGACGGGGATCCAAATTGTTCGAAACATGCCAGAGAACACACCGAGGAGATGAGACGAAATACGTCTCCATAACAGCAGGCGGCGCTAATCTGTATTGTAGCCCAAAAATGAAAACCGGCAGCTGATTGGACAAACGTGGGTCTGGCTTGTTCTTCCGGATTTTGGATTTTTCAAACGGCCATTAATGGTGACTTGTTCACAATACGATCTCAAATTGTACTAAAACAGTTCACTGAAACGTGTTTCTGAAAACATTTTAGGCGAGAAAAAGGCCATGCAGTTGCTGAATCTGTCTTCATTTCAGATTGACAAAGGTCAGTTTAAAAGATTTTCGAGAGAAGCTCATTTCGGCTCCCTGTTTCCGGGTTAGCACTCCACCAATCAGATTGGTCATTTGAGCCCAATTGCCAGCAGTGCCCTTCCTCCCGACTATGCCCTAAAAATCGGCGAAAATGTAAGCCATGGCCCCTCCTCGGACAACGGCACGAAACACAACGCACAGACTCGAGTCACTGACCTCGCCAGACTGCACGACGGCCGATTTTCAGCTTGGTCTGTAGTGGGCTTTAGACTCTACGTGGACCCCCCCCCCCCCCCCCCCCCTGCAGCACCCCTGATCCTCCCTGCAGATAATATCCTCCTGCGCATCTGGTCTGACCATGATTTAGTTTTTAAAAAATTGTAGCTGCATTCGACTGAGAGAAATGGTCATAAGACGGATAGCCGATGGGTTCGGAGATCGTAATTGATAGATATTAAAGTGTACTCTGCTTTCAGTAAACTGTTAAAATACAACAAACTTCTTGTTTAATTAAAAAACTCTTATTGAACAAATTAAACATTGAAAACAAAAGGAGCTGATTAAAAAAATAGTAATAGTTACATTTTAAAGTGCAGCTTTCTACTGATACTCTTATAACTAACTCAAGTTTCTCAACTTGATATCGCGATGACGATAAAAAAAAAACGATTTGTTGTGCATCTCTACTACTTCGCTTGTAAAAAAAGGCTTGGAGACTACAGAGTCTATTTTTAACACATACACTGCATTACAAAAAATATGATTACTCATTTAGTCGATTAACCTATTTTGATAAACCATTTTTTTTCAATTTGTTTTTAACAACAATGGCACTCCTTACTTCCAGCTCCTCAAATGTGAGGCTTTTTTGCTTTTCATTTTATAACATTGTAAACTGAATATCTTTGGGTTTAAGACTGTTGGTTGGACAAAACAAGCCATTTCTAAAAGTCATCTTGGGCTTTGGGAAAATGTGACCGGCATTTTTGAACCCTTTTCAGACATTTTACAGAAAAAATTATGAAATGAGAAAATAATCCAGAAAATAATTAATAATGAAAATAATCCTTATGGAAATGAAAATAATGCCCTAGCGTTGAGTATGAAAGACATGAGCAATTACCCGGCGAATTACAGAGTTGCATTATGGGACATAAGCAACACTAAAGAACTTTTCCCGCTTCGGTCCCCCTACAGGTTGGAAGCGGAATTGTCCCATTATGTCTCATTCGAACTACAGATCCGCTACCTGATCTGGCAAACTTGCGTAGTGCGGTTATAGCCGGTAGAGAGCCGCAAAGCGAATACAGAAGTGCCGTTCACTCTGTTACGAGTTGATGAACCACTGAAACTATTTTGGAAACATTATTTTAAGTTACAAAAAGTTCTCTAGTGTTGCTTTAAGGACTAAAAGTCAGGACGTTTTGCCCGGACAAGACTGAAATACCAATCTCCCATCTAACAGTCCATCTAATAGTTGATTAAATGGAACAAATAAATACACATATTCATGGTCCCCAGAGGCTGTATCCTAATGGCTTTGGTGAGCCAGACTTTTCCTCGACTTTTTCTCACCATAACGTTGAGTTGTGGTTTTGAGTGAAATGTTTTAACAACTGTTAGACGGACTGTCATGACTTTCCTCCACACATTCAAGCCCCCCTCAGGATAAATTCTTATCTAACTACTTTGGTGATACCTTAACTTTTCCTCTAGCACTATCGGGTCAACTTTTCAGCACTTGTCTAGTACATTTATGACTAAATACCTCTTCATATAGATCGTTATTCTTATTTATTTGTATGTTATGGATTTTTATTTTTACAATCTACAGTTAATGTACTTAACTGTTTAGAGCCTTTATTTATTCATCTATTTATTTTATGTTTTGGGTTTTAAGTTTCTTGCCTCCGTTTCCTCACTTATGATGGTGGTTCAGCTCAGTTCCTATTATTTGAGGAATTTCTTTTTTTCTTTACATTTTCTACTTTCTATATTTGAGTGATAGCCATCTTTGTAGGTTCTGCCATAACTGCTTAGTGTTTGGACTTGGGATAATAATATTTATGTTTTAACAAACATACATATCATAAACGTCAACTTACAGGCAGGGAGGGTCTAACAAAAGATTATATTGAGTTGCACTATTGGAAGCGTGAATTTTAAAGCTTGATCATCTTCATTTACAGTCTATTTGCTTGATTCATACTTGGGAAACCACTTTGTGCTGGCCGTTCCATTGATTTCCTATGGGGACAGCAGTGCCGTCCAACTATGCGCTGCGCTACTCCTGGCGTCGCACACCGCTCGGATTTGCCGCTTTGCGCTGCACTCAAAGTTCAAATTATTTCAACTTTGACCTAGTTGCCACTGACCTTTTGAAAGTGCAACCAATGAGATAACAGCTGTCGTTAACTAGCGACGGGAAATAGCTTCCTTGCCACCCTTGATGAAAACCTGCGCTGCAATTTGCTCTGCGCCCTACCTAGCAATGCACAGAGAGCAAATCACTTATCATGTGTAGGCGCCTTCAGATTTAAAATTATTTTTTTATTTTTAAAGATTACTTTTTAGGGGAGAGAGAGGGGGAATGACATGCAGCAAAGGGCCGCAGGTCGGAGTCGAACCCGCGGCCACTGCTTCGAGGAGTAAACCTCTACATATGTGCGCCTGCTCTACCAACTGAGCTAATCCGGCCACCTGCTACAGTTTTATATGGAGGTGAAATTCAAAATGACTGGAGTACGCCTTTAAATCCCAGTGACAACTAATGCAAGACTAGTGCCATCATGAGTAACACGACACAAGCGTAAACATTTAACACGATCAACACATCTTAGGGAATACAGTAAGAGTAAAATGAGCCAAGACATTTGCAGTTCTGTATTAATGTTCATGTTCTTAATGGGGTGTGAAACTGAAGAGAAACAGGAACTGCAGTTCATAAGAATACACAAAAAAAAAAGAAAAAAACATGATTGTGAAATCACTGGAAAATATATGCAAAAGAAATGTTCTTAACTTTGTGATAAAGGCACTATCAGCTCTACCTCCCCACATTTTCTGACATTTTTTAGACCAAACAATTAATCGAGAAAATAAATTGACAGACAAATCGACAATGAAAATAATCGTTAGCTGTCCTCTAAATATTTTTCATGAATCCCTTCTCCTGGTCAGGCTGTGGTCCTTTCACAGGCTAAAAACAGCAGCTATCAGTTATATCAACGATGAGGGATTGAAAAAATTCCCTGTCACGCACCAAATGATGCAATGGTCCTATTGTCTTTTGCTACTATTTGGTCCAAAAACATGTTAAAATATGTTCCCTGCATGTTAATACAGTATGTACAAACACAGCTCTGATTCTTTTTGTTGTCGTTTTGTAACAGTTTGAACTAGTGGTGTAACAGACCACTAGTACGGATTAATACTCACGGTTTGGAATGCATGTGAACCGCGGTTGCAAAGTTTAACCATAAACATAGTGTAAAATACATGTTGACTGTCGCTGTTATTTAAACTAGGCTGATAAATCTCTATGGAAGGTTGCCGTGAAAAGATACAGGCAACGCAACTGAATGTTCACGTGAACGGCGCATGTTCAAATCCGGTGCTAATATGGCACCGGTGCCTAAACAACCGGTATCTACCGGACGGAATAGCAACCTGGATTTCGGTGCCTCATTTTCTCCTCGGTTTTTGTCGTTTAACAGCAATTTACTGGTGCAAGAAGTCAATATTGTTAAAAGTTGTTGTTAAATATTTTACATACATCATTTAAATTTCCCCCTTTTTTTTGTGCTGATCCAAAATGAATCCAAACTGTGACTCAAAAACGTGATCCGATCTGTACAATGAGTTTTGTGATATGTTGCACCCCTATTTCTAACTTGTAAACACGATTTTGTGCACCTAAAATGTAAAGTGTGCAAAAAAATAATACAAAGGGGAGCTGAACAGCTTTGGTGCACATATGTCCTTTTCGAATCGGTCAGAAAAACACATTTTTAAAATGGTTGTAAACTTGTTGAGGCTTGCTGCTTTTATGTTGACGCTCCACCCAAAACCCAAACTTCATAAATCAAAGGTTACTTGTGTTTGGGTTTTCATTTGTTCCACATAAAAAAACTAGTCCGTTGTAGAAATTCCACTGTGCACTCTGAAAGGGATTTCCTGTACTGTAACAGGGTCAGAAAAAGCGTTCACCAGCATCTCTTGATGAACTTCCTCCAGTGTAAACGACTTCTAACAGAGTCCTGTGCAGCCCTCGTCTCTCTTTTCTATCTACATGTTTAGTTCACTTTGGGGTAGATCTTTTCATAGAAGAAGCTCTGAGCCAGGACATA
Source organism: Gymnocephalus cernua (assembly GCA_023631565.1). Taxonomy (NCBI): domain Eukaryota; kingdom Metazoa; phylum Chordata; class Actinopteri; order Perciformes; family Percidae; genus Gymnocephalus; species Gymnocephalus cernua. The sequence continues at coordinate 15,106,922 of CM042432.1, forward strand.
AAGTTCCCCATCTTTTTCCCTGACAGCGTGAGCACGCACAAACTGAAACTGTTCGAGTGCAAACTCATAAAACTCGTTTTCGATTTTCCAGATGTCGGACTGCTGCAGCTTGGCTATCGTCTCTTTGGTGGGGGGCTTCTTTTCAGTGGTCTTTCGCAGATGAGACTTCTTTCCTGGAGGAATATGAGAAGGTTGAATGAGTCTGTCAGTCTAGACAACACGGGGTTACTGCAGGTCGCTGAGCCAAAAAATAAGCTCAGTAACATCAAACCTTCCCTTGATGATGATTTCACTTCAACAGAGCTCAATAGTGGACACCACAGACAGGACAAAACATGTTGGAGTAGCAGTGCTGACTGTAGCTATGTTTCCATCCACACGTTTTTATGCAAATTCATTAATGTTGTTTGTGAATTACATCATTTTGACCTGGGGATATCCTGGCCAATATTTGACATATACCAGTCTTTTTATAATCCAAAACTACTAATAATTGCTCATCATTTTACTCAGAAATTAGATCTAATTTAAATGTAAATGACTATTGACCATATATGCACTCACAAGTGTAAAACTAGTTGTAATGAGTTGGAATAAAGTTGGCTAAAAAGGTGTAACACAGAATTAAAGGGTTATAAATTATACTTTTCTGTGCTTTATAAACAAGCAAACCAGACCAGGACCAGGACGGACAACAAGGGCACGGTCGACGGGAAGACAACACAAGGGTTAAAAGGCTGTGAGAAAATTGCATCGAGAACTTAAAAATTGAGGAAGGTATGGACTGGTGAGTTGAGTGTGTTGTGCTGCTACCTGTTCTGTAGAGCTCTGTGGCTCCCCTGAAGAAGCGCGGCAGGGCTGCCTCCAGCATCATGATGAAGTCCTCCAGCTCCTCCGTCACTCCCACCAGCAGGTACTCATTCACCAGGTTGGCCTTGGCCTGTTCCAGGGCCCATCTGCTGCCTGCATTCCTGCACACAAACATAGTATCAATAAATGTAAATGGACTGTATTCATATAGTGCTTTTCTAGTCTTAACGACTACTCAAAGCACTTTTACATACCACAGGAACCATTTGCACACATCCATACACTGGTGGCTGCCATACAAGGTGCCACCTGCTCATCAGACAAACACTCACACACATTGACACTCAAGATGTTGGGTCTGGGAACACCATTGGCAGGGCTCAATCCGAGGGGCGGGATAAACGGTTGTCTGTCAGATTTCCTCTGCATGCAATAGGATAGCGCTACAAGCAACCAGAACAACGCTAGTTGATAGATTAAACTTTTGCCGTATCTGGTCGGCAAAACTCCGAACACATCTTCCTTTTTTAAGAATGACTTCAGTGCCGTTTTGTTCTTTTCTCAAAGAAAAGCTTAACTCCTTCCAGAGTCGCGGCCAAAGCCGATTCGAAAGACTGCTGTTCGCCAGCAGCAGCAGCCATCTTCTTTGTTTTCAAGTAGCAGGGAATTCTCACGGCACCGCCGCAACTCTGCCGTCATTATGTTAAGCCGCCCACCGATAACGTGCTGCATCGTATGAAGCTTTCCACAGATCTATGTTCTGTTCCTGATGTGGCAGGTTGTAACGATCTAGCTCACCCTCCTCTTGTCTTCCTCTTGAGACTTTTAAACTGAATCAGGCTGCCGACAGCTTGTTGTTTTTTTACCTGTCTGAATGAACAGAACTTTATTGACACTTCTGAACTGTTGCCTGATTTGTTTTTCATTTAAGGTGTACATCCTTTCTGTTGGCTGCCATTTGAGTGTGTTGACTACAAACTTTTGCCAGGATATTTCCTGGCTGGCACCCCAGCAAAAAATAAAACAAAGAGAAATCATAGTTGCACAAAAAAAAAAGATGTCACATAAAAAAACACTCACTCATCCCACTCACCAGCACTCTGAATGGTGGCCGCAGAAGAAGGGGATCTGCAGCCAGAGCTTCTCGGGAGCACAGTCAGACCCCCCAGATGACACGCACTCATCAAAGGTCTGAAAGACAACAGAAACACTCGCTATCGTGCAATGGGCATTGAACAAGAGGGTTTATTTGAGTAAGATTGATGGGCTCTAAATCCAGACCTTTTTGTCTCCTTGTTTCCTTCGCCGAAGCCCAGGTCTGTAGTCGTCTCCAAAACGCAGGAAGTAGTAGTAAGACACCAGGCGCTCTATGGGGTCCCTCACCACATTTATGTACATGGGCCTACCCTTCGCCCCATATCTGGACAAAAAGGGGTTGACATATTTTAATTGCATTGAACAGGCACTTGAGGACTAGTCCAAAAGACATCAGACCACGAAGCTGCCACCTAATTAACAGTAGGGCTGCACGATATGAGGAAAATATGCCTTAACATTGTTGAGTATTGTGGTAACGATATTATTCAGGGTTTCCCTCCCACTGGGCCTAAGTTTCCCCCCAACAGACCTAAGCCACTGGGAATTATTTTTTTATGTATTTTAAGATGTTTTTTTGAACTACAGTTACAGTGGGGCAGCTGGGTGGGAAACTTAGACGTAGTCATATTTTCAAATTTCCAGTTAGCTTTTAGCACTGACTTATTGTAGGGCCCTGTGGAATCTGCCTTATAGCTTTTGCTAAACAACGTTTCTGGGGGAAACCCTGTTATTTGTGATAAATAAAACAGATATTAAAGTGTACTCAGTTCTTACTGCTGCGTTCAGTATTCTGCTAAAATACAACAAAAGGCTTGTTGAATTGAAAAAAAAACAAAAATATTTTCAACATACTTACACTGAACTGAACACAAAAAGGCATCATTGGAAAAAAGAATGGTAGTTACATTTTTAAAGTGCGGTTTTCTGCTGATACTCTCTTTCTGCCTAACTCTAAAATCTCGATGTGTCTTCTGTGATACGTTGTAGCCTTTTGCGATGTGTACATTGCGCAAGTTGGTATCGCGATGACAATAAAAAAAAACAATATATATCGTGCAGCCCTAGTTAACAGTGTTTATTGCACTATAGAAACAGCTTTTCCATCAGTGAAAGGGTGACAGCGTCTGGGAGAACTGAGACTTTGAGTTAACAGTCTCTCTCTCTCTCTCCCTCCCTCTCCCTCCCTCCCATTAGGATAATTACCTGTGATCACTGAAATGATAGTGTCAGGGCAGATAAGGACAACAATGCTATTAATCAACACTAAAGCACATGCTAGCAATCAATACATGACCTCCCTTTTATCTGCTCTGCTAACTGTTTGTAACTAATCAGGAAATTAATGGCATTACAGAAAAAGTAAGGGCTTTACTTTGAGAAGTCCAGATAAGCTACATGGCCGTGGTAGAAGCCGGGCTTCATCTCTCTCCATGAGCTGACATTCCTGACAAAGCGCACCTGTAGCCAAAGATAATGGAAACTAATTATGGAGCAGCAGCAGCAGCAGCAGGGAAACTCCAGCAAATGGAAACACAGCAACAACACACACACAAAAAACACCGGGACAGAGAAGTGAAAATGGCTGGCTTTGCTGAGGACTGACACTGATTTGTTTTTCTGCTCAAAAGACACAGACTCTTTTTCACATTTTAAAAAGGACGTAGCGAGTCTTTGGAGTCGACATTGTGAGATGGTTTTAGTGAGAATTCATTACATGGAAATCCCATGGGCATGCAAAATGTGACTGTTGTGTTTAGCAGTAGCCAATCAGCTGACTGAATGGGTCACAGACTTTGGGCCCCATCTTGCACCCGGGGCAGCACAGCGCAAAACCCGACGCAACTGTGTTTGCTAGTTTAAGAGTTGTCAATTTCCCGTTCAGCGTCGCTAAAATAGCAAATGCACCTGCACCTGCGTCCATCTGTGCGCCAATGGGCGTGCTGGTCTTACAGGGAGGTGTGTTTAGGTGAATTCTTGGCGTATTGCTATCTGGAGGCAGCGGAAAGTGATTGCGCCATTGACCAACTAAAACCTGGTCTGAAGTCAATAGCGCAGCATTTCATTGCAAATTAGTAAAATGTGCCTAGGCTCGTGCACAGCGCGCACACTATGCGTGTTACACACACACACACACACACACACACACACACACACACACACACACACACACACACACACACACACACACACACACACACACACACACACACACATGGAAGCGCAACAGCACACAAACATGCAAAAGATTACAAATAAAAATGTTTTGGTGCAAATCTGCCCATCATCAATGCGCCAAGGTACAAACGCACCTGGCTTTTAAAGGGAATGGGAGATGACTATGGCGTTATTTTTTAGTCAAAAGTTATGAGCGTGTAACACACGCTCACGAGCACATTATGTTATTTCACACGCGCAAAAATGAACCTTCAGCTTGCATGATAAAAGTACTCGCGCACAAATTCAACAACCGAGAGGTGTAGGTAGCTGCGAGCGAGCGCCTGGCTACTCTTACTCTGCTTGTACAGTGGAATCCTGCTCGCGCGCAGCGGCCTTCTGCTCGCGGTGTGGATTTCTGCTCGCTCAGCTGATTTCTGCTCGCTCGAGTACATGACTTTTGACAATTTGGGGGCGGAAACCAAGGAGGGCACTGACCCTCTTATGATTGGTCACTTTCACACAGGGACATCCTTGATTGACAGCTCTCATTACAGGAAGCACGGAGTCAAAGTATCTGACGGAGTTCAGTCATTCAGTTAACACTGCACAGTGGACGGAATGGCGGCGACACCTGAAGATGTAGGCGTAAGTGATATTGATGATATGATGGGGGCTGTGTGTTTGACAGTGTTATAGCAATTTAATCTGAAATTTGTTGAGAATAAACTCATTAAATATTGAGAATAAAGTCGTTGTATTTCAAGTTTTTTCTCAATATTTAATGAGTTTTTTCTCGAAACACAACGACTTTATTCTCAATATTTAATGAGTTTATTCTCAACAAATTTCAGATTAAATTGCTATAACACTGTCAAACACACAGCCCCCCCATCATATCATCAATATCACTTACGCCTACATCTTCAGGTGTCGCCGCCATTCCGTCCACTGTGCAGTGTTACACGCTCATAACTTTTGACTAAAAAATAACGCCATAGATGACACTCTGATTGGTTTATTGCATGTTACGCCCAAAACACACCTATGAATTAATTAAGACACTAAGTACAACCCTTTTCAACCCTTTCCTGTGTCAACAGGAAGGGCGTAGGTTTGGTTTCAGAAGTGCACATTAATTAGATGTGCTTCAACCAAACTTTAATTAGGTAAAGGACAAACATTGTATCAAACGTTGGCTAGTTCACACGTGAAAACATACGTCCATTACATCTCCTAGTTTGCTTTTTTTAAATTAGTCTCTCCTTTTTAATTTAACAGACAATTGTAGTTATGTGTCCTACTTTCCGTCATTTTACCGAAATGATGCAGTCAGTGAAACGGCACTTTCTGAAGACTGAAAAACAGAGCTATGTTGGTACAAACAGTTACTCGCCATGTGGCAGATGGCCACATATAGATTGATATAATTTATTAATTATATATTATTTAAATTTAATATTTAGTGTTCAATAAATAATTGTTAAATGTAGTACAGAGTCTGTAATCTATCGCACAAACACTGGAGGAATGGTGCAAACATTTGACAGCCAGTACGAGTTGTCTGGGAGAACATACGTGTCACAAGCGGCGATTCAACAACTGTACAACAGCGTGAAAGACGACGTACTAAAGGAGATCAAAGACATGTCGTGGATATTTTAAATGTCTTCCAGTTCCAGTGTTAAATATTCTTTAGAAATAAAAGTTTATTGATCTTTGAAAAGGTGTACCTGCATTATTATGCCATTAACATTATATTAGATAAAAAAAATGGTCTCAGAACGACAATATTATCGTTTATCGCAATAATTTCCTGGAGAATTTATCATCCAGCAAAATGTGTTATCGTGACAGGCCTAGTTGTAACTACAAAAAAGTACCACTTTTCACCAGTTAACATCAAACTGCACCAATTTTCTTTTTGTTCTGAATAGCCTTCCTAAACCACCTCTATTTATTATTATCCTTGACACATAAAGTCGAACACATTGCCCAATTTTGGCTAGGCTACATGCTATTACTGGATACAAAACAGTCGGGCTGTGATGTACCAGCGGACTTGTCTCTTTTTATCATGTGCTGTGAGGTGGAGGGGGTCAGCCCGTACCTTTGCACTATTAGTAGCCGAAAATAACACCAGCATAGCTTTGAGGCATTTACTGTACACCATGTGTCCCTAACTGCACTGCCAGCAATATAAATGCACCCAGTGAAACAGGCTGTAATATGTGCTGATGCCATGCATATTCTCTGGAGGTTTTTAAGTCTATATACAAGAGAAGGGCACAAACTACTTACTTGTGGCCTCTTCAAGCTGAAATACTTCATCAGAACAGGCATGTGTTTATGTCTGTGAACAATGGAATTCAACTGAAACTATAACTATAGAGGTTGAAGTGTTGACTTTCAGCTTTAAGAAAGACTGAGGCTCTTCAGATCCATATTGGATGAACAGTGTAGGACTTGCAGCATTTTTTACACATAATCCACCAATTTTGAACAATGGAGCAGGGCAGTAATTCTATCCAGACACATGAACTCATCCAAACTGATTGCGTATCACTGCTGCAGACCAGACTGAAGGCAAAAAAGCCTCCAAAACAGACAATAAGTGAATATGGTTGCAGTAAAGGCCTGGTAGAGATCACCAGGGAGGAGACCGATAAGCAAAGCCTGCTTTTACTCGAATTTACTGACATATCTGTACCCTGAGAGTTGGGTACCCGGAGGCGCGCGGAGGATGCGCAAGAGGGATAAAAAGAAAAGGCCCACAGGAAACAAAAACCTTAAGAAAATGATATACGACCCCACCAAATCACAGACATGTCGATCTGCACGGGGCTAATATTATCACAGGACCTCAGTGTTTGGCAAAATATGGTATGTCATTTGCAAAGGAATTTTTACTTGACAAATTACAGACATGGCCGATTCGCACAAGATTAAGATCACAGACAACCTCCGTAATTATTACAAATGACCAGAGGTCAATACTAATCCCATGCCAATAGGGCTTAATGCCGTGTTTCCACTGTATGATACGACTCTGCTTAACTCCCTTTTTTGGTACCATTACTTTTCTTTTTTCGTTTTCCACTGCCGATGCTACCCTCTCAGTGTAGGCGGGATTCTCAGCTGATCGCCATATTCATCATCTTCAACGCGACACTGGCTGAATCCTTTCATCAAAACCTTTCATCAAACTGATGAAACTGCACTTTGTCAACTGTACTGCAAAGTCTACACTGTAGTGTGGGCTGACTTACATCTTTTAAATATGGGGCGAGTGAATAAAAAAAACTGTGGTCTCTATTGGCCGTAGCTTGGCTCTTTCAAAATGGTGGGTTTGTGCAGGATGTCCCTTGTCTAGCTAGTGATGATTCTCTCTGACCAAGCAGTGGTCTGCAGTGTTTAAACTCCACCATCTAGTGTCAGCTCAGCTTGCTCGGTAGTGAATCATGCACAATAAGACATGAAACAAACAGTGATGTTATTACAGTCTATAGGCACCTTTAGACTTCAGACAGTCACTTAGTGCAAAAGATTTATAATGTTGCCATATTTCCTTTATGTCCAATTTATACTTCCTGTCACCTTATATTGGGAGACAATGCATGAAAAATGCTACGGTTTCCACACTGTCCATTCGATGTTAAAGTGCAAAGTCAGAACCCCATAGTTATTATTTTATTTCAAATCCAAAGAGTTAAAACCTGACCTCCAGCGAATGATAGCCTCCTCTCTGGGAAACCTCTTGTACCCCAAATATTATTGGTTTGTGTGCTGGCCATGAAGCCTTTAAGATGTTGCACCATTTAATAGAAATCAGGAAAAAATGCAGCACTATTAAACTGTCATCCTTTTATCCTGCATATACTTCTACACTAGGGCAGCACAATATATCGTTTTTTTTTATCATCATCATCACAATATCAACTGGAGCAATGTACATATCGGGAAAGGCTGCGACCTATCGCGAAAGGGACATTTTTTGTCATTGTTTTTTAGTGGTGCCTTTTATAGTCAAATAATTATTGGCTGGAAATCTGTATAGAAAAGTGTATACATATTTGCAGTTAAAGTAAAATTGTGTAACTGCTGTAATAAATTCTGACCTTTCATGTTTTGACATTTTGACATCCCTGTGATCTGGTATTAGTTTGCACTGCTGCATCTAAATACAAATACAAAACGGACTTGACCCGGGTGGCGAAAATGGCACAGAGGATTGTGAGCGCTGTGCTCCCCGGCCCGGATGCTGGGTATGCTGGCCGCTTTCAGAGGGGAGCCAATAGCATCAGCATGGACACAACACACCCAGGACACTGTCTTTTTGTCCCATTACCATCTGGGAAAGGGTAAGGAACCATCAAAACCCGGACTGACAGACTGAGGCTACATTTCCATTGCTACGTTATGGTTTTTAAGTGGAGTTTTGAACCAAAAGCGATCTCCGTGCACACTAGGGGTACACAGAAGTCATGGTTCGGTTCGGTACAATGGAGCGAAAGGCTAAACAAAAATGCAGAAGGCAGTTTTTTTAATTGTGCATGTCTCTGATTTATGCATTTACTGCTGCTGCTCTGATTGCCACCAATGTAATTTAGTTGTTTTCATACAATGACCATGAAGTATCTTGGCTCTTGAATACTGGCTGCTGATCTTACCTGGTCCTGTAGAGACATGACAGGATTGTTTTTGGTTGTATTGATGTGCAGGACATGGAAGCGATTCTTCCCACACAGGTCGTAGGCGATGTTAGTGAAGGATGTGCTGCCCGTCTTGGGCACTCTGTTGTAGATGATGACCATGTCATCTTTTTCTGCCAGTGGTGACAAATCCCGGCCAATGTCCTCACTGTGACGCTGCTCTACTTCAGCCACTTCGTGTCTGGCAATGGTACGTTCTGTGCGGGAGCAAAATAGATTAAAAAAATAACAATATTTACTATCAACGATCGATCGCACATATATGCCTTTGAAAGAATTTTCATTGTTTGCGGCAAGTACTTCTAAACTGAATCAATATAATCTTTAATTGCTATGATTATGGACTGGCTGGCATTCTCTGCTGCCTGGATTTTAATGAGCTAAAAAGTGAGTTGATGCCTGTTGTAGCATGCACAGCAGGGGTGAGGCCACCAACACAACAATAAAGACAATGGAACATCCTTTACATAAATGAACAAGCACTTTTAAAATAGAGTATGTCTTAATTAAGGAAAACAACAAAGTCATTCACATACAATAACATCAAAACAAGTAGGTTGATGATAACATTGACAGGAGGCATAATTAAAAGTGTTTTCTCACACTTCTTGTCTCCACTGCAATGTTAATTAAAACCAATTACTGGAATGACCTTGCGAGTATCTCTCGGCTCAGCTGTGTGTCGCTCAATGTACCGCAGGCATCACGCTGCCGAAGCAGCCCTTCAGGGTCTGACACCATGAGGAGAGAGAAGCCACGTGTCGGCAGGATGTCTGCAGGGTTTTTCCTGGCTCAGAATGTGACTTTTTTTCCACACATATGAAGCGGGATGGGGGAACACATTTCTTCATTTCAGGGAAATCACAAAACTGACGAGCCAGGTGATAATGTTGGGCAATATATGAATTTTATATCAACATCAATATATGAGGCTAGAAATCTTAAATTTTGGATATCATAATGCTGTGATATGACACATTACCGTAAAGTGATGTAATTTTCTGAATTTACCAGACTTACTAGATGTTTGAATCTTTGCCTTTATCCACTTCGTCATTGTATTCACATTACTGGTGATTATCAAAACTGTCATTGCGTTTAGATTTTGTGAAACCACCAAAAGTCAACCCTGCAATATTGACATCAATGTATTTGCTCAAAAATATCATATTTGATTTTCTCCGTATCGCCCAGCTCCACGAGGTGACAATTAAAGTTGACGTATTATGCTTTTCCATATTTTCTGTCATATCTACAATGTTGGATTTTCATGTTAAACGTGGCCAAAACTTCAAAAAATGAGGTATTTTAGAGAAATCCCTGTGAGCTAAAACGTTCAGATTTCCAACTGTTCTGAACGCTCCGGTTTCAACAGTTTTTTCTACTCTCGGCTATGTGTTACACAACTCTAAGCTGGCCTTGTAGATTGGTCATCTGCTCCAGGTAGGCAGGACTGGAGTGTTTTTTTTTAGCCACTGCGGTGTTAACATTGTTGCATGTAAATGCTAAAGGCTGTAAAAGATGGCATTTTGGCTGCCAGTGTTGTAAAAATTCTCCCTGCTACTGTTTGTCTGTTTTTCAACAGTATTTTGTTACAAAGAAAACAAATAATAGCTTTGGCTATTTATTTATTTTACTTGGGTATATTGTTAATAATTTGCATAGTTAATATTGTTCTTTGGTGTTCAGTTTATACAGGTTTTTCAAATGTTATTTTTATAAAAATATCTTTTTTTTTCTCAAAGTCCCTCTTTTTTGTCTCTCCTCCAACCACAGTAAGTACATTTGTCTGATACAAATAGTTGGTGTCCATGTCTAAGATTCCAAATGAAGAAAAGCGAACTACAGGTGTGAAGAATGTAGTTATTTTTTGGGTTTGAAGTCAGTCACACTAGGCTTGTTCGAGATGAGCCAGATCTGCGCAGAATCAATCATGGTGATCGCCGCCCACTGCATGCCGGTTAGATTTGTGTCCGACTTGATCCCGACTTGCTCTGATGTCATGCACGCGTGGGCAACGATAACCTCACGAGATCAAGGCGGCCGCAGGTTTGAGACGCAGGCGGCGCAGTTGCTTTTCACCGACTGCAAGACCCAGGCGGACCAAGGGCATGCTGGGAAACGCCTGCCTCTCAGCTGATCTAACAGCTGATTGGTTCAGAATCGACTCAACATGACGTTTTATAAACTTTGTTTTTGAATTAGAGGGATTTTGATTGCAATTTGTCTGATTTAAAGGCTTACAAGCCACGTACAAGCCACATAGTTCTCACTGATAGTTACATTTAGAAATCAGAGAGACTAAATCTGTTCAGATTACGGATCATCTACAGTTAATTAAAATCAGCAACAGATCGCATGTAGAGCATTTTGACATCTACTCTGTCATAATAAAAACAACTAGAGACTTGTGTACAAGCTGATATATATGGGTCTGATAACATTTTATTAAATTGGAATCGGACCTAACAGGATGTGAGTGTTTATGTGACTTCCTGATCAGCCTGAAGGCTGCTCGAAACGGCTGGAAACCGTCCGACTTGACAGCGGATTTTTGTCACCGGCCCTGGCTGCTGCCGCCTGCTCTCGTCCACTTTACAGGCGAACGAACGGGCCTAATAACTCACTGCAATACAGCGGGCTTGATACGCCGGATAAACTTGCTGCATATTTGGCCAAAGCATATTCAAGCGTGAACACTTTGAGTGAATGCAGTTTTCACATTTAAATGACATTTGTAGAGCAATGTATCATACAGCAAAGAGCTATTATTTTGAACAAAACCGTATACTATGACCTCATTTCATTTAATTGCCTGCTTTGACTGTTAAGTTAAATATGTGGCAGAATGTAAGTTTGTTTGCCATTTGCCACGATTGCTATCTCAAATAACTTTGGTTGTTAGTCAAAAATAGGTGCAGAAGAATTTTACTGAACAAACTAAATTAAGAGACAGAGATAACCAATAAGTAGCTAGTCTATATCCTTGACGTTGCATCCAGGATTGCTCCGGTGGCGCAGGAAGTTCCGCCGGATGCATGTATTTTCAGTTTCCTTCCACTTTCTTTGTATTGGAATTTTAAATTTGGTGAATTTAAGAGTACTATTTTTAACTTCTCCTCAGATCTCTGCAGGGTAAATTGAGACAGCTAGCTAGACCATCTGTCCAATCTGAGTTTTCTCTCGCATGACTATTTTGCAGCAGAAAATAGTACACAATTAAGCAGTAAAACAATTAGAATCAAAATCTGGTTTATTGCAAAGAAGCTTTACGCATACAACGATTATGCTTTGGTGTTTTGGTGCACAATAAATGGTTTTCAAGATTTCTCATAAACAATCACTGCAGCAGAAATAAGATATCGTAAAAACTTGGTATGTCATCCGGATGCAGGATGTAGCAGTGACAATCTCAGCCCGTGCTCTTAATGCAGGACAAAAATCCTGAATTGTTTTGGTTTGATGAAAATGAGAAGTATGGGTTTTAAGATGGAATAATGAAGCAAACTAGACTGAAAAATACATGCATACAATATGAGATCAGTTTATTTGATGCATGTCAAGTATGAAGGCATACAGAATATAGCCTACTATACGCTTTGCTATTCTATATTTGGTCTTAGACACATGGATTGTACAGCATAGCACATTCATTAATTTTCCACTGTCTCTTGTAAAGCTGCCATAAAGGTTCTTTAATAATAATTTAATGATAATAATGTACACTCTTTATTGATCCCCAATGGAGAAATTACAATTTACACTCTGTTGTTATTACACACAGGCCTGAAACACACGCACACTATCTGTCCAATCTGAGTTTTCTCTCGCATGACTGTTTTGCAGCAGCTCTTTGCGGAGCTTAGCGCAGCCCATGACGATTCTGATTGGTTTAAAGAAATGCCATTAAACCAGAGCATGTTTTCCTCCCATCCCAGAATGCTATGTGGAGAAGCCAGACCCTCCTTCAATGGGCTTTGGAGGAGGGGCTGGCAATGCGAGATTAATAAGTAGCTAACGCTATATACAACTAAGTAATTTGTGTTTGTTTGCTCAAACTTCAACAAAATTCACTTAATGTGCTGTATGGAATTCTGTTTTCATGCAATTCATTCATATGCTCCAAGCATTAACACTAAATGTAGCTAACTCCATTCTTTTGCCACGAAACATGTTCGTCTGGAATATGATTCAAAGACTCAAATGGCACTTTTCGTAAACACAATACTAGCCTAGACTAACGTTACCTTTGTTTTGGTCTTACCGAGTTTGGCTCTTGACTCCTCTAGATTCTGGATCTGGTTCTCAATAAAGAGCATGGCCACTCCAAATGCCAAAACAGCCAAAAGCTGGAACTTTGCCGGCATCATGATCCTTAGAAGCCCCATCAAACCAGCACATGAATAATACCGTGGATACAAGTAACGTTAACTTAATGTAAACAGTGGAATGTCTCAGATCCACTACTAATGGCTATTACAGCAAACGTTACTAAGTTACGCTGCTAACCAACTAACGTTAGGTTAATGCAAACTAATCTACTTAACTGTTAGCTAGCTAGCTAGCTGTTAACGTCATTAGTTGATATTCAACGTTAGCCAAACATTAGCTAACGTTACCTTCTCCGCTTACTATCATAAAGCCACGTAAGTTAAAGCTAATGCATTATCTTTAAAAAAAAAATAATTAAGACGGTAGTCACTCCCTCCGCACTGTGAATTCGGGCTTGCTTTCTTTTGCCCCTGCCGAAAACATGCATAGTCTACGAGGCTCCATTTAATGCGACTTTTGCTGGAGGAAAAATAACCGACAAAGCGACTCCAAACTACAGTTAAGTGCAGCAGTGTACAGGACATGGGCTTGTTGCAGCCATAGGTTGCAGCAAGTAGCGGTAGCATCACTTGAGGATAGCTTCTTGTTCTTCTTCTTTGTGTTAACTTGAAGTTAAAAAACAATGTTAAACGTGCTTACCGCTACCTAGTGGACCGGGGTGTGTACCATGGCAAAACAGAAAAAAAGGCTTACCCTTACATATATCTGATCCAGAAATATTGCAGTGAAAGCAGTGTGTTTTTTTTTATTTTTTATTTTCCTCTGATCAATCACTGCCTTATTAAACTTATCTCACATCTCCATCTCTACATATTTATTAAAATGCAGAACATGTTCTCAGTCTCCCAGTAGCCTACATACGCCACTGACACAGATCCAAAGGTCTCTTTCTAATTAACATTAACATTAACATGCCCAAGCCTTAAATAATTATGTGTTATAAGTAATTCAGTTTTAAAAGCACAGCATGGGGTGTTCAGACATGAATACTGTATATTATAAGTGTAACTGTGGTTCTTGGAATTTCAGATGACATTCTAAGTGCCCATTGCTTTGGATCTTTACTAATCTTAGTGTGGTGGTTGGTGACTCAAAAAATTGGGGAGGACAAAAACTAACCCACAACATCATGTTATTTTACTTTTCTCTCATCTCTACTTTCTTGTTTTCAATACAAAATTAAGCAGTAAAACAATTAGATTCAAAATCTGGTTTATTGCAAAGAAGGTTTCCGCATACAAGGATTATGCTTTGGTGTTTTGGTGCACAATAAATGGTTTTCAAGATTTCTTATAAACAATCACTGCGGGCTCTGGATGGGAATGAACCTCACAAAAGGAGCCTAATCCACTGACTTAGCATTGTTTTCATATCACTGTCAGACTCACAACAGACAGGTTAAAAAAAGAAAAATTCAAAATGAATGCAGCAGAAATAAGGCTTCCTAAAAACTTGGTATGTCATCCGGATGTAGGATGTAGCAGTGACCATCTCAGCCCGTGCTCTTAATGCAGGACAAAAATCCTGATTTTTTTTTGGTTTGATGAAAATGAGAAGTATGGGTTTTAAATTGGAAAAATGAAGCAAACTAGACTGAAAAATACATGCATACAATATGAGATCAGTTTATTTGATGCATGTCAAGTATGAAGGCATACAGAATATAGCCTACTATACGCTTTTCTATAATTTCTATATTTGGTCTTAGACACATGGATTGTACAGCATAGCACATCCATTCATTCATTTTCCACTGTCTCTTGTAAAGCTGCCATAAACTTTCTTTAATAATAATTTAATAATAATAATGTATACTCTTTATCGATCCCCAATGGAGAAATTACAATTTACACTCTGTTGTTATTACACATTACACACAGGCCTGAAACACACATACACACACGCACAGGTCCTTTTACATGCACTAATGGAGAGATACCAGAGTGAATGGGCTGCGACTGAACAGGAGCCCTGAGCAGTTTGGGGGGTTCGGTGCCTTGCTCAAGAGCACCTTGGCAGTGCCCAGGAGGTGAACTGGCATCTCTCCAGCCACCTCTGTACTTCGGTTCGGGTGTTTTTCTTTTTTCTTCACAAACATTTGACCTGAGTGAAACTCAATTGGCAGAACTTCTGCATGTGTTGACCCCCAGATTAAATTTTTAAATTGTGTTATCTATTCTTAAACATGAAACCAAATATCTTTGGGGAGATATTGAGAGCCACACCACCCAAGTAGACAACGCACAAACTCACAAAGGCTCAGGAGCAGAAATCGAACCCTTACCTGTGAGGTCACATTGCTGAAAACTAAGGTGGCCAGGTGAGCTCAAAGGCAGGCCATTTACCGGTCTCTGCCCTACAGAGGCCAATCACTGCTCTCTGTCCTATAGAAGCTATCAACTAGTCTCTGGCCTACCATTCAAAAGAAAAAACAACCCTCCCAGCCAAAGTCCAATCCACAAAGCATTTCTTGCCAAACTTTTGAACGGAGGAGAATAATAGGTTGACGGCACTTTGCTTCTTTGGTTTCATCAGGTGGTCTTTGAATGAGGAGACAATACATTTGTCAACTGCAGGTTCGTCTAGATTCATTGAAACCAGCACAGCCTCTGCACAGCCCCACATCTTGCACATGTCATTTAAAATGGCTTTGCTGAGGTGTTTATACGTTTCTTTGGTGATTTCGAAATCTTCTCCCTCCACTTCGGGCCATATCTTTTTGAGCAGGCGCTCAACGATAGTCTCTGAGTTTCCAATTGTTCTGTTCACCTTGGCTTTGTCGAAAGTCCGCAAAACCAGCTTCTGCACAAGTAGCCTGACAGACATTTTGTTTTTCTCTTCCTGGGCTGTCGCGTTCTGCACATGTTCAGCAACCGCCTCCTCAGATACTGCAACTGTAGGCGTAGGTGTAGGTTTGATCGTAGGTGTAGATTCAGGTGTAGGTTTTGGTGTAGGTGAGGGTGTAGGTGAGGGTGTAGGTGAGGGTGTAGGTGAGGGTGTAGGTGAGGGTGTAGGTTGGGTTTTAGGTGTGGGTAATACTGACTCAGTTTCCGTGACAGCCTGTTTAATCTTGTCACTGTGGATGCCAGCACGAGTGCACAGCCACCACTTCATCAGTCCTAGGTAACGCCACACTTTGCAATGTATTTCACCATGCACACTATCAGGTGATGAGGAAGCAGACAGTGTTTTTTCAATTGATCCTGGGACAGTCTCCAGAATCATCCCCTCTGTGACGTGATTGTAGAGGAGATCATGAAGATCTTCTGTGAACACCTGGTCTTTACCGTTGGAAATATCCTGTAATTTACCAAGCATAACCTCACTTCCAACTTGTTCTTTTAAACCATCTTCTGTAGAAAACAGAGAGTCAACATCAGTCACGAGGGACTGCATTGACCTCTTGCTTTCAACTTTGGAGTCTGGGTGGAATTTGTTGGCTAGTTGTGCCGCCATGCAATGTATTGACACTTTGGCAAACTGTGTGGCAAAAAAGATCTTAATCTTATTCCCCACTCCTTTCAAGGGCAGTTTCCCTCTGGATTCCGGGCTGATACATGTTCCTCTGGATTCCGGGGTGACACATGTCCCTCTGGGTTCTGGGCTAACGCTTGTCTCTCTGGGTTCTGGGCAAATACTTGCAGCATCTTTCTCTTCCAGACTCTTAACCTCATGAACAATTACCTGAGCAATGTCATCTGCAATAATTTGAATCTCCTGGGAGGTGTTAGATTGCAGCTGCGCATACTCAGAGTCGGTCATATCAACCAGAATAGGTTCTGTGAGTCCACTGACCTCATTTGCAATTATATCCTGGACAGCTATAGTTGTTGCAGTCACAAAGTTGTCCTCTGATGCTCTTGAGACCAGGGATTTTGATTGCACAGATCTGGCTGCTGACTGGCAGCGATCAGTGTCTGCTTCCCCTTGATCTTCCATCCCAAGTTGTCCATCAGTGTCCATCTGTATGGAGATGTCCTGTCTTGTCCGTTGTCTACGTGGTCGAGGTGTGCACAAAACATCTTTCATCTTGCCCATGAATGCTTTCAACATATCACAGGCATGACCGACCATCATATTAAGTCTGTGAGGGGGTATCACACGCTCACTAAATACAGGCTCCAAAGTGTCCGCGCTATTGCTGATGGCAGAGTCGATGCTTTTTGCAACCTCTGTAACAATCATGTTGTTCAAATCTTTTGAGCTGTCACAGTGGACAGGGTCCTTTACTTGCAGAACCTCAGCAAAAGTCTGACGAAGTGTGTCGCCGAGACTGGACCGAACACGCTCCTGAGACATTATTTGGCTATATTTCTGCTCCAGTGTCGCCAAAATGGATTTCGACACTAATGAAATTAAGTCCAAAATCATCTCCGCCAACAAGATTGATGTGGCATCATCCGCTGCACCTTGCATCACCAATTTTTGCTGTTCCATTGTCATCCTTTTGAATAAGGATTCAATCACTGGACGAATATCTTCCACTCTGATCTTCGATATCTCCTTCGTCTGGGAACTTTCCATTTTGGTGATTCTATTTGATACTTTTTCTGAATTGTTTTTCAGGAACTGTTTTCTCAGAAGATTTTTCAGCAGATATGAGTAAACCATAGTGTAGAATGATTTTCTTGAATCTGTCTTATAGGCAAATCTGTCTTATAGGCGAATCTGTCTTATAGGCAAATCTGTCTTATAGGCAAAATGTCATGATGTCATTCATAGATGAAAGGCATAGATATGTGGATGATGTCAGGTGGAAGATGAGGCTTGGACCCAAATGCAGTTATTATCGACAAGAAACCACTTACTTCGAGTATTAATCCTCACAGCAAGGAAAACACAACAGAGACTGGGAACACCACACCAAACTGGACACACCAACAGAACGTACAGAATCCAGGTAACAGAAAGTAATAATCCGGCGACAAACAAGGGAAGCACAGGTTAATCAGCACAACCAAGGGACAGGTGATACAAACAGGTGCAAGACATCAGGGCGGGGAAGACAATCATACAGGTGGGAAACGCAAGACAGGAAGTAAAACCAGACAAGACTAGGGAGAAAACAGACTTCTATAAAATAAAACAGGAAACAAGAACAAGAGACACTCACAACATGACAGATGAAAGGCATTATCGCACCTGAGGTCAGATCAAAGGACATGCCAGCTAAGCTCCGCCCCCAAACAACAGCCCCCTAGCAACCATTGCTAGACACCAGTGGCACTCTCTGACAGCTCTTTTGTTGTTTTCAACTGGAGGCGTTTAACCATCTATGCATTTAACTCTGTTTAAGTTTTCAAATCTATTAGCTACCGATATAAAATATCCCAATGACAGTTGTCATTCTAGCTGCGAAAGCAGACTAAAATTACGTTTTTGTCTTCTTATGTAAAGGCCTACGAACCTGTCCAAAAGAAATGGACATGCATGAGCCTTCACAGTCACGTCTTCTTATGTCTGAAATCAAAGAATTCATCACTCACTCACTACTCCCTGCTCACTACATCGGGGAGTTCTATGTAGAGCACTAGGGAGCTCAGCGGTAAAATAAAAAAACACGTTCAGACACTACACTGTCATTTTCTCTGCGCCAACCATTATATTATTGCTGTCGCGCAAAATAAACATCCAATACCGTTGCTATGGTAGCGTTACCTTATTCTTCCAAGACAATAATCCAATCTACGATCCAAAAAACAACATTTTTCAATGGAATCTCATTGCCAGGCAACAGCCTTGCCCCTTGTTAACTTCCTGTCAGTTGATGTCATTCAAATACACTGCAACAGGAAATCAACTAGGGGCCATTTAGAACGTGTATGTTTACAACTGTGAAATGGTCTATAAATCACCACGAAAAATTTAGTGTCCAGTTTTGGTTTTCTCCTCCTCTAGCTCTACTAGTAGACTACAGTATTATAATTTTATTAGCCAACATTTTAAGCAAGCTTAATGGATCCCAAATCACTTACCTAATGTGCAACTCCACTGTATAGCCTACTACTGACTTACAGTGTACCTCAACATCATGCCGCCTTCACATTGGCACTTGAAATCAGCTCCGATACGATACGGGTGTTGTCTCTCATCTCGTCATTATTATCGTTAACAAATTTAACACTTCAGTAGAGTGTTAATTTCCAGGCTTAGGCTTGATGTTAACGTTCAAAAATGGATTTAATTGTGGGTGTACTTTGCCGACGGTAATGTTATTAGCAGCACACTTAATAAACGGACCCAGGGTGAGTCTGATGAAAACTGCTGTCTTTGCCCGGTCAGCTCTGAGATAGTCTTGCATTTACAGCTCACAGCAACTTCATTCAATATAGTGTCTGACGTTTGTTTGATATTTAGTGTTGGCAAAATGGCTTTTTATTGAGTTTCGTCTTAGCAAAATGTTTTTAAGTGAATTTAAGCTGGGCTTTTATTGTCAAGGGTAGGCACGGAAGAGCCAGCGTTATGGTAGTGCCTTTGCTGTTTCTCAACCTTTTTCAACACGATTCCTGTCAGCTATCTGCTCATGCTCCAGGAAAGTGAAGAAAACCTTTGTTGGTATAGGCTACCGCAGTCAAAGCCGGTAACCCCCCCCACCCACCCCCCCCAACGCTGCTGTACAGAGCGTGTCAACAGCCTGCTGCGTGCTGCGCAACGTCATTTTTTTCCTTAACCTTTATTGTTCGGCCGTTTAGTTTTATTCACAATTTTTTAATATCCAGTATCCAATGCTGTCCAAATTCTCAATGCTCAAAATGCTCCAATATCGAGTTAATTGGTTACGCAGGAAACCAAGTGTGAAGTAGATTGGATGAACGGTTCATGAGATATTTCAAAGACAGACGCATATACATACATGCACACATACACACACTGATACAGAGGATTCCCGAATTTATTAGATATATTAAGCAAAAAAGGAAGTGTGTTGTAAGTTACTCTGCCTGTGGGTTGCTGTGAGGCCTGTTGTTGCATCCAGTCTTCCAAGAGCAAAAGAGAAGTACAGGCTGTCTTCTGTGGATAGTATGGTTAGAAGAAGTCTAGTCAGTAAAGTATCATCACAATTGCACATCTGTGCCATTTATTTCAATTTTTTTTAAAGGTTTCATTTCAGTCTGGTTTATTTGCATGGTTACATTAATGATTACAACTCATAAATGATATTATTATTATTATTGACATAATATTTGAATAGTTGTGATATAATTGCAGTGGCACATTCCCTGTTTTGCTCAGCGGACCCTGTGTCCCTGGACCCAAACACTTGACTTAGAAGCGGTTTGTAGTTTTACCTTTATCTAATAAAGTGATGACACAAGACTTTGTCAAATAAGTTAAGTTAAATAATAGGATATAGACCCACTAAGGGTTGTAGTGATCAGAAGAAGGCCTAAGGGCCGAACCATTGTCAGAATAAATAAAGATATGTATGCAGAGTGTGTGACACTGTTTACCTATTTTCAAATATGTTAGAGGAACCTACAGTTATTGACTCAACTCTGATTCTCTGACAACATGATGAGGTATTTCATCTTACAATAAAGCAGCTGATGACCCGAACCTTAAATGTCCAATTACCAGCAAAGACCACTTAGAGGAAGCAGAAATGCTATCTACACAATTGATTGTATGCTATATCAAATAAGTTTGCTTCCTCATCAGCTTTGAGGAGGGAAGTGTGTTGAGATACCGAACAATATTACCAGAAAAGTATGGATGTATCAGGTAACCACAAGTTCTCTTCTCATTTGTTTTCTAGATCTCAGATTTTGATAGGCTCTGCTTCATGAACACAGTAGGTGAAACTGTACAAAAGGTCATTGGAAGTGTCAGAATGATCATGGAAAAAGACATTTGCAATGAAAATCGGTACTATAATGAATAATGTCACTCTGTGGCCATATATGCAATGAGCTCTAAGGCCTAATATGGAGGAAAGTATGGGACATTTCGTGCCATATCTTAACATGTTCAACATCAAGTGATCCATTACAAATTTACTCATGGTTTTAACTTCCCAGAAGAACTTTTAATTCCAGCTTTGTCTTACACCTACAGTATCGAGCTCCTGTGTAATAATGTGGAAATGGGAACATACTTACAACATGTACAATGGGGGAAATGCCCTGTGCGAGGTGTCAACTGTTATGGATGTAGTTTAAATATATATTACACCAAATGTTTTACTTTTAAATTATGACCAGACCAAAACAGAATCTGCTGGTGTTTATTTAATTTTTTTATTTTACAGTTGTTTTAGCTGTGATCCATTTGTTTCAAATTTGTGAACATTCTGTGAAAAATTCCACGTCCGCATATTCCGTGTGGGCCTGATTATGACTAAACAGATATTCATATGATTGTCTTTTTCACACAGTATATGTTTCTATGTCTGTCAGCTGCTAGAAAATGTTAGTAATGACATTAATGCCCCCGATCTCACCCCCACGGCCAGTCCCACAGTGAATGGGATTTGACATCCTAGATCCTCTTCTGTAAAAATGTTGCCTTGCAGAAGTCAGGCTTATTCAATATGCTTGGACTGTTTGAAAGGATCAGATCAATTCTCTTGGTTTTTGACCAAGAAAGTTTTGAAATACGATAACACTGTACTTCTTTCTCCTCCTATGTTGTTTAATTTGTATATTTTGACTAATGAGATTAATGTGGCTAAGCTGGATGTGTCCTAGCTTCCACCCACAGCTCCATTGTTTCACTATACCTTCAGGCTTCTGTTCTGCCTGGGCTGGAACACATCTGTTGTCTGATCTTGAGTCATTTTCCATTGACAACAGCACCTGTCACTGTAACTCCACTCTAATCCTATGTCACTTTAACCTGTTCCATGCAGCTAAGAACGATGCTCAGCTACTGGAGGTACGGTAAGAACTGGGAGAGATTGAGGCAAAGGTTAAAATACAACAGTCTACAGCTCTTTATTGTTGTAACTGACTGGATTGGAGCATTGGAAGTGCTGTTGCATAACTGACATATATTGTAACAACCAAACAAATTGTACATTGTAATGCAACTTACTGTGACAGTATGTGAAGCAATTATATGATTAGTTTAAAATTGTACATAGAATTTGAAACTTTGTGTCAGCTTAAAAGGACTTAAGGATTTGCAATCAAAACACATTTTTTTCTCACAATTTCTTTGGTAGTAGTAGTATTAGCAACAGTCCAGAGACATATCTAAAACTAACTTAGATATAACGAATTCTGAACCCTTATCAGCCATTATATAAGACGTTTCTGCTAATTTTAACTTAATAATAGGGCAAATCCAGTTTGTATTTACCTTCACAAAAGTGAACTTTGACAGGCTCAGATTAACATTCTAAGTGTCTGACAACATTATGGAAAGGATCCCTTCAGAGATAGACCTTTAAAACCTCTTTGAGACCTTTCTGTTTAACCAAAAACAGATCTGAACCCACCAGACTCCATTTAAAAAAAGCAATACTTTTAGCGTGTATAAAGCCAACATATTTTCACATGTAAATTGGTAAACTATGTGTATATTTCGAGAGTTGTGATTGTTGGAAAAGTAGAAAGACGACCCGAAACAGCTTTTCATAGTTTTATTTTGTTTCTGGCGACTTTGAATGAAGTGTATTTTGCGATGCTAAAATTACTGTTTATTTACATGGAGTCTGGTGGGTTTAGCAAATGCAATTTTGAAGCAGGTACTGCACCAATTTCAAAGATTGTTCTACCCATCAGTCACTTACACACAACAACATAGGAAAATAAGGTCCAGGTTGAAACAAACAGTAGTTACCCTTTAACTGCTAGTAATATCTGAGTTGTAATCTAATTACAGTAGGCTATAATTTACAGCTAATTACAGGTTTACCAACATTTTTGTAATGTAGTTTGAAGTCATCGTCTTGTCATAATCTCACAAGTTACTTCAACCCAACGGTCTTTATGTACTGTATGTAAATGAGAAGTCTACCTCTTATTATTTGGGGCTAATCTTGTAAGTGGTGGTGATCAGGCTGCCAAATTTAGGCAAGTTAATTACACCAAAAAAGTTACTTCAATATATTTTATTGGAGTACAAAGATGGTTTTAATTTTGCACTCGTATGTCAAGATGAACACAAAGTCAAAGTGGGTGATCTGTAAAAGGGTGGAAAGATGAAGAAGGGCATCAGGGATCTGATGCATCTCTTCTTACATAGTTCTACGTCACATGTTCCACTAACAGCAAATCACTGAATCACATGTCCCGCTTCACTACCAGAGACATGCATGTCTCAGCCAGTAGGTGGTGTCAGAGTTCCAAGGATGAGGATATACTTGTTGGATCTCCATGGTCCAACCTTACCAAGAACCTTACCAAGAAAAGTGCTTTTTTTCATCTGAGGAAAATGGAACTTAAAGTGGCAAACCCAGGTTTAGGTAAATCTCCATGGAGGCCAAATATATATATATATATATATATATATACCGTATATATATATATATATATATATATATATATATATATATATATATATATATATATATATATATATATATATATATATGGCACCATCTTTCCAAATCATAATTTTTAAAGAAGCACTAAAATAAAAATCACACTACAATTACATTTTTTGGAAACCAGGAACATTTAAAGGCGATTGAATGTGATGGCTATTGTACCCACAATAGGTGGCTAAGTGACGATTCGATCATTACTTGTATGACAGAAGAGACCATTAGAAACCACCCAAAATCTTGTGTTTTTGAGATATGAAAGTCAAATTTCTTATCAACCTATTATATTTTTGTTAGTTAAGTTAATACTTGAAGAACTGTATGACATAATATATACATTAACATAAAAGACAGTTACCTAATAATATGGTTACGTTTAAGAAACACTACAAACATGGTAAGTTGATCAAAAGATTAAACTAGCAGTCCACCATTAACAGTGGTGGAATGTAACTAAGTACATTTACTGAAGTACTGTATAAATTTGAGGTACTTGTACTTTACTTGAGTCTTGTCTTTTCATGCCACTTTCAACTTCAACTCCGCCACATTTCAGAGGGAAATATTGTATTGTATTTTTACTCTACATTAATCTGACAGCTAGTTAGTTACTTTACAAATTAAGATTTTTGCACACAAAACACTTGTAGTTCATAAATATGATGTTTTATTATAAATTAAACCAACAATATATAGCCCTACAAGTACAGCTGAAATGATTAGCTGAAAAATCACATACTGTAGTTTTATTGACAGAACTGCATTGAGTGCTTCTACTTTAAATACTATTAGTACATGTTCCTGATGATACTTGCATACTTTTACTTAAGCTACATTTTCAATGCAGGACTTTTACTTGAAATAGAGTATTCTTACAGTGTGGTACTAGTACTTTTATGAATTGAGGATCTGAGTACTTCTTCCACCACATACCATTCAAATCAAATCATCTTTCACAATCTGCAATGCATTAGAAAATATCTAGTTTGTATCGACGACGTTTCATTTCCGGAGTTGTTCAGGTGCCGCCGGAAGTTCCACCAGATGTCTTTCATTTTCAGCCGGATGTCTCTCACCTTCCTCTTTCTTTATCTTGGAATGTTAAACTCTGGTGGATTTATGATGACTATGGTTAACTGCTCCTCAGATCTCTGCAGGGTAAATCCAGACAGCACGACCAAAACAACCTTTGAACGTACACGTTTCACCAAAACAAGTTCCCTGAGGCTATTTTGCAGAGGCACTAAGCTCCGTCCGGCGCTTAGTGATTAGCGATTGGTTTAAAGAAATGCTAATAAAGAAATGATTTTCTCCCATCCCGTAATGCTGTGTAGACTAGCCAGACCTTCCTCAGAAGCTCTGTGGAGGAAGGTCTGGCAATGTGAGACTAAGAAAATATCTAAAGAACTTGTACAACAGTCTGCCCTCACTCGAACCCTCGATCCACGAGCCATACTGGAGATATTAGACTGTGTTCACTGCCAGCCGAGCCACGCCTCCTCTAACATGGAGGACACTCTGGAAAGACTAAGTAGAAAAGGCGCTTAAAAAAAAGGTTTGTCATTGTCTTAATGCAGAGCCAATACTTTGCTACAATTTAATTAGAACAATGAATGACTCACTTTAAGTGCATTAATTGTGTTATCAAGAAATGTGATTTCATGCAAATCATCTAAACCCTTTTCTAGCCATTCCCTGGGAAATAAAGACACATCCCAGAGGAGGAACAGGAAGTGTGTTGCCTTCGTATCAAAGACAAGGAGGAGTTTGAAGAGCCAACATTTTCTTTTTTCTCAATTTTCTCAATTGTTTTCATTATTTTTATGTTGTGGTATTATTTAATTAATTTCTTATTTTATTCACTTTCTTATTATTTTGTCACTATAAAATATACAAACACTTTAGGAATACTATAAGTATGGACAATATCATATAAGCAAATGTAAATTTATGTTAATTCCTGCAATAAAGTAGACTCTAATTTTAAAAAAGGCCAGCCCAGACACATACATCCCAGCCTTACATCAAAGTTGCAGTGTCTATTTGAGGCGATCCATTTACTTTATTCAATTACCCTGAAACAATGTGACAATTATTTTATTTATCATGCGGTGCTGGAGGGCTGGAGATAACAGGTAAGTGCCATGGATACACTGATGACCTCTGCATTTTTTATTGATTACACTAATAGGATAAACAACAACACGATAATCAAAATAATAATCAAAACTTTTGAATTACATTCTGAAAAAATCGGAGTGTACAGAGTGTAATGAGAATGTGTTGGTGTATGCATGTCTTCACAAACCTTGTACCACCTCGTCCTGAACCGTGTTTCAGAAAATGAAAAAAGGCTAATTTGAAAACATTTTATTAAGCTATTTACCTTGGACCAAATCAGGCAACATCACTTTGTCACTGGTTAAATATTTGTAAAAACTTGGGTGACCAATGGCATTGATTTATTAAAAAAACATTAAATGACAAAATATGGCAACATGAGGTTCCTGTCCAATGTTATATTAGTTATTTTAGGAATGTTACTTTTTAAAAGTGTAATAACACCTAGCCTATAAAAACATATTACATAATACGTAGGCTATTACACAATCTTAGATATCAGCATCGGATTGCAGGTGCTATTCATAAATCCATCACTAAGTTTGTGCTTAAAGTTGTTCCTAAGTCCTTTGGAACAGCTAGTGATTTAATAAATTGGGTGGCACCATTTAACTTAAAGACATGATGTAGCTAGTTAAGACGTTAATCTGTAAATCAATGGATACATCCGTAGAGCTGTCCAATGAAAAGCTATCAGCTATTGAAAAAGTCACTATAGCATCACAAGGTGTCACAGAACTGATACAAGACACTTAAAACACATATAAGGGGCCAAAAGACATCAACATTTTCAGACAATCCTTTGTTAGTCTAAGTACGATTTTGTTTTATTTATATGTACGTTTGTACATGTTGATATGGAGACATATGCTTATACCAATTAAGCTAGCTCAACCAATGTTAATTGGTAATTTATGCCAACGGTATTGGCATAATCATTTATAATTTTGAGCTATGTTGGGTTCATTTTTGTAAAATGTATTTTCACAAAAGTTTACATCATTATTAAATAACATTTTGATCAAATGCAGGTAGGATGTATCAACCATATTATCTCTATTACCACTTTTCCACTTAAATGTGTGCTATATTAGCAAGCTAACGTTCATTTAGTTGTTGGTTCAGTTAGCTGCAACAGCCGCACCTGACAGTTACTGGGCCTAATATTTAGTAAGAACTAATCTCTAAATGAGACATAGTTTGTGTGGTGGGAATCTTTTTAATTTAGTGATGCATAAATCTCCACTTAGTTAACACTTACTATGTTTAAAACTACAGTACAAAAAGCTACCGGCTCCAGGTTTGCAATTAGTCTGTCATGATCTTTATTTGTGTCAACGTTGTGTCAAAAATGTCACAAAACAAATCACAAAACATAATGCGACAGGATTAAATGATGTTATTAAAAACACAATAAAAAAATACCTTAAATGTTTTGCATTTCAGCCAAATTATAATAGAGAGAAATAAGAAAAACAGCCTCTTCTCATGAATGTGGGCAAAAGACAAGAGAAAATCATCATCACAGTGCAGCAGAATATAAAAGAGAGGTATCTATAGAAGTGAAATGATTCTACACGTAGTCAAATCTCTGGTTGGACTGCCTTCCCTCCATACTCTGGGCCTTGTAGGAGTCATTGGTGGCTGGACGGGGTCTGGTGTCCGACTTGTAGATAGTGTGGTGAGAAGCAGCTTTGTAGGCCATCCCGTCGTACCTGAAGAATATAAAAAAATTATATATATATAGATATTGTATATATAGTATATATAAAATTTGCGACTTTAAAGTGCCCATATTATGAAAAAATCACTTTTTCTGGGATTTGGGGTGTTATTTTGTGTCTCTGGTGCTTCCACACGCATACAAACTTCGAAAAAAATCCATCCATGCTGTTTTGAGTGAGATACGGGTTTCTGAATGTGTCCTGCCTTCAGTCTCTGGGTGAGCTGTTCAAAATCTGCAGGGCTTGTTACGTAACTAGCCGAAACAACGGGCTAAACACAACCGTTAGCATGCTAGCACTAGCGTTAGCATGCTAGCTCGTTCTCAATGGCAAAGCACTGCTACAACACACACAAGTTCACCATAATCTACAAAAGAAGTACTTACATGTGAGCCCTCCTTTAGAAGAAGTCTCCTGGCTAATCCTGCCTTGTAACTGACCAAAGATGGAGAAACAACCTTTCTTTTACTGTCTATGGAGCTAACTGACATGATCTACGATCTGAGCTACTGCACATGTGCAATCAAAGAGTACAGAAGGAAAGATGATTCACTCTGTAGCTAAAACAGAGACCTGAACACAAGGTGAAAAGAGGAGCTGCAGCAGTGAGAGAGAGCTGTGCAGTACAACAAAAATATGGTGTTTTTTTGAAAATTAAACCATGTAAACCTATTCTGGTACAACCGTAAAATACAATTATGAACCTGAAAATGAGCATAATATGGCATCTTTAAGAGTCAAAGCATTAATCAAATGAATTATAGCATCTAGACCAACCCGTACTTACTTCAAACTCGTAAAATACTTTCTTTTTTTTGGGATCTCTGCTGCATTTAGCAGCTGACTCATCTCTGTTACTGTACAGAAGTTCAGTTTAAGTTGCTGCCATCTCCAGCAGTCCTGTTAAAGGTCAGAAAAGGTGTCAGATGATAGAACCTACGCTCTGTTTCTATCTGGAGTCATTCCACGGCAGGCCAGACACATCATGACGCCTCCAACGACCAAGATAGCTCCGCCGATCCAGCCCACGAAAAGAGCAGGGCCAAAAGTGTACCTGAAAGAAGACAATGGTTACAGTAAAAGAAGACTGTCCTCTCCCGAAAAACCCTCCCATATGTTCTTTGTTTAAAGTAACACGGCAACTTATTGGGACATTAGCTTATTCACCGTAACCCAGAGAGTTAGATAAGTCCATACATACCCTTCTCATCTCCGTGCGTGTGTAACTCTGTCTGACGGCTCCACCGTTAGCTTAGCCTAGCACAGATCCTGGAGGTAACCGGCTCCAACTAGCCTACTGCTCCGAATAAGTGACAAAATAACGCCAACATGTTCCTATTTACATGTTGTGATTTGTATAGTCATAGCGTGTGCAAATAACGTCACTTGAGACACAGCCATCTTCTAACCGTATATAAACTGGGAACTATATTCTCAGAAAGGCGAAGCGGAGTGATATGCTTGCAGCTCTAGCAGAGCTGCAAGCATATCACTCCGCCCATGTAGCGCTCTGCTCTCCGAGAGCAGAGCTGAAAGCATGTCACTCCGCCCAAGTAGCACTGCTTTGCCTTTCTGAGAATATACTTCCCAGTTTATATACGGTTAGAAGATGGCTGTGTCTCATGTGACATTGTTATTTGTACACGCTGTGACTATACAAATCACAACATATAAATAGGAACATGTTGGTGTTATTTTGTCACTTATTCGGAGCAGTAGGCTAGTTGGAACCGTTACCTCCAGGATATGTGCTAGGCTAAGCTAATGGTGGAGCCGTCAGACAGAGTTACGACACATACGGAGATGAGAAGGGTATATATGGACTTATCTAACTCTCGGGGTTACGATGTATAAACTAATCCCTAGTCCCAATAAGTTGGCGTGTTCCTTTAAGCAGCAATTACGACCCATATTTATGTTTATAGTGGCGGTGCCCTCTAGTGGCTGTAGTTATTATAACGGAAGCAAAGCAGGACGTAAAGTGTCAAAGTATAAGAGCGCCACATTTCGGCATAAGAGGGCAGTTTGGGGTGGTAAATGGGTCAAACAAACACAGGACTTTCACCCAGGAGAGTGGAGTTTGAGTGCTGTTTAAAAATAAAAGTAAACGTCAAGGTTTGTTTTTAATTAACAAATGTGATGTGTAGCGTAACATGCGTAATCGGAATTGAAGTAACATCTGATTTTAACCCAAACTATGATCTTTTCTAAGCTTAACCAAGTACTTTTGGTGCCTTAACAGAACCTGTTAGCATGTGTCAAATTCAAGGCCCACTGCAGATTTAGATCCGGCCCGCATATAAATTTAGGTTCACAATAGATTTTGGCCCGCCTAGTTGGGCACCAAACCAAAAACACCGGAAAGTGTTTTTAAGCACCAATTATCTGACATTCAAAGCAGAATTTCGCAGATATGCTGACTTTGAGACACAGAATTTTTTTCACATTCAGGCGGTGAAACAGGTTGTTGTAAAAAAATACAATCATTGTTTAGCTTGATTTTCAAAATTCTATGATGGCTTTTTTGCAGCAAAAAAAAATAAATACACCAAAAAGTGACAAAAACTTTGGAGAAAGCCACAAAAAAGTCGGAAAAACAACAAAAAAGCTACTAAAATGTCCCAGAAAGAGACATGCAGTAATACAGTCAAAGATATTTGACTTTTTCAATGAAACAAAAGCATGTCAATAAACTTTGCATGTCTGGCCCTTGATGTGTTATCTTTTTCCAGTGTGGCCCTTAGTAAAATTGAGTTTAACACCCTTGTATTAGAGGGTAACAACAAACGGCCCATATTGTATGGTATGGAGGACTTGTTGAGTAAAACGTTAAGTGCTGTAGCAGATAAAATGTCATCTTAATTTGACTTTACCTTGGAGTAAGATTTCCTGAGAGTCCACCAATACCCGCTCCTCCAAATGAGTTGAACCCACCATCAGAGTAGGTTGTGAACCGAAAACTTTGCACAATCAAGTTAGCAAAGGCCGACACCCCAGCAATGCCACACACGCCTACAAATTAAGAGCAAACAAAACAAACAGTGGAATCAGTGCGCAATGATTTAGCTGTAATAATAGAACTAGACATTGTGTACATTACCGCACCTGCAAGAAGAAACATGATTCCAGAAGTCAGAGTCATTGTGGCTTTGATGTTGTCCTCCATGTTCCCCATTTTCAAGCACTTCATTGAAAAGATGCCGATCAGGCAGCCGATGGCTCCGAGAACAATACCAACAATCATCAGGGCCCGCACTGCTTGGAGCAGAGCTGAAAGGCAAAGGTACACCATTCAGAACAGTTCTCATCACATTAGTTTCTCATGAAATGGATTTGCAAGCTGTCAATTTAGAGTGGGGGAAAAATAACATAAGTGCATTTACTCAAGAACCGTACTTTTTTTAAGGAACTTTGCTTCACTTCAGAGGAAATATTTTTACTCCACTACATTCATTTGACAGTTACTAACTGCTTTGCAGGTTAAGAATCTTCTATCAAACAATGAAATCAAACTATATTATACCCTATACTAAATATTATTATACAGTTCAAAAAATTTATAAAACAATACTTGACCAATATAGAAAGAAAGAGACCTAAACATAGTGAATAAATGGTAATGTAAGTGTATTGTTGTATGTTGTGTATTGTGTAAGTTATTGCATGACCAAAAATTTCATATGTACATATCATTTAGGTTTTGTAATAATATGATTTTGTGAAGGGCAGGATTTTATTTTAGCATTATGCTTCCGCCTGCTCCTTCTCAAACTTATCCTTTTTTTTTCTTTGATAAATTCTGATTGATTTGTCTACGTTTGTGTTTCTTGTGTTTTTATTTTGTTTTGTTTCTACAACATGCTGTTGCTGGTTCGAGATAAATAAAAAAGAATATGCAAAAGCATATGATCAATAAATGAATGATTTTTACACACAAACTTCTCCCACTACTGCCACTATACTATACAGTAAATCACAGGACAGGCTTACATTTGAAATTCTTAAAATTATATATTATAACTAAAGTATTACTATGAAGTAAATTACTTAAGAGGAGCTAAAAATGTCGTAAGCTAAATTAACTACTTGTGAAAATGTTCTCTTAAAATATTATTAAATTAAAATATGTTGAAGTAACAAGTAAATGAAGAACAACACATTTTTTTCCCCAGCAGCAGCAGCGAAATAA
The DNA here is from genome assembly GCA_023631565.1 of Gymnocephalus cernua. NCBI lineage: Eukaryota > Metazoa > Chordata > Actinopteri > Perciformes > Percidae > Gymnocephalus > Gymnocephalus cernua. Next base: position 15,138,551 of record CM042432.1, read on the forward strand.
AATCTTATAAATCAAGGCACCATGTAAAACATATTGAACCTAAATGCCATCTTTCAACAGCCTGAGATATTACCTGTATTATTCTAGACTTAAGCCTTTAAGACCTTATGTACAATATGCTCTACACTACATTCAGCTGTTAAGTACAGAGTGTGGAAATGTACTTTACATTGTGTGACACTCTGGTAAAGCTTGTGCTTGCTCAGCTAAGCTTCGGATGTCTCATCGAATTTCCATTTGATTCCCGGAGAGACACATCTTTTCTGCAGTCCACTGCATTTTTATGCAGAAGGGGGAAATGGAGAAAATCTGCCCTAAAACCTCCTGAATATTCTTAAAAGTACCTTCCAAGGTCCATTGGAAAATATTCTCCTTAATCCAACAGAAACGTTCGATAAATGTCATTTTTCTCTCTAAGTGTGATTCTCTTACCTGGTAGTCCTAGTATGGTGAAATAAGGCCTACACTGTGTGGTACCGTATGATGTCCCTACACACGTGTTCCACAGCCCAGAATAGGTGTAAACATTGGTAACAACTGTAAACGATCGGTCTTGCAAGCTCCACATGTCCAATGCTGTCGCAGCTGATATTAGGAATTGTCCCAACAAGGCCAACATGAATCCTATTAACTGAATCAATGAGGCAGCCATTTTAGAAGTCCTGATCAAACAAAGCTAGCACCAATGTCATGGAGTCGTGAAATGGCAGTGTCTGAACTCCGCCTTATCTTATGTATGCTTCAACAAGGAACTGGGCTTATCAGATCTTACCTAATTTTCACGAGTCCCAGTTTCAGGAAACGGTGGCGATGGGGACACCCCCCCCACACACACACACACACACACACACACACAAACAAACATCCCCGCTTAGTAATGAAGGGTTCGAGTTTTCATCATTACATTTCCCATCATTCTAAGGAAACAATTAGCTCACATGTTCAGTATATTAGATGTTATTTCTCTCAGTGCATTCATTTTTTTTACCAATTACAATTCCCCCCCCCCACAATAATTAACCAATATTCCAGTAGACTCACATAAGTAATAGAACATGAAATGCAGCCATATTGGCCCTTTTTGCTTTAAACTCTTTAGATTTGGCAATATGTATATGTATATATATATATATATATATATATATATATATATATATATATATATATATATATATACTGTATATATAGTATAGTCAATTTGGCTTCATCCCGCTTCTTTTCGGACAGATTGAACATATTATTAACAAAACCTTATAGATATTGTTTTTCCTTTTGGTGTTTTGCAATGCACTTATTGTGTGTTTATATTTTATTTGTTATTTTTTGTTCGAAATGCAAAATAAAGAACTAAAAAAATGAAAAACGTTTGGTGAATTTCTGCGTTCAACCAGCAAACTGTCAATTTTCTTTTATTATTATTATTATTATCATTATTATAATTTAGTGGTTCCCTGAAGTATTATTTGTCCATGTTGCTTCTGTGTTGCTAATGACAAATACAAGCGTACCTGGCAATCCCAGAATGGTGAAATACGGTCGGCACTCTGTGAAGCCGGAGCTCTGGCGGACGCATGAATTCCACAGGCCTGAGTAGGAGAAAATGGCCGTCACAGGGTTATCAAAGAGGTCTTCGGTTGCCCACTGGTCCATCCCTGTCGCTGCGATTATTCCCGCCACCCCTAACAAACTCAAAAGCAAGCCCATTACTTGACAGAGAGTGGCTGCCATGCTGCTGTCTTTTCTCTGCTGGCTGTGGTGGGAAAAAAAGACTCAAAATTCAAGATTCACAAGCTATCGGCCTCTCCTCAGCAGTGTGGCTGTGTGTTTGAATATGATATCGGCAGGTGTGAAGTCAAAAAGGACTTCACCAATGACCCTGCTTGTTTGCACACAGCCCAGTCATGTACAGAAGAAGTTGGGTGGAGCGTATTAGTGAAGATTAATGTTGCTTAGTATTTCTGGTCAGTAAAGACTGAACATGAAGTGGTTCTTTAATTGCTAATTATTACACTTGAATCATGTTTTTTTTTTTTATGCAAATTGCATTTCTGAAAAACCTAAAATTCAGTTGGTCGCTACAAACGCGTTGAGTGTGTACGAATCCACTTTTGCTAGTTTAACAGCAGAAAAAAGGGTCTGTACGCTAGGCGCATGGTTCAAAAGGGTTATTCTTAGTGTCTTCATTAATTCATAGGTGTGTTTTGGGTGTAACATGCAATAAACCAATCAGAGTGTCATCTCCCATTCCCTTTAAAAGCCAGGTGTCAGGCGTTATGATGGCAAATCCACCATCATAATAGTAATGTGCCAAGGTGTTTGTACCTTGGCGCATTGCTATTATGATGGCGGATTTGCATGGTAATATTTGTATTTTTAATCTTTTGCATGTTTGTGTGCTGATGCGCTTCCCTTTGTGTGTGTAACACGCATAGTGAGCACGCTGTGCACGATCCTAGGCACATTTTACTGTCAAAATAACAAGGAAATGCTGCGTTATTGACCTTATACCAGGTTTTTGTTGGTCAATGGTGCGATCACTTCCCGCTGCTGTTTCTCTATCGGGATGTCGCGAGCTGTTCCCAATGCAGCGTTGGTTGGTGTCCACTATGACACACTACACGGTTATAACGAACGATTGTCACGCCTGGCAGCTAGTGTCGTTACCGATCTGACCCGACGTCCTACGTCTGCCGGGTCGAGTCAGGCTACAATCTGGGCAAGCCTTCCATTATTGCGCACACGCCCCCACCCCTCCTCCACACAGTTACTAGTAGCTCAAGGAGGACACGGAGGATTAAAAAAACATGATGGACTCTTCAGAAGAGATAATTATCTTAACTTGAGTTTCTGCGCGGGAAAGTCAACGGACAAGACACAATCTTCTGAACATAGCCATACTGAGAAATATACCGAGAGAGTTTTGTGGAGCTGTCTTAATTAGCTCTCATTTGGCAATAGCTCAAATGTAACTGCCGTTCATTAATATCAAAAAGTTACGCACTAGGGCCCTAGTTTAACGATCTGAAACGGAAGTATCAAACGCAAAAGGCAAGTAGCTTTGTGGGCGCTGTTGCTATTATACCGGCCGGATAAATGAGTCTTGCGCCCGACGCAAATCTAAAATGAGTTGGTCTGAAGTACTGTAGCTAGGTGTGGTTTGGGTGTAACGTGCAATAAACCAATCAGAGCGTCATCTCACATTCCCTTCAAGAGCAGGTGCGCTTGTTCCATGGCGGATTGCTATTATGATGGCGGATTTTCCTGGCGCACGCCAGGAGCGGTTCACAGCCGAGGAGACGTCAGGGCTGGAGCGGGAGCTGTCCGGGATGCGGCAAAGTAATAAATGCCCGTCTTGACCGGGTGGCGCAACCCAGTCTCACGTCAGTTCGGGATGGCATCACAAAAAAAAATCTATTAGATCGTGATACCATCACGTAATTGTTAAGATTTACGTGATGGGGTCACATTTTTTAAACTAATGTATTTTAATGGGAAGCATATTTCGTGAATACAGCGTGATTCTTTCTGCCAGTCGGCTGCAGCAGAGAAGCTGTATACAGCTTCGCTATTATTGGTATTTTTAGCCCTATAACCGCTGTTTTAATCAACATGTATTCACCAGATCTTATCATGGTTTTTATGTATTTCTTTTACTGTTATTATTTCGGCCATCAACATTTATTTAGATGTTATCATGGTATTCATTTCGGTGAAATATTACGTAAATAAGACAGAACAGTAGGCTACAATATGAGCAGAACTGCGCGCATTCAAAGCAGATATCCCACAATGCAACGCGGCCATTCATATCAGAGAATCGGACAGCGATCAGCGGGTCTTTAACGCCAATATCGCTTCAATGTACATATATATAATCAGTGGTTTTGTCACCAGCAACAACATGTTGCTCAGTTTTGTTCCAGTAAATTATGCAGCGTAATAACGTTTAAAAAAAAAAAAGACTCTGGAAGCAACGTAGTACGTACCGCTCTGCAGATAGGAAAGATAGGCTACAAATACATAATATTCGTAATATTGATGTTTGTGTCTAACATTGTATTTGATGATTTAAACAAGGAAGATAATAATAATAATAATAATAATAATAATAATAATAATAATAATAATAAAATACAGTTTCATGTATTTGTCTCATGTGCTGTTTAATAACGTTCAAAAAAATCAGCTGAAGAGTCTGAGTCTGCTCCGAGTCTGTGAAAGATTGCTGCACGTTGTACGTGAGAATTTATACAATAAAAATACCAATAATGAAAAAATTGTGTTTTATGCTAAGCACTTTGATTTGCCTTGTATATACTATATATACAACCTACAGTTGAGTGTTTAGAAATACAGCCTAATGGCTGGTTTGACTACTTTGCATTTGTTTTGACTTGTTGATAAACTATTTAGGCCTACAAAGAGAAGCATTTTTTATTTTATTTTCCATGCATCATTATTTAAAAATGCAATTTTCTAATTTTGCAGTTGATGAATGTTAATAGCAAAGACTAAAGGGAAAAAAAAACATGAGCATATTTATGTGTGGGACTTTGTAAGATTTAAAATCACACTGCATTATTAGTTGTTTTAAATAAATTACTTTTTTGAAATTTCAATTTATGGCAGGCCTAACATATCAATTATTATATTCATAAGATGATCCTCATATCAATCACCATGGTTACAGCTTGTAACCATCCTAACCTTTGCCTTTACTGAGAGACTATCTTTTCAAGAAGGGACTAGTTTTAGGAAGCATTTTCAGGAAATTAAAAGGATAAGCAGATTGTTGCCGAGGTTTTTGTTCACAGAGTAAGATGTATATATCTCTGTTTGGGTATCTGTGCATATACAACATGTGTTTTGGCATTTTTGGCACACTTCTACCTCAGCCTACTGCACACAGACGTACGTTTTACATTTTCTGCTAAAATAGAGACCTGGTGGTGCCATGCCAACAATCTCATTCAACCATTTCACAAACTGAGGAGTTGGTGGTGACATGGGTCAGAGGGTATCAGAGGTCATAAATGATGAACCAATCAATGGGCTCTGCTCCTATAGGCACCTTGGTGTTGCATATGGACACCTTTGGCTGGAAGGCCCGTGTTCAAAGTGTGTGTTATCATTTAGAGCAGACATTCACGGTGAATCAGAGGGTTTATGTTTATGTTATAAGGCTGCATTACAGAGCATATTCATATATATCCACATGGCAATATCTAAAAACATCTCATTTAAAGCTTGCTTGTCAGGTGACTGTCATGAAGGTTGTGGAAAGGAATAGAAACCAGTCTATCCAGGCAAGCACAGAGAATATGACCTGATCTATCTTTATTCTCCATGCAAAGTATGAGTTCTTATCCTCTGGCAGAAGATATAGGGTACCCCAATGCAAACTTAAAATTTCTAAACTATAGGCCTATTCGGACCTACCTCAATTAAAACTTTAAATAATGTTGGTTGAGGCTGGTTGTGCAATAGCTTCATGATATGATGCATAGGGTTGTGTGTACGTTGCTCTTGTCACTGTTTGTGAAAGATGAGCAATAGATTGTGGCTGTGTGATGTGCTTCAGTCTGGCTACATATCATGGCACTTTTTTATTGTAAGTATATGTCAGCTGTATGATAAAACAATATGTCAAGTGTTATGTGTAAAGAATTTGAACTCAAGGCAGATATCCCTCCGGGGACAATAAAGTATCGCTTGCAAATTGGATATGTGAAAATGAAAACGTTGTCGTAGGTGTATATAAAAATATCGTTGGAACGGTCTCAACCTCCACAGTAACATATGTCAGTCTGAAGAGGATACATTACTCCTGCTTTTAAATATTGACCTCTGAACCTTGAACCCAGTATATGTTTGAAGGCTCGTCATTTAGCAACAGAAGGTGCTACAAACAGAGGATCAGCTGTTACAGAGAGCCCTGGACCTCAGCTGTTATGTAGATATGGTCACCAACGTTTACCCACTGTAAGCAATGTCAAATATGGTAATACGCTATTTTCACCTATTTAACGATTTGATTTTTTTTAAATCTGATGACACCAGTGTGTTCCCCATCCCAAAAAACCCCAGGGTGCATCCAAAATTCTACACTGCCAACTTCTAATTATGAGAAATATACCAATATATTTAAAAACTACAACTCCCATTTTAGATGCGGCCCAGAATCTGTTACAAGCGTGCGTACTTGTAGTTCTTCCGGGGAGGGTGGGAGGACATGTTCGGCTCCTGTGTTTCTGCTGTCTGCCGTGAATGGGCTTCATTCCATTTCAGATTGCCGCCGCCCGCCGGCCAACCAAGCAAACAGTACTTGAGACAAATACATGAAAACTGTATTGTATTATTATTATTATCTTCATTGTTTAAATCATCAAATACAATGTTAGACAAAAACATCAATATTACGAATATTATGTAGTTGTATTTTTCCTAGCTGTACGTACTACGTCACTTCTTGAGTCTTCAGCTGATTTTTTTAAACGTTATTACGCTGCATAACTTGCTGGAACAAAGTTGAGCAATGTGTTGTTGCTGGTGACAAAACCACTGATTATATATATGTACATTGAAGTGATACTGGCGTTAAAGACCTGCTGATCGCTGTCCAATTTTCTGATATGAATGGCCGCGTTGCATTGTAGGATATCTGCTTTGAATGCGCCCAGCTGACCCAGCTCGGCTCATATCGTAGCCTACTGCTCTGTCTTATTTACTTTATGTACTTATGCCCTGATTTTGTCTATGCCGGTCTTGTTTTTCTATGCAGACTACTGGACATGTTTGGGTTTTGGTTTCTTTGGCTTGGGGTTAAGATGAATTGAGCATAATTGTACATGCTGGATTGTACATACATCCAGCATACTGTATCCTGTTTACAGCGTATTGGCTGAGTCATATCCTAATTATGGAAAAACCAGGTTGGATATTCAGACATGTAAATATTTTCTCCCATGTAAGGATGGTGTTGCTGTCAAAATTCCAAGGTAACATTGAGCATTACACTGTTTTGATCCAGGATAAGAAGGTGTATAAACACCCTGAAATAAGACATTGTATTGCTCTACAGTATGTGTCAGCCAGGCTGTGTTAAGCGATACTAAATGACACTGTTGTTGGGGTGGGTGCTCTGCATCATGGCACCAGTCAGACTAAAGTAAATACTGATATGATTGTAGTGAACTGAAACCAATTTGCCTGTGGCTGATATGTCGAGAACATGTGAGACATCAAGACTGTATCGAAACTGGGTTGGGGCCTTGTTCAGAGTAAAACACAGCCTGTATTATTATAGTATTAACATAATACACTTGTAGGCTACTGTTTACAGTTTATTTGCTAAACTCCAGGCATAAAAGTTGTGTTATAGGTTTGGATATTTTTCCGACTTCATTTAGGGCTCTTGCTTTTTAAATAGTAACAATTATTTGACTGTTCATTATGATAAACCTAATTTATTTTCTGATAAACCTAATTTTTTGAGACCATCCTAATGAAGTTAGACAATGTTTCTGACTGCTGGTGGTAAAGGAACAATGATTCACTTTTGAACTTTGTCATTCAATGTTAAAGGCGACAATTACTGTATATCACATGGGTAATAGATACGGTATACACTTTAAAAGTAACCACAGCTAATGTCTATTTATTTCACAAAATATTACCAGAATCTCAGCATTTACCCCCGTAATAAATCCTGCTGCTATGAAAAACCACATGAGCTGAAGACAAGTGGCGACTCAAGTTAAATACATATGTTTAAAGCCAGATTTGACCTCTCAGGTAACTCTTTGCATAGTAAATCGCTAATGAAAAGATTGTGAAAGGTGTTCCAACGACCCACCAACTCCCCAGTGACCACCCCCCCCACCCCCCCCCCCACACACACACACACACACACACAGGCAACATGATTTGATCACGTCAATAGAAATAACAGTAACAGTAGCTTGCCGCACTAATGATTTTTGCTGTCTGGTGTTCAAAGCCATTTGTCCCCCAGCAGGCTGAACCTTAAGCAAACAACTTTTCCCACATCTGAATAGAAGCCAGTGTTTACTCGTCATGAGCTGCCATTTCAAATATACATGAAAAGAGAAGCTACTTCAAACAAATGTATTTGCCAAGAAGCTACAACCATACCATTTATTCACTGTGCTTCTCTAAGTACTGTAAGAGGCAGTAAATCTATGCTGCATGCTGTGATACCCCTTAACCAGTAGCAGACTGCCAATGGGCCAGTCAATACAAGCTATTCATGCTCATGCTATTCATTCATGCTATTTTCTATTATTCTATTATTAGAATGTTATATTATGAACCACATCGGCCATCCATGCAACGGTTGTTAAAACAGTATAAACTCCGTTCATTTCGGGAAACAACAACAAACTTCGAGCTAACAACATGCTGAAAATGGCAAGTCTTAAAGAAAATTTAGACCATGCAACCAGGCAGGCCTGCTTCGCTCTTTCGGGGAATTATTGTAAAGTTTACAAAGAATATGTTTATGCAATTTACTCTCTAACTGGAATGTTTTGGGAGCGATTGGTGGGATTGTTATGGACTAAAAACACACAGGGATACTCTAGTAAAAGCAAATTACGTTTAACCCAGCTATCCCAGAATGTATCGGTGGTGTAGCCAGACCTTACTCCACAGCGTTGTGGAGATAGGTCTGGCAATGCAAGACTAGTCTCAAGGTGGCGTAAAAAGAATAGTCAGAGGATCACCAAAGTAATTAGGATGCATCCTCTGGGAGCTATGAATGTTTGTATTTCATGGAAATCTATTTAGTAGTTGTTGAGATATTTCGGCCTGGACCAAGATGGTGAACCAACAAACCGACGGACCTACCAACCAACCTAGAGTCATGCTGCTAGTATGGCTAACAATTGATTGATTAAGGCAGCTTCAAGCTAATTCAGTGGAAAGAGTATATTAAGGGGTTAAAATGTGATAGAGAGTCCTCCCTGATTCAGTCCCACAAACAGTATGTCATATAGAAAGGCGCGTAGCATAATCTGCTGTCATTTTCTCTGACTTTGTTAAAAAGAAGTTTGGGTGACAGACCTTAAAAGACATTTTCCACACCAACTTCTATTTTGAACTCCAGTTAAGAGCTCCATTACCACTCAGGCTACAATAAGAAAACACTAGAAAGAGATGTGCTGAAATGATGAAAGGCTGTCTCGGAAAATGGTACAAAAAATGGCCAATTTACTTTCTTGCACCTTTTGGGTGTCTAAATGGATTTGTATTCAGTAATCAGTGCACAGCTTCCTGGCGGACACTAGAGGGCAGAGTGAGTGCAGAGAACACAGGCGGCTGCCACAGCAGGGAGCAAACTTGCTGGAAGTGTGATAAGAAGTCCTTTCACATAACGTGGCCTGGAGTGAATGTGCTATTTCTCTTAGGGCATCAGGAACTTCTACATAATATGAGCAGGTCAGGAGGAGGACAATCCGAATTTCAGTACTTTCTTCCATGCATAAGGGTTCATTTGACAGAAATCAGTAGGAAATTACAGTAACACACATGGTTAAAAAAAACAGGTTTAATGTGAGCCAGAAGGCAGACCAAGTGATCTAGTTGTGCTAAATGAGTCAAAGAGAGTTCCAACTCTCTCACCCACTTCAAACAATGAACACTACCTGGGCAGCCAGGGAGACGAATGCACCCCCCACAAATCTGTTACATTTGAAGAATGAGAGAAAACTTCAAAAATCCCTAAGCAATTAACCAATCACAGTCCAGCAGGACAGTGTGACAGAGTGCACACATCATTGGTCGACAGGCTCGCATCCGTTATGCTTTCAGTGGGGCGAGATCTAAATTAGAGAGCCAATTAACTCTGCTAATAGCCCTCTCCTATTTAATCTGGAAGACAATGGGGATTGAAGAAGAAGCTTTTACAATATCCTCTTTCTGCCACGATTCTGAGGGTCTGCGTTTGCCTTCTTGTTTTCACTTCAATTAGCCCAGTGCTTTCTATGATTAAGTACCTATAATTATTTTTCAATTAAGGCTTTGATCTGCTGTGTACAGTATACAGCTCCTCAGCGTGCCTGGAAGAATGAGGATGAAACAGTAAATTTGTTCCCTTCTGTGTTGTGTTGATGAGGGTGCAAGTGAGATTAAGCTTGCAGAGCTGCTGGGAGAGCCGCAGCCACAGAACTTGATCAAACATTGACAAGATTTTTGTACTTTCCAGCATCAAACTTTTTTATTTTCTTAGGCCCATCCGCAATAACAGAGCTACTCATATTCGATGCATTGAATATGAGTAGCTCTGTTATTGCAGATGTTGATGTTGATGAAATGTTCATTATTCCCATAACTCTCCTGTTTTTCTGCATTTCTAAGATGATCAACCATCATCATTTGCCAAAACTTGAAAAAAATGAACATTAAATAACCAAAGTTTCAATGACTTGAAGTACATCTTTTAAATCTTATTTTGATTAATTTGCAAATGGTGTGTGTGTGTGTGCGTGTGTGTGTGTGTGTGTGTGTGTGTGTGTGTGTGTGTGTGTGTGTGTGTGTGTGTGTGTGTGTGTGTGTGTGTGTGTGTGTGTGTGTGTGTCTGTGTGTTTTGAGCTGGGTGGCATAAAATTGGGTTAGGGATAAATAAAGGTGTATTGAATCAAATTGTATTGAGTTATAGTGACATCCATCGATGGATGTATTGCATCATCTCGGGTGCCCCTGCTGATTTCTTTTGTATACTAACTACTACGAATTGTCATGGTGTTCAAAGTACAATGGTGTAACGACACTATTAGTATACTATGACAATTACTAGGCCAATATGGTACATATCGGGACACATTTTTAACAGGTTAAATAAAATTTGAATCTGCAAAATAACTGTCGAATAAAATGTAGTCAAGGAAAACACCACCACAGTGAGGTAAAGATCACTCAGCAAAACAAAGCAAAATGTGCCAGTAAAACAAACAAAACAAGCAAAAGTGCCTGATCCTCTCATGCTATTATACAGGCTATTATAATTCCTCTGTTTACCGACCTGACCTGGAAGGTAGATGGAAAGCGCGGTGATGTGCAGGGTAAAATGACAGTCTGGGTTAATTACCTGTAAAGCTGCAAGGATTAGAGGAATTCACAACAAAATGCAACCCGAGGGTGGTGGAGAGGTATAACATGCTTTGTAAGGGGGAGGCCTAAAATGTAGTTCTAACAGAAAAGGAAATATGTAAAAAGTCAACCTGAAATCTGAATCAGTGGTTTTTATCTACACATAAAATATCATATGTAGTTTACAGTGGCTTTATATATAAAACAGTGTTCTAAGTAGTGCTGGGTATTGTTAAAAAATGTACCATACCAATACCAACACCGTGACTTCGATACTGGTTCCTAAACGATTCGATACCAAATAAGTAAATAAGTAAAATAAGTAAAATAAATATAGATTCAAACCCATCCCACCTGCAAATCATATTTTCAACACAAAGTTTTCAACAAAACTCCTTACATTTGTGAGCATGTCAGTCTTTTTATATTACGGCCTACTTCCTGTATTTGAAAGGTGGACTCTCCTAGCAGACGGTGAGAAACGGAAATCCATTGAGAGGCCAGTAATTAACTCCTGTACTGTAATTAAAACACTAGAGTCTCTTAAGGGTGTCGGGCTCCTAATGAGTTGTGACATTTTTGAGGCTCTGTGTACCCAAAACTGTACTGTCACTGTGCGCTACCTTTTCGCAGACAGTTCTGTATAGCGCAAAAGGATAGGGTTCACAGCTGGGCAAGGAGGAAGAAAAAAATAAAAGGAGAAGAAGAAAGAGGGGGGAAGAAAGAGGAAGATGGGACGCTTTCATTACCCTAGAAGGGTAGAGAGAGGAGGAAATAATGAAAAATATCAGGGCTTTGTGAAAAATAAAAATGGGGGGTGCAGGTAGGGGTGCGGTTGGAAGGAGGAGGGGGGTGGGGGGGTAGGAATTGTGTCTGAAACATTTTGTATGACCTCCTCCCTCGCCCATCCATCAGGCAGCCCGGCTCATTATTCTAACTAGCCAGTTCTTTTCTTCTGTTGCAGGACGCCATCAGCTGCAATCTGCATGCCAATTATCGGCCAGACCCCCTGATACCCCTGCATGGAAAATGATCTGTCAAGAAAAAAAGAAGGAAAAAAAAGAAAAAGCGAGAAGGCTCGTGCACTGTAGCCCCAATCTCTCCAACCCCACATCTCCCCCTTTTACACTCTATTCCTCTCTCTCTCTCTCTTCGCTTTCCTGTACAGCAGTGACAGGGCTTCCTAGAAAATTAATCTATGGAAAAGAGAAGAAAAAAATTATAAATGTAGCTATTCTCCCACTCCGGCCGCTCAGTTCTCTGGGCTCCGGAGGGCAGGGGAAGTGGAGTTTGTGATAATTGCCAGGGAGAGGGGGGCGATAACAAAGGGACACTCTTTCCCTGAATGTTACACTAAGGGCAAGAGGAGCGGTCATGAAGCAACCATCATGCTTCTTACGCTCCCAGGTATGCTCCCTTTCTCCCTTTCATTCCCATCTATTTCATCATCAAATTACAGATGAGATGAGCTGCCATTTCTGATCACACTCTTGATCTCTTAACTGTGCCAGGAATAAAGAAATATTGATGTCAGTGGGCCATCTGGTAATTGCCATAACCACATGAATTGAGCCAGATGACCATAAACAAAGTCTGAATACATTTAAAAGTTACAATTCACCATTAACTAAGTCTTGCCCCCCCTTGGTTACGGTTGCTAAGCCTGTCAAGCTTTCGGGTCTTGCACGGCATATACAGTTTTGCAGTGATAATGGTGTACCACTCGACAATTCTTAGTAATTTGTAAAACAACGGGTCCTTCAATTTCAGAGAGGGGTAGGCAAAAACAGCCTTCATATTTCTAGCCAGCCACTATTTTTATCAGCTTTAACAAGCTAGCTAACAAAGCTACCTCCAGGAGTTGGTTTAAAATGCTGTCTTTGACTGACTTTTTATTGTTCCCAGCTGACCCATTTTAAAACAAGTAATCTGCGACAGGGGTCTTAATTATGCACTTGATGGCTACAGATATTATATCGTGCAAAAAGTTTGAGCCTAAAGTTGCGTGTCAGAGGTGTTGTCTTTGTACTTGTACTCTGCACAATGACAATAAAGTTGAATCTAATCTAATCTAATCTAATAAAAAGTTAGCATCCTCACCAAATGATGATCCATGTAGAATAAATGGAAATGAACAGCATCATTCTTAGATTGCAGTGTAGAGCTAAGTAGTTACTGTAGTCTTTAGTTATGTTATGTTTGACTTACATACTTGTTCATATTTTGAAATAGTTTGTCTTCACTTTTGATACAAGACAAAAAGGCTGATGACTTGCAAACATAACCCTATCTCGGGTATTGTTGGAAAACTTCCCCAAATCCAACAAAGGGCAGGACGGAGCACCTAATGTTAGCCTAAACTTTGATAGCATCCAGGACCAGCTTCCACACCGTGGGAAATACTACACAGTAGCACGCAGCCGTTTCAACGCGGGACTGTTTTGCCTTTAAGCCGCCTCGCTGTCTTAAGCTAATGGTCAATTTAGTTTTAATTGTCACTGTATTTACTTTCATTTCAGCTCCTTTTTGGGACATGATGAATAAGTGAATTAGGTGGCTGGCAAATTATGACTTTTGAGTGGATCAAGCAATCTAGCAATGGAATCTAACAATGGGATATAACCATGACAATATACAAAGTTACACTTTGCTGTCTGGTCTTAAGGCCAAATCCCCACTGCTCCCATCCTTAAGAGATGAGGCAATGAATCTATGTGTGAATGACAACTGAGAAAGAATCAGCACAAAGCCAACCGGATCCTGATTTCCAGTACAGAGAGAAGAAGCACTGAAGCCGGGAGAGGAACAGTCACTCTGCAGAAGCAGCGGAGAATTGGGTTTGCTCTGTCTGCCTTTGTGGTGCATGTGTGTGAGCTTTGATTGAAGACAGAAGATTCTTTAAGCACATTAGGGCCATTTTGTCCAATTGTTTCACGCCCTCTTCCATATCCACCCGCACAAAAGATACAGACTGCAGCACAAAGCGATGCTCACCCTCTTTACTCTGCTCTATCACACTGAGCAGGCCCAGTGCAGGCACAAACAGGCAAGGACCAGAGGAATTATGCTCTTGTGTAGTACTAGTAGCAGCAGTGTAATGTCTTATCACTGTAAGGACAGATGAAGAATTGACACACAAAGGCAAAGGAAACAAAAGGCACCATGTAGTCTCATGTCTTGAGCCAAATATATATATATATATATATATATATATATATATATATATATATATATATATATATATATATATATATATATATATATATTTAAATAATAGTCAGGAATCAAACATGTATATCAGATGAAGAATACTGACAAAAGACAGCTGTATTATCTTGTTTATACACTGGGTTGCAGCAGCACTGATAGGGTCAGTAATTGATATGGTTGTAGTGCCAGAGACGCACTGTAGCCTGCAGTGCACTTGTGTAAAATATGTGCAGCATTAAACCAACAGCACATGCATTTCATTTGCAATCATCCCCTAAATTTAAAGTCTCGGGTTCTGACGCGGAAATGCAGCGAACAAAACTGCATTTCGATATTCACAGAGAAGAGGAAAATGACTCTGTTCGCATACTCAGTAAGAGAGCTGAACCCAGGCCAGCCAGCCACCATACCCTGGAGTAATAATTAAGAATCCTGTCGCTGAGTTGTCAGTAGTCAATTACACCTCCTGTTCACTCGGCGCACGATCTGACTGCAAGCAATGCGAAGACACTGGAGCTGTCATCAGAGATGGAAAAAGAAGGAAAATGACTGAAATGAAGATTACTGTGGAGTGGGGATTTTGAGTAGGGTTTAACAGTCTCTGTCAGGAGGTGAGTGCTGAATGCGAGTGACCAAACGCCCTCCCAAACATGAAACCATTATTGCCGATTACACAGAACGGGGACTTTGGTGGTGCATTAATTGAAGCTTTGGCTTGCATCAGTTTCCAATTACTTTTATGCTAGCCTACGGTTAATGCGGTGACAATGGATAGTGGGAACACGCTCTACAGACAGAGGACTGGCTATGAAGTGAGGGAGGTTCTTGTTGTCACTGAGCCTGAATATAGTCAGATGTGGGAGGCAGAGAGGCTGCAGTGCTGTTCCTCTGAGCACGACTATGGAAATATCCAACAAACAGAATTGGTTTAGACCAAACACCAAAAGCTAAATACATGGAGTTGACCATGGGCCACAATCCTACGGGAAATATCCAGTTAAAAATGATTGTGGCCATGTAGCCCCTCTGGGTAGTTGCCTAGTCTAGTTATAACATACATGTGTTTAAGTGGATTCAATTGAAATGGGTTGTAGGTCCGGGTATCAAAACAAAAGAAGGAATTGCCAAAAACTAAAAAAATTGCCTTTTTCTATTGTTTTTTTGTTTTTTTTGTTTCTGCCACCAGATGCATTTTTCATTTTTGGTTTAGAAACAAATAACAGATATACATTTTTTTTTTTCATTTAGTAATTACAAATGAATTACGGATTATCCAATATTACCCAGACGGTTGACATTTGTGTCACTTTCTTCATCTCTCATACCTGTAATCATGTAACATCTTAGGGCTGCAACCAGCAATTATTTTCATTGTTGATTCATCTGACCGTACCAAACAAACTTTTACAGTACGTACACCTAGTAACTACCAGATGTAGCTGATGCAACTCAGCTTACTGACAAAAGTAACATTAGAGTGCATTTGCAACATTTGGCCCAATGAGATTGAAGAGCAAGTAGCCTACTATGAAACATAGTCAACATATCTGAAACTTAAAGGTTCCGGTTCATCGGACAGTGAGGTTGCAGATTGCAGCCATCTGAAACTTCTCTAGTGTGCCTAGTGTGTCTGAGAACTAGGGTGGATGACGTGGAGATTGGTGATTTAGAGCCAGTGTTTGGTTTGTCTATTCTGGGTTACTGGTGGTGCAACATGGCAGACTCCATGGGAGAAGACCAGACACCCACAGCGTTCAGCCTTTCCGCTGATTTTGTCCAGTGGCCACTAGTGGTATTGCAATGGAAAAGTGACCCAGAACGGATTTTCCCCATAGACCACCATTGTAAAAGAGGCTGCTGCCAGAACACTTCGAACTGCAAAAAAGGTCAGTTATGATTTTATTCTGACTTTTTAATCCATAGACTTTTTATATTTAAAAATCTTCCCTCGAGCCAAGAAAAGCAATGTAAAACCTGTGACGTCACCACAATGTAAAGTCTATGGGCCGAGCGGGAAATTCCAATGAATTTCAAAGTAGAAATGTAGAAATGTCCTACCAGTCTCATAAATGAGTGAGAGTTAGTCGTATTTTGAAAATGAAAAACACCCTTAGAAGATATATGATAAACTAAAATAAAAGTATGACTTGGAGCTACGGCATAAGGCTAGAATACTACTGTTTACTGCAGTGCAAAGCAGTTTGCTCAAGTCCCAAGAAAGTCTTAATAGCCATTGGCAGAAAAGGCATTTGGACTGATCAGTCTCCACGAATTGTTCAAAACATCCAACCAATCACATGGCGGCTGCTTCATTTAGGGGTGTCAACCAGGTCTAGACAATCTCCTGAACTCCAAACTGAATGTCAGAATGGGAAAGAAAGGTGATCTAAGCAACTTTGAGCGTGGCATGGTTGTTGGTGCCAGACGGGCTTGTTTATTTCACAATCTGCTCAGTTACTGGGATTTTCATGCACAACCATTTCTAGGGTTTACAAAGAATGGTCTGAAAAAGGAAAAACATCCAGTATGCTGCAGTCTTGGGGGGCGAAAATGCCTTGTTGATGCTAGAGGTCAGAGGAGAATGGTCCGAGTGATTCAAGCTGACAGAAGATCAACTTTGACTCAAATAACCACTTGTTACGATCAAGGTATGCAGCAAAGCATTTGTGAAGCCAAACAAACAATCTTGAGGTGGATGGGCTACACCAGCAGAAGACCCCACCGGGTACCACTCATCTCCACTAAAAATAGGAAAATGAGGCTACAATTTGCACGAGCTCACCAAAATTGGACAGTTGAAAACTGGAAAAATGTTGCCTGGTCTGATGAGTCTCGATTTCTGTTGAGATATTTAGACGGTAGAGTCAGAATATAGCGTAAACAGAATGAGAACATGGATCTGTCATGCCTTGTTGCCACTGGGCAGGCTGGTGGTGTAATGGTGGGGGGGATCCCTTTCGCCTTCAGAACTGCCTTAATTCTTTGTGTCATTGATTCAACAAGGTGCTGGAAGCATTCTTTAGAAATGTTGGCCCATATTGATAGGATAGGGTCAAACACGGTATTAGTATGGTGTTCCTAATAATCCTTTAGGTGAGTGTAGATCTCCATAACAGCAGGTAGTGTTAATCTGTATTGTAGCCCAAAAATGAAAACCGGCAGCTGATTGGACGAACACGTCACGTGGGTCTGTCTTCTTCTGGATTTTGGATTTTTCAAACGGCCATTAATGGCGACTCGTTCAGAATACGATCTCAAATTGTGCTAAAATAGTTCACCAAAACGTGTTTCTGAAAACATTTTAAGGGAGAAATAGGCCATGCAGTTGCTGAATCTGTCTTCATTTCAGATCGACAAAGGTCAGTTTAAAAGATTTTTGTCAGATTTTGAGAGACCCTAGTCACACTCATTTCGGCTCCCTGTTTCCGGGTTAGCACTCCACCAATCAGATTGGTCATTTGAGCCCGATTGCCGGCAGCAGGTGTTCCAGGCACGTCCAGCTGGGAGGAGGCCTCGGGGAAGACCCAGGACTAGGTGGAGGGATTATATCTCCAACCTGGCTTGGGAACATCTCGGGATCCCCCAGTCAGAGCTGGTTAATGTGGCTCGGGAAAGGGAAGTTTGGGGTCCCCTGCTGGAGCTGCTCCCCCCGCGACCCGGCAACTGATAAGCGGAAGACGATGGATGGAAGGATGCCGGCAGTGTCCGCCCTCCCGACTATGCCCTACAAATTGGCGAAAATGAAGGCCGATGGCCCCTCCAACGGACGACGGCACGGAACACACCGCACAGACTCGAGTCACTGACCTCGCCAGATTGTATGACGGCCGATTTTCGGCTTGGTCTGTAGTGGGCTTAAAGTAATTTGGTCCAAGTCTCAAGCAAGTCTTCAGTTATTTTTTTGGGGAGGGCAAGTCACAGGTTATGTCAAGTCAAGTCAAGTCCTTAGTTAAGGCAAGTCAAGTCCCAAATCAAATCACTTTTTTGTACACCCAAGATAAAGCACTCTTACCTGTAGCATCCGGTCTTTATGAAGACAGAAGAGAAACAGTATTAGTAGCCCATCTAACAAAATGATTGGCTAGTTTGTTTAACTAGTACAACAACTATGATGATGAATTTAATCTTTATAATTATTGATATTCATTGAAATTAATGTTATCAAAGCAAACACTAATTATTATTTATTTCATATTCCCTCCACATCACTTTTAAAATTTAATTTAATTAAATTGTATTCATTGTATCAAATCTTAACAAGAGTTATCTCAAGACACATTACAGATAGAGTAGGTCTAGACCACGCTCTATAATTTACAAAGACCCAACAATTCCAGTAATTCCTCCAAGAGCAAGCATTCAGTGCGACAGTGGTAAGGAAAAACTCCCTTTTAGGAAGAAACCTTGAGTGGTGAGGAAAACTTCCTTTTAGGAAGAAACCTCGGACAGACCCAAGCTCTTGGTAGGCGGTGTCTGACGGAGCCGGTTGGGGGTGTGATGAACAGTCGCAATTATAGTCACAATAAAGATAATGGAACTATGACTAGAGATAGTAGTTGTAGTAGTTCATGGCATAGAAGGGCATAGAAGGGCACTGCAGGGCGTAGCAGTGCATAGCAGGGCGTCATTTTTCCTTTCTTACTATCAATGTATCTGTCTATAAATAAATCATTTTCTTTAATTTCATTTGAGCCTCAGCTTTAAAACCAATGTCCTTTTAAAAAAAATGACATGACAGCAGTGTAAACTTCATCTGCTGATGAAGATCATTAGCCTGGGAAAACACTGACGAACTTCCGGCAAATTTGAGATTGACTCTGCAAGTTAGTCTGGCCCATTTCCAATTTCTCCAAATCCAGGCATCAATCACAACCGCTGAGGTGGGCTTTACACATACGGTATGTATACATCAGTGTTTCCCCCAGTGTATTGCAAGCCTGGTGGCCCACCGGGGCTAAGTTGCCCCCCACCAGACCTAAGCCACTGGAAATATTGTTTTAATGTATTGTTAAGATGTTTTATAAACTACAGTTACAAAACTTAGACATAGTCATATTTTCACATCTCCAGTTAGCTTTTAGCATTGACTTAATGTAGGGCCCCTATTTTAATTCTCAATTTCACGATTCCATCCATGATTCTTTTATCACAAAAACTATTGGGCTCCACATTAAAGCTGCCATCAGTCTGTGAGTGGTAAATTTACAGCTAAAATCTCACAGTATCTTACTGTTTTAATGTTATACAGGACCATACTGTAAATGGCAATGCATCCTAGGCGAAAATAATAATATTACAGCACTATCTGCAAATGTTACAGATTACAGGTATGTACTGTTAATACCAATAAAGACTGGGGAAATAAAGTGAAAGTCAGGAATTACACTACTGCCAGTATATTACCTTGAATTCAAATAATACTGTAAGAAACTGCATGTCTATTTACACTAAAATACCTTAAAATTAAAAAAATAGCATGCTTAATGTAAATAAACAGTAGTTTACTGGCGAAGCTGCTGCCAGTATCTGTAAATTTACGATGAAAAGTTTTACTGTGTAAACTGTGTACTGTGTACTGTGATAGAGTTGTAAGCAGTTCTCAATTCATTTCCTCTGCCAGCAAAATTCCACCAAACACTAAAAAGGTCAAGACCTGAAAGAGAAGTTATGTTTTAGTAGAGTTTTCACACTGACCTAGTTTTGTTCATTATTTTCCTTTCATTGAAAACTAAAGCCACTGTAATTATTACCTCTATAGAGGGCCACATTTAATACCCATATGTATTATTAGCAGGATTTGCTACAAACAGATTAAACAGGAGCAAGTAAAGCTTATGTAATTTGATAATTGCTTTTGGCACCTGTGTTTTGTGCTCCTCTCCCTGTAGCCGAGCGGTAAGAATCCCTCAGCAGACGTTTTTGGTGAAGGCGGAGAGCAGCTCAGCACCACGCTGTGTGACGCTCTGAAAGGCTACGCTCTCACGTCTGCTCCACATTGCCCCTGCTCAGCATGTCTCAAATTCAAACCGCATCCAGATTTTTATCACAATATGAATTAAACCTTGATTTTCTGTCCACTCAGCAAGAGAGCTCCGCCAGTGATATTGGGGATACATCATTTCACACTGTGGACAGGCAATTCGCAAAGGGTATATGCAAAGGAATGTAAACTGACTTTTTTTCTGTGATGGCCTCAAAAGTGCAATAAAGGTTTTTGACACTGATTTGTATTTATTTATTTCATTTTTACACCTTTCCTCATATTCAAACCCTTTCTGTTTCAAACCTGTCTCTGAGGATTCGTGCTTGCAGGAGGGAAAAGAAAAAAAAGAAAAAGAAAATTAAAATCCATCAGCTAATGTGTCGCCTGGTAATGAAATAAGAATCTGACACTCTCGCATTGAAATGCAAAAGAGGTGTCCTGGCTTTACCCTGGCAATTTATCATAAAAGCCAGTGAATTTCTACTTAATATACATGAGGTACAGTGAATTATTGCAGGGCTTGCCATTATAACAAACTTCTCAAAGTGCACAGACAAAAGGGTCAAGTATATTATTTTCCCTTACGTCACTCGGACGGATGATCTAAATGGCTTTCTGAAGTTGGCGAATTTCATACTTTCTTTGAATATGTTTTATACTTTGTACCATTTTGCACAATGCAACCCTTTTTACCCTCTGTTCCCTTTTTGGGTGGAGAGAAAATGGAAGAGGGAGAGAACAGAGAGGCAGGGCGAAAATGTCACCTGCTAGTATCAGAGTGCTTTTCCACAGCTGTAATTCATCTCTGCTAGCAGCATGTCTCTACTTTGCCTTTCTTCCCCACTGCCCCAAAATGAGGCCTATACGTCCATTGATTTATCCACTCATCAGCCTCTTCGCTTTTTTTATGCAAGACAAACAAAAAAACATTAACCACAACAAGAAAGAATCTGCATCGGATGTGGCAGTGCAATTAATCGGAATTTAGTCGCAATTTAATCTTGTAATTCCGCTTGGCTACAATAATCAATAGTTAACAATGCGTGTGATTAATATATGAGCATACTATGTTCAAAAAGTGTACTCACTGATGGACAATGGTGAATAATGCCCAATAATATCACGTGTGCTGCACTGTATCATAAATGATACAGTGCATGATTAATGAAAAGGAAGTTAATATCCCCTCCCATAGAATCATGTTTATGTTCCAACAACCTCCAAAACTTAATGCATCGCTGTTGTCAATATGTCCGCCACATTATAGTCAAATAATGATTGGGTATCACTTGGAATGCAAGAGAAGTCCTGTATACTGCTTGACAAAAGTCCAACGGTGTCAATGACGTTATTTCACGTCATTGTCATTTGGGCAATACAGAGTTCTACACATTCTTCAATGAATAAATATGAACCGTACATATGATTTATAATCAAAGACCACACTTGAGCTTTCACACATCCAAGTGTTTTGCAGTAAAATGAGGACTGTCATAGCAACATATGATGCATGTATAGTCTCTGATAATGTATCATTTATATGACACATTTTCACTGAGGTGGGCATAATGCCATTATCATATTGGAGAATGTTTTTTAGTTCTCCCGGGGGACATCTCAACAAATCACCGTGTCTCAAGCAAACCAGGGCCAAAGATTAATGATAAACATGACAGGGACAAATTAGAATGTGTAGAAGTTAAGCATGTGCGGGGCCACACCAAATATCCCCGAGCTAAATAAATAGACATGCATTCTGATCTGTTCCCCGTTGTCCAATTTTATAAATAGTCCTGTCGGCCTGTTTATGAAATATTAGAATATGTGTTCTTATATTGGCTTCAGATGTCATGTGTAATAATACTGCGGAAGGAGTGCTTACATCCTATTTTTGAGTAAAAGTAGTAATAGCACAGTTAGATAAGTCCTGCTTTTAAAGACATACTAGTTTCATATACAAAATATTTGTTTACTTTCATTTTTGGATATTCACTTAAGTGATGGATGAAAAAAGATCATTACCACTCTCTGACAGGACTCTAACTCTGAGCAAAAAAAGCAAATCAAGTGTATTTTCCAAAACATCAAACTATTTAAGTAAAAAACACAAAAGTTGCATGAGTAAAATGTCTTTAAAGTATCAAAAGTAAAGGTACTTTATCCTGCAGCAGAATGGTACCTTTAAGAATGATATTATCATGTATTATATTATTGGAATACTATTACTGATGCATTCATGTATCTAGCCTAAAAACAGGCTACTGTTAGGTAGTTTCATTTATAACAATGCATTATTTTTCATGAAATGATTTTTTTTTGTAAAAATCTAAAGTAACTATACAGTTACTTTAGTATAAATGAAGTTAAGTACAAACAATATTTCCCCCTGAAATGTGGTGGGGCACAACTACAAAACAGCAGAAAATGGAAATACTTCAGAAAGCATAAGTACCTCAAACTATGGCTGTAACGATACATCGGTCTGGATTGATATATCGATTCAATCCCCTACGATCCAATATTATCAATACAAAGTGAAAATCTCGATACACATTGTCATCTTTAAGATGCGCCTTTATTTTGAAATTCCCACTTTCGATTTATTCTATTTTATTAAAAAAGAGTAGTTTGTTTTTCATTAAAATGTCTGGAAAAGCTAATTTTAGTTGGAGGAGAATCGATACAGCATAGTATCGCAATATTTTCTGTGGTAAAACTGTATCGATACACAGACGCCAAGTATCGATCTATTATTATATATGTGTTGGTCAGTCTGTCTACTTGACAATCCCATTTTGCAGCAATAAAATTGAAGTGAGATGAACAAACAGGGAAATGTATCTTTTTCGATAAAAACAGATGTGACGTTTTCTTTTGTGGACATAATTTGAAATTGGGAAAAATGAATAGTCCTCATAAATCCACCAGAGTTTAGAATGCCAAAACAAAGAAAGTGGAAGGTGACAGACATCTGAAAATGGACATCCGGACATCCAGCGGAATTTCAGGCAGAATGAGAGCAATCTTGTGACTTGTAACCTCTTGTGTCTTACCGTGAGAGTCTCTCTGGGTGCTGCCTGTGCTGAATCAGAGAGCTAACTTTATTGTTTTTGATGGGGAGCATAAATCCCAATAAGCATCAGTAGTGAGTGCTGAGCCATTAGCCCCCCTGAGTGACTGTCACATCCAATGGGGAAGCCTCTCCTCCATCTCCACCTGAGGCTCTGGAGATGAATGGCCTGCCGCTCCGTGGCGCGCTGGCTCATTTCTGCCCCGGTACAGAAGTCAGTGCTGATTAAAATACCCACACTGGGTCACACTTATTTCTATTACCAATTCACTCATCCAGTCTAGACCCTCTCAATTAAAGCGCTTGGGCCCGGATGAATGGAGATGAGGGGGTGAATGGTAGCTGACAGAATAACAGAACGCTCACAGTCACAATTTATCCTCCTGACAATTAGGAGCAATTTGTTTCATGCTAACTCATCCTTAAGGTTTTAGAAGGTCTTATTTGATATCAACAGGAGTGGCTGCAGCTGTCACAATTCCCCAAGTGCCACTCTCCATTTTGATTATACACAGTTGGCTGCACTTTACAGTACAAGTAATGGTTTCCTCAATCCTGCTCTTACACATAAATGAAACAGATGTTTATACAGGTCATGATAACACAGACTCAGTCAAGTTATGAGTCTCCACTTCCAGGACTCTGATTCAGCTGTGTGCAGAACTTAAAGGACAAATCTGGCGCAAAATGAACCTAGGGGTTAATAACACATGTGTACTGAGTCGACCGTTTCCTGGGATTTGTTTTCATGCTAATCGAATGTGACCAGTTTTATCGCAAACCACTAATTAGCTTATAACGCTAGTCGTCGGGGCAGGGGTAAAGTAAAAAGAAATCGTTATTTCTATACCACTAACAAGGCTCAAAATAGCACCACACTTCCACGGTAGCATAATGAGGGTCCCTACATGTAAACTGAAGCAGAACTTTGTAAGTGTACAGACAGTTTATTAAAAAGATAGTTTATAAAGACTGTACCCTTCACATATACATGCGGGTGCCATCTTGGGAAAACAGTCACGACCAGCTGAACGACGAACGCCATGCTTGAGCTATGTTACTTCGTTGTTCGACTGGTCGTGACTGTTTTCCCAAGATGGCGCCCGAATGTATACGTGAATGGTACAGTCTTTCTATCTTTTTAATAAACTGTCTGTACACTTAAAGTTCTCAATGCTTCGGTTTACATGTAAGGACCCTCATTATGCTACCGTGGAAGTGTGGTGCTATTTTGAGCCTTGTTAGTGGTATAGAAATAGCGATTTCTTTTTACCTTGCCTCGACGACTAGCGTTATAAGCTAATTAGCAGTTTGCGATAAAACTGGTCACATTCGATGAGCATGAAAACATATCCCAGAGAACGGTTGAACTCGGTACACATGTGTTATTAACCCCTAGGTTAATTTTGCGCCAGATTTCTCCTTTAACTTAAAATCTGTGCTTCTTCTTTACATACCACATCTTATTCTGCTGCACATTAATGCTCCCATACAATTAGATTCACAATGGTAATTATTATAACAAGGCCACACAGAAATGTGTAAGCTTTTGCAGCAACCTTTTAACTCCAGCCACAGCTATGAAAACTGAAAGACGATGGCGACTTTTCAGCGAGAATGTCTTAGGCTCAGTCACAAAGGAGTACAGCTCTCAATGACTGAGCCACTTTCTTTAGCGGAACTGCTAAACTTCTATGGCGATATTCTATTGTGCTTTGAAAAAGGGCTTTTGAAATGCATTAGCACTACACACTTTCTGAAGAAAGACCAAGCACGGATTTGATACATAGCGGTGGAACAAAAAAAGAGAAAGGATAAAAGAAATAAATAAAAGCAGGATGCAATCATTTTTTAAGGATTCGCCCAGCCCCCTTGAGATCTCTCCTTCATTGTTTGCTGACGACTTGATGCTACAAAGTTCCATCTATTTTTTTTCTTCTTCTTCTTCTTTTTCTCCTGCCGTAGCAAATTTGTTTTCAGGCTCCATAAAATAGCCTTTTCTTATTTCAAGCGGCAATGTATGCAGTGGAAAATCTTTCACATAATATATCCTTAAAAGCACATTACTCTGTCCCATACACCGTTAAGAGTTAAGAACACAGTTAATATTTACAGTTATAAAAAAAATGGGAGAAAGGGAAAGGATTTTGCCAGGGAATAAAACACCCCCACCCACGTATACACACTCACTCTCATTGCAGCAGTTGAACAATTGCTATTCACAATCCTATCCTTAATGCCTAAGACCAACATAAAAGAGGGGAGTTTAAGAATATAGGGATAAGCCCTTTCAGCTTTTCTAAGTCTTAAGGCTGGTTTATGCTCCATGAATACTGAGCATCAGCAGCCAGTGCTGTTGCCACTCTAAATAGATATTACAATGATTTGGGAACAATGCATTCGACTGATTCCCTCAGACACAAAAATACATATATGTGTATATATAGTGAATAGGAGGCAAACATTAGCGCTCCCTGACAATAACAGCATTTTTGATGTAGAAGGGTAGAGCAAGATTAATGTCTGAGCGAGAGAAAAGGCGAGATACCACTTTGGGTGTTTGCTGGGAAAGCTGCAGCGGGAAGATGCTTTGAGAGTCTAAATCCCCCCCCAGAGTACAATGCAGGGCTGCTGATACAACCAACAGACACGGGGTCACCTCCCCTCAGGGAGACAATGGGAGCACAACAACAAACTGGAGTGAGGAAGCACTGGGGACTGTGCCGGTACAAAGGCAAAGGGAAGGCAAAGGGGGAGAGGAATGAAGTAGGGGGGGGAATGCAATTCGCCAGCGTTTTTCATCATCATTATTGTTGCTAATAAGCATCGAGGGCTGCTGAATGTCAACAGTAGCATAAAACGCAGAAAAAGAAAGTGACCGCTCTCCAAAATCTCATCCTATCCTTTGCGTTTAGCAACACGAGAGGCAAGAAAATTACACGTTGGTGCACGTTGTCTGCTTCTATCATACTAAATGACAGCATATGGGCACATTTAATATGCTAAAAGATGATTTTGAAGAAGGCCATCTTGCAGCACAAGAGAGGTATGGATAAACAGTCCCTTTTTTTTTTTCTTTTCTTTTTTTTGCCACTTAAGCTTTCCAAACGGCCTCGGGGCTCCAGAACAACTCCGACCCTTGTGTCTCCTCTCCCAATCCAAGATTAGCCTGTCTTCTTGTCTTAATCCAGCAGAAACGCTGCATCCTGACTCCAACACCTCTCCACAATTACTGCACTCCATAATCCCCTGCCTGCCTCCATTTTTCCCTACTGCTTTAAGAGGGGTAAAGATCAGGGGTGAGCACTCATCCCCGAGCCCTCCCCTTGCCTCTCACCATGGCAGTTAAGTGTCTGTGGAAATCACAGAATGAGTAAGCCTTGTGACAGCTTATTAATACTTCTACTCTTCTCTAGGGGTTTACCAATGGTCAGTCCTTAAGTATACTGTACTGGATTAAAAGGATTTGCTTGTAGCTCAGGTTGGCTTCTGCAAAGAGGTATTTCAGAGCAATTCTCCCGCTCTGTTCGTACTAAGATGTCACTTGAAGGGTCTTGTTGCATTGTGCGCCCCGGCTGATGGTCTGTGAGATATAATGTGGAACATGAGGCTAAGGTATTTTCTCATGGCCAGTACCTCCTATGATTTCAAGTGGCACTTGATCCACTCAGTGAGTAAAAGCACTCGAGCCTAGGTGTGAAATGCAGTAACCAGATGAACTGAGCGAGCGGCTCTTTATCCAGCCAACTTTGATAGTTTTTACTGCTGTTCCAAAGAATGACCACCGCAGTTTTTCTCCTCCACTCAAAAGCGGTGCTCACTGCAGTGTACACAGCAGAGCAACAATGACGGTGGCGCTAACAGAGACGAGAGATGTGCTTAAATGAATCATCCTGCTGGCTTAGCATAGCTTGGCTGCCTCTGTGCTCTGGATGTCTTTAATGCGTTTGTTTGCCTGCAGGCCCCTCCGATTCTTTCTTTCTGCTTTCTCTGCTTTCTAGCCCCGGATAGATTATACGTATTTTTTTAAATATTTATTTTAAAACCTAAATGGACTTGAATCGATCAATTCCTCATTGTGTGTGTGACGAAAGCTGCCTGGGGGGGGGGGGGGGGGGCAACCAATATGACAGATGTTACAATTCAGATTTCCTTTTCATTCTTTTTCAAGTAAACACAATGGCATATCGAAAGGCATTTCAAAAGCTGTTTTAAATTGATTTAAGTTAGCTCCTTGTCATAAAGCTGTGTGTTCACAAGTATCACAAAGATGACTGCGAATGGAGAAAGGGAGTAAAAGAAAGCTGCCTCCTCCAAGGACTCTAAGCCATTGTAGGCTTCTACCCAAACCTTAGATTTAAAAAAGGGACCAAGCCTTGACAGATTTGCTCAGAAGTCTTTTCAGAAGATATTTTTTTGAGCCGGAGATAGTCATCATGGAGAATAAACAACTTACTTTTCAGAGAAGGGAGGGACATGAAAGAATATGGAGGCAAAAATGTCCCACTGCTAGCGAAATCAAGGAAAATTGAAGGGCATCAGAATCCTCTAAGCCTCCATATCAAATGTCCCACCCAATCTGGAATTCACAATAAAAAAGACAGCACTTGTGCATAATATAACGATTGACATGACATATCACTACAGCGGAGGAAATAAAATGGGGGAAAGGAGAGAGCCTTTTATGTTCAGAGAATATGATGTGATTAGGGCTTTTCATGCAGGGAGCTACTCCTATTTCTTTTTCTTTTTTTCTGCATCAAAAAGGTGAGATCTTAAGTTTTTCATATTTCTACTTCTCTATCCTATCGTTCAATATCTTCCAAAATTACTACTGCCGCATAACTGAATTAATCGACAGAAGTACAATTGGGTTGGAACCTCTGTTGCCCTAGCTACAGGGACAATACCAGGCTTTTCAATCCCGTCTCATCTGTTCCATTTAGTCGACATGATTTTGGGAGCTTCTAATCTGCCATGCCTCATTCCGACAGAACAGTGACCACAAATATGCTGCGTCCTCAAACTGTGATGGATGGCTGAGGGGGGGAGGGGGGGAGAAAAGACAGGAAGTTAGAGAGCGATAGCGGCTCACTTCTTGGAAGGGATGGAGAGAGATGTCTTCCACTCTGCGGCGCCGGAGCCTTGCAGAGAACAAAACATGCAATTAGAGCAGCAATACACTGTGAAGTGGTCATTACTAGAGCTAATGAGCGCGCTATCTGTCCACACATTAAAGTGCTCGCTAACGAGGGCTTGTTCATCATCGGCGAACACAAGTCATCGCATAATCCTATCTCCTGTCCTCTCATCCCCATAGCAGGGAGGGAGGCTCATTTGGGCCGGCGCTGGACAAAAGAAGCCAAACAAGGCAGGAGGCTTTGGCTCCGAGAGACTTCCACACTTTAAACTTGACCAGGATACTAGTCTCTTGGGAGTTCTGCTGCTTCTTTCCATAGTGAATCCAAAAGAGATTAGCAGAAAATGACTCTTTAAATATGTTTTTTCTGTGTCTTAGCTAGGGCTGATCGATTATGGGAGAAAAATCACAATCACACTTATTTTGGTCAATATTGAAATCACGATCATTTAACATGACTTTTTAGAACAATCTATTGAACTTAAAAAACAGTGAAACAGCGCAAACACCTTGAACTGTGAAATTTCCCTTAATACGTTTTCGTTTGAACTTTTTAACTTCCCTTTCAGAACACAAGACAAAATAAGAGTTTACTTGCAAAATGTAATGTGCAAAATAATCATTTTTTCTCGATCACATTATTGTCTTTGTAAATGTTAGGAGCCGAAATCAAAATCGTGATTTAAAAATCCATCAATGGCACAGCCATAGTCTTAGCAGAGCACAAAAGTAGATATCATTTGTTGTGGCTGAACACAACTTCAGGCATGACTAAACTCTCTTTTGAGGACTTCTCCCAAGTTTCCACAACACAAATGCCACCAGCCACCACAAGAGGGCACTGCAGCCAAGCATTTTTTTTCCCTCCACCATGTGCTGCTGCTGCTGCTGTGTGGCATCCCATACTGTAAGCTGATAAAGACAAGACAGCCGATAGTTGCATCAGATAAAAGGGAAGGGAACACGCTCCATAGGGTTCACAGATTCTTAAACACTTATTATCTATTTGATTCATTCCTGATTGTAAAAATATTTTCATGGGCAAATCCTCCCACAGGGCGAGCTATGTCTCGCTGTACCTCCCCCCCACACACACACACACACACACACACACCTTCTATGTCCTTGTGTTTCTATTTACCAGAGAAAAGATGTAGTGGGGGTTAGAAAGTTAAGGCTGCCACTGTCTCCGAGCAGCAGGAAATTTACCACAATAAGACGAAATCTTTGGCATTCAGTGCCCCCCTAAACAGTAAATACAGCTTTACTGTAAACAAGTCAAGACGAGCATTTTTAAAAGAGTGACTGACACAGGAGTGAATACATCTGTGTTCAAATAAAAGAATGCTGAAAGAATAAGGAGATGAATTTGGATTTTGGATTTTTTTTCTGCATGTGTGTGTGTTTGTTTCCCTCCTGTCTCCACAGGGCAATGTTCTGGCAGTCACAATCGGATGAACAAGTTTTTCCTCTGCCATTGTTGAGATACTTCGCTATGACTCATTCCATGCCCTGTAATTATGTTTGTGAAGAAGAAGAAAAAAAAACAGACTTTAATTCTCTTTAATTGTGTGAAGCTGAGCAAACTGCTGGCGGAACACAGACATAATGTGTTGGGCACCAATATCCCCACATAAACCATAACTGCATGAGATCTCAAGGTATACGACGGGGGTGGGTATAGGAAATAATAATAATAATAATAATAATAATAATAATAATAATAATAATAATAATAATAATAATAATAATAATAATAATAGAAATTTGTTAAGGGAAATAAACTGTTTTTCCTACATTGTTTTCAGTGTAGTACACACTTTCCTTTTCGTTTTTTTGATTTGATCAGAAGAATAAAGCAGAGAAATTCAGGTCACTATGATTTTATTTCATGACAGGATACATTTTAATGGGAATGCTACTTTTAATAAAATCATCCAGCAGTCTAATTGTTATATGGCAGTGTAGCAGACCCTGTGGAGACTGCATATCTGTGGTGCATCTCAAGTGTGCTTCTGATTACTTCCTCTCTATTCATCATTTTGTCGTCTGGCCCCAAGGCATCAATAAACAACTGTCATGGATCCAAGTGATGGCAAATCAGTCAGCTTTCAGAGCACAAAGCCACTAATGCAATTTTATTGTTCATTACTTTATCATAATATTATATATATATTACATCTAACAGCCAGATTAAAAAAGTCTCACGTTTGATTATCTCACGAGTTTCAGGTAAAACTGCATTTCCACGAAGGACAGATTAGCATCATACAAACCAGGTGTTATCTCAATCTTTTTGTGGCCTAATAGTGTGCGATATAGTCTATCAACTGTACCTTTCGGTGTGTGTATGTGTCCGTGTGCTGGGCTGTATGCATAGATAGATAAACACACACACAGACACACAGAGTGATGTGCGATCAGAAGCATCAGAGCTGCAGTAGCATTGCCCCCAAGGGACTGCTGCTGTGCCTGTGCAAACATGTGGACCTCCGCTCTGCCACCTGGGAGCCAAAAGGGGAAAACAATCAAGATCAGCAGTCCAGATAATCTCCGTTTAGGACACTACATGCATTTAGGCTGAAATGTGAGACTACACGGGGAGTTGTTTTTGATCTGTACATGTTTGTTCAGCATCTGTATCAGGCAGCGACTGGTTTCTGGGATGAAGTAGTGAACACGGTGGCTTGAAAAAGGAGTAGGAAGGGGGTGGGAGTAGCTGGAAATATTTTAGGGCAGGAGCGTGCACGCTTGCTCGATTGAGCTCGAATAAATTCACAATTTAATAGGACTACCAGACAAAATCTGTGCTCAGAACCAATTTTCAAAGCACCCATTTTCAGGGTCAGTCTCATCTCAGCTGTGCTGGGCAGCAATCATACTGCACGCACACAAATGATGCTTAACCACAATTAACCTGGAGGGTGTGCCGTGTACTCTAGGACCATTCAATCTCACTTTCATATCACCCAAGAAGTTAGAAGTTCAGAGATTGTCTTGGCTCCTCTCTCATCAAGCATCAATAATTGATTGAGGCTTCTGGGACACATTGTGCATTGTGTCTTCGAAGGTGATCAGCAAACGGGCCCTCCCGGAGGAGAGGGCACCCAGTGGTGCTTTGCTTGACCCAACCAATCCTCTAATATTTATTACAGCAAAAAGGATCCTGGTGGATGGGTTAAGGAGGTCAGTCCACATTTAGTGCTTCCTCGACAGACGTCCCTGTGGTTTAGATTGAGCATTTCGCGCTACGCTGCCTCTCCCACACATGCCCTGATTTGATATTAATATCAATCTTCTTTTTACCCTTCTCTTCATTGAGATTAGCAGCTCTCTTTTTCCCCCCATTCTGACATGTATTTTGGTCTACGGACAGTGTGAAACATATTTTGCTGTAGAAGAATAAAATCCGAAATTGGTATTTTTGTGAGCACACACGTCCAAGTTAAGGTCGCATAAGTGTATACATTGCAAATCAACTACTATCCCCCACTCATTCATACACACATGCACACACACATTTAAAACTGGCACATTTCCAAAAATACTTCTTGTAGCACTCAGCTCAAAGAGAGAGTTTATTATGTTGGGAAATAAGGCACAATTGAACAATAGCTTGTTTGATAGTTTAATTCCAAACAGTTAAAATGAAATAGAAATGGGAAGCAAAAGACAGCTTCAGGCTTGAGTTTTACCGCGTTGACACACTGCTGGTCGAGCGTTAGCCCAAAGGCCTGTGGCAAAGTCCCCAACAACACCGTATCAGTGTGTCCTGTCACCCTGCCTTTGTTCAACATTGACACCAGCATCCCACCCAGACATAAGCGGGGTCAAAGTTCAGACCTCCAACACTTACTCAGACGCTAACAAATGGCAAATAAACATGACCCTGGGCCCCGAGGCTAAGACAGTGTGGTGAAACAATATGGCCTCTGCCGGGTTCCTTACACGCATTGTGTTTGAGTGTGACAATAATTCTGTATGAAAAGTTACCCTATGAAATAATGACATAAAACCATCCATCAAAGGCTAACAAAGCTGAGGCCAAAGCACTGCAAGGAAGACGGTGAGAACAAACCTTTAAGTCCCTTATCAGCTGATGAAGGAAATTACACGGCTGCAACCCTGAAACATTTAATTAGCAGTTTATGTACTATCATGCTATATCACATCTCTGCCACCACTTCCATACAATTGCTCTAAATGCCTTGAGCAGTTTGCACTTGGTTTGATACTGAACACTTCATTCAGGCCTTTTGTTTCTTCTGTTTGGGCCCTGCCTCTGTCTGATTGTCGAGTCTCACCTAAAGTTGATTCTTGTCTTAGATATCCTCATTTCAGAGTACACGAGAACTCATAACTGCTACAACAACCCAAAGGCCGCAACAAATCAAATTCATCTCCGACAACGTGACAGATTTGGAACATTTTCAGAAAGGAAGATCCCTTCTTTACAGCACAGCTTTTGCCAGTGGTCACAATCAAAGCTGTGTCTCTGTGTGTCCCAGCGTTTCCTCTGTGTGGGTGTGTATGTGAGTGTGTGGTTGGTACATCTGTGTTGCCGGGTCACCTTGAGCATTTTGGTGCACATGGCATGAGGGGTCCCGTCGCTGTCTGCGGCGCGCTTCGCTGAGTACTTCCTCAAGCGCGACACTCCCACTCCAGCAGGGATTTCCACACACCAACGGTTGAATCTTCCTCTGGGCCTCCATTGCTAACCATTAGCGGCGGATTAGGAGAGTAGGTAAACGGAAGAGGAAGGGCTCCGGGGGCTAGCTATCAGGTGGATTTCATAACTGGTGTCCTCGGATGACCATCCAGCGTTAAAAACCAGGTCAGCTCTTGGTTTAAACGTGCCTATCAAACTGTATTAAGATATAAAGTCATAATGTATGCTAAAAGACCAAAACTGAACAGAAAGTAAAATGTGGTCTTCATTATTTTCTTTAAAAAACTGTTAAAGCCTTGAACTCCTCAGTTTGAGAGTGCACAGCTTTGCCTCAAAAAGAAGTGGCAGCAATGGGGGGAAAAGTATTCAGATTGTTGGGCAGTTTAATTTATATTAAACCATCATATTTTATAAACTACATGTGTTTTGTGTGCAAATCTTAATTTGTAAAGTAACTAGTACCTTAAAGCTTTAGTGTGTAACTTTTTGATATTAATGAACGTCAGTTACATTCAAGCCATTGCCAAATGAGTTGCTACAAAGCTAATTAAGACTATCAGCTCCACACAACTCTCTTTGTATTTCTCAGTATGGATATGTTCAGAAGATTGTGTCGTCCGGTGACTTTCCAGCACAGAAGCTTGAGTGAAGATAATTATCTCTTCTGAAGAGTCCATCATGTTTTTGTAATCCTCCGTGTCCTCCTTGGCTACTAGTAACTGCGTGGAGGAGGGGGGGCGGTGTGCAGTCACGGAAGGTTTGTATCATTTGGACGCACCAACAGTTTTGCTGTCATTACTTAGAATTCCTCATGGGGGCGGCAGAAACTACGCCGCACTATAGCTTTAAGCTGTCAGATATGCAGTGGAGTAAAAAGTACAATATTTCCCTTCTTAAATATAGTGGAGTCAAAGTAGAAAGTGGCATGAAAAGAAAAGACTCAAGTAAAGTACAAGTACCTCAAATTTGTACTCAGTACTGCATTCCACCACTGAGTGGTTGTCTTCCAAGTTCTATTCCAGCATTGACAGTGCCAATACATTAGCAGTGCATAAAGGCAAAGTGGGTGGCTGAATTGATGGTTATGGCATTGTCCCATTTAACAAGTTAAGCACTGACACTTAACAGCCCTGGCTTCCTCTTAATAAAAAAAGCAATTGGGACAGTGCCATGAGATTATATCACCACCAGCTGGTAAACAATCCCATATTGCTCAAATATATTTTTTCAGACGTTCAATCAAGAGATTAATGGAAAGCTTTATGAAAGAACTAATTTGGGATAGGAAATAATGAGTCTGTCTTGAAATTATTTGAGGAGCTGCCAAAAGAAGTAAGCATAATGAAGAAGTAGGTGCAATGACACTCTTGAAGTCCCAGTGAAACTGCAGTTAAACTACTTTAGCTTCTGTAATGTGAAATATTTCCGTGTGAAACCGCATTGTTAGATCTGAAGGGGAAAGTAATAAATCAGACCTCACCCAAATTCTTTAAAAATGCAAACCCAGTACAACCCACAAGCTTACGGTCAGTGTGGTTCTAATGACGGGAGGAGTAAGCTAGTCGCCCCGAATCATCTTAGTTTGGATAAATGTATGTATACTATACCAGGGTCAAGATGAGGAAAGAAGACAGGGATTTTAATTTAAAACAACTTAAATATATATATTTTTAGCATGGACCAAGTGATAACTAAACAGTTAACACAGAAACATCTGTCGTCTTTAAACCAAGCCGCAACCTCCTGTGCTAAAAAAGTGAAGCCAATGCGGAAGTACCAAAAACTGCAGTTCATTGAGTGGCCGCTTGAGGCTGGCTCCAAAAGGGAGTCAATACACTTTAGTCTCGCATTGCCAGAGCTATCTCCACAGCGCTGTGGAATATGTTCTGGCTACACCAGAGATCCATTCCAGGATAGGAGAAAAAAAACTCTGGGCTGTTCGCATTTCTTTAAACCAATCACAATGGTCTTGGGCGGCGCTAAACTCCGGACGCTGCGACAGTGGCTCTGCAACATAGTCTCGGGAAGGAACTTGTTTTGGTGGAATATTTTCACCCCGCAAAAGAAAATGGCACGTACAATATTAAATAAAGTGTATCGCAGTGTGTATTTCGTCCACAGCAATCGTCACCAATCAGTCCCAAAACGTCCCAGTTAGAGAGTAAATGCTGTAATATATTCTTTGTAAATCTTTATAATCATTCCCCGAAAGAACCAAGCAGGCCTGCCTTAATGCATGATCCATACTTTCTTTTAAACTTGCCATTTTCAGCATGCTAGCTCGAACGTTGTTGTTGTTTGTTTTCCGTAGTGAAGGGATTTTGAGAACGGCAACGGAGAGCGGAAGGTGAGGGGCAAAGCCTGACATCAGATGTCAGGCTTCGAAATGTAGTGCCGTTAATCCAGACTAAATCCCCTTAGACCCCTATATCAAATTGCTTTCGAAGGAGGCGAGCATAGACTGTAGGCTAGAGCTGAAGATCTTTGCCCAAACCCAATGGGACCCGACGGGTTCGGTCGGGTTCGGTTTTAATTTCTACCATTTTAAACGGGCTCGGTACGGGCTAGAGCTTGCGAGGTAAATGAGCAGTCAGGTGTTGCGTTTCGATAAGCGCAAAAATGGATGCTGAGGAGGCAAAACAGAGGTTAGCCTCTGGAGGACTTATTTTATTTCTTTGTTCCAACTTCCAAGTGGCCTATAGCCTACGCTACTCATGAATAAATTATGTTAAAAAATTTATAAATGAATCACTCTTGACAAAAGGCAAAAGAGCTGTGTTTGAATAATTGAATAATGCCGGGCTGTAAACGGGTTCGGGCTTATAAAAAGCTGTTAGTCAAAATGTACTTGTCGGGCTTGGGCTGAATTCTGTTGGGCTCGGGCCTTGTCTGGCCAAACTTTTAAGGCCCGATTACAGCTCTACTGTAGGCTTGGCGATGGCCAAAACCACCGGGATTTTCCAGAGTCCATCTTTTATACAGTCTATGCTTTAAACCTACATTAACTGATGTTTGACCACTAAAAACTTGTCATATGACATATTCTCACCTAATAAAGTTGATATGGCAAACATATTAACAGTTTCTTATAATATTAACATATCTATCCATTCATTTGTAGTAGTTTTTTGGCCCCCTGGTGAATATAAGTCCAATATTCACTGTTATTTTAGCTCTGTTTTTGGTTTCCACCAAATACTTGACTCTTTAGCAGCTAAATGCTTCACTATGTTCACCCACTAGTCAGTCCATCCAGAAAAACGCGACTATGCGATTGCAGAATTCAATGCATAATCAGCCAAAGTCCGCATGTTTATGCGGGGGCCGCATTTTTTTTTAAAACGCCGCACTTTCGCCGCATAAATTGCCGATTTCCCGCAATTTCATCGCATAAAATTGCATAAATATCCCGCATATTCCATCGCATTTTTTAAGAAAACATGCCACATAATCAAGGATTTTTGCCCGCAACAATCACAAAAAAACTCTGCGTTTTTCTGGAGGGACTTGACTAGTCACTAACGTTTAGTGCTGGGCATGTAGCATCAAGTGGGAAGCTCACAGAGCCAAAAGTATAAGTTGTATCGCATAACTGAGGACATTGGCTGAAACTAGACAAAAATACCTACGTTTCATGTATAAATTGTGTTAAAGTTGTGGGTGTAGGAGCAATTCATAGAGAAGGAACTAAGATGATTCTTTCTAAGCGCCACACTCTACTGTGTGACATCACCCACTGTAAATCATTTGAAATGCAAAAAAATCCTGAAAAGATCACTAAACTCAAACAGCTTTTTCACAAAAACTGTAAAAGATATCAAAACACTGAGCATACCCTGAATACCTGTAGATTTCATGAATCGTTTAAAGTTTGAATCACGTCTGTAGGTGAAAGAATGTAGGAGGAGATACATTTTGAAGCAGAAGAGGATTTGAAGGATTTGAAGCTTCTTCTCATTGATTTCAATGTTAAAATAAAATGCTTAAAAGCTTAATATTTAAAAAAGTATAAATAGTAGAAAAAAGTTGAAGAGGTCCCATCGTCTGCTGAAAGAGCTGAAGATTTTAAAAGTTGAATGGTTTTAATAGCTGAAAGTATGCAGAAGTTAGAGAGAGCCAAAAAATGTATGGAAGAAAGCAGAAGAATAAAGAAAGAACAGAATAACAATAGTTGGGAATGCTGAATCAGCATTCCCACCAATAATATCTATTGCTTTAAGCAAGAAATATTCCTCTAGGCTCAAGAATTGGGTCAAACACTTACATGTATACGTGGGTTTCAGGGAATACTGATATAACCTGTAAACCTGATTAAAAGATCCAGTTCTATTTTCAGGAGAGGCTAACATTGTGACCGCATAAGGAGACAGCAGGCCTCGCAGCTAGGGGCCACTGAGGTGTAACCAAGCGAATCTGAACGTTGAGCCTCTGTTTGTTAAGGAGACAAAGGTCTGGTTTTCCCACTGAGGTCACAGTTGCATGGAGAAGAAAGCAGGACCCCGCCAGGTAAATAGGATGTTATTGTCCCGCAACAAAAGCATAGTCTTAACCCTGTGACCTCATCAGCTTTGGGGAATGCTTCTCTATTCTCAGTCAGTCATCAGAAGAGGGAGTCTGACTCTTTTGAAGACACTGCCCAGACACCACAGGTATTAGTTCCCTCAGGGCTCGCTGGTGCACTTGCAGAACAGGATACAAGCTTTTGCAACTTGTGGCAACATTGACGTTTGCTTTAATGGCCTTTAATGGAAGCCATTATGATACAAATAAATCCCTAAACCTTTGTAAATAGAATGCATATGCAGGGTTATGGTTTTATATGCAGACGATCACATAACATAAACAGGTCATAAACCATGATTAAATATGCAACTGGGATACCATTTCACCTTGCTATTAGATTAGAGACACATTTTGAAGGTTGCACAGAAACACTGCAGTGAGAAACTTTCAGCTGCCCATCTGCTTTCCTGTTCCTTTACTGCCCCACATTTCCTTCAAAACCCATCAAAACGACTTTAAGAAAAATGCAGTATCACTTGTTCTGTGATCACACTAATCTGAACGCTTTAGCAG
This sequence comes from Gymnocephalus cernua, assembly GCA_023631565.1. Taxonomy (NCBI): domain Eukaryota; kingdom Metazoa; phylum Chordata; class Actinopteri; order Perciformes; family Percidae; genus Gymnocephalus; species Gymnocephalus cernua. Next base: position 15,176,808 of record CM042432.1, read on the forward strand.
ATTGAGAGCTTTGAGTGCTGAAAGCAAAGGCAACTCAATCTTAGAATTTAAAAGGCTTTTTTTCCCCCTCATACAGCCTGCAGCCAAATGGCACTTGTGTTCTGACACGGCACATAAACACACACAAAAGAAGTTATTAGCGTAGATGCAAATCAAATTACTAGCAGTGTAAACTGCTATTCCTCCCTGCACTTGGGCCTGTAATTACTCTGGCTTATAGGACTATAATGAATGCTAATGACACACTACTGCAAGGCCATCAGCCTAACACTTGTGTGAGGTTGGGTGATTTTCACTTAAGTTATGAAAGCCCATTTTGGTCTGTGTAGTTTCTCCTTCGTTCCATAGCTACTCTTTGCAAGATGAAAGAGAACAAGAATTTTAGTGAAGAACACTTGCCTGGAATATGTTTCAAGAGCATATCATTTAAAAATTACAGGCCATAATTGGATGCATTCAACCATATCATATATAAAGCATATTTTTGCATTTCAAAAGGGATTACAAATTCAACTACACAATAAGTCCTCGTGGAAATGACAACAGCTGCACATGCCTCAGAACAAGAATCTGTCAGTGTTCCTCACTGAATCTAATTTTATTGAGCCAATATCCATGTTTGCTGTTGGGAAATCAATGTACAAACACATTCCAATACTTTACCTACACAATACAGATTGGCCTTGAAAGTTAGGAATGTTGTACGTAAAACAAAAATATCATCAGGATGCTTTGGTCTTTGAATGCTTGACACTGACAATTATTAAAAACAAAATGAATTGTATTGTTAAAGGTACTAAATGTAAACTTTTACATGTTTCTGAAACTGTGTAATGTTCCATCTGATGATCATGAATGACCTCTAACAGCAAACGGGACCAACAGTGAAAAGAACGCTATTTTTATATAGTTTTTAGTAAAGCCTCTGCCCGGGTTTGATTTTTTCCGCAAAGTCACAAAATGATTTACGACAGGTAGATGACGCTACAGAGCACACAATCTGACAGGTCACCGATTTCGGTGTAACACCGGAAAAGCTTCTGTTAGTAAGTATGCAGGTAAAAGGTAGCAGGAGATTTTTTATATAGGCCTAACTGTTTTCTAATTTGTATCTTTTATCTTCTAATTAAGTTATCTGCTGTAGTTATGGCTGATACTGGGGCAGGGCCATCACAGAAAAAGGAAATTAAACGTAGAACATCTAAAGACTAAAAGGGAAAGGGAAAGACAACGGTCGAAACCAAGTCAATCTTGGTCGGGCTTTTAACAGATGGAGACAATTACGGAATTGTAAATGATTCAAAAATTTCCCCGAATTGTCCCTAAGCTATGTAATATGTCTATTTCATTCATAAAATAACTTTACAATGTGCAATGTTTTTGTACGTCAGTAGCCAACAATAATTAATAATAAATGACGTCCCCCTTCCAATTAGTGCAGACGTTTTATGCATTTCAGTCCGTGTTTGTGTTGGCCTACTATTTTCTTTTCCCTTGTCTCCCTGTACTTGTGTAAAGCGTCCTTGGGTTTCATGAAATGCATTATATAAGTCAAAGTTATTATCACGTTGGTTGCTTCAACAATCTCTTAATGCTTAATTGGCTCGTGACACAATGACAGTGATACCCGGTTTAGCTCACACTACATCCAAAGTTACCATATGCAACACTTGAAATGCAACGATGCATCTGTAACTTATTCTCTTACTGTAAAAGAATGATTTTCTGTCTGAGCAAAACATTCATCTCCCATAACATATGACCTCCCGGTAATGCTAACTCAGTAATCAGGTGTGGTAAAAACACTACCGGTTTTGTCCAAAGCGGCCGCTAGAATCGACACAAACTGAGATATAACCACTTTAAATTGACAAATTTGGCAATGTATATAAAGCCAATGGCAACAACTAGTCAGTATGTTGAATTAAATGTGTGAAAGTGCAGGATGGATAAATATATAATTTGCAGTCATTCAGACATGGATTTGTGTTAAGAATGACTACTTATTTGAATAAAGAAGAAGTGCGCGATCATGGAAGGCTTGTATCATGTGGACGTGCCAGTGTTGTCATTAATTAGAATTCCTCATAGGGGAGACACAAACTACGCACTATAGCTTTAAAGGCAGGGTGGGTAATGTTAAAAAGCTAACAATATTTGAAAGTAGCATCTCCTCGGGGCTTCGTCTTCCCTTCCCCCCGCCCTTGGGGCTCCATCTAACCCATTAACTATGGTCTAACCCCTCCCCCCGCCCTTGGGGCTCCGCCCACACACAGATGGGCACAAGCAGCGCTATGTCGCTGCTTCACAGCAGAGCAGAGAAAGGACTGACATTTTACTTCATGTCTCATTCACCGGTAGACAAACACCTAATATAATCATACCATACCAGTAGACCTGCAATAACTCCAGCGGCGACGATGCGCATTGAGCTCTGGCTTATACTAGAGAGGGGGTAGAGTACATGCAGCGGGGCAAGGAGGAGGCAGTTTTTTGCTTCTTTTACAGAGCCTATAAGGTATTTATTAGCAATATAAGCAATACATGTGATCCCTGAAGTTATGGCAGTCTAAGCTGATTTCTTAAAAAAAATAAAATAAAAAATAAAAAATTCACAATTCACAAGAAAGCGCCAAAGATAAGAACACATTCTGAAAAACAAGCATATTACCGCAGCAAAGAAATCTGTTTTCAGACTGTTAATCATGTTGTGACCTCTTAGATTTATCTTTGACTCTTAAGAAATGTAATTCATTGTGTTGTTAAACACAAAGTTGTAAAGCCTTTAGTGAGCCACAATAGTGGGACTCTGTGTTAGTTAATGTACTACTACTGTATTAGCTACTGTATTAAATTCTTTATTCAAAAAAGCATATTTAACATCTAAGAAGTTGAAAAATGCATAGACATATCCAAGGTCTAAGAAGAAGCCGTGTTCTTATTCAGCATGTCTCTATGCCCAAACAGCACATTAGTTTATCTTATACGCAGATTTAAAACACAGATCCTCATGCCATCACCTTGCTCTGTTGAGAATATGCCTATTGAATGATATTGTAGATTTACTGGTATATCTGCCACAACCTGGATTTTTTTCCTCACAAACAGAAGAGCGAACTGAAGCTCGCCCTCGGCCGCCTGAATAAGGAATTTCTGATGACCTGAGCTATAGGTCATCAGTTCAGAGGAAATGCTGCGGTAGAAGGAATCCTTGACATCTAAAATCTGTGTGGATGACCAGGAGATAAGGACTGGGAGGAAGTGGAGAGGACAAGGAGCAAGCATGCATTTTGTTTGCTCGTGGCATAAGCATCGGGACCGGCAAGAACTGGGAGCTTTCCAGTACTATGCTGCTGCTAGGAAGGATGAACAAGAGCGTGTGGGGGGGGGCACATTATAACTGGGGGGGTCTGGGGGTCCTCCTGAGTAGGGTTGCAAAGGGGCGGACATTTTCCGGTAAATTTCCAGAAACTTTCCATGGAAAGTTTAGCTGGGGAATTTTGGAAACATTCCAATTTGGAAACTTTCATGTGAATTAATGGAAATTATGGGAATTTGCATGGGATGTAGTCCTTGGACTCAAATACAGTACTGTCTTCAATCAGCTTCAATCTGCTGTAGAATGTTGGATTCCAGAAATGATTTGTTCAGTGGGTGGGGCCTCAATAGCAGTAGGCTAAGTAGTAGTAGTTTCCAACTTTGAAACTTCCCTGAATTTTGCAACCCTACTCCTGAGTGATGTAGTCTAGTTTTTTGTAGTGTTTATACTGTGATTTTTCCCTCCCAGCTTCATAGTTCCATCCCAGAGTGACTCCCCATACGTATTTTGTAATGTTACAGCGTATAGCATCACCTTCTTCTGGCTCATTTCCTCTAGTTTCTGGCTTAGCAAAACACTGAAAGAGTGTAGTTTGAGTTTGATTTCATTTTACATATCATATAGTCTAAAGTGATTCACATTAGTTTACTTTCAATTTGCTCAGAGAATAACTGCCAAGCAACTGTGTTGCTGTTCCTGCGTGACTCAGACGCAACACAGACTGGGTGAATTTATGAAGTGTAAAAGTTCTGTCACAAAACAATCATGGTTACGTATCCTCACGCTTTTGTAAGTGGGTATACTGAAATCCTTGACCTTTCCTAGTGGGTATACGCCGTACACCTGCATATCAAGTAGACAACACCACTGGTCCTCCCCATAACTGTTTGAGCATTAAACACTTCATTTTCCGACATTGTGGTGAAGTTTTATGCAACAATTTGTGCCTCTTCTGCATCAATTTGGAAAGGCCTAATTTACGTAAAGGAAATTATTATTATTAATTATTCTTCTGTATTTTTTTATTTTTATTTCTATATTTTAAAAGGGACTACGCAGATTAATCAACATGAGCACAAAGTCCAACATTTAGCCATGCAGGCTAATGCAGCCATGCAGGCTAATTTTCATCTGCAGTCCCTAGTAGGTTGATGGCTTAAAACATTAGATAAGCTACAGCAATACAACACATAAAACAAGAACACATAAACATAGACAATTGTTCACTTCACTGTTGTAGTGAACGGTTATCTGTACCTCTTTTGGGGTTGTCTTTCATATTTTTTTAAGGCGTACAAATCTACCTCTTCTAAATATTGAGGGGGACATATACGTACCCTGCATACACCTCGAAATCTACGCCTATGGGGATGAAGGTTTGAGGAGTCTCCATCATGTACATGCATATTCTCAGCTGTTAAAGATAAAGCTTTATAAAAGATGCTGTCTACAGAGCCTTAATAATGGCCTAAGACACCCTGACAATTACAAAGCTTGTATCCCACCGCAAAAAGATAAGCTGAAAGAAAAAGACATGGATAAAAAGTAATAAATAACTCTATAACCAAAGACCTCATTTTATTGTTACCTGTTATTTCTCACATAGGACACAATATGCCTAATATCTGATTTTGTAATTCGATTTGTTGTATTGTTGCTAATTACCACACAACCATATAGGTCGTTTGTTTCTACCCTCCAATAGTAGCTTTTTGTAAATTAGCGCCCGGTCACCTTTTTATTTATTTTTTTTAAACGTCATTAACGTTATGAAGCAGTCACAGTCGAGTTTAGCCACAAAAACTACTTGGTTAGGTTTAGGCAACAAAACTACTTGGTTGACTTAAGAAAAAGATTGTGGTTTGGGTTAAAATCAGTACATTACTTCACTTCAGTGCGTACGTACGCGCATAATGCAACGTGACGCAGAATGTGACGTAGTTCCGTTTGTTACGTAAAGCTAAAATAACTTGCTGTTAACTTTTATTTTACACAAACCCTGTCTCCTGGGTGAAAGTCCTGTGTCTATGTGACCCACCCACTACCCACCACCCCTTTGCTTTCTTGCTGAGTTAGATGAGAAGATTCAATCCACTCTCATGTCTGTATGCTAAATATGAAGCTATGGCAAACAGCTGGTTAGCTTAGCTTAGCATTAAGACAGGAAACAGGGGGGAAATAGCTAGCCTGGCTTGAAAGCAATACTTGAGTAAAAGTACAATTGATATTTAGTGTACCTAAGTATCAAAAGTAATTATCTTATATTATGTACTCATGATATTAGAAATAAAAGTGAAAGTAAGAAAAACTTTGATTATGAACTTTATTGTGCCTTCCTTATAGTAAACATCAAACTCAAAGTCTGACTTTAAGAAAGAGAAAAACAGAAACAGAATTATTTTTTTTTGTGAGAAAGAATCTTTCACTCCAACGTACGAAAACATTTCTTGCAAATACTGCAACAGGTGTGTAACGTTATCTTCATCACCCCATTCACTACTGTGGTGGGGGTGTTCATCGTCTCTTACGTTGGCAGCAGAGCCTGCAGCCGGTGTTTCCATGACGCTATCCATTATTACGCTTCCTCCTCGTCTTCCTTAGTTTTCGCACTTGACAACAAATAGGCATTATGTCACCAACTGGAATGGAGCATGCATTAACTTGCAATCGCAATGATTTGACAAACTGTTTTTCTGCAGTCTAACAAATTTCTTCCGATGTTATTTTCTAATAACGAGTAACGAAGATGCTTAGGGGAAATGTAGTGGAGTAAAAATATACATTTTGTGTAGGAAATGTAGTGGAGTAAAAGAAAAGAAATATAAATGACGAAGTTAAGTACAGATACGTGAAAATTCTACTTAAGTGCAGTAAGTACATTACAACACACAACACTGACTCCGAATAATTGTGTCCACAATCTTAAAAGCTACATATCAGATTTCATGGTAAGTTCTCAAACTCAGGTTTCCTGGTTTATTGTTGGTTAAAAGGTTTTCTTAACAGAGCTTTGGAATCTGAGATGGTGCTATAGGCTAAAACCATGCAAAGTAGGTTGGCTTGTTCTTGTATTTCTGCACACATTAGCTGCAGGTGGACAACATACAGTGTGAAGTGGTTTCTGCTATGTGGATTTTACAGCAGAGATTCATGGTGGATATTGCCAACCGTCTACTGACACTTTAAAGGATTTCCTCTCTTTATTAAGTGACCATTTGAATGCAATAACCTACATTACATTTTAGAATCATGTTCAAGCATATTTGTGATCCCAAAAAGATGATTAATGATTGAGTTACTGCTACTATGTCCAGTATAGTGGGGCTATAAGGTTATCATAGGGTTAAGTTATATATATATATATATATATATATATATATATATATATATAATATAAGTAGGAATGTTTAAATGATGATGTGGCATGCTGCCTCTCTCTAACTACATTAACTACTATTTAAACTATGCATGCTAATACAAAATGAACCATGATTCTGAAGCTGCATTTCAAAAACTAAGTTTGGTGAAGAAATGTTATAATTTCAAACCGAACTGCATGTTCTATTGTTTTAAAAAAATAATCGAAAACTTAGTAGGGGTGTCACGATTCTCAAACTCCATGACTCAATTTGACTTTCAATTTAGGATTCGATTCAATTATTGATTCAAACATTTTTATTCAACAAGGATAGCAATGCAACAATTACAGCAAATAGATGGCAGAAGGGTACTTTGCAACAACAGTTTCTCAGAGGTTTTTTTTTTAGAAGTGCGATTGAATGCACCATTAGTTTAACAAGGTGCACCTGAAGGCACTATGGAGTCCAGTCGGAGCCAACATGCTTTACCGTTGTATTTTGTTTAGCAGGAGGCAGCAGAAAGATTTTCTAGTTCTGTTGTTTCTCTACCATCTCCGACTCTGGCAGTGGCCATGGTGTCTGGAATAGCTAACATTACACTGTGTCTTTAGCTGCATGCTACCAGCAGGTAAGCTGTGTGTCCGTTGTTGTTTTTTCTTTGGACGCAAGTATGCGAAAGTATAAAAAGAAAGAAATACTGTAGGAATCACTGACCTTGCTTCTGGTTTTGATAGTTGGAATCATAATCTGATCAATTTTCAATTTCAAATCGAAATTGTAACACCCCTAGTTTCAAGTAAATTCATCCATGGACCAGCTAGACATTGTGGTGATGCTTCCAGGCTATGGATTCAGTGGATAAATGATAACAGCTAACATACCCTGCTCGTGTCCATTCAAACTTGATGTATGGCATGTCACAAAACATGTCAGGCTCTTGTGCACCCAAAATTGAATTTTGGACTACGTTGTACATCTGTCTTGGTAAAATTTAGTTTTGAACCTTTTGCTCATACATAATCATAATAAAGATCCATTAATGTTTGGGTAACATACAGTTATGTTCATGCATGTTGTCTAAATCTCCAGCAGTTTGTGGGTTTTTGTCTGAACCACAGCAAAGATGTTTGATTTGAAGGGTAATTGTGTTGTTTAATTGAGTATTTGAAAAGCTGGCCCATGAAGGCCAGTAACTTCCTGTGTACCTCTATTAACCTAGTGAACAATGGAATCGTTTAGCACATGGAGTTAATTTGGTTTCAGTTTCTAGTCCTTGGTCAGGTGGTTATAAAGACAGAGAAAATACTCATTAAAAAGACATATCAAGGTAAAAAATAACAAAAAAACAAAAACAGCAGGATAAACAAAAAAGTACGAAATAATTGACATCAAGAAGTCAACATAATTTCTGTCCTTTTTGGATTGTGCCTGAGCCAAAATGTTGTTTTTGCACTTTTACTTTTTTAATATGATGAATGTTCCATTCATTTTTGAAAAGACAATTTCAGCGTGGTTTAAGTGATAATACAACATTTAGCACATTTACCAAACAGCCAAGGCCGGTAGCATCAGCACATCTCCTCTATCACTGCTGAGGCAAAGGATGTTTTTTTCAGACCTTGGTGGACAAAGCATTCGGAGTAAATCTCAGATCAAACAACATGCTGAAAAGTTGGATCTCAAAATAAATAGCCACCGTCAAAGGGGTAGAAAAAGGAAGAGAAGATTGTCTTAAATGAAAGACACCCCGTTGAAATCCTATTGAGCTATTTTCAGTCTGCCAACCCTCCCACCCCCCCCCCCCCCCCCCTAAAAAAAGAAAAGGGAGGGAAAAGAGTGCACTGGTAAAGGTCAGCGTGAACCCAGATCATAGAACCTGAAACATGGCACAAAGATAAATGGCACAGTGAGAAATATATCAATTACGCCTTGACATTTTCCTGAGAGACAAAAGAGGCCGGTATAATACGATGGTGTGGTGCTGTGGCTACTGCAGCCTCTTCAAAAGTCACCAACACTTTTGGCTGGGTTGCAGAGTTAAATCCCTGCTGTATATTAAAAAAGTGCAAAGCAAGACATAAAAAGAAAAAATGAATAGGAAGTTTTTCCTCGCACTTGTAAGTCAAGGCTGAAGACCATTCTTTTTGATGCTGCCTTTTTTGTTCATTTCATACACTGCACTAATCTGGCTATCACCAGACCAAGCTCAATAGATTTAAGATTGAGCATTGGTCTGGGGAGTCTGCTCTGTATTTTCTCTGCACAAGAGGCGTGACCAACGGGCATAGTTCAAATGACTCTGTACGCAATTGGATAGTCCTTCGACCAATCAGACCAACGATCCAGGTGATGTAGCAGCGACAGCGGCATCAACGGATTGCTGCCATGGAGTGCTGCGCTTTGGTGGGGCTTGTTGAATGTAAACAAAAAGCTGCTTGGTCGCTTCTCTATCATCATCGTGTTAAACCCGCCAATAGTGCGCAAGGTGGATAAGCCAGTTTGTGATTGGTTCCCGCAAAATTGTGAACGGAAGCAGGAGAGATAAACGTGCAGGTTTCCAGACCAAGCTGCAGGGTGAAATCAAATCGCCGGCAGAGTGGGCGGGGTTTACCCAGTCTAACACTGCACTGTAACTTTTATTCTTGTATTTCATATCTGTCTTATTCAATTTTAGCTGTTTTTAAATTTTTGTTTGTTTTTAACGGCTATTTAAGGTTTTATGTAAAGCACTTTGAATTGCCTTGTTGCTGAAATGTGCTATACAAATTAAGCTGCCTTGCCTTGCCTCGCCACTGCCACACCAAATGCTTGGAGGGAATTGTTGGGTCTCTGTAAATTATTGTGTGTATTTGACATTATAAATAAAATTGAATTAAATAGCTTCATACTCTCAATTATCGCAATTTCCAATATGTGTAAAATATTGCAGTACCAAAGGATGAACTTTTGCCATAAACTTAAATGTTGTATCAAACCTGGCTGTGAATTCAGATTATTTGGCCTATTTCATTTCAAAGAGGAAGTTTGAGCCTCAGCTTTATGCACAGAGAATCTCTAATATTTTCTTTTCAGTGATTACATTCTCATGGTGGCCCTGCAAGTTGCTCTACCCCCGACCCCTGAAGCCTGAGTCCCTGCAAGTTCAGACTAAATGCTTGTCATATGGCCAGGGAGCTGCTCACATTAGGCAGCAGGGCGAAGACCAGTGCTACATGTGAACGTGAGTGATCACTGTCTCTTATACAAAAATACCTACACAGTAAGTGTTTGATTGCTTCTTGCAATGTTTCTGGTTTACATGACAATGTAATGACAGTTACATTGTAACAAAAATATATTTTTCTCCATTTTATTTACTTAAGAATTAATTGATTGTCTTGCGACTGCAATCCAGGTACAGTAAGCCTTTAATAAATCTGTGGTGTAAAAAGTAAGAGCCTGAACATGAGACCAATTCAATTCAAATCAATTCAATTTTGTTTATAGTATCAAATCATAAATCATCAAATCAATCTCAAGACACTTTACAGATAGAGTAGGTCTAGACCACACTCTATAATTTACAAAGAAAAAAAATTCCAATAAGTCCCCCAAGAGCAAGCATTTAGCAACAGCAACGGGGAAAAAACTTCCTTTTGGGCAGAAACCTCGGACAGACCCAGGCTCTTGGTGGGCGGTGTCTAACCCCTAACTGTGGCAAATATTTTCATACATTTTTCACCCCACCTTTATCCCCAAAGAAAGGATATTATTCATGTGCAGTGATAAATGTATGTTAACACTGAATGAGTATTGTTGTGTTTATTGTTATATGTGTATCATTAGTCTTGTGAAGAACCAAACCTATAGAGGGTTTGTGGTATATAACACTTGTGTTTTTATATGGTACCCTTAAAATTGCATGTGGCCCCAGCCTGGCCCCTCTATTCCCCACCACACACCTGCTCGACCAATCGCGAGTCAATCACAGCTGTCAATCATGATGTTTCATTCTGTTTTTATAGCATGAAATAACTAATAAAAACCAAACTTATCAGAAAAATAATCACTTGAACAAACATCCATCCATCCATCCATCCATCGTCGTCCGCTTATCCGTGGTCGGGTCGCGGGGGGAGCAGCTCCAGCAGGGAACCCCAAACCTCCCTTTCCCGAGCCACATTAACCAGCTCTGACTGGGGGATCCCGAGGCGTTCCCATGCCAGGTTGGAGATGTAATCCCTCCACCTAGTCCTGGGTCTTCCCCGAGGCCTCCTCCCAGCTTGACGTGCCTGGAACACCTCCCTAGGGAGGCGCCCAGGGGGCATCCTTACCAGATGCCCGAACCACCTCAACTGGCTCCTTTCGACGTGAAGGAGCAGCGACTCTACTCCGAGCTCCTCACGGATGACTGAGCTTCTCACCCTATCTCTAAGGGAGACGCCAGCCACCCTCCTGAGGAAACCCATTTCGGCCGCTTGTACCCTGGATCTCGTTCTTTCGGTCATGACCCAACCTTCATGACCATAGGTGAGGGTAGGAACGAAAACTGACCGGTAGATCGAGAGCTTTACCTTCTGGCTCAGCTCTCTTTTCGTCACAACGGTGCGATAAACAGAATGTAATACCGCCCACGCTGCGCCGATTCTCCGACCAATCTCCAGCTCCATTGTCCCCTCACTCGCGAACAAGACCCCAAGGTACTTAAACTCCTTCACTTGGGGTAAGGACTCATTCCCTACCCGGAGAAGGCACTCCATCGGTTTCCTGCTGAGAACCATGGCCTCAGATTTAGAGGTGCTGATCCTCATCCCAGCCGCTTCACACTCGGCTGCAAACCAATCCAGTGAGTGCTGAAGGTCACAGGCCGATGATGCCATCAGGACCACATCATCTGCAAAGAGCAGCGATGAGATCCCCAGCCCACCAAACTGCAACCCCTCCATACCACGACTACGCCTCGATATCCTATCCATAAATACTACGAACAGGATTGGTGACAAAGCGCAGCCCTGGCGGAGGCCAACCCTCACCTGGAACGTGTCTGACTTACTGCCGAGAACCCGGACACAGCTCTCGCTTTGGTCATACAGAGATTGGATGGCCCTGAGAAGGGACCCCCTCACCCCATACTCCCGCAGCACCTCCCACAAAGTCTCCCGGGGGACCCGGTCATATGCCTTTTCCAGATCCACAAAACACATGTAGACTGGATGGGCATACTCCCAGGCTCCCTCCAGGATCCTTGCTAGAGTAAAGAGCTGATCCGTTGTTCCACGCCCAGGACGGAATCCGCATTGTTCCTCTTCAACCTGAGGTTCGACTATCGGCCGAACCCTCCTTTCCAGCACCTTGGAGTAGACTTTACCAGGGAGGCTGAGAAGTGTGATACCCCTGTAATTGGTACACACCCTCTGGTCCCCCTTTTTGAAGAGGGGAACCACCACCCCGGTCTGCCACTCCTTAGGCACTGTCCCAGACTTCCACGCAATGTTGAGTAGGCGTGTCAACCAAGACAGCCCCTCCACACCCAGAGCTTTCAGCATTTCTGGACGGATCTCATCAATCCCTGGGGCTTTGCCACTGTGGAGTTGTTTGACTACCTCAGTGACCTCCACCAGGGAAATTGACGACAGTCCCCCGTCATCCTCCAGCTCTGCCTCTAACAAAGAGAGCGCATCAGCTGGATTTAGGAGTTCCTCAAAGTGCTCCTTCCACCGCCCTATTACCTCCTCAGTTGAGGTCAACAACGTCCCATCCTTACTGTACACAGCTTGGATGGTTCCCCGCTTCCCCCTTCTGAGGTGGCGGACGGTTTTCCAGAAGCGCCTTGGTGCCGACCGAAAGTCCTTCTCCATGTCTTCTCCGAACTTCTCCCACACCCGCTGCTTTGCCTCTTTCACGGCAGAGGCTGCTGTCCTTCGGGCCCTTCGGTACTTTGCAACTGCCTCCGGAGTCCTCTGGGATAACATATCCCGGAAAGACTCCTTCTTCAGTCGGACGGCTTCCCTGACCACCGGTGTCCACCACGGTGTTCGAGGGTTACCGCCCCTTGAGGCACCTAAGACCCTAAGACCACAGCTCCCTGCCGCAGCTTCAGCAATGGAAACTTTGAACATTGTCCACTCAGGTTCAATGCCCCCAGCCTCCACAGGGATGCACGAAAAGCTCCGCCGGAGGTGTGAGTTGAAGGTCTGTCGGACAGGAGCTTCCTCCAGACGTTCCCAATTTACCCGCACCACCCGTTTGGGTTTACCAGGTCTGTCCAGAGTCTTCCCCCACCCCCTGACCCAACTCACCACCAGATGGTGATCAGTTGACAGCTCCGCCCCTCTCTTCACCCGAGTGTCCAAAACATACGGCCTCAGATCAGATGAAACGATTATAAAATCGATCATTGACCTTCGGCCTAGGGTGCTCTGGTACCAAGTACACTTATGAGCATCCCTATGTTCGAACATGGTGTTTGTTATAGACAATCCATGACTAGCACAGAAGTCCAATAACAGACAACCACTCTGGTTTAGATCAGGGAGGCCGTTCCTCCCAATCACGCCTCTCCATGTATCTCCGTCATTGCCCACATGTGCGTTGAAGTCCCCCAGCAGAACTATGGAGTCCCCCTCCGGAGCCCCATACAGGACTCCATTCAAGGTCTCCAAAAAGGCCGAATACTCTGAACTCTTGTTTGGTGCATATGCACAAACAACAGTCAGAGTTTTCCCCCCAACAACCCGCAGGCGTAGGGAGGCGACCCTCTGGTCCACCGGGGTAAACTCCAACGTTGCAGCGCTCAGCCGGGGACTTGTGAGTATCCCCACACCCGCCTGGCGCCTCACACCCTGGGCAACTCCGGAGAAGAAAAGAGTCCAACCCCTCTCCAGGAGTACGGTTCCAGAACCGAGACTATGCGTAGAGGTAAGCCCCACCAGATCCAAATGGTAGCGCTCCACCTCACGCACAAGTTCCGGCTCCTTTCCCCACAGCGAGGTGACATTCCATGTCCCCAGAGCAAGCCTCTGCTGCCCGGGTCTGGTCCGTCGAGGCCCCTGACCTTCACCGCCACCCGTGTGGCAGCGCACCCGACCCCAGCGGTTCCTCCCACAGGTGGTGGGCCCATGGGCTGGAGAGATAGGTGCCACGTAGCTTTTTCGGGCTGTGCCCGGCCGGGCTCCGTGGCAAACCCGGCCACCAGACGCTCGCTGACGAGCCCTCCCTCTGGGCCTGGCTCCAGACGGGGGCCCCGGGCTTCCTCCGGGCAGGGTCACTCTATCCCTTCCTCGTTTTTTCATAGGGTTTTTTGAACCATTCTTCGTCTGGCCCCTCACCTGAGACCACTTTGCCATGGGAGACCCTACCAGGAGCACAAAGCTCCAGACAACACAGCCCTCAGGTTCATAGGGACACCCAAACCTCTCCACCACGATAAGGTGATGGTTCCCGGAGAGGTGAACAAACATCAGCGTGATAAAAACTGCCTAAAATGACGGAAACCATTTTTTTTGGGAAAAATGTATTTTATGTGTACTTTGATTTTTTTGTTTGGCCCATGTCCTCTCCGCTAACATGGAGGGGGCGGGAGTTATGACCTATACTGCAGCCAGCCTCCAGGGGGCAATCCAGATGTTTTGGCTTCACTTATATCATCGACCCCAGCTACAAAGTGCTCCACATAAGAGGTACAGTCATGAGACAGAAGTTGATTGTACAAATAAATGTGCATGTTTTTAAATAAACTATGTGAACTTATTATCCTATTAGTAGTCTTGCCAGACCTTCCTCCACAGCGCTGCGGAGGAGCGTCTGGCTAGTCCACACAACATTCCTGCATAGGAGAAAAACATGCTCTGGTTTTTTGGCATTTCTTTAAACCAATCACAATCGTCTTGGGCGGACGCAGCAACGGTGCCTCTGCAAAATTGCTAAGTAGGGAGGCAAGCTCTTGAATTAAAATGGCAGTTGAGTGTGTGATGAGAATTTTACTCCAAAAAAAAAGATAAACATCAGAGGATGTTTCCTGAATCAACCGGAGTTTAGAATACCAACACAAAGAAAGCGGAAGGTGAGGGACATCTGGGCAAAAATGTGGGACATCCAACGTAACCTCTGGTGGCATTTGAACTATGCCTTAAATGAAACGTCGTCCATATAGGCTATCCTATTGGTGACCAAGCTAACAAGCTTGACAACTGAAAGTTGCTAGAACTAGCATATTGCTGGCTGGCTAGCATGTTTCGTACACACTTTCCACCAACACAAGTTCCTTCCCAAGGCTATTTTGCAGCGGCACCGCTGCTGCGTCCGGCGCTTAGCACCAACCAAGACGATTGTGATTGGTTTAAAGAGATGCCAATAAACCAGAGCACGTTTTTCTCCCATCTCAGAATGCTGTGTGGACTAGCCAGACCCTCCTCCGCAGTGCTGTGGAGGAAGGTGTGTCAATGGCATTAGGCCTACTAGTAGCTTTAGGAAATAATACAGTACTACCAGATCACAGCGGATCTTCCTTTTAACAACACGAAGAAGAAAAAGCATTTCTACCTGGTTTCCATCCTGTTTTTATCACATGTGGGGTTCCACAGTCTATGGCAGTTATTTTACCATTGTCCCTTGAAGCACTCTTTTTTTGAGGGTCACTCCAAACTGAGGTTGACTCCAAAACAAGGGGAGGGAGAAGTGAGCGTACAAAATGTTTCTGGAAAGTGCTGTGGCAGCTGCGACAGATAAGTACATTTAATAGGTTTTCAATTTCTGTTTGCATGCTTTTTGGGTTTACATGCATTACACAGATTCTTCAAATGCATGTATACTGCATATTTTTGTTCATTCATTTGTCACTCACAAAATCTAAGTCACTATTGATCTCGTTTTGACAGAACATGCTGTAATAATGGATCTCACCAATACAAATGACACACTGGATTTGTCATGTGATCAGCCCAGATGAGTTCTGCTTTATTGAAAAGGAGAACATCTTCAAAAATAACATTTTCAAAAATAAAAGAAGGACACTTTTCGTGGTTATGTAATACTAAGAGTACATTTTTCTACTGAGGTAGAATCGGAAAGTCTAAACTAAATTAAAAGCGAGGGAGAAATGTGAATATTCGGTGGAATCAGATTCTCTGAGTCATGTAGTGGATACAGGGCTACAGTGTATTTCCCGTAACTGACATGTAAGGGAACTGCTACACTACAACAAGGAGCGTATGAATTCATAGTATTTATTATGACACGTGTGCTATAAGCTTTGAAGGTTGGGATATGATGATTTAGCCTCTAAAAACAATGCAACAATTGAGACAATGTGAAATTACCCAAGCATATTGTGTGAAGCTCACTATCATGTCAGGTACTGTGAGTGCACCTGAATGTTACATTATTCAACAGTACGCCAAATCAAGCCTCTCTACAAGGCTGATATCTTATTCATCAGCTCTGCGCTTCCTCAAGTATTTGCTGGCATAATTGGTTGGCATAATCAACACTGTACTGCTTTGTGGTGATAACAATGTTGTACAGTGAACATGATTTTGTGTTTCTATAGATTGAATAGAGAGTAAAGGGGCACCTCTCATTCAGACTCTTGATTCCCGAGCCAAGGTTAAAGCAATACAGCGAACCAAAAGCAACTACTATTAGTTATAGTCATACTTCTATCTTTATTGGTACTATAAGTGCCCCTGTTCACCCTACCAATTGCTAAAGTTATTATGAATTATGTTTCTCCATATCTGTATATCTGTGTCTCTGTGTCCCAACTGGCAGCAGCAGATGGCCGCCCACCAAGAGCCAGGATCTGTCCGAACTTTCTGCCTGTAAAAAGGAAGTTTTTCTCCGCCACTGTCGCACCAAATGCTTGCTCTTGGGGGGGAAATTGGGGGAAATTGTTAAGTCTAAATTATAGAGTGCGGTCTAGACCTACTCTATCTGTAAAGTGTCCTGAGATAACTCCTGTTGTGATTTGACACTATAAATAAAATTGAATTGAATTGGGTTAGGGGTTAACCCATTACTAAACTAATCAATAGCTGTAGCCCTGATATATACATATATAGCTTAACAGCAGCACAAGTCGAGAAGAGTCACACAGTCAGTGGAGTGGCTCAGGAATGCTACAGTATCCATCTTATGCTTTGCTAACATTAGCTAACATTAAAACCCCTGAGTGTACTGAAAGAGCGAATGTGCATTTTAACTGCTCATTAATTCAACGTTTCACTTATAAGAGGAGGGGCGTGTTATTTCTTCTGTCAAATGTTACGGTCTCGCTTTACAGTAAATGCAGACACTTGGAATCTAGCGGGAAGCTGCATGTAATAATAATGAATCAGAACTGATACATTAAAAGGTCTCACTTCAATAAGAGGTTTGAGTGCTGTAATACTTGAGATTGTGATTACCCTGATCATTTTTCCCTCTTCTAAATGTGCTCCCATTTTAAAAATCTACAATTGTGTTTGGATTATTGTGTCAAACAAGTAGCTGAAACTTGGATTAAATAACTTTTTCTAATCGAGAAATGAAATATATGCTAGTCAACTACCCCACATCCCTTCAAGAAATGGAGATTAATTTGAAGGTAATCATAAGTGTGAAAATTGCTGTTATCTTCTCACTATTCCTTTGACTGCTAACGGCCTGTCTGGCTCTGAAGTCGTCCCGGTAATAAATATTCATATACCTTTCAGGGTCTTTGTTATGTTGACTACCTTCCATCAGTCTGATCTGTTGTGGCACGAGAAACACAAATGGTGCAAATAAATTAAGAAAAAAAAATCTAAGTAAATATATAAATAATAATGACAATGAGTGAAAGGGGTTTTGGGGGGGGGGGGGAATTTGGAACATCAAAGGCTCCTCTATCTTTGCAGCATGTAAACAGTGCGTGCCTTCAGTGAGTGGAAGAGCCCTCTTTTTTTAATGATTCCATGGAAGATTGCCACATCGACAAGCATCCTGTAATAAATAAAATTAACAAACATTTCTGTAGGGTCTTTTCAAAGGGAAAGAGAGCCCAATGTTTTTTTTCAGATAAGTGGTCTATACATCCCCTGCTCCTTCCTGATTAGTCTAATCCAGTGAGAAGTGCGTGCAAGGTTTTGATTGAGTCAGCCGTCGAGGACCCCGAGGGGAACCCTCCTGATAAGTGCCTTTACCTTTCACCTCCAGAACCCCACGCACGTCGCTTCGCCATATCCCACTCCCTCTAATCTCATTTGGCCCAGGAAGACATGCTCAGGCACAAGAAGCTACGATTAGCATCCTCTTTACCAAGGGATTCCATTGGCTTGGACTGCCAGTGCTGCCCTCACCCTGAGTCGCTGAAGGCACTGAATCAGCTCGCTAGTTCTGTGTGGCTTGTGTGTGTGTGTGTGTGTGTGTGTGTGTGTGTGTGTGTGTGTGTGTGTGTGTGTGTGTGTGTGTGTGTGTGTGTGTGTGTGTGTGTGTGTGTGTGTGTGTGTGTGTGTGTGTGTGTGTGTGTGTGTGTGTGTGTGTGTGTGTGTGTGTGTGTGTGCTCCTGCATCCGCCCTTCATAAATGTGTGCGTTTGACAACTTGATATCACAAGGTGTTTCATCTATTTATCTTCTTTGTAGTATATCAGCTTAAATGTTCTTGATTGGCAGTTTTGCCAAACATGCACTGCTTTATTTTGTTATACGACTGCAATACCAAGGCCGTATCCAAGATCCAGTAAGTCTTCCAAACCATACGCGGATATGGGTTAATTAATGCGTCCCACAGGTGCGTTTTCCGTGTCCTCATATCTAAACCAGAGAACGTCAGTCATGTTTTTTTAATGTAAAGATCGCTGTTTTAAACACGTTGTTAACGTTGTGAAACGGTCGCAGTTTGGTTATGTTTAGGCACCAAAACTACTTATTTGAGTTCAGAACATGTTAACTTCCGGTTACGCATGTTCATAAAGTTCATTTATTTTCAACCCGGACTCAAACCCTGGTCTCCTGGATGAAAGTCAGGTGTTAGATTCATACTTTGTCACCTTACTTTCTGCTTTGCTCCCGTCATAATTACTACGGCCACTAGATGGCACCTCCCCTAGAAAGCGTTTTTTCTCCCAGCATTTGTTTTTAATAAGTTAATATTATTTAAAATGTCATACTGAGATCATGAGTTCAAATTCCCTCTAGCAGAATCACAAACCCTCAAGTATTTAAAGAAATCACAAAATTTCACATATTATTGATTTATTTCAACTAGTCAGTTAGTTTCGGTCATTTGGGTGTGTGGCAAAAATTATTATTATTATTATTATTATTATTATTATTATTATTATTATTATTATTATTATTATTTCCATTACTTTAAGGCATTTAGTCTAAAAGAAAATAGCAGAATCAGCCTTAAAAACCCAACATGAGCAATATGAGTACAATCATAGAATGTAAACTCCTTTTAATGTCATTAAATCCCTCAGATGCACAGAAATATTAGCAGGACCTTGACCTCGGTGTCCTCGATGGTAACTGTGGCCCTGAGCAATGGGTCAGATTCAATAGAGTAAGTGTTTACACTGTGGTCAGCTACTATGGCCATAAGCGGAGGCATTCACTCAAGTTTGAATCTTGGTAGATCTGAATATACATAATATATTCATCATTTGATTTTAGCAGGAAGTGTATTCTGGTATGATACATCATTTAGTGTTTTTTTTTCCTAAGGGGTATTTTGTAAAGATTTGTTAAAGAAATTGTTTTGTTAAAGACGTAACCTGTGATTCACATGACCACATGAGCTCATACTGTACAGAGGCTCAATAAGCTTTCAGATGATTATAGCGCTAGCTATGTTGAAGTAGTGTGTGAGGAACTCTCCACAAACAACTACAGAAATAAATGACATATCACACCCAGCGCTGATCAGGTAATCTCCCCCAGAGAGTTGTAATGTAATTTGAAATGTATCAGATAAAGAAAACAAATCAATGCATTGAATTTTCTGAGAAAAACAACTTTATTTATGAAAGTACGGATAAATGGGTAACAGTCGGGGGTCATGTGTAGTTTGTATCAAACTTTTTAATGTCTGCAACATAGCTGCAGCCTTAAACTTGACTTCCAGTAACCTCCTCCGATGATGTGACCTCCTCTACAGTGTACTAAGTACATGTCTTATTTATTCTTATTTTAATGAACATGTGCAGGTATGCAGAATGCCAAATCCAATATCACAGAACAAATACTGACTACTAAGAAGCTTACTAGTGCAACCCTGCATGAGAAAAAAATCACATTATTTGACCCAAAACTATGAATTTTAACATAATTTTGGACCATTCACATACTTGTGAAAGAAAAACATCAGACTTTGTGTGTGTGTGTGTGTGTGTGTGTGTGTGTGTGTGTGTGTGTGTGTGTGTGTGTGTGTGTGTGTGTGTGTGTGTGTGTGTGTGTGCGTGTGGCAGGGTGTGGGAGTGGGGTCTGGGGGGTTACTGGGGTACTAATGGAGTGCTAAATATTTCATTCAGAAACACTGCAAAATGCATAGATATCTATGATATCTAGATATCTAGATACCCCCCCCCCCCCCCCAATCCTCCATTTCCACCACTGGAATTGAATAACTTCCAACCAATACAACTAGCTCATTTAAAGAATCACTGACTGGAGTAACTTCATATCTATGCTGAGCATTTTGCAATTACTACTTTTTACGACATACAAATACAGCATGTGCATGTAATTGCATGTCTAAAAAACAACAACAACTTGATGACTTAAGAGGAGTATTAATGAGCAAAGACAACAGCGGGGAAAAAATCCTTCGTCCACATGATTTGACGTATGGAAAGTTTATTATTATTATTAAAATTCAGAGAGGGCATGAGCAACAAAGACACGGCACAATAACTCAAAAGTAACCGAGATGAAGCACACATACATTCACACAAACGTACGTGTGTGACGTCTCACACGCCCACACGTACTGTAAATTATGATACCCATTTTAATGTATGGAAGGTGTCTGAGCAAGCAGGACATGCATCATAATAAATATGTATGAGAAAATCAAGCAGCTCTGTGTGGTCACAAGCTTAGGAGCTTCTGAGACTGAAACAGTCTAATGACTAAGAAGTAAAAGTAAAAAGTATTTCTGCTTAGTAGGTTGCATGAAAAGAAATGCTAATCTTGCCTAAGTGTAGAAGACATACGGGATATGAACAGCGGTTCTTATACTCGGGGTCAGGACCCCTGTCAGAAGGGGTCGCAAGATAGTTAAGATAAGAAGGAAGAACAATTTGTTTTTTTCCTGACTTCTATTTCATCTCACTGGATAGCTGTATCCCTTTGTGTCTCTATAAACTATACAAATAAAATCAGTTCTTTGGTAGAACTGAACATTTGCAGCGTGTGATAGGGAGTCACAAGTAGACATTGCTTCATGTTAAAGAGTCATGAACAAAATCACTATATTAGTGGAACACTAGTTTAGAAGAGGAAGATTTTTCAGTTCAGTTCAGTTGTGTTTGTAATGCTTTTATTTAAGGCTTTTAGTATTGTAACCTGCCCCTATACCTTTTTAATATGTTTCCTCTGGCGTCTTTTACATTTTTAACTATTGCTTGGTCGAGTGCTCATTGGACCTAACTGTGTGGACAGATGCAAATGAATTGGAATTGATAAAATGTCTGTCTGTCTGTGTGTGTGTGTGTGTGTGTGTGTGTGTGTGTGTGTGTGTGTGTGTGTGTGTGTGTGTGTGTGTGTGTGTGTGTGTGTGTGTGTGTGTGTGTGTGTGTGTGTTACCCATTGGTTTCAATTAAGTATTTCCAAACAAAAGTAAAAACACTTTTCTATCAGTGGGACGAGAAGTTAACAAAATCCAAATCAAAGTGGCAGCACTTGTAATCTTATCCTATCACTTTACAGTCTGAGGACACCTGGAACATTTAAAATTATATTTAATAGCTGTCTTCAATTATAGGCCTGCCTGCTTAGATAAGCAAATACATATTCAAAATGTCATTCAAAATGTTGCTTTAAATTAAATGACTAAAACATTTAGGAAGTGCGCAAAAATTGTGATTAATTTAGGCACTTTTAAATTTTTTGTAAATATTTGCATTAGCAATGTATAAATATGAATAGCCTATTAATAAAGGAGGACTAATATTGTAAGGCATGTGTTCTTTCAGAGCGGCCGGTCAAATGTCATCAGCACCAAAACATCAGGCTCTGGAAAGCTGCAGGGAAGTTGCCACGTGCAAAATCGAATGAGTAGCCCAGTATAAGCAAAAAGTTCATGAAACGGCATTAGACTGAGAAACCTTGTTTAAAGTCATTAAACTTAACTTCCCCGCACTGTCCGGTGCAGGAAATGACCCTGACGGATGCAAGTGTGCACGCACTGCTTCTAAGGTATTAAGAGAAGCATGTAACAGTCGATGCTCTCCATATCTGTAGGCCTATCCGATCAACTCCAGAGAATTTACCAAACAGGCCCCACAGGCTCCGCATGCATGCGGACGTGTGCGTGTAATAAATAAAATGTCTTTATACTGTATGGATCGGGGGGGGGGGGGGTTCTGGGTGTAAATCACTTTTCCGACCGGCACAGCACATTAAACAAACCGTGGCATGATTCCTTTTCTCTCTGCTCATCCGTTCCCTTTTTTCTTTATCAGCTCCTTCACGATTTCATTTCTTTCAAATGAGAATTCACGGACCCCCAAATTCAAGCTCCCGCGTCTTCAAACAGCACAACTGTACGGTTTTACTTCTTCCTCCCGTCAAAATGCTATCCCAGATTCAATTTCAGATAGAGACTGTAGGATTTAGCCAGTTACGATTTTTTTTCTTTCTTTCGGAGACAATATTTAATATGCTGAAATGAGATCAGTTTTGATCCCCTCCCAAAATAATTTCTCAATTTATATTTGTGTCAAATCTCGCGTTGACACAAGCCAAAATGAATGCATCTGTGATAGGCGAGCCTATGTTTGGCATATAATCGTCTCTTTTCCCCTACCATCATCAGACAATGTCATCATCGTCATCATCATCATCATCATCATCAGCAGCAGCAGCAGCAGAATCATCAATAGCAGGCCTATTCTTTTTTTTGTCTTCACCCTCTCCTCCAGGGGATTTTTTCCACCCCCCGTTTTGATTTAGGAAATTAGTACGCCTAAATACAAAACCATATTCTCAACAGCTAGGCTACTTATCAAACTCCATTTACTGAAGAGGATTTCAGGGTAACATTAAAAGACAATAACGTAAATGACCCATGGCTTTTTAATTAAAAATGTCTTACTCTCCCCCCCCCCCCCCCCCCCCCCACACACACACACACACACACACACACACACACACACACACACACACACACACACACTATGTTTGCTCTGTTTCAACTTTTTTCTTTTTTTTTACTTGAAGTGTTGTGCAGGAAAAAGTAAAAGCGCGTGATTTGCCTGGTGTTCCCCTCCTCCTTGACTTTTATCACTAAATGAAGCATATAAATGACCTGAAAGCGCCGTTGAATGAAATAAAATAAAGAACAATTACGCTCTCCCTTTTTCTCTCTGATCTGTCGCTGAAAAGGAGTCCTGGAGAGATAAGGCCGATTGAATTCTCTCTGTTGTGCTCCAATAAAAACGTCAAAGGGGGGGTTAAAGAGAGATTTAAAAGCCTCCCTATAATTCCAAATCATAATTTCCCTCCCATTATACCTCTCAGATGCCGTTCATCGTTAAGGTTATTTATTTCAGGGCGTTGTAACCACACTCAATTCCCGTGACTGAGTTGGAATAATTACAGGTGCAGTGCATCGCACGCGGCCAAACTTGAGACAGCTTTAATAAAATGTAGAAAAATATAAAAGCAAACTCTGGCAGTGGTTTTAAACAACATCAGTTAGGATATAGACGGACGGAGAGAGACAGAGAGAGAGAGAGTAAGGTTATTCGTCTCATTTGTTATCATGGAAGAAAGAAATATCCCCGTCTGCTGTTCCTCCTGAAAGTAATTATAATTGTCTAATTTCAAAGTTGAATTAGGATGCTTTAGGGGTTTGATGTAAAACTTCACATTCGGTTCAATGAAGTATCACCCTAATTTACAGCTCTAGATAAGGACTAAGTCTGTCATAAAAATCTACCCGTCCTCCTCCTCCTCCACCTCCTCCTCACTCCTTCCTTGCTTCCTTCCCTTCCTTCCTCCCCAGGATTGAATTGCACCTTGGGCAATAGTGCAGAATCGTGAATCTTAACTTCTCTCAGCATATGTTCCTGGCAGATAAGTAAACAATTTGGATGTGGAATGATTTTTTTTTTTAATTAATACTACAGTCGTCTAATGTGAGGCTATACACCGCGGTCCGCAAATCCTGATCTCCATTAACAGAGAGGAGAAGGGGGGGGGGCACGGCGCTGAATTTACATTAAAATCTCTGAATGCTTGTATAATTCCTCCTGTACGCTGTTTTCATTCAGTATTGTCTCCGTGGGAGTCAGGCCTATCATTTAGACAAGTTTAGACAGGTTTAAAGACGTGACGATAACAAGCTTTAGCGGGGTTTTGGCTGCAGCACCTCTTTTTCTTTTCTTTTTTTTTTGTAAAAGTAAACACATCATGCAGAGATATTTAAACCGCACTAGTGATGGACTACTTTACAGCCAAGCCAGTAAAGTTATAAGAGAGGGGGTGGTGGGGAAATCACATCCCATTGAGTTTGTTTCATTAGTTAAAGCTATAATTAAGAAGTGATTGAGCAGTCAGAGAAGTCGGATGGGCGGAATCCCTCGAGGGAGGCCTCTCCTGAACTGTCAAACATCATACGATCCCAACCGGTTCATCCCAGTGTCAACACAAACACATCACCATGTAGTGCGTGCTGCTGGCTGCTCAACATGTCTCAAACCGGTTTCAGCGCATTAGAAATAGCAGCAGCAGCAGCAGCCAGACATGGAGGTAATTAAGCCGTGTTGGGGAAACGAGAGTGGAGGAGTTTGACAGCTTCAATAAGTCCAGAGAAAAGGAAAGGAGGATTGATATTTGATGTTATTATTGTTCTACTGCGAAGCGACAGTTTTCATAATTTAGCTTATTAACAGTAAGCCTATGGATTAGTTCGGGGTCAAGTTGGGTCTAACTTTTGAAATGCAAAAACAATCTCACAATTGTTGCATTTAAAAAAGTGTTTCAAATGTTCGTTTTTTTTGTGAATTATTGTTTCCGTTTCAAACATTTTTGAAAAGAAATTGTTGGATTTTTTTTGTAGGCTATTTTATTAATTTGAAATCTATTTTTGGCTATTAGGCTGCCAGGTGTAACTTCCCCGCAGCACCTGCACAGTGTTCCACTATCGTTGCCATCTCAAGTGCCCAGCAATAAGAGCAATAAGCTACAAATACAGGAAATTGATAGCATTGAAGACAGATTGTCTTTATTCGAAATGCCTTTGCTCAGCAATTGAACAAAGAGCAGGAGGTATCAACCTTCTAGATACATTATCCTTTCCATAACATGACAGGTTTTAAATTACCATCTTGGATGATAATACACATATATAACTCCTTGAATTCAAATAGAAGTTATCCTTAAAAACGAAACTAAACAAAAATATGACGCGTATGACTATATTAGCACTGAACCACATGGAAAAAAAAAAGTAAAATAAAACATTTGAACGTAAATTATTTTCTTCTTCTCTTTGTCATCTTAAATAGACCGTCTAGTTTTATGTGCCGGTTTTTGATCAATATAAACAATATGACCCGTATATAGTCCAGCCTATAGGTTCTGATTTAGATTGAGATTTTTTTCATTAAATTACGAGTGCCAAAAAATGTAAACTACTTAGGCCTATACAGGAAATAAGAACGCTAATTGTGCAAGCCAAATTGTCAAAAATAAAAAGAGTTCCCTATCGATAATCAACACAAATCGGCATATCAGCATTGAAATGTACACAATAAATAAAGTTAAAGGCCTCCTTTTTCGGGCTGCCATAAACGTTATAACATTTACATTTCTTACAGTTCACAGGGCACTGTCCTTTACACCAAATCCCAGCTCCTCTGCACGACTCAGGAACTTGTTGGATTTCTGGAAAAGTTTCTTTTTTTTTCCCTCTCTTTTTTTTTGCCATAAGTCCAAGGCAGCTAATACTGTTCATGACTTCTCAATGGGCGCGCTGTCCATATTATATTTACATGCATTTCAGTATTCAAGTGAATTAAAAAAAGAAAAGAAAAAAGAGTCTTTGAGGGTTACATGGCAGTGGCATGTGTGGATGAGTAAGGGTCTATCCCAGTCTTGGTCATACCTGGAAAAAGTATGTAGGCCACCGGGGGCTGTAAACTTGACGTGGACCAGGCCGAGCAGTTACACGGGACGACGTAGCCCGGGTTTGTGGGCGACGGGTGGGTGTGGGTGTGCTGACTGGGGCACCCAAGGGTGCCGAACGCGCCGTTCTGGTATCCCAAAGAGGACGCGTAGGGCAAAGTGCTGGTGCTCAGCGCGTGCGGCATCTCCGTCATCTTCTGGATGGCGCTGGAGCTGAACTGGCTCGGGTCGAGGAAGGAGTACGGGGCGCTCGTCGGCGGCAGAAACGCTCGGGCTTTCTCGGAGTGGCTCAACAGAGAGTCCGCGGCCGACATGGGGAGTCCCTTCAAGTGGTCGGTGTCCCCGAGGTAAGGCAAAGGGAAAACGTACCTGTCCTTCTTGAGCAGGTTTTTGGGCTTGCGTCTGGGTCTGTACTTGTAGTCGGGGTGCTCCTTCATGTGCTGGGCGCGCAGCCTCTTGGCCTCGTCGATGTAAGGTCTCTTCTCAGACTCGGACAGCAGCTTCCACTCGGCGCCCAGTCTTTTGCTGATCTCCGAGTTGTGCATTTTGGGATTCTCCTGTGCCATTTTTCTCCTCTGGCCCCGGGACCAAACCATGAACGCGTTCATGGGTCTCTTGATATGATCAGCAGGCTTTGACATCTTTAAAAAAAAAAAAGGTAGCCTATACTTTTTTTTTATCCCCAATGTTTAATGACGAGGAAAAGTTCTTTTCGGAAGGAAGGGAAACTATTCACCTGTCTAGATGCCAGATACCAGTCATGCCACGTCTGTCTGAGATGTTCTGAGTCTGGCTGGAAAACAGCAAAAATAAAAGAGAATAAAATAAAAATCCAGCGACCGGTTTTTGCTTTTCCAGAGTTAAAACACTGATGCGCGTTCGTTCAAGTCCGGTTACAACTCTCTTTCAGACCTGCGGCAGGACATACAGGAGAAAAAAATACATGTAAGATGCACACACGTAAAGAAATCCACAAAGGTGAAAGCAATGTTCCGCAGTCAGTTTGCAGGAGTCGTAAAAGTGTTATTTTTTTGCTGCGACTCACTCTCCCTCTCTCTCTCTCTCTCTCTCTCCCTCTCCCTCTCTGAGGTTTGTCGTCAAGCACCTGGCTTGGAAATGAGCGGAAGAGCGTGAATACGAGCCAAAAGCGGTGAAGTTCAAAGGCTGGGCTGGTTTGGTTTCTGCACGCAATCTGACATAATCTGCAGGGCGTTCACTCACCAACCTGGGCGCCCAATCAGCACAGAGAACAGCTATTATAATACCTTCACGGGAAATGTATGTACATTACAACATAAACAAAGACCGGGTGGTAGTAGAAGAAAAAAAATAAGGAAAGAGGGGTGTGTGTGTGTGTGTGTGGGTGGGGGGGGGATCCCTCCCCGATTCCATTTAATGTAATGAATCGCAACAAACATGGACCTTCAACCTCTTTTCCAGTTAAAACCTGACTTCAACCCAGAGGGTGACTATACCGCGCAAGCAATTTACTGTAGCTTCATGCAGAACTATATGCCAAAAATACATACAGATAGGCCTTAATAGAGTTATTATCTGTCTATTTTTTATTTCTGTTTTGAATAAGGGGATGTTGGCCTATGATGACAAAACAAATAATATTTGTTGTTATTAATATTATTAATAATAATACAAATAATACAAATACTACTACTACTAATAATAATAATAAAGAATTGGCTATTAATTCCTTCAAAATGTATTTGAATAGAACATCTCATTCCTTCATTTGGATACAAAAAAACGTCACACGTCAGCCCCTGTCTTGCTCAAAGACCCTTCAGCAGGCTCTAACTCCTGTCCTGCAGCTGGTAGAGAACCCGCAGTGTGGAAGGCTCCAGGAGGGTGGAAACATGTCACATTTAGCTTCAGTATTTCAGCAGGTGTAACCTTTTACACTCTAAAGGGTGCTACATTAACAAGCAAAAACTAGCATTCCCTTTATGGCCCGCCAAACAAACACACGCGTGCGCGCACGGTTGAGCCCGCGCGTGCCATCGATGTTGAACCTGTATGGGAAGCTCAAGTGCGTAGTG
This sequence comes from Gymnocephalus cernua, assembly GCA_023631565.1. Taxonomy (NCBI): domain Eukaryota; kingdom Metazoa; phylum Chordata; class Actinopteri; order Perciformes; family Percidae; genus Gymnocephalus; species Gymnocephalus cernua. The sequence continues at coordinate 15,204,831 of CM042432.1, forward strand.
ACAGAATTACAAACAGCAGGGAAATATTACATCAACTGTAAACGTTTAAGGAAAGCGCCATTGTGAGCCTATAATTGTTGCATTAGCTCACATCAATTCGACAGTTTGGTTTTAAGGAGGCGTGGAGTGATCGTTTTAAAATGCAAATTCCAATGAGGACCATTGCCTAATAGCCCTCAGGCTAATGTGCCTGATACATGATTCCTTCAGCTGTGATTATTAAACCAAACGCAGACAGATGACGTTTTTCACACCGTCAAAATGCTGTGATTGGAGATACACTAGAGTCGACTCTAGTTAGTTACACTGCTAAGATTTATTTAAGGTTGTCTTTGCCTATATATATATATATATATATATATATATATATATATATATATATATATATATATATATATATATATATATATATATATATATATATATATATATATGCACGCGCACAAGGCTATATAGGTACCGACACGCGCATGTTGTGGACCACATCCTATTGCAATTATAATCCCATCTTTCTCTGTGTGAGGATATGTTACACAAACAGGACACATGTCACTTCAAAGAAGATTGTAGTTTATTCAACATGTCACCACATCACACTGACATGTTAAAATATCTAATATGCTAGCATGACAAATAAATACAATAAACAAATAGGCCTAAATAAAATACTTTCAAAACCGAAATGTGGTCAGGCAAAAACCTTGAATCTATACTAGCCTATAATGAGCCATATATTCCAGTACTAATATTAAGGTTTTATTTTGTAGGAACAGGAGAAAAATAGTATCTTATGCAGGCCAAAGTCACTTTATTTGTGTACCCAAAATAGGACAAAATGGAGTTTATTTTTCTCCCTCTGATATTCCCATATTTCAACAATCTCGGTGTCTCTTTCTCACGCTCTCTCTCTCCGCTCCCCGTCGCCTCACACACGCATGCGTCAAACGGTAGCTTGTAACAAGAAGATTTCCATCATATCTTCCTTTACAAAGCCTGATATTATCGTTAAAAATAGTCTGTTTTGGGAAGAAAATCCTCCTCATCCCGACCTACAGAATAATGTAGCCCACAGCTGAGGACGCCCCCGACTTGTTTCAATACAAGCGCCGACCGGATGCCTGCAAAAAGAAAAAAGCTCCTCCAATCCTGCCATTCGGCAGGCTATGATGATCATCAGCAACCGTGAGGTAGTATACTGCATGTTTGGACTGTATATTTCACCGTATTTTGAAGTTTTAAATGATGTTGTGCTATCTTTCGCTGAACAGCGTATGCAATTTGACATGTAGGCTGCCATACACAGACTCCAGCTTAGGCTGCATTTTGAGATCAATGAATTAGATAGCAGGGAATTATTTTAGTGGCTGAGCCTCCTACTCACGAGGGGGAAGTCTGCTATGTTTCTTATTCAAAAACTGATTGTCTAATAAACGCACGCCTGAAAGTTCCCTCGACAATTTAACGGGATAATGAGAAATGCAATAGGTTTTAATTCGGCAAGGATTGAGATGATATTTGTTTTCTATCGGCAGTTTCTCTTCTTCAGTTATTCCTCAAATATAATCGTTAGTACATGTGACACAGCCTGTACTGTCTGAGATAAAAAAGGCAAAAATGCAGTTTATAAATACAATAGTTGTGATTTTACACCGAAGTGCGCGTCACCATGTAAAACAAACTTCTTTTATATCTCCAAACTTCAGGTTTGGAGATATAAATATTTGATTGTCACAACAAACAGTATTGAAGATAATATAAATTTGAAAAATAAGAATAGAATAGCCTGTATATTCTCTAATGGCCTATAATAGAGCATAGTAGAATAAAAGAGTGTTAACGTGAAAGCAAAGAGTCAATCACAGATGTTAATTCACGACCGGTGAAAGTTTAGTTTGATCTATTAGAACTCCAAATGACTTATTGTAAAAATTAAAAAATTTAAAAAATTAAACTGACACACAGAGACACACGTTGGTGCGCGCGCTAGACACCACACACACACACACACACACACACACACACACACACACACACACACACACACACACACACACACACACACACACACACACACACACACACACACACACACACTAACTAGGATTATCTAAGGACACATGTCCATCCATCTCGCCTTAAAAAGTGAATGGGGAGCGGCCTGACACACATAGAGCCTATTAGCCAACTTGGGCTCCCGTGGAGAGCATTGAGGTAAGCTCCCCTACCGTAACTGTCCATGGTGCTGAAGCGGTAAGAGGGTTTCTTTACTGCACACTTGCGTCCTCCCTCAAAAACGGGGTTGACATTTCAATGCCTTTTATTGTAGTTCCATCCTATTTAGTGATGCTTCTCTATAAATATATACATATTACAAAGACACAACTCACTACAACTTTCCTAACTTTTTTTTTCTCCAGCAGAATGTTTTTAAGCCCATTTTCTTTCCAGTATGGAAGACCTAGGGTGTGTGTGCCTAGTCAGTACAGTATATATTATAGCATTAGCTGTAAAGCTGTTATATCTAATCACTATATCTAATTATTTGTACAAGATGAATTGTTAATGTTAATAGATGAATGACTAGATTGCTGTGGACTATATTGGAGATAATGCATGACATAAACGTAATTATAGTGTGAAAAGGGAAACAAACAGTTAGGGTAAGCAGAGCAAACTCAGTGAGATCACCTCACCTCACTGAATAACTGCTTCAACCATGTGCCTTCTGGTTCAAAGACAGTTATACAGGCATTGTGGCAGCAATTAGCCAGTGCTATTTACAGTGTTGCACAGACCTTATCGAAACATTGCAGTTTGACTATGTGGACTGAGTTCCCCTTGAAAAGTTCAAATTACTATGCAACACCTTCATTTTTAACTAACTCTGAATGAAGGTAGAATGGTCAAAAGATGTATGTGCACAAACACACACACACACACAGAGAGAGAGAGAGAGAGAGAGAGAGACAGAAAGAGAGAGACTGTGTTCACTTGTAGTAATCATCCAATAAATGCATTTCCAATCTATAACTCAAAGTTTTCAAAGAGCAACATACCATTAATTGTAAGTCACTCACTCATGTAGCAGTATCAACTCATGTATCAATTTGGAAATTGAACCATTTAACAGCTTCATACCACAATCTTTTTTCGACCATGTTAACAGAAAGTATTCTATGGGCCTCATTTATATTTTCATATGTTCAGGCATTTGTTCCCAGTTTGGACTGATGTTACCAAGTTCTCCCTGGAAATGGTACAAAAACGTATACATAAGCTTGAATTGCTGATAAGTATACTTACATTCTTAGGTATACAAAACAGCTTTCTTTCAGCAATATGGAAATAATTCTAAAATTATTCTAACATTTATCGACATTGAGAAGCAATCAAAACAGCAATGAGCGGTATGTGAGATGTATTGCCAAAATAGGGCATATGTTACAGAAAATATCCATGTATATCATATCTTTGTGGCTACAATTTCTTAGTGAGATAGTAAAATCAGACGTGAATAAAAATCTTTTAACATGACTAAACTTAAGCTGTTCTCTCTTTTATTCTGCAACACTGGATAGTATAGGGGAGAGCAGAAAAAAATTAACAAAGGTTCAAGGCATCAGGTAATAATGAAAGGATAGGGGCAATACTTCAAAGACCACAAGGTCTACATCACACAATTATACAATACAATTAGGATTAAAGGGGCAAAAGAGATAACAGCAGATAGGGATAAATTATCACAAAAGGGAAGATGTGACTCTCTCCTGACCTTCATTATGAGAAAAAAAAAACTCATTTAGAGCTGCAGGGGGATTTGAGCCTCTCACATGAGAATCAGGCACACTAGATAAGATTTATGAAAAAATGAGAATCTGAACTACTACTAAACAAAAACATAAAATCTATATTCAGAATACATGATTGATACATTGAATAATGATATGCATATAAATACATTGTACAATAAATACATTGTATTAACTTATAGAACTGGACTCATTTCGGACAGTTAAAGGGCAGTGTGAATGGCGCAATCAACGAGACGCAAACGCCTTTTGCGGGCGGTGTGAACACAACATAAACTCAATAAGTTGTTGACTGTTTCTATGGTAACACAGGCATCCACATGGCGTGTGCCATATGACTATTTAATCAACTGCTTTAAAAGTGATCGGGAGTCCAAAACAAGCATCCAATAAATGCTTTTATTTAACCGGTTTGGCCTGTAAGCGTTGCTTGATAGACTTATTACCTCTCGCCACAATACTTTGAAACAAACAATACAATAAGGACTAGAAACATAACTTTCACATCTCTACTGTCTTTGTAATGGTTGTATGGAGTGACCACCACCGCTCAAAAGAAGCTCTACCAAACTATGTTTCGTTCATGATTTTTCTCTATTGCTGCACCCTGTGATGCCTCCAATGTGTAATTAGGGTTCCTTCTCTACCAAAAGTCTCTCAAAGTCCAGAAGCTTTGCCCTTGAGCCTTCAGTCTTTTCCATAAATCTGCCAAACAAAACTATGAAATCAGCCACTGAGCGATGCGGACTAATACTACAGAAGGCCCTGGAAGAATGGAAACCAAAACACCTCTGGACTGACCATAGGAACCTAGCTTTCATCCAGACTGCAAAAGGCCCAAATATCGGTGAGCCACTTGGACTCTATTTCTCTTTGGTTTTATACTGTCCAAGAATCAGAAAATTGATTTGTTCCCCACCTTATCCACAGCTCTACAAACTAAGGTACTTCAATGTGCTAATTCCTCCAACCTGTCACCCTATTGACCGTTGCACACGCACGTCTTCCAGCAATGGTCCTGATGACATTCGATCGAGGCAAATGTCCAAACATCTTCTGCCTCTGCCTGATGTAGAACCATGATGGTCCCACATATAATTTGACATGCTCACTGGTTTTATGCCATAAAAGACAACACCATCATCATCTCCTCCGAGGCTGCTCTACCCTGAACTTTCTCCTTTAAATGAAGCAGCCAAACCCATAATCAACCACATGTTCTAACTGCACCGCCCTCCAGGATATTGAATGCAATGCAGGTCCACAATTCATCTCGGTTCTGTAAAGACCTCTGCTAATTTTTGGGCTCTTCCACCAATCTAATGCCTTACTTCTTTACCCAGCCCAATAGCTAGATGGGACATTTTGACAAGAACTTTGAGTGTACCCTCCACTTTGAGATGTCCAGGAATCTATCACTTTGAGCAGTCAACTCTAGGATCTGAGAACTCCTACATCTTCCATTTATGTTCCTCCATGGGGGCCTTTTTTCAGTGTTCTATGGTTACCAATGACCTAGTCTAACTCACCAGCTGTAGACTGTGGGTATAAGCTTGCCGTTGGTCGGCTATTTCGGCCACTATCTCCGCTTAGCGCCTCCCAAGACGATTATGATTGGTTTAAAGAAATACAAACGAGCCAGAGCATTTTTTTCACCTATAGCCAGGTTAAAGTGCGATCCCAAAACGATCCTGACCGGCGTTTCAGCACCTTCAATTAACAGGTAAATACAGTAAATCTAATTGGCAGTGTCATACATCAGGGTTTCCCGTTCGTTTAAAATAACGCCAAATATCCATTCCAGTGTTACCTCTCACTTCTTTATTGAGAATACAGATATACAAACAAACAAGGCACATTTGTGGTTGACTCTTTTTTCATTTTTACAGTAGCAGAACGGTTTAACAAATTCACTTCCAAAACCGAGCTTTTGCCTCAAAAAATTAAAAATAAATGAAAAAGGGCTATCTCAAATTAACTTAAGTGTATCGAGTAAATTAATTTACTTGCCAGTTTGAATGACTTTTTTCAATGTTGGTGTGGGTGCACTGCTGTGGCAGGGGTTTCAACTACCTGCTTGACTGGTGGTCCCAAAGCAATGAAAGGATCATTGCGTGCCCATCTTGGATGCAGATCATATTTCCAAATTCCGTTGGAGTCATCCCAAGCAATGACTGGGCCAACAACCATACCTCTACCTCTATCTTCCTCCTCTACCATAGAGGAAGTTTATGCTGAAGATTTACTAATAAAAATGAGAGGTCTGTGGGTCAAAGGGTTATCAAAAGAATTGTGCTCGTCCATCCTTCTTGAGCTCTGGCACATTGTTGCTTTTGTGGTGGCAGGCACAGAATTCTGAATGGTTTGACGCTGAGAAAAGGCTTTGCCCTGAGGGGAAGTCTGAGTTTGTGCTAACGTGAGTAACTCCCTGAAGATCCTGATTACACGATGAGTCCAGACAAAACTGGACTTTAAAAGTATATTTACATATTTTATTCATACGTTAATCTCTTTAACTTGAACATTTTAAAACTTGTTTTTGAAGAAGTTCCACTTCCGCAATGCCATACAAAGCTTGAGGTAATATACTAAATACCATCTTGGCTGAGAAAATAATGACGATGTGCAGGACTCGCCTCTGCCAACAGCTGGCTCCCAACTGTGATCTTATTCTCTGTTACACTGCATTCTGTATTTGGAGAAATGTTCAAATTAAAAAACAGCTGTTCTTTTTAAGTAAAATATCCATGATAACACCTAGGACACATTTATTCTCACTCATTAACTCTCATTATAGCCCAACGCCATATCTCATCAGCGGACATCATTTGTGTGCCCAGCATTAACATTCTGGCTCTGTCGGTCCTGTTTAACGATTGGGGAAATACTTTTTCAAAATTACAACACAGTATTGTGAAATTTTATGTTTTGATTAATTTGATTTGATGGTTATAGAGTAGACACCCAGAGGTAAAACAAATATCCAATTGCCCTAGTCAAGTAAAAGCCAGATCAAAATATATCTGGATAGGTCAATACAACTAGATACAAAAGCATATAGACATCCTATGCCTATATTCATTTCAACATTTTGAAAAGCTTTCTTTTTACATAACCTCTCTTTGTTTTGTTTCTCACCATAAGGCTACCAGTGAGTCTGAGACCTAATCCTCAAGACATGTGCAAAGCTCCCGTGAGTCAGGTGGTGAATTCAAAACTTAAATTGAAAATCAATATTCCACAGTGCTACTTCTGAATGTCTCAGAATTATACGCTCAATCACTCTCTGTTTTGTTTACAGCATTTGCATCCTGAATTGTGAAGTGAGAAAACCTTTACTGGACAAACAGCTGCTTGTGGAATTTGGAACTGGACAGTAGGTATTGTGGTATTGTAAAATCAAAAAACGGAGACAACTCAAATGTGAATGAAGGAAAAAGAGACAGTTCAAGAATGGAAAAGCTTTTGAAGCCAGACAGACTGATGGGGGGGAAAATACACTTCGCCAAAATCTGTATCAGTGAATGATTAATTAATTTCTGTTGAATGATCTGTTCTACCCTTGTGAGATATCAGTTCCCGTTTCTTTAACATTTTTACATAAGATCTCCAGAGACGGCTAGTTCAAAAGACGGTTCAATTTAGAGTTCCCATCAGAAATGGTTTCAGAAAGTCTTTGCCATACGTTGGGCTTTGATGTGTTTAAACTGTCGTAATCTTACTGTTCAGAGATGATGAAAATAAATTGGGTTAATTTTTCAATTGTAAGACTTTTTTTTTCTTGACTTCACATAACATTAAGATACTGCACAAAAATATGAAAAGATTATCATAGAAATATCAACGTAAAACTTAGATTCTTGTTTGTTACGGCAGCATCACCATTTTTCATTGTTTAGGCTCCATAGTGAACAGAGTATAAGGTACAGATTAGTTTGTTCTAGTACAGTATATTACTGTAATATATACAGTATACTATGAGCATGATTCTGTTATTTCAAAGAAACGCTCTAGTTCTGACTGTTATATTATAATTTTGTGAAAAGAAAACTGACCTTTTTCCTGAAAGATAAAGATTTTGATTGAATTACAGCTATTTGTTCTCCATCGTCTATCGAGCTTGACCTCCATCATGTTATAGCTGGAAGGTGACTTTGTGTCAAAGAGTCAAAGAATCAGCTTCGGACTCAGCAGGTCATTTATTAATGAAAGAAAAGATTGATTTCCTGTCATATGCATTTGTTCTACCTAAAAAAAAAAAAAAAAGATAGCAGTTAGGCTCGCAGTACAACCCACACATTGCACATTTAGATATAAGCATTCGCAGGTCGATCTTTAATAGCTGTTTATTGAAAAGCAAATACAACTTGAAAAGAGGATATAACCTCGACTCCGAACTCTGGAGGTGTGGACTAAGATTGAAATTGGTCTGACTCTCTCTCCCTCACTCTCTCTCTCTCTCTCTCTCTCTCTCTCTCTCTCTCTCTCTCTCTCTCGAATTGAGGGTCCATTGTAGTACGTCAAACAAAAGGTTTTTTTATCAGAGGCTCTTAATGTAACCCCCTCCCCTCACTCTCACGGCCACCAACTCGTTCTTCTCTTCCTCTCTTTTCTCATTCATTTATTCCACTGTGTGTGGAAATAGGCTGGGCAACAATTAATTTCAGAGTGAATTCAGGCAGGATCTATTACCCCTCTCTGCCTCTATTGCTCTAATGGAAATCTATTTCACTTCTCTTTTGTGTCCAATATAATTTAATGCCCATTTTATTAATGGCCTGAAATAATTACGGAAGTCTTTTGTGATTCTTGAGTATGTTTCATTTAATTGTGTAATAAATGTCTAATCAGGGCTCCCATCTGAAGCCATTATGGCATTAAAATTAACAATTATGCCACAAATGTCTTGGTGAATACGTTGGGGTCTATAGAAATCGTTGCTGATAACAAGACACATATAAATCATTCATGAGAATTTTTTTTTTTCAGAGAAAAGCAGAGTGAGAGATAGGAGGATGGGACGGAGGGAGGAAAAAAAAGAAGTGGAGGAAGAAAAGAGGAGAAGAAAGAGGCTGAGTTTTCTTTATTCCATTGAGAAACCGGGGATGGCCAAAAGATAGGGCATTTTAAAACTGTGTCACCCTCTCCAGTTCCATTCTTCCCCTGTCTCTCTCTATCTCCCTTTAATTTGCCTTCCTCTTTATTTTTGAAGTGACAGATTTCACTTTGGGAATTCATTAACCGTTAACTTGGGCGATAAAATATCTATCAGGCCCTCTGCCCGGTTCCTTTGCTAAGCTGCGTGGCACTCCGGTTCAACGTTGTGGGTGACCGAAGGCAATTAAAGAGGCTTCACACTCTCTCACCCTCCCACTGTCACTTTCTCGATGAAAACAGGAAGGCTGCTCAACGTACCAGCAAGAATTGTTTTCTTAGTAGCCAAGTATACAAATTTCATGGTATTGGGAAACTCCATCTGCCACTAAAAACCCTCGTCAGTTCTTCTGTGTCATTTCCAAGCTAATATACTACAATTGGTTTTGGTGAATCTATTTTAATAGCATAAGGTTTTTGGCCTTCTTTGTTCTCTATTACCATGATGCACAAAGGGCCTCCTCGGGCAATGGATTGCACCCTGGTCCCAACCACACTCTTTCAAGTGACAGAGTCAAGGAAGTGACTTTGATGTAGATGACGTCTCATCTACACCCATTTTTAAATCAAGCAATCTTGGATAAGTTGATTGCTATGAACCATCTCTGACTCTGGCCCATATGAGCAGACTAGAATAGAAGAGAATAGAATGCACTTTATTGTCACCAAGGGGAAATTTGTCTTGGGTATAGTGCTACAATATGTTGCTTCACAACACAAACATGTAATAGAAGAAAAAAACATTTTAAAATCAACATAAAATCAACATGAAAACATGAACATAAGATCAACGAAACATCTTTGACTGCTGCTGCTGGAGTTGCAGTAATTCACCCACTGGTTAGTCATATACTGCAGCTCCAGCACAGAATGAATATGACAGGGAGAAATAATTCAATACATTATATACAGTGTAGCTGCGAGTTCAGGACATTTTTTGTATTCTATAAAGCTCTACGCCATGTGAGTCATTTTTGTTCTACATTTTGTAATTTCTACTTATTTCATATTGATAATTTATTGATTTGTTCTTAGTGATTTCATTTCCTGATTTTTAATGTAACTGTTAGTGCCAATGAAATATATATAGAAATATATATTCATCTAATGCGCAGATGTTAGTACACATAACGTTGGCTAATCACAGACCAATCAAATTACTTCTGTATCTTAGGAGGGCAGGAAAAACAACCAGACAAATAAAATGACTCAGTTGTATTGTCTATTTCGATTTCAAAACAACTGATTTGGCCTTTTTTCATTGGATGAGTGGATCCATATATAATTCAGGTTTTCTTTACCCCTCTGAGGTCTAAAGACATTTTCACACATCTTCATAAATTTACCTTGTTAAAGTATTTGCATAAAACTGATCCCCATGTGGTTTATATCAAAATGTTCAAAACAAACTCAGCTTTCTGTAAAGTGAAGCCCACATTTTGTTCTAGAGCAATGTGTAAGGAGATAATTTGGCGCTAAAGCTGAAACGTTGATGTTCATTTTTTGAAAGTCCTCAAATCTCTTTTGAAAACACGTTAGCTTATGATGTGTTGTACGAATTGTTTCAGTGCTTGAAATGAGTCTTAGGTTATCTATGATTAAAATAGTAAATTTCTGAATTGAATTTTTTGTAATATCGCTTTTTGAGTAGTAGTTTTTTCAAAGATCGTTTGGACGCGCCAGGGCGTCTTTCGTCCTCAGAGGGTTAAAGTAGCTCAGTTCTGACAAAATAGAGGCCAGGCCCTTTATTTGTATGTATTACCATATTCCAAAACAAAGTTACAATTAAATAACTACCAAATAATTCTTATCAAGTGAACCTGGGGCATTTGGGGGGTTGCTCAGTTGGTAATCCAGCATTATCTCCTGGCCAAAAGAGGACTCTGACATACATAGTTACAGTTAATATATTAGGGAGAAAATGGGAAATCAAGTCATTAAAAATGTCCCCCATAAAGGTATAATGTAAACTTTTAAACCAATTCTAAGTTATAAAGTTATTGTCAGTCACTGTTAAAACTCTTCCATCCAACATTAGTCTCGATATTTTGATTATGAATAATAATTCTAATTTACCAAAATAACAGTTGCATTGCAAACATTTGATAGGTACTGCAACATTAAGTTAAGATTAGGATCAAATAAAATAAAGATTAGTCATACCTTTTTGGACAACGTATCACATCTTCATTGTCTCAAGTGTAAAAGGAGCAGACCTTCGCAAGCTTACTAACTAGTAGTTCAGCAAACGCCGTCTGTTATCATGTCCAGAAGCCTATGGTCAGTTATTATCATGATATCAGAAGATTTGGTTGATCATTCACAATCAGAATATATTAATAACCAATTTCATGTGCAAATGCCAGCCCACATAGATAAATGGATTCAACTTATTAGCCTCAGTTATACAATGAATTCCATTTTAAAAAATATTGTCATTGTCATATTGTCACTAAACAATTTAAACAAGCTGTAAAAGTTTGAAGTGAAACATGGACACATTTTCCAGGTAAAATGTATAAAACCTCATTGTGAATCTGCTGACATTGTACACTTCAGACATGAACCAGACTGATTCACCACTGCAATATGATCACTCAACAGTCACTGCCACAATGGTGTGGCATGCTATAGATTTTTAAATTGATGAATGCATTTGTTTTTATCTTCCAAAGAGCCCCTGAACAGAGATAAACAGAGAAGGCAGACTTTTCAAAAATGTAATGTTACCTTGGCGTGAAAATAAAAAAGTTGTGCTATCAAATATCTCGCGCAAGTTTCAAGTTTCTACAAGTGGATTTTAATTCTGTTCTGACACTGAAGTGGATGTCTGAAAGGCAAAAACAGCTGGAACCCTCACACTCTTATGAGACAACATTACACTCAACACTTCTAGTAGGAAAGATAAGATCATTTCCATACATTTGTATTGTTGACCATTTTATAAAATGGTCGCAACTTGACTGAATCTTTTGCATTTAGCTTTCCTGTCACTTGCTGAAATGTTTGAGTGAAATTATAAAAGCTATAATCGTTGGCGTGTCCTTGTGTCCTCGAGGTTAAGATGAATTCCATATAACCGCGAGGCCCCCAGTCCAGTTACTGGCTTTGTTGCATGCCATAACCATGTCTCTCTCTCTCTCATGTAGAGCTGGGCCATATGGAAAAAATCAAAAATCACGTTTTTTGACTAAATGCATCGATGTCGGTATTGCGACGATTTGTAGGGTTGACTATTGGTGCTTTCACAAAATATTAACACAATGAGATTTTTGAGAAATAGTCACCAGTAATGTAGATATAATTAGTAAGTGTATAAAGGCAAATAATAGAACAGCTAGTACGTCTGGTAAGTTCAGAAAAGTACATCACTTTACTGTAATGCAGCCGAAAAGACAACACACGTGTCATATCACGATGTTATGATATCCAAAATTTAAGAAGATATCTAGCCTCATATATTGATGTATACATAATATCGATATATTGCTCAGCCCTACTCTCATATATTTAGTTTACATACTGTCAACTATCCAATGAAGGCAAAAATACATCAGTCCGAGTTGATTTGGCAACAACTTTGGTTATTTGTGGTAATGGCGGGAGAGTTTCACTTAAAACAGTACAGGACCCAGGCTGTGGTCTTTGTTGCTTAGGAAGGTTCCTAACTGCTGGACGAATTCTCTAACCGCTAAGGAAAGGTGCTGCAATTCTTCTGTTGTTCTCTCCTTTAGCATAGGGACCATCCTTTACGAACGAAAAGGAGATTATGCGGTCCCAAAATTCCTTGCAGCAGCAACATTTAAAGCACCATTTGGCCGTTCACGAAAACAAACAATATACCTATCTTGCATTCATGTCCAATCCAATCCAACTGTATTTATAAAGCATGTTTTAATAATACACCAGTTGACCAAAGTTCTGTACAATCAAAGATAACAAAAACACAGTAAAAACACAAAGACCAGTTTAAAAGACTGTAGTCTGTAGCCTGCGTCACGAAGCTCTGTAGCAGCTAAACAGCTAGCAACTGCCACTTGGCATCATGGAGCTCATGACCACCCGAAGTTACATGACCAGCCGGCGGTCTCCTAATTTCGTAAGATATCATACGTTTTGGTGTGCATACATTTTCGTAAGATATCATATGGACCCAGTGGTGTAGTCTACGTGATACGCAGGTATACGCATATACCAACTAAGAAAGCTCCAGGATTTCCATATACCCAATGAAAAATGCGCAATGACATGTAACAACATACCTTCCATTATATTTTTGATGTATTTTGAATTGTCATCTGTGTTTTCCTTTGCAAAGGTATTTCCACTGTAAATTGGTGCATTAAAGTGTATCAGAATGCAGGAAATTAAGTCTTTGACGCTCAAAATTTCCCTGGGGGAGGACACCGATACACCCCACTATGTTATGTCCATTATGGTCCATATATTTATATAGTATAGTATAGTAATGGAGAATAGTTTGAAAACTTTTGTGATTGGTAGCCTTTAATCCTTTTTTTATTTAAATTCCAACCTTGGTAATGAAGAATAGTTTTCATTAGGTTATACACGTTCATATAGCCTGCATGAAAAAAATGCAGCAAGAATGCACAGTGCAAAGTATCTAAGATGCGCTTTAAGTGGTCCACCTTCAGAATATTTTAGCTTCACCATGGCAGAGCCACGTCAATAACATCCACCGTTGCATAATTATACAGCCTAGTGTAAGTGCAGTGCAGTCCATATGAATTCTCCTTCACATCTTTCCTTGACCTCATGATGTTTTAAGTGTTCAGGAAAAGACATATGACATTTTGTTTGACTATTCGATCACAGCACATTCCATTGGAATTGACACATATTGACTACTGAGGGCAGCAAAATGCTTTGAGTCAGAAACACAAAAAGAGCTACTTGTTTATCTGTTTACAGGGCAAGGATTTGTGGCATCATGTTGTTTTAATAAAGAAGACAGATTTTTTTGCCGATCCAGCCAACCCTTCAGAGGTCATCAAATACAACCTTTCATGTAAATGGACCATAATTATATAGTGCTTTTCTAGTCTTAACGACTACTCAAAGCGCTTTTACATAGTACAGGAACCATTCACACCACATTCATACACTGGGGGCTGAGGCTGCCGTACAAGGTGATCACCTGCTCATCAGACAAACATTCACACACATTCACACACCAATGGCGCAGCATCGGGAGCAATTCGGGGGTTCAGTGTCTTGCCCAAGGACACTTCAACTTGGGACTGCAGGGCCAGGGATGGAACCACCAACCTTATGTAGTCCACCGCTCTACACGTGAGCTACAGCCGTTCATTCTAATATTGTTTCATACTATAAAAAATAAGCATTGATTTCATGTTGTCCTTGGGTCAAATTGTACCTGTTTTTAAAGTTTCTATATCTGAAATATGGCTTTCTTTTCAACCAAATTTCCCCAAAAAAACATGGATGGTTCCATACGCTAATTGATGATCAATACTTTTATGGTCTAACCAGGTGAAAATCTGTGATCATCTTAATAAACAAATGTTTCTCTGACCTTAACTATTAGTCAAAATAATTCCTCATTTCTGTTTATTTTACTCAAAAATTACAACCCCAAATCAGAAAAAGTTGGGACAGTATGGAAAACACAAATAAAAAAAGAAAGTAGTGATTTCTAAATGTACATTGACTTGTATTTCATTGCAGACAATACAACAGCACATCATTTAATGTGTTCCTCATGATTTTTTTTTTTTTTCAAATAAACAAAATTCCTATTCCTAAAGTTGGAACAGTAAAGCATTTACCACTTTGTAATGTTGCCATTCCTTTACACAACACTTAAAAGACGTTTAGGGACTGAAGACACCAAGTGATGAAGTGTTTCAGGTGTAATTTTGTTCCATTCTTGCTGCAAACAAGGCTTAAGGTGGGCAACAGTACGGGGTCTTCATTGTCGCATTTTGCGCTTCAAAATGCGCCACACATTCTCTATTGGAGACAGAACGGGACTGCAGGCAGGCCAGTCAAGTACCCGTATCCTCTTCCTCCGCAGCCAGGACTTTGTAATGTGTGCAGAATGTGGTTTTGCATTATCTTGTTGAAATATGCATGGAAAAGATGTCTTCTTGAAGGCAGCATATTGTGCTCCAAAATCTCTATGTACTTTTCAGCATTAATGGTGCCATCACAGAAGTGCAAGTTACCTTTGCCAAGGGCACTGACACAACCCCATACCATGACAGACCGTGGCTTTTGTACTTGTTGCTGGTAACAGTCTGGATGGTCCTTTTCTTCTTTGGTCCGGAGCACACGGTGTCCATTTCTCCCAAAAAATACCTGAAATACTGATTCATCTGACCACAGTACACGTTTCCACTGTGTGATGGTCCATCCCAGATGCCTCCGAGCCCAGAGAAGTCAACGGCGCTTCTGGACACTGTTAACATAGGGCTTCCTTTTGGCACAGAACAGTTTTAGTTGGCATGTGTGGCTGTAACTACATATTGTGGTACTTGACAAAGGTTTGCCAAAGTAGTCCTGAGCCCATGTGGTGATATCATTATAGATGAATGACGATTCTTGATGCAGTGCCGCCTGAGGGATCGGAGATCACGGTTGTTCAGCTCAGGCTTGCGCCCTTGTCCTTTACTCACTGAAATTCCTCCTCATTCCTTGAATCTTTTAATTATGTTATGCAGTGTTGAAGGTGAAATAAGCAAATGTCTTCCTTTGAGGAACATTGTTTTTAAACATTTCAATAATTTTCTCACGTATTTGTTGGCAAACTGGCAATCCTCGGCCCATCTTTGCTCCTAAAGGACTAGACCTTTCTTGGATGCTGCTGTTGTACCAAATCATAATTATAATTGTTGTTGACATCACCTGTTTCAAATCACATCATTATTTAACCAATTTACCTGATTACTAGCCCTAAATTGCTCCTGTCCCAACCTTTTTTGGAATGTGTTGCAGGTCTGAATGACAGGAAAGGATGTATATTTACAAATGAAATTAAGTTGACCAGACAAAACATGAAATATTTTGTGTTCACATTGTCTGCAATGAAATACAAGTCAAAGTACATTTATAAATCACTTCTTTTTTTATTTGTGTTTTTCATACTGTCCCAACTTTTTCTGATTTTGGGTTGTAGATATAATTTCATGTAAATGAGGTTAATTCACCATCAATTCCATAAAGAAGTGTAAAACTAGTGGTAATAAGTTATGAAGTTGGCGAAAAAGATGTAACACAGAATTAGGTGATCATTTATAGGCTACTTTATGCTTTATAAACAGACAAACCAAGCCAAAGGGGAAAAAACAAGTGCGTGGTCGATGGGAAGACATTACCAGGGTTAATAAAAATCTAAACAACAAAAAACAGAATATTACAAATACTGTATGTGGAATGTATACAACAATGGGCTAAAAAATGATTTTGCAAAATAAACACAGCCCTTCAAATCCCCAATGAACTCACATGAGGAAGAGCTGTGTGTACACCCACAGGCACTTAGAGAAAAATGCCAAACTGAACACAAATCACTTCAACCATCTTGGCTATTTACTACATTTCTCCTTATTAGGGTTCTCTTTGTCCAAACAGATCCTCTGCTATTTAATTATGCATTTAAGTGATGTGCAAATTAACCTTGGCAGTGCCTTTGTGAAAAGGCACACCTCCCCCCCCCTTCATCCAGCCAATTTAATTCCAAGCTCCAGATTTCATGGTCAATTTTATCTCTCTCCCTCTCAAAGAGTCCATCATCAATTCTTCACAACTTTTCATGTCGCCTTTCTCCGCAGAATCACTGCGAAATTGCCTATTCAGGTTATTAAACAACTGTGACTGTTATAAATCTACGGCAACACCCTGTGCTTTGAATATGCATTCAAGATGCTGACCTCCAGCAGCAATTAGTCTTAGTCTTTGTTTATCCTTTACACAAATCACACAGCTCTATTCCTTCTTTATTTCACACTCTTTGTTTTCAGTCAGAGGACTGAAACAGCCCGCACCCACAGACATCGGGAAGTCAATCCTCTCCTCACTTTACGCCAACTCAACCTCTTGTTTTTAATTCATGTTCTGGTGAAATCAAGACATAATGGTTACAGCACATTTCAAACAATGATGACTAAACAGCTTTGCATGTTGTCAGTGTTTTCAGAGGAGCTTCCAACATCACCAGAAATCAGTCTTGTTGAATTTGTGAATATCTGGTCAAATGTTAGCACAAAAGTTGATCTTTGTTCAACTGAAGAGGCCACAGATAACTTGTTTGGCCCCAAGAGAAACCAAGGAGGTGCCATTTTGTGAGGCAGGTTGTCTTCAAACACATTTATATTTATACGCATATATTGGTAAAATATCACTTCAGATGTTTTTTTGCATGCATTTCACTACATACTTTCAGGGCTTGACATTAACTTTTATGCTCACCAGCCACTATGGCTAGTGGTTTTCCACTGTTAGAAACGCAGCATATTCACTAGCCACTATTTTGTGGGAAATTACATTTTAAAGTTGACTGTGGTGTGATACAATATGCTTGTACTTGAACTTGAATAACTAGATTTACAACCATTTTAAATGTAAATGACCACCCAAATCAAGACTTCATAAAATGTAGCCTATAACAGTGCAGTCATAGATGTTTACCTCTGATAAAGCTCCTGTTGGAGCCATTCTTATTGGTGACCAGTGTGGGAAGCTGTGGCTAGCCATAGTTTACTAAAGTGTGGACTAATTGCCACAGGTGTGTGGCACTCAGTGAGGTCTAGAGTTCAGAACGTGAGTCGATGTTTGAGTTAGTGTGATTTACTTCCTAGTACCTAGTTTTGTTATCTCTCTAATAAATCAGGATATCTCTGTATGTGTGTGTGTGTGTATGTGTGTGTGTGTGTGGGTGGGTGTGTGTGGAGGGGGTGCGTGCTTGTGTGTTTGTCTGTCTTTGAAATATCTCATGAACCGTTTATTCATTCTACATCACACTTGGTTTCCTGGGTAGCCAATGAACTTGGGGTTTGGAATTTGGAGCAGTTTGGACAGCGTTGGATATTGGATATTAATAAACTGTGAAATGACTGACTAGCGCACAGTAAAGGTTGAGGAAAAAAGGTTGAAAAAAAAAACATAACCCTGGCTATCACAATAAAAGTCCAGCTTAAATTCACTCAGACCATTGCGCATTTAACTCAATAAAAAGGCAATTCTACCATTCACAATAAAAGGCATTATTGGGTGACAACCATAGACAGTATAAGGTGACATAGGATCCAAAGAGTTTTTTGAAGCACACCATCCACACCAGGGTCACGTGCATAATACCGGCAAAAAACTAATGTGCGTCAACAGCTGGTTAGCAGGTGTCACAGTAGCACAGCACTCCAGTGATCAGGGTTACAATAATATGTTTATCCAATACAGTTATCTATGTTAACAAGGACCTTTTCAGAGCTGTTTTCTCAGCATTAAGCAAGCTATGTTTACAGAGAAGCTGTTAGGCAGGTGGTTAGGAGTGCTTAACCATGCAATAAGAAGTAAGTGTATTCATGTGGACAAAAATCCCCCAGAAAGTGTCTATCAAAAAGTCTCATTACCCTGACTTTAGAGTCACGTTTCTGAGTGACCCTCCTATTATTCTTGGAGTCCATTTATTTCATTTAATGTTTAATGTCTCTAAATAAGTTCATATTTAATGACTATTCCTAATTTAAAGGGGACACCTGGGTTCACATAAAATAAACATTATATATTTCCAATGTCCTCCTGTATACATTTTGTATGCATCTGTGTTCTTTGGGGTCAATTTGACCCCAGGATGTTTTAAATGTATTAGTCTAGAAATATAAACATTTAACACACATGTGTTGAGGTTGTTTGGGCTGATTGAGGTCACTACCACATGCAATTTGATAATGCTTTGGGGCCCTGTCCTGCCATAACCATACCTGTAGTAGTGCGGGAACTCCTTGTGTTTTATTTAAAGGCATCTTTAAGTGGTCAACAAAAAGACATAGTAGTACCTGACACATAAATAATAATAATAATACTTTTCTGGAGGTTTAAATTGTTAGGGTCAAATTGACCCCAAGGATAAAAGATGTTAGTATTGACCCAGTATGTTAGGGTTCTGTGCTTTTACCCGTGCTATCTGTTAATGGTCTGAGACAGTTGTGTAGTCCGGGTTAAGGCCGAGGCACACTAACCAGACAGCCGACCGTCGGCAGAAAAGGCAGTTGGACTGATCAGTTGGCTCCCCGACATCCCAAAAGTGCCTTGGAACGCTGTTATGGATATACGTAATACGTCTCCATAACTACTCTGTATTGTCGCCCCAAAAAATAAAAAGCTGATTGGACGAACGCGTCACGTGGGTCTGGCTGCTGCTTCCGGATTTTGGATTTTTCAATGGCGGCTCATTCAGAATACAATCTCATATTTTACGTAGATAGTTCACCAAAACGTGTTTCTGAAACCTTTGTTTGAGAGGCTACCCGCTCGCCATTTCCGGGTGCGTCCGGACTGCCCTGTCTCCAACTGAACACGTCGGGTAGGCCAAAATGAAGGCCAACAGCTCCTCCGACGGACGACGGCACGGAACACAGCGAACAGACTCAAGTCACTGACCCTGAGTCACTGAGTGCCACTTACAAATGTAAATTTTCTAATGGTTTCCAGCAAGTAGTTTCATTTCTAATGGCCATATGTAAGCTATCTTGATTGAAGTTTCTATCCCCCTGCATGCACCCATAATTGTAACCAGGAAAAAAAAACAGTGAGCATGATGAGACAAAAAATTTAGCTAGATGAGATTTAAGAGCAGCTTATGTCAAGATCCGAAATCATCTGTATAATCAGAATACATTTAGCCTACGCAGACTAAACAACTTTAATAAGTAATAAACACAAATTATGACTGTGAGTTTTGGCGCCTAGCACTTGCTCCTATCTAGGATGAATGCACTTATTGTGAGCCGCTTTGAACAAAGATGTCAATGTAATTTAAACTGCATTGTTGTTTGTTTCTTTGTTTTTCTGGAATAAGGGCAACTTTTTTTTTTAATGATTTTTCCTGGAAATGCTGCTCCATACTTCTCTGTGGTAAGAGAAAAAGTAATGAAGATAAAGGCAATATCTTTATGACATTTAGTCACACAGTCTGAGTCTTTTCCTTTGTCTTTTAAGAGACCATGGGCTATAATTGGAGACCAGTGCACATCGTCTCTCGGCTGAGAGGGTAAATGAGGGATCCCTAGACTCCAGGATTACCCTATTATTGAGAAGACGTTCTGCTAAGCCTCCACCACTGACACATATTCCTGTTCTATGGCCTATTCACTTTAAAATATGTCTTGTCAGGAGGCTTACAGAAATCTACATAATCCTTTTTCATCACAATTAAAGATACCACTGAACAATAAAATTGCTTGCTCTCTGGTTTGTTTCATGTTGCTTTGAGAGAAAAAAGGGGTGAGGGAAATGTGTGTGAGCGTTGCTGAAGGTTGCAAAAGGCTGAAATGAATATGGATTGGAGCAAAGAACTTGATGACATCCTTTAACCTTTACAAGTGTACATCGGTCTTGGGAAACAGGAGTGCATAATGTTATGTTGGGTGATTTGTCTAGACTTTGGAATTTATTAATAAGTCGTTTTCAAGAAAAGCTTCGCTCTAGACCAAAGTCTAGAACCTTGACAAATGTTGAAATAAGAAAAAGAAAGGAATAATAGAGAAACTGTATCAAGATCAGTAGCCATAATCCTTCAATGTTCTCTCTTTTTTTTTTAGCCACAGCTCTGATTACGATCAAACATGCTAACATGTCATAAAGATGATCTGTAGGCTCTGGCTGTGCGAGATAACTCATTCTGGATCCAGTATTTGCCCTAGAGCCATCTGAATTCCTGCTCAGTCCATTTGTTACAAATAACAGTAGTTAAGTTTATGTAATGTTGAGAAAATACAGCTTTTTCATCACGTTCTGTCACAGACTAAAAGCATTTCTTCACTTACCTGAGATGAAGCAAAACCTTCTCATTTCAATGATGTCATGAAAGTGTATTTTTGAAAAACATATATTAAAATATACAATACATAAATAAATAGACAAGACACCCTCTTGCAACCTAATCCTTTGTCAATCAATCCGATTTCAATCAAATTTATTTAAAGAGTAAAATCACCATTATACATTGTCTCAGTGCACTTTATAATTAAAGGAACAGACAGCAACAAAACAGCCATTATAACTTTTCTTTTGGCAAAAAAGGGCTATAGGCTACTAGAGTTCGCAATATGAGGAAAATATGTAATTGCGATTATTTTGACTGATATTGCGATATGATTCACAATATTGGAGGGAATGATCATTTTTGTATAATTATTCTCATTTATGTATCATTATTCTCATTGTTGTATCATTATTCTCAATTTCATTGAACAATATAAAAAATTAAAATAAAATTGAGTACGTCTGTTACATTCAAGCCATTGACAAATGAGTTGCTACAAAGCTAATTAAGGCCACGTCCACACGTACCAAAACAATCTTTTTTTTTAACCCGTCTTCCATGGATTCGTTTCAAGAATAGTTGCGTCCAAACAAATCCATTTGTAAATGATAACACGCTACTTCATATTCCAGGCCTATAGGCTGTTATTGCCACAGAAATTAACCAAAAACGCAGAAGAAGAGCATAGTCATAACAAGAGTTATCTCAGGACACTCTATAATTTACAAGGACCCAACAATTCCAGTAATTCCCAAAGAGCAAGCATTTAGTGCGACAGTGGCGAGAAAAAACTCCCTTTTAGGAAGAAATCTCGCACAGACCCAGGCTCTTGGTAGGCGGTGTCTGACTTCACCACTGCTCATTTTATAAAGGCCGCCGCAAGAAAACGTGTCTTTGTTTACATTGTATAATGTGCTGTTCGATTGCTTTTTCTTTTGCAATTCTGTCTGCCATCGGACATTATTGCAGCGCGCCAACTAGCAGAGCAATCAATGATCATCAATGATCTGATGTCTTTTTGATAATCTACATATTTTTCTTGCGGTAGACTTTCTACAATGAGCCGTGCTAAAAGTTACTATAATCCGTTCAAGGAGTTGATAAGCAGACAGATTAGCTAGCTAGTTAATAAGTTGTCTACTTCCACTTTATAAACAGCTAACCATAGGAGCTAACGTTAACATTACGTCCCTGCTGGAGCGGTCAGCTACTTTAGCGATGTTTAACGTTAGCTACATAACGTTAGCAATATATCTTGTGTAGAATCCAGGACCAGCACAGCAGAGGGAAGTGGGAGCAGAGACAAAGTATTTAGATGAAGTGAGCTGGTTTGACCATGGAGATGGGATACGTTTAGCTTGACCGCAGTCGTGTCAGTGGCCGTGCACTAGCTAGTGCTGGGTAAGAGAAGGCTATGCGGTTGAGGGGTGTGGCGATAACATCATCAATACGCACGTCCAAACGAAGCTAAAATTGAGCCGTTTTTGAATTTTGTCACCCTTGGACCTCGTTTCAAAAAAGTGCGTTTTCAGGCAGTGTGTTTACAAGATTTGTTTGACCGAAAAATGATGAATGTATGGTAAATCTTAAAACTGGCGATTACATCCTAAATATGCTTTTAAACGAAAGTTTGACTCAGGTACATTCACAAAAAGACCCTAGGTTGCATTTTGGCGAGAGTTACGCTTTAATGATGTCTGAATTCCATTTAACTGCTTCAGTTTCAGGGTCCATTATGCATGACACCTGTGCTTTTCCTTCTATGACAGGTCAAAATATACTGTCTATACAGAAAATATTGACAACATATTAAGGATTAATGAAGATAGGTCAAAAAGCATTTTTTCACAAATTGTACTTAAAGTATCAAAAGTAAAAGAACTCTGGCCCCTTTCTGAGTCTGATACTATACAAAGTATAATATTTATAGCGTTGGATTACAGTTAATGCAGATAATCCGCATTTTGATGCTGGCTGGTTTATTCTATACATAAGCATCATAGTTTATAAGACAATCCCAAGTGTTGTACGTATAAGATAACTTTTTTAAAACCGTGTACCTCTGAAATGTAGAAAGTAGCATACAATTAATAATACTTACTCCAAAACTCTTTCATAACTTTGTCCATAGTAAATAACAAATATTTAAACGATGAATAGAAAAATATAGTAATTTTATGTGAGAAAGAATTAACCCTCCTGTTGTCCTCGAGTCAAATTTCACCCGTTTCCAAATTTCTTTGTCAAATATTTGTTTCCCAAAAATAACATGGATGGTTCCATACAAAACGCTTCACAAGTAAAATGAATGATCAGTTCACTACTTTTATTGAATTTTGGATGTTTTATTCAATTTTATAGCATTTAAAAAAAAACTGATGTTAACTATTAGTCAAAATAATTCATAATTTCTGCTTGATAACTCAAAAGTTAGATGTCATTTTTGCATATAAATAAAGTTTATTGACCATTAGTTTAAAAAAAGAAAAAAAAGGTGGTGAAAAAAAAGCATGGAAAAAAAGGGACAGAAATGTGGAAAAAAGCAACAAAAAAAGTGTTCATGTTTGACCCGGGAGGACAACAAGTTGCATGGTCGTTAGGAAGACAACAAGAGGGTTAAAACAAATCAATGTTTCCATGCTAAACATAGAGACACAGACAAAACCACCTCTCCCCTTTCTTCTTGTTCCAACTAGTCTCCACATCAAATCTGTAGAGTGGAAAATATGTAACAACAAACAGGATTACACTGTATGCATCGACATCATGTGTAAGACAGTTGTGGGAGAGTTACCACACATTGTATGTGCACAGGATACTAGCTGTTCAACTCAGCTGCGTTTGCCTGCTTTGCCCATGTTATGACCTGTATCATTTTATGTTATGTAGGCTACATCATTACATTACATTGCATGTACATCAAGTAACATGAAAACATCAAAAGGTTCGG
Organism: Gymnocephalus cernua; assembly: GCA_023631565.1. Classification (NCBI taxonomy): domain Eukaryota; kingdom Metazoa; phylum Chordata; class Actinopteri; order Perciformes; family Percidae; genus Gymnocephalus; species Gymnocephalus cernua. The sequence goes on from CM042432.1 coordinate 15,228,769, forward strand.
TCCACACATGAAAGTCAAAAGAGATTGCAGCTAGGTCACACATTTATATTGCCTGCATTGGCATTTTGTGTGTGCTGCAGGGAATTAATGCCGTTAAATTACTTGAGATAGTTTTGAAAGCCAATCAAATCCAGCTGATTTCTTAGTAGACATTCCTTTTTTTTCCAGATACAAACATATGCTGTCTAAGCATCAACAGCTGACTGTTAGTGTCTTTAAAATTTGCTGTAACTGTGATTACAGTACTGTGCTCCTTTACCTGTCATCAACTTATATTATATCTATATCTATCTATATATCTATATTATGTTATATCTCTCTTTGCCTAGATTGGGCTCAGGTGGTGGAGTGGTCGCCTACCAATCGGAAGGTCGGCGATGGCGCCATTTTATGCTACCCAAACCATCACCCCCCGTTAGCATTCCATTGACTGACATTCATTTTGGCGTCACTTTGACAGCCAATAACTTTACATCTGAACCGTTTAAAGACTTCATTTGTCCATTGTTTATTTCTAAAGAAACACGAAAATGTATAAAAGGCTCCGTTACCTTGTCTCTCACGTTATGGCTCCGTAGCAGACGTTTGTGTAAAAATAGGCTAACGATTGTGTCATAACCACACGACTCACTGTCGCATGGTAGAGGAATTACCGTATAGTACAGGAGAAGCTCGCAGGCAGTTTCGACTTACATTATCTGTTTAAGTTTAATTGCTAATATTAACTAGCATTTTAGTTAGCAATAATTATCCTGTGTCTATGTCTCCTTACATATACTTACGCTCTCCGCCTCTGCAAGATTCGGAATGATTGAGATTTCTCTTGGCACAGCTACCAGAAGACTTACAATGTTCAGACACGTTGCTCACGTCACATCTACGGCGGGAAGCTCAGTTTGCAGCTGCGCAGTAACGCTCAGTAACGCTCAACCATCACCGGAAAAGTGCTTCTAATAGACTACACTCGTCTCCGTCAAAAACAGCGGAGTCACTCGGTCCATTTCTTCTATGTCAGTGGATGTAGCCCCAGCGGTCATGTCAGTTGGAGGTTCAGGTTTTTTTTCACAGAGTTTCACATTCCTGTGCCGGCTTGCTAGGTGCTTGCTCAGATTTGAGGTGGAATTTTTCACTGTAGATAAAAGTTTTCTTCTCACGCAGAATGTACAGCGGACGCTGATGTTTTTGTCACCTTTAACCGAGTCAAACTCAAAGTAATGTTGGTACTTCCAAGCATTAAACGCTGCATGATCCTGCTCTCTCCCACGCTCCATGTTGTCTCTTGTTCAACACTACACATGTCGGTGTTTACACTGACGTTGCGGCGTCATTGTCACTCAGGAGACAGTTTCACAAAACAAAATCACAGTTAAGTAACGCAGCCTGCTTACAGGGAAGTAACAGTAATCTAATTACTGTTTTTGCAATTGTAATCCCTTACTTTACTCGTTACTTGAAAAAAGTGATCGGATTACAGTAACGCGTTACTTCTAACGCGTTACTTCTAACGCGTTACTGCCCATCAGTGTTCATGACAGAAAAAGGTCATGGAATGTAAATGAATGTGGTTATACGGGCATATCAATAGATGGGAAGTATCACTGGTGGCATACATTGCACACAGTGACTTTCTCCACAACATCTTTATAGTCATTTCAATGCTTTCTGAACTATATTTCCATTTCCATTTTAAACAATTTGCCAGAACTGTTTTAAATGTATGTATTTTATTTCCTATGGTGTTTTAGATACTATTTCATGTTTTGCTGTATTGTGTGTATTTTCTTGTCTGTCTGCTGGCTGTTCAAAAAATTGCCCCTCTGGGACAATAAAGTAACCATGACCTTATACCAGAACATTCAGACACAGACACAAACATAAACTGCAGTTGCAAGAGGAAGGGATTGAATTGCGACTGAATAAGGGACTTTGAGTATATACTATATAAAATTAAATATTATTATTAATTGAAAGTCCTCTGTTTCATTTTAGATTTTATACAAGTAAAGTCACCTGCATTCAAACAACCATCCATTAAAAAAGAGTATGAGTCTCCACAGCACTGTGGAGTAAGGACTTGCTACACCACCACACACATTCTAGGAAACTCTCTGGATTGTTTGCATTTCTTTAAACCAATCACAATTAGGCAAAGCTCTCGATCTACCAGTCAGTTTTCGTTCCTACCCTCACCTATGGTCATGAAGGCTGGGTCATGACCGAAAGAACGAGATCCAGGGTACAAGCGGCCGAAATGGGTTTCCTCAGGAGGGTGGCTGGCGTCTCCCTTAGAGATAGGGTGAGAAGCTCAGTTATCCGTGAGGAGCTCGGAGTAGAGCCGCTGCTCCTTCACGTCGAAAGGAGCCAGTTGAGGTGGTTCGGGCATCTGGTAAGGATGCCCCCTGGGCGCCTCCCTAGGGAGGTGTTCCAGGCACGTCCAGCTGGGAGGAGACCTCGGGGAAGACCCAGGACTAGGTGGAGGGATTACATCTCCAACCTGGCCTGGGAATGCCACGGGATCCCCCAGTCAGAGCTGGTTAATGTGGCATGGGAAAGGGAAGTTTGGGGTCCCCTGCTGGAGCTACTCCCCCGCGCGACCCGATACCAGATAAGCGGACAACGATGGATGGATGGATCACAATTATCTGGGGTGGCGCTAAGCTCCAGACGCAGCGACGGTGGCTCTGGAACTTGTTGTGGTGGAACATGTGCACCCCACAAAGGAAAACACACTTTGAGGTTTTTTAACATTAATATGAGTTCCCCCAGCCTGCCTATGGTCCCCCCAGTGGCTAGAAATGGCGATAGGCGTAAACTGAGCCCTGGGTATCCTGCTCTGCCTTTGAGAAAATGAAAGCTCAGATGGGCCGATCTGGAATCTTGCTTGTTATGAGGTCATAAGGATCAAGGTTACCTCCCCTTTTTCTGCTTTGCCCACCCAGAGAATTTGGCCTGCCCATGAGAAAGAGGGTTAGGGTTAGATCATAGCTTTCAAACGAGCAAAGTGGCAGTTGGTCAAGGCCACACCCCCACCCTCCACCTTGCCCCCTTATCCTGGAAATGTATTTCAGTTGATTCAGACACTCAGCATGCTAACATGCTCACTCACAATGACAATGCTAAAATGTTGATGTTGGGTATAATTACCATTCTAGTTTAGTCTGTTACGATGCTAATATTTGCCAATTAGCAGTAAACACAAAGTACAGCTGAGGCTTGAACTTTGTAGGTATTCGGTCATAAAACAAAGTATTTGTAACATTTTTTACCATGATGGTGCTCAATAAAAAGTGATTACAGTTCATCCTAAGGGGAACATGAATGTCCGTAGCGAATCTAATGTCAATAGAGCCAGTAGTTGTTGAGGCCTTTCACTCAGAACTACAAATGTCAACTTCATGGTGGCGCTCGAGAAAAGGTTTTACATGAAGTTGGACCCCAAAGCAAAGAACTGGAGCAGTGGTGGCAGGGAGCTGGCCAGCTTAGAGAAGATCCACAGAGAATGGATACAAAAAAACACAGGAACTAGGAGAGCAGGGAGGCACACGGGAAGACCTGTGCGCACAAAAAAAATCACAGGTGAGTCAACGCCCCCTGCCACACACACACCCTGCAGAGAAGAGAGGAGGGGATGGAGAACAAAACACAAAAACCCACAACAAAAAATTTAGAGCCAGTATGTCCAGTAGACGTTGAGATATTTGACTGGATCATTGAAAAGTTTGACTCACTGGTGGTGATAGATAAAGTCAGGGGATCATCAAAGTAATTTGGGTTCATCCCCTTGCTCTATATTATCCCACTTATTATAGGGCTACTTATTTAAGAAATCAATCATTCAAAACAACATATTGATGTTAAAACGATTTTATTGATTTAAAGATGGTCGTTCAGAGTCTATGATCAGACCTATTAGACCGTCGATTGCCATTATTGACCAATCATAATTGAGTTTTCAACAAAGAGTAAGAGTCAAATACAGTGATCCTCATGGCCTGTATACACAGCTTGTATACACTGGGGTGTGCTTCTTATCACAGCTATGGCCCTAAAAAAAAGAATGTATCTTGTGGCTCTATTGCAGTATGGTCTATTGAAGGCACGGTCAGTGCAGCAATTGGAATGTTTCTGTCCTCTGCATCAGATTCCTCCGGTGAGTGAATGAAGAAGTCGTTGCTCTTTGATTCGGAGGGGCTGACACCAAAACATGACATTTAATACTGACGTTGTCCTGCTTTCCTATGACCTGTAATGAAATTTTCGAAATCCGACAGTGTCAGCCGAGGTATTCACAACCACATTGCACTATTGCCTTACACTCACAAAGTTTGTGAAAAACCTTTTTATAAGGGGTAGCAGCCGCAAAGTTAACAAGTAACACACAATCCACAGTCCTGCAGGATTATTTGAAGTACAGTTCAGCGAGGAGGGCACAGAGAGAAGGGCAAACATAATCTTGTGAAGAATGCCCAAAAGCCTGGGTTTTACATCGGTTGCTGCTTTCATCTCTTGTATCTGTATTCTCTGAGTCCTTGACTACAGTGTGAGGTCAAGCTAATGTCATGACAGAAGCCTAGTCCCTAAACACCAACACGGGAAACGCACAGCCTTCACTGTTTCCACACCATCTCCGTGACACCATCTTCAACATGTCTCTGCTGCTGGAGAGCTACCTTGTATCTTTGGTATTCTGTCACATTCTACGTTCTTGCCTTTGTGAAGCAATATTAACTTGTGATTCCTGACAACATATTCTAGCTTTAGTATGGACGTGAACTGTAACCAGTATTGTATTTCACAAGAAAAGCTAGACAAATTTGAGTCAGAAAAAAAGAAACAGAATATTCTGGAACACAAATATTATTCTTTCTTTTACAGTTTTTTATTTGATTGCTAAACGACAGTGGGCACAACTGGAGACACGTTCAAAACTCTAACTACAGTCTGCACAACAGCAGTTCATGTGGACCAAACTCTAGTTGCTTGAACACAGTTTTCAAAAGTCTACACACTTATCCCATGGCTTTAAACACACCGACTTATTGGGACTCACCGTATCCCCCAGAGTTAGATAAGTCCAACCACCATACATACCCTTCTCATCTCTGTGTGTGTCGTAACTCTGTCTGGCGCACCCACCACTAGCCTAGTTTAGCACAGATCCTGGAGGTAACTGGTTCCAACTAGCCTACTGCTCCCAATAAGTGACAAAATAACACCAACATTTTCCTTACATGTTGTGATTTCTATAGTCACAGCGTGTACATTTACAGGACTTGTTCAAATGCTGACACACCGCTGTCAAAACTGTTAACCACACATTCAAAACAGAATAGATTTCATCCTGGTGCATTTCCAACACTGCTGATTGCAATTTCAGCTGCAAGCCTAAGCAGGTGTCTTGTAATAACTTCCGATGAAATAAGGGCTACATTTATAAACCATGTTGTTAATCATGGTCTCTCATTGAAAGAGGAAGGGTTGAGGGTGCAACCCAATATGCAAAGATCTACAGTTGCATCTGCCGAAGAAACAGGTGTGAATTGCATCCTTACAGTAAATGATAACAATACAGGAATTGATTTTTTTCAGTAATTACGTACATTTCTAACCTTCCTTTATGTAATCTCAAATGGTACAAAGTTTGAAGTTGTAGTTTTTGTGCCTGCAATCTGCAACCATCAGGTCTTGCAAATTGCAGTTTGTCTTTTGTTGTTTGCAATGTAATCCTCGAAAGTAAAGCTAATTATCTTCAGAAGCATGTCTTCCAAATACCAATTTGTAACTGTCTCTGCAGCTGGGTGGTGTCTAGAAGGGATACAGGAGATTTCAGGAGGTAATTTCCATTCACACTGTGTTCTCGATGGCTGCTGGTGGCTTTGGTTCAGAGTGGATGTTAAACTCAAAAAACTGTATTTTAGTTTTCTGCCAGGCAAAGGGAGATTGTCAGAACAGATGTCAAGGTGTAACAGCTGCTGTCGAGCCAAAAGACAGTCACAGGCATTCAAATTCAAGTTGAGTCTGATTTAACATAACACGTCAAGTATGAAGTCCTCTAATTCTTATGGTGCTCATGTAGCATTTTTACATCAATAAATCATTATCACATCCATGTTTTACATAGGACCACCTCTGAGTAGTCCATAGCCACGACGTTCCACTTCCGGGATTTCTCCATTGATGCCGGAAATTCTGCCGGATGTCCCTATTTTCAGTCGGATGTCCGTTACCTTCCACTTTCTTTGTGTTGGCATTCTAAACTCCGGTGGATTTATGGCGCTTAGCGCCGCCCAAGACTATTGTGATTGGTTGAAAGAAATGCCAATAAACCAGAGCATGTTTTTCTCCCATCCCAGAATGCTGTGTGGACTAGCCAGACGCTCCTCCGCAGCGATATGGAGGAAGGTCTGGTAAAGCAAGACTAACCTCTGAAAACAAGTCCTCCAAACCCTTCGACGACCAGAGAATGTCGGTCACGTTTTGACCTAATGGTCGCGGTTTTAAACACGTCATTACATTGTGAAATGGTCGCAGTTTGGTTATGTTTAGGCACCAAAATTACTTGGTCTTGGTTTGGGTTAAAATCAGATGTTAATTCACTTCCGGTTACGCATGTAACGCTAAACATGATGTTAGTAAAGTTTTTTTTAAAACTCGCCGTATACTTTTATTTTCAAACTCCAGTCTCTTGGGTGAAAATCCTGTTTGTGTCTCTTTATGAGGAACTTGCCGCTCCTATACTTTATCACATTACTTTCTGCTTTGCTTCTGTCATACTATGGCAACCAGATGGCAGGTGGGGTATGCTGTATGAAAAATAGTTTCAAATGTATTAAACAAGACACCACAGAGAGGGAGGACAAAATGTCGGAACATCTTTATAACATCACACATCTGAGGTCATGGTATGTTTTTTTTACAGTAATGATACTAATGTTTTACAATGTTTTACATTTTAATAAACATCTATCCTCTCAGCCTTAAAGTGATACCGATACCAATAGAGTACTTCATTTAATACCTTTTTTCTCTGCTTCATTCGAAACCCTTCATTTGCATTTTATGGATTTATTTTTATCAGACGCCACAGGTGTGTAGTACAGCCATACTTCCGAACGTTTTGGTGTCATCTCAGCATGCTCACATTGAACTGCCAACTCTGTCACATTGGACTACAACACATACAAATAGTAATTTATTACTAGATCTGGATAAAAAAAAGGATCAAATGCAGGTACTGTTTGACTGGAGAAGTTTTGATCCTACTTCGTACAGAGTTATTTCAGTCGTATCGAGTACCAATACCCAGCCTGAAGAATATGAGAGTAATTGGATGCATATAGCAAAAGTATTTATTGACACAAGAGTGTCATGTGACCTGCAATTGACAATAAATGATTATGAAATGATAATGTATGACCAATATAGGCTACTTTCAGATGCAGCATTTATTTTTATATTGGTGTTCATCTGTAAAGCACCTCTTGGTAAATTACCCCATTACATTTCCGTGTTGATAACTCCATATGTCAATCTATTTTCCACTCGTTCCAATAAATGGCTTTTACTCAAGGTCCCTCATTCTTGGACGGAGCTTGGCAAGACTGCTGTTTCGTTTACTGCTCCACATTCCTGGAATGCGGCACAAAGCACCTTAATGGGTCTCTCCCCCATTTAGCAGTCAATGTAAGGCCTTGATTAGTGACTTCTGTGTATCTTCTTGTGTCTGCTTTATTTGATTGTTTCTGTTTTAATTTAAATGTTATTGTCTATTTGTTGAAATGTATGCTGTGCACTTGGCCCCATTGAAAATGAGTGTCTCCCTCAATGGGCCCCCAGTTTTAAATACAGGTTTTGAAATGAAATGAAATATGTGGTAAAATCTATCGGCTGTTTTGACTCAGCCAATCATAAACGAGATCCAGAGCTGTTTTCTAGTTTGGATACAAACCAAACTGGCATGTTTGCCGAACCTAATTGTCTTGTATCTCTGTTGTTTAACTCCATCATGATACTCATTGTCTGTGAATCACACAGAGCTCAGAGCCAATCAAACTAAAGTGATGACTTCTGACCTTGATAAAGGGACGCCGAACCCCTAAGGTCTCATAAGCTTTGTGTTGATGGGTCAGGGAGAGAGTTAGCTTAGCATATAATTAATGTTTAATAACCCCTGGTTGTTTGTCAACACTTTTCCCACTGTCTGTTTCCATGCCTTATAATCTTCAGAGTGCCTGCAGGCACAGCATTCTCTGATTATATCTTAAGCCTCTTGTTCCAATACCCTGGCCTGGCAGTAACAACACTGGCCAGTCACTCATTTACAAGCAAAGATAAATGCACAGTCCTTAATCTGTCTCCAGTTAGGTCTCCAGCAACACAGGCCGGGCCCACGCCTTTAACTCCTCCTCAGGCTTAGCTGCTCCATCAGCCCTGCTGCTGTTCTCACCTCTATCACCTGCCACACAGGTACACGGTGATAAGCACACGCATGACCATGGAAAGCTCTCCCAGTAATTACGATGGAATTTTAGAGCTTTTGTGAGGGTCCATTATTTCACCACTGCTGAAGATACATTTTGTAGAAATAGCGGACTTATATCTTTTGGAATTTTCCCCATTGTTATACATTTTTGAACAAGTCCTCCAAACCATTTGATGATATCTGTTGTTTTTATTCCTACCCTCTAATACGACACACAGGAGCCTTTCTTAAATTAGCGCCCCTCGCGATGGCAGGAAATACGACCTCATATCTAAACCAGAGAACATAACAGTCACGGTTTTAAACATGTCGTTAACTTTGTGAAATGGTCACTGTTTGGTTTGGTTTAGGCACACAAACTACTTAGTAATGTTTAGGCACCAACACAAATTAGTGAAATTTAGAAAAACATCTTGGTTTGGGTTAAAATCAGACGCCACTTCACTTCCGGATATGCACGTGACGCAGAACATGACGTAGCTCCATTTGTTCCATAAAGTAAAAAAAAAACCTTGCTGTTTACTTTTTATTTTATTTTTTTTCTCCTGGGTAAAAGTCCTGTTTGTTTAACCCATCCACCACCCCAACATGCCTCGCTCTTATACTTACTTACTTACGTCAACCTTCCTGCTTTGCTATTGCCCATAACTACTACAGTCACTAGGGAGTGGCGTCACAACAAGCGTAAATATAGGTCGTAATTTCTGCTTGAACAAACAACTTATTTGGGCGTTTTTTTAGGGGAGGAATGTGTCACATTTTGGGACGAGTAGCATTCATATTAGTTGATTGATTGTACAAAACAAGCTATTTGATAAAATCACGCTGGAATTTAGGAAAGGGTGATGAGCATTTCTCACTAGTTCCTGACATTTTACAGACCAAATGATGAATTGATTAATCACAAAATGAATCGTCAGATTCATTGATAATGAAAATAATCGGTACAGCCCTACTCAAAAAAACAATACAGTTTGCAATAAAATTGATAGCTGGTATTTTGTCCTCATTAATTCTAAACCAAACACTATCCCACACTAGTTTCTAAGACTTGAGATCTATCAAAAATATATTTTTTGACAGGCATTTTTGATATTTGGACCTTTATTTGATTGTCGACAGCAAAGATTCAGGAAACATGGGGGAAAGAGCAAGGATGACATGCAACAAAGATCCCATGCCTTAATCAAACTGTGGACATTGCAATTGCATCTTAAACCACTAGCTGACAGGGACACCCCTAAATAAAATGGTGCTTTGAACAAAAAAAAGTAAGTCTAGTAAAAAAAGGAAGAAATATCTGCATGTGCTCAGTCAAATGCTTATACACTGTATGTGTTGATAGGGCTTGGATGACTTAGTATATAAGTGGGTACAACATGTTCATTGTTATTAGTTATGATGATCAAGAAATAAAAAAGAACTAAAAGATTATATCCAGAAGTTGTCTGGTGTTTCTATCAAAGAATAGATTGATACCACTCTGTGTGCAAGAAGCCAGAGTCAGGAGGCGATTAGTGTAGCATATAGACAGTTAACCTGGGTTCGTACAAAAGCTCACTAATTTATACATTGTTTCTCCTTTTGATGAAACCATACACAAACAGAAACCAATTTGTGGTTTTTAATGGGGAGTTATGTCCAGTACCTATTTCTTACCGAACAGCTGGGCGGATGGATAATTTGTTGTTATACAACACGTAGATTCGACCAAGCAATCTGATTGGTCAACTAGACATTTAGAACATACTCAAATCAGCCTGACAGTACACTGTGCTCGTCACTAAAAACATTACTCCGCCATTTCCATGTCAGCATTGTAACTTCAATAAAATGTTTTTGAACCATTTTTATCATGAAAATAAATTATGGACCACAGTGGAACACACAGAAGCTCTCCAACACATTTCTAAAGTGATTCACCATTAAATGAGTTGGTCTTATTTTTACAACGCTCTAGAGTTAACTCTTATTGGAAATGTATCACATCAGCTGTGAGTCGGTGACATAGTGTAAAGGTTAAAAATAGCCTGCAACGTGTGAAGTTCGTGGACGTATAGTAGCAAAATCTGCCCTTGGAAAATGTTTTAATTTCAGCAGATACCTTAGTTACAACAAGATTCAGCTAGCAAGGCAGTTTTATGTTGTTTTAGGGAAATCCCACAATCTCTACAAAGCTAACATTAGCTCAAGTTGGCTGGCTGACTTAGCAGGGACTAGAAATCGTCTCTGTTGCTTTTTCATTTTATTTTTAAATGAAATGCCCCACAATATGAATATAGTTTGATTGTATCTTTTATTTTTTTAAGTAACCATTGTATGTATAATGCAATATTACATGAGAGGGTGCGCTCAATGCATTCTCATGAACAGGTTCTTATGATATTGTACGAAAAGTTAGGCACACTAAAACATATGATATAATACGAAAACTAGGAGACCACTACAGAGCCCTGCGACACGTCTACGGTGCTCCGCATGGTGCTCCGCATGGTGCTCCGCATGGTGCTCCGCATGGTGCTCCGCATGGTCAGCGGTAGTTCAGTTACCTGAGAATAGGTGACTGTGCGCTGGGTACAGAGCACCGCGAGCTGCCGGTTGCTTCGGCGGAGATTACGGTTAAGTTTAGGCAAGAAAAAGTCAGCGTTATCCGGCGACGAAAGTTAAGTTTAGGCACCGAAACGACTAATTCAGTTTAGGAAAAAGATTGTGGTTTGTATTAAAACAACCCCAAGGAACAAGCATTTCCTGGGTGAAAGTCTTTTGTTTTCCCCAGGAAGCGAACTCCACTCCCTGGCTTGAAATGGCCTGTGTGTGTAAACGCCCACCCATTCACCCCGACCACCTCCGTACGCGGTCTTATACAGCGGCCGTCAATATGGTGCACACAGCAAAAAAAAAAACATGGAAATCATACGAATTATAGTGCTTAACCTTTCATAGTTTTTCGAACGTATGGTTCATGAGAACAGGCTGGTGTCATTTTTTTTACTCGTGTAATATTTCATCAAGAAATCAAGCTGTCATTTTTAGGTTTCTGTTTGTACGGATTAAACAAACATAATACAACATGTTAATTAGTGAGAGGCTCTTATGTATATTTTTGAATTGGACAGAACCAGGCTGTTTCCCCTGCTGAAAGGCTTTATGCTAAGCTACACTAATTGCCTTACCTAACTTTCGGCAAAAAAGGCCCCAAATGTTAAATTATTCCTTTAAACTTGTGCTAGAAATTGTATTTTTTTTAAATATGTATTGGTTGGTTTATTAGTTACTCTGTTCGGTTTCTGCCTCTCATTAGAAACCACAGTTGTAACAGAGGGCCAGATGTACGTACATTTGCGAACGTAGCGTTATCAGCGCCATGGCTCACCCGCAGATAGCGAACGCAATGATACCGTAGTTTACGCCATATTTACAAAAACCTGCAGGTCATCCGTAATTAGCGCCTTTCTCCGCCCACTATAGCGTAAACTGTAAGTACTTGTGCTATGATACGGCTGAGTGCAGACTGCGATATTCCCACTGCTGATGCTATGACTGTTTGAAATTATCCTGATGCCAATATTTGTAATGTAGCGAGGAGTTTAACAACTGCTGGAATGTGAACTCTGAGTCGGAGATTCGATGTCATCTTTGATTTCTTCCAGTAACTGTAATCTTGCATGGCTGCTTAATCTGTGATCCTTGTGGCAAAACTCCTTTCAGCTCGTCTCCTTGGCCTATGTCTTCGTCTTGCTCGGATTACTGCTGTCATTTCACCAGGAGGCATATGTGAGGAAACCCGCTTCCAGGTTTACACCTGCTTTTAAGAGGCGGAGAATTTTCACCGCAAAATAGAGGCGCGCTATCACTGCCGGTGTTTGTACATACCGCGGAATACGTAATTAAGCGCTCTTTACGCTTCCCCTCCCATCTCTTTACGGTAAACTCCCACTTTCCCCGCGACCCTCCCATGAATAAATATGCATGACACGAAAAACGCAATTTGCCCTTTTCAGCTCCCACGACATGCAGTTTGCGCTTTTACATCATTGCGGCCTGTTTGTACATACCTCGCCATGATTTTACGCGCACGTTGCGACACAAATACGCCTGAAGTGGGCGCAAAAGCGTTAGTACATCTGGCCCAGAATGTCTTGGTTTCAAATAGTTCCTAGGCTCGATTGTCAGTATTTCTGTTTCAGTCACTCCTGCGCTTAGGCAATTTGTAGTATGCTGTAGTATGCAGGCAAGCACAACAACATCACTGTCAATGCCATATAATTATTGAGGAAGAAAGAAATAAATAATTAAATGTGAGTCACTTACACAAGCTCATTAAAGCTTATGCTATCCACTCTATTTTCCTTTTGGTTTGAATGAGACAAAAGGACAACAATATCCCATTAAAGGCTGTTTCCACATCGTATTCATTTGAATTGGTACTGAAGTGTCAGTGTTTTTCTGTGGATTAAAGTCTGATAGCACTGGCAGGAAGAATGATTCCCCCATTTGAAGACGTGTGAATACACACAAGGAGAGACAGACAGAACAGACAGAAAGAGAGACTGAGAGAGAACAGAAGAGAGGGAAACATAATGGAAGAATGCTTCTAATGCACTGTCTGCAGAGGCTGAATTAGGAGGCAAATAGTGTGATTATTGTGTGATGTGGCGGTGGTAGTGGTGGTGATGGTGGGATCTTGCCAGCCCCAGGATGCAGATAGAAACCACGAGGGGTATAGGAGGGGAGCAGGCAATTGTGATTTATGGGTAGCAGCAGGCTGATAAGGCAGCTCCCTTCATTTAATGCCTTATCGGCTGCGTTAAAGAAAGGCCACAATTTGCAGCATTCTTAAAAGCCCCAGATGTGACTAATCTCTGCAACCTCCAGACAATCTGTCTCAGGAAAAAATATAGATCACCCACTTGTCTTACTGATCTCAGCCTCTTCTAACTTCAGCGTAACCACAGATGAAAATGGTGGAGAAAACATGGGTGCTTGTGTGACTCAAACCTAAAACGCTAAGAGTGGGAAAATAAATAAATAATAATAATAAAACACCTAAATCACTAAGATATAACTTGGTTTGATGAACTGGTTTGCCAAGTTGATGAAACAAATCTTGTGTGTTAGCGCTTTAAATTTAAGATGTGAGTGACAATATCACCATTTTCGAATGCTATCACTCTCCTGAATGGCTGTTATCTGTGGCTATCAGCCTCATAGATATGGGTTAACAGGGGTCTGCTACACCTACTCGGTTCAGAAGGCTGCTATCATCTATTCACATGGTAATGGTCGCTGTTAGCGTGTTCTGGACCCCATGCCGTTACTTTTCCTGTTGTGAATTCAAACAAAATGAACATTATTTGGTTAGGTTTAGGCAAAAAAAATAAATAAAAATGGCTAGGTTTAGGAAAAGATCATGGTTTAAATATATAGCATGGCACGTGAAACAGCAGATTGACGTTTTCAGACTTTGGGTTGTACAGATTTAAGGTATAGTGGAGGATTTTCTTTTTCCGGGTGGATCATCAAAACTATTGGTCCTCCTAGTTGTCAATCATTCTGGGATATGTTTACGTAAGGCCGTCGTACATGCCGTGACAGGTCAGCGAGCAGACGGCCACGGCGTCCGACCATAGACAGTATATAAAAGCCTCCGACTGCTGCTGTCTCCCCGCTCTCGGCGATAGCTTGTTTGTTGGCCTGTAGCATGCTAAAGTTAGCTATAGAGATGCTTGTCGTAAATAGATTTCCACTTACCGGTGGCGAGTCTTAGCCTCGTGAGACCATCCTGATCTTGCGAGCTCCAGTTTTCTGCTCGCAGATCAGTCTGGCATCTTGAGGCAGAGAAAATTTGGAGCCGTTCGCCAAACGACCGGGCCAATCAGCGTTGGTTTTGAGGCGGGTTTAGGTGTGATGCAACGAGGAGCTCGCGAGATCAGGATGGTCTCATGAGGCTCAGCAAGCGGAAGCAACGCATGCAAATCCAACCTGATCTAGACACATTTTCAAACAGCGGTAGCCCTAATTCTGTTAGCCGCTCGCTAATGCTTTTTTCTCTTGGATCCTTCTTTTGGAATATGGACGGGGAACCTGAAATGGGGCCTTTTATTCCTAAATTCTCATTACACAAACGGCAAATATGCTTTACCGACATGTTGCTTGCTTGCTGAGCTAACGAGCTATGCTTTGCTGCAGCAGCAGGGGTAGCCTGGCTTCGTCGTTGCTCTGTTGGTACGTCATACACTTCGTTGATCTGATTGGTTGATTTGGTCCGTCTATCACCAACATAGCTGGTGATAGACGGATGGTTTATCCAATCAGCTAACCAGTATTTTCACCCCTTCCCAAACGTTCTCCAACAGAAAGTTCCTAGATGGATATGCCGAAGCAATCCATCTGGCGGAGTCAGTTTGGCGAGTCCGACATAGTGGAAAAAGTGCAAATCTTCTTTTGGAAAGTAGGCTTGTAGAGCCATGCCGAGTCAACAGCAACTTGTAAACAGAGCGTGCACGAGGAGAACTAGGCTCGTGCATGCTCTCTTGTACACACTCTCTTTTCCCCGGTCTTTGTGCTAAGCTAAGCTAACAGTGTCCTGGCTGTAGTCTTATATATAAAGTGCACACCTGCCAACATATTGTGTGGACCTTAGAGGCCATCCACATGAAGACGCGTTTGCACTTTTTTTGCATCATTTGGGCCAATTGTCCACACGAATCCTGTAAACGCACTGCCTGTAAACACACTTTTTTGAAACCTGGTCCCAGTGTGAATAAAAAAAAAAAACGGCTCACGTTTGGCTTCGTCTGGACGGCGAAACCGCATACGTGCGTATCGATGATGTCATTGCCACACACCTCGGCCTCACAGCTGACTGCCTTCAACCCAGCTGACCGCTCTAGCAGGGACGCAATGCTGCTTATTAAGTGGAAGTAGAGAACTTATCAACTAGCTAGCTAATCTGTCTGTTTATCAACTCCTTGAACGGATTATAGTAACTTTTAGCACCGCTTATTGTAGAAAGGCTACCGCAAGAAAATTGTGTAGCTAGATTATCAAAAAGACATTGGATCATTGATGTTTGTTTGACTGCCAATGTTAGAGAGAGCTAACGTTAGCTCTGCTAGCTAGCGCACTGCAATCATGTCCGATAGCAGACAGAATTGCAAAATAAAAAGCAATCCAACAGCACATTATACAATGTAAACAAAGACACATTTTCTAGCGGTGGCCTTTATATAACGAGCAGTGGTGAAAGTTATTAAAGTCTAGTCCATGGATGTATTAAGAGAACTAGCTAACTAGTCATGTTATGAAAGGAAGTGGAAGTGACTGAAGGCTGCTCTTCTTCTCGTTTTGTTACTGTGCTACAGGCCTGGAATATGAAGTAGCGTGTTGAGTCATTTACAAATGGATTCATGTGGACGTGAATTTTCTTGAACCGAATCCAGGGAAGACGGATGCGTTTGCATCCAAACGTCTTCATGTGGACATGGCCTTAGTCTCGCATTGCCATACTATCTCCACAGCGCTGCAGTCTGGCTAATCCACACGATATTGCTCAATGGTGTTTTAAGCCCCCAACGTCTCCTTCCAGGCAACGCTGCAACCGTTGACTTCATAGGACTTAATAGGGTAATAGGTGCTTCGGGAAGGAACTTGTTTTGGTGGACCATGTGTACATTCAAAAGTTGTTTTAGTGGTGCAACAGAAATCTCTAATTGGACAGATAGTCAAGCTAGTTGTATAGATTTACCCTGCAGAGATCTGAGGAGCAGTTAACCATAGTCCTCATAAATCAACTGGAGTTTAAAATGCCAACACAAAGAAAGCGGGAGGTGAGGGACGTCCGTCCGAAAATGAGAGACATCCGGCAGAACTTCCTGCAGCACCGGAACAATCTCGTAAATAGCACGTCGTCGATATAGACTATGTGGACCTGAGCGTCAAGGTAGGTAATCAGTCAATCTAACTTCTGTCGAGAAGTTGTAGCTACATACAAATGAAAGAAACCGGCCGCCATGCGAATGTCTATGAAACACGTTTGCATACGTGCAGCCCGAAGAAGCATGTTTCAGCCTTTACTCATGCTTTATGTGCGTAGCAGTGAACCAAAGTGTATTTTATTTCTGTTTAATGTGCATAACAGAGATTGTGAACTGGGCTCTGAGCTGCTGCTGCCATGCTAACATGCTGCTTTCACTATGCAGCTTGTGTTGACACGGTGTCCTGATGCAAACCCCAGTCTCCAGTGTCAAAGTCCTGTGCTTTGTACGCCCAGTCACCAGCCACAGCAATCACCTTCCTATGATTCATGTGGGGTATAATATTAATATAAATGAGGACACAGTGTTGTTTTAAATGGTGTCTCATTGACGTAAAAATGGGTTAAATATTCTCATTTAAGTCACTACATAGGAAAAACCCTCTATATGGACACTTTATGATTGAGTTTCATTTGTAGACACACATGTCTCCAGCGCTGTCAGGTGTCTCAGCACTGTTCTACCAATAAAATGGAAACTTGACATAACTGCACCACTGATCAATACTAATCACAGAAATAATTACTCACTGGAGCTTAGGTATGCCATTGATTTTTAAGGCAGTCGTTTGCATTACTGTCATATCTGATCTTAATAATCTTAAAGGGCCTTTTTTTCTTGAAGTTTAAGGTCCTCAGCCACGCTGTTTAAAATGTATGAATGTCATTGCAAGGTCTAATCAATGTTTACTGATGTATTGAGCACCAGCTATGGCGACTTTCATGTTCATGATGTCTTTATATGGTTGGACTTGGACAATGTCGAAAAAAACATTGAAATTCTACAAGAGAGTAGGTGAATATTGATCAGTTCAGCCAATGTGTCAGATAAACAATAGTATGTTTTCTCAAGCAGCCTCAAATTAACCGGACAATACTGACACAATGGTAACCACAAGAAATTTCACACAATGGTTTGCATATTGATAACAAGTAAGTAAGTAATTCACAAAACAAATTGTGATATGCTATCAGGCTCATTCCCCAGCTGAGTTCAGCTAATAGTCATGTACAAATAGGAAGAAGGAAGTGGAGCCGTGCTCATCTTCAGGTCAATCATCTGCAACGACACATTAACTAGTAATCCTTCCTGCTCCGTCATTCACCTCTGTGGTTAGCACGAGTCGCTACAATCCTCCAAATGTATGCAATATTTGACTTGAAAGTGCTTCTCTTTCTTTAAATTGAGTGTATATGTTTATTTTCCACATGCCTCACTGTGTTCTACAAGTGTAATTAGTCTGGGATACTCAGCAGTTGATCCCCCCCCCCCCCGCTCCATTCCTAAGTATTCATGAAAGCCAGTGATCTGACAAATGGAATTTTTCAGCACGGTAGCATCTTGCATCTCAGACCTTATTCCAACAGATAATCCTGTTTAAATATCTGGCCTGCTTTACACAGCCCAGGTAGAGCTAAAGATCAGCAATTGCATTTGAACGCTTATACATGCATACTTATGCATGTGTGCACCCTTGGCCTCTCACATATGTACAGATAAAAAATGCAATCAAACAATAGAGCATATTTGTGGTGTAGTTGGTGATAATTACCCTCTTGTGTTGCGTTCAGGGCTCAGCTGACTTGCCCTCTTTGCTTCTGTAATGTGAAATGTCATACCAACTAACAGCATCTGCCCCTGGATCGCTGCAGCAGCCTTGACTTTGGTGCGCTGGTCTATTCTCAGTTCACCAGGCTAATTCATCATGAGCGTTCCTCTTACACCAAGGTCAGTTACATAATGAGGGGGGGGGTCAGTGTGATAAAGGCAATGCTCTGATTGGATCACAGTTAAGGTCCAAAGATGACCACCTTACAGTTTCCCATTCACCCTGCAACCTTTGTGACTTAACTTAACATGACCCGCACTCCCTGTTGCTGTTATGTTCCCCACATCCAATGTACCGCCCACCGGAGCAATGGCAGCTTGCGTATTGTTTACTTTCCTCTCTTTGTTGCCGTGGTCCACTGGGGAATATCCTACAAGTGAACTGGCATTTGACAGGGTTTGTATGATGTGGGAGGAGGGGGTCGTGCGGTGTATTGGGAGTCACCTATTTCCTCAGGAGGCAGGGCCTTTTGGTCTGTTGGTCCACACCGCGCGCGCCCAAACCCCTCAGTCTCCTGCCCCCTCCTCTGTCTCTGTCTCCCTGTGTTTCCCCACCGCTCCAGCCCGCCTGCACGCCTGACAGACAGACAGATGCTATCTGCAGTGCATCTCCAGCTCTGGGCCTCTATCACTCTCCACAAACAGCCCATTGCTTGCACACAGGCTGCAAATTTCGTCTGCCTCTCTCCCTTTAGATAAGGGGCAATATCAGTGACAGAACATATTTTATGTATGAAATGTAGCTCACAACAAGCAGTCAAGCATTAGGTTTGTTTAAATAGATGATCCTTATCACTATTCTTTCAACACAGAGTTTTGACATTGTTCTCTGTTTATTTTTCTTTGCACACAATTCTTTCCTTTTTGCTATCTAGCCCCACAATTGGCTTTTAGAGAGGCTCCTGTCTGGGGGTTGAATTCATTGCTATTTTAATTATTGTCGCTCTATACAGCAGGACAGACTGTGTGAGGAATATTTCCTGCCCGGCTGCAGTTGTAGTTCTTCCTCCTAAACCCATCCAGTCAACATACCAGCGGATTATTTGCCAGGGATTTCTCTTGTCAAAGAAGCAACTCTTTTCCCCCTACTGTTGGCTGTTGTTAGCATCAGATATTGGATGATTTCCATTTAGTGCTCAGGTTATGCTTGTCAGTTTGTACCCAGCATTTTTGTAATGATGGAAATAAGATCTTACATATGCCATGAGTCTAGCTGACATAATAGTTTGGTTTGTGTGTGTCTGTGTGTATGTGTGTGTGCGTGTGTGAGAAAGACGGTAGAGATATCAGCGACAAAAAATGTTTTAGGAGATGTCAGTTTTAATATTTATCTAGTTAACATACTACTTTTACTTTTTCAATGGATATTTATATGCAGAAAAAACTGCATTTGTATAAAACAAAGTTGTATAACTATAGAATGAACCATATTAATTACCACTGTTTTTATGTCCAGTGTCTCCAATTGTATATCATTTACTGTACATGTACATTGAGTGGATATGTTTTTTTTTGATAATTTAAGCTTTGTTTTGTCATGAAAAGCCCTGCCCCAGTACGTCCTGTTGGGTTGGGCGCCCTGTAAACCCCCAAAAAGCGAAGCCTACCCCTCACCCCCCCCCCATCCACCCACACACACACACACACACACACACAGAATGGGGTGGGGGCATTCAGGTCATTACCATAACAAGCTGGCGTGTTTCTGAAGATACACTTGTTCAGAATAGACAGAAGCAGGAGGGGGGTAGGCTGGGGTAGCAACACAGGCGCAGTATATTTCAATAACAACAGCCAGACACAAGGCCTATCTAGTCAGACTTTGAATGAAACACTTGGGCTCTGATGGAGCGATAAGACACAGATGCTAAAAAGGACGACTGCTAAAACGGCCTCTTGACCCTCGCTTTGCTTTATTATCGAGGAGAGCAAATTAAACTAAACACAGTAAACATAATATAGTTTTATGACCCTGGTTAAATTTGACTTTTTTTTTTGTTACTAATTCTTCTTTTTTTGTAATTCAAATTATTTATGTAGGAGTATTTATATCATGGAAGAAGAAGAAAAAACTGCACCCTCTCTATCAATTTACTCTTGTGTAAACCTGAATTGTTAATTCCAGAGCAATCATTTTCACATGAATGGCTCTGTGTTTACTGTGGGGCAACTGATCTATCCCTGGGGAAGACGATGTCAAGTGCTTTACACATAAACAGATGTGTTTCTTTTTCAGTCATTTTTTTTAACACAGGTAATCCTCGAGGTTAAGTCTGGGCTAAACTCAACAGTGAAAAAGTCCCGGCGCCTTATTATTTGTACAGATAGAGTAGCACACTTAGATTTAGAGGGAGATGTCCTAAATCTCAGCTTGATTTCCTATGTTAACCGTGGCTTAGCTTTGGCTGGGCTGGATGCAGGAGAGCCTGTTGAGAGTTAGTGGAGTAGTTGTAAATATGTGGTAACACTTTCAGTGGTAATCCTCCTGCACAAAGAATTGCCAGAGATTATGGACCGGTTGTCTGACAGAGAGAATCCTCCGGCACAATCAAATTCCTATGGCTGCTGAGATTTGTACAGGGCACAATGCTGTACTGCTCGGCTCGCCAGTAATGTGAGGGCAAGCTGTTCCCTAGATGCAGAGCTAAGAAGCAAATATAGCATGAAGTGCATATTAAGTAAACAGAGGCTGGTTAAAAATAAAGCATCGTAGCTGAGGACGGTGGCAGGGTGTGTTTCACTTCTTTTCAAATGAAGGATAGCTGTTGCCGTCCACTGGAGTGCACTTCAACGAGACAGTTTGACCTGTGCCCGTCCCCTCCTGTTGATCCCCCCCCGACCCTCCATGCTGACCCGAGCCCATGAAACGTGAGAAGCGTAGCCTCCGCCTCCTCCTCCTCGGAGCACTACACAATCGCCCTGGCTGACACATTTTGAGTGGGGTTTAAGGAAGTGAAGTGAAGAGAGAGTGAGGGAGCGAGAAACCCCACCACAGCCCCATCGCCCCGAGGATGAATAGAAGATAGAAGCCGTTTCATTTCAAAATCGGCCTCTGCACTTGGCTGAACCTACAATAAAAGTTGATAATTGAGAAGTGAAAGAGTGGGATCAATATGACTGTGAAAAAATGGAGGCTTGGGCTTATGTTTAATGCAGTTTAACTGATATTTAATATTTCCTGCTTTCTCTCTCTTCTTCTCCTTTTGTCCACATTAAAATACTTCAAAAAGAATTCTAATAAAGTGGAAATTAAAAGGAGCGTAGATTGGGGTTGGAAAGAGAGGCCTCTAATCCCGCTATCTCTTAATAATTCAAAGTCTCTTTTATTTTCTGAATAAAAAGCGGAATTAATCTGGCACTGTGAAGCTGTCCTCTCTTCTCACTGTTTAAATAAATCCCCGTTCGTACATTAGACGCAAGGAGGCCGGCTCTGGCTCCTCGCCAAGCTCTGTGTCAATTCCCTCCTGCCTCCTTTCCTTTCTCTCCCAGCCCCTCTTTATTCCCTTTCTTTTGCTTTCTGCCAGGGAGGGACCTATGAGAGCAGCCATGCCACCAGAGAGCTGCTATCTCCAGAACCTGCTCAGCACACAGGCCTATCACAGGCAGCTAAGACCACTTAGCTCAGGCCGCCAAAAGGCACCCTTATGAAACTTTACCCAGATATTAGGGCACTGTGAAACCAAATGATATATTACAAAGGCATTGTGTAAGGAGGTGACCATTTATAGTATATATATAAGGCTGCCCCAGCTGTCAGAATAGTTACTATTTTGGCCTTTAAAAGAAATAGAAAGGTGGGAATTTTATCCCTTAGTCTAAGTTACACATCTACTTTTTATTGTGCTAATATGTAATACAGATGCACAGTCAATTCTAATAATGACTTCTATCATTATGTTTTGTTTCATTGAAGGTTTAGCCAGTGTTTCTGTACAAGAGACAATTTCACCAATTCAACTATAAGTCCACTCTACAAAAGGACGGCTAAGACGCACAGCTTTTCACAAGACAAAAGACAAGCCTTTGAAAACTGACACCATGAAATAAAAGAAGCTTAGGCTCCAAGAGTAAAACTGAGTAAACGGAGTCGAGAGAGGAGTGGGGATATAGGAGCACAAGGGCCTGCAGGCGCCATGATTAGCACTGGCCTCTATCAGTTCACAGACTGCCTGTATTCAGAAAGCTCTGGGCAGCAGGTCTGCCCTCCGTGTGCGTGGACTCCTCCTCTGCGGGGGAGGATGCTGCCATAGCCGACACGCCGGTGCTCTCTGCATCCCAGTGATGCATCTGTAGAGATGAAGCGCTGAGGCTGTCCTTGCTCTGATAGACGTCTTTTGTGACACTCTAGCATCTAAGATCCTGAGCTCGATGCTGGATCAGCCTTCCCGCTCTCTCCTCTGTGGTCGGAGATTTATGGCATCGCTTCCCCCCCCCCTCTCTTCTTCTTGCATATGCTCCGGCTCAAACTGCCCAGACTTGCGATTGCGACGATACTTTCCTCGGAGACTCCGGCTGAAAGACAAACAATAGCTTCAGACTCTTCGTTATGTTCTTCTGTGACTATTCCATCCAGCGAAACACCGTGTTTGGAGAGCACACCAGTGTCATCCAATTGGTTGTTTATGTTACAACAATGTCAGAATCTTCTCAAGGTGAAGCCGTAGACTCGTGCACCCTATAACAAATACACACATCTCATTTCATGTGTTGAAAACACTTTGATTTTGTGAGGCTGTTGGAAATGAGATTGACATGCCCGGTCGAGGGCCAAGTTCATTCTAAAAAAAACAGCACCATTTTTTTTTTCACTGCTATATTGCTCCTCACAGAAATTTCTATGTTATGTTATCAAATGATAAAAATATATATATATATATATATCAAGAGAAGTAGGAAATAGAAGAGGCCCGGAGGGAAAGTGTAAAGGTCTGTTTTAAGTTCCCTGAAGGCAAGAAAAAGTCATTTTCACTGAGGTGTACGCTACTTTTATTTATGTACCTCCTTCGCTCTGTTTCTTCATACATACTGTTTGTGGGGCTATCATTATACCAGACAGAAAGGTGGGGGTAAAAACCATTTGCATTAGCATCACTGTCTGACTCCAGGCACTAAGCAATGATACTTTATTCCATACCATTCAGAGGGCCATTATCACTCTACCCCCTCTGTCCCCCTCTTCCAGCGGGGAGCTCACACACACACACATGCACACGCAATTACACCACGCACCACACACACTATTCTCATCCAGCCCTATCGTGGATAGCATCTTGTGCAACACTGGCACAGAGGTACAGGACGGGAGAGGGGAAGTGGAGGGGAGGTACATTTCCGGAGGGGGGTCCTGGCATGTAATTGTCCTGGTGAGCACTCAATAGCACCTTAAACCAAGCAGGCAATCTACAAAGCTGTGCAGTGAAGGAGGGAAAGGCCCCGTGGCAATGGGGACCCTAATAGGAACTTCTTCCTCACAGAGATAAATGGAGAAAGTTCCTTTTATTTATCGGTAGCTGCTGTTTGGGACTGGGGCTATCAAAGCGCAGCAGTGCTATTTATCCCTCCAAAAAGGATTCGTCCGACACAGGGCTGAGGGCGATAGAGGGAAAGAGAAGGCTATGGAGGGGGGGGCGACCGCTGGAAATTGGCAAAAACAGAAGGTCAAACTGTTTATCTTTTTATTCCCATGTCTCACCCTCTCCTTCATTCTTCTACAACTGTCCTCTCCCAGTTTACCTGTTGTGGTAAGCTACAGAGCCACAGTAATACAGCTCTTTTGGTAGCTATATGGAAAGCAGGCGGGTTGATGTCCACAGAAATTCAGTGAAATATCAAACCAGCAGTGTTAAACCAGTATAATGTAGTTAAGGTCACTAAGTAATTTGTCGTCATGCACTCTTAAAGTCATCAAAGTAGGAATGAATTTTAAATGAACAAAAAAAAAAACACAACCTCCATTCATATCAGGCTAATTGCTTTGAGTTTAACATAGTAATACATATGTTGGCTTATCAAACGAAGACACCAAAGCAAGAAGTGGGCCCTCAACCATTCCTCACCTCATTCATTAAAACAACAGTAAGTGAAATGTCACATGCACAAGTGCTTGTCCCCTTGGTGTCCCGAGCGTCACATGGAGAACAGCTCCACTGTGATAACACATTCATTTAGCCGTGCATGACTGAGCATTGTTAAATAAGCAGCAACATGTCAGCCAGCATGATCCTGCACACATATTTTGCATGAGTGCAAACGCTACAACACGCAATACAAAGAGAGGTCAAAGTTGTGGATTCATGTTGTTTTTTGAGCTAACGTTTGGTAGCAGATTATAATAACAAAACAAACACTTTTATTGTCTCAGTGAGATATTTTTGTACAGCCAAAAGTGACCAAATCTAAACAACATAATAGTTTTATGTGGCGTTGCATTCCAAAACAACTAATATGATGGTTCCAAAGTGATTAATGTGCATTTTCTGATCTGCCTCCTGTATGGATTGCATTTGTAACAATGACTGTGTGATGTTAAAGGGGGTCGCTCATAGTGATGAACCCACAGAGACTCATCACCTCACTCTGCAGTTCCCCTAAGAACTACAGAGCGTTTTTTTAGCGACTTTCAGCTCGTTGTTTTGGTTCACTCTCTCACAGGGCTTTGCAATTAATCACACTTTAATCACAAATTTGATTTTGGCTGCTCACAATCACAATAAAAATGTAATAGAGAAAAACGATTACGTTGCACATTACATTTCGGAAGTAAACTCTTATTTTGTCTTGTGTTCTGAAGGGGAATTCAAAAAGTTCATATGGGAAAGGTATTAAGGGAAATTTCACAGTTCAAGGTATTGACCAAAATAATTGTGATTATGATTTGCAACATAATCGAGCAGCCCTACTCTCACAGCTCTCATCATCATTGTTTCCAGCCACAGCAGGCAGCTGTTTTCAGCAAAAAAAAAACTCTAATAAACCCACAGTGTGCTACCTGTCCAGTATACTACCTGGCATACAGACAAAGTTAATGAATAGCTGGTAAACATCAACCCTGTTTTCATTCAATTGTCAAGTGAATTTTAAGCAAACTTTGGAAATGTCCCAAAAAGGAATGCAAATTAGGCACATTTCTATCAATTTGTTTGGAGCGAATATAGCGTGGTTGCGTCAGAAGTTGGTGCTCTCGGCTATGCATGGCTATAATTAGTAAACAAAATAGAAGAATAGAAGAAGCGACAAAAAGTTGTTAGTTGCCGAAGCCATCTAACCCATATACGAGAAAAAATGGACAGAGGTCTTCAGGAATTTGGTTCAATTGGGCAGGTTTTAATTGTTCCTTAATGTCAGCTAGTATTGGTCATGTTCCATGCTGTCTAGGGTAGTCAGGAGACAAAGACAAATTAATATAATATCTGGTATGACGTAGACGGCGGAAACAGCCGATCAGTCGTGTGAGTTAAATGTTCACTACCTCACATTGTATTCAACGGAGCTTCCATATCCCATTTAGCCCATTTTCCTATTTATTACTGAGGGTTTCTTTATTTTTTCCTTATTTTTATTTTTTTACTTTCCGTATATGACAGTGCTTGCTAACAGAATTTGAACTCAGCATGATTTTAACTAGATTAAACCACATCACATCAAGGACCCCTAAACTGACACAAATTAGACCACGGACCCCCATCTGATAAGACTTTTTCCCAGGGTCCCCTACCTGATAGAATTTTTGTTATTACATGTTTAATTACAGAACGTGAATGAACCCCATGAGCAAAATAGGCATACAATCTGCCATTGTGTTATTTATGGATGAAATTATAGTGAAAATAAATTATTCCACTTTTTGTTGGGGACCTCCTGGAACCCCTTCAAGGGGGCCCTACTTTGACAATCACTGGATTAAACAACACGTAATTTGTCAGCTTAAAAAAAAAAACTACAGCTCCCACAAAATGTCTCCACTGTGGCATCATGGGTACAATATGTAATGGTTTCTCTTTTTTCAATATCCACCCACTCTCTTGTCTAGTGTCATCTTTCCAACAGTTAGCTGTTTGCAGCCCATGTCCATCGTCAGCCATTTGACTGGCCACAGTCTACCAGGCTGGTGACGTTTAACCTGCAATGAGCTCGGGCTTGTGGGAAAAGGCTGCTAAAAACACAAATGTTAAATAATCAACATTAGTGTAATGGTGTGCTTTATTAATTTAATTTAAAATGGGATTTTTACACTTTCACTTAAACTCTCTATGTCTAGCTAGCAATAGACAGTGCATTTTCTAAATTAATTTAAAATCAATATTGAGTTATTGTATAACATGAAACTTGCTGAGCCAGGAAACATTCACAGATATGTAAAAAATAAATAAAAAATCTTACCTTTTAAGTCAAGCAATATTAGCCATGTGTCCCAATTCTGTCAACAACATGTACAGTAGAAGTGACCTTACGACAGTGATGGATCATCAAATCTATCTCAAATGAATGTCATCACTTCCTGGCTCATTTACATCAGTCTCATCTACAGTACTGTAGGTGTCCTGGCAGATTGAGCCCAATGGTAGGCTCTCTTTGAAGCCGAGCGTGGTTTAGAAGGTGAAGGAGGACTCGGCAAACCGCACACTGGTGATGAATGACTTCACTGATCCATTACTGTCTATTTTAGTCCCATAATCCAAGTGGGAATGCCCACATCAAAGCCTGGCTCCTTCCTAAGAGGAATTCCCCTCATACTTGGACATGCAAATGAGCAGGGCCTCCTCCAGGCCCCACACCTGATTGAGGCGTGCAACGCCATTGCCAACGACGTGCCATGGGAATTACATACCAAGGGATGGCATCCAATTGGACCAAACTCTCCCTAAGCAATTTGCTTTGGCTTTATTCACTGGCATAGTCAGGCATGGCAACACTTCCTTTATTTCACGGCCATGCCGCAAGATTTCTGGCTGGACCTCGCTTGGAGCCATATTATGGCTGAGAAAGGAGGAAAAGAGGGATTTGTGTTTTTACAAAGGAATAGAGCATGGATCTGTGTCAGTGCCTCTGCTCATTCAGGTTTTGGGGATGTTTTCACTTGTTGCCTGAGCTTATGATGAGATGTTCATGATGCTCTTCCTGTTCCTGATCCTATTTAAACAAAACAACTGTCTGCTCAGAGTTAGCTCTGCCAAACAAGTTTTCACTACAGAGGAACAAAGGAACGCATACATATGATAATCTAAAGCTATACTGCTACAATGCTACAGTAATTCCTTTTTTTTCCAGTGCTTCAGAAGTGGAGTGCTAAAGTACAAATGTGTGTGTCTTTTGGTCTTCAGTATTTCAACTGCACCCCACCTCACACAAATACTGCACATGGCAGATAGTTATCCAAAAATAAATTGAAAAACTAAGCTGCAAGCAGCGGTGAAGGGGCCCTTGCACGTCATGGGTGCTGGCGGGATGGTGGGTGATGCATTTCCGTGACACTGCTCGCACGAGTTATATGTTATTTCCTGCGTGGAGTGCGTGGCGTTGTAAATGACACATTGCAATTTTTTTACCACTTCCTGTGCCCACTATTCTGCCCTGGAGACCATGTCCTAACATGCATTATATTGCTGTTTGTCAAGCGTGGACCACACAATGTAAAATTCATGTAAATCATATGCTGTTTGTCACACAAGGCCTATTTCCTGTTGTCAGTAGGTGGCATTTACTGTAGATGTCTTCAGGCCTGGACTCTTATGCAGCATGTGAAATTTGGGGCAGATTGGAAAGTCAAGATGTGACGGCTTCCTGTCTCATGGCGAAACACGCAAATTGCTAAAAGTAACTGGGGGCGCAATAGAGCCGATGTGTCACGCCAAGCCCAATTGTGACTACTTGTTTGAACATGGGTGCAAAATGTCATGTGCATCCTAAAGTCCTCAAAGACTTCCTGTCGGCCAAAAAAAAAATCAAAAAAATGGAATATGTTCCTAAAGATGAGAGCAATGATTCCATCAAATGCTGTGAACATCAAAGACACTTCTTCCCAACCCTGCGATGTGTTTGGAAGCGTTATGGAACTCGGTGGCCAGTCCCGAGCCCAATCACTGCAGAACTTTGCAATTTTGTTTGACCCATCCACCACCCCAACCAACCGGCCTTTCATACTACTCGCTACCGTAGTCGATCATAATGCTACGTCATCTTCTCATTGACTTTACATTGGCATTGTTTTCCGTGGTGGCCACACGGAATTTTCACACATTCAGTGCCACCACCACGTAATGCGGTGTTAACAGTTCGTGATCATTTCACGGAATTCTGAGACCAAGCTGACCAAACTGAGTGAGGGTCACTGTCCCAGAAATAGAAGGCACTTGTGTGGTTTTCTGAGTCAAAAAAAGGAAGAAAGTCACACAGCTCTCCAGACACCACAGCGAATAAAATGGTGAGGGAACAAGGGAAGAATAATAGATATTTCAGTGAGCAATCCTTAGCAGGAAAAGAGAATTTATGTACATGTAGATGGGAAGAAAGAAAACGGGTCAGTGACTGCGATGGACCATCTTTTTAGAGAAGAAACCTGGCTGAGGGAGCAGGAGCATGCGTTTAATTTCTGCTCAGCCATGCATTCACCAGCCAGAACAGTCGAAGAGCAGGGGTCTCGTCACATCAGGGTCACAAAGTGGGCTTTTCTTTCCTTGTAGATAATGAGATAGCAAATGGGCTAGTGCCATAGCCCTTTTCTTTGAGAGCTCTTATATGTGGCTCTTACACCTCTGTGGGTTCACGCTTTAGCTGGGCTCTGCTCGCACGCCCCTGCCATAATTAATTTGTCTTAATTGCCCTGCTGCTCTGGTCGCTGTCCCAACATTATTTCTCCACTCTCTGCAGATTTAACGTTTAAAAAATCTCCCCGATAAGTCGGCAGGGGGACTGGAGTAACAGTGAGCCTTTTGTGTCCTGAACAAAGTAGACAAAACAACCACAACATGAGGCTTTTGTGTTGTCATCACAGCAATAATGTTTCTTACTTTTAGAAAAGAAAAGACTGACTTCCAATTAATACAAATGTATTATAATTAGTGCTGTCAAACGATTAAAATATTTAATCGCAATTAATCGCATTAGTGTCATAGTTAACTCACAATTAATCGCAATTAATCGCACATTTTTATCCATTCTAAATTTTTTGTCCCATTATAATTTCTCATTTTAATGCTCTTATCAACATGGAAAAGTGGATCGGCTTGCTTTGTGCAAATGTTTTTTTTTATTGAAAACAACACTGGCATATACGTAGTGTTCAATTTCACACTAACGTAGGGCGGGACATGGCGTGGCCATAGTGGGATTCGTAATTTTGCCGGCCGCGTCTGTTTTGTTTCCGGTCTAGCTAGATCCGAAAGAACGTTAATCGTGCGATAAAAAAATTGTCGGTGTTAAAATGGGTTTGCGTTAACGCCGTTTATAACGCGTTAAACTGACAGCACTAATTATAATATTTACCTTCTACTGTGACCTTGTTCATTGTTAAACATATATTCAAATTGGGTTTGATTCAAAATTATGATTTTTTTTTCTCATTTAATTATCGGTATCTATCCATGCAGACAGTTTGATATTACTATAATAGGCAGGTGAGGATGTATTTACTCAAATGCAACAAAATGCGAAATACTCCATTTCAAGCCCTGATTTCAAAATGTTCATTAAGTGAAAGGATTGTCGTCATAGGAAAGCCATGTATCATTTTATGAGCTAAGAACAACAACCCTTTCTTCATATTTTAGACATTTTTCAGAAAATGTAATTGTTTATTGAGTTTAAGAATAACGAAAAAAAGAACACTTTTAAAATTCAAAATCACCAAAATTTGAGTTGTAGGATTTTTACTGGACAGTGATAGTATGTAAATATTATCAGAAGAAAGTGTAGTAGGCTACTATACAGCCAAAATCCCCCCCCCCCCCCCCCCCCCCCACCAGCGTTAGAATGGTTAGAATGGAATAGAATGAAACATTATGTTACTGGATTTTTAAAACTGATGTGTATTCTGCACGTTAATGTTGTAGCTGGTTGAGGTGGAGCTAATCTGAACTATTTTACAGTTTATTTTATAACAATGCATTGCATTTTATAAGAAGGTCATACAGTATGTTGTAAAAACATATAATGATCTGTAAAGTAATGAAGTACATTTCCATTTGAAATGTAGTGGAGTAGAAGTATAAGCTGCATTAATTGGAAACAGTCAAGTAAAAAACAGCACCACTGATTAAAAGACACGTTGCAGTTGGATTTTAAATGTCTTTTTTTTTAATGGCGTGCGCATTGCAAAAGTGTGAAAATGAAACCAAAACTATGTGGATAAATAAATATATATAAATATCACTAGAGGTAATAATGAAAAATTCAGATTTTGTAATTTCACTGAACCAAACTTTTAAATAAATGGTTTGGACTTTGATTTTTTTGATTTTTATGAGCCAACCTCCACACCTTGTTCTTTGGCAAAATGCCCTTCTATCCTCTTCCACCAGGATTCCCCACCCAGAAAGCCCTGTCTGGCAGATTTGTGCCTTTCTTGTGCTCCTTTCATAGAGCACAGAATGCAGCTGAAAGGCAGGGCAGGCTTCATCGCTGCCCCGGGACCAGTCCAAATTGTAATCCTATTCCTCTGTTTATCAAAAAGAGGGAGAGAGCAGAGAGAGGGAGGCATTGAGCTGACAGCTTGATTGTGATGCTCCTGTCTGATAACTCAGCTAACCTTATCCATCTATTTCACCTCAACCTTGCAGCCATGTCCCCAACCCCCTTCCACCTGCTTCATCCTCTGCCCTGTGAGAGCCACACACACACACACAAGCTTACCTTGCTCTCTCTCTCTGTCTCTTTTTTTCCTCTTTCTCCTTCCCGTAATACACACACACACACACACACACACACACACACACACACACACACACACACACACACACACACACACACACACACACACACACACACACAAATAATCACTGCACACCTCTGACCCCTTTATCGAGTGTCGGTGTTAATCCTCATCTCTCTGCTCAATGCAGAGCACAATCACAGAGACCCGCAGGACCTGCAGTTAGCGCTGTGGTTAAGTAGCCCACGGTACAGAAGTCTGTGATAAAGGTGGCACAAAGGGTCAGTAGCTGCTAGGAGCATGGGCCCGGGCCCATGACTGGCCATGGCCTTCACACAGGACAAAGAGGCGGGGTGCGAAGGACGTGCAGAGTAATAGAAGGATTGGAGAGGAAGTGGAGGACAAAGAGAGAATGTGCACGGCAAGGGTTAGGCTAATATACTGGGATAAGATGCGAGCATGTATGTTCATACAAAGCTATCTTCAGTCTGTCAAGATGTTTTGTAAAACTCTACAGCGCTGAATGTATTAAAGCGAGGGTTTTCAAAGCCTGACACTGTCGGGCCCCTAAGAGTATGCCGAAATATCAGTTCCAGTTTGCAATGTGCCAATGAATGTGCAGACAACTATCACTTTTTTGATTGCTTCGATACCGAAGAAAACGTAAAAAACATGACAATTCTCAGTCAAGTTCTGAAATAGTAAGGAGCTTTTTGTTTAAGTGGATTCATGGACGTTCATCCGCAATGAACATCTGAGATAATGGTAAAGTGTAAGTCCCACGGAATTTTTAAATATGTGCATCGTGTGTTCAGGTTTGACAGAGTTATTGGTGTCATTTTGAATGCAAATTGAAGCAATCAGGTAACAGCAATTGTCTCCATGAGCTGAACTTTGTGAAGCGGGTTAAACTACAAAAACTAACTGTTGTCCTGTTGTTTGCACCAGCATGTCCCTTTTACTTCACGCAGTGTCTTTGCCTTATGTCTATCCCTCCGTGCCCCCCCTTCAACTCTCCTGCCCCCCACCACTCCTGTTGAAAACATTAAAGGTTAGAATCCTATATAGTGTGTTGAACTATCCTGTCCATTAGTCAGTCTGGCAGCAGCCATGTGTCAGCTAAGTTAACAGATGTTTTGTAATTAATACCATCTAATTACTGTATAATGACAAATGACACACTTCCCATTAAATTAAAGCTTCCAGAGGATTTTTACGTTGATGGACTGTGGAGTGTTGATAAGTAACATATTTAAATTGAAGCCATTTGCAGGTTTTATGTTAACATCCAGCGACTGTGATTCAGCAAATCAATCAAGCGCAGCACAGGTAGCTTTAATGATACTCTCCTATGTTCAGAAAACATTCATCTTCTCGGCTCATTCCGCTGTAGCCTGCTCTGAGGATTGTCCTTGGGACACCCATGACACATGACGACATGCACCCAGCCAACACAGAAGCACAGGCGCACCCACATATACAAACACACATGCACGCTCACACAGACAGATAGACACAAACACACACACACTCTAGACAGCTTCACTGTCAGAGATAAATGATGCCTGACACTGTGGCCTGGAGAAATGGGCTGACTGAGCAGCAGTGAGATGAAGATACTTCTCACAAAGGTTTCCTGAGCCAAACAAGTAGTGTCCCTGGGAAACCTGGACGCTGACTTCTGTAGCTCGAGGGCCATGTGTCAGTCAAAACATCCTCCAAACAGCCACTTTGAAAGCTGACGAACTTTATCACCCAGACACAAACTTGTAGATTGACAACTTAATGGCAGGTTGTGTTCATACCATAGCATTAGTTCTAATAAAGACGTGACAAAAACAAACAAAAACGGCTGCCTTCATTCAAACACAAATCAGGAATTGTGTATCTTTTCACATTAAACGACTTTATTACCGCACATCTGTGATATTCATGAATATTTTTTTTTTATATTTAATTGCTGGAGCCAATGCTTGCGTTTGACTCTGCTGTTGACAAAGACTGATGTGAGTTCAAGACGATACAGAGGACTTTTAATGTGATGTCTGTCTTTTGTGCTGAGAAACAATAGCAGCTGTAGCTCAGGGGCTTCTCTGTGTTGTGGGAGCCCCAGACACAGACAGGAAAGGGAAGACTATACACAATGTTCAGAGACCTATCCCCTTTAGGGCGATCGGATCAGTCAGTCACAAGGCCCCTCCGCGGGCCTTCAGGGTCAAGGGCCATGCCAGTCAGACAAGACACAACAGTCTCTATGTGCGAGGTGATTGTGTAAAAATGCACACAGGACAGGAACTGTTCAAAACTGTGTTGTATTGGCTTTATCACACAATGAAATAGGACACAATGACAGAAAAAAAGAAAAGAAAGAACAGAATAAAATGTAAATTGCTCCAAGTGCCTCCTTTTAAAAATATCTGCCGAGGGAGGGAGGCTAAAAAAAAGTGTGTGTGTGAAAAATAGAAAAAGGAAACAGGCCTTTTACAACTTTAAAGAGAAAGGCGCTGTGGAGTGAACGGGAGAAAATATTTACCCAGGGAATTAGTTCAGGATCATTGTGTGCGTGCAGGGCTTTAGTTCCCTGGCTCCATTTCAAGGCCCAAGTGGCTCAACTGGAGCTCCCTCCAGGGCAGGCCTAATTATCACAGGGCTAGGGCCATTAAAATGCTTAACTAACCTCGTTTCTCCAAAACGCACAGATTAACGCCAGCCTCCAGCAAAGTGTCGGGAATAACCCTGCTGCCTAATACCCTCTTTGATTTTTTTTTTCCTCTAGTATGGAGAGGCGAGGCAGAGGACTGGTGTGGTAATAGTTATGGATGGATAAGAATACTGAAAGTTACGGTCCTATCAACCCATCCTTTCATTTTAAATGCTGCACAGGCTGCAGGAGGCAAATGCTGAAGCACAGGTAGTACTGAGGAGTAGGCTGTGTACCTGCCTGTCAATGTATAAAATATCCATCGCAAATCCAGTACGACGCACCACACATCATGCTTGTATTTTATAGTCAGTGATGACATGCAAGGGCAGTGAATGTATCAAGCTGCCTTTGTTCAATAGAAAGAAATCGGGATGTTGAAGTGTGAAATGTGTCATTTTCTATCTATAAAAATAGACTTAGAAATGCCCTGCTGTCTAAACTATGATTTTGAAAAAAAATGATAACTCTTATAAAACTGTATTTACTGTAAAAATGGCAATTATTTCTGTTTCTTTACGTATGTATTTATGTATTTATTTTTTGCACACTAACACTTAAAATGTATTTTTGATTTTGTACGTCAACATTAGTGTATGCCATTTGGTTGTGGTTTTGATATAAGCCGTTACAGGTTTCTAACACACCCTCACATGTATTTTTGTATTTCTTCAATGTAATTTTTTTTTTATGAAACAAATGAACTAAAGTAAATTTAAAGAAAGCAGAAATGAAGTGTGTATAAAAGCGCTTTAAAGCGGCTGACCACTACCATCATACTCTTATGACACACTTTTCTGCTGTCATTGTACCGAGTGTCTAAACTGAGTCTAAGGAGTTGTTTGTCTCTAGCTAAAGAGTGCATACATATAGAGGATATCTGGATGGAATCAAACCTGTTGAGCCGTAATAGCAACTTCAGTAGGCATTTTGACTTGTCATAGCAGGTAAGCCCATTGACTCTAAAAATAATGCACAAAGTGCCTTAAACCTGCATTCTATCTCATTTCCAGCAGGGGGCGACTCCACTGGTTGCAAAAAGAAGTCAGTTTCTATATTAACCTATGATAAAATGACCCTACTTCTCACTTGATTTATCATAAGTTCATAATGAGTTTACATGCAGATGAATGGTGGCAGTACCCGAAAGTCCGTGCTTCCCTGCCGGTAAATCTCCGCTGGATGACGCGCTTCACAAGGAAAATCGGCAACTTTCCCCCTTTCCTTAGCGCGTCACCATAGCAACAATAAACAACACTGGCCACGTCACCCTCCCCCAGCTACACGCTCTCATCAAAAATTGTCACACCCGGTCAGGGGTGTAGCACAAAATTCTGGGCCCTGTAGAAAGGCATTTTCTATGGGCCCCTCCCCGCATTCACAGCTATTCATTCTAGCATCTTTTTGGGCCTTCATCACCATGGGTACTCGGTCCCCTTTTTCCCCCCAGTCCGACGCCCCTGCACCCGGTTGCAAAGAACCAAGATGGCGACACCCGTATCGCCAAACTCGAGGCTTCAAAACGGCGAGTCCACAAACCAATGAGTGACGCCACAGATGCTACATCCATTATTTTTATAGTCTACGGGTAAACCAAAGGTGTAATCTATCATATTAGCATTGGCGCCATTCTATTTCAGTGCCCCATAAAGCATTTATGATAATAACGTAACACAAAGTAAATCTAGTATGGAAGTATGGAAGTCATCAGTTCTATACCGGATACAAATACCAGTAAAGATCTATATTTTATTTACGCCTTTGAGATGTGCTGTTTCATTAGTCACATTTCACAAATCCTGCAAAAAGAGTAAGAGGGGGGTTGTGTCAGGTGACACTAAAACTAAAAGTATGACAACCAGTGTTGGGAGTAACGGAGTTTAAGTATAACGCAGTTATTTTTTCAGTAACGGAGTAATCTAATTAATTACTTTTCCCATCGTTGCAACGCCGTTATCGTTACTGAGAATGTAAAGTGGCGCGTTACTACAATTTGGTTGAATGAAGCGCGAGGTGTCGGCTTTGGCTACAAAAATCAACTGCCTGGAGAGAGCAGGGGGGGGGGGGGGGGGGGGGTGATGACATCGTAGCAAATGTGATGATGATTGGCTTGGTGGCCGATGACCTGCTCACGCTGTCTCACTGCACGCTCTGACCATAGACAGTATATAAAATGGACACAGCGATCCCGCTGTTTTTGACGGAGACAAGTGAAGCCTCTTACCAGCACTTTTCCGGTGATAGCCGAGCGTTACTGCGCAGCTGCAAACTGAGCTTCCCGCCGTAGATGTGACGTGACCAACGTGTCTGAAAGTTGTAAGTCTTCTGGTAGCTGTGCCAAGAGAAATCTCAATCATTCCCAATCTTGCAGAGACGGAGAGCGTAGGTATATGTAAGGAGATAACATAGGCACAGGCTAATTATTGCTAACTAAAATGCTAGTTAACATTAGCAATTAAACTAAACAGCTAATGTACCTCGAAACTGCCTGCGAGCTTCTCCTGTACTGTACGGTAATTCCTGTACTATGCGACACTAAGTCGCGTGGTTATGACACAATCATTAGCCTATTTTTATAAAAACGTCTGCTACGGAGCCATAACGTGAGGTACAAGGTAATGGAGCCTTTTATACATTGTCATGTTTCTTTAGAAATAAACGATGGTCAAATGAAATCTTTAAACGCTTCAGATGTAAAGTTATTGGCTGTCAAAGTGACGCCAAAATGAATGGCAGTGAATGGGATGCTAACGGGGGGTGATGGCTTATTAGCATCAAAATGGCGCCATAGGAGGCTTCACTCTGAGGAGAGAAGCCTGGCCCCTTGGCTCTGACTACCACTAAACACAAGACAGCAACAATGGCGACGAACCAGGGAAATTCAAAGGTAGCGTTCTCGAACTGGAAGTACCGGCACTACTTCTCGCTCATTGAAATTAAAGACAAGGATGTTTATGTAACGTGCACGCTATGCCCAGGAAAAAAGACTTCATCCACGTCTGCCTCAAGCAACTTGAATCTTATCAACACATGCTAACACGACACTTGTTGCTGCTGCTTATACCAACCCCATAATAACCCCAAGCCCAAATGCAGCTAGCATGAGCTCCAGCGAAGGAAACGGAGACGCAACGCTCAATTTTTCGGGTCAGCAACAGGTGACCAAGGCCGAGCTGAACACATTGATTGCAAGGTATGTTGTTGAAAACATGCTACCCCTGTCCACTGTGGAGTCATTAGCTACCCTTGCATATCATATGGCAGGCTGCAATCTATTGAGTTCAGATAAATACCAAATGTTCTAAAATACTGTATAGTGTTTTTATTCTTCAATCAGTTAACTTAATATAAACATCTTTGATGTTAAAAATGTTATAGAACGTAATAGCGTTATAGAACATAACAAATAACGTCACAGTTACTTTGATGAGTAACTAATTACTTTTACAATGTGGTAACTGAGTTAGTAACTCAATTACTTTTTGGGATAAGTAATTTGTAACTGTAACTAATTACTTTTTTAAAGTAAGATGACCAACACTGATGACAACGAACAAATGCATGTT
The DNA here is from genome assembly GCA_023631565.1 of Gymnocephalus cernua. Classification (NCBI taxonomy): domain Eukaryota; kingdom Metazoa; phylum Chordata; class Actinopteri; order Perciformes; family Percidae; genus Gymnocephalus; species Gymnocephalus cernua. Next base: position 15,266,027 of record CM042432.1, read on the forward strand.
TTCAAGTGAAATTAAAGATTTTTCAGAGATCGTTCACATCGTAATCTGTCCATTTGACTTTTATTAAATATATCCTGCTTCAGAAAAAGCAGCAATATAGATATCAGTGATGGCTTAATATATATATATATATATATATATATATATATATATATATATATATATATAGCTTGCTCGTGGGAAATTGTTGGGTCTTCGTAAATTTGTTACTATAAATTGAATTGAATATCTACGTTTTTTTCTTTAATTGAAAGAGTCAGATGACACAACCCTTTTTTAGACTTTGTGTATTCAGTACAATGCATACAATGCATTCACTAGGCAGGCCTCTAAAGAAGATGTGAAATTGATAAGCCTATCTTTAACCTGTGAACCCTTGTAAAATAACACCTTCTCCCAGCAAAGAGATACATTTCATGCACGTTTTTATTAGGGCTGTCAATCAATTCAAATTTTTTTTATCGAATTAATTACAGACTCTATGATTAATTAATCTAAATTAATCGCATACATAATTTCAGCTGTGAAAGTATTTTATATATTTCAATTCAAATGAATCAATGAATAATCAGCATTAGTGACATTAGAGTTAAAAAACTCTTTTTATTATTATTTTCACTGATCAAATAATGACCATATATATATATATATATATATATATATATATATATATATATATAACAAACAACAATATGACCTAATATGCTAAGGAAATAAATTCAAAAGGGTATTTTACAATAACTACGAATGCACCGCGAGGCTGTAGATTACCAGTTTCATTGAACACACCATCTCCGTCTGTGTTTTTCCGACAACGGCAGAAACACAGTCAAACTTTACACCATAGCTGTCAGCATTTTAACCGTGTTTAATCCAGCTACTAGCTAGCGCAAGGCTAACGTTACCTGCTGTTGAGTGCAGTGCTCGAAGTGGGCCGGTACGCACCGGTACGCAGTACCGGCACTTCTACATTTTACTCTTAAGCGTACCTGCACTTTTTCTTGCGTACCGTTACTTCTCGCATGCAGCCGGTACTCTACCACTGACAGAGAAAGCGTCAGTGCCAGAGAGATGACCCTAACGTTACATAAACTACACTACCCAGAGGGCACTACGTGTTTACATTTTAGATCTTGACGAATCACGTAAAGGCAAGCAGTCCGCCCACCCAATCAGAAGTTCGCTTCTTCACGGACACTAGTTTGAAAAAGCTGTCAGCGTCAGCCTGACCGTAACAGATTTTTCACTGCTGAAAACCTAGAAACTAAAAATAAGTGTCGAGTTTGTAAGTCGTTATGTTAGCCGCCTGGCTTCAGAAAGGTACTAAAAGAACGCGTGTGCCAGAGCCAGACACGTCAACAGAGGTCCAAGTCCAACCAGAAACATCAGGAGGTAGCTAGTACGGTTCATGAGCTTCAAGCTAGCGTTGATGTGAGCGCAACAGCTGGCGTTAATGAGGAGACTGCCACTACCATAGACAGTATATAAAAGGCCGCTACCAACCTTAACGTTACACCGACGTCAACAGTAACGTGAGTAACGAAACACACGGATGGCCTGACTGTTGGTCAAAGGACCAAATGATGTATTTTTGCTCCACGAACAGCTGGCTTGTTTTTAATGATAACAAACTGGACTGCAAAACATGATGTAGCAGCATCCCGTCACTAGCTGCCCAGACAGAGAGGGGACTGAAGCTGTTCCCCCTGTCTCTGTCACACACGCACACACGCACACACACACTCACTGAGAGTGACTGTTTTGCATCTGTTTGAGCACCAAATTATTGTTAAAATGTATAGTTTTGATGAATGAATGAATTTTTTTTTCTTAACATGGCTCCAACATATTAGCAAATATAAATCAGCTTATATGTGGAAAAAATAAACAATATTGATACTAGCCTATATGTAAATTAGTCGCGTAGGCCATCCATAGATAGTTAATAAGCATTCACTGTGCCACATGTATGTTTAAAATGAAAACATGATTTTTTGAATAGCTTACGCACTAAAGTTATGTAAACTTGTTTAAATAAATCCATACATTTATATAGTTAATAAATGACAATAAATTGTTGTACCAGCAATATCTCCAAGTTTTGGTTTTCACTATAGAAATCTCAAATGTCATGATGATCTGCCAATGCAAGAGAGTACCGGCACCTTTTTTTTCCCACTTCAAGCACTGGTTGAGTGTAGTGTTAACCATAGACAGTTAAAGAAACAAGCGTGATGTTTCTGTTGCGCATTCTCTCGTCTCCCTCCTTCATTTTACAGTCGAATGGTGGCTAGAACAGCTCTGGGTGAAAGGTCAATATGGAATGGATTAATCTGCGTTATCTGCTATTTTTTCTCAGATTAATTAATCTAAATTAACGCGTTATTTTGACAGCCCTAGTTTTTACGTAAATGTGATCAACAAATCGGTTCAGTACACAATATTCAAAATCAGTGCATGTATTGAACAGGAAACAAGGTCATTTGTATGCTGTGTACTGTATAATTAATCTTGGCAATAAGACCCCACGCCTATACAGATGCCGATCATGTTTTAGCACTGCTCTAAATGAATTTGTTGTGCTACCCACTTTGTCTTTCAGGCATTGAGAATACATGAATGAAGTGTCTGACAGCAGGATCAGTCTTTGTTCAGGATAACACAAGGACTCATTGCTTCATTTAAACAACCGACTAAAAATCAGTACATGATTATTTTTCAAAAGCGTTTTTCTTATTTTACATAAGCAGGGTTCCTTGATCTAAAGGAAATCAAATTAAACTCAAATTCAATCTGGATGACTGGAACGATGTGGTTTATCCTTACATCCCAAATTAAGCCCAACATGCTTGAGTGGTGTTTTGTAAGTGTGACCCATTCTCTCATTTCTACGACCTTATCATTTCAGCTTTGTTTTGCATGAAGGTGCATATTTTCAGATTTATTCCTATTTATTGTTCTATTAAAAATCATTGAATAGTATCAACGTACAGCACAACCAGGTTCAATTTGCAGGTTGCCAGTTTATGTACTGTACAACTGCTGAGAAATTTGAATTCACATTCCAACTCTAATAGATGGGGACTTATTAATGTGGTCTCAACATTCAGGCATTTTTTTAATTTCCAATTATATCACACGATGCGTGATTCTATCAAAGTATTATTTGTATAAACACTCTGTTTTATATAATGGCAGGTGGCGGCTCCCTTCAGGGAACCATCACACTCTCGCAATTGTGATGCATTGAGTAGACAGTTTGAGAAAACATTGCTGATGTAATTGGGAAGCAGATGCTAACTGGGACTGACTTTTCATTTGATCAACTCAAGCACTGTGAGAGAGCCGTATGCCACTGAGATTAATATTAGTAGTTTATGCCATGTATACAATTGCAATGTCTTATCTCAATCATATATATTTATGTGCTACATGTTTATTTATGCTTTGACCTAAACTAGGAGATCCATAAGGGCATGTATGTCACTCAGCCGCACTAACCGTTTTTAGCCGCAGGAGGCAGCGGTTTTCAGAGAAAAAGCTCTAAAACCTCACTGTAAAAAAGAAGCAGCGGGCAGACACAGTTAGAGAGACCAAAACCAGAGTTAAAGAAGAGTGAATATTAGTCTTGGGTGGCCAAAAACAAGACTCCACATGAATGATAATGTTGTTGTGTAGCTGTTTTATTTTTTTTTTTTATAACAAACTCCCCACATCAACTTAAAGCAACAATAGAGAACTTTTCCCACTTCAGTCCCCCTACAGGTTGGAAGCGGAATTGTCCCATTATGTCTCATTGGAACTTAAGAGCTTAGATCGGGCCCAAAAAATCAAGCCCGACCTTACCTGAGCCCGTGCACGTTGTGGCCTGGCCCGGCCCGACACATTAACTATAATTATGAGCCCAAGCCCAATTTAAACCCGACAATTTTTTAATACGTGGGCCGTTATAACTGACGTTCTCAACTACAATTCAGAGTTGTTTGAACTACAGAAATCTGTTTAGAATTATCTTAATGAATAATGCAACAAGGACGCTGCGTTGTTTGTTTATTCAGAATGGAACGGATCGCAAATGGATCTGAATGAAGAACCTCGACCTGTAAGCTCCCTCAGCCGAATAGTGTGGGTAACTGATCAAGGCAGCAACATAATAAAAGCCCTGGAACCATATAGGAGACTTTCTTGTCTCGATCACCTAATTAATACGGCCCTTTGATCGCCACGATCTGCATGCTGACACACTGGCCGACAACAATGCTGCAGATGGGGGAGACACGATGTAGCGCAGTTTACCTCTCACTCAGTGCAGGACATACACCCAGAGCTACGGGAGAAACTGGAGAGGCATAGCTTTCTCCCCACCGAATTAGGCTGCCGTAATAAAGTAATGATTAAAAAAATGCAAATGCTTGATCAAGGGCAGCCCGGCCCCGTGGCCCATGGGCCGTGTTGGGCTCGGGCAGAGAATCTAAACTCTATTGGAACTACAGATCAGCTACCCGATCTGGCAAACTTGCGTAGTGCGGTTATAGCCGGTAGAGAGCCGCAAAGCGAATGCAGAAGTGCCGTTCACCCTGTTACGAGTCGATGAACCACTGAAACTATTTTGGAAACATTTAAGGTGGAAAAAGTTCTCTAATGTTGCTTTAAAGGTGATGAAATGTAGGGCTGTCCTCGACTAAAGAAATTCTTAGGCGACTAAAACTAATGCAATTTTGATTTAGATTTAATTATAGATCTGTAAAACTGAGGTTTTTTTACAAAAGAAATCATGCAAAAGCCACACTTTAAATCTTGTGTATAATAGAGATGTGCTCATATAAAATGACCAATCAACAAAGAAATCTTAGTCGACTAAGACCAAAACGACTACGCGGGGGACAGCCTTAATGAAATGTTGTGTTCACAACTTGATTCTGTTATTGCAGATTTACCCTACTGGGCGGTCATGCGTACATATTGTACTAAGCAAACTTGTGTCTTGTGGAGCACATGAACCTTAATATCAATGTAATAGAGTGAGAATGTTGAAAAGTTACCCCTGGTATACCGGTCATGCCTTTAAGTAGACTTTACACCTTAAAGTCTTAAAACAAAAAGCCAAAAATGTACTTGTACATATGCTCATTCATGTTGTTGTCGTTAATGTTAGCGTGTAATGCATTAAATGTGTAAGAATGAACTTTGAACATCAAATTAAATGGGCCTTCAGGATATGCTGTAAAACACTAAATACTGTAAAAATGAAGACTTCTTCCATGCTTATACAGATCATTGTTAGTGGTTTTGGCTTCTTGTCACGTACTATAAAGTCTCTGTGACTGACGTCCTGTAGTCTTTCTGTTTCTTCTACTTGTTTGTCCTTTTGTCAATTTCAGACAACCCTTTTTGACTCTCACCTACATTACAGTATGCTAACGCTAATGCTGGGATTCAAGGAAAATACAACTCTGTTTGCCTGAATTAAAGAGGCATGAGCATTGCTAATTATTTTAGTTATTCCACAAATAATCCTTTTAGTCACTTTTTGCTTTGGAAAAAGGGGAGAAAAATGCGGTAATAAATAAATAACCCCCAAATAAATAGAGACTGATTTGAATGCAGTGTCAGGGGAGATGTAGTGCAAAGGCGCGATAATAGCTAAGCTAGCTTATAACATCTTTGTTTTCACTGAGCACTGTGCTGTGGTCTCTGGGGCCACAAGAGGATTTTTGGCAAAGCTCTTCTTCTCAAGGTCCACACTTTGCAAACACTCAATGAGGCTTCTCTGTGCTATCAGTGGATCAGGATCCACTTACACTCTCATAGTCTAGGAGGTGGAGACGGCAACTCATATTCAATGGCTTTCCCCACGGACACACGTTAGTGTATCAAACACTTGGGGAAGGCTGAACCAAAAACAATGAAGCCAAATAGTAGTCTTTTTTAGGGAGATTAGTTCCACATTTTAAGGTCTTGAATGGAGTACTGCATCCTGGATATTATTCTGCTCCACAAGCAAACAACACTCGCTGCTAACACACTGAGAATTTATTGTGATTTCTTACATCCACAGTGAATTTATTGTTGTTTCTCAGAATTCCTTTCTGCCTCCGTTTTGACAGAAATAAATGACTTTGGGACCTTGAAGGTTTAATTTGAAATAGCACATGTCTTGCAGTTGGGACGCCGGAGTGAAACAATTGCCTTTCGGCTGGTAACCAGACATGGCGTAAGTGAAGTCAGGCATAATATTTATCTCCCTGCCCCTGGAGATGTGGCACACTCATCCAATTCATCCATGTCTCCATCAGAGAAGAATGAAAGCGTGGCCACAGAAAAAAAAAAAGAGTCCTTTTCATTACAGCAACATGGATCGTTTATCTTGTTGAGTTTGCGCCATCACATGTCATCGATTACAGGAGTTTCTTGAAACAGAGGAGCACCAGAGTTTAGATATCATGTAGGAAGGTCAGAAACTACAACTTGTCATCCAAAATGTGGAGAGGACAGGTGTGATTCTTTGCTGTGTTCACAAAGGAAAACATATTACTTAAGTACAGAAAGGCATGAATAGAAGGATTACATGAATAACATTTATCTATAAATTCAAGGAATCTCTGTGTGAGTGTGTGTGTGTGTGTGTGTGTGTGTGTGTGTGTGTGTGTGTGTGTGTGTGTGTGTGTGTGTGTGTGTGTGTGTACTGTCTCCGCATGCGCAGTACAGCAGCGGGGGTGGGGAGTTGCTACATTTCAGACAGCGGCTTATTGATTGCGGTTCACCAACTCTGCTATGAACCTCGGTCTCCTGGCTAAAAGTCCTGTGTTGTTTGACCCATCCACCACCCCAACCTGCCTCCTTATGTAAATTTTTGGTCTTCAATACTTCTCTTTACTGTTGTCGCTCTTCATACTACATGATCTTACAGTGCTGTGGTTGAACTGCAGCAATGACGGGTGTGTCCCATAAAGACGCTAAAGGGTGCCTTTTGCGTCAGTATCTGACGCTGAGAGCCACTGACCAAGCGTCAGTATTTGACGACTTGGGAATGAGAACGGGGTGGTACACAAACACATATTAGTTTTGGGGGGGTAAAATACTGGGAACCAAGCAATCGACCTGTTCTGACCGTTCTCTGGACCGTTCTGCAGCTAACATGAGCTCAGCCTTGACTGTAATTTCATCTTCAATTCAAACACATACCTTTGTGGAGCTGCAGCACTGGCTGTTCCATCCTATTAAATGACTGTTGTGATTAAACATTATCTAACAGCTGATAAGATGATTCACCTCAGTACAGATCTCTTAAAACACAGCAAGGCCTAACATCTGAGGAGGAGGGAAATTATTGGAGCTCTCACTGCTCACTGTTCATCCTGTCGATCATCCTGTCCACATGAGGGGTTGGGTGGTACAGTTCATGCTGGAACAACACTGAGACGCTCAGAGACTACAGAGGCTCTATGATTACGTGCTGTATTGCATTTACCCTTTGCATTTAACCTAAAATCGATACAAATGCTAAGAATTACCCAGGTAAAAAAAAATCTTATCTCTCTAATATCTCTCTTTTAATCATTTCAGCTATGAATGCAATGCAATCTGGCAACAAGACACATGGATGAATCAAATGTGTATCATTACACATGCCAGGTTAATTATTTAGTAATATACTGCGTATATATCTACTTTTTACCTAGAGTTGTAAATCCTGACCCACCCATGCACTGACTGCACCTGACTGTCCTCGTGTACACTGTCTACAATGTATGCAATCATACAGAAAGGCTTATATATATATATATATATATATATATATATATATATATATATATATATTAGTGCTGTCAAACGATTAAAATATTTAATCGCGATTAATCGCATTAATGTCATAGTTAAAGGATCACGGTGACTTATTGGGACATTAGCTTATTCACCGTATCCCCCAGAGTTAGACAAGTCGATACATACCCTTCTCATCTCCGTGCGTGTCGTAACTCTGTCTGACGCCCCCACCGCTAGCCTAGCTTAGCACAGATCCTGGAGGTAACTGGTTCCAACTAGCCTACCGCTCCGAATAAGTGACAAAATAACGCCAACATGTTCCTATTTACATGTTGTGATTTGTATAGTCACAGCGTGTGCAAATAACGTCACATGAGACACAGCCATCTTCTAACTGTATATAAACTGGGAACTATATTCTCAGAAAGGCGAAGCTGTGCTACTTGGGCGGAGTGATATGCTTGCAGCTCTGCTCTCAGAGAGTAGAGCCCACACGCAGAGCCCCCAAAGGCTTTACCTTTCTGAGAATATAGTTCCCAGTTTATATACGGTTAGAAGATGGCTGTGTCTCATGTGACGTTGTTATTTATACACACTGTGAATAAGCTAAGCGTGTTCCTTTAACTCACGATTAATCACAATTAATCGCACATTTTTATCTATTCTAAATGTCCCTTGATTTCTTTTTGTCCCATGATATTTTCTCATTTTCTTATCAACATGGAAAAGTGGATCGGCTTGCTTTGTGCAAATGTTTTTTTTTTTTTATTGAAAACAACATTGGCATATACGTAGTGTTCAATTTCACACTAACATTCACACTTGGAGCTAATAATCTTTCACACAATGTAACACTGTTACCTCGATTTTCCATTGCAGATAGTACTGCCTCATGCCTGAGGCGAGCGTGACTGGTCGTCATAGCGACTATGGTTTCCCCCGACTCATTTCCTGGTTGTCCTTCTCCATAAACAACGTAACATCAAGGAGAGGGTTAATTTTTCCTGCTCCAGGTTTCCCACCGTGGTCAGAAAGAACAGGGGAGACACTTTTGTTTCTCTCACTGACGCTAGAGTCTCTACTCGCTCAGAAGCTAATCGCCGTCACGAGCCTACTAGTTATCGGCTCGCAAGCCCAAACAAGTGTGTGTGGCCGCGGCAAGACACGCCCTTCAATCACTACTATTAGCCAGGCGTCCAAGGTAACGTAACCCCATTTGTTCAGGTCCTATCCCCTGACCAATCCACTATCCTAACCTTAACTACTCGAGGTGAAATGCCTAACCCCAACCAATCGAGCTGCTTCGTAGGGCGTGGCCATAGTGGGACTTGTAATTTTGCCAGCTGTGTCTGTTTTGTTTCCGGTCTAGCTAGATTTGAAAGAACGTTAATCTTGCGATACAAAAATTGTCGGCCTTAAAATGGGTTTGCGTTAACGCCGTTAATAATGCGTTAAACTGATAGCACTAATATTGAGTTGAGTAACAAACCCTTTTCCCCCGGTGCTAAAAACATCCAACAAGTGATACTGATGTGAAATATATTGTGATATTGTGGTTTTAGCTGCTGGCTAATGTTAGCTTGCTTGCTTGCTAACTGATCAACTAGCTGTTAGCTACCAATACAAATTGAATCAAGAATACATAATTATGTGCGGGAATCTGCAGCTATTTTATCAGAATGACATGAATAAACGTTACTACATGCTCAATGGGGTTTAAAGCCCCCAACGTCAACTTCAAGGCAGTGCTGCGACCATCGACTTCAAGGCACCTAACCCTAACCATTGCCTAATCCCAGTGCAGATGTTGGGGGATTAAAACACCAAACACCTTACTAAACGTAACGTGGATAAAACAGTAATGGATAAACCTATCCGTGAACAGATATATTTTAATCGCCAATTGTGTTAAACTACAACTCCCATAATGCCACTACACAACGTTATCAACATGTTTACATCCATTGTTTTGATTGAGAGTGTCATGAGCACTCTCTCTCCCTGGTAGCAACATTAATTGCATTCAATTCTCTGCCACTCTGCTCACTCTCTCCCTACTCTGCCTAACGAGTTCCACCTGGCTCCGCCCTGCTCTGCTCTTGTTACCTGGCCAGCTGCACTGCATTTCCCACTCACCATCCTCACCTTGCCTCACTCTGTTCTAATTACTCTGCCAGCTGAACTGCATTTCCCCACTAACCTCTCCCAGTATATCAAGCCCTGTTTTTCAGCCAAACCCTGTCAGATCATCTTCAAACCCGGACCTGTAACCTGCCTGTCTGCGCTCTGACTCCTGTTGGTGATACCTATCCTTTCTTGACTGGCTCCTTGTTCTACTGCCCCGTCTATTCCGACCTGCCTTCTGGACCTCGACTACTCTCCGATCTTCAGCCCCTCCGGTAACTCGATTCTGCCTTCTGTCTCTCACCACGATATTTGCCCAGCCCTGATCTGTACTTCTGCCTGCCATTCATATTGCTGTTGTGTGTGTGTGTTCCCCCAGTTCTCCGACCACCAGATGAGCGAGCCCAGACGCTTCACCACCCTCAGCCCGATACGCCGCTCCATCACTGGGGAACACACACACTAGCACTTGGACTGGACACCCCCGGACATTTGGTGACCCCGGAGCACAGATACCCACAGGACCCTGAAAGACTCCAGTGTCCCAAGTACCCCTGACACCCCTGGTACTCCTCTTCCCGCCTGTAACCTCCAATAAAGAACTCTGAATTTGAACTTGCGCTCTTGGGTCCTCTTCTGTTCGTGACAGAATGATCTGACCATCATGGACCCAGCGCACTCCCTGACCACGATGGAAGAAGAGCCAGAGATGACTGCCCTACAGCGACTGGAACGCTCTGAGGGAGACATAAATCGGATGGCTGGCGACATCGCTTCTCTTCTCCAGCTATTCATCCAGCAGCAACAACAGTTCCAACTGCAGCAACAACAGCTAGCCCAAGCCCTGCAACTACTCTCAAACCCGGCTACTCCACCTGCATCCCCCCCTGGTCCTTCTGTTCCTGTACCACCGACACTCCTTCATCCCTCCGCTGGAGGTCCCAATGCTGCAGGCCCGGCAGTGCTGCCACCAGATCCCCACGCTCCTGAACCAAAGATTGGGAACCCGGAACGTTTTGATGGCAACCAGAAGCAAGTAAGACCATTCTTGTGCAGCTGCCGAATCCAGTTTGCACTACAGCCCAGGACTTTCTCTACAGAGGGAGCCAAGGTGGGGTATGTCATCACACATCTCACCGGTCGAGCTCGGTTGTGGGGAACGGCGGAATTCGACCGGCAAACCCCAGCCTGTGCCTCCTTCAGTGCCTTTGAGGAGGAGATGTTAAAGGTCTTTGACCTAGGCTCGCCAACAGCCGAAGCGTCACAAGCTCTGCTCACCATCCGTCAGGGCAATCGGACAGTGGCAGACTTCTCCATTGACTTTCGTACCCTGGCCAGTCAAAGCTCGTTTAACCCAGAGGCACTGGTGCAAGCCTTCCTCCATAGCCTGGCGGACTATATCAAAGACGAGCTTGTTTCCCATGACCCGCCCTCAACGTTTGATGCCGCCATTGACCTTGCCGTCCGCATTGACCGCCGTATACAGACCCGGAGGAGGGAGAAGGGCCGTCTCAGTCAACCTGCCATCCGCACTCGGGTCGATACCGCCTCTGTCCAGCCCCTGCCTGTCAAGTCCCATAGCCAACTCAATCAGCCTGAGCCCATGGAGATCCGGGTGAGCTCAACAGACCTTCAGTCTCCCTCCATCCGAAAAACCCTGCTTCATCTCCGCCTTCAGCTTTCTGACAAGACTCATACATTGGCCGCCCTTGTGGATTCCGGAGCCGAAGCAAACATCATGGACCCTGAGCTTGCACAGCAACTGGGTGTGAACCATCATCAACTGACACAACCCATTCCTGCACGAGCCCTGGATGGGCATCATCTTGGCACTGTCACTCATATCTCCGCCCCTGTGACAATCCTGCTGTCAGGAAACCACCAGGAGTCCATCCAGTTTCACCTCCTACACTCACCTGGCCAACCACTCATTCTTGGATACCCGTGGCTCCGTCAGCACAACCCCCACATCGACTGGGAGACAGGAACAGTCCGTGAGTGGGGAAGGAGTTGTCACCAGACCTGTTTAAAGGGGGCCACCCTGCCCGTTCTCCGGGAAAGATCTAGCGCTACCCCCGACATATCCAATGTTCCGGCCTGTTACCACAGCCTGAAAGAGGTGTTCAACAAATCCAAGGCGACATCTCTACCCCCACACAGACCCTATGACTGCGCAATTGATCTCCTGCCTGGCACAGCACCTCCCAAGGGTCGTCTGTATTCTCTGTCAGCCCCGGAAAGAAAGGCCATGGAGGACTACATTAATGACTCTCTTGCCGCCGGGATAATTAGACCGTCATCTTCCCCCGCAGGAGCGGGATTCTTCTTTGTCGGCAAGAAGGACGGTTCTCTTCGTCCATGCATAGATTACCGGGGTCTGAACGACATCACGGTTAAGAATCGCTACCCACTGCCCTTACTTTCGTCTGCCTTCGAACTGCTGCAGGGAGCCACTGTATTCACAAAGCTGGACCTTCGCAATGCCTACCATCTGGTGCGGATGAGGGAGGGAGACGAATGGAAGACAGCGTTCAACACACCAACCGGCCACTATGAATATCTCGTCATGCCCTTCGGCCTCACCAATGCCCCAGCAGTTTTTCAAGCCCTAGTGAATGATATCCTCAGGGACATGCTAAATACGTTCGTATTTGTGTACCTTGACGATATTTTAATATTCTCAAAGACTCTGTCAGAACACACGCACCACGTCCAGTTGGTCCTGCGCCGCCTGCTGGAGAACTCTCTTTTCGTGAAGGCAGAGAAGTGCGAGTTCCATGCCAAGACCGTTTCATTCCTGGGGTATGTGGTGACCGAGGGCAGCATTCAGATGGATCTCACGAAGGTGTCGGCTGTCACTTCCTGGCCAGTTCCTGAGTCTCGGAAAAAGTTGCAACAGTTCCTGGGCTTTGCCAACTTTTATAGGAGATTCATCAGAAACTATAGCACAGTGGCTGCACCCCTCACGGCGCTAACCAGCACTAAACAACCGTACCAATGGACATCAGCTGCTGATAAGGCCTTCAATATCCTCAAGACATGTTTCACTTCTGCTCCCATCCTCCAGATGCCAGATGCAGCAAGGCAGTTTGTGGTGGAGGTAGATGCTTCGGACGTGGGAGTGGGTGCAGTGCTTTCTCAAAGAGCAGCTGAGGATGGCAAGATGCACCCCTGTGCCTTCTACTCCCGTCGGCTAACCCCTGCCGAATGCAACTACGACATTGGGAACCGCGAGCTGTTGGCTGTCAAGCTCGCCCTTGAAGAATGGCGACACTGGTTAGAGGGGTCAAAGGAACCATTCGTAGTGTGGACAGACCACAAGAACCTGGAGTATATCCAAACAGCCAGGAGGCTGAACTCCCGTCAACAGCGGTGGTCTCTGTTCTTTACGCGCTTCAATTTCACGCTCTCCTACCGCCCGGGATCTCGCAACATCAAACCTGATGCTCTTTCCCGGATGTTTCAGAAGGACGAGACCACCGCCATGACAGCCCCCATTCTTCCCAGCCACTTTGTCGTAGCGGCCCTCACCTGGGAGATCGAGAAGCAGGTCATGGAGGCTCTTCGAGACCAGCCAGGCCCAAGCACCAGCGCCCCCAACCGTCTGTTTGTTCCAGCAAATCTCAGGTCACCTGTGATTCAGTGGGGGCACGAATCCCGTCTGGCCTGTCATCCCGGCATCACTCGCACCCTTCATCTGGTCCGCCAGCGGTTCTGGTGGCGGCGGATGAGACGGGATGTCCAAGAATTCATCCGAGCTTGTCCCACTTGTAACCGAAACAAGACCCCCAACCAGCCTCCTGCTGGGTTGCTGCAACCCCTACTCATACCCAAGAGGCCCTGGTCCCACGTTTCACTGGACTTTGTTACGGGCCTTCCGCCCTCTGACGGACACACAGTCATCCTTACCATTGTTGACCGCTTTAGTAAGATGACCCACTTCGTGCCCCTTCCCAAACTACCCTCTGCTAAGGAGACCGCCCAGGTGGTCCTGGAACATGTGTTTCGTATCCATGGCCTACCCCAGGATATAGTGTCAGACCGGGGCCCGCAATTCTCAGCAACCTTTTGGAAGGAGTTCTGTCATCTCCTTGGGGCCACCGCCAGCCTATCGTCTGGATTCCACCCGCAGTCAAACGGCCAGACTGAACGCATGAACCAGGAGCTGGAGAAGGCACTGAGGTGTGTGGCTTCCCAAAATCCCCGGGCCTGGGCTCAACACCTGCTCTGGGTGGAATATGCCCATAATTCACTCACCAGTTCCTCCACCGGGCTCTCCCCCTTTCAGTGTGTCTACGGGTATCAACCTCCACTGTTTGCCAGCCAGGAGGCGGATGCCACCTGTCCGTCTGCTCTTGCGTATGCCCGCCGCTGCCGCCGCACTTGGGCCCAGGCTCGCACTGTGCTCCTGAAGTCTGGAACCAGCTACGCCGTCGGTGCCAACCGACGGAGGACCCCAGCACCTACTTACCGGGCTGGTCAGAAGGTCTGGCTGTCTGCCCGGGATCTGCCGCTGCGGGTTGAATCACGAAAGCTGGCCCCTCGCTTCATTGGTCCTTTTCCTGTGCAGAGAGTCATCAGTCCAACGGCGGTTCGACTTCAGTTGCCCGCTTCCATGCGGGTCCATCCCACCTTCCACGTCTCCAAGGTCAAGCCGGTCCATGAAAGTCCCCTGGTCCCTGCAGCTCCAGCGCCACCTCCTCCGCGCCTCGTAGATGGCGGTCCTGTCTTCACCGTCCGGCGGCTGCTCCGCTCTAGGCGAAGGGGTAGGGGTCTCCAGTACCTCGTTGACTGGGAGGGATATGGTCCAGAGGAGAGGACCTGGATCCCGGCCAGGAGCATAGTGGACCGGACCCTTATCACTGACTTCCACCGACTACATCCTGATCAGCCTGCAATCCGTAGGGGCCGTCCAAGAGGGGTCCCTAGCCGTCCTGCCCGCCCTGCTTCCTGTCCTGTGCCTGACCCTGCTCCTGTCTCAGTGCCTGTCCTGTCTCCCGACCGTGACCCTCCAGCTCTTTCTGAGGATGAGGATATTCACTCGGACCGCTCGGAGGAGTTCTGACCCGCCGCCTGCTCCCCTCCACCCTCCCGGCATGATGTTGTTCTTGGGACTTCTGGAGCCGTCCCTTGGAGGGGGGGTTCTGTCATGAGCACTCTCTCTCCCTGGTAGCAACATTAATTGCATTCAATTCTCTGCCACTCTGCTCACTCTCTCCCTACTCTGCCTAACGAGTTCCACCTGGCTCCGCCCTGCTCTGCTCTTGTTACCTGGCCAGCTGCACTGCATTTCCCACTCACCATCCTCACCTTGCCTCACTCTGTTCTAATTACTCTGCCAGCTGAACTGCATTTCCCCACTAACCTCTCCCAGTATATCAAGCCCTGTTTTTCAGCCAAACCCTGTCAGATCATCTTCAAACCCGGACCTGTAACCTGCCTGTCTGCGCTCTGACTCCTGTTGGTGATACCTATCCTTTCTTGACTGCCTCCTTGTTCTACTGCCCCGTCTATTCCGACCTGCCTTCTGGACCTTGACTACTCTCCGATCTTCAGCCCCTCCGGTAACTCGATTCTGCCTTCTGTCTCTCACCACGATATTTGCCCAGCCCTGATCTGTACTTCTGCCTGCCATTCATATTGCTGTTGTGTGTGTGTGTTCCCCCAGTTCTCCGACCACCAGATGAGCGAGCCCAGACGCTTCACCACCCTCAGCCCGATACGCCGCTCCATCACTGGGGAACACACACACTAGCACTTGGACTGGACACCCCCGGACATTTGGTGACCCCGGAGCACAGATACCCACAGGACCCTGAAAGACTCCAGTGTCCCAAGTACCCCTGACACCCCTGGTACTCCTCTTCCCGCCTGTAACCTCCAATAAAGAACTCTGAATTTGAACTTGCGCTCTTGGGTCCTCTTCTGTTCGTGACAGAGAGACCCCTAGCGGCAGAAAATTACAAATTGTATGTTTAAGAGCTGGGCGATATGGCCAAAATCTTTTATACTGATATAGGTAATTTCATATCTATAGCATGTTTTGTGGTGATTCAATAAATAAATAGCCCATATGAAACAATCACAAGCCTATTTTTACTGTGTGAATGAAATACTTGTATAATTGAAAAGTACTGAGTATTTAACATTGTATTCAAAATATTAGTGCAGAATGAACATGCTGTGCAAGGATCCGAATGTAAAGCATCATCCAAAAAACGTCAATAATGCCGTAACACAGTTCAGCCGCAGTTGTTTTGCCACTGCTATAGAAACATAATTATATACGATAGACATGTTTATTTCATTTTGACGATATATATCATCATATTGCCCAGCCCCTCTTTAGTTTCTTACAGCTGATAAAAGCTTGTTTCTACATCAAAGTAATATAAGAACACATTCCTATAAAAAATATATTTTTCTCTCTCTGGTGTCAAAATCAGGATTCGGAAAATATTTTCTTTTTGTCAAACCATTTTTAAGTGCATTAATTATCCACCCATACTTGTGTACAAGGATTGTATTGCTTTGTGTTACCAACTTTTACATTTGAGAGCACTGGTGAGAGTGAAAAGCTCAGCTGTCCATCTCAGCCTGTTTAGTATTCTGCCCATGAAACAGTTTAAACCTCATCCCCTATCCATCTATCTATCAAAAGATATGAGATAACTTTTTTTCTTCTTCAACAGATGATATTAAGTGCCTCCTATTATCTCAGTAGGTCTGTATCATATTAGAATCTGCAATCGCAGGTCAGAAAGTATACGGCGCTCTTGTCTCGGCCGGTGCTGCAGAATTACTTTCCTGCACACAATGGCTGAATGGGTTGAGGCTTTGTCATTTAAACTGCATAAAGAGGCCAGAAATTGATTTTTATTGTAGATCTTCATATCTAATAAAGCTCTGAGGATCTCCTTTCTTCATTGTCTGAATGGCCAGTGAATGCTTTCAATCTTCCTCTCTGTTTCATGCATAAAAGTGGTAGCCGAATGATAGGAGAAGAACTAGAGGGAGGGGTGCTGCCATGCAAGTGAAAAGCATCCCTTCTCTTTTTTTCCTCTCCTTGGAAACGAGACCTGGGGAGGACGAGAGAGGTGAAGGAGCTGGGGGTAATTGAAAAGTAAAATGTTTTTTTCCTTCCTCTTTAGAAAGAATGTGTCTTTTTGAAAGAGAAAACATAACCAGGACTCACTTCTGCTAACAAAACCTCCCTTTAGGAGCCTCCACAGCACAGAACGTCTACAAACATATCAATCCTCTTTCATTGGAGGTTGGAAAAGATTTCAACCTATGTTTTTCATTACTACAGTTTACATGTACAATAATAAACATGCTGGTTGTATATAAAAATCTGGTTATTTTATGACAAATGCAAGCCTCCTTTCTACTCTAAGCTGTACCATAAAAAAGGAAATAAATGGCTACACAATGGTTATGGTTAGGGTTAGGGTTAGGGTTCATGTGTCATGTGTTCATGACAGTGCTATGTCACTCTTATGTAGAAAACTTCAAGTAAAGTGTTACCTATTCTTTTTTACCACTTGCATGATCGGGCAAGTGACTTTGCAGATTTACTAGCCCGACCTGGCATTTTACTTGCCCTGGGCAATCCTTATTGTTGAGCCCTGGGTTTGTGTGAGACTCACAGTTGTTGAGTTTGCTCCATCGTATGTCATCAGTTTCTTGAAACAGAGAAACAGCAGAGTTCAGTTCTCAGGTAGGAAGGGCTAACACAACTTATCATTTAAAATGGGGAGAGGACAGTTGTCATTTTCATGTGCTCTTGTGTTCACATAACAACACATATTTGTAAGTAGAGAAAGACATGAGTAGAAGGATTGCATATATAAAACAGGTGACCATAAATATATGATGGAAACATTATTGTCAGAACATACTGACACATTATTATACAGTAGTAAGTTGTTATGAAGACAACATGAGAACGTAATTATAAAGTCTTTATGTTCAGTGCAAAGTAGCCAGTGCACAATATATCTATACGGTACTGCTTATGTCCTACAGTATACTCGGCATGGTGAGTGTTGTAGCAGCTCAGTTTAAGCTTTTATTATGAGATAATGAAATGCATGAAATTAAGGCAGAAGTGTAATTACTCTAAAAGCACACAAGGATTAGTTGTATTGCACAAAACTGTATTTCACTGAATTTCATGTTTGACTTGACTCAACCAATGTGTAAGTTGTGAAACAAAAAAGTGCCCCCTGTTGCTCGCGTGATAAAGCAGATTAACTTTGCCGTGCAACGTTGTAGAATACCATTTGCCATTCAGCCCATCACAATGCATAAGAAATCATTGCTAGGATGTGTTTATTTCTAAGATGAACATAACCTGTCAAATGAATGACTCTGCCTGTAAGAAATATAATAAGTAAAATAAAATGCTCTGATCTCAGTTTTTTGATTTGAATGAAAAATGAAAGACGCACATGCACCCTGCTGCTCTAAACAAATCATTTTCTGCTCGCTTGTTTAAACTAAATGTTATGCAAATGAACAGCTCACCTAACTTGCAGGGCTGTGCACTCCTCCCTCGTTTTTCTCATTTTAGGTGATCGCAAATACGTAAACAAAATTTGTTTTCATGCATTTGAATATGATTAATTATCACAGAGTAATCCAGCTGCACTTGTAAAGACTTTTCAGACAAGATTAGGAATTTCAAAGTGACAACCATGATAGATGGGAGCATTCTGTAAGTCGTAGATTAAAGGTCACAGCGATGAACTGAGAAACTCACAAGGCATCATTTAAGTTGAGGCAGATGCAATCAAAGCTGTACAGCAAATAGACGAGCGCCTCAAACAGGCAAAAATGATTATGGAAATGGGTATCTGCACACAGCTAAACATATGGCAGCGCCTAATGCCATATAACACTAGGGGCTGGGTTTAATCAAACTTCACCAATTAAAAATACAAATGATATGCAAACATCTGAAAGTCTGAAGAGAAAATGAGGAGGATTGTTATTAATGATAGGGGAAGGAATCTATCTCCACTAATTCTCTGAATGTTTCCTCCACTGCTCTCCTTTCTACAGATAAGACTGATCGTCATCACTGAATAGTTTTAACAAGCACTGCTTCAACAAACATGCCAAGTGGAAAAATGGCACCATGTCAGAAATAAATATAAATTACAGAGGGAAATTGCAACAGCATGAATTTATTTACAAAAAATAATAATAAAAGAGTCTCATTTTACACAAAGTTATGATCTGCAGTTTGTAGATTAGATCCAAGGCAAGACCACTGAGCAAAGAGCCCAGCGTTCACTCAATATAGATAGGTTGTAATTTGACCCATTGTATATTTGTTTAAACATTTACACCACTAAAGTACAAAATCAACAAAGACAGGTCTGAGGAAGTCCTCCAAACCATACGGCTATATCGGCTGCTTATTCCTACCCTCTAATACGACGCTCTAAATTATAAATTAGCGCCCCTAGCTGTGGTACGAAATACAACCCACAGGAGCCTTTTCCGTGCTCATATCTAAAAAGAAACGTAACAGTCGCGGTTTTAAACGTGACGTAGTTTGGTTAATGTAGTAGATTGCTGCTTAAACAAACGACTCATGGGGGTGTTTTTCGGGTAAGGGCAAGGCTCCTATAGGAAAATAATGCCGATATTCAGTGGGGGTAAATAGGGACCTAGTCTCGCATTGCCAGACCTTCCTCCACGGCGCTGCAGAGGAGGGTCTGGCTAGTCCACACAGCATTTCTCGGATGGGAGAAAAACGTGCTCTGGTTTATTGGCATTTCTTTAAATCAATCACTATTGTCGTGGGCGGCGCTAAGTGCCGGACGGAGCCACGGTGCAGCTGCAAATTGAACAGGAACTGGAACAGAAAACTCAGATTGGACAGATAGTCTAGCTAGCTGTCTGGATTTACCCCGCAGAGATCTGAGGAGCAGTTAACCATAGTCCACATATATCCACCGGAGTTTAAAATTACACACATAGAAAGCAGAAGGTAATGGAGCAATCCCGGAAGTAGAACGTCATGGATTTAGACTTACATGGGCCCAACAAAGAAATTTCTCCCAGGGTACCCTATGTTTTATTTTTTAATTATCTAATGGGAGTGCCTTGGTAGCTGAGAGGTTATGGTGCATGTCACATAACTGCAACGCCTAGGTTCAATTCCTGCCTTGGGACCTTCGTTGCATGTCACGCGCCTCTCTCTATACACCATTTCTACACTGTTTTAAAAAAAAATCTTATGGTATTTTTCTTTATTTTATTAGCAGAGGACTGTTACAAAGGTTTTGCAATTCCTGTAACACACCAAAGATCAATCATGGAACAGAGTAGGAGTACACTGTATGTACGATGACCTCAGAGAGGAAACATTCTGATGCTCATATTCAGACACTGATCTGCATATCAGCTTCAAAAAGCAGCGCCCCAGTGTGGCTGGAGGAGACATCACACAAACTCTGTCCCGTCACTAACACAGAGGCACTGCAGCTCAGTTAGGCAGACTCGTGTTGCCATCAGCAGCTCAGAGTCGAGAAACTGAGAAACAATTCTATGTAAATGACAGCCAATGACAATTGCATGTGTGCGCTGACTTTAATAAAATGCATTTTAAAAATGTATCAAACTATTTTGATGAGATTTTACTCAAAGTTAACAAGTTTAAGAGGAGGAAACGGAACAGAAAGTTGCTAAGTAAGGATGGAGGAGGACTGAATGGTGCATTTAGTGTGCAGGTATCTTCTTTTTTGTACACTATACCTTATTTTTGCCTCCATAAATGTGCAAGATTCCAATAAACATTTAAACAGGAGTCGATATTGCTCCATTTTAAACTGTTGCCTGCGAAAGAGTGTGTCAGCATGGAGTCATGGGTACTTGTGAAGAATTTGAATCCCTTAATGACATGTGACTTGATTCAGGTGTCTGCCTCCATATCTGGACTTATGTCAGTATTACTCCAGCAGCAGCGGCAGCACACACACACACACACACACACACACACACACACACACACACACACACACACACACACACAAACAAACACACACAGTATCAAGCTCAATCATCCCTCCCTGAATGAACAGTGTTGTTGTCAGCTAGTACAGTGTGTGTACAAACCAAATCCATTTAAAATCCTGCAATACTTTCACAAAAATATAGACTCGCAGTATACAGTATTGCATTTGCTTCATGGTCACACAGGTTAAGTGAATGTAGCTGTATATATATATATATATATATATATATATATATATATATATATATATATATATATATGTACTGTATATGGCTGGAAAACATTACCTCTTCTAAATCTTTCTGAATGTGTTTGTGGCTTTCTCTGCACATTTATAAAGCATACAGGAAGTGGAAATCAGCTGTCTGCACATTGTGTAAATCATCAAAATAAAAACTTCAGTTTATAAAACACAATTCCTTTGTGTTTATAAAAACATTAATAATGATGCACCTCTCAATCAGCACAATTTGCTTTTCATGATGTTTTTAAGACTGTGAATGTATTTCTTTTTCTATCATGTCAGCATTACATTACTTCAGTTATCCTCAGCGACTTACTGTAAGCTTTAATGTATGTGAACATCACAAAGTAAATCAGAATATTTTTATTCCAAGCTCCCCAGTACAGGCAAAGGTGAACCTGCCACTTGTCCATTAAAGACATGACACGGGTATCCCACCCACCCCACCCCCCTCGGTCCCTCAGGAGAAGGTAGGGATGTAGGGTGTGGAGGGGGGAGAGAGAGGGGGGGGAGGGGGCTTTGAGAGGATTCTTTATGCAGCTCTGTGTATTGCTTTCATGTTGTCCAGCCGGTAACTAAGTTGGGTTGCCCAGGGGCAATGGCTAATTCACACCCTCAGATCACGAGCATGAAATGAGAGAGCAGGGAGCGCTAAAGCCCTGGGGTTAATGATAGCTCCCTGGCACCACACACCCAACACCCCTCCATATAAATCTGGCCAAATGGTTTCATTTTAGATGATCCCCAGAATCTCCTGCACACACTTAAGTGAGGGGAGGAAGCTAAACAGGACATACCTGAGATAGTAGGTATTTGATTTTAGCGATGGTAGAGAAATAAATAAAAGCTGTCCAGTTTTGTTTTTTGAAGCTGTCTTCTTACACACACTTATTGGTGTTAAGTAAAGCATTGCTTTGATTATCCTAAAGCAAGCTGCATGAATGGACACAGCAGACGGCCCACACACAAGCCATTTTGTCATGATGGAAGGCTTTTTTTTCTTCTACGGAGATCAGCAAAATAAAGAAATAAATATTTAAAAGAAGAATACAACTGTGAAGGACTTTAAGAATCTTTTACTCCTCAGTCGAAAACGCTTGTGGATGGAGACCCTCCCCGCCCACCCTCACCACCCTTCCCCAAAACCCCTCTTTAAAGTTATTTCAAATTTCCCAGCAAGGCTTTGAGAAATCTGTTTGTTTGAGGGCAGCATTAGATGTGACCAGCGTTTTATTGTGACATAAAACCGCATTTCTTCCCTGGCAGATTAAAAATAAAATCGGTTAATAAGAAAAGCTGTCAGCAGCAGAAAATGGCTGACATAATCCGTTTATCCTCCAAGCAATAAAGATATTGGTCCTTGGGAGTCTATCTTTCCTCTTATGTTATTTCGCCCAAAACATTATCTTCTATGCATTCAGATGGATTAAGAAGTCATATGGGAGATAGAAAGAAAATGACAGATACAAAAAAATATATAATATCCCTTTCATTCCACATCACACATGTTCACAGAAGGGTACAAATGTGATCCTGCGTTACGTTAATGAATAAATAAATAAACAGAAACAGAGAAGATGAAGAAAAGGAAGAAAAGGAAATAGGCCAAAGCAGCTATCCTGAAGTGCGATGGGGGAGATTACGGGCAACTACAGGGGTCAGCGGAGCAAAAGAGCAGAGCGGAATCAAGCCCATGTCGAGCCAAGATGGGAGCATCTTACTCTCTACTCAACTAGACAAAGCTAAATTAATTGTGGCATCGCAGGCAAGCGTGAGTGGGCAAAAGAACACAGGACAACTGCTGCGAAGGAGAGGAAGCTCTAATGCAGAGAGTTTAACTCAGAAAAAGAATTTGCTGTGAGGTACTGATCAAGAGTCTCACAGGCTTATCTCACCTAATGCTACATGGCATGAATCATGCTATTACATGAGACATTATTTAATTTCACTTTTTTTTTTTTTTTACACAGTGCTACATCACACACCATATTTCATAGTGCATCGTGGTATTTTATTAACATGTAAGACATGATACAAGGCAGGTATTCGACTGTTGTCTTTAAACAGATCCTGGCTGAGAGAAAGCAGACATCCGCTGAGGCTTTCAGGGGAGGCCGTCGACGGCAGAATCTCCAGACGAGCTGCTCCTCGGGGACTCACATGACTGACAGATAAAGGCACAAGCGGAGTGAAAGCGTGGTCAAAGATGTGAGGCCGGTCATGAAATGTTGATTTGGATCTGTGTGAGCCAGTGGGGCCATGCTGGGGCAAAGGGGTAGGGTGAGAGGGGTGGGTGGGGGTGGGGGGGTTGTGAATGATGAAGGGGGTGGAGACGTCTCTGAGTGGCAGCCAACGTGTGCCGCAGTGTGAGGCTCTGAACTCAGACTCTGTTCTGTTTAATCATGTCGGTTTGGCTGGTAATGAAATTTGATTATGCCTCTAAAGGCAGTAACGTTGAGCAGGGGAAGGAGGTTGGGGGGGTGAAATATTAATATCTTCCGAGATTATGCATGAAACCCCGGTGTGTAATTTTCCCTCTCTCCTTGTCCACCACCAAATTGTTCGTAGTTCATCATTAGCATGGAACTTTTGCATTTCCATCCGTCTTTCTGTGCGGGCTGCGATGTGATTAATGCGAGCCTTGATTCATTAGTTTATCATCAATGTGGTTTTAACTGATCACTACAGATCCATCATGCACTCCACTTGGCCCTCAGCGTGCTCAGAAAGGCTATCCACACATCTATTTTGGTTGGCTCTTATGGGGGGGCGGGGGCACATAACTCACAATGCCACCGGCCCCAGCCCACCACACTCAATGAGCAGCCATTGTATGTCTATGCCTGAGAACACCCAGCTATTAAAGTGTCATCACATTCATATATAAAAATAAAAAAGAGTAACTCCCGACCACCAACCAGGCACCCCTAAAAAATATTCTGGGATAGAAAAAGAGGACATATAATTAAGTACTCATGATCCGGTGAAGGAAAGTTCTGCCACAGGGCTTCATATTAATAACTGGCAGTGAGTAGAAGAGTAAAAGAATGGGAAACATCGGCTTAGGAAGTCTGGTGCGCATGTCAGCATTCTGCTGACTAATGAAGAACTACAGGTCTGAAAAAACACTGAACCAAAAGAAACTTTGCTAAAGAACTAAACAGCCGCTAATCAATCAAAGGCCGTGTTATGATGTGTTGTTAACATCATCAGATCCACTTACCGAATGACTAAAATTACAAGCCACGTTTAGCAACACTCGTTTGAAACAAGTCTTCATTCCATATTGCACTCACAACAAGACCAATTCCCATACCCACAGGCAGTGATACGGACGCAGTAAGGTACTGCAGTAATACGAGTGATTGAAATTGTCATTTAAACAACCAAAGCGGTGTCACTGCGCGATCTGAGTCTCAACGCGATCTGAGTCGCGTCGAGTTGCGCATGCTCAGATTTAAACAATTTACGGCATAACGACAATAACGGAAGATGGGAACAGCAATAATCGGAGATATGGAAGGTGGAAATGGCAGTAATGTATTATTTAGCGTAAAGCATCACATGTTCACGGCATGATCCCTCACGTCAGTTAATAAAAAATAAAAAAGTAAGTGAAAATGGAGCTACATGACCAAGTTTGTTCACTGCTGGCTACAAGTTAGCAATCAAACACAACAACGGCTGTTATTTGAATGGTGTTATGAGCTAACGTTAGCAATCAAACAATCATAGATAGCATTTGATAACTAAAACGTTTTTGAAATGATTTCCACCTTCTATATCTTCGATTATTGCTGTTCCCATCTTCCGTTATTGTCGTTATGCCGTAAATTGTTTAAATCTGAGCATGCGCAACTCGACGCGACTCAGATAGCGTTGAGACTCACATCGCGCAGTGACAACGGTTCCAAAAACAATGAAAACAATTCATACTTAAAAGTCACACAGGGTGCAGCCATCTTGGATTCCGTATTGGAATTCTTGCTTGGTGTCCTCTGAGTTCGACCGAGCGGGAAAGTTCGCCATCCGAGTAAAGGGGGCGTGTTGGTGCGTGTCGCTAGGCAACGTACTGTCTTTCTCGTCGGAACTCTGACACGTATAGATAATAGAACGCAACATTACAATGCCTAATGAAAAACACTGCCTGCACTGCCTGTGCTGAAGGACTTTTCTCTCCGTGACGGCATTATTTGTGTAACATGTACATTTTATTAACCTAAAAATAAGGATGTCTTCTGGCAGTCGCCGGAAACCTTTTTATGAGACTCTGCGTGTTCAGATCTGATTCTGAATCTCTGTGGTTTGAAGTTTAGTTTTTATATCTGCTTTGTTTTACCGTTTCATGTTCACTCGTCTTAAGTCGTACTAAGATCTGTATTTCATAACAGGGACATCAGTTCAGGGCACTTAAAAAAAAGCTAGTAAAAAATGAATGTGTTTTTTGTTCCTTAAGCTTTTGCAACTGCTGTTTGGTCAATTAAACGACAGAGCTTAGCTATGACGTTTATTTAATTGATTTTACAACCATTGCAACTAAAAGAAAAACTGTCACAAAGCAATATTAATTCAGCTTCTGGGTTGTGAATAAGAAAATGACAAAGAAAAAAATGTCCAGGTTTTATTAAATTAATAAAGAACAGAGAGGTTTATTTAACTTTATAACTTTACGTAACAAAAAAAGAGGACAAGTCTACACTTTGCTAAGAGTAGAAAGAAACACAGGGACAGACACTTTATGAATATCAGTGGAAAATTTCACTTAAAAATATAATACAACCCCAAATCAGAAAAAGTTGGAACAGTATGGAAAACACAAATAAAAAAAGAAAGTAGTGATTTCTAAATGTACTTTGACTTGTACTTCATTGCAGACAATACAACAGCACATCATTTAATGTGTTCCTCATGATTTTTATTGTTTTTTTTTTTTCTTCAAAAAAACAAAATTCCTATTTTGGTTCTTGCAACACTTTTCAAAAAAAGTTGGAACAGTAAAGCATTTACCACTTTGTAATGTTGCCATTCCTTTTCACAACACTTAAAAGACGTTTAGGGACTGAAGACACCAAGTGATGAAGTGTTTCAGGTGTAATTTTGTCCCATTCTTGCTGCAAACAAGTTTTAAGGTGGGCAACAGTACAGGGTCTTCGTTGTCGCATTTTGCGCTTCAAAATGCGCCACACATTCTCTATTGGAGACAGGTCGGGACTGCAGGCAGGCCAGTCAAGTACCTGTATCCTCTTCCTCCGCAGCCAGGACTTTGTAATGTGTGCAGAATGTGGTTTTGCATTATCTTGTTGAAATATGCATGGACGTCCCTGGAAAAGATGTCTTTTTGAAGGCAGCATATTGTGCTCCAAAATCTCTATGTACTTTTCAGCATTAATGGTGCCATCACAGAAGTGAAAATTACCTTTGCCAAGGGCACTGACACAATCCCATACCATGACAGACTCTGGCTTTTGGACTTTGGATGATCCTTTTCTTCTTTGGTCCGGAGCACACGGCGTCCATTTCTCCCAAAAAATACCTGAAATACTGATTAATCTGACCACAGTACACGTTTCCACTGTGTGATGGTCCATCCCAGATGCCTCCGAGCCCAGAGAAGTCAACGGCGCTTCTGGACACTGTTAACATAGGGCTTCCTTTTGGCATAGTACAGTTTTAACTGGCATTTGTGGCTGTAATTACGTATTGTGGTACTTGACAAAGGTTTGCCAAAGTAGTCCTGAGCCCATGTGGTGATATCACTTATAGATGAATGACGATTCTTGATGCAGTGCCGCCTGAGGGATTGGAGATCACGGTTGTTCAGCTTAGGCTTGCACCCTTGTCCTTTACGCACTGAAATTCCTCCTCATTCCTTGAATCTTTTAATTATGTTATGCACTGTTGAAGGTGAAATAAGCAAATGTCTTCCTATCTTTCTTTGAGGAACATTGTTTTTAAACATTTCAATAATTTTCTCAGGTATTTGTTGGCAAACTGGCAATCCTCGGCCCATCTTTGCTCCTAAAGGACTAGACCTTTCTTGGATGCTGCTTTTGTACCAAATCATAATTACAATCACCTGTTGACATCACCTGTTTCAAATCACATCACTATTTAACCAATTTACCTGATTACTAGCCTTTAAGTGCTCCTGTCCCAACCTTTTTTGGAATGTGTTTAAATCTAATTCAGGTCTAAATGACAGGAAAGGATGTATATTTACAAATGAAATTAAGTTGACCAGACAAAACATGAAATATTTTGTGTTCACATTGTCTGCAATGAAATACAAGTCAAAGTACATTTAGAAATCACTACTTTCTTTTTTTATTTGTGTTTTCCATACTGTCCCAACTTTTTCTGATTTGGGGTTGTAAGTAATATTTCTACTTCCTATGGTTTATATATTTTTGTTATGTACTTACACTATCCTAAATGTTTCCAACAATGTTCAAACCCAGAGGAATCTGTAATTTTAATCAATTATATGGAGTGTGTCATCACAGAACCTTTGACCCTTCTAGTTGCTCTAACTTCAGTCAAAATACAGGAAACACCAGATGATAAGTTCAAGAGTAATTGTAAATCATACAATGTCACAGAATTGTACTTAGTAACAGTAAAACAGCATTTTTTCTGCCACACAGCATCATTTATTTCCATTAATTACATGCCACTCTACAGCAATACCGTAGAGACCTATTTTATGATATTTTATGATATTTTTTAAAATCGATCCAGCGTAATACAAAGTTCTATGTTGAAAAGTGGCTCATGTTAATGCTTGGTGGCTAAACCATACCGTTATAAGGTTATAACAGCATTCAACACGCTTATAAAGTTATTTTTAGTATGATTTCAGAACAACCGGGGATGATACTGATCGTAAAACATTAGACAGTGATTGTACTCTAAGCAGCTACACAATAGCTTTTTGCTAATGTCATTCATTCATTCATTAGCCCCATTTGGGACCAGTGCTATTCATTGCACCCAGGTAATTAATTCAGATGCTAGCAGGCTTTGACTTTTTGGATTGCAACTAAAAAATCAACCTCACTACTTGAGAACTCCATTGTATCTTGTATTGCAATTTTTTTTCCATATGCACTTGTATATAAATGAGCAAACAAGCATGGTGCATACATCACATAACAAATGTAAGCATCGGACACCAGACACTTCCTAATATGCCCGAGGGGAATCTCTATGTGTTTGTTGCTGTAGGCTGTATCGTCACTGTACATGTGCATATACACCACCAGTCACCATCTATATACCTGACTCCAATTGCATGTAGAAAACACCTGTGTCACTCCTTCACTCCAATTACGGAGAAGTTGCCGTGTTAATCAGTCTCAGTAACTGTAGCGTCCACTTAATGTTAAAAACGTCAGTCCTTTGTTGGAGTTTGGCTGTTAGACTTTCCATCAAAGAAACATTTTTTAACATTTCCCTCCATTGTTGGATAGTTGGGGGCTTTACATTTCTCCATAACACTGTAATCATCTCTTTGCGACTTCTCAGCAACAACCCAAGCAAAAATGTCTGTTTTTTTGGGATCTATTTCCTCTGGGATCTCCCTCAGTATAAAGACTGCTGGTTCTAGACGTAGGTCTACCCCCACGATTTGCTTGATCTCCACCTGAATATATCTCCAATACTGACACAATTTGGGACAATCCCAAAATATGTGGGTATGGTCGCCAATCTTCCCGCATTCTCTCCAGCATAATTCCGAGGTGTTGCTGTATCTCGCTGACACAAGAAGGGTGTTAAATACTCTCATTCTAGTTTTCCATTCAAACTCCCTCCAGGTAGGACTGTTTGTTAGCTTGTGACCGCTAAGGCATGTCTTTACCCACATTTCATCGGTGATGCAAATGTTCATCTGTGGTTCCCATTCCTGTGTCGTTTACAAAGTGTTTCCAGTTATCTTGGAGAAAGTCCAGATCCAAAGTCCAGGTGTCGTGTATAAAGAATTTAGAAGAGGTTGATGTTGACTGGGTTTGAAGGTTTTTCTAATTGACTTTATCTTGAAAAGTTTTAATGAGATTTGAAAATTGAATAACACCCAGAATGTATAAAAAAGGCCCGGATTGGCTAATCTGGAGCACCGGGAGGATTCCCGGTGGGCCGGTCTGTTTTTTTTGGTCACACGGCCAGCGGTGTTTAGTCATGTTGCTGGGTTGAAATCATAGTTGAAATATATCATGGATGCTGTCCCTAAGCTGCCTGCACTTGCAGCTCACTCTTTTTATTATTTATTTTTTTCTTGCAGCCCACCGTTCTCTACATTTACGCCCACTCGCAGAGTGCAGTCTGGTAATTATGATGTAATTACGCTTTGACTCATCCGACAGCAGCACGTTGCTCAAAAAACAAACAAACCATCCCCTCGCAACGTTACACTTCAGTCAGTGGTGCTTGTTAGAGAATGTGATCCGCGAGCAAAAAGAAGCTATAAAAATAAATAAGCGCAAAATGGCGCTGAAAAAGCAACTTTTGACAAAGGAAAGCTCTAGAAAGTGAAGCGGCCAGATGTGCAAAACTGAGCAACTTTTTCATTAAAACCAGCTCGCAGTTTGAAAGTGAAACGCCAAATGAAGATAATGACACGGGTAAGCTAAGCTAGTTATGAGCAGTGCAAGATGCTAGTGGTCGCGCAAAACATAATACAAGATGCCTGCAGACCACCGTTCATGTTTATGAATCAAACTTTTTCTTGTAGCTCCTCAGCAGCAACCACTAGTCCAGTTTGCTGCTAACAGTGACAATGAAAAGCCAATCACCTGCCAGGAGCCCGTAACTACAGAGTGGGCAGGTAGGATTGCTCATTGAGTGAATATTATAAGAATATTATGAGAACTAAGAACTCGGCACTACATTAATGTAACTGACTTATTTAGAAACCTTTGTAAAAAGGGAAGATTTGTGCTGAGAATTATGTCAATTTTTTACATTTGATTTGGTGTCAGAAGAGCCTGTATTGTACAAGGAAAGTGTGGAAGGCACAAGCCAACAGGATCAGATTGGTTACAATATAACCACTTTCTAAATCTACATTGTGAAGCAACACTTGCACTGAATTGAAAATTATATTTTACAAAAACACACTGAATTACAAGACTGTAGAGAGCAGTGCGCTATTGCAGACTCATATACTAAGGTTTTAATTACATATTATTTTAATATAGTGAAGTCGAGTCGTGAAGTGAAGTGGACCGGTCTAAGGCATGAAACTCCAGAGCTGAAAATTAGTCCCACTGATGAAAGATGTGGAAAATCTTGAAGTTTGAATGGAGTTTCCACGTGAATGTATGAATGAGTAGAAGTTGTAATTGCATGAAAATTGTGTCAAGTTTGAGGTGTGCTTCCAGCATTCACACCCAACTACAGAATTCACTGGTGGTAACAACAATCAGTCTTTGTGAAACGAACAAAAAATCGCTGCATCAAAGAGACTTCGAAAAAATATTGTAAGCAACCAGCTAAGTCTTGAATGAACACATTCTATAACATAATTTGAGTTTTTAGCCTTAGAAAGACTAACTCTGATGACCTTCAAAATATAAAACATTTTTCAGATAAAATTCAACACTGCAACTCAAATGTACAAACCTTTGTCCATTGTAAAGACAGTTTGTACAGTCCAATTCACACAGAAAGTAAAAATAAATCCAAAGATATGCCTGTTTAAAAAACAGCTTTATGAAGCAGCGCACTTTCTACACTCTAACAGCTCCAGTTGACACACTGATAAAGAAATTGCAATATAATTACAACGTGGATTGCAGATAACTAAGTAATAAAAAATAAGTAAAGTAGGCCTTGAGAAAACTTCAATGTAATAATGGCTGTATTTTAGCTCACATGAACTGCATGTATAATTACAATTATTTAATTGCTAGCGCTAAATGTTAGACTTGAACTATAAACACTAAAGGCACAAGCTTTTCAATGAAGTGAGATTTGCCATTAACACAGAACATCAGTCTTATTCAGCTCGTACAAGAGATGAAGTTCACAATCATTCTGAAGGAGAAAAGATGAACCTTCAAAATGTAATCGTGCCGAAAAGATATTAATTTGTAGATAGTTTATGAATTGCATGAAATTAAATACATGTCCAAAGATATGACCCTTCTAAGGAAGAATCTAGAGGCCAATAAGAGAGGGCAGAAGGGCTTCAGTTACCTCAGATCTAATATAACTAGCCATAGCCGAAAGACCTTGGATATTTTGTCTCTAAAAGCCCACTAAATGAATGTGCAGCTTTGAATTAGAAGGGTTATCTGCTTCATATCTGCTTTCACTGCCTGATCTTTTATCTCAACCGTTGTATGAAAAGGATTTAATTGATTTTAGAAGCCAAATTTTCTGATGAATGTGTACAGAATAAACACAGAATGCTGTGCCCTCGACTTATTTACAGTATAGTTGCCCCTTGGAAGGATGCAGCCTCTGAGGAGTGTGTGTTGACAAGTTCACGGGGTAAACATTGCAGAGGTGGGTGTGAAGGTGAACAACAGGCGATATTCAATGCTCCTACAATAGCCGTCTCTTTTTCTAATGAAATGTTGGAGGGGGAATATAGCTGTGTCTCTGCGGAGGGGAAGTGGCTAGTCAGGTGTGAATGTTACACATGAAAACACAGGCAGCAGGAAGAGCTTAATGGGAAATTCAAATATTGCCAATCGTTGCACAGTCGTGACAATGTCACCGCAGCGCCGTATTAACTGAGAACTACTGATAACCGGGTCTAAGTCCAGCGCAAATCCATCCGCGTTCATTTACTGTGGCCTAGCAACCCGTATCAGCCCAGGCCGGAACAGACACGGACTTAGAGCATCAGAAACTTAATAAGCACTTGGTCCCACTTAACACTAAGTGCTACCAGATATGTGTTTAATATCTGCTAGTACAGGGTAGTCAGGAGTTTAAGCTATAAAAATGTCATTTTATGCCTGTAATCCTGCCTATTAGTCTGAGGTTTTAGGGGTCTAAATGTTACGTGAACACTGTCACATAAAGCGAGTCGTGAAGACCCTGACTGTGCAGATGTTCAGCATGAAAGGAGATGCAATAACCTTCATTTTGCAATTACTAAAGTCTTTAGTTAGTTAGTGGTTGTAACAAGTGCTCAAAGCCACCAGTAGATTTGTATACATAGGATTTCCTACATATATGTAAACTAAAGCTAGAACTAATCAGCCAAAGCCAAATATGACTAAATTATAAACATGTATTTATTGTATCATGTTTTGAATTATATATTTTAGAAGGGAAGCTATAGGCCATGAAAAGTAACTCAATTATCACTTAGTGTAATATGTGTTTTAGGGACTGTACTAAAATTATTAGTGAGGGAGGGTCAGTAAAAGGGGGTTTATATTTTCTGTTTGTTAAAAGGAGGATATATTTTGGGGGGAGAATAGGAGAGTGTATTTTAAGTTTTGCTCCTTAAAGATTTATATTTAATTTCATCCTTCCCTTTTTGCGATTTTCTGTAAAATACTAAATATAATAAATAACAAATAATAATAAAAAAGATGAAATAGTTACTTCAACAAATGGCTTCTAAAGATGGGTTTTGCCATGTGCAGAGGCCAACAAACCTGTCTATGTATCAAGGCTTTGGTTTGCTTTGAAAAAATAAAAGCAGCTAATAGAACTTAACGTGTTTTAATATTTAAGGGTGCGCCGTTTGGCATACCTGCCTAGAGGAAACAACCCCCTTAAAGTCTCAACATGCCTAGCCATACAACGCAGACATAATGTGATTGGTTTAGTTACGACGGGCAGTCAGACGTCTGATTTCATACATATCAGACTAACATCAGCTAATCTTGTATATATTAGTATTTATTGCTGAGCTTAAAACCTTCAGCAGCCTCAGAGGTAGCACCTTTGCCTATTTAGCTCATTCACTGAAAAAAGCAATAACTGCTGTAGACACATTTAGTGGGCATTTAGTAGTTTGCAATTGCTAATCAACTGTCTTATTTTGGTGTTTTAGTGGCTAGTCAAGGGGAAGATCAAAAGAAAATGATAATGATAGGAGGGTCTTATTTTTTTAATAATTCAAACCTAAGGTTTGAATTACACACACACACACACACACACACACACACACACACACACACACACGCACACACATTTGAATCATTTTCATACAGCCCCTTAGTTTATTAAGCTATGAATGCAATGCAAAGGTTTTATTAATGCTGTTCAATTGTATTGAATATTAAAATCTTTCCATCTGCTGGGTAAAGAAAATGAAGCTTACATTGTTTCAAACAGAATGGCTGTTTTCCTGTAGTTTAAAAGGGATAGAGGGTTGAAATTCCCTTTCTTTCAGCCTACACAAACACAAGCAGATACACAAACAGTGACGCTCCCTTGCTGCCTCTCTCCTCTTCTCCAGCACGCCTCTAATGCGTCCTAATCCTGGCTGAAGACAGACGCGGGTTGTGTGTGTAAGAAATATCTCTTTGCTTTTTCTGCCTCAGTTCATTATTTTTCTTTCTTGTCACTTAGTGTGATAGGTTGGACAGAGGCGCACAGATGAGCACTGAAGACACAGTCACAAGGCCTTAATCTAGTCTTTAATGCGTGACTTCAGAGATGTCATTTATCTTGTGACTGCAGCAGGCGTCCACAAAACTTTATCTCTAATAATATATTGATGGATTAAAGGGGTCAGGCAGGAGACCAGGCAAGAAAAATTGCTTATTGACATCAAAATACAGTGCCCCAAAACCTGATAAACATAGGGACAGGAGAGTGGAAGTCAGAGAGCGAAGGAAAAGAGAGAGATGAGGGAGGGGGAATTGAGTTGGGGTATTGTGAATGTTTGCACCCGGTAATTTCCTTCCTTCACAAGAGCCTCTGGTGGTCTGAGCCCTCGGCTTGATAAAAACCCCAGCCTCTCCTGCTCTCGAGCTCGGCACTGTGCAGTTGCCGAAAGGAAATAGCTGGTGACTGCTAGGTCATTTCCACGTTTATCTTGACATAAACTCCCCCACCACCACCACCATCTCAACCCCCCCTACACACACACACACACACACACACACACACACACACACAACACTGCACCTTATTAATCACACTTAAGTGCCGTGTGAGACTGGAGCACTCGTGCAAAGGCTACTGAAAGCAGAGACCCGAATGTGTGGCATTATCAGGAAAAGCACTGCTGTACAAACTTGGGCGACCACCGGTAGTCTCCTCCATTTTGTCGTTTCCTCACAGCTTAGAGAGGAGCGTATAGTGTTTTTTATCAGAGCAAATAGAAGACTCTTTTGTCAGCTTGATTTTAGGATTAACTTTAAACACCTTCAAAGGACAATTTGTAGATGGAGTGCACTTATTCATCCTAATATGCAGATGACAGACTACTATTCTGAGCAGGAAAAAAACAAAAAAACACTGACATGCTAAACATGAAGTACAACATTTATTTATTTCCAAATAATGCGATTTGTCTTTAAAATGTGTTTAAGGCTGCTACAAAGAAACTTTGCTTAAAGTCCCCATAGCTGACAGACATTTGTGTAAGCACACTTTTATTGGCTTATTATATCTCTCCGTAAGCCAATCACAAAAAGGCATGAGATATGAATTCTCTGTGTGTAAATCAAATTACGTACAGTGGTGTGAAGTACGCAGCTATGAGAGACTTTCAGTTTTTACTGACAGTTCACATAAAGTAACACCACCTCTATTTACCTCATGTAGTAATAGTCTGCTTCTGTGCTGTGTGCATAACACACTGGCCTGCGTCTGTGACTGAGAATAGCTCTCTATCAAATGCTTCTCCCATTATACAGTTAAATTAGTATGAAGCACAACTCCATAGGTGAATCCCTGTCGGTGACCATGCTAAGTGGACTTTCAATTCCAATTTCAAGAATGCCACTCCTGAAAAAGTCTTTAATTACTCAGATCCCACTCCCCGTGATGGATTGTGATAAACCACTAGGCCTACTTAAGAAATCTACCAATTGAAAGCATGTTTTTCCCCCGTCTGCTTCATCTTTTGCAGTCCTTGCGTGAAAACCGTGTTTGGAGTCAGTGGCAAGTCGTTCCAATCCCAAATAGAGTCCATTCTAACCCTTCACACACTCTTCCAGTCCAAGAAAATTAATACACTTTACTATTACAAGATAAAGCTATAGGGACATATTACACCAGGCATATCTGCAAGCCTGTAATACTACAGAGTCAGCATTCAATAAAAGACATTTGCAACCAGGCATTTCTCACAACAACACTTGCGAAAAGATTTAAAAGCTTCTAAATTAGGTGCAGCTCACGCACGAAAGGTGCCTGGTAAGCAGGGTGATACTTACTTAAAATGACAGAGTTGTTTATGAAGGGGGTGCCTCCCTCGCTTCAAGGTGGCATGCAAGAGGAACAGTTTATGATCCACACACTGGGTTATTTAGCCTCAAACAGTGTGCATAATGTCGGGTGACAATCAGCGCACATAACTCACATCAGGTTTTAAGTGATCTCTCACTTCATAACATCTCCCCTTGAATACTGATTGCCCTCTTATCGCGGCGTTTATGTGATGCAACTTCGGTTTTGCTGATCCCGAGTTCAAACAGACAGCTTTCTAATTTGCAGCACCAGGAAGTTGCAAAAGGTGCAGGTGTTTAATCCTTTCAGAGAAGAACAGAAATGTATTTGCAATAACCCGCTTTGACACTGTTGCAGCAGTTTTTTATGGCCAGGACAACTGCCCTTGGAGCCATTAAAAATTTAATCCAGCCAGCGTGCACATACAACATATCACCCATTGTAACAGCAACTGTCTGCGCCAGACAGGAAAAGCTGGCAAAAAGTGAAAAGAAAACAGAGAGGATATGGTCATTTTTCACCCTGAAACAAATCCCAAAGCATCTCAGGCCGCATACCTTTAAGAGAATGCCAGCGTTTGAGTTGGGAGATGCAAACAGAAACGACTTTGCTACATTTTCTAATGAGCAAACAGGTCATCAGTCACTCTTGTATTTACTGAGAGATGGCAATAAAGTGTGATACGAGTTTGGATTGCACTGTGTGTGTCACCTGAAGGACAGGCAGTGCTCATCAGTTAATCCCCCTCTGGACAAAAAGCCAGGGGGGTTGTAAAGCAGGTTTACAAGCATGTTTGTTGCAAACTAAAAGAGGCTGTATTAAACCTGGTAAATCTGTCTCCTACTGCGGAAAATAGCAATAAAACAGTAGAGTTTACCACAGGGCTTCAAGGTTGCACAACACCCTAACACCAAATATACTCAGTATTCAAAAGTAACAATGATAATGGTCAAACAGCTGCTGTTTCCAAAGTGACAAAGTCATTGTGCGATGATTACATTCTGCCTAGAATCCACACTGCTCGCGCCGCCCGGCATCTTTATCGCAATCATAACTCACTCCCGGATGTGCATCACTCCCAAAACCACACTGTGAACTGTTCAAACATGAGAAAGATGATCGAGACATTACACCCCAATGCACTATATTGAAATGACCGACTGTATCAAGAAAAAAAAAAACAGCATAATACATCTCAAATTCCACCAGGGAGTAATAAAAACACCAATTTCCATGATGAATAAAAACATTTCTCTTTTTGTTGTTAGTACCAAACAGAGGAAAGCATGGCCAAAAGGGTTGCTACAGAGTAATCTACCTTTGGGCATTGGTACATTAATTTCATTTTCATATTCAGTGCCCCCCCCCCCTTCCCCCATCACACTCAGCCCTCTGCTCCCTTTAGAGCAGCAGGCAGCGAGGAGGAGGCCCGGGCTACTCCGAGGCCTGGGAATACCCCAGAGCCTGCACGCCAACACTACATAATTCTGGTCTGCCTCATTATTTAGCATGTCACCACTATTTTACATGTTAAAGCCCCTGCATCGCCATCTAATTTATTATAGGAATATAGAATGGGCTAGGTGGGGAATGGGGTCACTTGCTTTCACGTGGTGCAGGAAATAAATTCATACAAAGTCAGTCAAGTCAAGGTGAAAGCCGATGTCAGCAAGATGCATTTTGTCATTCTTTGGAACAAGAGTATTTGAAAGCAGTGAGACTGTTCCTCCAGTCCATCGCCGTCGCCTCACTTTCCTCTCAGTTCACTGCAAGTATTTAACTACTTTAATCTTCACTTTCATGCAGGGGAAACGCAGGTTCCTCGCTGAAAGAAGAAGAAGAAAAAAAAAAAAGGAAAAACTGAGCCGAGTCCTGCCAAGAGTTGAATTGGCTTTGATGAGATTCAGCTGTAATTATTTCTTAGCAACAACAATAAGGACAACAACAACAGAAGACTTAATCCGCCAGTGAGAGGGCCTGATTCTGCTTCCTGGTGACAGTGATTAGGCCTAATCTAGGGTTTTGGTGTGTTCATTGGAGAAATGCGATTTTTAATGGCAGCATGTTTTGTTTTGTGTGAGTTTTATTTCCACTAAATATACACATTTCTAGAACACTGTGAAGTGCAATCCACATCTTTTGTGGTATTGATATTCAGCAAAAGGAGGAATGTTGCTGCAACTTATTAATGAAGATTATTTCCATTATAAATCAATCTGCTGAATATTTTCTCGATTAATCGATTAACTGATTTTGTCTATAAAATGTTTCATTAGAATTTGCCCACGGTCCTCAAATCTCTTGCTTCGTCCAACTAACAGTGCGAGAGCCAAAGGTTTGCTATAATTTATCAAAAAGACAAGCATCAAATCCACACAGATGAAAAGCTGGAACAAGAAGTTTGTTAGGTCTAGACAGTCAGAAAATCCTGGCAAAATGCCCATCAAGTTCCCAGAGCCGGCTTAAAATGTGTAGTTTTTAGGGCTGTCAATCGATTAAAAAATGTAATTGAATTAATTACAGACTCTGTGATTAATTAATCTAAATTAATCGCATACATCATTTTTGCTGTGAAAGTATTTTAAATATTTCAATTCAAATGAATCAATGAATAATCAGCATTAGTGACATTAAAGTTAAAAAAACTCTGTATTATTATTTTCACTGTTCAAATAATGATATATATATATATATATATATATATATATATATATATATATATATATATATATATATATATATATATATATATATATAAAACAATCAACAATATGGCCTAATATGCTGAGGAAATAAATTAAAAAGGGTATTTTACAATAACTGGGAATGCACCGCGAGGCTGTAGGTTACCAGTTTCATTGAACGCACCATCATTGTCTGTGTTTTTCTGACAATGGCAGAAACACAGTAAAACTTTACACCATTTAGCGTTAGCTGTCAGCATTTTAACCGTTTAATCCAGCTACTAGCTAGCGGTGGGCTAACATTACCTGCTGTTGGGTGTAATGTTAACCATAGACAGTTAAAGAAACTAGCGAAACTAGCAATGTTTCTGTTGCGCATTCTCTTGTCTCCCTCTTTCATTTTACAGTAGAATGGTGGCTAGAACGGCTCCGGGTGAAAGGTCAATATGGAATGGATTAATCTGCGTTATTTTTTTTAACGCGCTATTTTTTTTAACGCGCTATTTTTTCTCAGATTAATTAATCAAAATTAACGCGTTATTTTGACAGCACTAGTAGTTTTGTTTTGCCTCTAAGAGCAATTGAACTCCCCTTTGTTTGCCATTAAAATGTTTTATTTAACTTGGTTAATATCATTGATTAGGGCTGCGACTAAAGATTATTTTCATTATCAATTAATCGTTATCAGGGTGACGTCTTCACATGTCTTATTTGGTCTTGTTTTGCTCTATCTAACTAGCATAGATGACAAAGTAAACATTAACATTGGTGTAGCTGGAACCCGAGGACTTAGAGAAAGTTGATTTCTCCCTGATTGCCTTTAAATGAGATTTTGCTTTATAGGTGCTGCAATGATAACTCTAAAATGATAACTCGCTTGTTAATTGTAAATGTTTTCTGCTTTTCTGAAATCTAAAAGATTTTTATTGATTAAACAATCAATTGATTAATTAAGCTTCTACATATTATTAGATAATGAAAATATGTGTTAGTTGCAGCTCCCTACCTTAGATAATAGCATTCATTTTAGAAGAGATAAAAGAACCAGACACACACAAACACATACAATCACAGCCTGAAAGAACTCAATGCAATGCTGAAAACCAATCATTTAAATTCAAAGCTGGACTGAACATTTTACATTGAAAACTACTTTTCTTAATCATTACAAGAGTAGTAAAGCACATACTCAGTTAGTGTAGCGATCATTTTCTTTCACAATGCCACAGTACCAGCCCTCAATTCCCCCAAAACCAAGTGAGAGGCACCGAGGCTGGACTGGAAGAGGGAGAAGGGGAGAAGGAGAAAGGCCAGATGTCAGGGCGCTCCAGGAAGAGGATTGCTAAGCGGTGTGAACATTTTTCAAAAATGATGTTTTGTGCCTCAAACATCTTGCTTACAGCAGCAGGGTCTGATCCAAGCATTATGTGCGAATACATCAGTAGCCCTGGACCCCCCCTCTCCACAGGCATAAAGCACACACACACACACACACACACACACACACACACACACACACACACACACACACACACATTTCCTAGTAACTGAAGCTCACTCCCCTCCTCCCATCCCCCCGCCACCCTTCTTCTTCTTCTTCTACAGAAGTAAATTATCAAAACTGTGTTTGAAAGTGAATGAAGGGTGACTCGCTCTCTCTCTCCCTTTCTCTCGCTCTTTCTCCCCTTCCCGCTTTGACATCTCAGTTTTTTTTTCTCTTTTTTTTTTTCTTACTTGCCACCGTTTCTGGGCTAGGTGATAACTGCCGGTAATAGGATTAACATTGATTTCTTTTTGCAAGAACAGAGATGTGCCAGTTCCAGCTATTTATTGAACTGCCAGCTTTGAACTATGAAAACTGACTGCAGGAAAAGACCTAATGCAGCATTTTAAAGAAAAGAAAAGCCTCTGTGCAATTCTTTCTTTCTTTCTCTCTCTCTCTCTCTCTCTCTCTCTCTCTCTCTCTCTCTCTCTCTTGTTATTTCTTCCTCCTCTGTCTTCTTTTTCTTTTTGTTGTTGCAGGATAAAAGAGAAAATCGGGTGCCTCTGTTCTAAGCTCTGGTAATGACTTTATTTATATACTTTGTCATTGCTTTATTTTTTTAAACCTTACCAGTCAATATATTTATGATTGGATCTATAATTTGTGTTTGACTTCTCTTTCACCTTGAAATAAAGATCCATACATGCCTTTTCTTTGTCAGGGTACTGTGGATGCAAAAAAAAAAAATCTGTTTTACTCTGCTTGGATCTATTAAAGACAAATATGTGAACATTTTAGTAACTGAATGCCCTGATTCCCATAAAGGCCATACATTTAAAGTAAGCCGATCATGGTTAAACAGGTTTCATTAAATAATAGTCTTTATAATATAAATATAATACAGGTCATGGCAGCCTTACATACTGAATTGTAATTCTTAATATTACGACTTTGTTTTAATTGCTATATTAAGATAAATCTTTCATGTTGTGATATTTTACTACTTGAGCGTGACTCTCCTAATTAGCTCTGAATGGGTTCATTGATTACTGAGCCATGTCTATTGATGACACTACTTAAGCAGCTAAAGTGCTGACTGTTCGCTAATTAGTGACACCAGCAACGACTGTGTCATTATAGTGCATGTAGTTGAAGCAGTCAGTCACTTACTGTAACTGTGTAGCTTAGAGTGCACACATGCATAAATTACTATATGATTTTGCACTTTTTCGGATGGTACAGGTAGCTTTTTAATCAATGCATTTGTCAATATGAAGTACAAGAGTGACCTAATAATTCAGACCGCTTTGGAGAAATGTGAGCTAATATGTTGGATAAAACTACTATTCATTTTTCAATTAATTGATTTAATTAATTGATTTATTAATTAATTCTTTTGGCCCATAAAATGTTAGAAAACTGTCAGGTATTGAAATTGTTTAGTTTTTTTTTAACAACCAGCAGTTTAAAATGCAACGACATTCAGTTCACAGTGGTATAAAACAGAGAAAAGCAGCAAATCATCACATTGAAGAAGCTGCAACCAGAATTCTTTGGCATTTTTATTTGAAAAAAAAAAGACAATTCTTAGTTTAAATTTTTAGTTTCATTAAAAAAAAATCAAATTTCTTTACAAAATGTAGGCTAAATTCATAATGCAAAATGCCCTAATTGATTGTACCTGTTTATTCCATTGCTCAGATTAGACGTATAAGGCTCAGATAACTGATGTTGTAGGCTACTGTCAGATGTGATAGCACTGCAAAACACCAGCCCCAGGTAATGATGGGAAATTCTCTAAAGGATGACACCACAATAACACATAATACAAATAATTAAGTAATTAAAATTGTTTCTACTAGAAGTGTCTACTTTGCATGTACTGAGTTGAAGAAAGCATATATGCAGGGTACAGGACAGAGATTGAGCAAGGTGTTGTGTTGCGCCGTGCTGTGTTGTGTGCGACAGCAGCACCCCCGCACACGTCTCTTAATATCAGCTCAGCTGGAACAAGAAACAACTACCACTGTCACTACGAATGCACCCCCCATCCAAACCAGACGCCTGTCAGGCAGCTAATGTCCCCTGACAAAACACGCTGGGAATTAGAATAACCACAAAAAGAGTGTGTGCATATGTGTGTGTGAGAGACAGAGAGAGAGAGAGAGAGAGAGAGAGAGAGGTGGAGGGATGGAAGGGAAATAAAGAGAGAGAGAGAGTGAGGGAAAGAACTCATCTGTGTCACAGCCTATCCCCTCGGGCAATCAAGGAAGAAAAAAGAAAAAAAACAGTCATTAGCAACTGGTGGTGCTTGCTCCAGCAAATCGCCGTTTGAGTGAAGATTTATGCAGACTCCTGACTGGAAATGATTTATTTATTTTAGCAGGGGCTGTGAGATCATTAACCTCCGCTGTGTCTCTGGGGAACGACATCTGCGGCCCCCCACACTGCTCAGACAAAAGGCCCCACGCGTCCCCTGGCTTCACCGCTCAGGAGGAGGAGGAGGAGGAGGAGGAGGAGGACCGGCTGAGGGGCCCGTCTGTGGGCCAGAGGGGGACAAGGCCTCTGGTGAACACGCTGGATCTTTCAGCAATGATCAGGCTCACTTGTTGACACTGCCTTGGCACTCCTGGCTTGGTATTTATCTGATGTTGCAGGTAAATGCGACTGCTGCATTTAGGTTTTGATTTAAGGCGTGATTGTCTTACTTCATTCAGGGAAAAAGCTATTTCAACATATATACAACATGGTCTGCGTCAGAAAAACACGCACAGACACTCAAATGTTTAAAGTCTGACTAAAATCAGTATGTATATCATCTGTGTTTGTTTTGACGTTATCTTTGTGTATCTGGTCAAAATTGTACTTTGAAATTTTACTTTTGGTTATTTTTCCACAGTTAAAGCGCCTCCTACATTAGTGTTTTCCAAAGAAGGTACAGTTCAGTTCAGTTCAATTTATTCACGAAAGTTAGAAGACAAGTACAATCATAAGTCATAATGCAGATATGTAAAACGGGACACGTGGTAAGCTATTAGAAGCTTGTGTAAAGGGGCCCAGACATTAACAAATAATAAACATTATAAATACTCTATCATATTTATATATATTTGGATAAAAAAGGAAGCATGTATTATACAACACATTTATCATTCTGACTGACAATGTTAGTACTGTAATTAGATTTATACAATTTATACTGTTTTGGCCTGCACCAAAAATTGTTCGTAATAATACTACGATTACAACAGTCACAAAGTCAGTGGGCCGCCGTTGCTCAGTCCTGTCTGTGATTTCAGCACTCTACCTACCTCCATACTTTAGTTACTCTGTGTTGTGACTTTAATCATGGTGTAACATACTGAGGGCCAGATGTACTAACGCTTTTGCACCCACTTCAGGCGTATTTGTTTCGTAACGTGCGCGTAAAAGCACAGGCTGAGGTGAAAGCGCAGACTGCCTGTCACGGGAGCTGAAAATGGCAATTTGCGCTTTTCCGTGTCATGCATATGCATTCACGGGTGGGTGAAGGGGATAGTGGGAGTTTCCCATAAAGAGATGGGAGGGGAAGCGTAAAGTGCACCTAATTATGTATTCCGTGGCATGTACAAACACCACCCGTGACAGCGCCTCTCAAAAGCAGGTATAAACCAGGCGCAAGCGGGTTTCCTCGCATATGCCGCCTGGTGAAATGGCAGCAGTAATCCGAGCAAAACAAAGACACAGGCCAAGGAGACGAGATGAAAAGATTTTTGCCACAATTAAGGATCACACTTTTTCAGTTGAGTGAACATGAAATCATTAAGCGTTACAGATTAAGCAGCCATGCAATATTACAGTTACTGGAAGAAATCAAAGACATTGAATCTCTGACTCAGCATTTATATTCCATTCCAGCAGTTGTTAAACTCCTCGCTACATTACAAATATTGGCATCAGGATCATTTCAAACACAAAGTCATAGCATCAGCACTGGAAATATCGCAGTCTGCACTCGGCCGTATCATAGCACAAGTACTTAACGCTTTACTACAGCGCAATTTACGGTATAGTGCGTGGAGAAAGGCGCTGATTACCCGATGAACTG
Source organism: Gymnocephalus cernua (assembly GCA_023631565.1). Lineage (NCBI taxonomy): Eukaryota > Metazoa > Chordata > Actinopteri > Perciformes > Percidae > Gymnocephalus > Gymnocephalus cernua. The sequence continues at coordinate 15,309,812 of CM042432.1, forward strand.
CAAGTTTGGTAAATACGACGTAAGCTGAAGTATCACAGCGTGCGTTTTCTGCGGGTTGGCCATGGCGCTGATAATGCTACTTTCGCAAATGTACCTACATCTGGCCCAGAGTGTTGAGGTTTCAGGACTACCTGTTGCTGTGAGAAGTCTGCTCATAATCGGGTACCACATCTGGACCCATGAAGGACAGACAAGCTTATGCTAGCGAGACCTCCTCTTTACTGTAGTGTGGGACAAACACAACACCAAGTGTGCAGAAGCTGCTGACTCAGCACATGTTGATATAACATGACTCAACAGTTAAAGGTGCTCTAAGCGATGTTGGGTGACGTTACTTCTTGTTGATGTTGAAAGTATTTTCAAGCAAAACGAGACTAGCTTACCCCTCACTCCTCCTCATCCCGTCCCCTCTCCCTCCCTTTCGTGCTTCCGCACACTAACCCCCCACCCCCAGCCCCAAATCCTTCTTGTCGGTTATTGGCTGGAATGCTGGAACACTGTTTGTGTATGCTTCGTGGTGCAGGTTGGCACAGCTTGTTTTTGTTGCCGTTTGTGGATCCTGGGCTGTCTACAGAGAGCACGTTTTTTTACAGTGTGTTCTGGGGATAGGCAGCTCGCAGATAGTGAGGAGATGTTTGCTGTATGTGACAAAAAATGTTGTAGCCTAAAAAACGCGTGACATCGCTTAGAGCACCTTTAACGTCTAGTGAGAACCAGTGCTCACGTTAGCAAGCTAGTCAACCTAGCATATATTTTCCCAGTGGAATACCAACTAATCTCAACCAATCCTCAAACGTTGAATTTTGTAAAAGGAACAGATTTCTTAAATTGCTAACAGTACATAGTCTATAGCCACAACGTTCCACTTCCAGGATTGGTCCGTTGCCGCCGGAAATTCCACCGGATGTCACTCTTTATGGCCGGATGTCCGTTACCTTCTACTTTCTTTGTGTTGAATTTTAAACTCCGGTCGATTTATGAGGACTATGGTTAACTGCTCCTCAGATCAATGCAGGGTAAATCCAGACAGCTAGCTAGACTATCTGTCCAATCTGAGTTTTCTGTTGCACGACTAAAACAACTTTTGAACGTGTTCCACTAAAACAAGTTCCTTCCCGAGGCTATTTATTTATTTTCCAGCGGCACCGTGGCTCTATCTGGCGCTTAGCGCCGCCCAAGATGATTGTGATTGGTTTAAAGAAATGCCAATAAACCAGAGCACGTTTTTCTACCATCCCAGAATGCTGTGTGGACTAGCCAGACCCTACTCCGCAGCGCTGTGGAGGAATGTCTGGCAATGCGAGACTAAACAGTACATAACCAACTCTATGTAGGCCTGTTGAAAAACGGTGTCCTGTAGTGTCCCGTATTAATGTTCGTAGTCTGCACAGGATGACCTGGTCCAGTCAGTAGTAAACCTGAGAAGTTGATAGCGTGTCTCCTAGCAACGTTGGCTCTAATGGTGCATTCACATGCTCCCCGGATGGTCCTAGTCATTCTGCCAACTTTGGTGTGTTCATGTGCTCTCAAGTTGGAAAGTGGGAATTTTGATTGCAACCATAACTCAATCCATACCTCATTGAAAAACAGGAAATAAACAGAGGTATGGTTAACACAACGTTTATGACTTTCTGTCACATCTACTGCTGTGTTCCCTCGGAAGGAATCACTGCACATGGGTAGGCACTTGTAATGGCATTTTGAACATGTTTAGAGGCTAAAAACATGTTTAAAACCTGCCCTGTTTAAGCCTGTTGGGTGCTAACTCTAGCAGGAGGATAACACGGTGTAGGCAACACCGATCGTTTTCGTTTTTCTTGCTACTGACAGCACTCCAAATTTACAAACAACAGAGCTAGGTGTTGAAATCGACCGGAATTCTTCTTTAAAAACGATATTTGAGGAAAAAGTTGATATGAAATATGTGAATTAAAAAAAGGTTTCTTACCGTTATATAAAACACTTACTTTTGCCCACCATGTTGATGACACATATGACGCCAAGTCAGCAAGTGTGGCACCAAAATCTTTCCTGAGTTTCCGAGTTGTTGTTCCGACTTCAGCAGGCATTCAACATGTGGGTTTTCCAACTCAGAAACCCGTTTTTCCAATGTGTCCAACACCACATGAACGCAGCATCAGTCAACTTCTGCCAAGGAAAGTGTGTGCACACTTGAAGCAGGCTTGAAGCTCAGGCACTGCTTCTAATACGTCCAAGGTTTTATCCTCTTTTGAAAAATGCCGCAATATAGCCGCAGTATCATTATAGTTTATATTTCCCTACACAAAAAGTGAGGAGAATAGGAATATAATTTTGACTTGAGCAACTAACGGAGTCAGATATCGCCCATGTACAAACGCAACAAAAAAAACATGCATGCACTCAAATGTTAAACCTTCTCTCCAATGTATATCATGTTAAATCAGCCCTTATGAAATGACCAAATGAGATGAAATCTCAGTTACATTAAAAGCATTAATGATCAAGTTCAATCCAATGCATATTTTTGCATGCTTAAATTTGACATAAGGTAAAGAACATGGCCTCTTGACATTCAAAACATTGCAGATGTGTTGGTCTCCAGGTGCCATCACAGTCCCAGTGCTTCATGTACATCAATACACTGTTAATGACATGTACCACTATATTCATGTCCATCTAATTAGAAAAGTTGAGGAGGTCCTGTAAAACTCCAAACTGATTCCTAGTGGCAGTAAAAATTAGAAGGGTGAAGCAAATGACAGTATAAATCTGAAATTAATCAGGACTTGAAGTGAACGGGGGGCAATGTGTGGCCTCACCCGTGCCTTTTTAAGTATGTGTAATTGAACACTTATGGCAATATCAAAGCTGCGGCAAAGAGCATCTGCATTAACCCAGTGCACCTGGAGTGGAGGAGGCCAGATTAATTAAATAATTTCCCCCATTCCCATCCCCAAGCGTTGTGATCCTTTAATTTCAGATGATTTTAAACGGTTTCTTTGGAAGATGGTATGGAAATGTATATGGAAGACAAGTGCGAGGGAGATGTAGGTTCATGGGTTCCCTGGAAGTGATGACTGTGCTCCAACCATATCAAGCAAACACTTGAGAGCACAACAAATCAAGATTTTTATTAGGGGTAATAAACTCCAGCATCCAATTGAAGATGAAGAGTAGAAATTTATTAGAAATGATAACGGTGGCATAATTTCCACCCCAGATGGTTGATGTTTTTGGATTTCAGGTGGTATAACCATCTCAATATGTACTATATATGTACAAATATTTAATCCTCTTGACCATAAATATGTCAGCAGTATAAACATGTCTATACATTGTTTTAATTAACGTCCATTTGTCTCTCAAAAAAGACTTGCAAAAGGTATTGATTTCATTGCAGAAATCCCTACTTTTCACTTGGAGAATTGCATTAGTATCCCATATAGCATAAAGATAAAGTCTTTAAACAAAAGACATTAACTTATTTTTGAGGTTACTGTGTCTGGTTCTAAAAACAACTGCACCAACCAAGAAATAAAGGGAACAATGAATTTCCAACAAAAATGGAAGCATGTTTCAAATTCAAATAACAGCACAGTTTTCTAATTTAATAAATTAAGTTGGAGAAGTATGGGGGAAATATGAATAAGTTAGAAAAAAGGGAGGGGGGGGCGGATAATTTGGCATGGTGGGAAACAATATGGTATGGTGAGGGTAGAGGGGGATCAAGGATAAACAAACAAACCTTGACAAGGGCAGCGGTGGAGAATCAGCCTGGGGAGCAGCGAGGTCTGCGGTCGGGTGCAGACAGCCCTGTTTGAGAGGGGGGCTTGCCAAGTACCGACCCTGAACTGCTGCACTCTGGTGCTGCCTGGCTGCACTAAGCAGTGGCTGCCAGCACGCGCTGATTTATCAGGGGGGCAACGCCAGCCGCCACCTCACTCTCCCTCGTGCCCTCCCTTTATAAAGAGCCTCCCTGACGGCTCTGATAGTGCAATCAGGGCTACGGCAGAGCCAAGGCAATTTCTCCTTCACTCTTTGATAACCCGTGCCTTATTGAAAGCCAATAGCAATGGCAGCAACAACAACTCAATTGGAAAGAGTTGCTGCATTTTGAAGGGGGGAAAAGGTTACGCCTTGACAAAATGAGGGGGGAGTAAGGGGATGTCTGTCTCACTTTATGTGAAAGAGTCATTGTCCTCCAACAGGTGGCGTGACTCCTCAGTGAACACTGTCCCTCAGCTAGCTCGTCATGGGAACTGTGAAATGCTTATTTTCTTCCATCGTTGAAATTCTGACAGAATGGTTGGAGTTCGCATGTGACTCGTTGCCCATGTTGAGCAATAAACAACAGAGAGTCTCAAACCGCTGTGAGGCTGCACTCAGTACTTAGATGTAGTCAGTGTTTTGAGCTAAATGCTAGCACCAGTATGCCTCACAATAACTACAGGCTGCTGTTTAGCAGGGTATAATGTTTACCATGTTCAGGATCTTAGTTTACTCGTTAGCGTGCTAACATATGCTAAACAAACTCGCTTAACACAAAGTATAGCTGAGCCTTAATTAACCAAAGTATTGGACAAATTAAACCTGACGATGGCACTGGATGAAAAATCGGGGGGACACCAAAGTTAATTGAATTCTTCCTGAGGGGAACATGAATGCCTGTACTAAACTGCATTGCAATCAGTACAATAGGTTTTCAAGACATTTCATTCAAAACTACAAAAGTCAGGGGGACATTAATGCCATAAGGATACATGAAAACCATGAAACCATGAAAATATTTTATGGCAATCCACCCGCTAGTTATAGATATATAGACATTTCACCACAAAAAAAGATAATAACAACCTCATGGTGGTGCTAGAGGAAAAGTTAGGGGCTCGCCAAAGTCAGCAGAATTCATCCTCTGGGGACCATGCATATATATACAACATTTCATGGCAATCCAACCAATATATGTTGGTTTTGGGTTTGATCCCCACCATCTCTTTTCCACATGTTTAAGTGTCTTTGTGCAAGACCCTGAACACAAAATGACTCCCAATGGTTAGGTTAGCACTGGCCATCTGCCATCCATGTGGCGCGTGTGTGTGTGTGTGTGTGTGTGTGTGTGTGTGTGTGTGTGTGTGTGTGTGTGTGTGTGTGTGTGTGTGTGCGCATGCATATGTGTGTGTGTGCGCATGCATATGTGTGTGTGTGTGCACGCGTGCATGCGTGTGTGCGTGCGTGTGATTGGGTGAATGAGAGGCAAACTGTAAATTGCTTTGGACAAAAGCACTAAATAAATGCAGCTGTTTACCATTTTGTTAAGATATTTAACTCTGGACCAAGGCAGATGACAGACACTGCCATCTCAGCACCCACGGCTTGTGGCTTAAAAGACAACTTAACATGAAAAGCAAATCTTAGATATGAGCTTTACCAAAGGATGACCTGTGTTACCTTGTCTCCCTATTTGCATTTGTTCCATTTCTCTCAGATGTCAACATGACATCATGACTTCGCGTAAACGTACACGTCCGCTTTCTGTACGCATTTTGAGTATGTCTATGCTGTATACAGCAGACGTAAACATACACGCCACTTGCCGTGTTATCGCGTAAACATAAACACCACTTTCTAAAGCCAAGTGGCATGTTATCTGTACGCATATTGAGCACCGCATACAGCGGACAGGTTGGTTTAGGAAAAGAAGAACCGGTTGGGTTTAGGAAAATAAGAGTTTAGGAAATGTGACACGTGGGACACGAGGGAAACGTGACACGAGGGACATGATCCCCGGTCTCCTGGGTGAAAGTCCTGTTTGATCCATCTACCACCCCGATCAACCTCCCTACACGGATTTTCTCCCCTTTCATACTACTCGCTACGGCGTAAATTCACACGCCATCGCAAGGTAATGTAAGTCAATGGAGGCCAAACGGCGTTGATAAACACGTTAAAAAGTATGCATCTTGATAACACGCCAAAAATGGCATACGAATTGGCGTGTCATACATACGCCACTTCATGACATCAGTCTGCTGGTGTACAGTTTGAATAGGTAAGGGAGACCTGGGTAATGGCTATTCACAAACTTCTGGTCAAATATTTGGTCCTTGGAATGAAGCAAATGTATATGAAAAGAAACACAAAGGCAGGATTCAGCAGATGTCATATGGACATATGTCTTGAAAAGGTTTTCTTTCAAACAGTTAACACTTAAAATACAAATATAAACCATTCTTAGTCCACAAAGACTTACTCCACATCATTAGAGTAGGTCGAGGTTTTGCATTGAAAAACAGTAATTGATTTTTGCTTAATATTGTTCTCTACTGCTTTAATATTTCTAAGATACTGAATTTCACTGTAATATTGTTCAAGGCTGGTGTAAATCCGTCTGCTGTTAGTTGAGTATTTTCATTTAGCAACATTACCTTTAATTGATTCTTTACATTTTTAACTTCTTTCAACTTTTAAACTAAGTTTGTCTATGTGGGGCATTTAACACACTTGGTACTACATTGTTCAAGCGACCATACTTGATATATGATGGACAAGTAAAGGAGTGCTGAAAAATAGCCAGAAAGCAAATAGGCTTTGGCAAGGTTGGACTTTAAGTGTAGGAAAAGTTCTCAGAACAAGAGAAATTTGCAAAGGTTAGAGACCTTGCAGAGAGTGAAGCCGTTCCAAGAGGTGAAGGAACAGAAGGCAACATGTTTCATTTTTCAGAGGACGCAAAGGAGGAGGTTTCATAGATTCAACAATTTCCGAATGATTATGAAATTACGTGATTTTAAGGTATTTTAGAGGTTGCAAAGATAAAAGCAGCATGGCGTCAACAAGTTACAAAGGCTAAACAAGGTTTCAGAGTGTGAGGAGCTTGCAGAGGATGAGCTTTACAAGAGGACTTGAAATAACTTTAGCATTACTGTCGGTACACACAGTGTAACAACTTGGCCTTTCTCCAAGTATTGCCTGACAGCCATTACTGTCACTGTTATATTAGAGATCAAGGCTTGTTTTGCCGTAAAGGGAAAGTGGGACCAAAAAGTTAAACCAAAAATTTGATTCAAGACAAAAAATCAAATATATAATCATGTGTTAATGATAGATAATCTTCAAGGACAAGTATCCAAGTGCTTCAAATTCCAATCTTTCATACAGGTTACTCTAAATGAAACTCAGCGTAAGTTAATTCAGGAAGACTTGTATGCTTCACATTTCTCTCTCCCTCTCTCTCTCTCTCTCTCTCTCTCTCTCTCTCTCCCAACCTAATCAGCTGAATGTGGGCATTTATTCTTTCAGTTAAACCAACCAGATCTTGCCACAATCTCTGTTCTACTAGGGCTGGACAATTAATCAAAAATGTATCGACATCGAAATTTGGAAGCTGTTATCGACATATTTTTCCCATGATAATAATTTCGATAATTTATTCCTGATGATAGGCCTACTTTTTCCTTAAAAACATAATACCGCGTGTGTAGTCATGTGACTTGCCCAGACCAGTCGTTATCACGGTAAAATGTGCAATTAATCGGGATTTTGATTGTCTACTCTTTGCTGCTGTCAGTTGTCATTTCAGGCAAAAACGATGCGACCCTCCTCCACCCCGTTCACCTCCAGTTCTCATCATTCCCAGCACCCAGGGTTCCTCCATCAGAAGTCCCGCTTCACATCACATCCATCCAGATCTTCAGGCTTCTTTTATCTCTTCATCACACCCACCAGTGTCTAGACTCCATCGGGGGGGATATTCCTATATATCCATGGCCTCTATACCCCTTATAATTTAACATTGCAATGGAGTCTAATCACCAAAAACATATCAACCTATTATGCACCATGTTCATTATAACAAATGTATTTCACTTTTAAATTAAGTCTCTCCTGATTAAAAGGAATATGGTCAACTTTGAGTGAGGCAGTAGTTGTCTCTGTCCAACAGAACTCCAAAGACAGCCAGCAGAGTTTCGGTGTCTAGGAAAGAACGTCTCTAAATGCACTAGTAAAATCATTACGGCAATTAATTGTGGTTTTGATGACATTATATGACCCAATCTACAATTATAATGTCCAATTTCGTGCAAATAACGAACACCTCAGAAGCAAAAGCTCAAATAGTGTGACTGTTATATTGTCAGGAAGCCTCTTAGGAAGGAAGTGAATATGCTTGATGGTTGGGCTGGATGAAAATACATAGTGTGTGATATGGACACCAGAGGCCGTGATTGCAGCCCAGCTCATATCGACAGTCACATTGCTTTTTCCAACCATAACCAGGATCTTTCCCTTAACCCTGCCATGTCATTTGCCCATTAACTACCTGCGTGGCATATCAGAAGATGTTTATATAGGTCATTTTTGAAAGCAGACAATGTAGTTCAATGTGCAGGTCAACATTTGTCATCCATGTCACTTTGGGAGACTGACTGGTGGCGTATGATAAAGCCTATTGCCACAACATCGAGAACATCGATATAGGACTATTCTACTATATATACTATAAGTTTTTTTTAAACAAAAAAGGGTATATTCCTTGGTATTTTTTGTGTCCACCAGTTGTGTTGTTTTTTTAATGCCCCAGATCGCATCTATCAAGATACTGTGCCCATAATCTCACAATCCAAATGTCCTTTTTACTCCTGGTTTAGCTCCACGCTTAGATTCCTCCAAGTCAATATTGCCTCTTTTTTCCTCCAAGTGAAGCTGGGCATCTTTCACTTTATGGTGCATCAGGGTCTTTTATGTGAGCCAGTGACAGAGGCCTTCCTTGGACAATGCAGTAACAGGTTTCTAACACTCCTGTTGAGTGGAAAATATTTTCCCAAGATCAGCTGGAATTAGCTGATTATTTATTTGATTGATGCAAAAAAAAAAAAGTAACGTAGACAATAGCTGGCTACATTAGCTGGCTTGAGTCAACCATAAACTTTAATGTGATTAGTTACAATATATACGCACCTGCTGCAGTTTACAGGACTGTCGTGAGAAGAAAAGTCTCTGCACAGCGAAGTGAGCTCTCGGCTTGTTTATTGACGACAAGTTATCTCTGGTTACGAGAGGTGAAGTCACGGGACTCCACAGAACATTGTGTGGGTTCTACTTTGTTCAGTCTGTCCCTACCTGCTGGGTAGATAACGTTAGCTAGCAGCTGTGTGCTGATACCAGGCAGAGGTCTTGTCAGGAAACACAGCAGGAGATGAATTAGCCTTGCAGGTGGTGCAGGTCTTTTATTATAAATGCTCAACTATATCTTGCACAATGAAGTCCTAAAAAAATATGATGATTTCATGTTTTAGTTTTTTTTAGTAATTTTTTTTTCATGAATCTGGCCCAATGCTTAAAAAAATATAGATTTGTTTACAGAATTTCCTAAAACTGCAGTTACAGAATTACAACTAAAAGCTCATGTTGGTTACTTTGAAGTTTGAACCACTAATGTGGACGTTAAATCTGACACAAAATGTCTCTCCATTCTGAATCTGGAGAGCTCACCTCCACTGACTCACTCTGCCGTGCACTTTCTCAAATCAAGTGGAGCCATCTCTATAAGTGAAGGGAGCCACAGATATCTACAAAATTATACAAACAAGAAGTCATCCTGCCATCTTGTTAGCTAGCAAGCAGCGGACATTCACATAAATCAATGGCTGTATACATCCTCACATTTAAATTTTAAAACATACATACTACAATGTTAATTTACAACTTATTCGGCCAGTGTTTCTCTCTACCTTTGTTTTAATATGACAAGAAATTCAATTTACAATGGTTATAGATGTAAAACTAACTCAAACAATGTTAGCTGCTAACAGCTAGCAGTAGTGGTAAGAGGATGTTCATTAGTTTGACTGTTCTCACAAATGTATTGTTCAGTTATGCCGACCTTACACCAAACTACTTTTCAAGCGATTCCACTGTCGCAGACTAATTTCCAATATCGGAATGAAATCATGAAAGTCTTGCAAGAGTTGGGTGTGCTCCCGTCGTCTCAGTCGGTTGGTGTAAGGTGATCATAAAACTCAGTCCGAGTCAGTCTTTTTTCCCGTCTTGACATTCCAGCGAAATTAAGCGTGTTTGATATTATCGTAAGTTTTAAGTCTTGGTAATGACGTTAAATCATGTGAACATTGTCAACAACCAATGGGTGTGCAACGTGTGCTCCCTCCAGAAGCAGCAAACGGCTAGAGCCAGTGTTGTTTATGGTTGCTATGGCACTGCGCTAAGCTAAACGCTAAAGAGAGAAAGTTGCTGATTTTCAACCCTTATGAAGCGCATAATCCAAGGGGAGTTTTACCAGCGGATAAACGCAGATCTCCAGGTACTGTCGCCAATTATCTGCAGGGACGGCAGAACAGAAAATCTGCAGACTTTCCCCTTGTTACATTTTTCAAAACGAATCTAGTTGTAGTCTTGCAATGTGTGACCCTGCAAGATCACCAGTCTTTACATATTATGACAGTCTTTAGCGTTAGATGTGAGATGATTATCTTTAGATGTGACATAGTGTCAGACTGTAGTCTTTTCAAAGTCTGTTCAAAGTCTTCTAGTGTATTCAGTCCCTCCAGAAAAACGCGATTATGCGATCGCAGAATTCAATGCATAATCAGCCAAAGTCCGCATATTTATACGGGGGCCGCATTTTTTCAAATACGCCGCACTTTTGCCGCTAAATTGGCGATTTCCGCGCAAAATATGCGGGGCTTGCATGATTTCATAATCCCCGCATTTTCGTTGCAAAAAAGTCACATATATCCTAACAGAAAGTTTAAAAAGTTTATGAGTTTTTAAGTGTTTACTTCACACAAGAGCAGCCATTTCCCCGTTGCCATGGGAACGTTATGAAGTGACGTAATTTTGCCTAGTGAGAACACGGTGTTGGGGGAATCACATTTTTTCTCTTTTTGATCAAACCGCAGTTTTTGCAAGTTCCCGCAATTTTTGCAAGTTCCTGCAATTTCATCGCATAAAATTGCATAAATATCCCGCATATTCCATCGCATTTTTTAAGAAAACGTGCTGCATAATCAAGGATTTTTGCCTGCAACAATCACAAAAAAACTGGAGGGACTGTGTATTGTAGGCATTATGTGTAAACTGTAGTTGTGTTTCTATTACTGAGCTATTATATATTTTACAATATATTATATATTTTAAACCCCTGATCAACTATCATCTACTTATATACCTTGCATTAAGAGTTCTGTTAATCATTCCTAAAGTGCCATGACGGCAGAAGGGAAAGCGCTGTTTATTCAGCGAGAGTGAGAGCAGATGTGATATTGGATATTGCAGGAGTGCAGAGCCATGATAATGTTTATTGGGAGTAACTGAGGACAAGACCCTGAGTTATAGTGTCACATTTAAAGTGCCGATAAACAGATAAGATGGTTTGATTTACATTCCATGTCAACTTTTTGCATATATATATATTGATAAAGGAAAGTGAATGCACCCCCTCCAGGTCAGGATTTAAAAAAAAGATTTTAATGGAAATTACTTTGGGTGTTGTTGATTGGTTTATTTCTTACAATTAGCTTTATTATGCCCTATTTGTTTTCTTTTACTCCACAATGAATAGACAGTATATGCTATATATATGTATACAATATGTACTCATATAGTAGTTTGCAGTAACTCTAACTGTGCTGTTGTTTGTAGGTCGCATGGGCGTAAATTTCATCTCAACAGTTGGGGGGGGGGGGGGGCAACATTTTCTCAAGAGCAATTTTTGAAGGGGACACAAGTAATACAGCCAAAAAACTGTACTAGTATAGGGTATGTCACATATGTGTAACGTTAGTTGTGTAACTCCAGTAAGTAGGCTGGCAAAGTTATTTAATTCACAACAGCGGATTCTTCTCTCTAATACAAATGATGCTGAGGCATTAATAAATGAGTCTCTGTTTTGGTGCACTGAAAAATGATCTTATGCCCCTTCTTATGACAGATGACAGGCTTTATTATTTGACTTAGGTAAAAAGAAATGCATACGTAGCACTTTAAATCCCCTACTTAGCATTCATAAGCAGTATATACATGCTTAGTAAATGGTTTAGAACTCACTGTAATATGGTTGTAGAGAGATATAAGCACATTTGAAGAGTTTATTAAAATGTGTGATTGTAGTCAAATGTAGCATAACTGTTGTATAGGTACAGGAAATGAATTTTGTGGTGTTTTGTAAAAGTATTTAATTACGAGAGACATGTATCCTGCTATTTCCAACTTTATTCTTCTTCTCCATCTACATTCACCTGTATAGCCTCACTGTGCACTCTACCGCCAGTGTTCACCAACAGCACCAACAGGACACAACAAATTTGTAACAGTAAAACATAGCTAGAATCATCTTTAATGATATATGAACAAACATTAGTTTATCGGCTATTGTACAAATCATGTACATGTACAAATCCTTCACAGATGTGATAAATGTGTTTAAACTCTAAACTACCATTACTACTAACTAAAAAGTGAGTTAGTTACAATTGTTAATAATAATAATAAAAACATGCTATAAAATATTAATACATATAGTGCTTATAAATGTTAAATAATGGGAGTTAAAACAAATTGTTATAATGACTAAAAGGATATCTGTGAGATAATAAGACATTACAGGAATATTGTACAAAGTTACATGGAAAGCGAGTCTGTCTTCTTTTTTTCCCGGAGCTGAACAATTCCAGTGCGTTGGTAAGCTCTGCCTCACCAGGTCAGGGCTAAGCACTGATGCTCAGTTATTTCACATCTCTGTGAACTTGGCTGTCCTGTGGTTTGTGCCAGTTTGATCGACTTCAGGAGGCCTCGAGGTCGGAGCACGATGCAATTCTAATGGAAATCCTAGGTCTTATCAGCGGGACCTTCATGACTGCTGATACTATTGATTCCACAAATACTACAATCCATTGCTTCCAAAACAGTGCCACTGTGGCTTTTTTCTGTAGGAATTCCGTGGAACAAGAGAACACAGTCATGACTAATGAAATGAGGCCTCTTCTTTCACTCTTACTTTGAAGGTTTGTCTGTCAGTGCAGGATTTAGCTTCATTTGATTTGCAACGTCTTTCAATAATGCTGTTTGGATTGATACAAAGTGTTGATTTTGATTCATGATCGCTGATCCAACTGTGCTTTTGATGTTAGACAAACCAAAAGTTGCAGCTTAATTGTAGTAATAAATTCTTTCAGACAAAAAACCCAAACCATTTCCAAGTCCTTCTGTATTTATAATATATATCCTTTACAGTTGTACTAAAAATGAGGCTGCATCCATTTTACATTCCAAAAACAGAGACAAAATATTGTTTTTAATTATTTCACATGCTACTATAATACTGTAAAGGGAAATATACCTAAGACTTCAAACTGTTTCCCTAAAGCAGGGTTCTCAAACTGGAGGACAACTTGTGTATTCTGAATACTAAATATATCTTGAACTACAAAATGTAAGGAAATATATTTAAATAATTTCCCACATTTGTAAGTGTTTTCTTTTTATTATTATTTTAAACAGTGTTGTCGTCACATTTCACTCTCAGCAGAGTTGTTATCAGTAATAGCAACAGCAGTAGCAGCAGTATTAACAGTGACAGACTCCCATTTTAGCCAGATATGAGCCTCATTTAAGGGCCAGATGTACTAACGCTTTTGCACCCACCTCAGGCGTATTTGTTTCGCAACGTGCGCGTAAAAAGCATGGCGAGGTATGTACAAACAGGCCGCGTTGAGGTAAAAGCGTAGACTGCCTGTCGCAGGGACTGAAAATGGCAAATTGCGCTTTTCCGTGTCATGCATATGCATTCACGGGAGGGACAAGGGGAAAGTGGGAGTTTCCCATAAAGAGATTGGTAAGTGTAAAGTGCGCCTAATTATGTATTCCGCGGTATGTACAAAAAAACGCCTGTGAAAGCGTGCCTCTATTTTGCGGTGAAAATTCTCTGCCTCTTAAAAGCAGGTGTAAACCAGGCACAAGCGGGTTTCCTCGCATATGCCACCTGGTGAAATGGCAGCAGTAATCTGAGCAAAACGAAGACATAGGCCAACGAGTGAAGGAGGAGTGAACACAAAATCATGAAGCGTTACAGATTAAGCAGCCATGCAATATTACAGTTACTGGAAGAAATCAAAGATGACATTGAATCTCTGACTCAGCGTTCATATTCCATTCCAGCAGTTGTTAAACTCCTCGCTACATTACAAATATTGGCATCAGGATCATTTCAAAACAGTCATAGCATCAGCAGTGGGAATATCGCAGTCTGCACTCGGCCGTATCATAGCATAGTACTTAACACTTTACTACAGGGCAATTTACGGTATAGTGGGCGGAGAAAGTCGCTGATTACCCAATGAACTGCAAGTTTGGAAAATACGACGTAAGCCGACGTAAGTATCACAGCGTGCGCTTTCTACGGGTTGGCCATGGCGCTGATAACGCTAAATTCGCAAATGTAAATGTGGCCCAAAGTCCATTCTTTTGAGAAGAAGAGTGCCGCTATGGTAACATACCCCTGTCAAACAGCTGCCCCATCCATCAGCTAGATAGCTGCAGAGCGACTGCTAAGCCTCGTTTTTACAATCTTAGTATAACTTCGTCATACTGCAACAACAATAGCTTGTCATTGAAGAAGCGCTGGCTTCAGTGTCAATCCAACATTTCTGACTACACTGTAAGCGCTTACACAAGTGCAAATGAATCACAGAAGAGACATTTCAAAGGCTTACACCAACTCTAGCACGGTTGAGAACACTACCTGAGTTTGCCACTTCAGCGTCAGTGAAAGTGCTGTGTCACCTCAACAGGTGGTTGGATAGATTAGGGGTTTGGCACAATGCACATGGTTTACTAATCTGTGTGTCATTTGGAAGCAAAATGCAGCCATAGTTTGAAGATGAGCTTTGTTGGATGTTGGATGGCCTCTTCTTCTGCAATTGCTCATTTGTGAAATGTAGCAACAGTAGTGTTCATTTTTGTTTTGATGACCCCAGATTTAAAAAAAAAGACCAAATGACAGAGTTAATGAGCTCCTTTTGAGGAAAACATTTGCATATTTGATCCATTACACTTGTGATGTGATGGAATCAAAGAATACACTCTGGGTATTGAATCATAATTGAATCAACTGATCAACTAACGCATGTAGCTGATGAATTGATGAAATTAAACACCTAATAGTTGGCTTGTTTTCTCAATTTGTAATTAACGGACCTTCGTGAATGTGAAATCAATCATCCAACCTACGCACATCAGGAAACAACAACAACTTCCGTGATGATGTTTGTCTGCTTTTTGAATGTCTTGTTTGTTTCTTATAGTTACGCCCAGGGACTGCAGATAAACATAAGTATTTTGGCTAAATCTAACATCATATTGATGTTAATGAATGTGAGTTGTCCCTAAATAAATAAAGTTAAAGTGAAGAACATATCTGTTCCCTGCTCATGATGTATTCCATTAATCTTCAGATAATTCAGTATTTTTGTAGCGATTGTCAATATCCGTGCATGGGTGAAATATTATTTAGAACATGCCATGTGTTGCATGCATGATTGCATACATATTCTGGTTTTTAATCTAATAATTGTTGCACTGACAATGTGGTTACATTCATTTTTCCCACACCGGGACGTTGTTTCTACTGTATGTTAGAGACAGTAATTAATTTAAGAATATTTTCAAGGTCAGTCCAGTGTTTAAAATTGTCATAATTACTTGTAATTTGGCAGAGAGCAGTGCCACAACCTAACAAACACATTTCATTATATAAATATATATGTAAGGTATGCAAAAACTAAATTATTAGGAGACATACATCAATGTGTTTTCGAAGAAGACTTCAAATATTGTCGTTGTCAGGCAGTAACCCCGTATCTCCATATTTCGCCATTACATTTGTTTTTTCGGACATATTTAAACAGTGACGAGGCAACTTTGTCCGAGGTAAATAGTTTGATAAAATGTTTTCCAATCAGCTTTTTCATTTTTGGACATAATAAGGTTTTCACCAGGCAGTGACGATATGTACGAACATTTGAGATGATTACTCACAATAATCCATCGAGCTAAATGTCCAGTGGAATGACGAATTAAAGGGGCAATAGGTCACTTCAATCTGGAGAGTAAAAGTTGTTAAATAAACTTTAAAGAATAATAAGTGATTAGCCCATGTGCAAATATTATAAACTATTCACATTGTTCATGTTGCTATTGAAGTTCTCTCCAAATTTTCTAAAGAGCAAATTGATGAGCCCCTTAAAAAGTAATTAGGCTATTCATGGTGTTAGGTCTAGCAGTGGACAGGGCTTGATGGCTGCAGTGCAGTCCTAATCCAGGGCAGCAGCTGAGCTGTTGATTTGCAGACTGTGGGCCTTGCATTGTGAGGGCTTTATGGTCCCTTTATGGTACGCCAAGAGACACCTGCATGGGCGATATGTTGCCTGGGACATTTTTCTCTCTCCCACTCTGTGACTCCTTTGCTTTTGTATCATTAGCAGAGCAAGGGAGCCGTGAATCACTCGTCTCACCCCCTTGTTCCCCCCATCTTTTTCAACCTCCTTCCACCCCCTAACAGCCCCCTCTCCCTCTTCGAGGGTGCTAAACGGCTTGACAGAAGGGTGCCCAGACCGTTGGCAGTAGCCATCGACTGGAAGGGAGAAGCTGCCAGGAGTCCTTGATGGATAGGCTCATTTTCCAGTCGGCAGCAAGTCTCGGCGAAGCATCCGTGTCATTTGTAATGTCAGCCAACAAAATGTAATCAAACATTCCAGCGGTTTAATCACAGAGGGCTGCTCGAGAGATGATTGTAGTGTCAATATAATGCTATTTCATTATCTGTTTGTATTTTATATTGACAGTGTCAGATAAACAGTGTGGAAAATTAAGATTAAAAATATGGTAATTTCATTTCAATCACCCCGGCTACAGTTGCTAGCCCATTATGCGATTGATTACTTCTGAATTAAATTTGGGGCTGAATGTAAAGTTTAATCTTCTTTCTTCTCTGCAATTCAGCTCCCCAAAGGCCTCTTAGTAAGTAAGTACCCATTTCATTTGATCTTTAATGAAAAGTAATGGCCCAAATGAATTGTATAAATCAGCTGTCGTGTGCACCTAGTTGACATTCTGTTTCTTTTTCCCTTTCATTTTTAATCCAGTCCTTACACGTACTGTATTATGACCCAAATCCACAGGCCAGACCCCTTTTGAGCTATTTCTTTTTTTTCAGTAAACATCAGGAATACTTGACTCCTTCTTATGCTATTACTATTACAATCATCCTCATCGCACTAATGATATTTTCATTCATTCAGTTTTGTTCAATATATTATAACTTTGGTCTTTCTTTAATCCAGTAAAGTGAGAGCGGATTTCAGCTTTATGAAAACAGAAAATAAGGTCATATACAAGCATTCTGCAAGGTGCTTAGTGAAGAAATTAAGAGGAGTGGTTTATAGCCTAGAGTGCCACTTTAGGGAGAAAATGCAACCTCTAAACCAGCCGAGGGGTGATAGACATTTTAATTACATGGTAAATTTTGATATTTTTCTCTGTGCCCGGGAAGAACTCTTAAGCGCTGTCGTGTACTCCAGATTTGGCATTACATTCTCCCCATTTCTGCGGCTATATATGAAGTGACACAACTGTTAACGAGAGCTCAGCAGAAAAAGAAGGGGTTGAAAAAAGGAGCTCTTCTTTGTGAGTCCCATTCAGTGTGATTTGTCCCCCTTTGTAGTCCTAATTATGTGCCAAAGTAGGATAACAGAAGTTCTCAACTCGGCCATTATGCCAGCACAAAAAAAGAGACGCATACAAGAAGCTGATCACTTTGGAATTAGCAAACATGATACTATACGAGGAGAAAAAAAATCATTAATACCGTCAGGGATTAGAGGTTCTGATTAAAGGGTAGCTTCTACCGTATGCAAATTAGTGATAGGCATTTATCAGCGCCTGGGCAAGCTGTCTTAGCTGCAAAGCCACATATGTTTTTTAGCTGATTAAAAAACTGCTTGAAGTTGCAGGCTTTTTAATGGTGGGGAGAGAGAGGGAGAAAGAGACAGGGAGACACAGAGAGAGGGAGAGAGAGAGGGAGAGAGAAAGACAGGGAGGCAGCAAGAAAGACAGGGAGAGGGAGAGGGGGAGAGGTTGTGAGGCAACTCATTTCCTTTTGGCCAAATTCCCGCAATCGCTCAGAGCATTTGTCTTAATTCCCTCCTTTATTAGCTACATTCTTTTGTATATAATTAAAACATGTCTCAAGTGAGCATGTGCATGCTTGTTTTATTTTTGTACTATATTTTTCATCAGCAAACATATTGTATTCAACATTGCATCGTAGCCTTGATGCTTCTCAGTGAAAGAGCCCAAGTTTAGAATGGTGAATATAAGGGCAGAATTAGGTGAGAATTTGTCAGCAGTCAGCCATTGTGTGAGGGTCTCTGTGTTATTATATTGCCTTTCATATGGAGGTGACCCCCTTTGTGTTAACAAAGAACATGAGGATGAAACTGAGCTCTGTGTGCTTCTCACCCGGCGCTGATAATGCCTTGGTAACCCAGCACCCCCCTCTTCTCCTTGAGGGAGCGCTTTAATTTATGCTTTTTCATCTCCCTGGGCGCAGGACTGTTAACCTGCTCTGTGCACTACTGATTCAGGGAAGGGAAACCTCTTATGTACACCAGACTGCTGCGTCAAGTCTCCCCTCTCACTGCAACATTAGAAAGTTGGTTTCTGATACACCCAACTAACAGTCTGTTCTCATGAACCATCCGTTCAAAAAGGTACGAAAAGTTAAGCACTGTAATTCGTAAACATTCCAGTTTTTTTTTTTAGGTTTTCACTACATTGACGGCCGCTGTATAAGAACGCGGCTGCATAGTCGCATAGGGAGGATGTCAGGGTGGATGGGTGGGCGTTAACATACTGAACTTTCAAGCCATCATCATCACAATCTAGTAGAGAGAGCGAAGTTAACTTCCAAACTAAAAGCCTTTCACCCAGAAAATGCGTGTTCCTTAGAAGTGTTTTAATCCAAAACACACAATCTTTTTCCTAATTTTAACTAGTCATTTTGGTGCCGATGAAAGTTATTTCCACCAACTACCGCTGATACAACGGAGGTCCGTAGCCGGTGTCACGAAGCTTAAACATCTAGCAACTCGGCGGCATGGAGCTCGTAGCCACCTGGTGTCACGTGACCATCTGGCATCACATGGCCAGCCGTCAGTCTCCTAATTTCATAGGATATCATAGGTTTTGGTGTGCGTACATTTTCGTACGATATCATACTGACCCAAGAACAACTAAACATTCACCCTAAAATAGATTGCAAATGTGAAATTACAAGATTTATGATTGTACATAAGGAAGATGTCACTGCGACTATCACACAGGGAGTACCATTGTGTCCAGTTGGCTAGGATGGCACTGGTAACTCCCATCATCATCACAATCTAGTACATATTTCTATCAAAGTAGGTCCAGGGACTCACAATTGACGTCATTCAAAGTTAATTTCATCCGTTTTTTAAGGTCGCAGCAACTAATCAAACTAAATATTAAATCAAATCACAAGATAAATTTCAAATTAGTGTCATCCTGTCTGTCGAAGTGTATTTTATACCATTAAAAGTAAGGATATGTCACCAGTGGTGGAATCTATTATAATAAAGTATAATAAGTACTGTACTTAAGTGCAGTTGTACAGTTATGATGTTCTTGTTCTTGAGCAGGCCCGTCGCAACAAGGCAAGCAAACCAAGCAATTGCTTGGGGCCCCGAGCTGGCCTGGGGCCCAACAACAACGACTGGTTCAGAATAAAATGCAACAACAAACTGTGAGCGCCCCTTTGATAGTCAATGCAGTAAAGTGCAATGACACTGTTTTCGGGATCCCCCTCAAGGGGCCCCTCTCGTGATCTCTGCTGAAAATATAAAACCTCTTCGGTCGGCAGTCATCATGAAGCGGAATTATGCTTCAGGAAGCCAGAAAAGGAAGAAGAGAAAGGAAGAGGAGGATAAGAAAAAACAAGATAGTGGTAAGTGATAAATTACACTGGATAAAAGAGCTCTACTTGTCTTGGTGTAATTTTGCAGCAGGTAGGCTAGCAAAAATATGTTTATGTTAGCTAACATTACCTGTAACCTGCCTGACGGCAAATGCTGCTTGTAACAAACAGTTAGTGCAACTTTTTTTTCGAACGGACGGAATATGGTTACATACTACTGTAATATGTTTTTTAACGGGATAAGGAATACGCAGATCTGTTCCAGAATCACTGTTTATCATATTGCTATCACATGACATTGCTATAGCTTTGTAATAGGTTTTGATGAAAGTGGCATAACGTTTCACCGTGATAATCTATTTACCAAATGGGGGTTAGGAAAACCACACAATAAATTCCGTGCATCAAACATTAGCTTGGGATGTTTTTAAGCATTAGTAACCCTTAACAAAGTGTTAGGAATATCTGGTCCGTCTATCTATGTGTTTATAGATGTCTTAAAAATGGTTTCTTAAAGGTTTAAAAAATGTTTAATCATTACCCGATACCTAATATATTATATGATAGATATAATGTTTGTTACAATAAACTGTTAATTTACAGCACTACTAATAATTATTAAACATTTAATTATAATTTCATTGTTTAACAGTAAAAAGACTGTTTGCTAACAGTTAAATGACAATTAACTAAAGATTAATTAACTATCAATTTACCATCTATTAATGATTGTTATTATAAAGTGTTACCATCTTTTCTTTCTCCCTCAAGGTGCTTTGCTTAAATGTCTCAGCCGTCAGGCTCTTCCTAAGGATACCTCCACTGATGAAGGTAGAGTGAATTTCTCTCACTGAGCTGAGCTGTTAATAGTGACCTCTTTCAATATGCTAACAGTGAAATGGTAAAACATACTTCACAGGTAATTTCAATTTTGTTTTCAATTATTTTCCCTGCTACACCATCAACTTCATCCTCAACATCAACAGATGCATCACTTCTCAGTGCTGTTTCCTCTATAGCACAAGGTACCACCACAAGCTCTATAATTATAGCTGATATCCTGCACAGCCCAGAGTTTAAACTGATAAGTGTGTGCTGTCATATTGTTAGAAAAAAAAAACAGTGCAAATCACTATTGAATTCCCACCAAACTGTGTAAATACAGTCACTTTTGCCCATGGACATTTCAGAATTTTTAATATACAGTAGTGCCTGTCAAATTTCTAGGTGCACAGTTTATGCAACAGCAGTTTATGCACTGTAAACCCTTTTTTATTTATGTAAAGTGTGGGTGAACTTAAACTTTATGGCTATGCTGTGGTTCCTGTAGGCTTTGCGTGCGTGCGTGCGGGGCGGGGGGTTGGGGGGGGGCTCCATGTCCATTTTGCTTGGGGCCCCCAAATTCCTTCAAACGGCCCTGTTCTTGAGTTAATTGTTAATTGTGTGCTACCTTGTACTTCCTCTCCACTACATTTCAGAGATGAATACGGTACTTTTTACTTTTAACTGTTACATTGCAGATTCAAATCATAAGATCAGTACACATAGGATTTGATACATTGCTATAGATTTAACTGCCCAGCATCAGAATAGTTCAAATTAGCTATGTGAACATTTGAATGTATATAAGTATAATAATCAAATTATACAAAATAATTAACTAATTAGTAAATGTCTTCTTTTAGTGTGAAGCAGCAGCAGTAGGAAAGGTTTGGTTTGGCGGAGTTCGCCCATAAATAGTATCAAAAACAGGTGGCTAAATTACATTTAGCTGCTGCCCCCGTCCACAGCAGTACATTGCTTAGCGTCCTCCCGCCTGCTTCTCCCAAACAGGATGCAACAGGGTTCCAGTTTTCATTACCGTACATACTGTAGCCTTGTGGTTTTAGTGCTAATATACTGCATGGTAAATGCACGGATCAAAAAACAATATGAATGGTGAATAAACCTACATTATAATGATTGAAATAATATTCATGTTAGACCTTTTTCATAACCACAAAAAGAACCCACGACTAGGCTACATCTCCTCCCAAGAGGAGGACAACATACTATATAGACACATAAGTGGTGGCTTTTGTGGTCTGCGAAACCATTACTTATTCACAGCGGACCAATAATTCTGTGCAAACCAGTGATTCAATAAATTACATTGTGGCAAAGAAGCCATGTAATTGAAATATCTAGATAAGGATAACAGTGACTCTAAATTATATAAAATGATGAAGACAAAAAAAAAAATACACACGGCCCAAAGATGGGCTAGCGGTTGCCTTGAACAGTCTGGAAGGGAAAGCCTAAATAGCAAAGCCATAGAAAAATGATGAAAAGATCTATTGTTGCTTTTGAAGGCAACCCCTATCTCCCAAGGACATCTAATTAACAGACAACAGCTGAGTCCATTTCAAATGGTAATATATTTTCTTTTAAATGCATCATTTTCAATGGTTCATTGCTTACTTCAACAGACATTAGTAGATTTTTCTTTTTCCAGAGAGGATTTTCATTCTTTATTTACTACACTCTATATATTGTTGGTGCTTGTACAGGCATTTCTCTCTGGCCTCTTCAATATACAATAGTGAATTGGTAGTTTATGAAAGGTCAGCATTTCAATGAACTACTTTCACACTGTTTCAGTGAGGTCTAAATTGTCCAAAGTGCAGCTTGATTAAAGCAGATAACTTGATAGCCAGAAGTTCATATAAGAACAAGTAGTTCTTTACAGAAAATACTAGTATAATGCCAATGTCAATTTATTTATATAGCACATTTAAAACAACTGAGGTTGACCTAAGTGCTTTACAAGGTAAAATACAACAATAACACAATAATTGAAGTATATAGTATATCACAAAGAAAAAAAATAAAAGGTAATAATATATTTCCTTAACTGGAAGGAAAGGCCAAAGAAATTTTCAACAGTGATTTGAAGTGTTCAAGAGTGGGGGCGGTTCTAATATGAAATGGTAAACTGTTCGACAAGTTAGGGGCGCCTACAGCAAAGGCTCGATCACCTTTGGTTATGAGCCTGGTTTTTGGCACATCCAGGAGGAGCAGAATGGCTGATCTCAGCACTCTTGCTGGAGTGTGAGCATGAAGGAGCTCGGCCAGGTAAGGCAGCGCCAATCCTTAGATAGATAGATAAAGTTAACAGTAAGATTTTAAAATCAATCCTGTAACGAACAGGTGGCCAGTGGAGGGAGCGCAACACAGGTGTAACGTTGTCCCTCTTTTTTTTCCCTGTCAGGAGGCGGGCAGCAGCATTTTGGACTAGCTGCAGGCGTTGAATAGATGACTTGTCTAAACCCTTCTACAAAGAATTACAATAGTCAAGTCGTGAAGATATGAAGGCATAGATCAACGTCTCTAAGTCATTAGGACGGAGATAGGTCTTTACCTTAACTATATTTCTCAGCTGAAAGAAGCTAGACCTGACAACGGAGGAAATCTGCTTGTCAAATTTAAAAACACTTTCAAAATAGACACCAAGACTCTTTACAGTGGAGTGAATATTAGGGGCTAGAGGACCTGGGATGCCAACATCAACCAGATCATGATGTCCAAACACCATGACCTCGGCATGTATTACACCTGGTATTAACATGAGTCTTGAATGCTATCCAACCAAACAGGAACATCTGTACAGATTCCCTGAAGAAGATCCCTATAACCACTTTCTGTATCCACAAGTCTGTCTGGTTTAAAGTTGAAACTGAAATTTATTATAATTTTGGTGTTGAGAAATATACTGCTACTGACTAGAGAACATACAAGACATTTTTTCATAGCTTTCATAGCATTGTCTATCAACCATCAACATTCTTTCAATATTCGGGGGGGTCTGTTTGTTTCTGTTGGACAGTTGCAACGGACAGTTGCAAGCTAGGCTAACTAGCATCCAATCAGTAAGAGGAAGCTAACCTAGCTTGCTAATGTTACCACTGACTCAATCAATTACCTTTCCCAACACATTATAAATGTTAGAAAGTAGGCTACTTGTTGAAAACGTGAAACGACTGTAAACTGTGTAGTAATGGATTGTGAGTGAGTTAAGACAGTTTTTCACCATTCCTGTTTCCTGGATTTTTTGGGTGGCCTGAAATCATCATTGAGTCATCATCGAGTCATCCTTAACATAACCCCTCCCCTACTGGGTGAAAACAATGTCACCACTAACGTTAGAGCGCATAGCATCAGCGTCGTTTGTGAGCAGCACGAGTTTGCTACATTTCACCAAGTCTATTAGCTCACAACGCCATTATCATAAATTATTAACCAGATTAGCGAGTGTCAAAAGCGCCAAAAAAAGTGTCTAAAGCATGGAAAAAAAGCGTAACAGTGTGAAAATGGGGGAGTCAAAAATTTTTTTTTTAAATAATTAAGGGCAGACTTCATTTCATAAATGTACTAACTGAGCAGCTTTGTGTGAGAGATTTTTAAATAACAGTAAAAATGTTCCGTATTTTAACTGTTGCTACAGACACAATTTCAGTTTTTAATCACGGGACAGAGTCCAGGTAATGAGTTTCCAGAACTTTATCTTATGGATTTGTTTCTTAGATTGTAGCTGCAACGAGAGTCTGCCAATGCACAGCGGCCCATGGCAGCGGCTCCTTCTTTAGCTCAGCGGACACGCCCCCAGCGTCTAAGAGCAGAAAATACTGCCTATTTTTTTCACAATTTTGAAACCTAATTTTTTATACTACCCGATTGTTTTAGTCATTCAGATTTGGCTGGGTGGTTAATAACACATTTTCTCATGGTGTCATAAACTCAGAACACATTTTTTTGCTTTACCAGGACTTTAACAACTGCTAAGTTATTATCATACTCGTGCTGTTTGTTTAGCTAGCGTTAGCTGTTTCTCTTTCACGTGTCCATTTGTTTTGAAGTCCAACAAATGACCAGACGGTCAGAATTGAAAGGTAGTCCTGTGACCTCCTCACTGTGTATGTTTCACCGAGATTTCAATCACAACATGGAGTAAGGCAAGTGTTCAAATCACATATGGGACAAAACGGCTAACAAGGCTGGTGCCCTCAGCTGGTGCCGGTGTGTCTACTTAACTATTTTTGGTGCCCACCCACATAAATATTGTACAGTAGGCCAACCAAAAATACCCACAACCTGAAGAAAAGTACTGAATGCATCATTATTTTCAAGCCGCATACCCAGCCTGTTCTCATGAACCATTCGTTCAAAAAGCTTCTAAAAGTTAGGCACTGTAATTTGTAAGCATTCCACATTTTTCTTTTGCTGTATGCACCACAGTGACGGCTGATGTATAAGAACACGGCTGGCCGCTTAGAGAGGTGGTCGGGGAGGATAGTTGGGTGTTAACACACAGGACATTCAAGCAAGCCAGGGACCGAAGTTCGCTTCCCGGGGGAAACTATAGAGTTTCACCCATGAAATGCATTTTCCTTGGGAGAGTTTTATCCAAACCACAATCTATTTCCTAATCGTAACTAGCCCTTTTGGTGCCTAATCTTAACTTTCGTTGCGGCAAAATGCTCATATTTTGTGGGATAAATTTAACCCTAATCTCCGCCGAAACGAGTGGCAGCTCGCAGTGCTCTGTACCCGGCCCAAAGTCATTAATTTTCGGCTAAAAACATCTACTAACTGCTGCTGATACGACCAAGCTGTGACGGAGGTCTGTACCCGTGTTGCGAGGCTCTGTAGCAGCTTAAACAGCTAGCAACTGCCGCTCGCCGTCACGGAGCTTATAGCCAGCCGGCATCACACGACCAGCCGGCGTCACACGACCAGCCGACGTCACACGACCAGCCGGCGTCACACGACCAGCCGGCGGTCTCCTAATTTCGTAGGATATCATACGTTGTGGCGTGCATACATTTTCGTACGGACCCGTTCATGAGAATGCGTCGGCATAACTCAGACCTCAACTCCTCCCAAATGGAAAAACATCATCTGATGAGCAGCACATATATGCCTGTCAGCTTCCTGTGAGAGGTTTCATTATATATACAATGACAAGTAATGTGTATCATGTGTACCTGATGCATTCATTCTGTTGCTTACAACCAACGTCCCCACACACACACACACACACACGCACACACACACACACACACACACACACACAGGTGCTAACTACCTACACTGTGCATCTGACATTTTGTCTCTCCCATGGGGAGAATCTAAAATCAATAGCAGCTATGTTAAAGATGTAGCTCGCCATCTGACCTGTCCTCCCCTTGTCTTCATCACAGGCTTTTTGCCTTTCTCCCTCAATACCCTTCACCCCTCCCTCATTACCCCCTAAATAATATACCCACATGCTCTTGACAAGGCAAAAATTGCTCAAGACAGTCAGTCTAGGTGAAGTGAGTCCCATGTCCTCAGGCAGACTGAGATCATATGCAAAGGAATAGCAGGTCTGAGTTCTGACAAAATACTTGATCCAGCCCCTAGTTTCCAAGGAGAGGAATGGAGTGTGCTTAAATGTCTTGGGAGTCGTTTGCCTCTTGATTTTAGAATCAATGAAGGGGGTGAAAAGGGAGGGTGGAAGGTTTCTGTAGCAGAAAATGGCATTAGAGTTAATGACCAAGTTTGTCCCAGAGGGGTAGTCCATATTAAAGCTATTTCAGCAGTGACAGCACTCACCACATGACCTGACTGATTAATAACAAAACGGTGCTCAAATAGGAATAACAATAAGTGCCAGTCAGTATGAAAGGAAAACAATTATTCAGCTGCATTTGTACTGCTTTTGTAGCTTTTTTTCTTTTCATTTTATAACTTAAAAGCAAGATTTTACAACTCTGTTGTTCCTTCACCCCTGAAAATTTACTTTCAGTTTCAGATTTTTGTATTTTTTCGACTAATTGATCACTACTTTAGTCGACAAAATGTTATAGAAAAAGGGAAGAATGTCAGTACATTTTGTCCGACCATCATTTCAAAACCCAAAGATATTCCATGTACAATTATATAAAACTGAGAAAAGCAGCAAAGCTTACATTTAAGAAATTTAAACGCTTAAATATTTACACTTGTTCCTTGACTTAAATAATGATTTGATTATCAAAATTATTGACAATCCATATCTGTCAAACAACTAATCAAATAATTGATTCATTCTTTCAGTTTTGCAGTAGTTATGTCACACATGGAAGTCATTTGAAAGCTATTCAAAAACATCATTTGGATTCTCAAAAAGCAAATCAGACATGAAGAAGTAAACCTATCCATTATTTTTGCTATTTTTTGACAATGGCTCAGATTAGAAGACTCAAATAAGTCCCAAACATGCATGTGTGACAGAAGTTTTACAAAATCACAGATAAAGTTGATTTACATTCTGGTTCCTATTGTGGATATAAAAGTCAGCAAGGTTTTTTTTTTTTTTTTCCAATCAGTCACGACCGTGAGTCAGAACGGTCCTTCAAACCACTTCCGAGCCGTAACCACCAGTTGAAAAACTCCTATTATGTTGGGTATTGTTCTGAATGCTGATTGTATCGTTCCTGTGCGGCGGCGGAGGCCCCATCTGATATTTACCACCGTGAGTCTGCTGGGGGTGATGAGGGGGCAAGGCCAAGTCCCACGTGTCTGGCTGGAGAGCAGATTAAAGTGCTCTGAAAAGCCACACACTGCTGCCCGCAATGAGAAAAATAATAATGTGGACATGGCCTTCCCTTTATGACAGTAACAACACATTCTCCAGAGACCAATCTTTTTTTATCAATTCCAAAGAGTGATAAACAGCACACACCCAAAGCCAGAATTGTAGGAGAGGATGTATGGAATATTTATGATGCTTGTGTGTCCTGAAGGCGATGATGACAAAAGCAGTAAAACAAACTTATATGACTATCTGCCATTTTTTTTTTTATCCAAACAGGTACATTGGAGCTCATTATTTCTTTCAAAATGAATGAGGCACTAGCTGTACCATACAGGAAATCCTTGAACAAATGTGACTGTAAAAAAATAAATAATAATAATGCATGAATCAGATATGAAGAAGATGAATGGAAAGTGGTATTTGGGCCAGGCATTATAATAATATGGCTTAAGCCTGCAGTATGCTTTGGTTTTCATATTCCTTGAATATTTAATAACTGACAAAAAAATAAATAAAAGTAATTCCACTTTCAGAAGGGAAACAATAATTCAGCAAGTAGTACACAGATTTACTTGAGCAAAAAAGGGTGTTTGGTGTTTTAAGCCCCCAACGTGCTTCCTGGAAGGCACTAGGATTAGGCAATGGTTAGGGTTAGGGTTAAGATTAGGGTTCAGCCTGGTCTCACAGAATTCCGTGAAATGATCACGAACTGTTAACACCGCATTCCGTGTGGCCACCACGGAAAACAATGGCAATGTAAAGTCAATGAGAAGATGACGTAGCATTAAGAGCGGTAGCATGTAGGAAGTTAGCTGGGGTGGTGGATGGGTCAAACACAGGACTTTCACCCAGGAGACCGGGGTTCACGTCCCGCATGTCATGTTTCCTAAAGTCGCTTTCTTCTTTTCCTAAACCCAACCTTCCCGTTCTTCTCATGTGTCACTGAACCGTAAGCCCACTCATGACCTTTTCCACGGAATTTCCGGCAATCCGTGTTCTTTTCAAGGAATTCTTCCGTGGGCCCATCACGGAACTTTTTGCGATTCCGTGAAACTACCACAGATTTTGAGTTAAGGAGGCGTGTTCATTTCACGAAATTCTGTGAGATCAGGTTGTAGGGTTAGATGCCTTGAAGTCGAAGGTTGCAGTGCTGCCTTGAAGTCGACGTTGGGGGCTTAAAGGAACATGCCGACTTATTGGGACATTAGCTTATTCACCGTAACCCCGACGGTTAGACAAGTCGATACATACCCTTCTGTGCAGCATATCACTCTGCCCAAGTAGCGCTCAGCAGAGCTACAGCATATCACTCCACTCAAGTAGCAGTGCTTCCCTTTCTGAGAATATAGTTCCCAGTTTATATACAGTTAGAAGATGGCTGTGTCTCATGTGACATTGTTATTTGTACACACTACCATCGTTGTTCTTGCTAGCCAGTTCCTGGATGGGGACGTGCATTGTTCTCTTAATACATCCATGGCATGTATGTGTGTAGTGCCTAAAGCAATTTGTTACATTGTGAGACCTGATATCACGCAATATTTTCTGACGCTGAGGCCGGCAGCTCGCCGGGCAAAAGTTACAAGGGTGTTTTTTCAGGTCACAGGCGCTAGGGGGGAGCGAGACGACCACCATTCAACACGAAAAAAAGTCATATAACCATTCCAATGACTCCGAAGCTGTTCAGTTAAGGTAAATTAAGTTACAAAAATTTGCATAGTTGCTCTTTAAAGGGGAAGTCGGTAGGCCTGTCATGATAGTCAATAAATCAATTAATCGCACGATAAAAAAAAATGAGCTCGATACTTTTTCCGGCTGCGATAATTTCCATTTGTATGCTTGTTTGTTTTCCTTGTCTCTCTTTGTCTCTCTCTACCAAAGAGACTGGATGCCCACTCTTGGTTCCTTAGTGTAACAAGGAGTGAACCTTCTTGTCAGTCGCATGGTCTGGTGTGTGCGCCAGTGTGTGTGTGTGTGTGTGTGTGTGTGTGTGTGTGTGTGTGTGTGTGTGTGTGTGTGTGTGTGTGTGTGTGTCGGCCCGCCCCTGCGAAGCTCCAACCTGCAGACAGCAGAGGAGCAGAAGAAAGTAGCTGCACCTTTGCCAAAATGAACTATAAAAGAGAACTATTTTGGTACAAACATTTACTCGCCACGTGGCAGATAGCCACATAGATATAGATAGATATCATTTATTAATTATATATAATTTAAATTTTATATTTAGTGTTTAATAAATAATTGTTAAATGTAGTACAGAGTCTGTAGTCTATTGCACAAACACTCAAGGAATGCTGCAAACATTTGACAGCCAGTACGAGTTGTCTGGGAGAACATACGTTTCACAAACGGCAATTCCACAACTGTACAACAGCGTGAAATATGACAGATCAAAGACATATTGTGGATATTTAAAATGTCTTCCAGTTCCAGTGTTAAATATTCTTTAGAAATAAAAGTTTACTGATCTTTGAAAAGGTGTACCTGCATTATTATGCCATAATCATTATAATAGATGACAATATTATCGACAATATTATAAAGAGGTGAACTTCACAGAACTCTGTAGCCCGTTACTCATCTCTTCTTGAGACTAGCAACTCTACATTAGCATTGAGTTGTATTGTGGGTAGTCTGCATCAACGGCTCACACACCGGACGTCCCTCACCTTCTGCTCTCTGTGTGTTGCCATTCTCAAAATCCCTTTGCTAGCAAGCTACACATTGAAAATGGAAGGAGAAAGAAGAAAGAAAAGAAAATTGGGATTGTGCAACAAGACAGACCTGCTTAGTTCTTTTAGGGAATGATTGTAAAGATTTACAAAGAATATGTTTACGAAATTTACTCTCTAACCTGGACACGAGACTATTTTGCAGAGCCACCACCTCTGCGTCCGGAACTCCGCACCGCCCCAAGACGATTGTGATTGGTTTAAAGAAACGAAAACAACCCAGAGGGTTTTTTTCTTATCCCAGAATGTATCGGTGGTGTAGTCAGACAGCGCTGTGGAGTACGGTCTGACAATGTGAGACTATATTATGGGTAATGTAGGCAGCAGATTTTGACAAGAAGGAAGAATGCATGGAATAAAAAACACAATACCTCGGGTTCTGGGCATCAATTTTGATCCTTTTTTAACAAGTGCTAAACAGGTGGAGTACTCTTAACATTTAAGCAGCATTTTAATGTTGTGGCTAGTTGAGGTGGAGCTAATATATTTAACTTATATTTAACTTCACCTTATATGCTTTTGGGTAGTTTAATCTAAATATATCACACTTTATTTGTTGATCATGCTCTGTATGTAAAATCCCGACCAGAAATGCTCGTTTTTATGATTGGTCAGCACTAGTTTGTAAGACGACCACATCGGAAATCAAATGTATTTAGAGTTGGGGCGAAACACAATATAATTTTATTATGGGGATAACAGTGCACATTTTCAGACACTATCTCCTGGAATACATTTATAGTTTAGCACTCGGTAGTGTTGCACATAGTTGTGTAACTTGAAAAAAAAAGAGCTAGAGGGAAAAGTTGAAACCCTGGCTCCTTTCTCACCTCTGCATAGCTGACCAATTACAGCATGAAATGGGTGTGAATGCTGAATCGGTGGATTTGAAAAGTTACAGAAATAGTTGGACAAGGACCCCCCCTCCAATCCCACGTCTGACAGGAGTGTGGGGGAGGGAGTTTCCGGACCTATTCGCCCGTCCGACAAGCAGTTATGACGGAGTATAATGGCCCCTTACAGCTGTCAAATAAATGTTGTGGTGTAAAAGGTACAATGTTTCCCTTGGGAATGTGGTTTAAAGTAGCATAAATATGGAATATGGGAATATTCAAGAAAAGTAATGGTACCTCATAATTGTAGTTTCCACCCCTGTTGTAGTTTCTTTTCAAAGCCAAGTTTACTTACTGCATGTGATGATGAGGGTGCAAACATCTGCAGAGACACGTCTTATTTTCGTTTTCTTGGGCAGGAGGACTTTTTCCACAATGTACCATACCTGATGACATAAAATAATAAATGTCATATAGAAGATAAGAAGAAAACAAAACAAGTTAAACTTCAGCCACATCACACAGGGTATTCTTCATTCTTAGAGCTCCTGTCACATCAGGCGATATAACAGCATATTTTTTCAATAATTAGAGTTTTTAAATGTTTGTGTCATTGTGTGTACACACACAAGTGTGTGTGTGTGTGTGTGTGTGTGTGTGTGTGTGTGTGTGTGTGTGTGTGTGTGTGTGTGTGTGTGTGTGTGTGTGTGTGTGTGTGTGACTGCTATGCTGCTGTGGGTACAGTAGTCAGATAAAGAGCCTGAAATCAGACTTGTAATCTGGTTTGGGGGGAAAATACTTGATTTAAATGTTTCATGGTGTGTGAAGGGTTTGTGGCTCCAGACTAATGTGACAGTTTGAAGATTACACTGACCATGCTTTGTATAAAAATTGCAGTTCTTGGGAAGACCAGCATTCAAGCCCACATGCATCGCTGACTCCAGAGGGAGCTGAGTCTACAGAGTGCAGTATTAGTATTACATTCTAACAGAGAAGAGCTACATTTTGGCATAACTTCTGTAGAGGAAATAAATTAACATGGAATATGGAGAAGTAGGATAAAAAAAAAATATTGGTGTGTGTGTGTGTGTGCGCGCGCGTGCGTGCATCATTTTATGTTAGGACAAGACCCACGAATATATAAAGACCAGAATGATACACACTGTATGAGCATATGTACACAGGACAAAAAACCATGTTTGCCAAAAAAGGAAGTGGAGTCCGGAACTAGTAGGCCTTCATATGCCATTTTGAGAAATATTTCTAGTCAACATCCATGAACTTCATCCAGATTTAATCACAGTCATCAAGAAAACAAATGACCTAAATTGAAGAGAAAAAAAAAATATTTCACAAGTTGATCTTAAGAAAAATGCAATGACCTAAAATTAAACATTTAGCCTCTATTAAAATATTTTCAGTAGGAACTGGTCACTACATGATGTAAGAGAGAAAGAGAAACACTTGAATGATAAATGTTAGCAGTATACTGAAAATTTAAATTGCACGGACTCATAAATATTTGAACATAATAAATGCATGCTCAAGACAAAAGCTATAAATCTCTGCGAGATCTCTGCACACTAAACACAATGGCCCTTGATCCTTTTCTCATATCTCATATTATGGAACGCTGCAAAGTAAATAGACGCCTCATTGAATGAGTAAAAAAGAGGTATAAATAGATGTTGTTATTCTAAACCATCTAATGTGAAACAACATCGTTTTCCTGACAATGCTACCCGGCTTCTTTTAAACCAAACAGAGCGCTTTAATACAGCCTTTTGTTTCGGCTGTCTTTCTGTTCTATTATTGCAAAGAATTGTTGCTCCAAATCTACAGAGGAACTCACATGCTCGAGATTAAACTGGTGACCATAATCAGGCTGCAGAATTTAATTGTAAGAGCTTCTGCTGGCACTGTTTTCTCCCTTTTTCCTGTCCTCCTTGACAAAAATCTGACAGTGGCTTTGCATGGCAAACCTGTTTAATGAATGACTAATCCAGGAAGAGCGCATTATGGCAACACACACATTGTACCAATATTAACTTGAATTTACATTATCATCCTCTGGTAATGCTGGACTATTTGGATTTCCATTAATGCATGGCCTTTCTGTGTGAAAAGCAAACAGCAGTGAACTAAATCTGTTTTTCCCCTTCTTTTGATTGGATGTCAGTGTTAACGCTGTACAGAGGAGCTTTCTTTATTGGGATGACAGCTCCAAGGCTTCCCCACTCCTCGCAATCAAGCTCACAAACAAAAGAGCGAGCTTGCATTACTCAAAACCTCTTCTCAAGCACCAAAGCCAAACTCCTATTACACCATTGTACTGGTGCTGTAAATCAACAAGAACAATAAGGAGAGGCACAATCACACAGGCCGGCTCCATCATCCACATAAAACATGAACCCAAAGAACAATGAATCAGACACTCGTGTGAAAAAGTACTTTTCCTCCTCCAGTTATTTATTGTGTTCATCTTCTAGCTCTCTATTCAGCGTTTATATTTTTATTATCCTATTTCTGACAAATCCAGAAGGCAGACGTATAGTTTTTTTTGGGGGGTTTTTCGGAGTGGGTACCCTTCATGACCATTAGGTGTAGCAGTGTGCGCTGAAGACTGATCTGCAAAGCACACATCAGACACATTGTGAAGACTTTCATATATTTTACGTCTGCTTTGAACCTGGTGACATTATGAACTGCTGACTGTGATGAGGTGTCAAGGATAACAGTACGTAGGAAATTAAGTATTAGCATATAGATTTAGCTGAGATTAATATCTACAGTAAGATGAAAGTGTCTGTTTTAACATTGTAATAGAATGATAAAATAAAAGGTGTAGCTGCCAATCCTAATTC
Organism: Gymnocephalus cernua; assembly: GCA_023631565.1. Taxonomy (NCBI): domain Eukaryota; kingdom Metazoa; phylum Chordata; class Actinopteri; order Perciformes; family Percidae; genus Gymnocephalus; species Gymnocephalus cernua. The sequence continues at coordinate 15,343,822 of CM042432.1, forward strand.
ACTGACGTAGGTTTGGCAGGGTGATCTAGCACAGTGGTTCCCAAAAGTGGGGTCAGGGGACTCCCAGGGGTCCCTGAAGGGGTTCCAGGGGGTCCCCAGCAAAAAGGGGAATGATTTATTTTCACTATAATTCCATCCATAACTGAAACAATGACATAATGTATGACTACTTTGGTCATGGGTTTCATTCACTTTATGTAATAAATTAAACATCTAAAAGCAAAAGATGTGGTACCCTGGGATGAAATTTTATCTAACTTGTCAGTTTAGGGGTCCTTAACGTGAAAATGTATGGAAACTGATCTAATACACCACATTTAAGCTAGGGAGCGACCGATACTGGTTTTTCAAGGCCCATACTGATACTGATTATTAGTAGTTAATGAAACCGATAACCGATATTTGGAACCGATAGGCATTTACAGTGAAAAGGAAAATCTAAGTCAAAATTAAGATTTTGGAATGTTTGTAATGCTGCTTTAAGCAACTTTTTAATGAATTAGAAATATTCAACATAATAAACAGTAATGGATAGTCAGATAGTGTTGTGGGCGGGACATTAAGGGTGTTTTCACACCTGAAAGTCCGAACCACGGTCTGGACCAAGGTTCATGTTTTTGTTACATTGTATACATTTTATCCGGTTTGATTTTGGTTTCACACCGCAGTTATGCAAGCGCACTAAAGATCTATACGTGACAAAACTACGTCCTGTCGTCATCACATACGTGAGCTGCGTCTCCAGATACTTATAATTGATTGGTTTGGAGACGGGCTCTCGTCTCCTCTCTCTGTGTCGGGAGGTTTTCCAGCTGACTGCTGCTCTCCCCTACTGCCGTGGCTCTTTTTGTTTTGTTGTGATGTTGAGAAGCAAGACACGGGAACTTTCGTTCTGGAGCATTTATTCAGAGACACACGGTAACCTACACTGTACATTTACTACCACTTAACAAGTAAACTGCTGATGTAGGCCTATTCTCAGCTCTGATAGCCGGCAGCTGTCTGCTCTGAGCGCATTCACCGCCACACACTCTCTCATGTACACAACAAGCACCGAGCCATGCTTCCCCGGTCTTGTAACACGGAGAGAGCCTGTCAGAGCTTCTTGTATTTGGTCCAAAAGTCCGAACCATCCAAAAAATGCTTTCACACCATAAACGGACCGGACCATGGTTCAGTTTGGTCCGGACCAAGACCACCTCTTTCAATCGGACCAAAATTTGGTCTTTTGATCCGGACCGTGGTCCGGGGGAGGTTTCACACCTGAAATTTTGGTTTGGACCAAACTGAAAAGTCCGAAAGTCCGGACCAAATGAGGTAGGTGTGAAAGCGCCCTAAGTCAGACTCAGTGGTGAGTGAAACCGAAGCAGAGGGACAGACACAGAGCTGTAGCGGAGCCAAACTGCCAAAAAACGGCCCGATAATCGGCCAGGGCCGATAATCTATAATCTAATTTAAGCCTTTTTATTTCATGAAGAGGCCCATATTGTACACATTTTTTATGATTTCTGTACCAGAGCAATTTGCAATGAGTGCAAAACCAAAAGCTAAACACACATTTTTAACACCACTAAGAAGTTCAATCTTTATGTGTAACTACTATACCAATAATACAACGTTTGAACAAACAACCAATGTTGTATACAGTATCCCAGCCTGAACTCTTTTAAAAAGAGCATCAAGGCTTGGTTACTAGATAGGGTTGTGGAATAGAACAAAAGTCAAATTACCGTTTTTTTATTTTTATTTATTCATAATAAAAATGTTTTTATGTTATGTCATTGATTAAGTGTCTTGTCCTGAGGACCACAATGGAAATAAGTCCTGGACTTTATTGGTGTTGTTTCCACAAGAAAACATAATAGTCAAACATACATTTTCATTTTCTGCATGGTACAACTATCTACTGAACTGTTATGACTTATCCATTGGACACATTATTGTCTAAATCAAAACATTTATGACATTTTGTCATTCATCCAAGCTCTGAGTTAAGGCAGAAAATCCTTTCTATTTGTGGAGATCTCACACTTTCTGGTGGATGAGTTCTAAATGTTGAGTCACTTCTCCATGTGATGCTCTACACCTCGTGTATGTTGTGCAGAACAGCAGCTATAGCACGAAGGACTTGAATGATGCACTGATAAGAAGATTTTGGCCGATAACCAATATGTACTGATGTGGATGTGATCTGTTTAACAAGTTTCTATGATAATCATGTTTTACTGAATAACACATGTAAAGTTTAATATAAAGTAAAGTTGAATTTGAGAAAAGCAATGCCTTTTTTTATTTGCAAAACATTTGGAAGTTCAAGTCCATTTCAACTCAGGCTAAATAAAACATATCAAAACATGCCCGGACTGTTTTCTTATTTATCAAGCTTGAGAATATTTAGATCTTTGCACATTTCACAACTTAATGTTGTCAAAGTAAATTGAAGCAATGTTTTCATTTGACACTTCCAAGTCCATGTCATTGTATGCAGTCCAGAACGTCACTCTGTGTATGTAGGGTATATATATATAGCTGTACATAACCTAGAGCTAGTACCCTATATAAATATTTGTCACCATCAATCTCTTCTACTTAGTTAATAATGCTTACACTTAGTTTAGTATGGTGGCAGCTTTTCACCAGTCACACATAATGACGAAAGAGTAGGTGTGGAAAGGACATCCATAAGCCCGAGACAAGCAGAGTGGTGCAGGGGAGACGGAAGAGCAAAGCAGCAAGTTTTGAATATTACTGACCCAGCAGTTGGAAAAGGCAATGCACAACAAGACGAAAAATGAATGCTTTTTAGTCTGGAAATCCTTTCACCCTCTCACATTCAGCAGATCAGATTAAGAGAGAGGTTTAAGAAGATTTTGACACGCACAAAAAAAACTTCTGAGCCATGGGAGGGGGTGAGTCGGGGAAGGTGGTAGGGAGCAGTTTGTAATTCAGTGGCTTCAGGCAATTCATCACAGAAATTGAGTTTCTAATGCAGCATCTTGTGAATCCCTTTTGCCCTGTCAACGTTTTAATACATTACATCGAGAATGTAAATCATGTTTGAAATTTGGCACAAACTACACAGCCCCACTGCACTCACTCTCACATACTAGTCTCTCATTACACACACATGCAGAACGCACAGGGTAACATGTGCACACATGTATGCATCATACAAACATGCATGCTGTAGCCAGGGCTCTGCAGGCAGAACATCCCTTATAGCCCGTTGTTGTTTTATAAATTCTAGCCATCAGATTATTTAATAGAAACCAAATATGCTGTGATTTTGCATTAAAACCAAGCAAAGGATTATTGTTTCTCTTAATTATCATTCAGCTATATTCAGAAAACAGACATTGTAGTAAATATAGTGAGTCAGCAATGAAATATGAATCAGAATCTGGCTCACATTTTCACATGCAATAGCTGTGTTGTTATTGTCACCACAATACTTAATTCAGAATTGATTGACACATATTTTGCCTTTAATAAATACTGCGTGCCCCCCCTGCGATTTGGATATTGCACTAGACTAGTCCATATTGCAATTTCAATAAAATGACGAATAATTGTGCAGCCATAGACCTGTAGCACAATTAGGATTAGATTGAAAAAATACGAGATACAAATGTGTACAATTATGTGTAAAAATTTGGAAAATGTTAAACGTTCCTAATAAAAAACATCTTTTTAACCCCACTGTTACTTTTGTTTTTCATCAAATTATTACTTTTTTACTTTTATTAGCCGGCAGTTGCAAAGATTTTACAGGATTACCCCATAATTATTAAGAGAATATTACCATGACATAACCTAATAATTGGAATCACATTAGCATATTGCTAACATTATTGCCATGTTATTAGCATTTTCTTTCCCCATCATGACCTCCGTGGTTTTGCCCCATTATAACTAGAGATATCCCAGGCTGATCCTAAGGATCAGGATTGGGGCCCATCCGGCTAAAATGTGATGGATCGTTATCGGATAAAATAGACCTGATCAAAATCCAGTCCTTTTTTTACTGAACTACAGTGTTTTGTCCCTGTCAGCCTGCTAGTGTTGACTGGATTTGACAGCGTGAGCATTTCACTGAGAATGAAAAGTAGTGTGTGTGTGACTGTGAAAAATCTGAGTTCAGACATTGAGGTTGGCAAAATGCATAATTACACAATAATTAGGACAGAGCAGTGTACAAAACATACAGCAGGCTAAAATGTCAAACACGGCTGAATGCAGGTCATCAGCTCGCATCAGTTCATGTTAATTCTGTAAGTAACCTGGTAGCAGGTCAACTCTTAACTGTTGTTTGGTTAGTGCTCTCTGCAAGCCTGTCTCTGTAATGAGCCAAAGGTTGTTTGTGAGGGAAGACCTATTTCAACAATCAACATTTAGATAAATAGAAGTATCAGACTGGACTCAGTCTCACTAGATACCCAATATGAAAGGTCGGGATTGCAGCCAAAAAAATGTGATACATACTTATTACCCCATTTAAAAAATTAGAAGATACTCTCCTTTGTTTTGTCAAGATATTACAGTAAAAGCCCTTACACCATTAACACTCTGGCTTTACAATGTATTACTTTCTATTAGTTTGGTAATTCCTACAATACAATAACATGCAGTCACTAAGCAATTTGTTTTCACACTTTCGACTGAAGTGGTGTCTAACCTTTCCTTTTGAAGTGTTGTGGAAGTTTCTACTGCAGCCAAACAATTGACCTTGTTTCTTATAGTAGAAGTGAGAAAAAAAGAAGGTAAGAGCTGACAGCTTCTTTAAAAAATAATTACATGTTTTTTAACTTTTCAGATGAAGCACATGTGTTTTGAATAGAAAAAATGCAGCAAAAACACTGCATTCACTCATAAAAACAGATCACCCAAAGTTCATTTAGTTCCTGTTGAGCTTAGCAACCAGAGGGCACTTGAATGAATGGATGCTCAACAAGTTTGTCAGATAACAAAAGTCAACAATTTTCTGCTGTAGACAGCGCAACAAACAGCAGGGCAACAGTTCCGCCACTATAAAAATAAAATAAAATAAATAATAAAAAAATTTAAAAATGTTTTGTGATTTTTAATAAGCACTACCTAATTAGCTTACCTCAACATTATGAAATTAAATACAAGAACTGCTTTTTTTTTACCTTAGATAACTCAGGTAAGTTTCACTGAGGAGGCCTCTCTTCTGCAGGAAATTTTGTACAGACATTCATGGTACCCAGAGGATAAATCCTAATGACTATGGTGATCCTCTGGCTTTTCACCTAGCGTATACACGCTAAAAATAAGTATGTTAGCATTGTCATTTTGAGTATTGTGAGTATGTCAACGTGAACAAGTTAGCATGCAGTCATTAGCATTTAGCCCAAAGCACCACTGTGCCTCACAGAACTGCTAGATCAGTTGTAGACTATTGTTAATAATAAAAACAGATTTGTTTAGTGGAGTATTGCTCTAATGTGTCCAACTTGCACATACAACAAATACAGTACATTAATTGAAAAAAAGATTCATATAAGATATGTTATTGACTTTAGTAATAGTTAAATCAATGGTTAATTAGTTATATGTATGACTTTATTTTAAAAAAAATGATGGTTTACTTTATGTACATTTAGATAGTATGCATAATATTTTTTTTGTATCCGTCACATCCGAACAGCTATACAAATTCACACTGGGAGAGAAGTGTATGTAACTGGGTATGTATACCCAGTTAAAAAATATTTGCATTTGGAAGCTGGCCATCACACTCTTCTGTTGTTAGCAATTGAGCTACTGTATTCCACTACAGCAGCTGGGGTTAAGTGAGAGGTTGAGGAAAACATGATGGTACTGTAGGGCAACATTAAGGGAGCAGAAAGCATTACACATTTACTTCCCTACCCACATTATTCCGCTCTAGTGATTCTGGTCCAAAGCCTGCTCTGCCAACCTTTAGGCAACGACAGCCCCAATTAAACTTAAGTATAACAACAACTCCTCCAACAGTGGATTTCTCAAGTCAGTCATTCTTCATAATGCTTTTTTTGCTACCACTTGTGCAAATACAGCGCTGTAAGCATGTCTTCTTTGGTGGAGTGTCGCACTCATGCTGCTCCGCAAGGTAAAGTGCACAATGAGCACATTTGCTTCAAATATGGTACTATCATTTTCGGAGTCGGGGATCATAGTATTCAAATCCGTATTTAACCTTTCAAGGCAGAAGGATTATGCAGCAAAGTCTCCATTCTGAGCGGTTTCCTTGCCCCCCTACTCCCCTGCCATAATAATGATCATTATCATCATTGTGTGAAAAGAGGATTATCATATTGTTATATAAACCTAGGAACACCCCTACTATTATGAAGTAATTTCACTCTCATCAGTGGACCAGTACTGTGTATGACAGTCAGCTGAGCTGTCACAGGTGACCATGGCACTCTTCCATCATTTTCTGAGCCTGCTGTGATGGAGGACAGAGAGGCAGTGGCTCATTTGAACCACAAAATGAAAAAGATAAGGAAGCGGTAGTCATTGTTTAAAAAAATGTCATTATATAAATGATGATTGTGCCAGATTGGCTGCTTCTACTCCATAGTGAGAAAAATGACTATTATTATACAATAAGGGTGTCACAATTTTGATTTTAAAAAAATCGACCGCAATTAAATCACAATCTGGAACTTCGAATTAAAAAATGGAATCGTCGATGCTGCCACGCCCCCATGTCACGTCCGGCCGGCTTGCCAAGCGGCCACGCCCTCATGTCACGTCCGGTCGGCTTGCCAAGCGGCCACGCCCTCATGTCACGTCCGGTCGGCTTGCCAATATGGATGTATTAAGAGAACTGGATACAGCGTTTGGCGCGAAGCCCCTTTCATTCCATTGAGAGTGCTCAAAAGCGCATAAAGCAATCATGGAGCTCGGATCTTCCGCGCTGACTGGCCCATGATGTAATCACTATGTCTGTAGTAACGTTATCTAGGCATATAGCTATGTACAGTGTTACCATTCCTACACCCATGCTAGCTACCGCTGATGTTAGCTACTAGGCGATAGCCCCAGCAGTGTGGGAAACGCTAACGTTACATCCACATTACAGGCTTTACAGCATACATACAACCATACATACTTGTACTCTGCACAATGACAATAAAGTTGAATCTAATCTGATCTAAACTAAAACATCCCTCGGATGTATCATAAGATAATACCAGTTCCTCAGGCCTGGTCAATACGTCCATGCTTTACGGCCAGGCTAATGTTGGAAGTCCCTCTAGTGGACAGAATACGTAACAACAACCACATGCTTATAGTGGCACTGACAATGCATACGCTTGAGTAGTGTAGTACATATTAATAACAGGCTGCATTTGAGCATTAAATCTTTGAATATTATTTGAATAATGGCATAGCAACCTGTGCTTTAAAAAAATAATAATTTAAAAATTGAGAATAAAATCGAACCGTGACCTTAGAATCGAAAATGTAATGGAATCGAGGATGTGGAGAATCGTGACAACCCTATTATACAACAGGTAGATCCGACAAAACAATCTTATTGGTCAACTAGACATTTAGAACGTGCTCAAATCAGCATTACAGCACATCCAGAGCCATTTGAGCACACCTGACGCATCACTTGAAATATCACTCCGCCATTTCTCTGTCCACATTACAGAGTTGAATTAAATAACTGTTTAAAAACATTTGTATTCAAGTAATTCAGGAACCACAGTTGAACACATAAAAGCTCTCCATCTAGTACACAAAGTAATTCATCGGAATAAACAACTTATTTGTTACAACGCTCTGAAGTTAACTTCCACTGGATATGTTTGGATCAGCTGTGCCAGTGAAACAAAAATAGGTGCTAAATGTGATTTTCGCGGACGTACAGGAGCTAGCTAGTATTTAAATCTATCCATGGAAGTTTTTTTCAGCAGATATCTTAGTTATAACAGGAGTTTGGTATTTATATTTGCAGTAATTATTCAGTTTGGGAAATCCCACAATCGCTACAAAGCTAACGTTAGCTTAAATTGACTGGCTGACTAAACAGGGAGGGACTAGAAATCGTCTCTGTTGCTTTTTTTATTTTGAGAGTGAATGAATACAGTTTGATTATAACTTTTATTTTGTTGGTTACCATTGTATAATCGCAATATTACACGAGAGGGTTTGATTTAATGTCATATTATTGGCACTTCAGTCACTTCACGTTGTGTCAATAATGACGTTAAAGCAAACCCTCTCATGTAATATTGCTTAAATGACAAAAAAAGACGAGCAGTTGCAGGAATGTGTTAAAGGTCCCATGACATGGTGCTCTTTGGATGCTTTTATATAGGGGCTAGGGGCTAAGAGAAGAGACAGGCTGGAGAAAACGACAGAAAGTGTCCAAAGTTTGAAATCAGTTCAAACGTAATTAAAACAAAAACTCTGTACAGTGTGCCTACTGCAAAATCAAACTAGCTTACCACAATAATAGCACAACGTCAGTGCTTCAGCATCTTAACAGAAAACATTGAGTCTAACTTAATCATCCATTCTACGAAGCAGACCCGACAAAAGTAAATCACCTCGTCGTATGGACGATGAAACTACACCAAACACAACAGCTACAAAAATCAAAGACAAGAAAATACGTAGTGGTGACCACAATTTAATCTAAAGAGCCGACTTGTTGATTATCCCTTCGGAAAAACAGATCTCTGCGCACTATTTTCTCTCACTCTCTCTCTTCACGGAGAAACAGCTGATCAACGACCTACTAGCATAAGAGTAACAGAGCTGTGTAGCATTGTAATCAAATATATAAATGAAAATAGGTTAAGTATAACTAATATTTACATATAGATTACTATATACAGATCAGTCTCAGGTTAAAACTTGTAGTTCTGAAACTTAAGTAGCACAACCGAAGGTAATGTTTATGTATGTTTAATGTATGCCTTAATTTGAGGTTGTTATTGCATTTCAGACAATGTTTTCTTTAAAAACAATCTAATATGGCACTTACATGCACTTAATAGGTTTAGTTTTTTGAGAGATGATATTGTAAGCAATGTAGGCAATACAAATGTTGCTTTTTCCGAAAATTAAACCAAACTATTGTATATTATTGCTCTTCAATAAAACAAAAGTATTTCTTATCCGATTACTCGATTAATCAATGGAATAATTGGTAGAATACTCGATTACTAAAATAATCGATAGCTGCAGCAGCCCTACTGCCATCATCATAACCTCCCTGCACATATGTCCCCAGAGCATCATCAATGCTGTAAGCAGGCTTCATTTTTAGATGTGTGTATAAACTGTACCAACAGTTTCATGTCAATTCTGTAAGTAACCTGGTAACAGGCCAACATTCAACTTGTTCTGTTTGGTTAGTGCTACGTCTGCCATGCCAAAGGTTGTTTGTGAGGGAAGACCTTCCACTCTGTGACAGCACTGGACAGTCAGAGTGGACAGAGTTTCTCTACGGCTTTGTTTTGTGAAACATAAAAAAATGAAATCGTTGGCCACTATCTATCGTTTGGAAATTTTTAAACAAACTGCAGATTGCTTGTTTTTTTCTGTTGTGGAAGAGCATCAGGGTGATGATATTATCAGTGAATGTGAACTGCAGATTGGTCTGTTTTTTTAAAGAAACAGATGAACTTTGAAGTTGACTTCAAGTAAAATACTTCAAATATTTCAGTGGCAGTTAAGTCCTGATGAAGGGGGAGTACTCGTAGATTAGATACCTAAATGTCTAATATAATAAGCTCTAACTTCAATACTTTTAACATTTTGATATTATTTTGTGGCAGATTTCACGGTCTTGTTTACTGTCTACCTTGGATGAAGTAGTGTTCCCCTTAGAAAAGTACTATGGGCCCATTTGAACGCCTCCCAGACAGTCCCGGTACTGTACTTATTCTTTAATGCAATTGGTTTGCATATAGACACAGTTTCTTTTCTGAGGGACACTAGCACCATATTGTGGATAAAGTCAGCACTACTGGACAATGAATACAAAAACTACCTAACGCTAGTGACAATCACACAGCCGCCTTATTCTTTCGCTTTTCCCTTCTAATTATTTACAATATGCCGCTTGCTGTCATTTTGAAACTCAATAGCGAGGTCAGTTCTGTCACTCCCAGGAACCCCAATGTTTCTGCATCTCCGTAGGTACAGTCTTAAACATATGGACTCTTTTAATTAAATCATACCTTGACTCAGTCCTCTCAGTCTTACTGACAGCAAGGTCATTAAACTATTAAAGGAGTCACAGGCAAAATTGTTGTGAGCAGATTGAGGCAGGAAAGGTTAATTAAATGGCCATTGCTTCTCCTTACCTCAAGCAAAAAAAGCATTCTTCTATCCCAGACAGGCCAATGTGAGAGAATGTGGCTTTTTTTTTTTCATGCTGCACAATATGTGTAAGCGCACAGCTATTTTTTTTTTCTGTACTAAAAGGGGAAAAAATGGTTTATCTCAACAACAACAAAAATAAATGATTTTGCACAATGCTGATACAGAACTGTGGCCTCTTCCTGTGAACCCTGCAACACAGTAAAACTAAGGAAACAAAAGCAGTGAGATAGCACCTCTGTGTCTGGCGTGGTTAAGGACAAATCGTTTTAGAGTGCTTCAGAGATAATTCTAAACCATCCAGATACTGTACGTCTATGCCTTTCTTTCCTATTACGGTTTGCAGAAAGGGTCAAGACTTGCCATCATAAAACTTACTTCAAATAATTAGCTTTTAATTCAGCAACACTGTATAATAGGAAATACGCCTCATTTCACTTTGGTTTGTCCTTGAAAAATTCCAAAATGATGTAAAACAAACATGCCTTTACAGTCTTATGGTATGAACATCTTCAGATTTAGTACTGACAAGGTATTTCTATACCTCACTGCACCACTGTAGCTAAGACATTTTCCTTTAAATATTCAAACATTTACTCTATATCAAATACTACTGTGAAACATAAAGATATTTATTCCATTTCAAAGCAGCCAATCACTGAAAAAAATGTAATCTCAACATTCTTCTCCACCCTGCAACTTCACCTTCCTGGTGCTGTTAAGATTTTGCGGTAGATTAGAGACAAGATGGAATCTGTATTGTGACTACAATCACAGCCCACTATTCTAACCACCTTTGCATCAGACAATACAGCGTTTTAACTGTGATGGATTTTACAACAGCTGGAAGTGATACTTTACAGATCCGGAGAATTTTATCTTCTCCATGCCTGCTGCTGGAATTTCACAACAACCTCTCAGTGTTTTGTCTGTGAGTTATCTTCAAAAGCTAACTTAGCCTTTGTGATCATCTGCACATAAAGTATATACTATGAATATCACAATTGGTAAATTATTAAGTTATATGTAGTCTCGCATTGCCAGACCTTTGTCCACAGCACTGCGGAGGAGGGTCTGGCTAGTCCACACAGCATTGGATGGGAGAAAAACGTGCTCTGGTTTATTGGCATTTCTTTAAACTAAACACAATCATCACGGGCGGTGCTAAGCACTGTGCAGAGCCACGGTGCCGCCGTTTTGGTGGTCCTCCAACAGAAAACTCTGCTTGGACAGACAGTCTAGCTAGCTGTCTGGATTTACCCTGCAGAGATCTGAGGAGCAGTTAACCATAGTCTTCATAAATCCACCGGAGTTTGAAATTACAACACATAGAAAGCGGAAGGTAACAGAGATCCTGCCGAAAAGAGTGACATCCGTCGGAATTTCCGGCAGCACCAGAGCAATCCCGGAAGTGGAATGTCGTGGATATAGACTAAGTTATATGTAAATTAAGTTCACAAAGTCTGTATGATACTTTAAAGATCAGATAAAACTAATTAAAGGTATGTAACACTGTCCATTCCAAAGGTGTAAACAAATATGATAAGAACAATCAGTGCTCTCCAGGATGGTCATGCTCTGTCATAGTGTTACATCACACTCCCAAATCCAAAAGTTTTCTTCCAGCTCACTATTCATGTGTTCATACTCAATACAAAATATTATAAAATAAGATGCTGCACATGGGAGAAATGTAATTTAAAGGCACTTCTGAATGGGTTTTTTGACCAGGTGCGATGTGATCGGCAGCCTAGTCCGCCAAATAAAAACTTTGATCAAAGAATAAACTACCAATACTGAGAGTCTACAGCCAGTCAGGCTGTACTTAGACACAGCTCTGCTTTGAGCTAACATCGGGATGGTAACACGCTCACCATGACAATGCTAACACGCTGATGTTTAGCAGGTAACATTCACCGTTGTCACAATCTTAGTTTTGCATGTTAGAATGCTAACTTTTGTTAATTAGCACTAAACACAAAGTGCTAAGGCTGATTTCATTAGCTTTATCTTTATCTTTATTTTAGATCCCCCAAGTAGCAGCTACTCATCCTGGGGTCCGCTTTGCAGATATTTGGTCATAAACCAAAGAATTGGATGTATAGATATTTTGACCTGATGAAAATCCAGAGGATCACTAAAGTTATTACAATTCATCCTGAGGATGGCATGCATTTCGGTACCATATTTCATGGCAATCCATCATTGGATGATAACTCAAAATCACAAATGCCAACCTCATAGTCACTTGTATCGAATTAATTACAGACTATGTGATTAATTAATCTAAATTAATCACATACATAATTTTTGCTGTCAAACTATTTTAAATATTTCAATTCAAATGAATCAATGAATCATCAGCATTAGTGACATTAAAGTTAAAAAACTCTTTATTATTATTTTCACTGTTTAAATAATTACCATAACAATCAACAATATGACCTAATATGCTGAGGAAATAAATTCAAAAGGGTATTTTACAATAACTACGAATGTACCGCGAGGCTGTAGGTTACCAGTTTCATTGAACGCACCATCTCCGTCTGTGTTTTTCCGACAACGGCAGAAACACAGTCAAAGTTTACAACATTTAGCGTTAGCTGTCAGCATTTTAACCGTGTTCACTTGATAAACAGGTAAAAAAAACTGCAGCATCTAAATTGTATGCATGTACCCAACATAAAACTGGACTGTATTGCTAGTTCTGTTTTTTCACAATGTGACCCAAACGTCCAACACCTGAATTTGGTCACACGCTGACAAGACTGCAAGAAACTTCAGCAAGCTTTGTTTTCCTTCTGGTTATTCTGGTTATCAGAAATGTCGCTGGCCTATAGTTCTCAGCTACTCCTTGACATTGAAAAGAATGCAGTGATTGCACATCAGCTTTCTGTGGGTATCTTCTCTATTGTTGGATTGCGACTGGGCCAAGGTACTTCAGATACATTTTAATTACACTCTTTACACAGCTAATCTGAGAAAAACGCTGTTGGAGAGCTGCAATAGAATTAATTGTCATCAATTTGCACAGAGGTTCTTTATCCTGCTTTCACCAGGTCTGATCATACTTACTGTGTGGAGGGAATCTGCAGCACTCAATTCATCCTGTGAAACAATAAGCATTGCTTATCTCATAGTAGAACAGATACCTGCTATTCACTTGTCTGAAGACAATGTCACACCAAACTGTTCAAAAATGTGGTAATTTAATTTGGCCTTGATTGACCGCAGAGGTGCATTAATACACCATATATTGTAATATGACTCCTCCTTGTCATCTTGGCCTATACTGGAGGCTGCGCAAAAAAGTTTAAAATCTTATGGTAAACCACTGCTGCTGTTGCTGGAAGAGCATTTACCCTTTGAAATGCTTACCAGACAATGGTTGCTGTAGATTGAAAGTCTAAACAAAAGCTGAGCAGGTTCAGTGTTTACTGCAGTTTTGACAAGTTTGACCAAATAATTGTGGGAAGTACATTTGTCTATTTCATAGAGCTAGACGATATGACCTAAAATCGAAATCACGATTAATTGAACATTTTACCTTGATTACGATTAATAAATGTTTATTTTGTTTTAATTTTTTTGTTCACTGACAAGGTTTGTACTATAAATATGTTCATCTATTAATATCATTTTTTTTAAGTTTCCTAAAAAAGTAGAAAATAAATACATAATAAATAAATAAATAACGAAACAAATATTAAATTACAAATATTGCCATTTCAAAAGTAAAACACAGTGCTTTCGTGTCCAGGAAAAGTTAACAAGACTTTGACCGAGGAAACCGCTGTTGTAATGTAATCACCACATGATGGTCACGTTTTGTCGGGCACTGAAAGGACCGGGACCTCACGATGATCGGCAACTGGCTCACAGTCACCTTTTGATGGCTAAACTTACTACTTCGGTGTCGTCTTCACTGAAGCCAAAATGTGTCCAAACGACGGACATTGCACTTTTGTTTGGTTCAAGCTGCTCCTGTTGCTCAGTTGACTCAGTGTTTGAATTCTCCTTCATGTTGATTCCATGCCACAGACTGGATAAGGGTGGAGTCACATGACACACCCGGTAGTATGTTTTTAAGGTTCCTGGCGCAATGATTTGTGGGACAGCATTATCTCCTTTTCTTCGGTAAAGGATGGTCCACTGTGTCCTATGCTAAATGAGATTTCCTTATCACTTAGACAATCTGACCGGCTCTTATCATGGCTGTTCTTTAACTACTTTCTGGTCATTTTACTCCGTTAGGAACTGTTTGACCGCAGCCACACACTAAATACCGAAGTGCCAAGCGGCAACTATTGTGCCTAAACAGTGAAGCAAATGTAGAAGTGCCTTAAACATGCATTCTTCCAGCAAGGGGCGACTCCACTGGCCACAAAAATAAGTCAGTTTCAATAGAAGTCTACAGGGAAATGACCCTTGATTTATTACCTCAATAAAAATGTTCCTTAAATTACGACTTTATGGCATCAATCGCTAGTTTCAAGTCTTCTTCAATACAGTATTATATTCATTCTTGAAATTATGGTCCCATTTATTTTAAGAAAGACAATAAAGCAGGGGATGATTTAGGGGTGTGGCTACACACTGACTTGTCAATCATGATGCTTATCCATGGCCCTTGCACAATAAAATAGCTGTAAATTTGTTTTTGGGTGTTGCCTGCGTTTTCATCTTAAACGTTCTAACCCTCCCACCGTGTGTTTTCACTACAACAAAGAACAATTTTGGTCACCTAGAAATGTCTTGTTCAGCATTCTGCCATCCAAGCTAGACAGCTAGCGCTAGCGTTAGCTGGTACCTTAAGAGAAAGTCTACCAATTTTTAACCAGCTCTGTGTGCTGCTGTACATGCTGACGAATGGTACCAGTACCCGGAGGACCGCGTTTACCTGCCTCCAAAATGCTGGATGACTCGTGTCAGAAGGGGCGTTCAGCATAGTGCATCGCCATGAAACCATACACAACACTGGCTTAGCTGCGTCATCCTCCCTAGCTCCGGCCTTTTGTCCAAATATGGTCACTTCTGGCTCAAAAATGCCAAGATGGCGACAGCCAAAATGCAATAGTTTCACAACGGCAGTCCACAAACCAATGGTTTATGTCACCTATGCTATGTCCATTAGTTTTACAGTCTATGGACATGAAACATGAGGAGTGAACCTTCAATATAAAACAGGAAACAGGTTTAACACCACACATATCTATACAATCAATATGTTTCGGATTAAACAAGAGCACAAAGTTATTTATAGATCTAGCCTCTTCATTTTACTTTCGAAGTGCACCAGATTGTTGAATTTAACTTTAAAACAAGATTCCAGGGAAGCATGCCACCGGAGGGTCCGAGTTCCTCACAAAATCCTGTGGAAAACACTGGCTCCTTAAAGGAATAAACCACCGTTTGTTGAAATAGGGCTTATCACGGTGTCCTCTAGATGTAGATAGGTGAGCAAACGCATTTTTTGTCTCAGTGCATGCATTGTCTCAGTCCGGCGGAGCCGCCGTTAGCTTAGCTTAGTTTAGCGTAGTGAATGGAATCCTTTTTTTGCCGTTAGCATGTCGTAAGTAAAAGTGAGCCAACAACAACAACAAAACAACCTAATTACTTATGGTGGCCTGCGTATTCACAAGTACAAATAGCAACGCAAAATAAGACTAGACGATTTCCTAGGCATATACTGATTTGGGACTATATTGGGGGAAGTAGCCTATAGCCGAAGCACTGCTACTGCGTTTGCCCACCTATCTACATCTAGAGGAGACCATGATAAGCCCTATTTCAACAAACGGTGGCGTATCCCTTTAAGCAACCTGCACACAGTGCTGGTACAGAAAAATTCACTTATAGATGGCAGAAGAAGTTTCTTAGAGTTTATGAGGTGCACCTGAATGTACTATGAGATTATGAGGTGCACCTAAAGGCACCTTGAGGTCCCATTGGTGCCCACACGCTTTACCATGAGTTCTTTGTTTACATAACTCACAGGGAAGGCAAAATGTTGCCACACCGGTGACTTCAGGGAAGCAGGTGGATTATCCAGTTCTGTTGTTTCTGGCCAGTAAGTTACACTGTGTCTATGTGTGTGTGTGTTTATTTTATAGCTTTGGTACTTTTGTTGTTGTGCATAACACATCATTTTTCAGTGGAAACAAGGCCATTATCACAATATGATTTTTTCTTGATCATATTAAAATGTATACCGGTATAACCGTGAACAATAGGATATGGCACACCCCTAACACAGCCTTTAAGACTGGAAGCTCTACTGAAATTGTTGTTTGAACCTTGATCAGCTCCTTACTACACTAAAACAAAACCGATTAAAACATTTATCTCTTATGTCAACATAGCTATTTATAGAGAATAGAGTTTGGGAGGTTTAAGAAGCAAACAAAGCTCAGGGTTAAGCTGGCAGATAAAGTGTGAAGAGGCTGGCAGTTCACTGTGCTGTGCTGCTCCTAATTATATACAACAAAAACTGCTATCCATCTCTTTCGTTGACAAGGGACAGCGGTCAGAGTCAGGGAGTGGAGTTAAATGTGAGGAAGCAAAAATTGCCTTCATTGCTAGCCTGGCATTACCTATGCAGATCTTTATCAGGAAGGCCAGTGACTCTATTGTGACTGTTTTGCTGGCCTTACAATGGCTTTCTGTGCACCTATGCTACCAGGAGATTGGCTGAAATTATATTCTTTTCATGCTTGGCTAGGCTGCAGCTTAGAAACAAGCTGCTTATGGAAGCCAGGAGAAGATTGCTGATAATAGGAGCTTCACATCCAGTTGACCTTTTTCCTACTCTCTTTTCCTCCTTCGCAATAGCTCAATTGCAGTGACAGGAGAAAAGGAAACAATCTGTTCCGAAGAGGACACACAACCTGCACCATCTAAGCCAAGGCCTTGGCACTGAATGGCAAGGTCTTGGCTCCTTGCAACCAATACTGTGATTTCCACGAGGCCTAAAAAGGATTGCCCAGGCTTACTCATTATTTATGTCTGTCAATTTCCACATCTCCTTGCATCTTGTTGCCTACAGCTGGGATTCTAGACCATCAGGTCCTGGACCTGCAGTTGGCCACGGGCTGTTTGCCACAAGGCAGCAAAACATCCGAAAATCCTCAATTTTATCTGCCCTTTGTACAACATATGAATACAACTTTATAGGCAGAGTTACAAAAATATTGCAACGACTGCAAAGTCAAGCCCTCATACTCTACCTAGATAAATGTAATAGTCCCCCCACCCCCATATGTTTTTTGGGGAAAGCATATTCAGACAAAGTTATTGAACAAATCTGCTAAACATTACTGCCAACATTATCCAACCTTACAGTATTTGTAAAACCTTAACTGCCAATGTTTTGTAGGACAAAGATGGGTAAAGTATGGTTAAGGCCTTAGGGACTAAAAGCTTTTGATTAAAAGGTCAGCTCATCCATTAAATGATCTGCATGACTAGATACAACTAGTTTGTGGTCAGGGTTAAATGTGACACAGGACAGGAAATCAGTCTGCTAATGTCGAAGACAAACGCCTTTGTACCCTTCCACCACCCAACATTCCCTCCTTTACTTTTCACTGAACTGTATCAGTGCCACATTAATTCCTGCATTAGCACCAAACACTGAACTGAACACAAAATTGCAAATGCAGTATAGCTGCAGTAGCTCATACATGCACGAGCCCGATGGACAATATTTCTTCAACCTGTTTGACAGATGTTAACTTAATTGTTAACATGGATGCTAAATAAAGTGATTTGATAAGATGTGTGTTTACATGCCCCAAAGCATTTAATTAAAATATAACTTTTTTGACTTGCACAAAGTGGTTCTGCCTGCTGTGAAGTGTCTAATCTGCCAGAAATATAACAAATAAAGAAGTTTTTTTCCTGACTTTTTGCCGATGGTTTAAGGGATTACATTGTTTTAAGGCCTTTCGACCATTGAGGCATTTCATCCACCCATCCATCCATCCATCTTTGTCCGCTTATCCGGTGTCGGGTCGCGGGGGGAGCAGCTCCATCAGGGGACCCCAAACTTCTCTTTCCCGAGCCACATTAACCAGCTCTGACTGGGGGATCCCGAGGCGTTCCCAGGCCAGGTTGGAGATGTAATCCCTCCACCTAGTCCTGGGTCTTCCCCGAGGCCTCTTCCCAGCTGGATGTGCCTGGAACACCTCCCTAGGGAGGCGCCCAGGGGGCATCCTTACCAGATGCCTGAACCACTTCAAAAATGGGGCATTTCAACAATCCTTAAAATCGTTTAAGGTCTCCAACTAAAAAGTGTAAAGTGTATGTTGTTTTGTTTAGCTACCGCCATGTTTCTGTCCCTCCCGGAAGCAAGTGGGGCAAACATGCGCAGAAAAAACATATTAATTCCAACTATGCCACTAAGTATATCGGTAAGGACTGGAGGGTTAAATCAGCCGTACTACACACAAAGTATGCCTGGCTGGCAGACACACAGTGGACAACCTCTCAGGTGAATGTGGTGGAGACAGGTTTGGAGACCAGGTACAAGTCTGCAGCTGTCCGCAGAGCACGTCTTGTCCGGGTGAACTGGGACTCTGTTGCCTACTTGTTGGTTAACGTTAATGATTGGTAAACGAGGTTCATCTATCGGTCAGTAAAAAAAAACATCTAAATAAGCATCCCTACTCTCAACCCGGTTGAAAATTCCTTACTATCGGGCCAGTCTCTTCTGATTGAGGTGGTTACATGAGGCATTTCTTTTTATGATTGGGCTAATATTCTGATTATTATTGGAATATTAGGGTCCAAGTAAACACAGTAAATGTGACACGCGGCTGCCAATGGTTTCACACTATTCCCCAGATTGGCAGTTAGTAGCTGTAATGCGCCAAAAAACAAACAAAGCAAGCAGCCAGTAAATCCTGGCAAAAAGACTGTCCGTCCAACATGAATGTAAACAATGCAGGTTTTAAAGTATTTCAAAATCAGCTTTGCAAATGTTTTATGGGGACGGACATGCATCCAAGATATTCGTTAAACCTCAAGGGTACACAAAACGCATTTTGGCGAGAAACACTAAATGCAAACCTAATTTTTTTTATTTACAAGAAAATTCCACAGGGTACTTATAAATTCCAGCAGACAGCAGTCATAACTCACCAGCCAGACTGTCTTGAGTAACAATATTCAACAAGGTGCTAATGTACACTCGTTTACGGCATGTTTTGTATTATGTATTATGTAAGTTTAAAATGGAATAGACAGTGTAACGGTTAGGGTTAGAAGTAAAGTAGGGCCTTACATATCGTTTACTCTATGAATGTCTACTATACAGCACAAATGTCCTGTGAAATTGGAGTAAAACATCTGTTTAAGTACAGCAGTACAGACATCAGATAATTGAATACAACACATTATGACAAAAAATGTATTAGCTTGCATTGGAGCTCAGGGGGAAATGAAAGAATTCACTAACTATATGTAAGGAATTTACAGTCACCAGCCACTTCTTTTCACATGACATTGGACTGCACAGGGAGGCTACGGAAGCTACAGAATATACAGTTTAATAATTTTGGTGTGTCTTTTCAAAGGTGTGGGTGTAAATGCCAGTACCCTCTCCATGACTGAGGGTCTGTCTTACCTTGCATGTCAGCCCCTCTCTCTCCCATGCCTTTCCTGTCTCTCTTCAAGCTATCTCTATACAATAAAGCAGAAAAATATCTTAAAAAAAAAAACATGCATCATAATGTGAATAGAAATAGAACAGAAATCCTGTATAGCTCTACAGGTTTATAAAGCTAAAGCTGTTTTAAAGCATCATTAGAAGACTAGCACTGAAGAACTGCACACTTGACCAAGACCCACTGCCAACTTAAATTTAAATGTGAGTCATTCTGCTGAATAAAATGATTTTGTCTTATTCATTTAGGCGAGTTAGGAATTTCTATTGAGGTGAACTCGATGAGATGAAGTCATTAAAAGCAAATTCGTCTTCAATTTCTTCTGAACTTGTTCATTCTTAGACTGGAGCTGTTGCAAAATGTGTGCACTGAAATACTGTATAGTATCTATTAAATCAAGAAAGTTGAGAAAAAAACAGGGACGTAACTGGTCTAGCTGATGCCCGAAATGGTTTGCACAGGTCATCACTGAAAATGTCAGATTTTGGATCCCAATATTTGAAATATGTACCAAAGTAGCTCTCATGCCATTTTGCAGATCAGGACATAGACACACGATATCACCAATGCCCAATTTGGGGGGAGCTATGAGATTTTACAACCCCCAGAGAGTAAAATATTTGTCAAATAAAATGCCTGGAATCTTGGTTTCTACAACTTACAACTCTTAACCTCACACTATGTCAGCTTTAACACCAAGGAATGCCTTGTTTGACCGTGTGCGCTTTCTAAAGCAACCTCACAATAATTTAGCTTCAACAACGGCTTCCTGTTCTATAGAGAGACGACAAAGACATTGTCGTAAAGAACTGTGTGTCATGATAAAATGTTTAGAGACGAGTCTCCGTTTGCAAAACATTTCCTTTACATTTTACGTTTGTTGAATCGTACTCTATCTACAACGATTTCATACAAACTCCCAAAGAGTTAAACTGATGAAGTCTCACAATTTTCCCCCCTTTCAGGTAAAAAATAAAAAAGTGATCCAAGAGATAGCTCTGGCCCTCATGTGGGGGCCGGTGGTTGCAGGGGATATGTATATCTGCAGATAAAGCCTTCTGTTCCGAAACAGTATTTACCAGGCCTTTTAGATACACATCAGCTGTGAAGCCATGGGTCCAGCCTTCATTATACTGTGTGAATCCTCCCTCATTTAGCAGGGATAGCATCTCCTTTCTTCCACCTCCAAATACCCCTATCCACATTTCCATTCGCTCTGCACAGCTAACAAGCAAGATGTTGCCATTGATGGTGGCAATATAGCTGGAAACAAATGTCTTTGTTCAGTCTTTCTCCGAGACCCCCCAGTCGTTTTTGACAAACCTCGAAAGAGCCAGGGAATCAAAGGTGCTCAAACAGACGATAGATAGTCAGGTGGGAAGATTTGCAAAAGACCTCCGGCCGGTACGGTGACGAGATAAGTAAGACTGACCTTTGAGAAGTTATCGGAGAAGGGAAAGACAATAAGTTGCAAATATATCTAAATCTAATAGATCTTTTAAAAAATGGCATCAGTAGAAAGCAATCCCAGATTTTAAAGTGAGCAGTCTCATGTGAGAATCAAGACGCACCGATATTTGTTCTAAATTATAAAGTTATACAAACCTTCACATACAATATTGCATCGGTCTTAAGAAAAGAAAAAAAGGCCTGTGAAGTTTAGATCTGCAAAATCAAGCTTCTCCTGTGTTCTGACGACACACTTCATCATAGAGTGGTTTCTGTGAGAAAGCCGTAAAGGCGAGAGGTGACCTCTCTCGCAGCGGTAATTAGAGACACTCCGTCCTGAGCTTACCGCCCCGCTGTCGTCCCACCATGTAACGCAACTGCTGAGAAAGAAAAATCCTTTACACCCACATGTGCAGCCACGCATGTTAACTAGCCACAAATTATCACATTCTTCCCTGTGCATGCATGGTTTACATAGTAAAATAGACAAATTCAAATATTTCAACATGCACAGAAAATCACAGTTTTCTCTTTTCTTCAATTTTAATCTTCAAATAACAATGTCTGAGTCAGGATTTTATGAGGCTACACACGCTGATATATTTGCCGTTTGGGTCAGAAGACACCCTCTCATTGGCAAGATGCTCCCAGTGCCACTCTATTGACATTTTTCCCTGGAGAACACAAGGCCCGGGAAGCATAAACATTGGCTTGCTAGGCGTGCACTTGCGCTGATGTTGAGATGGGACCATTCCCCTATCAGATTTCCGTCATATTTCTCCGGCTGACTAGACTAAGCACAAGTCAGAGGTATGAGCCGATAAAGGGTGTCTTTCACACAGCAACAACACGTACCAGTGTGCTTATCACCTCAGTGCCTAACATGCAATCACAAGGAGGACAGGGGGAAGATTGTTACATTTGGTGATTTGTTTTTTTTTTCTTTTTGCTTTTGGGGACTGATAAAGAATGTGGAATCTGAGCAGGAAAAGCCCATCTATGCAGGCACGACATGAGCTGCTGCTGAGGCAGGCCTAGATGTGTTCCCCTATGTCTTAATGTAAATAAAATGCTTTGTTGGGTGGTAACTGAAATCAACACAAAGGTGCAACCCAGAGCAGATACAGCATAAAAAAAAATGTTGGAAATCAGATCAAATAGAAATGCCTTTTAAAATAATTGTCTGCTTGTATGTTGCATTATTCTGCTTTTTAAAGGAAGAAAAATGACATCTCATAGAGATACATGACAAAGGAGAGAAAGGAGAGAAAAATGTGTACGCATCATATGTGTCTTTACTTATTGCACAAGGTATTTAATATAAAGCATAAAAGGGCTTTTATTTCCAAAAATAAAATTCTGTGAGCTTTTAGTCTGAAAGCCACTGAGGCTCAGGCTTGCCTTTATTCCTTTAGCTGTAATGGCAGCAATTAAAAAATATAAGGTAAACTTTTAAACAGCCTTTTCTCCGGCATGAAAAACACTGTGTAGCAAAATGGTAATAATATATTCATCCCTAGGTAAACATCCCTGCCATGTCCTTTATAAACAACGGCGGTGAACAAAATGAAAGTGATAATTTCTCTCCCTTTGAGAATTCTCTTCTTTAATTCTGACAGTAAACTCGTGGCTGTTACGGGGTGTTAAGTAGGATTTAAAACTTGTCAGACAAGACATGTTTGAAATTGCTTTAAATAAGTGCACTGTGTTGCTGTCAACCACAGGCTTAGAGGAAAATATCCCCACAATTGAAGCACTCATCTGGGCTCAGAGAGCTGTGCCCCAGCAACGGGCGCCAAATTCTTCCTCCACTTAGCCGACTCTCAGCCCTGTGAGCCAGCACCCCCTGCTGGACAGAGGGTGCACTGCCAGAGTCAAAGATGCTCCTACGCTCTTTGCATCTGCATGGTTAACTTTGCCTTCTATTATTATTATTAAAACAGCGTCAATAAAAATGGTGTCAGGTGTCATGTCAAGTCCTTTCTTTACCTCAGAAATCTGCATATGTTGGGTTTTTCTTGCCGTAGAATGTGTGTCAATTCTAGATTTGGGGTTTTATCCAGGTATGCACCCCTTTGTTTGAAACACTAGCCATGCGCGTTTACTGGAACTATTTTGTGTCAAAATTAAACCAGCCTCGATCCACTCGAGCCAGGTGAGTCTCCACTGGCTTTGACTACAGCAGCAAACTTCCACCTTCCTCCGCCACCTGTCTATATAAAGTGTCTCTATTGTCAAGGTTGTTGGTGCTATTGCCTTGATACAGGATAAGTACCAGTTATTCTAACAACATATTGAGAGTCATGTAATACCAGCATTTGAGCTCATTTCTTAAAATAAATTGTGATTTTTATAAATACCTGTGTTTTCATTAATCATTCCTCTTTTGTTCTTAGAGTTAATAAATGGATTAGAGCGGACACTATTATCAGAATTTCTACACAGAAAAAACAGCAAAGAATTTAATTTTAATTTAAGACCCCAGGAAGTCTTTCGCTTCCTGCAGCCTATGAAGCTCTACTGAGATCTACTGAAAAGTCACTGATTCTGCAAGCAAGAAAAAACTGAACTCAAATATTTGTAAAAGGAAAACCGTTACAATCCACTCTCTTCAATCAGTGTGATAACTTCTCCGAGTGCTTGCTGTGAGGACTTAATTGCTGATAAGTCAGTCTTCACCCTCACCCTGTGCTAATTGTGATTGAGAAAGAACATGAGTCTAATCTGTCACTAGAAAAGAATACTTTTGTCATGTATAATGAAAAAGACATTCAGTACAAAAGCTAGTATTATTTGGTACTGTACATGCAGTTACTTTTGTGTTCAGATATTACAGAATATCCCTTATTTTTAAAGGTCTTCGTACGTATGGTTGTCTTTTCTCTAAAAGGACAATTGCTTGGACAAGAAAACACTTCCTGAGTTTAAGATATGTGACTCAGATAAACAAACAAAAATTTTGCAGAGCAAGGGAGATGAAATAAATCTATTTCAATAACCAATGAAATATGTTTAAAGCCAAAACTCCAATTATTCTTTGGTTCCAGTTTCTCCAGTGTGAGGATTTTCTGCTTTTCCTCCATTTTACATCATCAACTGAATATATTTGGGTTTGGACTGTTGGTCAGACAAAATTAGAAATTTAAAGACGTTACCTTGGAGTCTGAAGTGTTGATGCACCAAGCAATGAATTGAGAAATGTATCGGCAGACAAATTGCTAATAAAAAATAATCTGTTGGTTGCATCCATATTTCAAACCCACATTGACCTTAAAAACAAATGTTCTCACTCAAATTCACCATCATTTCAGAGGCCACAACAAGGCCGCATTACCAACCTTTTCTGTCCATAAACAAAGCCTAAATGTGACTGAAAAGAGTTAAACCAGCTGTTGTGAAGTGCATCACGCAACTTTTTATATTAGTGCAATAACTTTGGCTGCTGGGTCCCATATTGCTAGTATATCCCAGTGAAAAGACGGGAAAAGAATGAGCGGGGTTGTGATTTGAGGGACTAAACGTCTGCAGCACCTTGTCCTATGATCTGGCACACTCTCCTGCCAAGACGAGTCTTTATCATACAAAGGGATTAGATTGCCCAGTGTAAGTGCCTTCAAGTTATTAGCACCTTCTTATACAGAGTATAACAGCAAACCCAAAGACATTGATTGCAGGGAACAGTTCAAATATGATTTCCTTATAGCTATTAATATGTATGCCTTAAATAGAAGCACACCGCTAAGCAGCTTATGATATTATGAAAAGAATGTTCCCTCAGGGGCATAATATGCCAGCAGTGACAGTAAGGAGAGATTCGTATTTACCCAGATTGGCTGTACTTACGTCAAGCATTCTCAGAGCTTGTGGGAGGGAAGATGGGGCAGTGGCAACAGCTCGGTTTCGATAAGCACTTACCGTGAATAAAAGACAAGCATGAAAGTGAGGTTTAGCCTCTTTAAAGATTCCCGACCAAATGTAGAGGCAGATAGGGCAGGTGCCTTTGGTTCCGGACGTGATTAGCCGTCTGTGCAGCACTGTTCCCACAGAAATGAGACATAGCAGAGACATTGTCCAAGCTTGTCCAGGTGGGGGACCTGTCATCCCAAACCAGAGCTTAGCAGTGCAGTGCTTGGAGCGAAAGATTAGGACCCAGGAATTTAGATTTTCCTTCTTTTTTTTTTCAATGAATGCTTAATTCAAAACAGTTTTTTTCCCCTAGTTCCTTCTGCTTGCCTCACATCGGCTTTCATTCTATTTTATTCATCTTTACCTTCATAATATATTGATCATTTCTACCTTGTCTCTCATGTCTCATGGTGGCTTTATCCGCTTCTGTCATGCTGACATTTTTAGGTACAAATGTTCATGACAAATACAATCATGTGCACCAAGTAAAAATATGAGTCTGTGCACTCTTTGTTAGGAGATGCAACATATTACAAATTAACACTGATCTGTATAACTGTATTAGGTCTTTCTCGTGACCCAAGCTTAGAGAACAGAAGAACATGATCCTTTGAGGTACATCAGGCACAGATCCTATGAACGCTGACACATCTAATTAGGCGGACCAGGGTTTAACTCTCTATATTTCATTGTATTATGTGACTTGCTTTGGGTTTGTGATTGCAGGACTTGTCAGCACAAATCCGAGGAATGGAAAAATGGGAAAATTAGGGCACGGAAATGTAATAGCCTACATGACAGTTCTTCTTTCTTTAGTTTAGGTGGTCTTTAACAAGGCTCCCAACTGCTCCATGAAGCTGCTGAGCAGTCGAGCATGAAGGGCCGGTGTTGGGTCAGAGGTGTTTCTGATTGAATTGCATGAATGTGAACACAACTGAAAAAATCTTCAACTAAAATCCGTCATTATTTTTTACCAGGCTATTTAGACTATATTTGGTTTTCTATGAAGTCTTAAAATGCACAGAGACAATTATCTGAAGTTAAAAGGAAATCATTCAATTCATTGAAAAATGTGTTCATATTCCTTCGTGGGGCTTTAAGGAGCAATGAGTCAGATTGACTGCCCCAGAGCTCAGAATATATCTGTGATGGATTGGTAGGATTATTGATCAATACCAATGACCTGATGAGAGATTTGTGGTTTTCCAAACTCTCTTTCCAGCCCATATGGGAAATAAAATACACTTCACGTCTCTCCACCAACCTATTGTTTGCATTTCGTACTGCTTAGTGATACAAATATTACATACACTTTGATATTTTTACTATGACTACACTTGATGTTTCTTAGAGCTCTGACTGTTTAGCTCACTCATCTCTACTGCGGTTACATGACTTCATCGTTTGGCTCCTAAGGATCAGGGTGCATGACAGACGCGAGGACCAACGATTTGTGTAGGAGGTGATCAGTTCAATCAGTGCTGCTGGCATTCTTACAGGTCACCAAGCTGTTAATGAAATTTAAATCAATTTTATATCGATATTGTGATATGAGACTAGATATTGTCTTGGAGTTTGGATATCATAATATCGTAATATGTTAAGTGTTGTCTGGTTTTAAAGGCTGCATTACATCATTGCATGTAATTTTCTGAACTTACCAGACTGTTCTAGCTGTTCTATTTGCCTTCACCCACTTAGTCATTAAATCCACATTACTGACGATTATCAATCTCGTTGTGAAAATATTTTGTGAAAGAATCAATTGCCAACTCGACAATATTGCCGCAATTAACGACAGTGAGGTATTTGGTTTAAGAATATCTTGATATTTGTTTTTCCTCATATTGCCCAGCTCTACATACTGCCTTTTTGCATCAGACTTACATCAGCAGCTTAAAGTGGTAGTAAGAGGTATGCAGAATAACATGCAGACAGGTGTGAAAGTCTCACAATTATATCCATCCATCCATCCATCCATCGTCGTCCGCTTATCCGTGGTCGGGTCGCGGGGGGAGCAGCTCCAGCAGGGAACCCCAAACCTCCCTTTCCCGAGCCACATTAACCAGCTCTGACTGGGGGATCCCGAGGCGTTCCCATGCCAGGTTGGAGATGTAATCCCTCCACCTAGTCCTGGGTCTTCCCCGAGGCCTCCTCCCAGCTGGACGTGCCTGGAACACCTCCCTAGGGAGGCGCCCAGGGGGCATCCTTACCAGATGCCCGAACCACCTCAACTGGCTCCTTTCGACGTGAAGGAGCAGCGACTCTACTCCGAGCTCCTCACGGATGACTGAGCTTCTCACCCTATCTCTAAGGGAGACGCCAGCCACCCTCCTGAGGAAACCCATTTCGGCCGCTTGTACCCTGGATCTCGTTCTTTCGGTCATGACCCAACCTTCATGACCATAGGTGAGGGTAGGAACGAAAACTGACCGGTAGATCGAGAGCTTTGCCTTCTGGCTCAGCTCTCTTTTCGTCACAACGGTGCGATAAACAGAATGTAATACCGCCCACGCTGCGCCGATTCTCCGACCAATCTCCAGCTCCATTGTCCCCTCACTCGCGAACAAGACCCCAAGGTACTTAAACTCCTTCACTTGGGGTAAGGACTCATTCCCTACCTGGAGAAGGCACTCCATCGGTTTCCTGCTGAGAACCATGGCCTCAGATTTAGAGGTGCTGATCCTCATCCCAGCCGCTTCACACTCGGCTGCAAACCGATCCAGTGAGTGCTGAAGGTCACAGGCCGATGATGCCATCAGGACCACATCATCTGCAAAGAGCAGCGATGAGATCCCCAGCCCACCGAACTGCAACCCCTCCATACCACGACTACGCCTCGATATCCTATCCATAAATACTACGAACAGGATTGGTGACAAAGCGCAGCCCTGGCGGAGGCCAACCCTCACCTGGAACGTGTCTGACTTACTGCCGAGAACCCGGACACAGCTCTCGCTTTGGTCATACAGAGATTGGATGGCCCTGAGAAGGGACCCCCTCACCCCATACTCCCGCAGCACCTCCCACAAAGTCTCCCGGGGGACCCGGTCATATGCCTTCTCCAGATCCACAAAACACATGTAGACTGGATGGGCATACTCCCAGGCTCCCTCCAGGATCCTTGCTAGAGTAAAGAGCTGATCCGTTGTTCCACGCCCAGGACGGAATCCGCATTGTTCCTCTTCAACCTGAGGTTCGACTATCGGCCGAACCCTCCTTTCCAGCACCTTGGAGTAGACTTTACCAGGGAGGCTGAGAAGTGTGATACCCCTGTAATTGGTACACACCCTCTGGTCCCCCTTTTTGAAGAGGGGAACCACCACCCCGGTCTGCCACTCCTTAGGCACTGTCCCAGACTTCCACGCAATGTTGAGTAGGCGTGTCAACCAAGACAGCCCCTCCACACCCAGAGCTTTCAGCATTTCTGGACGGATCTCATCAATCCCTGGGGCTTTGCCACTGTGGAGTTGTTTGACTACCTCAGTGACCTCCACCAGGGAAATTGACGACAATCCCCCGTCATCCTCCAGCTCTGCCTCTAACAAAGAGGGCGCATCAGCTGGATTTAGGAGTTCCTCAAAGTGCTCCTTCCACCGCCCTATTACCTCCTCAGTTGAGGTCAACAACGTCCCATCCTTACTGTACACAGCTTGGATGGTTCCCCGCTTCCCCATTCTGAGGTGGCGGACGGTTTTCCAGAAGCGCCTTGGTGCCGACCGAAAGTCCTTCTCCATGTCTTCTCCGAACTTCTCCCACACCCGCTGCTTTGCCTCTTTCACGGCAGAGGCTGCAGTCCTTCGGGCCCTTCGGTACCTTGCAACTGCCTCCGGAGTCCTCTGGGATAACATATCCCGGAAAGACTCCTTCTTCAGTCGGACGGCTTCCCTGACCACCGGTGTCCACCACGGTGTTCGAGGGTTACCGCCCCTTGAGGCACCTAAGACCCTAAGACCACAGCTCCCTGCCGCAGCTTCAGCAATGGAAACTTTGAACATTGTCCACTCAGGTTCAATGCCCCCAGCCTCCACAGGGATGCACGAAAAGCTCCGCCGGAGGTGTGAGTTGAAGGTCTGTCGGACAGGAGCTTCCTCCAGACGTTCCCAATTTACCCGCACCACCCGTTTGGGTTTACCAGGTCTGTCCAGAGTCTTCCCCCACCCCCTGACCCAACTCACCACCAGATGGTGATCAGTTGACAGCTCCGCCCCTCTCTTCACCCGAGTGTCCAAAACATACGGCCTCAGATCAGATGAAACGATTATAAAATCGATCATTGACCTTCGGCCTAGGGTGCTCTGGTACCAAGTACACTTATGAGCATCCCTATGTTCGAACATGGTGTTTGTTATAGACAATCCATGACTAGCACAGAAGTCCAATAACAGACAACCACTCTGGTTTAGATCAGGGAGGCCGTTCCTCCCAATCACGCCTCTCCATGTATCTCCGTCATTGCCCACATGTGCGTTGAAGTCCCCCAGCAGAACTATGGAGTCCCCCTCCGGAGCCCCATACAGGACTCCATTCAAGGTCTCCAAAAAGGCCGAATACTCTGAACTCTTGTTTGGTGCATATGCACAAACAACAGTCAGAGTTTTCCCCCCAACAACCCGCAGGCGTAGGGAGGCGACCCTCTGGTCCACCGGGGTAAACTCCAACGTTGCGGCGCTCAGCCGGGGACTTGTGAGTATCCCCACACCCGCCTGGCGCCTCACACCCTGGGCAACTCCGGAGAAGAAAAGAGTCCAACCCCTCTCCAGGAGTACGGTTCCAGAACCGAGACTATGCGTAGAGGTAAGCCCCACCAGATCCAACTGGTAGCGCTCCACCTCACGCACAAGTTCCGGCTCCTTCCCCCACAGCGAGGTGACATTCCATGTCCCCAGAGCAAGCCTCTGCTGCCCGGGTCTGGTCCGTCGAGGCCCCTGACCTTCACCGCCACCCGTGTGGCAGCGCACCCAACCCCAGCGGTTCCTCCCACAGGTGGTGGGCCCATGGGCTGGAGAGATAGGTGCCACGTAGCTTTTTCGGGCTGTGCCCGGCCGGGCTCCGTGGCAAACCCGGCCACCAGACGCTCGCTGACGAGCCCTCCCTCTGGGCCTGGCTCCAGACGGGGGCCCCGGGCTTCCTCCGGGCAGGGTCTCTCTATCCCTTCCTCGTTTTTTCATAGGGTTTTTTGAACCATTCTTCGTCTGGCCCCTCACCTGAGACCACTTTGCCATGGGAGACCCTACCAGGAGCACAAAGCTCCAGACAACACAGCCCTCAGGTTCATAGGGACACCCAAACCTCTCCACCACGATAAGGTGATGGTTCCCGGAGAGGACAATTATATCCAAACAACAATAATAAAAATGTCTGTGCACCAATTTCAATGGTATCAGTCCAAATGATGGATGCTGTATTTATTTTGTGTTGGAAGATGTATTCAGATCCTTTACTGAAATAAAAGTAGCAATCAATACCACATTAAAAAAATACTTCCAAGTTAAAAGTCTTGCATTTAAAAGTTTACTGAAGTAAAAGCAGAGGTGGAAAGTAACGAAATACATTTACTCACATTACTGTATTGAGTAGTTTTGTTGTGCATTTTGTATTTTTCAAGTAGTAGTAAAATCGGTAATTTAAAATGCACGTGATTACGTTTGGAGTGAAGTATTGTATTTCGCTACATTACAAATCCCATCCGTTACTGAGTCAAAAAAAAAAAACTTTGACAAACGAAAACCGAAAGGAAGAAAATAAATCGCGCCCAGAACCACTACAGTGACGAATGATCAGCATCTAGGCTGCCTACCAGGCGCCAAGTCTTTGACTACGAGATGGAGGTGGATCAGGCGAGCGACGACAGTTCCAAGACTGTTTCAGTAGAAACGCTAGCTGAAACATTGAATTCTGCTGCCCAACATGACGAAAATCCTTGGCCACATCTGAAAAACGGTTTTTCATTTAAATTCAAGAGGGCCGATAGTATCATCATGCAATGCCAGATGTGCCTGCCAAAGGTGACTGAACTGGCAGCATTCAATAACTCCACATCTAATCTGCAGAAGCATGTTTTGGTAAGTATTTGTGCATTGGTACTTCAAACAAAGTTTTCATGACTAATAGCAAATTGCCACTTAGCAAAACAACATGTTTCGTGGCATTGTTCATTTTTGTCTAGCACTAGCAACCCGTAGGCCAACGTATGTAGGACACTGGCTAAATTAATTCACATACATCTAATGTCATGTGAGTGTGACATGTGTTATGTTGTTATTGCATGTGTATACATTTGTATCTAGATGTTTATACATTTGTATCGATTTCTGCCTCTTCACCCTCCTGCCATCTGGCAGGCGCTACAGAGCACTCTACGCCCGCACCAGTAGGCTAAGGAACAGTTTTTACCCCATAGGTAATTTCACTTGTACTTGAGTAATATTTCATCAAAGTATTGGCACTTTTACTTGAGTACAATATTTTAGTACTTTCTCCACCTCTGAGTAAAAGTACGGAAGTAACAGCAAAATGTACTTTAACTATCAAAAGTGAAATTACTCGTTCAGGCAAATGGCTCTTTTGGTTATGTTATACATATACAGCATACAGTATGAATAGAGAGTTTATATTATGGGATTATCATTACCAATACATTAATGTGTAAGCAGCATTTTACTGCCCTACTTTGACCAGCTACTGTTTTTAACCAGTTATATACCGGTGGAAAGTTTTATTAGCAAAACCTCTTATCTCTACAGTCAGACATTTCTGTCTATAATTAATCGAGTCCTAAAATCTTCTTAAACAAGTCAAAACAGATGTCAGTGCAGTAAGAATATTGCAGCCTGTTGTTAACTTCAATCAGCTTGTTTAAAAATGAAAAATATTTCAAATAAGTTTCTGTTGCCTGACACAATAATGAATAGGTTTCTGCACTAGAATTATGAAAAATAAAACTTAAAAATTGCATTGAAAATGGGTTAGAATATTCTCACAGCAGCAGAAATTTTTAAATTTTCAAGAAAATAATACTTTGAGGACTCAACTACAGGCTTAAATGACAGGATAAGGAGTTTGATGCACTGAACATTGTATCATAATTTAGAAACAGATGTTTTGTATGAAAAAGGTATTAAGGATTTATTTCTTAGAGTGCAAGTGTTGTCTTTTCCTGATTTTATGGGTTATATTACAGTAAAGTGATGTCATTTTCTGAACTTACCCGACTGTACCAGACTTACTGATGATTATTCATTAATCGAAAGCACCAATTGTCAACCCTACAATGTCACCGCAATATCGATAGAGGTATTTGGTCAAAAATATTGTGATATTTGATTTTCTCCATATCGCCCAGCTCTAGTTACTATGCATATTACAGTGTTTCCACTCTGTACATTCTGGAGCTGCGACCAACCGCTTCAGAATTATTGCCACCGCTGCTTCAGAATTTTATGAAATGTCATGAAGTCACAATTACGCAACTCTGCCAAGCTGTCCGCTCCACTCAACTCAAACAAACGGCCATCCGCTCTTTCTCCCACTCCCAAAGTCCTGACGACCAATTACACAACATATGTAGATAAAAGCAAGTGTCTTGCAGTGGAAAGTGGTAAAATATGTGGACAATTTATTAAAGGGAAAAATCCCACGAATTTGAAAGTACATTTGAGAAGCGCACACAAGGAGGCTCTTACTGCGGCGTCTTGTGTAGACTGTTTACATATTTGTGCTCATCATCATATGTACATTGTATGTACTGGTGTTACTGTTGAATACATTGTGAATACATATTTCTAAAATTGTATGATGTTTTTGTTGAGTTATTATTACACAATACTTTTTCTGACCTTTTTGAATCTTGCCCCTGACAAATAACCCATATTACCTAAAAGACTAAAACTAACACTAAATTAATAAACTAAAACTAAGCATTTTCAAAAAATAAAAACTAAACTAGCAATCCCGCTTTAAAAACTAATTCAAACTAAACTGAATTTGAAAACAAAGTCAAAACGAAATAAAAAAAAAACTAATAAAAAATGCAAAAAAAACTATAATAACCTTGGTTGCTAAGCACTTATTGTGTTTTAATATTTTATTTTGTTATTTTTTTGTTAGTAAGATAAGATAAAATAAATGTCTTATTATCATTAAACTAATAGTTGAGGATTTTTTTACAACCATATCCATCAAAATGACGGACAATGAGAGAAAGACTAATAACACCACTGGGTCATACCAGACTGAGTACGGCTGTACAAGTAAAACCCTTGTGTGTATTCAATTGAACAAGAGTTCATTCTATTGCCAATAAATTCCGCTTTTTTTGTTTGTTAGAGGAAGAATGTGTTATTTCATAGTCTCCTTTTAAAGCGATCTGTGAATTTAGCAGCAGTTTTTAATTTTCTGTTTAACTTTCCAGTTAACTTTCCAGTTTTCTAATAAATATGTTCATCATACTGAGTGAAAGCATGTTTGGTGTTGTCAGAAAATTAGCTTTCATAATACAAATGGTATGATAATGTAACATTTTGTGCATGTCACAGTGAAACTCGTCATTTAACACAGACATTTAATCTACGTGGCTGACATAGCCACTGTATGGGCGTCTGGTGGTTGGTTTGCACTCTATTTCCACATACTTCCAGCAAGTGGAACAGCATTAGCTTGTAGCTGTTTTTTTCACTTGGATTCAATTAACTCATCATTGCAACCGTTCATTCATGCATTTCAATATACTGAAGCATGTATAAATACTGTACATTACCGAGGTTCCATCAACGTAACAATTTTCTTGTTCGCTGATGAATCCTGACCTATAACTATGTGAAACCAAGGTACAATGGCTGTGTTGGCAGTGTCACTCAGGGCTTCATATGTTTGCTGTTCTGGCCAGCTGCTAAGTGCTGGTGACCAGCAGCAAGAGCATTCGTATTCGGGCTGATGTGCATATTCGTAACCAATCACATCTGTCACAGTCACAACATTCTCCGGGGTCAGATCAAGGCACATTGATATTTCATGTGGTCCATTTCTACCGAGCATGTCGCAAATTATAAAAAATTTCACATCATAAATGTAGTCTGCTGCAGAATTAGACCTGTCATACTTCCTAAATTTTTCATCTCAGATATCAAAATAAATTGCACAGTGGTTGCAAGTTGCATTATAAGATGCAGCACTATTTAGAAAATGCTATAGCAGGCAGTCACAGTGTGACCCTCAGTGTCCTGTTAGCTAATCACACAATCACAGTTTTGCAAAGTAGCCCTTCCTGGGTCAATTCTCACTGTTATGGCAAATAACAAATATGGTAATATGCGTATTGATATTGGACTAAGCACCTCCTGAAGAAGCCTGAACAATGATCTCACCCTGACCCTAATGTTTGTCGACTCAATTATCCTTCTATCTCCACATTTGGACCGTACACTTGGACTACTTATTTGTCCTGCAAAGATGAAAGCAAGTGAAAAGTGTGGCAAGGAAAAATGAGGGATGGGGAGAGAGTCAAAGAGTTTCATTTATAAGAGGTGGGCGGTATTATGGTCACATTTATCCAAAATTGGAAAATAATGAAGAAAGATTAAAGCCCTCCCAGTATTTTAGATGTTCCAAATGGACAACTAGTCCTGTAGTTGACAATGGGCCACAGAGAGTTCCAGACACTATTATGTGCCACAAATGAGGGAGTGACAATGTGAAAGCCTCTTTGCAAGATAGAGGGAAAGAAACTTGAATGAGGACTACTTGTGCACATCCCCTTTAATACATTTTGTGTTGTGGTGACAAGACAAGACATAAGCGCTCACTGTCTTAAATGAAGTAAAGGAAGTGTAGAGGCTTTTACATCACCCATTTTGGCTGTGATTATACTCCACCTTTGCAAGTGCAGCAGCTAGTCATCCTGACCCCTTCTCCCTCTGTTCCCCTGCAATATGTGGAACCAACACAAACATGCATGTGGCCTGCTCATTCAGTTTTGTTGACACCCCTGATTTTCTTCCAAAAGCTGGAAAATATGCTTTATTAGTTCTATTTTTCCATTGCACTTCCTTGAATGAAACAGCTCCTGTGAACTGTGTGTGCAGTTTCGGCTACACATGAAAGGCTGAGCATTTTGTTCAGCGCAGCTGGATGAGAACTACAGCCCCCATCACCTCGACCTAAGCTGAGAAAATACAGACAACCAGGTCACAGAAATTCTGTCACAAGTTATTGGGCACCTAAGAGTGTGGGAAATCCTATGGTGCAATATTATTCTCTGCAAATCTCAAACTGTGAATAACACAAGCCAAGCAATTTAAGCAGGAAGGTCATAGCAAAGTAAAGCAGGAAAATTGCCCGGGAAAAAAAACTCTTTCTGAGAGAGTGAAATAGATGAGAGATGAAGGGAGATGAAAAGTTGACGGGCTACCCAGGCAGGTCTACAAAAAGTAATGAATATCCCTTGGTGTGGAGGGATTTTGAGGAACTGTCATTCTGAATGAAGTGAGATAAAAATTATATTTCGCCCAGATAAAAAAAAAACCAATACAAAAGCAGAAAGGACATATGTCTGCCTGATGCTGCCCTTAATCCAAGACAAGGCCTGACAGCCTGCACCATCAAATGTCAGAGCGACTGAAGCATCAAGACAGTCTGATTATACAACACATATGGCCAAAATAAAAACAGCAGAGCATTCAGGAAAATACAATTTACGGATACAATGTTGAGTGAAATCTAAATTAACACTCATCCCAAGCAACTTTTTGAATATTCTTGGCACTTCCTTGTTAAAAAAAAAAGTGTTTCAATAAAACATCCACTGTCTAAAACCATTAAAAAAGTAAGTCAGAGTCAAAACTCATATGCAAGGTTATGTCTTAAAGGAGAACTCCGGCCAATTTTTACATTAATCTTGCTAAATATAACTATGCGAGACCTGTCTATAGCAAAAACAGGCAGGAAGCAGAAGCAAGGCTGCCGGTCGGACACTACCACAACGATCCCCACGGCAGAGAATACTACTCTCCAACGCCAGATGGATCGCATGGATATAGGGATATATATCATATATATCCATATATATGCTACAAATACACACGGGACTGCTGCATGATGATTATTACTGAAGCCTGACTGAACACACTCTCGTCCCAGACGACAGCTAGCTAGCTAGCTAGCAGCTAACAGGGTAGGTGAATGTTGAAAATGCATCTTGTTGTCATGTAAGGGCCCTGTTCATGTTACACAGACATTTTAATTGCATTTTGTGTCAGTTAAGATACACAAAGGCACTATTTCATTTATGCCCCCATAACTGCCGTTTAGCTAAGTGGGAGCGGTGGGCAGCAGCTCCGTCTAGGTAGCTGCTGTTGCGCTAACTGTTTTTGCTATAGACAGGTCTCGCATAGTTATAGTTAGCAAGATTAACGTAAAAATTGGCCGGAGTTCTCCTTTAAATGGCCTATATAGACCACATGGCTATCAGCTTTAAAATTTGCATCACCGCGGTAACCAATCAAACATGGGGCCTATCTATCAATTCAGGCAAACTTTTTTTTTCCTCCACTCCCTCCCTCCCTTTTATCAATTCAATTTCTTTTGTGAGTGCAGAATGAATTGAGCAGCCATAGATTTTGCCTTGTGTTGTAGAAAAGAACGTGTCCTTCGCAAAAGAATACAGTCATGCTTCTCACTGCAAAGTCTTAATGCTTTTTCCCTGAATAAATCATCCACATCTATTGACTCCTTTTCATTTCGCAACACAGGCCCGCCATTCAAAGTGTGAAGAAAAGAGTCTGAATTACTTCAAGCTGGAGAGTTACCTTGCATAGAGAGGAATTAAGGACCATTTGCCAATATTGTGGATCAACTATGCTGAGAATAAAAGCAGCATTCTTGTGTTACCTGGCTGGGGAATTTAGCCACAATGGATTTCAAACAAGGACCAGCGCACAATCCACAGATTGATTTTTACTTGAGGGACCTTGGACTTTTCACAACAACCATTTTCCAGCAAAGACAAGCATAAAGGGAAGCATTTGAATAGTCGTTGTATAGCCCTCCTGCACTTTGTCAGGAAGAATGTAGGCTGTTCATTGTACGTCAATGGATGACCTCAATCTCATAATTTATCATTGTGGTGCGGGAAAGTAAAAAGCTCCGTTTGGAAACGGTTGTTTCCCTTTGTTAACAAGCTATTCAGTGTTGTTTATAACTCAGGGAAGTTTTCTCGTTTTATTGGATACGTGCCCACCTTCACGTGCCCTTCACACGTGTTGTACAGTGGTTTCTAATACAAGAAGAAAAAACAATGATGAGCAAGGAATAAATAATACTTGCACTCTCTTTGTACAGCTGACAACTCAAAATGCTTATCAGCCATACAGGAGAGGTTGTAAAAGTTTCTGCTTCTGATTTCAAATAAATGAGTCAAAGTGAATATGCAGGTCTGATGTTTGGGAGTTTCATTCATTGTCAGTACAGTAAGCCGGCTGACTATCCCTGCTGCTCTTAAAGGTGCCCACACTGCCACCTGAGTGACACTCACTTGAGCTCTGCTCCAGTCTCTAGCCCCTCTAACAGCAAGATAAGACTCTTATCACCTCCAAGAGTGAAGATTTGGCCTCAATCCAAGAGAACCAACGGAGCAGGAAAACCACTGTCTAGACACTTAAGGTGAACTAAAAGCAACAATGCTCTGTTTGACAGGAAATACTAAAGGGCTGTCGCTGAGGCACGGCACGCCGAGGAGGCTGTAGTTCAGACAATGTCATTGTGCGAAAGTGCCTCGCCAAATCCCCTTTCCTGCAGTCATTTTTCATCACCATCTACCATGAACCTTCTGTAGGACAGGGGAGCTGGCTGTTATCCCAGAATTCCATGAGTTGCAACGGCTATGATACACATCGGAGTGGTGATCTGATGCAGCATTATGTCCCAGGTAGATTAAAGATGTCCCGTCAAGTTTTAACAAAACAAAGTTATGTTTACGTTGTTACGCACCAAAAGCTGTGTATCCTTGAGGTCTGACAAGTGTGTCGAATGCTTTTCTTTCCTCAATAAAAAAAATTTAAATCATGCATTAGATTGTTTGCTAGCTTTCAGTCACCTTCTTCAATGGCTTGGTATCGTTAAAATCGTTTTTTTCTACTTCATTCGAGACCCATCATGTGAATGGAAGCATTCAGTTTCATAAAATGTCACCACCACTCCACCACTAGCTGCTGCGTTACGGGCCCATCACAGGTCGCAGTAAATCGAAGAACGCTTGTGGTGATTTTCTGCAAGAAGAAAACATACAAGTAGTCACTTTTTTGCAGGTATAGTTTGACTGGAGAAGTTGCGATACTCTTTGGTACTGGGTTATTTCGGTCGATACCGTAAAGGTATTGAGTAGCCTTCCGATACCCAGCTCTACTTTTTCCTTGCTGTTGTGCATTATGATTGCGTGTTACAGAAACTCCTTTGAGTTTGTGTAATCACTTAAAGTCAGTGTGGATAATCTTTTGTTATTAACATTAATTTACATAACTGTTTTGAGATAATACAGGGTAGGCTTTTTCAAAAATTGAACCCAGTCTGTCAAAATCAAATGAAATCTGACTTGATGTCCACTGTGATAAATTACACAACTTGCTTTCTAATGTGGTGCTATTGTTACATTGGCAATGACACTGCCTTTAATGTTAATATGAGACAAAGGACATTTAAATGACACGCTAGAGATTCAACAACAAACAGCAAAGTGCTGTGCCATCTCGTCTGCACATCGGTTTGTTGTGGTGAGGTCGTCTTAAAAACAAGGCTGAGCAATGAGAGATAGCAGCAGCGGTGGGTTGGAGCGTGCAGGAACATGAGGCTGTTTGTGCTATCTAACACCTCTTTAGGTGGGAATGTTTTTTTTTTGTTTTAGTATTAAAAAACAACTTGAAACCATGCGGGTGACTAGCACCTGAATGCATTTAGGTACAGCAGGATTGACCTGATTGGGAGTTACTTTAATAAAATGTCTGCTTTATTAGGATGATATTCTGAGTATAATAATGAATAACTATTAATATTATTAATAAACAGTAGCTCAGTCCTCATACGGACCAAAGTATGGTGGTGGACTGTTAGCTGAAGAGGTGCCAGTTCACCTCCTGGGCACTCAAGATGCTCTTGAGCAAGGCACCAAACCCCCAACTGCTCGGGGCGTCTTTCCATGGGCAACTCCCTCACTCTGACATCTCTCCATTAGTGCATGTAGAGGTACTGAGCATGTGTGTGTAATTCAGGCCTGTGTGTTATGTGTAT
Source organism: Gymnocephalus cernua (assembly GCA_023631565.1). Lineage (NCBI taxonomy): Eukaryota > Metazoa > Chordata > Actinopteri > Perciformes > Percidae > Gymnocephalus > Gymnocephalus cernua. Next base: position 15,383,472 of record CM042432.1, read on the forward strand.
AATAACAACAACAGAGTGAAAACATTGTAATTTCCCTTGCGGGATTAATAAAGTATATGTTATTACTATTATTATTATTATTATTGAATATTGTTTAAAATGATAATCCTTAAAACCACAAACACCTTCTGTGTTCTTATATTTTCAGTTGATGTTTATCTACATTTGTCAACCTATGGTGGCCTGGGTTGCACCAGCTCACTAACAAGATCCTGTTCAGTTCCTTTCAAACAAGCAGCGGTAAAACATTTCAGCTCCTGACGGTTTATTGTTATTACTAATTATTTATTTAGCCCTGATTGAGGATAAAGGCCCAGTCAGTAACCTTTGAACCACATATGTACTGTATATTTAGATGTATCATTGAGAGATTCGATGAAAAAGGAGTATTTTGTGGGTTTATAAACTGATCATAAAAAACATTACTTGTATTTACAATTTGACAGCATTAAAAAATATATTAAAGCCCATCTTCCCTCAAAAAAGTGTTTGACACTAGAAGACTGATTTCAAATGCATCTGCTGAACGGGGAAAGTTCATTTGCACTTACATCAGTGTTTAAGACGTGTACCTACTAGGGATTAGGACTGCACGATATGAGGAAAACATGCGATATGCGATGATGTTGATGAATATCGCGATAACGACATCACTCACGATACATAAACAGAAATTAAAATGTACTCAGTTCTGCATTTCTGCTGCTTTCAGTATTCCTCTACAATACAACAAATTGCTGTTGAATTTAAAACGTTCTTTTATGGACAAATTGATTATATTATATTGAGTACCGGTATAAAAGGCACCACTAAAAACAGAATGACAGTTACATTTTAAAGTGCATATTTTCTTTCAACTAAGACAAAATATCTGTTTGGTGTCTATTGCGATATGTCGCAACCCTGTCGCAATGTGTATATTGCGCCTGTTGAAATTGCGATAACGATAAAAATACAATATATTGTGTAGCACTACTAGGGATGCAAAACCGAACCGTAACAGTTCAGTCCATAAACCACAGCCAAGTTTGCACATGTGAGCTGCAGTTTTTTGGTTCCATAAATGGGAATCATCACTGGAAGCGAGGCATGAGCGACACATGAGCGAGACATGAGCGAGACGGGAGCGAGACGGGAGCGAGACGGGAGCGGCGCGTAAGAGTTCTGTCATCCAATCTACACTGCCAAAATAGTTTTTATGTCGGCTCCATGTGAAAAAATCTTGATTCTTTGATTTTATTTCCCCGCCCACCGTGGCGGGTGACGGTAATCTGCCTGTGGTGAAACAGGCAAGCTCACAAACTGACAGGAAACGTTGATCAATAGTTGTAGATACGGTTAATAAATTCAAAACACACACACAGCATACAGAGGGATATTTGTGTCATTTAAACAGCTGTCTATGCAGATTACACTTCACTAAACGCGACAAGCTTGAAGCGGAAAACAAATGTGGGGATCTCCGTGAGACACGCCAGTGCGGAGTGATACGTTTAATAAAATGGAAGCAGATCTGTTTCATTAGACATGCGAGTGACGGACGTCAAAAACAAAAAACGCTCTCAAGCGTGGAGATTGGTGGAAATGGCATGTGGAGGTGAAACTGTAATCTTTTAGGATACACCAGCAAGCATCTCTTAAGTCAGGTGCTTACATGTTATTTGAAAGAATAAGCTATTTGTTGATTTCATATTTTGTCAAATCTCTTGATGGAAGAAAATGTTATTCCTGCAAACGACAAAATACAGAGAAACATTGGAAATGGTTATGTTTTCCTTCTCCCTAATGTGCAAAACAAAGTGAACCAAAACCGTGACCCAAAAACCACAATACGAACCGAACCGTGGGCTTGTTGAACCAATGGAACCCTTTAGTTTATGCAAATAAACTTAGAAAGTGGGATGTGGAAACTTGAAGCCTGCAGTGTACACACACTTAAAATGGACCTTCTGGCAGTTGAATGAAATACATTTGCATAGATATTTCAGTGAGGTAGAAGGAGTAAATATGCTTTTAAGATTTACTAAGTACTTTATTGGACCTTTTTTGTGGAAAAATATATATTAGACAAATTATTATTTAAAGCAGAGAATTTGTATATGGCCAGAAGTGCTGAAAATAAGAACACATGAAAGGACCACTGGCTGAAACGTAGAGCCTACATCTTCGTGTGGAAACCGCTCAGAAAGAAAACACAGGAACCCCGAAAGTACAGGCGCAAACAGCAGTGTGTTGAGAACGTTTATCATATACAAGTAACAATAAGGTTACTAAGGAGGCTTTCACACCTGCCTCATTTAGTTCGGTTGAATAGCACTAAAGTTTGTTTTCCCCCTTGGTGTGTAGGGGATCTTTGATACAATAGATTGCTGTCTGGTGTTAGTCTGCATATTAAAAGAGCTGCCAGTCACTGCTAGTGAGACAGGCGCGTGCAAAAGATAGTTTGTGTGTACAGTAGACAGAAACAGAAGTAGTTAAATTACAATATTGGAGTGACAATATTAGTAGATGGATTACATCGATTATGTCCATGAAGAATCATCGCAGATTTAGAATTATGGTGGTGGGCGACCTTCCTGTTAACATTTGGGAGAATCCCCTGGTCACATGTGACCCCTACTGGTCTTTAAACGGAGACCTAACATTACAGCTGGCCTGTTCACATCTCTCCTAAAGCTTTCCCTCTCTTCTCTTTAACTGCAGAAGTGCTGACACAGTCAAATAAATACTTGAGGTGTGTGGACTAACCATTCTCTCACTAAAATCTTACCATATGGTACTCACGTCCTGTCAACGGAGTCAAGAATGCACTGAACCGTGTTCGCCGATTTTCACATTGAGCGAGCCAAACCCAATGCAGGACAAATCAGAAGGCAAATTGGATGTTTAAAATAAATTACAAATATATATTGAAGTCTTTAAGTTCAGCAAAATTACACACAACCAAGCCTTTTCTTGGGTGGGGTGTCAGGGAACATTGTATCCACTTGCATGTGAATGTGTTTCCTCTCATCATTTGATTGAACCCTGCCAGTCTCGATCGCAGGGGATTCCAGTCTGCCTGCGCCATTTACTGCCAGGGCCCTACAATCCAAATTGACCTCGACAGACACATAAATGGGAGTCTTTTTTTAGCAAATAAAATATGAAAATTAGAGAGTCAAGCCAGAAGACACTTTTCTTTTTTTTTCTGTGTCAAAACTGCAGAAAGTTTAAGATGAATGATGGCTAGCCATACCATTCAACTCTTCGTGGATGAATTCAAACACACGGGATATAAGCAATCGCCCTCATTACTACTGCATGACACTGTAATACAACTAGTTCATTTGATACATCTGTTGAAATGGTAATATAGCTAGAATGTAAAATATAACCCTTCAGCAGAAGCTGTTGCAGAGGTTTCTATTTATCTCAATAGGTTATCTGTTTAGTAATAAATGTTTTTTTTTTTATTATAAGGTGCACATTTCTAAACTGAAGTATCTCCAGTGCTGAATATATTTTCATGTACATTTTTGTTAAAGCTACAGGAAAAACTACAAAGATTTACCAAGAGACGACCAGTCAGAAGAGGAAACTGGACTTGAAATGTCTGCACAAAATAAATAACAGTACTTGATCTCAGCTGTGTTTAAAAAAGTAATGTTCACTAAATACACATAAATAATCTATCTTTTCCTTTCATCATTTAACAACTGGCCAAATGAATAGTAGATACCAGTAAACGATGAGGGATTTATACACACTGAGCAAGCTGATGTTGGGTGGGAAGGCTGGTCCTGTGCTGAGAGAATATCAAATTCAAGTCCGTCGATGCCATCTAGTGGAGGGAGGAACTTTAACTCGCTTGCTCTGCCCTTCCACTCTCTGTAACACAGAGACTTTGGCTATTGACTTGATGCTATACAACATAGTAGGATCCTTTAAGAAATGGGTGGATACAGTGGCTGAACAGTATCAGAATCAGAATACTTAATTGATCCCCTCAGGGGAAAATAGCCTATATATAAAATTCAGACCCTTTCACTTTTTTTGCACCTGTTCTTGTGTTAAACATTCAATTCAAAATAGAATAAATGTACTTTTTGGGGCATTGTATTCAATACACAATAACCTGTAATGATAAAGCAACACGCATATAATCATAAAGCAACACGTTCACCATTTTCATAAGTATTGATAGAGTGGATATTTGGTTCTTGGTTACCTCGTAGATCTGGAAACTGAGTATGACTGCATGCCATCTTTAGTTCTGGACCAGGTTGCTAGAGCTGTATTTAAATATAAATTTAGCCTTGTTATAATGCAAGTGTTTAACAAATGGAGATTTCCACATCACTAAGTTAAAACACATTCCACCACACAGACACAGTTCTTACGAAGAGATTAATTTTTACTAAATATTTACACCCAGTAATTGCAAGGTCTAACTAACACATTACTAGAACCGAACCAACTGGCACGGCTAATGTTAGTCTGTTCACATATGACCTGTTTAGATGTACACGGACGGAGTAAAAGAAGTAATAAAATATGGTCAACATATCCAGGGCCTGAATTTCAGTGTGGGATTGGGTATTGCACATAATTTAATCAATTACCGCAAATCTTTATGTGAATTATGTGAGGAATGTGGGACAACTGCCAGGAAGCGCTGAAAACATAAAAACATCAATGGACCACTGGCTGAAACGTATACACCCACATGTGGAACCCACATGAAAAAACGACGGCACCCGAAAGGACAAGGACAAACAACAAACAAGTAACCGTAACGTTACTAAGAAGCAGCAGTCAAAAGACAAGTTTAGGCTAACTTAACTAACTTAAACCTACATTGTGTACTTTTTTTAGTTGATTCTTATCAAAAAAACCTTTGTTCTTTCACAAAAATGTGCTCATTCATGTGCAATTACTTCCACCAACTAATCAAAGTTTTCTCATAAGCGTAGAACCTGCCATTTAGAATCATTCAGAATACATACGAGCGAGTCGCTCGAATGACGGCCACCATGTTTGTACCTCCATCTTTAAAATACATTAGCCAAAGAGGGACATACCTCCAACATTCACGCAGTGGCACCGTGACGAATGCCAAGGGGAGATTACTCACCAGGGGAGCGAAAAAGAGAATTAAAACGGCAACGCGACAGGCAAAGCAACGCGACCAAAGTTAATATTGGAGTGGCTAGAAGGGCTGCGTGTGAACGATGGAGGTACTTAGAGCTAATTTCGGGGTTCGGCCACCGTAGGAGTTAAAATGCACTCGGAATGGGAAGGGCTAGAAAGTCATATTCAGTTGGTTGTCATATACAATTTCACCACTAGATGGGAGAAATTCTTACACAATGTAGCTGTCGTGAACATGCATTCTGCACAAAAAAACTGACTTTTAAAACTAAATTTATAAATTTACATAGTAATACAAATATCGCCAATCTGATGCTCTTTTCAATCATTTTCACATAATAGTAGAAAAACCATAGGTGTGCATAATTTACAAATTGATGGCTGAATTCCATTTAGCTGCTTCAGTTTCAGGGTCCTTGTGCTGGCCATGGCTTACTGGGACCCTGAATAAAATATAGTCGTCGTTAATGTTATTAGTAACCCATGTTTTTTTCTGCAATGACAAGTGAAAATGTCTGCTGTCCAAAAAGGTCTTGAATGCAGAGGTGTACAGAGAATCCCTTGGACTTCATGGCTTGGTTTTTGGTCTGGAGGAAAACTGTGAATTGTGGGACCTTACATACAAAAGGCATGTGCCTTTAAATGATGTCCAATCAATTTAATTTGCCATGGAGGAGGGGTGCAATCAAGTTACATGTCTCAACTCGATTTTGAAAGCAACCTGATCTTAATTTGGAGTGCCATAACAAAGGTTCTAGAGACTGTCTGAATTAGGGCTGTCAATCAATATATATATATATATATATATATATATATATATATATATATATATATATATATATATATATATATATATATATATATATATATACACACACACACACACACACATATATATACATATATATATATATATATATATATATATATATATATATATATATATATATATATATATATACACACACACACACATATATACATATACATATATATATATATATATATATATATATATATATATACACACACACACACACATATATATATATATACACACACACACACACACACATATATATATATATATATATATATATATATATATATATATATATATATATATATATATATATATATATGTGTGTGTGTATATATATATATATACAACCCCAAATCAGAAAAAGTTGGGACAGTATGAAAAACACAAATAAAAAAAGAAAGTAGTGATTTCTAAATGTACTTTGACTTGTATTTCATTGCAGACAATGTGAACACAAAATATTTCATGTTTTGTCTGGTCAACTTAATTTCATTTCTAAATATACATCCTTTCCTGTCATTCAGACCTGCAACACATTCCAAAAAAGGTTGGGACAGGAGCAATTTAGGGCTAGTAATCAGGTAAATTGGTTATATAATGATGTGATTTGAAACAGGTGATGTCAACAGGTGATTGTAATTATGATTTGATGCAAAAGCAGCATCCAAGAAAGGTCTAGTCCTTTAAGAGCAAAGATGGGCCAAGGATTGCCAGTTTGCTAACAAATACGTGAGAAAATTATTGAAATGTTTAAAAACAATGTTCCTCAAAGAAAGATAGGAAGACATTTGCTTATTTCACCTTCAACAGTGCATAACATAATTAAAAGATTCAAGGAATGTGGAGGAATTTCAGCGCGTAAAGGACAAGGGCGCAAGCCTAAGCTGAACAACCGTGATCTCCGATCCCTCAGGCGGCACTGCATCAAGAATTGTCATTCATCTATAAGCGATATGACCACATGGGCTCAGGACTACTTTGGCAAACCTTTGTCAAGTACCACAATACATAGTTACAGCCACAAATGCCAGTTAAAACTGTACTGTGCCAAAACGAAGCCCTATGTTAACAGTGTCCAGAAGCGCCGTCGACTTCTCTGGGCTCGGAGGCATCTGGGATGGACCATCACACAGTGGAAACGTGTACTGTGGTCAGATGAATCAGTATTTCAGGTATTTTTTGGGAGAAATGGACGCCGTGTGCTCCGGACCAAAGAAGAAAAGGATCATCCAGACTGTTACCAGCAACAAGTCCAAAAGCCAGGGTCTGTCATGGTATGGGGTTGTGTCAGTGCCCTTGGCAAAGGTAACTTGCACTTCTGTGATGGCACCATTAATGCTGAAAAGTACATAGAGATTTTGGAGCACAATATGCTGCCTTCAAGAAGACATCTTTTCCAGGGACGTCCATGCATATTTCAACAAGCTAATGCAAAACCACATTCTGCACACATTACAAAGTCCTGGCTGCGGAGGAAGAGGACACGGGTACTTGACTGGCCTGCCTGCAGTCCCGACCTGTCTCCAATAGAGAATGTGTGGCGCATTTTGAAGCGCAAAATGCAACAACGAAGGCCCCGTACTGTTGCCCACCTTAAGACTTGTTTGCAGCAAGAATGGGACAAAATTACACCTGAAACACTTCATCACTTGGTGTCTTCAGTCCCTAAACGTCTTTTAAATGTTGTGAAAAGGAATGGCAACATTACAAAGTGGTAAATGCTTTACTGTTCCAACGTTTTTTTAAATGTGTTGCAAGAACCAAAATAGGAATTTAGTTTTTTTGAAACAAAAACAATAAAAATAATAAGGAACACATTGAATTATGTGCTGTTGTATTGTCTGCAATGAAATACAAGTCAAAGTACATTTAGAAATCACTACTTTCTTTTTTTATTTGTGTTTTCCATACTGTCCCAACTTTTTCTGATTTGGGGTTGTATGTATATATATATATATATATATATATATATATATATAAATATATCTCAACAATATGACCTAATATGCTGAGGAAATAAATTCAAAAGGGTATTTTACAACAACTACGAATGCACCGCGAGACTGTAGATTACCAGCTTCATTGAACGCACCGTCTCTGGTCTGTGACGGCAGTCGGCAGAAACAGTCAAACTTTAGCGTTAGCTGTCAGCTTTTTAACCGTGTTTAATCCAGCTACTAGCTAGCAGAAGGCTAACATTACCTGCTGTGGAGTTGTTTAGCTGTTAACTAGCCAGCAATGTTTCTGTTCTGCGCACTCTGTTCTCTTAATAGGCTACATCCATGCTTTCCCTCCTTCATTTTACAGCTGTATAGTGTTTAGAACGGCTCCGGGTGAAAGGTCAATATGGAATGGATTAATTACAATAAAAAAAATGACTGCACTAATTTTTCTCAAATTAAATTAATCGAAATTAACGCGTTATTTCGACAGCCCTAGTCTGAATACTTTCCAAAGCCACTGTACCCTGATCCCAATATTAAAGGTTTTAAGTGTTGTTTTCAAAAATGTACAATGTGATATTTTTTATGAAATGTGTGATACTTGGAATGAAAGAAACATGGGCTACAATGCAATACAGCACATAATGCAAAAAATCATTTTCCACCAATCTAAATAAAATAAAACATGTAGAAAATGTATCTATAGACATCTGACTCTATTCTTTTAAATCAAGGCTTAAAAAACACACCTCTCACTGCACTGTACTTTTACTCTCCTGTTTTTATTCAATTTATCTTACTCTTCTATTTTATGTTACTCTGAAATTCTATGCATGTCTTCTGTAAAGCAAGTAGAGTCAAGGAAAGACATAAGCTTATTCTTCTTCTTATTATGTTTATTCATTTAAGGCAAAGCTTTGTTGTTGGAAGGTGCTGTTCAAATACACTTGACTTGCCTTGAACTAACATCAAGCATTTCATTAAGGAGGGTTTTTTAAATTAATTAAATCTATTTGAATGTATTGGCTAAACTGAGATCCTGCACTGATTTTTTTTTTTTTTTAGTATGTGTTGAATTTTGAGTTTGTCATTGGATGGCAAGTGAAAGGCAGAAAAAAAGGAGACACAGAAAGTGAGACACAGATAACGGACTACTTGGCTCTTTTAAGTCACAAGATGCAGAAGAAGATGGCAGCAGAGGCAGGTAATAAGATGACAAATGCCCAGAGACACAAATCCACTGCTCAAATGCTTCTTTCACTTTCAAAATCAAAACTATATTACCTTACGGGCAACCTCAATGGGAAAGGAGATACCTGAGGCCACCTGGATCCCACTCCAAAGAGTTAGCCAAGACAATTTCCCTCAAATCACCTGCTATCTTAATCTGACAGCCAGACTCGATTACAAGGCGTAAAAATTGCTTTTCTCGCCACCAGCAGTGGTTGGGAAATGATCTTAATTGTGTCATGATTATGCCTCAAAGCTCTGGTGAGAGCTTTACATTGCTCCTTTCAAATACACAGAAGCACTTCATGAGTTTTGAGAGTGCACCTCTATCGGCTTTCAAGAGAACAGAGGATGATGAAAATAAATTCATCTCCACTTCTTTTCTGTCTGTTCAAGTATTTCACAAACAGGTTCACATGTAAGCCACAAAAGGGAGGAGATTTCTTAAATTCCTGATATAGAAAGAGCTAACCAAGGACTTTTTTTAAACATTGATTACAAATTGCCCTTTAGGTTGTGGTGGAGGGGTATGAAATGTAGTTAAGTATTTAGTTTGGAGGAGCAATTGCATTTACAGCTTGCTGCCATCTGGGAATGGGTAAATCACACTTTGTCCTGGTTGGATACAACATGTATGTTCTGTTAAGAGAGTTAGTGAGTTATCAGTGGTCTTAAACCACCACTTTAACCACAAGGGGCCAGACCAATGACAGTATATAAAAATGGACCCAGTGACTCCGCTGTTTTTGACGGAGACAAGTGAAGTCTATTACCAGCACTTTTCTGCTGATGGTTGAGCATTACTGCGCAGCTGCAAACTGAGCTTCCCGCCATAGATGTGACGTGAGCAACGTGTCTGAACATTGTAAGTCTTCTGGTAGCTGTGCAAGAGAAATCTCAATTAAGGGTGCTCTGATCGATCGGTCACCGATCGGTATCGACCGATAATGGCTTTAAATAGTTTGATCGGTGGTCTCCATAAATGCCGATCAGATAGGCCGATCAGATGACGCACTACCATGGATGTATTAAGAGCGCACTACTCGTGAAAACATTTTCAACATGGAGCTAAAATGGCGGCGGCCCTACATTCAGCGGTCTGGCAAGGTGTCTGAACGGCGGTAGAACAGCGGTTGGCTACTGCTTTTAAAAAGCGGCTGCCACCGGTGGTGCTCCAGCAAACGTGTTTGCGATTACGCCATTCTGACGCTTCTACTGCCTCTGGAGCACCGCCGGTGGTCCGCCGACTTATTGCTATCTGGGAAAAAGACAATACATTAGAGGTTTGCAACGTGTGTGCCGAGGAAATACCACGAGGCGGAAAGCTCCAGAGACATTTCAACAGCACCAACCTCATCAGACATTTGAAGGTTAGTCACAGAAAGGAGTATGAGGAGTTTTCAAAGTTAGCTAACGCTAAGGCAGAGCGGAGTCGTGTAGCTAGTAGCTCCGGCGCCGCTCAAACAGCTGTTTCCCCGTGTGTGTGTGTCGGTCCGTGTGTGTGTGTCGGTCCGTGTGTGTGTGTCGGTCCGTGTGTGTGTGTGTGTGTGTGTGTGTGTGTGTGTGTGTGTGTGTGTGTGTGTGTGTGTGTGCTGAAGAAATGTCTGCAGTGATTGAAAGGACATTTTTTAAATGTGTGACGGTTACGTAATGGCGTAATTTTCAGTTCATAAAAGTGATCGGTGATCGGTATTGGCCAATACGTCTTCCAGCGATCGGTGATCGGCCCCAAAAATCCTGATCGGAGCACCCTTAATCTCAATCATTCCCAATCTTGCAGAGACGTAGAGCGTAGGTACATGTAAGGAGATAACATAGGCACAGGCTAATTATTGCTAACTAAAATGCTAGTTAACATTAGCAATTCAACTAAACAGCTAATGTAAGTCGAAACTGCCTGCAAGCTTCTCCTGTACTGTACGGTAATTCCTCTACTATGCAACAGTAAGTCGCGTGGTTATGACACAATCGTTAGCCTATTTTTATAAAAATGTCTGCTACGGAGCCATAACGTGAGGTACAAGGTAATGGAGCCTTTTATACATTGTCGTGTTTCTTTAGAAATAAACGATGGACAAATCAAGTCTTTAAACGCTTCAGATGTAAAGTTATTGGCTGTCAAAGTGACGCCAAAATGAATGGCAGCAATGGGATGCTAACGGGGGGTGATGGATAGGGGTTAGCAAAATGGCACTATTGCGGCTTCGCTCTGAGGAGAGAAGACTGCCCCCTTGGGCCAGACTGGGGCCGGCTATTGAAAAGTTTGATCTGAAGCCTTTAACTTGAGCTCTAGGAAACTAGGAAAGGTGTTTATTGACCAAGCAAGTTAATTCAACAAATAAACAGATTCATCTAGACTGAAAATAAATTCAGATTTGTAGTATCGTTGTTATATAAACCCAAATAATATTCCAGTGTTTTCCCTAGGTTTCTGCAAGAATTAGGTGCACATATTTGACATGGGGTTTAGGGGTCCTCCCTCAGAAAATGTTATGTTTTTCAATAAAAGGAAAAATGCAATTTCACATCATTATGGACCGATATTATTACCATATCGGTGTCTAAAACACTGGATACAGGCACAGGTCAGTGCCGAATATTATGGTTAAGTTGCATCAATAAGTATCAATGCATGTATCAAATACATGACTTACATAGTCATTTCTGTTGTAAGCTTTATGTTTGGCAAACAAATACCCTACAAGGCTTAACGTTACAGTACTGTGGTTACTCATATTGGCTCTGCCTATAACCATAACAAAAGTAACTAGCAGATCACATGCTGCCATACAGACAATCAACAGGTGAGTGACTGATCAGTCCAGTAAATGCAGATCGGTGATGCTCTGATGCTCTGATGCCCTCACACAAAGTTTGCTGGAAGTGATGTTAAAGTGGTTATATGTAACTTTCAGTTTGTGTTGATTCTAGCGGCCGCTATGGACAAAAGCGGTAGTGTTTTTACTAGAGTTGAGCCGGATACTCGGCTGAAACGAGTATCCGGTACAGATAAAGCACTTTTGCTGAGTACGAGTATTATACGAGTAATACGAGTCAATATCTGTGCTTGGATTGAATAAAAATCCTCATTGGGTAGCTGACTGTGTCTGCGTTCTGTGATAGGCTAGTCACAGCGCCCCTACCCTCCCGCTCTGCTCACTCACACACAGAACACTGAGAAGAGAACAGCTCTCTCTCTCTGTCTGTCTCACTCAGGTTCGCGGGTCTTTTCCGTTAACGTTTAGGGTCTCTTCAGCTTCAGGTTTGTTTTTTACTTTGGTTTGTAGTACTTACTTATTAACCAGTAGAGTTCTGGTAAACGTGGGGTTTGTAGACGTGGTGCTTGGTAGAATGCGACTCTCGTTGCGTCTCTGCCTGTCAGAGATTTTTTTTCTTTTTTAAATTGTCAGCTGGCTCTAACCAGTTTTTTTTTACTTCAGGCACTAAGTGTCTGACACTTTCTTGCTGTATTTTATAAGTCAATGCAGATCTGAAAAACAGCGTCGGACTATTTGATCCGTAGAACACAGTCCCCCCCTGCTCCCCTCTCTCTCTTTCTTTCTCTCTCTCTCTCTCTCTGTCTGTCTCTCTCACACACACATACCTGGTGTGGAAATAAAAAAAATAAAAAAGAACCCAAAAAAAAAAAAAATCACACTGATCATAAAACATTTTATTTCATAATTACAACCGCATGTGTTGTATTCATTGTTGCAAAACTTCTTCTGTATATAGTTTGTTTGTTATCATTATCACAACCATTGATCTGAAGCTCAATGATGATGCTGTCATGTAAATAGTTTTCTAATCAGCAATAAATATAACAATTTCTGATCAACCCATATCAATTGCGTGCTTAAAATAACATACCGGTTAAAGCCCCGCCCATTTCAAGACAACCCGACCCACTTCTGGGTTAGGCCCCGCCCAGTCTGAGTACAGATACTTCATATGGTATACAGATACAGATAATGCTGTACTCACTCATCCCTAGTTTTTACCACACCTGCTGGCGTAAACGTCGTTTCTTTACGGTGCTGTATTACCCACTGTATATTTAGCGTTACCGGGAGGTCATAGTCACGATGAATGTTTTGCTCAGACAGAAAAGCATTAATTTACAATAAGAGAATACCTTACAGATGCACTGTTGCATTTCAAGTGTTGCATACAGTAATTACAGTATTAGCCTACTTTGGATGTATTGTGAGCTAAACCGTGTATCACTGTCACTGTGTCACGAGCCAAAGCATTAAGAGTTTGTTGTAGCAACCAACGTAATAATAACTTAGATTAATATAGCGCATTTCATGAAACCCAAGGACGCTTTACACAAGTACAGGGGGACAAGGGAAAAGAAAATAGTAGGCCAACACAAACACGGACTGAAAATAAATAAAAACCGGGCGCTAAATGGAAGGAGGCCGTAATTTAATATAGGCTACTGACATACAACCACGTAGTTCATTGTGAAGCTATTTTATGAATGAAAGACATATTACATACTGAGGGCCAATTTAGGGTCGTTTATGAATAATTTACAAACCCGTAATTTATCTCCATCTGTTGAAAGCCTGATCGAAGTTGACTCGCTTGTTGTTTGTCACTTTCCCTTTTAGCTTTTAGATGTTCTTTGTTTAATTTCCTTTTATTCTGTGATGGCCCCGCCCCAGTATCAGCCATAACTACAACTGATAACTTCTAAAATAAAATTAAAATACAATTAGGCCTATATAAAAAAAAAACTCCTTTTCCTGGCTGCATAGGCTTTTCCGGTGTTACAAAGAAATCTGTGGCCCGTCAGAATGTGTTACTGTGTTATGTGTGACTTCAAGGGAAAAATCAGACGGGCAAAGGCATTAAAGCCTCTACACATAGGCCAGACGGGGCGACCATCGGCAGAAAAGGCAGTTAGACTGATCAGTCTCCCCGAATTGTTCAAAACATGCCAGAGAACACACCTTACCTTACTCCAATATACCTTTAATAAAAACTATATAAAAAATGTTGTTCTTTCCCCTTAGTCTCGTTTGCTGTTACAGTTAATTTATGACCATTAGAATAAACAACAGTTTCAGAAACATTAAAAAGTTGCATATAGTAACTTTAAATAAACTTCATAATGTTACATTGAGAACGGAATTTGGTGTGGTGGTAGAAGTCTATTATAGCAACCCCCGAGCCACCCGCCACGCTAGCTAATTAGCGTTAGCTAACCATTAGGAAAGAAACCAGCAAGCGGAATAAACAGATAAACGTGGTGTATCTCTGACTCACCTTATTTGATGTTGGAAGCCCATTGTCATTTATTTTCCATGAACGTGAAATATCCATATAGCTAATGTTGCTGTGTTAGTCATTTTGTTGGAAAGATCATCAAGCTAGCTAGCTAACTAGCTAGCTACGTTAAACTGTACTACTAAACTGTTTCAATTAAATAATGTCGACTTTCTCTTTCGAAGTGACATGCTTCACAATTACCTTCAAAGTTTATTTTCCAGAGACCTGTCCACTACGCGTTGGCAGGACAGTTGGCGCTTTATTTTTAATCAAATGCAAACTTGACACCTAACGTAACTTTCTATTCTAGACTAGTGAGGGTTGCCGTCGCCACGTTTGTCCAACTGACTGTCTGGCTGAGCTGCCGTCGTTTCACGTAATAAAATCACCAATGGGGTATCATTACAGGATACCCCAAAACTAATGATGAATGTTCCGTGAACTCTGCTGTTCGTGGCAGGTAGAAACGGGTAAAAAGCTATACCCTTAGTTAAAGATAGATATTTTGACTGGAAACTGTCCTTTCGGTCAATGCAGGCCTTTCCCATATGACTGGTTGGTTGTTTGAAGAATGACAGCCTATTTAGCCAACAGAGAGGGTTGTGTGTGTGTGTGTGTGTGTGTGTGTGTGTGTGTGTGTGTGTGTGTGTGTGTGTGTGTGTGTGTGTGTGTGTGTGTGTGTGTGTCTCTCTCTCTCTCTCTCAGGGACTTCATGTACTTTGTCTAAGATTTTTTCACTTGTCTCCATCCAATATCAAGCTACTTAAGACACCCAATAAATACAGTATATGGCCAATATAAAATTTTAAAATGAATAAAAAAAATAAAAAAAAAAGTCAACTCAAAATTGAATGAGTGGATTATAATAATGACCTCTCCTCTAGCACCACCCTCGGGCCAAAATGTAACAAGGACTGTCATGCAAACCCAAGTAGCCACATTAACAGTATCATGCCACAGATGCATCAGTTTTGTAATGTGCCAGCTTTACCAGTGTTGATTTTTAGGTTGTGTTATATTCCATGAGTAACTTTGCCCTTTACAAAAGAATCAGGATGCAGAGATTTTCGATTTTTATTGACTTTTTTGGACAATTTCTTTTCCAGTGTCATCCGTAACCGTTCACTTCAATGGTATTTGCATAATCTTTCATTCAATGCTAGAAGGATATAAACCAAGGTAGGCTGATGCAAGATGTTGAATTAGCAGCTAGCAAGCTAAATCTGCACTCCTCTGGCAAATTTAAACTAATTACAATAACTGGGATGGAAATGTTCCAAGAGCTTTCAAAAGGAACAATAAACATACCTTCCAGTTGTCCATTAAAAATGCACCTAGACATCATCTCTACCTGGTTTGTATCCTTCTAGTTGTAAGGCTGATAAAAAGGGCCATTGCTATTTAACAGAACAATCTGCATAGCAACTGGAAGACAAAGGGACTGGACACTGACCCAATACAGAGGATGAGTAACACAGGACATCACTAGACAGATAGTTGGCACGAGATGGTCTGCTGTTTTGCTCACAAACAGTCATATTTTGAATAGTGATTTACTTTTGAATGTCAAAAAAGTTCATTCAACAGTTAGTGTGAGGTTTGATACGTTGGAGCTCTAGGCCTAGTGTTGTAAGAAGTTTAGTTCTGGCAAGATCTCCAAGCATCTGGCAGTTTGAATGAGTGCCATTCTGCAGTGGCTGAAACCACCCCTCCCCTCCCTCCCCTTAGTACAGTTTACCAATTCATAAGGCTACAAGGTACGTGCCACTACTTGACCATATTCACAGAAGCACAGTTAACAAGCAAATGGAAAGATGTGACAGAGGACAACCACTACAGTGTGCTTGAGGACTCACAACTGACAATTTTCACTCAGCTACACGAGTAAAGCAGGCGGGGGGTGAGTAACTGAAACAGCTGGCCCCTGTCTGAACATGTCACCAGCAGTTATTCAATCCCTTTACCCCACCCTGCGAAGGCAACTAAGGGCAGCTCAAAAAAAAAAAAATAAGAAAAAAAAAAAAAAAAAAAAAAACTTATGTCTGGCCACCATTGAATTTGGTATAACAGTTCAAACCACAATGAAATGTCAAGTCTAATTAACACTTAAATGCCAGTCTTGTACAGACTGTGTAGACTTAACCGCAACATCTGTCATATTTTTTGTTTTGCGCAAGACAGCATTATTTAATGCAGATACAAAGCTCACAAGTCAATTACAGTATCTGAAAGCACTTTTAGACTGATGAATCTGTGAGGGCAGACCAGGATAAGTACACAGAGAAGGATGACATTCTCAGAACTGAAGACTTCTAGGGTCAGCGGTCAGTCCAGGTCAAGAGGGGGACGATGAAGAAGAAGGGGAAGATTGTGTCCGGTTTAGTTCAGGCCCATCTGTAGCAGCATGGCTTAGAAGCGCTTGGGTCCCCAGGGAGAGGTCTTGGTTGCCACTGGGGCTCCAAAGCTGGGGAAATCTTCAGAGCTGCTCATATCAGGGGCCTAAAAATCGACAAAAAAATAAATCGGGATTAAGAGAGGAAGGTGCGACCAATTCTAATTTCAAACAGTGTCAGGCTTGCAGGAAAATGCTCACCTTCTCATTACCAGTGGTCCAGGGAGCCTCCCTCACCACAAAGCCCTTGGATGGCCCACGTTGTTCATCCATGGCAGCAGCGCTTCCCCCAGGAGGCCTCGTGTAAGCCATTTTTGCCTCATTCTCCACAACATCTGCCAACTGGCGCAAGAAAATGTATCCGTGTTAATAAGGAAACCTTTTCTTTTTTTTTTACAGTGGATGGTATACATTACCTCTATTGTTTGCTAACAGTTGTCAAAAGCTTACATATTCTTCTTCCAGGTTAAGAAGGTGGTCGATGGCTTCATCCACGAGCTCAGGGCGACCTGTGACTGTCACGAGGTTCGGGTCTGAAGCTCCACTCTGGGGAAACCTGAGATCAACCTGGGGGGGGAAAAAAAAAAAATGGACAAGCCCTGTCAAAGACTGGATACTTCTTAAAATTGATAAATCATACAACAGGGTCTTAACATACAAAAATAAAATTAAAAAAATGGGTTCAAGGCATCCAAATGCCCAAGAGGCATTCCTGAAATTTTCTTTTCTAAAAATATATCTATGTTGCTCTCTCGGGTATCCCACACCTAGGGCACCATTATTACATAGAGCTGGGTCGTCATGGGTCTTACCCTTCTTTCCACCTTGAACCCCTCTAGACATGTAGGAAGAAGCCTGTTGCTAAGCTTGTTCATGTTTAGCTGTTAAGAGTAGGGATTACAAGAGTCCCAATCCACCTTCCCTAAATCAGCCCACCCCAGTGGGGAAAAACACCCAGGCCAAAGTCAGAGCCATGACACCATCATCATCATCATCTATGTGTCATCTATCATCCGAGTGTGAGCATTAATGTGATTAGATCAAATCCAATCTTTTTTGCTTTGATGGATTTACTGTAGAAAAAGTTATTCACAGGTGAGAAAAGTAAATGATTACATCAATTTAGGCATTTTTAGGTTAACAGCCAAGTCCAAGTCCATCGGTTCATGGTCACTGTGGTGTTCCCTGCACGAGGTGAGCAAGCACATTACCCGTCTTTCGTGTCCAGCGCGAAGGCTCTGCAGGTTGCAAGCGGTCGCACACGTCTGAATTTTTGTAACTTAGCGCGCTGCGCGTTCCATTTCAACACGGATGGCCGGGAAGACTGGCTGAGCAGGTTCGCCTTTACAAACATCTGTGTGATTCTTCATGTACAGACCGCAGGGAGTCAAATGGCCTTAAATATATGTGATAAGTGAGAGACACCACACTGGGCAAAGAGCATTTTGCTGGAGGGTGTGGCATTTTGCGACTTGGGAGACAAGTTGGAGTGACATTTCTGAAATTTACACATGATTAATGAATATTGTGGGCCTATATACTGTACCTTAGTGTGATTATAAGTGCATGCAAGTAAAGTTTCTATGTTCCATTCAGTCTCAATGTGCTGTACAGCCGTCATGCAAATGCGTCAATTTGGCTGCGGAGGAGAGTACCAACGTTAACAGCGCTGCTCCTGGCGAATAAAGGGGGTAGGGGGTGGTTTTTTTGGGGGGGGGGAACAACACCAAAAACCCCTTCTATTTTGGTTTTCTAAACATTATTATATCGTTATGACAATATAGGAATGTGCAATAGGTACTGAGGAAACGTCAAGCCAGGAGGGAAACATAAGCATTAACAATGACGGAACAATTCCATCTTTTTAATCACAACGTCCAATGGCGTAGGCTATGGCGGTTCCAAAGTTAAGAAGCTGCAAGTTAGGATTTGCCCGAAAGTGCACTGCTGTCAAGGGTGCTACTTCTGACTCTTCAATTTTATGTTGGTTTATTCCACCGACGAGGAAAATGTCCTGTCCTCTCAGTAGCCTCACCTTAAACTCATCCATGATCTTGCGGATGCCTTTGCCACGGGCTCCAATAATGCGGGCATGGACCCTGCTGTCCAGGGTGATGTCCTCAGAGATCATGTCCTCTAGCTCGTCCACTATAGCCTGGATGGCATCGCGTGCTGCTATGGCTTTGTGCTCATACCCTGTAATAGTAATTTGATCCTGTGGGGAAACGGCAGCAAATTCAACATGACATGTAGATATGGTGAGTTAAAAAAAAAAAAAAAAAAAAAACACTTATTCCTATGCAAGGCCAACCTGAAGGTGTTTGTGAACTATCCAAACACACCACAGTAACTAAAAGTTATTGGTATCTCTATTCATGTTTTTATGTAGCAATGATATGAGCTGGTAATTTAGCACCACCTACTGTGCTGATGGAGTACATACAGTTCACCTTTTACCTCCATCATTATTTGATATGTAAATAAAAAGGAAATACAAGTTCTGCAGGAAAGCCAATACCTGGTTTTCATCATTCTTCTCTGGGAATTGGATGTTAACATCATGCTCAGTGCGGATGGTTGTTATAATGGCACCCTTGCGGCCGATGATTTTGGGGTGATACTTGGGGTCCACAGTGATGGTCAGCTTGAAGCTCCTGAGTGCCTGTAGAGGGGTTGACGTAAACAATACTCCGGGTTAGAACTGCAGTGAGTTTAAAACGGGACTCATTTCTTCTAGAACTGGTGCTCACCTACCATGATAAAATGAGTTAATAATTAAGCACTTTTCTTATTTAGTGTTATCATGAGATCGGCCTTCAAAGAAGAACTAAACTGCTCTGTGAGGTGTGAATTATCTACACTGCAGAGACACTTCCACCAGATAGAGTTCAGCAGTAGTATACAAAAACAAACATTTTTTATTTTTATTATGTATTGACCATGATACATTTGGTATAAATGGTCTGTATTTGTCTTGTGATTTGTCTTAAATGTAATATTTTTACTGACAAAAATTGCCAATAAGAAATTAACGGTATCGGTATCGATGAAAATGCAAGAAAAAGTATCGTATCGAATCCTAAAAGTGTGGCATCGCCCATCCCTACTTCCTTTTTGTAGCTGGATATATCATTTGTTGCTAAATGTGAATGTATAACGTTAGTGATAGTGAGATGCTTGCTAAAGTTACATTTCTAGTGATGAATCGGCAAAAACACGTTTCATCTGATTCATGGCTTTGTCCTAGGCGATCACTTTTCTCTGCAACGTTGGTAAAACGGTTGCGTCTCGTCGCAAATCTTTGGTCTGAACTGGGGTTAATGCAAACCAGGCATAAATTCTGAATACACTGGCTTTAAAAAACAAAAACAATAAACCTCACACGTTGGATACATATCCAAGTTCTCCACACAATACTAACCCGATCCTCCTGGTCGGCCTGCAGCTCTTTGACGCGCTCCAAGAGGCCATCTTTGGCGCGGTCAAGGTGATTGGCCAAGCCGGTGATGGAGATTTTATCAGACTGCTGCTCAGGAGCAGGCACTTGAATATTAACCTGGGAGGCAGAAAGTGAGGTCACTCTAAATTAGAACCAAAATAAAATATTGTGCATCCCCATGTGCCAACACGCAAGTCAGTAACACACACACACACACCTCAAATTCATCCATCATCTTGCGAATTCCACTTCCTTTCTGTCCAATGATGTAACGATGAAGCTCAAAAGGCACTTCCACCTCAATAGTGACAGGAACCAAGGCCTAAGGAAAGGAGACAGGTGTGTTTGTTAGGGAACAAAGCCACAAATTTGGAGAAACAAATAAATAAATTGAACCTCCGTTATGAATGCTAACCTTCAGTGCTTCCACAGCAGCCTCGCACCGCTCTTTACGACCGGAAATTACGATCACGTCGCACCTTTTGGGTGCGTTGGGATCGACGGGCTCCTTCACCTCTCCATTGGCCTCGCCGTTCTCCTGAATAGGGGCCTCTGCAGGAGGTGCTGCTAAACGGAGGGAATCAAAGTTTGATGAGAACATTTTCATTTAAAAAAAAAAAAATAAATAAATAAATAAAGACGCCATTCCTAAGTCTTTGCACCGATCATGTGTTTACCTTGATGGTCCTCGCGCTCTGGGAACTTAATCTGTACATTGTGATCTCTAGTGATCTGCTGGATGCGTGAGCCCTTGGGACCCATGATAGAACGGTGGAACTTCTGAGTGATCACACACTCAATGGTAACTTGAGCCTCCTGAGAAAGAGAATATTCAAATGGGGGAGGAAAAAAAAAAGGTAGATTAGTTACATTAACAGAAGAGGGGGGGGGGACCCATTCTGAAGACCATCTAAGCAAAACAAAACTGTACTCTACTAACCAAGTCCTCAACAATCTCCAGCATGCGCTTTTTGGCTGCTTCCACACATTCTTTGGCTCCTTTGAGGGTGACCTTATCGCTCTGTGTAGCCGTGCGAGGGAAGCTCACCATCACGCCTCCATACTCATCGGCAAGGTCCCTAAGGACTTGGCCACGGCGAGCCACAAAGTAGCGATGGTGCTTCGGATCGACGTTCATAGTGTCCTCGACGACGTTGTCCTGTAACCAAAGAGTACATATAGTTCAAATTCAGGTATGGTAAGAGAACCAAAGCCTCATCCTCCCTTGTCCTGCCATGTTCAAAACCCATTTGGAGCCCTACCAAACTCTTGATGAGTTCCTCCAGCTCCTTCTGGGCATCCCGCACGGCTTCTTCAGTGCCAACCACAGTGATGAGCTCCTGGTCTTTGTCGTCTGGGGTGGGGAAAATGATCCTGGCCCCGGTGCTGTCACGAACCTTACGGATGTTTCCACCACCTTTGCCAATGAGGAACTTGTGATATTCTGGCTTTGCACGCAGCTCGGCAGTGTGACTCTTTGTTTGCTGAAGAAAAAAAAAAGAAAAAAAATAACACTTTCCAAAATTATTTTCTACAACAAGAAAACTATTATAAGTCAACCTCAATTATAAAAACGGTCAGCACAAAAGATCTTATTGACTTCAGAGTAAGAACCGATGGAAAGTTCCCTCAGGCAAAACCCCCTGATTTTAATTTGCTAATCACGATTTGATCTTGAGGGAGAAAACGGCAGCAGGCAAAACAGATGTCAGCCTTTATTTTGTGACAACTTTGCACAAACTCGCTGTTTTTATTCTGACAGCTGAAAGGACACTGAAAGAAGTTCTCGGCATGTGGTAATGTACGACCACTGAGGCACAGAAGCAGCTCTATTTTACCCTTCTCTCTATGCCGCCCCCCCCCCCCCCCCGTCTAATAGCTGCCAGTTTAGCGAGGTCAACAGAAGTTCAACTTTTTAAATCATTAGAGACATTTATACAAACCTTCTCCTCTGCCAAGGCAAGCAGTTGCTGCTTGGCTTTCTCCACCTCCTCCGCAGGGCCTCGGATGGTGACCTTATCAATCCCTGAGCCCTCAGTGGGAAAGTGGATGTGCACGCCACCACACTCCTCCATGATGGAGCGCACAAAACGGCCCTTTGACCCAATCAAGGAGTTGTGCAGCTTGGAGGGAATGGACACCTCTATCTCTGTGATGTTTGCCTGAACACAATAAGACGCCAATTAGGCATATGTACCAGATTTAAACCCATCTGCCAAAGCTTCGGAGAGACTAATATACATGCATGCACGTGCTTACCAGCTCCTTCTGAATGGCCAGGATGCGATTTCGTGCAACCTCACAGTTTGCCTTCTTGCCTGTGATGACAATCATCTCTGAGTTGCTGTTCTCAGCAGGCAGGTCAATTCTTGTTGTAGTTTCCTCCCGAATCTAGAACGAGAAAAAAAAAAATAAAAAAAAAAACGTAGTCAAGTCAAACATGGACACCTTAAAGACCTCACTGGACTACATACATTCTCTTTTAAATATACAGCACCTTCTTGATATTTGATCCTCCTTTTCCAATTATGTTTCTGTGGAACTGCTTGAAGATGGGGACTGAGAGGGAAAAGCTGTTCTCCACCTGACAAAAAGGAATCTCTGAAAGTTACCACCCAACTACACCAAAGCAGGTATGGATGCCAAATTAGAACAATCTTTTAAAATACCACCCTAACCAGACAACACGTGAGTAGAAGATTTACCATTTCAGCCACTATCTTCTGCATGAACTTTGCACACTTTTCCACCTCATTTCGTGGGCCTCTAAGTTGAACGATGTCGCTTTTTTGTGCTGGGTCGGGGAAATTGATGATGACCTGGAAGACATTTGATTAGAGTTGTTTTTATTAACAGTTTTGATTTATAACAAAAACACAGAACACACAGCTCGCAACCTAAAGACATCCACCCCCCTCCCCCCCAACGTGTCATCACCACTTGCTTAAATTAAGAGTTATTAAGGTACATTTAATGGGTTCAGTACAGACAACCACCATAGATAGATATATCTATCTATCCATCTCAACAGTTACCAACTCACCTCAGGGAATTTGTCGCGCACTTCTTTTATCTTCTCCCCTTTTTGGCCAATGATGGCTCTATGAAAACGCTGTTCAATGATCAGGTCCTTTGTACGCTCATTCTCCTGCAAGAGACCGTATATTTAGTAACGGCACATCGGGATCCAACTTGCAGCATTTTGCCTGTGAACCCCAGTTTGAACTCACCATGCGTGACGCCAGCTCGAGCAGCTCCTTCTTGGCTTCCTGTACACCCTGGGGATCCCCCTCAATACGGATCAGGTTGCTTTTCTCGTTGTCAGGGGGGATACGGACAGTCACCTTGTGCAGCTCTTTGATGCGGTTGACTATAAAAATAAAAAAATAAAAATAAATGCGTTTGAGCATTGCTGATCCAGTTTGCGTTGCACTGTTGCAATTCAATACACCAGCCTTTTGACAGCACCACCGTACTTACTGTTAACACCTCCTTTTCCAATCAGGTGTCTGTGGAATTTGGGATCCACGCTGATCTCTGTGTAGTCCATACGGCTTATCTTTTTGGTAGACAAAAGCATGAATATCACTGGAAAACATCAACTGCAGCTTCTAAGTGTTGTTAAGGTGCTTAATACCACTTTTAGCTCATTTTATCTTACTTTTTCGATTGGCTTTGGGTCTACAGCCAAGACATAACTGTATAGTAACTCAATACTCACCAAATCTGCAACAATGACTTCAATCTGGCCCTGCACCATCTGCACGTCTTTGGTGGGACCCTCCAGGGTGATCTTATCCTCTCCCTCGGTGAACTCAATGTGCACCTGAATGCAAAATACATGAAAAAATAAGTTACAAAACTAAAATAAAAAAAAAATTCAAATGCTATCGGTAAGAAATTCATAAATTAACAGACCTTGGGCATTTGTTGGGTAATCTTGGCCAAGTTCTGCCCCTTCTTGCCAATAATGAAACGATGAAGCCAAGAAGGAGCTGTGACTGAGGAAACAGTGTAGCTGTTTGCCTGCGAAAGGAAACATGTTCTTCAAGTTACTCCTCATCGCCTTTTTTCTTTGCATATGTCAAAAGGTCATCACTAGATCATTTTCAAACGTTGCACACCTTGGCATAAACTTCAGTGAGGGCCTGACCCAGGCGGTCCGGCTCCCCACGAAGGATGACAGTTTCTGAGCTGCTGTCAGAAGGTGGGATCTCGACTGAGACACCAGTTTTCTCCAGGATCTCCTGCAGGGTGTTTCCCTTGGGGCCAATCACATACTTATGCTGAGACTTCTTCACCTCCACTGCAATGGTGGTGGCATTCTTCTTCTGCAATACAAAAAGGTTAGTCGATCAGGGGACTTGCAACATTCAACCTTAAAATTAGGATTAAACTGCCTCATACCAGTGTGATCTGTATAGGGATGCAACGATGCATAGTGAATCGGTTAAAAATCTATTTAAAATCTCTTAAGATTACAACCGGTTCAGATAAAAACACTGCAATGTAATTTTTTTTTAAAAAACAGCCTAGGGGATGACACTAGTTAACATATAGCAGGTAACGTTAGCTGGCTTAAACGCGGTTAAAATTCTGACAGCTAAACATTGTGAAATGTGATTGTATTTCAGTGGAAAGGATTCCAACACCGGGACGCAACACAGTCTGCAGCTAAAGCCACGGAGGAGACAGCTGCCGCTGTCGGATAAACAACAGTGACTGGACATTTGGGTCCGGCTACTTAACAGGCCTGCACGATTTGGGGAAAAATATGAATCACGATTTTTTTAGCTTAGAATTGATATCACGATTCTCTGCCACAATTTTTTTTCTTATGAAGTGTAATGTTTGTTGCGCACATGAACCATGACAAAACAAAACAAATTGGCAGTAACAAACAGATTTTTTTTGGCATCTATAGCACACTGCATATCACCACAAGCCTGTAAACATAGAGGCGTCAATGAATAAAGAAAATAAAGTACATACTGGCCATTTGAGTACTGTAGGCTACCAAAAATAGCGACATATAACACATTGAACTAAATATGGCCCTGATACAGGCTCTATCTGAACTCCTTGACCATGTTTTTACATCAACATGCTACAGCTTCAGTCTCTAGAGAAATGGAGTTTGTCAATTGCCAATTTAAGTACAGCATCAAAAACAGAATGATTTCTTAGCGCACTCTTTAACTGCTTGACTTTCATGTCTTCAGCTTTCCTTATTTTATATTTATTATTTTAAATCGAAGTCGTTCAAAATTAAAAATCGCGAACAGAGTGAATCGAGATCGATTAATCGTGCAGGCCTACTCCTTAACCTTGTGTTGCGTTCAATGTTATTGTAGAAGTACCCTTCTGCCATCTAGTGCCATCTGTTTCTTCTTTTTGTCATTTAACAGCAAATAACTGGTGAAAAACGTTGTCATAAGTTGTTACTACATTTTAAAATAAATCATTTCAATTTGACCATATGGCCTTAGCATAAACAAGCCTTTCTATATATTTATATTGTTATTTAAAATTAAATACTATTTCAGTTGCACTTTTGATAAGGACACATCTGCTGTTGTGCACAATTTATATAAATAAAAAAAGGAATGTTTTTCAGTAATTTCATTCTGTTTTAAAAAAAAAAAAAAAAAAAAAAAAAAAAAAAAAAATTGTGAGATAAATCGTAAAGTGAACTCAAAATCATGAATTATAAATTGAGTGTATTGTTACATCCCTTGATCGGTTATCAACACAAACTTTCCTTTTTTCCTTGTAGTGGTTTTGATTTTAGCATACCTTGTCTTCATAAATCTTTTTGATCATGGTCACAGCAAGGGCCACCTGCTCCTTCTCCCCAGTGATGACAATCTCCGTCTTGTTCACACTTGGAGGGGGGACATTAACACGGGCACCGGTCTCCTGCATCATCTCTCCTACCAGCTTATTGTAGGCGCCGGTGATGAAGGGATGGTACACCTTGTCAATGTTCACCCTCTCCACAGCACGCTTGTCCTAAAAGAGCAGGAGGGGCAGGGGGGGAGGGGTAAGATGAAAATCTATCCTAAAGCTACGACTTCTGGGACGTACGTCAGTGGAGTAAGTTGATTGTCTCGGGGGACTCGTTACCTGCTCAGCAGAGATCAACAGGATCTCATGCTTTGCCTTCTCCAAGCCCTCCTTGGTACCAGAGATCTTGATCTGGTTACTGGGGTCGTCGGGTCGTGGGATCTGGATTTTGGTGGCAGTCTTGAGCTCGAGCTCCTGAAGCTTCTCCCCATTTTTGCCAATGACAAAACGATGGTGCTCCTTGGGGATGGCGACAGTAGCTGAGGCCTGTTAGGGTTCAAATGCACAGTTGGCACTTCTGTTCTTCCAATTAGTTCTACCTTACACAGTTGCCACCAACAAAGACGGATCTCCTTACCTGAGTCTGCAGTCGGGACACAATCTCCTTACGGGCCTTCATCACGGCATCCAGCTTTCCAGAAACCATGATGGAGAGACCCTGATCTTTTGCCAAGGAGAGTTCCAGGTGGGCTCCGGTCTTGTGCATGATGTCCACACAGACCTTCGCTTGGTCTCCTTCCCCAAACTGGTTGAGGTCCTTGTACTTGCGCTCCTCTAGCGGCACATGGAAAACCTAGTTGTGGAAAAACAATTTGATGTGATGAGGACCAATTGTTACATCAGGATTGCTTTGATAGAACTTTCAAAATCAATGAGACCCTTAGTTAGTACGACCGTTCATAACACTAATGCCCTAGTGTGGCACCGGCTGGCTGAGCATTCATTCACAAACACTGCATCGGTCGTCATTTGTCGGAGAGTCTGGCAGAAACTCAGGTCTTTCCATTTATTTTGAATGCCTGCAGCAAAACGTTAAGACTGATACAACCCGACGTCCCCCTGCGGTGGACAGTCATGGAACCGGAAATCAGACTTGTCAGTCCGTATCGCGGTGTGAGAGAGTAAAACAGGAAACATTACTGCCTATCGCTGACACAAAAACGGTTTTAAACACTATGAAGGTAAAAAAAAAGGAAACAAGTTGAACTGTTCAGCAGTTTGTAACAATAGGTGACTGTGTCCTGTAACGACAAAGAAAAGTCACTTCAACTCTAACGTCATCTCTTCTTTCTCTCCCTCGCCGCTGTCTTCACGTGTGGTTGACAATTTTGCCCCCCCCTTATCGCAGCTTTGAACATTCGCTGTCGAGTACCGAAGCTTTGAAGCTCCAAAAAAATAAAAATAAACAAAAACACTATCTGGAACAGACCTAGTGGGTACGCAGGGCATTAAAATTAGCCTTAAAAACACCAAGTGATAAACAGAATAAAGGTGGATGTGGTGAAGTACAATCAACCTTCCACCATCCCCAAGAAAACAAATAAAAGCACAAAACTCAATCAGTGAATTACAATACACACAATAACCAGCAAAGCTTTTCCTTCATGTATTAGTAACTTTGACAATGTTATACCTGGGTGATAACAGAAGACTTCAGAGGACGGATCTTGGATGTCCAGGCGTTGGTAGTTTCCTGGGTCCCCTCAGGTGAGGCCGCCTTCTCGGGCAGAGGCGGGAAGGCGTCCTTGTAGGTTGGAAGAGCATCCTCCTCCTCTCCAGCACTGGGTCCTGCCCCAGCAGCTGAACGAAGAAAACAAACAAACGGATGAGGCCACTTATGGCTCCGGTTGCATTTTACAAATCAAGCATAACCTTAAAATAACAAAACAAATACTTACCACCACTCTGCTCTTGCAAGAGCCCACTGCGGTGCTCATTGAAGCTTTCCTGCGTAAGTACAGCGACTGAGCTCATGGTCAAAATCCCACGTTTACACAGAGTCCGAGTGTGCCACTGGAAGGAAAGTTTGCATTATTTTCAAAAAAAAGGTTTTGGCAACAGAAAGTGCAGAATAAACTTTTTTTTTTTCAGTCCGCTTTTTCATATGAGTGATGGGGCAGACATTAAACTCTTGTTAAATGATACCCAAGGATGCATTTATCTGAACTCTTCATTGTTGCTTATTTAGTCACGAAAATGCGATGTCACAGACAAATACTCAAGATTTGACACCAAGTTTCCAGGGGCTTTAATAAGTCAGCAACATTGTGGGTGCTTCATTATTGCCTGCCTGCATTACAGTCTGTTATTTTTTTCCCCTTCTTAGTAAAGTTTTGCTATATAAAATGTAAAATAGAAATTTCACAGTGTTATGACTGTTTAGTGTCAGTCTAACCGATACAACCGAAATCAAAGATGACATTGAATCTCTGACTCAGCGTTCACATTCCATTCCAGCAGTTGTTAAACTCCTCGCTACGTTACAAATATTGGCATCAGGATCATTTCAAAACAGTCACATCATCAGCAGTGGGAATATGGCAGTCTGCACTCAGCCGCATCATAGCACCAGTACTTACCGCTTTGCTACAGCGCAATTTACGGTATAGTGGGCGGAGAAAGACGCTGATTGCCTGATGGGTGTCCGGGTTGATAAATACTACGCAAAATGTGGAAGCATAGCGTGCGCTAATACCAAACTCACATAAACAGACGCAGCGTAAACTGCGCTAGTGTTAGTAAACGAGGCCCCCAGTGAACTACTTTAAAAAGTAGATTTTTTTTCGGGGCTAAATTAAGTGGTGTCGGATCAGTGTATTGATTTGTAACCTTTAAGGCAGCATCAAAAGGCATTTCTAATACTGATATCAGAACAACTCTAAAATCCACACCTAATAATCAATTAACACTTCATCTTACCAACATGTCATAATCGCTTTTTGGATTTAGCAGTTATTGCCACCCTGTGTATAGGTTTTGCACATCAGCACAACCAGTGACGTAGGGATACAATAGGCTCTATATTTAATTATCTGAAGTGTCACATGCACAGGTTTAGCACACTATACAGGCTTATCATAGGTGGACTTTGGGATTTCCCCCATTATCTATTCTACCTTTATCAACAGAAGGCATGTCTCTCATATAACAGTCACATGTATTGTCACATTACCATGTCAGCACTGTGTTAATGTATGCTGAGACTGAGAGTCGAGTGACGGGATTATGCCTTAACCACACAAAAAAAAAAAAAAAAAAAAAAACACTGGTGTGGGTAGGGTTACAGCAACAGTACATGTTGTCTTTCTAGAAGAAACCAGTTTGTCTCCTGTACGGCAGTCCAGTGCTATTCTAAGAAGTGTAACCTAGTGAGCAGGCTCCAGGGTTAAGAGGATTTTTCCCCACTGACCCCTTTGTATGTCCATGTTGGATAGGATTAAAGCAAAGATCCACTAACATAAAACTGTGATGTCCTGCCCAAGGTCTTTGAACATGAATAACTATTTCCAAGAAATAAAGCACAAAGCCAGCCCTCTAATCTGGGCCATTGATATAAAACAGACCCTACAGCTATTTGGATTTCTGACTTCTATAAAGCTGGAAGTGTTCATTGAGTCATTAACAATAATTATGTTCCTCTGCAAAGCAGCAAATAAACATATGAGTGCTCCAACTAAAGCTCGATTCCACCTCACTGTCAATGATGAAACTCATGTCTTCAGGAGCCAATGCTGTTTTGTTTTTCTGGCTGGCAGAGAAACTTAAATTGTGGGCCAACAAAAGCAGAGGGATGTGAACAGTTGAAGGGTGGATTTTGCCCCGAAGCATTGCCAAAATGTATCTGAAAGCATGAAGAGACTCCCAGATGTCACAAATAACTTATTATTCAGTCCCTCCAGGAATTTGCGATGTCGCGATTGCATGAATTCACGCAAATTCAACCAATCACTGTGAATTCAGTGCGACTCGCAATTTTGACTAATCATCGCAACTTTACCCAAATTTGAGTGAGTGAGTGAGTGAGTGAGTGAGTGATAGATTTGCATTCACGTTAGCCACAGCATGACATCTTTCGAGCCTAGCTATATAGCTAACGTTTGTAGAAGCAGAAAAGTACACAAATCCCAGCTTAACGATTCAAGTAGAGAACAGGTTGACTTAACACACGTACGTCGCCAAATTCATTTCCTCGTTGCTGATACGAAGACGAGACGTGTGTGACTCGAACATCTCACATTTACCAACAAAGCGTACAGCGAAAGACCGTGCAAAACATACAGACAGTCCTGTTAACCTGTATACATTTTAACATCAATGTGCGTTGTAACGATTTTTCACTCTAAAGTCGTTGAAAGCTGCTGCCGTTTCCTGTCGGCTCTCAGTCACCCGTGACTGACGCGCACACACAAACACACACGTGGATGCAGGAAAAAAAACGGAGATGACACGTACACGATGACCTAAATTGAGAACAGCTACGCTCGTTATTGTAAGTGCAATGATAAGTTAAAGTCCAATAAGAACTTTATCAAACCGTATGAATGTGTCCCAGCCCAGGATAGGAAATTAACTAATGTGAAGATCAACAAGCCACTGACAGATATGTTCAAATTTGATTCATTCAATAAATGTATTATTTTTTGTCTTAAATCCACTAGCCATTTTCATATTATACCAACATTTGCAGCATCCTGAGCCTTTTTGGTAAGGTTACTAGGAAAACTCAGCCCAGATTAGTTTCCTTTTATAGTTAAAGAAGTATACCAACAACAAAAATCTTCAACTTCATTGCAACGAAAATATAAAAAGACATTTTGCAACTTTTATGGAATTCTTTTACAAAAACTCCCGCAAAATCAGGCAATTTGGGCCGCAACTAAATCAAAAAAGGCCGCGAAATCCCGGAGGGACTGATTTGTTAAAATGTTTTTTTTTCCCCCCACAGAGCAGGCAATTGAAGAAAACTCACTTCGAGCTTCAACAATGTAGTAGTCAGATGAGCAGGCAGTTTTCCCCCTACATGTTTCAGACCCCCCTTTTAGTGGCCTCTTCCTTGTCAGGCTTCATAAACTTAAGGCTGCCCTGCCCAGCACTCATTACTGTTTGCAAGCCCTGTTGCCAATACAAGTGTGTGAATATCCTTCCTTTAAAACATTAAGTGAAACATTTAATATGGATATCATTATGTTGACATGTGAACAACTTTGAGTCAACAGTAATTAAATTTTTGGCCGTCTCTTGTTGACATTGTTTGTAGCAAGAGACGGTGCATAGTATGTCAAAGTCATCCAGAACGGGGGAATATAAAGCTACGCCAAAGATAAACATCGGCTACATATTTGCGGTATTAAATTCAATGTGTCAGTTTCAGCCAAGTGTGTGTTTGCAACACACTTAAAATAGTAAACCGTGGTTTTTCAGTGTGATGATTTAGGATTATTTCAAGTTTTTTTTTTCCCCTTACAGAATAGACCAGGTGAGCTGAGAGACTGAACATGAAACAATATCCTTTGCAGCCTGCTTCAACTTGGATAAAATACCCCCGCAAAGTGGAAGGGAGGTCAGGTACTATCAATACAACGTTTCAGCAAGTCTCCAGTACATCAAGCTTACTACTGTGGGACAAAATATGCATTGTCTTTTTCCATGACATTGCTATGTTTTTCAGCTTGCTTTGGAGATAGAATGCCATGTTGCCCAAAATGTAAGCGCTAAATGTCAGTAAGAAAGCGTTAACATCTTTGCAAACTTGCTCAGCCAAAGTGTACAATACTAATTATACTTCATTTTTACAGGGCACATTTTTTTTTTTTTTTTTAAATTAGTGCCAGTGGCTGGGTCTCAAACCACCTACTTGCACACTT
This sequence comes from Gymnocephalus cernua, assembly GCA_023631565.1. Classification (NCBI taxonomy): domain Eukaryota; kingdom Metazoa; phylum Chordata; class Actinopteri; order Perciformes; family Percidae; genus Gymnocephalus; species Gymnocephalus cernua. The sequence continues at coordinate 15,415,423 of CM042432.1, forward strand.
CAAACACTTAGTTTTAAGTATATAGTGTATATAACGCAAAAAGTCAGTGCACTGAAAGTACCCGGATGACCCCCTAAAAAACAGTCAAAAAGTTCAGTGTGGAACAATGGACACAAAGCGGAAAGGGGAGGGACCAGGGACGTCGACCGGCAGCTGATTGGACGAACGCGTCACGTGGGTCTGGCTTCTCCCGGATTTCACAACCGAGCATGATGGCGGCTCGTTCACAATACAATCTCGTATTTTACGAAAATAGCTCACCGAAAACGTGTTTCTGAGAACATTTTAGGTGAGAAATAGGCCATACAGTTGCTGAATCTGTCTTCATTTCAGATCGACAAGGGTCAGTTTAATAGATTTTCGTCAGATTTTGAGAGGCGGCGAGCCGAGCCAACCGCTCATCATTTCCGGTAAGTGTCTGAACATAAGTGTTCCTTTTGGGACAATACTAACCATCGGAAGTGGGCACTACGGCAGTAAGTGGTCAGTGCACATTAGCAGCGTACTGACGGAAGTATGTGGAATGAGACACAGCCAGTGCCTACCATGCTAAATGTTGTAAGAACTTACCAGCTAAATGGTCAGTTACCAGATAATCCGTCCTGTAAAGATGCAATTTCCCGTCAGCCTGCCAGCTTTTGCCTGAAGACCACAAAAAAAAAAAAAAAAAAAAAAAAGGATGAGCTGTATCAAAAATGACCAGGATAGCATTTTTAATTAGTTTCAAAGAAAGACAAAAGAAATTATTATTTCAGGCCTCACTTTAAAACATTTGCACAGACTGGCTACTACAAGTTATGTGTGCATGAAGAAGAAATTATATTCTCAAAAACATCTGTATGATCAATTTACAAAACATTGCATGTGTTTACAAGCTGTGCATCATGTCCCATTAACTAAAACTACTAAAAAATGGTTAATGACATACCAATAATGGATATTTTTACAGTCAACTTCACTCACTCCGTGTGTTTAACAAAAAGCAGTTTTTGCTAAGGCCTGACGTGTATATTTGTGATAGTAGTGCTTCTAGTGAGACCACTAGTAAAAATACTGCCACCTCAGACAACTGAAACCATCCAGAAACTGTATGCAAATACAGTATGCAGATAAAGTTGATGCCAAGAAGCACATCACTGAACTCCTGTAAAGTATAGGTGGCATTTGAGCTCACTCTCCTTGACAAGCATCTGGCTTCTATAATTGGATACTGCCCTGTCAGACAGGACAGCCCTGGCAAGTAATTAAGCTGCTGTGGGTGAACCAGGTAAATAGGCCATTGCTCTCTTATGCAAGAGCCGGAAAAACCACACAATGAATGTCTATTATTACCATTAAAAGACTAGTTTGCCACTGACGTCCCCAATTTCCTATCCCTCCAGAATGTTAATAGACATGGGTTTAAATTACCACTAAGGTGTGCACAGGCTGCCATGTTTGGTAAGGGGTTAGGGTCCCATTTTGTGCATACTCAGTATTTATAAAGTAGCCACTAAATAAGATGCAACCAACTAACTAGCTCTTATTTAGTGAGAGTATTTGGTTGTAGTATTTGGTTTGTAGTGTTAGCACAGACATCACATGGCCTGTTCCCTTAACATTATTAAAGAAACTAATCATGTTAATAATGCCCCTTAATACTAAGTCAGTTAATAGAGAATAACTCCATGGTTTAAATGACATACGTGTGAATTACAACACAGTGATGCCAGGTTGTTTTGCTTAACTACCTTGTCATAAATGCGGCTTTGCGTTTAAACTGGTGACCAAGTTAACTAGCTAGCTACATTACTCACGAGTTCCAAACTCATAAAGCCCAACCAAACAAAGAGGTTACCAACGTATCTTAAAAATGTAGCGTTATATTATCTAGCTAACTTACGAGGTCGTTCATGTTATTAATGAGCTGTTAACTTACGTTTCGCTTACGTGCTCGTCTAACGTTAGCTAGTTAGATTTGCATTCACGTTAGCCACAGCATGACAACCTTCGAGCCTAGCTATATAGCTAACGTTTGTAGAAGCAGAAAAGTACACAAATCCCAGCTTAAGGATTTAAGTAGCTGGTTAGTGTGAGTGCTAGCTAGCTAGTTAACACGATATGTCAACTAGCTAGCTAGCTGACAGTTGCCAAAGACACATTACAGTTAATGCTAGCTGTCGTCATGTTGGTTAAGGGTTTATCAACCATAGAAATGTAAGATCGAGACAAACTAACGTGATCTTAACTGTCAGGGACACTAGGATAAATCGGATGTTTAGCAAACATGTGTGCATCTTAGTAGAAGTTGGATCTTCAGTAGCTAAATCCCTGTCGCATGGATTACTAGCTAGATCCGAATCCTTAGCTAGCTAGCTAGCTAGCTAGCTAACGCTAGTTAGCAAACTTGCTAAAAACTTTGACTGTGTTGTGTGCGACTGTGACACGTAGCTCCTCCGCTAGCTTGGCTCACTGAAACAGCCCAACACAGAACTTCAAGCTGTACCTTAGCCAACAGCTAGCTAATGACATTAAGCTAACGGTGGATTGAAAATCCTAAAACCTTAAAATAACACCTCAATATAAGACACGTATACACTGGGGTCGCGTCATTTTTATATAAATTCGCCGGCACAAACACGGTCGTAAAAAGTACAGGTTGATAGCCTAAGCTAGCGAGCTCATGTTAGCTTACAGTTTGTTCGACTAGCTCGCTAAGTCCACGTAGGCATACAGCTGAGCAGGGGAGAACTGACACGGAGTCAGGCCAGAACATACTGTAACGTTCAAGGTTCACCAACAAGCTGTCTTCCCAACAAGTACCACTCCACTGTATAAGACAGGTAGATGTCATATGTAATTGCAATATCGTCATATACGGTAAAAAAAACTGTGCAGTACTTACTTATTTTATGTTCTCGTCTGCCCTGAAGGTGCAGAAGCTGAGATGAAATTCCACTGGCGAGAAGGTGGGATTGAAGCCTGACGGATATATACCAGTGCCGCCCACCAATCATATCCTCCAACGTCACGTCAAAGAGTCCGATTACATTTCATTTATTTTCATATCCAAGAGCGACTGACTTGTACAACTTCGAAACTTTGATTACATTGCGTGTGAAGAGAAGATGTAAGAAACAATGTGATTAATGTTGTATCCCTAGACATACATGGCTTGAATCGAGGATGTGTTAAAATCACGTCGAGAGGAGAGTATGCATACACACACAAAACAGTTGAGGTGGCAAATTCTGATTTAATTTGTTATTAATCACACATTTCAGTGTTTTTTTTAGACTTTAGTGAGATCAGAAAAACGATAAGCCCATGCCAGTCCATTTTAAGGTTATGAATCCAGGCTCACAATGTTGTTGATGAATATGCCAAACAATCCTGCAGTTGTCGTCGAGAACAACATACGGTAAATAGCCTACTTCTCCTAATAAAAGTTCAGAGAAGCTTCATTCTCTGGTCCTTGTCATTCCCCAGCTAGTTGTTTATGGATATAACACAAGGTCACAGAGTCAATAGTTTACTGACAGTGGACTACACCTTGTAATTGAGCTCAAATATCCTATTAGAGATTAAGGTCAGTCCATTCTAATCAGTCACAATCATTGCTTACCAACGCTCAACACTGCGAAATAATACAGTTTCATTTGTTGTCACAGAGAAGGAGAAAATCCTTCAGAAATCCTTTGATCAGAACGCAAATATGAAGCACCTGATTCTCAAACAAAAATAAGACTATAGCATTCATTTTTTTACCCTCCCAATATCGATTCTGATTACAGATAGACCCATTGAGTGTGCCCTACTGTTTTTTTATTTATTATTATTTTTTATTTAAAACCCATACCACTGTACGGTACTGATTGTTATGCAGTAATATGTGCAACATATTAGGCTGCAACTACACATCACTGTGGAGATGGCTATTACACCAACACTCTTTAGGCTTGTGCAAATTCCAATTATAATTATTGTTTACAATTTCTAATTCAATTTCATTGAAATCAAATACATTTCATAAAATTGCAAATGTCCACTCAGTAGATTCTAGAACTTCAAAACGTTCATCAGCACGTGGAGTTTGCTCAGTTTGAAAGGTGATGAGGCCCATGAGATGAAGCTGAAAGCTCCAGAAGAAATCTAGTAAGGTAAAGTCAAGAGTGAACCTTGCAGCTCAAATTCAATTATTTGTTCTAGAAGCTTTATACATGTGTTACACATTTATTATGGCATTGACTAAGAGACTGTCGATCACGTCTGGCCATTACCCTAAACTTTCTCAAAGTCCCCCAATTTTGCAAAGATGCACGTAACAGCAATTTTACAACTTTATTAAAGAAAGGTCATAGGGGGCATCAGTACAGAGAAACTGGAGAGGAGATACACAGAGGGTGAACAAAATCCACAATAACAGCCTAAAAAATACTCTACTTCTGTCAAGCGTATCATTATCTTAGGTAAAACCATTTTAGAGAGGTAAGCAACTTATTTTTGCCCAGTGGTTATTATGGTATAATGGATATAGTAGCACCACAGTCTGCAGCCTCAAAACGTACCATATTGATCCCCACAAAAAACACTTGTGTCAGCAAAAAAATAATCACTTGTTTCAAGTGTTTATCACAAGACTATTGTATTGGCGTGCATTAACCTGCACATGTGTTGCTGTTATTGTGTCCACCCGAAAACAAACATTGATATCATGACTGAAACACACATCTACCAGACTAATTCGGGCACACATGGCACTATGAGGAGGCCCAGGGCTCTTTGAAGATAATACACAGATCAAAAGACAGCATGAAAACATAGAAAGGTCTATGAGTAATCCATCATTATAGGTACCATCTTGATCCTTCTCCTGCATGCTTTATAGCAACAGCAGATTAAAGAATGAGAATAAAACAGCTAAATTAAGAGAGGAAAACAACAAATCAAAGCAACAACGTGCAGACAGAATGTCAACCATGATAAATATGTAACTACAAACCAGGTGAAGACAAAAAGTGCAAAACACATAAGCACATGTTGAGAAGAGCATCATATTATCATCTATCAACATGGCAAAAAAGGGATGAGCGCTTTCTATGTGGAAATTAAGCAGATAAGCAGTATGACCTAACTGATGCCCTACTTTCATCCCACTGCATGCTGGGATATGCTCCACTCCTTGGCCCTGAAAATAATTACCAGGTATGGCAATACATTCATGAATGTATAAGGAGAATCTACAGGATATAATGAATTAATAGACAATACTGTCCCCTTTCTGCAGATTACACTAAATATCTTCTAACATTTTCTGTTGTGTTGCAATGCATTGTTGCAGTATTATATGTCTGCATGTTATGTCATTGCATGTGTTGTTAACACTTGTGATAATAATCTTATAATATCCTTTATGAAGCAAGGATAACACAAAACATCCCTTTTCTTAGCACCAAAAAATATCTATAGTAGGCTAATTGAATTTACACTTTCACATGCTTTTCAGAGAGGGCCCCATAATCTGACACTGTACAGTAGGCTATATTCAAACATCTATTAGAAATATATGTAATGCATGCCTATAGACCTTTTCAATGGAATTCCATTGCTAGGCAACAGCCTGGCCCCTTAACTTCCTGTCAGATGATGCCATTCACATACACTGCAACAGGAAAACAACTTGGGTCCATTTCAAATGTTTATGTTTACATCTGTGAAAATATCTATATAACTTGTATATGTAGGCTGCAACACAAAAGCACACAAGCCTGCACACAATATGTCTGCTACATTTTTGCACACACACACACACACACACACACACACACACACACACACACACACACACACACACACACACACACACATATATATATATATATATATATATATATATATATATATATATATATGTATATATATATATATATATATATGCTACATGAACAACGTATAGCCATATGAGATTGTTGTATGGGATTTTATAAATTCAATGCAACTTTGTTCTTTATTTTAGAGAAAACAGTAGGGGGAGCTCCATTACAATGTCAGAAATCACTTGTTTCTTTCCTCGTGATATTACTTCAATCTGACTCTTATCCTTATCCTGCAAAGCAACGGACCGGAGTGCAAACTACAACACATTCATCATGACTGATGTAGGACTAATCAAGATATGAAACGTTTGATGACATAGGGTCACACACACACACACACACACACACACACACACACACACACACACAATGTATTTATTTTCAATGTATTGATTTAATATTTGGAGGGTTACAGAGAAACCCCACATCTATTTCATTTTATCTACGGGTCAAACTTTAGACCAAACTTAAATAAAGGCTGTTTCGCTTTGTGAGTCAAATCAGATAAAACTAATCAGATAAAACAATCTTTTTTTTTTCCTCTGGGTGTTGCTAACCATCGGCCTGTAGATTAAACAAACATAGCCATGAGATGATACACTTTTAAAACGTGTCACGAGTATATTCTCCATCCATCAAGGCTATTTAATGTTGAGGAAGGTAAATCTTCGCTTCTCAGCCTACAATCCTCGGCCACATTTGAACCAATGGTAGGACGAATGGGACTGCTTTAGCCAATGACAAACTAGTCTGAGTACGCACTCCGTTGGACGACGACGGTCATGGACTGGAGTGTCCTTTTCGGTGTAACAAACTTTTAGCATTTAGTTTCGATACGGACAAAACGGTAAGTTTAATGCTACTTTAAGGGCATGTTTATCCCATTTGGAAACTAGTATGACTACTTTTTTTGGAAAGAAAACTCGGTTATCAATAGCCTGCTTCGTTTCGCTTCTCGTCGGTAAACTATAAACGTTAACGTTATCCACTGAGCTCCATTTCTCAAAAAGAAAATAAGCCTCGCTTTAATGTCTCTTGAGGAATGCATGGTTGTGAACGTAGTTCGGTTGTTTTTTTTCTCGCTTTAAAATGTTGGTAACTGCAACATTCAAGTGTCTTGCTGACCCACTTAGGCCCACATGCATGCAACATACGCTAATAAACGTAAAGTCGGCCAGCCGTCGTTTCATTTTGTACCTTTTTATAGGTCGTCTTTTCTAGTAGACTTCCTTCAACCTACACTCTTGTTGAATGCTACATATATATGTTAAGTCTGTGTGTTACGCTATTAGGAATGAGCCTCACCTGTCTACAAACAGCTTCAGACTACTTTTTAGAATGAAACGTGCAGAAACTGTATAAACCAGCAATCACCTGAAGTCAAGTGAACCTACAACATTGAAAGTTTGATGCTATATTTACATACCGCAGACCAAATAAGACATTACTTTAACCACATAAGTGACTCATGTTTTGCATAAAGCATCTTAATGATCGCTGTCCTCCCTGTGTTTGCAGGAGTGAGGTGGGGGAGCTGCTTTGCAGTAATGGGGGATATTGAGGGTTCATACCGGGTCCTGCAGACCCCTGGCATAAGGCTGGGAGCCCAGTTCAATGCTGGCATCAGCACTTTGGAGCCGGGCCAGAGCCTCAGTGGCAACGTGACCAGCAGGAGCAAAAGTCATGGGCGAGGAGAACTACAAATCCGTGTGCAGGGGCTGGACGACTCCCAGGAGTTCTTTGATATTGACGTAAGTTTCAACTCAACTTTTGCACAGTCTCATTGTGTTTCTTACATCCTCCTTTATTTATATTGTGATAAGTCTGCAGTTTGTTACACAGCGGGGCAGGCTACATCTGACCTTATAGTCCTGGGCTACCCTGGTTGCGCGTGGCTTGGGTTGGTGACAGCTGCCACATGGCTTTGGTGCTGAAATCCCTTCCTCCTTAAGGCTTCTTATTCGGGTAATTTTAGTGTAACTCACCGGGGGCACTTTTTTACTTTATTGGCTGTGATTTCTGCTCAAAGCCTAAACAGTATTTAATACTTTCTGTTCCAAAACCAACAAGGAGGTAAATAATGTGTCCATCCAGGACTAAATCTTGAACATGTTTACATTTAGCATTCAATTAAAATTGAGTTATTTTTCGGTCTGTGTGTTCAAAGGAAGCAAACAGTTCATTTTGAATAATCAACCTGTGTATTCCTCAGTGTGGAGGATGCTGGAATAGCATCACAATGAAATTTTCTATCCTCTTTTAGTCCAGGGGTTATTTGGCTTTCTCATTTAACCTACACTAAAGGAGTGATGACAGGACAAGGTTTCCAAAATGGGGATTTTCTTGTTCTGCCATCATCACTGAAACCACTGCAGCTAAATGCGTTTTTTTGTATTAACTAGCCATTTTTAAAATGAAATAAAGCATACAGTGCTTGGCAAATTACACTGAACTTTTGTGAATCTGTAGCCAAGAATGATAGCTTTTGAGTTACCTTTTTATTGTAACTACTTCACAGAGAAGTTAATCCCTTATAAAGACTGGCAGTTTGTTTGAGCACACTTTTAGATCCACACTGTTAAAGTGCTTTCCCGTGTTTACTTGCCAAATTGCTGCTGGAGTCATTCAGAAGGCAAATAGGAAGCAATAAGGAAGCTCCTATATCAGAGCAAGTTTCCTGTCTTTTGGGTGGGGGAGAAATATCAAAGTGGAGTCTCCGCAATGAATGAACACTCAAGTCAATGATTGATGGGAGGAGTTTTAATTTGCACTGTAATATAACTAGACTTATGGGCTACTAATTCTATCAGAATATGTTAGCGTATTTAACTTGTGTAACTGCTCTGTCCTAAATCCTCGCGTAGCCACCACAGTAACTGTTCTGGCAGATGTAGGTTGGGGGCACTGCTGAGACAGACATTTCAAAATCTTATGCACCATATGTTGTCTCAAAGTCTTAAGCTAATGGAATGTGACAGACACCCGTTTTATTTGTGTGGAAGTGGGTCCCTGAGCTGCTCAGTTTGGAGGAAAAGAAAATTTGAAGTTTTTTTTTTTTTTTTTTGTGGCAGTTTTAAGGTATTCAGCCTTACATATTAAGAGACAACTGAACTTGGTCTGGAGAGTTCAAAATAAGTTCTGGACATGGTGTTGATAGGAGGTGGCAGACAGAAATACATGGCCGCAAAAGGGGAATGACGGCAATCCTGTCGTCAAGCAGACTGCAGTTTGCCAAGAACAAGATGGCCTCTGAGAGGCTCTGTTATTCACCACTGCCCAACATTTCTTAATATTGTTGTTCATTCATACTGAAGAGTAGTGGGCTGGTGGGAGAATAGTATGTGTGTCTATACACGGAGTGGCTGCAGAGGAGCTATACTTCCACTACATGACTTGTGTTTAATCTTCACCTAAAAATAACTGACAGTGTGTTATATCATCATTAGTTGTATGTCCAATGTGACCACAATCCCCTTTTTAAAGGAAGAAAATGAATGAAGCAGCATAACTTTTCCTTCTTTGTAATTGTAGTTTTTTTTTCTAATGCAAACTGTATGCAAAAATAGATACAAAATTGCAGTGTTGAATGTTTGAAATGGTTGTGGCCTTCAAGCAACTGGCTCCCCTCATTGTGGCATTTTGATTGCTCAGCTGCCTTTATACATTTGTGTCAAGCCTTTATCATCTGCCATTACCTGCCGCTCTCACTGTTTACTGTACACAAATACACACGCGTCAAAAATGTGTTGCTCTCTTACACACAAGTAGGGCACACTTGGTCCTGGCTTTGTCTTGCTTTTATACCTCTTTGAACCTAATGCATTACAGATATAATCTCATGAGAATGGAGAAGCGTGGACATGGACATATGGTGTAATTTGAATGCATGTATTTAGGGTCATCTAATGTCTTTTAGTGTGCAACTACAACAGCCAAATCAGAGCTTGTGTGCTTTGATCTGTGGCCTTCATCTGCTGCAGGTACCTAGCATGGTCATCATCAGTAGCAGACATTTGCTCGCATGGCTCATGTCCACAGGCCCCTCCCACAGCCAGCACAGGCACAGCCTTGTGGTTTCTGGACAGGGAGGCAGGGCAGGGAAACACAGGCTTCTTTTGTCCAGCACAGCCAGCCCCTTTGCTGGCCTTAACTTCCAGCTCAAAACTCGCAAAAAAGGGCTGAGGGTGGGATGTAGAACCTAGCTGTGTGAAAATGCACTACAGTCGGGGCATTGGTGGGAGGGGGATCCGGGCAGGCTTTGCTTTAGTGTTAGCAAACAAGCACATAAATAGCAAGGTTGACAACCAAGTGGGTTTTGGGGGGAGACAGAGGGGCAGCCTCTGGTGTTAAAAGAGCAGTTTAGAGGGAGCAGTCATGGCCAGTACAAAGTTTGAGTCGAGGTGGTGGGGGGAGGGGACACACACAGAAGTGAAGCCCTGCCGAAAGTTTGGAATTTCAACCACTGGCCTGTAGCAGATTGTTTGATTTTGTCAGTTGTGAATGATCAAACTCATGTTACTTGTTTGGTAAGATGTGGAAGAAAAAAAGATACTGGTGTTTCATAGGCTTTTTAAAAATGTTGTTTTGAGCATCCTGCAATAGTTTGAGAGATAGTAATGTAAGACTAGTATAGTTGGGGATGATCAAAGTATAATTATGTCTGTAACAGAGGGAGCAGTGCTCTTACCCTTCATTACAACCACTACAGCTGAGCACTCAACTCTCATCTCTACAAAGCACTCGCACTATCCCACTGTGTACTGAAGTAGCCAAACAATCTAATAGCTGTGCATAGAAGGACTTGTTTCATGTGCTCTGCACATTACTGATCTCCTGTTACAGTTCTGATATTTTGTTTTGCCGCTGGGAGTAATTGGCCGCCACTCGAACAGGTCCCACCTATTTCTTTTTTTGTACTTTGGAGGCCAAGATTACTTTTGGAAAGTATCTGGGTTACACAGGTGACCTGAGCGAAAGGGCACTTGAACACCTGATCACCACTGTTTGGTGTTTTATCTGCCGACAAATGCTCTGGCCACAGATGTGTCCTGAAGCCAGGTAGTGATTAATCAGCACTAATGATTTGAAAATGTTGCCAATAAGTTACAAAAGGCATCAAAGAACCTGTTGATCTTTTGAAATGTCTCCTCACTGACTTGTAAAAGTGGCCACTGGTGTGCAGAGCTTTAAAATGTATGTCAGCAGGAAATCTCCTAGTGGCAAGGCCTTAACAATGTGCATCCCACTGTGCCAAATACAAGCCCAAACACACCCCTGCTGTCAGTAGGAGGTTCTAGAGTATCAACTGCTGTTTGGTGAACCACGCTTAACCTGTCATGCGAGGTACATCCAAGCTGCTGATTTTAAATTAGGCTGGATGATATTTTTTGGGTTACCTGTGTTTTTGTTTGTTTTCTTCTTCGTTCTCTTTGCATGAGAAGGGCAGTCCTCCCTCGTAGCTAGCTGCTTTTAAAAACCCTGCACGTGTGTGTGTGCCCCCCCTCACACACAGGGGAAGATTTGTCTCCCAGAGAAACATCTGTTAGTTATAATCCCTGTTGCTTTCTGAGCTTGATTGGGTGACCTGCCGTAATGTTAGAGCTCAGAGATGAGACTGTGGTCCATACCACAAGTTCAGTGTGAACAAACTGCAAATGATCTCACTGATTAAAAAAAAAAAAAATAGTTATATCATATTTTGTTTTCCACTATTTGTGGGGATGACTTTCAGAAAACATGTACACTCCTCCAAAATGGAGAAATTATCATTGGTAATGTTTAATTGTGATAAAACTAAACTAGAGGGATTCACATTTCACTTTTCTCTAATGCACCATGACGGCAGGTATTAAGCAGCTTTTAGGTCATTTTATATTTAAAAGTTGATTATCTTTTATAATCAACAACAATATCTTTAACAACAATTATTTTCATTAACACTTGAGCTGTCAGTTTTTTTTAGATGTATTAATCTTTTAAAATGTATTAATCTTATAGTCTATAAAACATTAGAATTATGAAATTGCTCTTCATAATTTCCCAAAGCCCAAGGTACCACCATTTATGATTCTTGTGTTGTCTGACCAACCAGTCCAAACCCAAATATTTCAGTATACAATTATCAAAGTTTCTGTCATTTAACTAATGGACAGTAAAAAAAGATAACATTTAAGATCCCATATTTTGCTAATCAGGTTCCTAATTGTATTTTAAGGTTGTACCAGAATAGGGTTACATGGTTTAATTTTCAAAAAACACCATATTTTTGTTGTACAGCACAGCTCTCTCTCACTGCTGCAGCTCCTCTTTTCACCTTGTGTTCAGGTCTCTGTTTTAGCTACAGAGTGAATCATCTTTTCTTCTGTACTCTTTGATTGCACTCGCACATGCGCAGTAGCTCAGATTGTAGATCATATCAGTTAGCTCCATAGACAGTAAAAGAAAGGTTGTTTCTCCAACTTTGGTCAGTTACAAGGCAGGATTAGCCGGGGGACTTCTTCTAAACGAGGGCTCACATGTACGTACTTCTTTTGTAGATTATGGTGAACTTGTGTGTGTTGTAGCAGTGCTTTGCCATTGAGAACGAGGTAGCATGCTAACGGTTGTCGTTAGTCAGCTCGTTTCGGCTACTGACGTAAAAAGCCGTGCAGATTTTGAACAGCTCACCCAGAGACTGAAGGCAGGACACATTCACAGGGTAGCCCCAGGATCCTCCAACTTAAATTCAAGGCTTTTTAAGACCTTTTTAATACCATTTCAAATTAAATTCAATGCCAACTTCGTACCCATTCCGTAATCTGTATACATTTTTCAACCCTAGAAAATAAGTAAGCTACTTGAATTAAATAAAACATTTTATTTAAATTATCAGTCATATTTAATACATTTTTTAATTATAATCCAATAAAATAAGCTATATTACACTGCATAATGAGCACTTTTACTTTTGGTACTTAAGTATATTTTGATAATACTTTTGTACTTTAACTTAAGGGAGATGTTGAATGCAGGACTTGTACAACACAGTTTTTTTTTCTACTTTTACTGCAATACATGATCTGAGTAAGTCTTCCACCTCTCTAAATCACCAACAACAGTCGTGCATGTAAACCTGCAGCAGTGTTTAACACTGAAAACACACAGCTCAGTTCAGCGTTTCCTTGCAGCTCTGCTACAGTAGCAGATAACCGTTAACGTTACCTGCCGGTCACATCGTCTCTAACAGTCTGGTCACAGTGACGTCCTGCACGGATCAACAGATGTTAGAGTCCGCCAGCTGCTCGCTCTGTTTGTTATAAGATGAACACCGAGCAGATTAATGCGCTCACAGATCCCGAAATTAGCAACAACCGTCCGTGAGTGTCCCTTCCAGTTAATAGTTTGACGTTATTTTGGTACCATTTCATTGCTAAGATCAGCTATCAGGTTCCCAAACATATGCAAGCTAATGTTAGTTAAGTATCAGTGCTATCGTTGTTCTGTATATTGTACGAGATTAATAGTGTAAGGCGATGTTTACAGCGTAGGAGAGAAGCAACGGAGGTTTGTGTTTTTAATATATTTCTCTGAGCAGCATGAACAATGTCAATGAAACTGAAATGATTTCTTAGTGTCTCCATCGTTTCCACGCAGCTGTTCTAGTAGCTAGTCTGTGACGTGACTTGTCTGCCAGGGAAATCACGGCACATATGATTACGTTTATGTTACAAGGTAGACAATCCTTTCCCATCATTGACGCGAGGAAAAGTATCCTAGACGTCGTTCTAGCGTTATGCACAACCATGCTATAGTTAGCCAAGCAAGTAGCAACTATAAAACTTTTACACAAATAGGCAGAATTACCTGTTGAGAAGAAAGCAGGCAACGTCCCTTTTAAAATCCTTGCTCCTCATCAGCTCTTTCCATCTTGGAAAAGCCACAACAATATTAACTTTAGTCTTGTTGCTTTGCCTGTCACGTTGTCGTTTTAATTTCCTCTGCGATTCAGTTACATGTCCTTACATGACGCAACAGGCTTTCAAATCTGCCGGCGGTGAGTCGCAAATAATCTTCCACTGAGTGAAAAGCAGTATAGCCTGTATGTCCTTTACAGGCTACCGTATTTCAAGATGGCGCATGGCTATGGAGCGTCTACCTCAGTTCATGTAAGCGCAAATGTAAAATTTCAAGCCAATAGAAATACTAGGAATTGATGGTGGTGGTCAATATTCATAAAAAAGGACAAGTTTGTGAAGGGCAATACAGATTTTGATAATAAATAACTACAAATGTTACATACTGGGGCTTTAAAGGGTGGTATAATAACTGTGTACACAGTAACTGATTGCACACACAGATAAGCCAACGTGGTCAGCGGTAAGAAGAAGTTGTGTGAAGGGAAATTATCTGCACAGGTCTGCATTGTGATAAAATTCCACATAGAAACTATTCAGGATATGATACCGGGGAGATTCAGTGTATAATTGTCTGTAGCCACACTGCTTAGGTTTTGTATATTCATGCAAGAGGACATGAGGAGGATTTACAGTAGTGTACGTTGTCCTTTTTTGCCAGCTGTCTGGCAGCAATCTCTGTGAAAATGTCATCCCTCTCTCTCAGATTGTGGAAGATAAAGCTGAATGTATTAGCGTAGGATTTAACTCTCCCTCCAGACTGTAGTGTTGTGAACGCAGTTACATTCCTGCAGAGGGTTAATGAGTAACACAAAGGAAGGGCTTCTGACACCACACCAGTCAGAGTAGTTTTGCTCATGACTACTACACTGAGCAAAGAAATCAGTTTATTCTAATCTACCTTCGGTTTCTGGTTTTCTTGTCAAACCAGTCCTCTTTTTCACAGCTTGGTAAATAAAACATTTTAAGATCGAGAAGAGCTGGATATATCTTGAACCCAATCTCTGAGCAGTGATCATGAGGATTATTTTACTGGTTTAACATAGCTCTTTATGCTATAACTCTGCAGTTAAGACACTGGTTAGCCTGAATTTACTCTGGCTTTACCCTAAATTACAACTGAGAGAGGTGAACATTGTAAAGATTTACAGGAAAATAGGGATTATTGGATGTGGTTTTGGTCTAATAACTTTTAGTTTACACAGCACTTGAGACATTGATTCCGTGTGCTTTGAGCTCAGTATGTGATTGCATTGACTCTAGTCTTTGTTGAATTTGCGTTGACTCTGAACCCCACAGAACCAGTCAAACTGAGACAGAATCCCTCAAAATGTTCTTTACATTTGGCCGCTGTTACATTTCGAATACTTATGTATGTTGTTTGGCCTGAACTCAAAGACAACCCAGACAAAGTATTTTAACACACCAGTTTTTGCTCTCTGGTTGAGATCAGCTGTAATCAGACACTGTAAATGCATGGAAAAGGGGCCTTTTACAGTGGAGTCCTACATTTATGGATGTTGTCAGGAGGTCTCACCTGCAATTTATAGATTGTGTGAATGCAGAACATATGATTGTATCAAGGTAATGAAAAGACGAACTACAGTCGATCTCCCGCTGCTCTTTGAGTTGTAATGTTTTACTTTAGCCAATGCAAAGCAGTTCTTTTTATAAGGCTTTTAAAAATACTATTTTACATTACAACCAGATGGTTCAGGCTATAATTTTCTCCAAAAGTCACAGGCTAGGCTCCCAAACCTCAAGTGCAGTGTGTGCTTAGTACGTAGTAATTAGTTCTTCATTTAGTGAAAACCAACCCTAGAGCGTTGACAAGGTAAACTTCTGCAGATTTCCTGCTTGTGATTTTGCAGCACTCTGTTCAGGGCCAGATAACTTTTTAAATGTACAGCAGGACACCATTTTTGCATTTTACTTACTCATCCAGGTCAAGGAGGCCATTTGAATTGACAGATGGAGCATATGCAGCAATACAACAACATGAAGTGGATCAATTACAGATGCCAAATATTTTCTACACCACACAGACAGACGGCGTTTATTCTGTGCTCACACAAGCATGGCTATCCTCACCTCAGCCCAAGCAAAGATGTGTTTTTCATAGTGATGTTTGTTAATCAACTATGATGTTGCTAAGCTGCATTGTTCTTCAAACTTGTTTTTTTTTTTTTTTTTTTTAGTCAAAGCAATGTAATTTCTCTGTCCATTGAGACTGTAAGATGTATCACATCATCAGTGGGCTTTTAGGGTCTTTGTATTGGCGTAGTGATGAAAACGATACTTTTTTTTCTGTTGTTTTTTTCTTTCAGCCAAAAGCTATTGGACAGGTCCTCCTCTCTGAGGTTTTCCGCAGAGGCAACCTCATAGAGAGTGATTACTTTGGCCTCGAGTTTCAGAACATGCAGATGAACTGGGTACGTACACCAGCAACTGTGTCTTTTTTGTTTCCTGTTTGAGACCGACACACTGACTATCCAGAAACAGACGTGCAAGTTGATTGCACAGTTAGTAACCGACCGGCAAAGGCAGCCATCATTTTAATGCTCAAAGGTCACAGCTGGTTGACAACATGACTCGCTGAGAAATGACTAATTTAGAAATCTTTGGCCCAGAGACAGTCAGTTGCTCTTCTTTAGCTTTCTACAGCAGTGTAAACAGTGATGTAGTATTGTTTTTACTGGACTTGAGCAGCATATAATCTAGGAATATTTTAAACTCATCTGGCACAAGTGCCCATACACAAATGTCAGACTTTCCAATGTTTTATTCTTCCAGAAACATAAGTGGAATTCCAGACCACCTACAAGCTTTTTGTAAAGCAACAGAGAAGAGATATTGAACACGCTGTTTATCTTCTTCAAAGAGAATGGAGCCGGTGTTGACCCACTGGCTTTTTAGCTAATACATTCAACTGCAAGAGCATTGAAAAGCCATACTGTGTATATACAATACATTTATTGCTCTGCAGTGTTGTTTTCAAAGACACTTTCATATGACAAGAGTCGGGCACAATGTTTATAGTTCAGCAGCAACTACAACTATACAGAACTAAATGCCTCTAACCAAAAAGGTAAATGACAATCTAGGTCAAAGTTCAAATACATTTAACTTCGGCAGCTCTGTTTTTCTTTAATGCCTTTGCCACATACAAGAGTAGAGTTACTCCAAAAAAATATAAAGTAAACAGTTTGTAAGATTGACCATCAACACATTTGTAACCATAAACTGAGTGAAATATTCAGGCAAATATCAACTGATACCAGTTGCTCAATATATCTGTCTGGATCGAGCACATTCCTCCCTCAATCAGGCCCAGATGTCACCGTGCAAGACGGCTCCTACAGTGAGGCAGTGAAGCCAGTTTTTGCCCACAACATTGCCACATCACTCTACTACAGTACCATCTAGAATATGATATAACATACAATCACTTTGTAGTAATGGAGTCATTTGCAGTAGAGCTGTGAACATCTGTCAGATTTTGTAAAAAGTTCTCATAATATTGTGAAGATACAACTATTTCTTTTTTTTTTTTTTCCTCAGGTTTGGCTTGAACCCACAAAACCCGTTATGAGACAAGCTCGAAGTAAGTGAGCTGAAATATTATCTCAAATTCCACCTAATGAAAATGTGCTTGTGTGCTGATGATCTGGTTTCATGTTTTTTAGGACCAGCAAATACGCTTTTTAGACTGTCCGTGAAATTCTTCCCTCCAGACCCCGGTCAGCTGCAGGAGGAGTACACAAGGTCAGTGACTGTAATTTCCTACTGGATATTACTTTTTATCTCATGGCCGTGTAGAGGGGCTTTAGAAAATACACAGATTTCTTTTTGTTTTTCCAGAACCTCACGATTATGGCTTTGAGGGCATTATAATATTTGTTCTCCCAATAATGTTTGTGAAATTCTTTGAATGCTTTGCTGCAAGTCAGTAAGAAATAATCAATGCATGTATCTATAAATTGCAGGACAGATCCTCTCTGTCTGTCTGTGTGTTATGCGCATATCTCTCAAACCGTTTGTTCGATGGATTTCAAACTTGACAGGTGTCTTGCTACGGGCACGAGTAAGTGCAGTGCCAAGTTTGACGTTGCGTGGATTAGAAATGCAAAATAAATCATATACAGTATCTCACAAAAGTGAGTACACCCCTCACATTTTTGTTAATATTTCATTATATCTTTTAATGGGACAACACTGAAGAAATTACACTTTGCTACAATGTAAAGTATTAAGTGTACAGCTTGCATAAATGTGCTGTCCCCTCAAAATAACTCAACACACACAGCCATTAATGTCTAAACCGCTGGCAACAAAAGTAAGCACACTCCTAAGTGAAAATGTCCAAATTGGGCCCAATTAGCCATTTTCCCATGTGAGGTGTCATGTGATTATTAGTGTTACGATGTCTCAGGTGTGAATGGGGAGCAGGTGTGTTTAAATTGGTGTTATCGCACTCACACTCTCTCATACTGGCTAAGATTGCCAACACCCTGAAACTGAGCTGCAGCACGGTGGCTAAGACCATACAGTGGTTTAACAGGACAGGTTCCACTAGAACAGGCCTCGCCATGGTCGACCAAAGAAGTTGAGTGCGCGTGCTCAGCGTCGTATCCAGAGGTCGTCTTTGGGAAATAGACGTATGAGTGCTGCCAACATTGCTGGGGTGGGGGGGGTCAGCCTGTCAGTGCTCAGACCATACGCCGCACACTGCATCAAATTGGTCTACATGGCTGTCGTCCCAGAAGAAAGCCTCTTCTAAAGATGATGCACAAGAAAGTCCGCAAACAGTTTGCTGAAGACAAGCAGGCATGGATTACTGGAACCATGTCCTGTGGTCTGATGAGACCAAGATAAACTTATTTGGTTCAGATGGTGTCAAGCGTGTGTGGCGGCAACCAGGTGAGGAGTACAAAGACGAGTGTGTCTTGTCTACAGTCAAGCATGGTGGTGGGAGTGTCATGGTCTGGGGCTGCATGAGTGCTGCCGGTACTGGGGAGCTACAGTTCATTGAGGGAACCATGAATGCCAACATGTACTGTGACATACTGAAGCAGAGCATGATCCCCTCCTTTCGGAGACTGGGCCGCAGGGCAGTATTCCAACATGATAACGATCCCAAACACACCTCCAAGATGACCACTGCCTTGATAAAGAAGCTGAGGGTGAAGGTGATGGACTGGCCAAGCATGTCTCCAGACCTAAACCCTATTGAGCATCTGTGGGGCATCCTCAAACGAAAGGTGGAGGAGCGCAAGGGCTCTAACATCCACCAGCTCCGTGATGTCGTCATTGAGGAGTGGAAGAGGATTCCAGTGGCAACCTGTGAAGCTCTGGTGAACTCCATGCCCAAGAGGGTTAAGGCAGTGCTGGAAAATAAAGGTGGCCACACAACATATTAACTCTTTGGGCCCAATTTGGACATTTTTCACTTAGGGGTGTACTCACTTTTGTCGTTTATATAACGAGCAGTGGTGTAAGTTATTAAAGTCTAGTCCATGGATGTGTTAAGCTAAGAGAACTAGCTAACAGTCATGTTATGAACTTTTATATACTGTCTATGGTTATGAAAGGAAGTCACTGAAGGTTGCTCTTCTTCTTCGTTCCGTTAATTTCTGTAGCAATAACAGCGCCGCCTACAGGCCTGGCATATGAAGTACCGTGTTGAGTCATTTATAAATGGATTCATGTGTACGTGAATTTTCTTGAACTGAATCCAGGGAAGACGGATGCGTTTTCATCCTAACGTTTTCGTCTGGATGGGGCCTCAGATGGTGCTGTTTAACTCTCATAACGGGCCAGGTGGGTAGCACGCTGCCATGAGGCTACTGGTCATTTTGGGGTACAATTTGGTTTTGAAGAATTCTACAAGCAGCAATACCACAGGCCTGTTCCAAACAGGCACATTTTCAACGGGCACTGTACTAGTTTATTTTAATTTAAGAACACAACATGACATTTAAGACTTGAGGAGTTATTTTGTGAAGGCCTGCATCACATTTAGTTACTTGTCATGAACATAAACGGATGCTTTTTTTGTTTTTTTATAGGTACTTATTCTCGCTGCAGCTGAAACGAGATCTGATGGAGAGCAGGTTGATCTGCACAGAAAATACTGGAGCCCTGCTGGCCTCTCACCTCGTCCAGTGTATGTTCAAGCTGGTATTTTGTACTTCAGTATTTGGTTGTCCAGTAATCAACATTGTATTAATTTGTTTGTTTCTTTGATTTGGAGGATGTAGTTGTTTTTTTCTGTTATTTAGCCTACCCTCACTGATATAAATGGGGTTGACAAAATAATTGAAACATCTGTCAGTATAACACAATACAATTCAACCACACTACAAACTGTAGCCTCCAAAATGACCATACAGTTGAATCAACACCTAATTACAACCGTTTTAGAAATTGAACGAAGAGCAAAGTGTAAGTCGTGTAGTAAAATGGAGGGAAAGCTGCAGGAAGCTGGTGTTTTTCACAAGGGGGTAAGCGAGCATCCGGTAAGCGTACCTCCTATGGGGAGACTCTTAGGCTAATAAGCCTGCATTCCTTTGAGTTCCATTCATTTGGCGTCACTTTGACAGTGAATAACTTTACATCTGAAGCGTTTAAAGACTCTATTTGTCCATTCTTTATTTCTAAAGAAACACTACAATGTATAAAAGGATGGAGCCTTTTATACATTGTATTGTACCTTGTATCTCACGTTATGGCTCCATAGCAGACGGTTTTGTAAAAATAGGCTAACGATTGTGTCATAACCACATGACTTTCTGTCGCACAGTAGAGAAATGACCATATAGTACAGGAGAAGCTTGCAGGCAGTTTGGACTTACATTAGCTGTTTAAGTTTAATTACTAATGTTAACTCTCATTTAAGTTAGCAATAATTAGCCTGTGCCTATGTTATCTCCTTACATATAGCTACGCTCTCCGTCTCTGCAAGATTGGGAATGATTGAGATTTCTCTTGGCACAGCTACCAGAAGACTTACAACTTTCAGACAGGTTGCTCACGTCACATCTACGTCGTCAAGCTCAGTTTGAGGCTGCGCAGTAACGCTCAGCACTCACCGGAAAAGTGCTTCTAATAGCCTTCACTGGTCTCCGTGGAAGTCTAAGGCGTCGCTGTGTCCATTCTTTTGCTATCTATGTTTTTTTACTTTCTACCCACTGCAGCTTTAATTTAAAAAAAAAATTGAATCATTGGTATTGATATAAAACCCCGTCAAAACCAATGCGCACACTCAAAATAAAGCCAATGGCTTAATAGACGTTTATCATGATGTACACATTAAGAAACTATGTTTTGCTCCTCTTTAAACCACAGCGGAGATTGGCGACTATGATGATGTAGCAGACAGGGACTTCCTGAGGATGACCAAGCTGTTGCCTTACCAAGAGAAGGTGCAAGAGCGGATCATGGAGCTCCACCGCAGGCATCTGTAAGTTGTTTAATGTTGAGCTAAAGCTGTGTGATGTTATGTTTGTATTTCTGCATTGCCTTATCGATCCACCTTTCCATTACCTACTCGCACCAGTTTGGTTGTGGCTGCATCTTTTCTTCCGTTACACTCTTAACATTTGAGTCTAAGACATTCTTAACAATGTTATGTTTACGTAAAGTGAAGGTTTCAGTTAAACAAGGAGGTATCAGTCTTTCCCTAACCTCAGTAACAAAGTTAACACCTCTTCCAGTTGCTGTTAATGCCACTAAGTACACATTTATTACTGCCGTTTTTACACTGCTACCACAAAATAGACCAGCTGAGTGCCACTATTTCCTGAACGTTAGCTGCTAAATGTTGAACAAACTACTTTTGAGTCTTTACTAAACATTCCTGCTTCCAACCATTTGGACCATCTGAATTTTTTTTATCCCACAGGGTATCGCATGAATTACATTTTTTGGCACATTTTCTGTCCCTTTTTATGTGGCTTTAAACACAAATGTTTAGTGTTACCTATGATGAACTGAGACAACTGTGTTCTTGCTAAACAACCATAATGACAGGGTTTGCCCCATTTCACAGTCCAGAGTCTCGCAAAACCACTCGCTGTACTCTTCTCTCCACCAGCCTCCTTGTTGGCTCAGTACTATCCGTTGACCAATAGGGTCTCTTTTCAACCAAGTGTATTGGGCACCTCTAAAGACCTTTGCTAATCTCTTCCGTTGGTTGCCAGTGTGGAAGCACAAGCGGCGAGTTCCCTGGCCTAATCCCCTGCTCTGGCCGGTCTATTAGCCATAAGGCCAGTGGGCACGAGGGCCCTAAGGAGATTTCAACGCTTAACGGATGAACAAAATTAGAATGTGGTGATGATTGGATGGATGTGTCTTTCTAACATGCTGTTTGGTTGTAATCACATGGTTTTAAATAATGCCTTTCAAATCCTCGAAGTTATAAGGGATTTAAGTACACGCTACTTTGCAAATGAGTCATGATACAATCTTTGTTTAAATATTATGTGGTAATTAAAAAAAGACAGATTGCCGGATGGCTCTAAACTATTATTTATGCTTCGAAAGCCTAGTCAACTGTATTTATTAACCTTTATAGGTTTAAGGAATACAATTGTTATCATACACAATGTCAATTCAAAGTGAATTACAAATTGCATCGAGTATGTTAAATAGGGATTGAAGCCCAAGACTTTACCAACCTAGTTGGTTTATCTTAAAGCATATTTAAATTGTATTAAAATGAATAGAAGTGAGTTCAGAATGTAAGTGCAACGTTCAAAGTGGGGAGCTTAGGATTTTATATTATGCAACAATATTTTAAACTTTAGTCTGACATACTGGAAACCAGTGTAGTGACTTAATAGAGTGTGTGGGTAAGGCAATACCCAACTTGGTTTTCGAAGGGTTGAGATGAGCAGAGCCCTTGGCTTTCTTCCTTTTTCTCTGGAGTTTTCGTGTTTTTTAATTGAAAATCATTGATCATTATTTTGTGTAGTGTAATAATTTAGTTAAATGAATGTCTGCAAAATTCTAATGGGTAATGTAATTGTTTTGTATAAAACAAAAAATTTGAACAACTTCTCAGTCCCTCCCCCCCTTTCTGCTAAAGCCCAAAACGGTCTCTTAAGCCCCTCCCCCCCCACAAGGGAGAATGA
Organism: Gymnocephalus cernua; assembly: GCA_023631565.1. Taxonomy (NCBI): domain Eukaryota; kingdom Metazoa; phylum Chordata; class Actinopteri; order Perciformes; family Percidae; genus Gymnocephalus; species Gymnocephalus cernua. The sequence goes on from CM042432.1 coordinate 15,438,304, forward strand.
ATGCGTGTGCATGAGCAGTGATTGACATGTAGTTAGACACCCCCCCTGGCCCTGATTGGTGCATCTGAACAGGGAGTGGTGGATTTTTGCAAATCACACTACAGGCTGTAGGTGGCTCCAGAGGAGCCAGATTGTTTTTTAAATGACCTGCTTCATGTAGTTCTACTGGAACATAGGGTCAGTTTCAGCAAATATGACTAGTTAGTTAGTTTTATAAGTCTTACCTACTGTACCTTTTTTTTTTTTTTTAAATGAAAGAGACCCAAGGATTGAGCCATGTAAAACTCTGCCATCTTGGTCTATTTGGATATATATAGTAGTAATAATAAGAGAAAATAAGTTCTTTTGTATGAAGGCAAGGCAGCTTTATTTATATAGCACATTTCAGCAACAAGGCAATTCAAAGTGCTTTACATAAAAGAGGACATACTGTTGAACAAGTGTTGATGTGTTTTACATATTGTCTACTCCAGGGGCCAGACTCCAGCTGAATCAGACTTCCAAATCCTGGAGATTGCCCGTAAACTGGAGATGTATGGTGTCCGCGTCCACCCAGCAGCTGACCGAGAAGGCACCAAAATTAATCTGGCTGTTGCTCATATGGGCCTTCAGGTTTTTCAGGTGAGTGCTGCTCTCATACCATGCATGCTGTATTTTGTTTGACGTGATCCTCAGTCCGTAACAATGTTTCTAGAGGTTATTTCTTTCTTTAAATGTTCCTTTTTTTTTCTCCCAGGGCAACACAAAAATAAATACTTTCAATTGGTCCAAGATTCGCAAACTGAGCTTCAAGAGAAAACGGTTCCTGATCAAGCTCCACCCAGAGGTTCATGTACGTAATAAGGAAGAGATAAATGTCTTTATTCAGGAAATGCCAATGTTGTATGTCTGTTATTTTATCTGTTTGTCTCAGAATCCACATCCACTGTGAAGGGGATCAGTTTGCAGTGCGAGTTCATTTGTCTTTCTCTGTATGTTTGTTTTTAGGGCCCCCATCAAGACACTCTTGAGTTTATGATGGCCAGTCGAGACCAATGTAAAATCTTTTGGAAGATCTGTGTGGAATACCACTCATTCTTCCGTTTGTTTGACCAACCCCAACCCAAATCCAAAACTATCCTCTTCACCAGAGGCTCGTCCTTCAGATACAGGTATTACACACTGACATAAAAAACAAAGGCATATGTCATCTTGAACGCTGATTTGTAGGAACCTTGGGGTTTCTTGTGCAATGAAACGAAAAAATGTTTTTCCGTTGTGTCAGTAGTCAGTGTTTTAATTCAGATCTCTTTCTGTCAGTGGAAGGACTCAGAAGCAACTTGTGGACTATGCCCGGGAGAATGGAGCAAAGAGAACTCCATACCAGAGGTGTGTGTTTCTATATACAGCGCATACACTGTTTATCAGAAAGACGAGTTGTTTCCCTTATAATTCTTTCTTAGTATCGACTGAGAAATGTTTGCCCACTGCATTCATAATAATAATTCTGTCATTAAATTGTTTCTTGCTCAGGAGGAACAGTAAAATACGAATGTCTGCTCGCTCCCTAGCCACAGATGTGCCAAAACAGGTCAGTGGCGCCACAGGGTCCAACAAACTAAAACTTTCCACATTTTGTACTATAATGAATAAACTAATACAATGATCCTGTCCTTTACTACTTTCTGCTTTCTTTTTCCTCCCTCCCTCCCTCCCTCTGTCTTACCTTGTCCTGTCTGTGTTGCATTGTTTCAGAGCTTGTCATTCAATGACAGCCTCAGGGCCCCAGGCTCCCCCTTCTCCGCTACTGTGTCCTTCTACCCAGCGCACATCTCCAGCGCCCCCCCGCGAACAGAACTCCAAACTCAGCCACAGCCTTTTCCCACGCTGAGCCGGTCTCCCGCACCTCCCCAGCAGCAACAGCAGCAGCTTCAGTCCCCTCTGCAAGCTACCAGACCCCCCAGCCCTCCGAAGGAAGAACCCGTCAAGGCTGCTTCCCCATCTCACTACACTTTTCAAGGTGCCCCTAGCAATCAGGCAGCAGGAGACTGCAGCCCCTTGTTTTTGTGTGTAGAGAGTGGCACTTCCCATTCACAGCCCTCCAAAAATGGCAATGAGGATATTGGGCATGGTGGGAGGAGGGGAACTGGGTGTTCTGTGGGAGGGGGTGTAGGGAAGAGAAAGGGGGTTCTTACACCTGAGGCTTTTGAGGCAGAGCTTTTGCGTACAAAACAGAATCCCATGTTCTCAATGTCCAACTCTCCTCTGCATGTCACAGAGGAGTTCATAGATGATGATCCCACTGAAATCTCCTTTTATGGTGGGGGGGCCGAGGCCTACTCTTTTGGCCTTGATGATAAAGCAGATCACTTTGATTATGTGGATGAATCTGACCTCAGCAAAAACAGGATCTTTAGTGTGGGCATCGAGGACCTGAATGGGAATACCAATCCTTTCCCTCATAGCATTGTTGGTAATTCTGAGACCAGCTCTTTGGTTAATAACCGCTCCGAGTGCAGCTCCGTGGACAACCTGGGGCTCAGCTCTGCAGGTGAGTCCATATCGGCGGGTTATGGAGGCACTGACTCCTCCTCGCTTCGCCTGCCAGGCTCTGAAATCCAGTCAGAGGCCAGCTCAATGGTCAACTTCCCAGCGTACTCGGTGCGATCTGAGAGCAGCTCCGCTGTGCAGTTTAATGACCTGGTAGAGCAGCTTGAGCAACTCAGCTACCCACCCACGGCCACTGAGGGCTCTGGGAGCGGCAGCTCAGATTCAGACTCCGACTGGGGCTCTGACAGTGTCCTCCCCCCTGAGCAGAACCTGTTTTACAGTAATCCGCTGACGGGGAGCAGTGGAATAGAGGGTTTCCTCCTACAGTGTCACAACCTGCAGGCCATGGCACTCTCAGACCCCTCTGGATCCCCTCATATTAAAATGTAAATCACATATTGTTACAGCACTTAATAATTAATAATGATGATAAGCAGCAACAGCAGTCTCTAATATACGGTTTAACCTTAATCTCAACAATCCTTTTGATATTAAGAAAGCTTTTAGGTATGTAAGATGGCAAAGATGTGTAACTGTGAAGCTGATAGATTTACAGCTGGTGTCTGCGTTAATTTCAAAGAGCCTGCACTCCCATCAGCGTTGATGCACATCTTTGTGGTGTACACTTGTTAAATGTCACATGCGTTAATTTGTAGCTATTTGTACTGATAAGTGGCGGGAAACATCTACTTTTTTCATATGTTGGTTTTCTACAGCAGCACTTTTTATTTTAGTTTGTATCAGTGGTTTGACCTGGTGTCCTTCTGCCATGGCCAGTTTATGGTGCTTTTTTTAATCACACCTGTATTATGAAACTTGTTGGCCTTATATTTCATGAGATTCTTTCTTGGTCTTTTTCTGTTGTCTTATTTTCAACATTCAGCCTATTTAGAGCAAATGTTGATTTTGCATTTTGGGTGAATCCTTCGGGGTTTCAGAATATGCAAAACATTTTGTGCTTTTTAGAAGCTTTATGTTTCAAGTCCTTTTTTAAAACACTAATGTCCACATTGGCATAGGAATGTATTGTTAGATTTGCCTCCCATTTGCTGAATATATGCACATTTAACTCAAGATGTCAGAACAATATTGTTTTGCACAAAGTAATTTTAGTATTTTAGTTTTTTAAGATTTCCACCCATAATTATTTTACAATAACTTGACCAACAAGTAAGCTTAAAAAAATGTATATCCTAATTTTCTTAAAACTTCTTAACTACTATTATTACAAAATCTCATTTCTTAGATGGTACTACATGTGCAGTGTACAGTCTTCCAGTAGATGGTAATCATTGATTTGTTTCTTATCTCAGGGTTAAAATAAAACAGTCGCCCAGGTTCAGTGATCCTTACAGGCCTCCAGTGTGTAAAAGGCAAGACATGCCATGGAGCCACTTTACCATTTGCAGTTCTGTGCCTCACTGACATCTACTGGCTGAAGTAGTTGTCAGCATGTACTTAAACCTTTAGTAGGTTCATGATGTCTGAAGGATAAAAAAAAAAAAACCTCTTTCACCAAAATAGACACCATTTTTGCCTCATGCTGAGCAAAGTTAAAGAATGTAAGCGTTGTACTAATGAGCCGTTAAGTACACTGTTACCACCACTTTCTACAGAATGAATGTATCGTCATCGTGCATGTACGTAAGTGACTGTGCTTCTGTATCACTCTTGTAACAGTTAGCAAACCATGTATAATAAATAGTGTCTGATACAGTAGTACTTCCTAATAATTCAAACTTATTAACGTAACTTCTAGGAAACCCTTTGGATAAAGTAGATGAGGCTTTTATTGAAGCATCAGGACACGCCTAGAGGCTTTTAATTTGTGGCATGTGGCCTTAGCATGTTTTGGCTGAAGCTATCTTCAGGGTACCAACAGGTAGTATTCTGTTTATTGGAAGGAAACGGGGGGTCTTTTGCACATTAGCTATAATGTACTTTTATAATAGCTGGATGTTTTAATGTTTTTTTTAATTGTTGGCATAGGAACGATAGTTTGCAGTCATGTGGTTAGTTGCTAAAACACTAACATGCGCATATCATTTTTTAATTTTATTTTTTTTCTGTCCGACCACCAGGCCTCAGAGAGATGTCTGCAGTGCCTGGTCTTGTCAAATCTGTCTTAAAATCAATTTAGTATTATTTGTGCCATAGAACAAAAAAGCTAATACTATGTTGACATCAAACTAATCGGTAGTATTTTGTTCATTACCGGCTGTCATTTCCTCCTCAAAACAGTCTTGACCTGCCAATTGTTCCAATTTCCTTTTTTATTTGAGCTCACTTTAATCTGTCTGAAGGCAGACTTCACTTGGCTTTTGCAACGTTTGCTTTTTCTTTACATTTTAGTCTTTTTGTCTTGCACCGCGTTGCCTTAAAGCACTTACCTTTTCTTTTCATGCAACATGCTTTCACACGTGTCTCAGGTGTACGTTCCGGTTTACTTTTCAATAGCATTAGGATGTTTCCAGTAAACATCTATGTGGGAAAGGGGCTATCTAAATGAAGTTTTCCTTTTTATAGTAATTAAAAAGCCATTGTTAAATACTCACCAGTTCTCATTGTCATTTTGAAGGATAGCAAATAGCCATTTTTATTCTTCCTAATAACAAACACGGTTTCCGTTTGAACAGTTGTTCCTGTGTCACCTTGGAGCGTGTGGAACATTATTTAGTTTCATGTGCGATCAGTAACTCATCATCAACCAACTCGGCCTGAGTCGGTTGATCTGATAAATGGTTTGTCTTGATGGCTTTTTTTTCTTATTTTTGCCTTTTGGTTCTTTTTCTGCCATGTGATTCCTCCCACATCTCAACTAAAGATTGAATTAATGTTGGGCTGATGATTATAACCAGCTAAGCTAACTGCACTAACGGCATCAAGTAATCATCATCATCACTTAATCCTGAACATGTATACTGACTTATTATCAACAACCTGTACTTAATGTGTGTATGTTTTACTCTCAAGAATAAAGTAATCACTTTTGGGTACCATGAATGTCAGACTTAAAATTATTTTTCAGATGCAGACCAAAATCAAAGACGCAATGGTGATGTCATTCCTTTTTAACTGCTTTAACAGAAACCCCAGTGGTGTTAGACGTGCATGTAATGACTGATGAGTGAAAGAATGTGCACAGTCCAGATCATGACGGGTAAAGTTTTTAACTTCGGGCCCAAATCCTATTGCAGTGTTCACATGTGAGAGAAGAAAGAATCCCTTTAGGGGTTGGCGGTTGTATTCCAGACACCAGACTGGAGATATTGTGTATAAAAGTCTTCTGCTTTCACATGCAGAAGCAACATACTCCAAATGGTCTTTTGTTGACTGCTCCTCACATTAGCCAGTCTCTTTTTTTATTTTCGGGATGTGGAGTGTCCTTGTAGAAAAGTTAATTATACTATTAGTATGGCGTGCCTTTTTATTGTAACATTAGAAAAAGAAGCCTATATGCATCAAGTCAATGCACATTGCCTTTATGTTTAAGGGCAACAAACTTGTATGGTGTTGGGGGGGGGGGTTGGGTCTGACTCGTAAACAAGATTCCTCAACCTAGTTCCAGCTGAGTCTGTGTGCTCCTTGTTTGTACAGGCTTTGTGCCAAGTCATTCCGCAGCAAACCCTCGTCCTCCTGCTGTGGTGCCTGACGTATCCTCTCTTCCCCTCTCGTGTCATTCCCTGTGAGGCACTTCAGATAAACTATAAACAACTATTTGCCCTCCAGACAAGCCACATTCCTGATAAGTCTTTGCGTGAGCAATTATTTCCGGGTCGAGTAGGACTTTTTTTTTCTTTTCTTTTTTTCGTGGCCTTCCCCCACTCCTTTTTCTTCTCTCTAATAGAAGTGGAAGAACAGCTGTGGTGACCTGTGTTTCAGTGAAGAGGGTAGCCTAACATTTCATCTGCTTGTTTTTGTCTTCTGACTTGTTGTGGAGCAAAGCTCACAGGCAGAACAAAAGCAGAAGAGCCAGTTCTCTGAAATGGAGCCGGGCTCGTATAAGTTTTGTAATACGTCATTTGTCCTTCTTGTAGAGGGCTCTGAAAACAATGGCAGGGGGAAAGATGTGGGAACCATTACTTGCTTTGGTCTACTCGGTCGTCTTCCCTTTCATTTGTGGTCAATAGTGTGTGATGAACCATCCCACTTGTTTTTGTTCAAATGTGCAGCACATGTTTTCTTTCTGTGAGGAAATGACCCAATTCTGGAAAATCAGGTTTATGTAAAGATCAAGTTATATATTTGATTGTATGTAACATATTATAGCATTGTTACAAATGTGCACTTAAGTTTCACTTATTGTGGAGATAATGACTGTTGATTTAAACTTCACCCTTTTTAAAAGATCATGCTTGTCCTGTTCGGGAAGAGTCCCTTCCCTTTATGATTCTCTTCTTTTTCACTTCCCCACCCCCTTGCACTGTAATCTAATTTTAAGGATGCTATTTATTTGACTTGAATGATTTAAAACTTAATGTATGCAATTTTTTAATTGCCGTTTTCCCTCTTCCACAGATTCAGTCGTGGACAGCCCTCAGCTCTCACCCTTCACCTCCAAAGATGCCCTCTGCCTGTCGCCCTCCTTCCAGATGTCGACCCTCAGCCTGCCAGGCCAGGCCCCGTCGCCCCTGCAAAGTCCCATCCTAAACGAGGTGGGCAGCAATGCCAAGCTAGAGGAGGAGGAAGAGGGCAGGAGGAAGGTACACTTTTTACATGCCACCCTTCCAACCCCCCAGCCTCACAACCCACTTTAAAGAGTACAGGGTCTCCCCCAGAAAAGTTGTTTAGCCCGGTGGCAAGTGTCTTTTTTTTTTTCGACGAGAGCCCGGCTGGTACCACTCACAGACTGATGACAGTTTTAATGTAGAGCCCAAAAGTTCCCGTGATAACAAAATCATGGATGGAATCACGAAGTTGAGAATTCTCAAAAGCTATAAGACAGATTCCACAGGGCCCTACATAAAGTCAGTGCTAAAAGCTAACTGTTTTTACTATAAAAGCTAACTTCGTGTTTTTATGATGTGAGTGAAGTAATGCTTTCATGTATTTTTGTGTATATATTTTATGATTTTTTTGTAAGTATAACATCAACCTGTCCAGGGACTGCGGGTGGAAATTAGCATTTTTTGCTATAACCTGGCACATGACATCTCTTCTTTTATAGACTAATGTTTTTTGTGCACTGTCCCCGATCAAATAAAAGAAATTTATTTATTTAACTGGAAATTTGAAAATGTGACTACGTCTAAGTTTCCAACCGAGTTGCCCCACAGTAAAGAAACTTCCAAAAATACATAACAAAATATTTCCCAGTGGCTTAGGTCCAGTGAGCCACTGGGCTTCAATACACTGGGGAAAACCCTGGAGTAGAAATCAGGGAACCCTTGTAATTTATAATAGCTAGGGATTTTCAAACGGTTAGTATAATGGAGGGAAAGTAAGTAAGATTAGAATTTTCTTATGGTGGGTATGTTGTCCAACACTCAATTTTAAAACGTCTGTCCCTCTTCTCCCTCAGCGATATCCCACCGACAAGGCCTACTTCATTGCCAAAGAGATTCTGACCACAGAGCGGACGTACCTGAAAGACCTCGAGGTTATCACTGTGGTGAGTATTTTATTTTATTAATTTATTTTCCTGTTTTGGGTGGATTTACGAAGGCAGTGTACAAATGATGTCATTGAAAAACACATGTAGAAGCCTGGACTATATATGCCTTTCATTTTGTTTTTGAATAATGTGCATCAAAGGATAAAAATAGAAATAATAAATAACAGAAATATAAAAGTGCAGTGATTGGGGTGATGATTAGAATAATTAAAATGTAGGGGGCAGCTTAAATATCTACAATTTAAATGTAATTTAAACTTAAAGTACTTCTAGTAAATCTTTAGGAACCACCGTCTAGCCAGAAAGGACTTAATAATGGCAGCGACCAGAACACATGATAATGATTTGCTCTGTGTGAACAACAGTGTCGTGAACAGCTGTAGGATTGTTGAGCCTTTTGAACAGGAGTAAACTCTCAGCACATTTGAACATCGTAACTCACAAATTCTTTCGTTTTCCTTGGGTATACTTGGGTTGCTTTTCTATTTGTTTTATATACAGTGTGTTAGTTATAGTTTGTTGGAGATTAAACCACTAAAAATGCCGGGCTTATTAGTTTGAAAACTTTACCGTCCCCAGATGAGGAAAGGGACAATATGCTTTTCCTGTTTGAGCCACAAGTCATACACCTGACTTGTCATTGTCATGCATCGTCATGTGTACATACCAGTCTATCTATAAGGAGAGTATATGCATTAATGGTGTGTTGTCCCTCTCCTGTTCCCAGTGGTTTCGCAGCGCTGTGATCAAAGAAAACGCCATGCCCGAAGGCCTGATGACCCTCCTCTTCTCCAACATCGACCCCATCTATGAGTTCCATCGAGGCTTTCTCAAGGAGTTAGACCAGAGGCTGGCTCTGTGGTAGGTGCTCCTACAGGGTTTCTCTTGATGATGATGATGATGATGATGATGATGATGATGATGATGATGGTGGTGGTGTGGAAGCCTCACATGAGATGCTAATAAAGACCAAATCTGTCCGTTTCCTAAGGGAGGGACGCTCTAATGCTCACGTCAAAGGAGACTACCAGAGGATTGGTGATGTGATGCTGAGGAACATGTGTGCTCTAAAAGTAAGAATGCATTGTTAGTTCTCCAATTAACATCGCCTCTCCTTTTATTTGTTTTGACTGTCGCACAGAATGTCCTGTAATTTCATGCTGTATGCGCTTCTTTCGTTATTCTTAGGAATTCACCAGCTTCCTGCAGAAACACGATGAGGTGTTAACAGAGCTGGAGAAAGCCACCAAGAGGCTGAAGAAGCTCGAGACGGTCTACAAAGAGTTTGAGCTGCAGAAGGTCTGCTACTTGCCCCTCAACACATTCCTGCTCAAGCCCATCCAACGCCTCATGCACTACAAACTCATCCTGGAGAGACTGTGCAAGCATTATTCTCCCACCCACCGTGATCATGACGCCTGCAAGGGTGAGTTTCCCATAAGGCCCTGACGCACCAAGCAGACTTCTAAGAACTGGTGGTGGCGCAGGCCGACCGTGGCTGCACTTAAACACACCGCAAAGCCGAGAGCCAACTACCACGTACGTTCTGCTCCTGCGTGAGAGGAAATAACTCCATGCCAGCAGGCGGCGGTAATCTATTTGTCATTCAGACAGGGAAACTGGATACAAACGTTGCTATGATACCCACAACCAAACAGCGGTTGGCTGAATCGGCATCAGCAGAACCGAACAGAGCCTACGGTCCCTCTGCTTCACTCCGCCGGGAAGACAGCGGACACCCCGGGATATGGCTATCCCGAATGTCCATCTCCCGGGCTGTCATCAGTTCTCTCTGGAAAAGTCTCCCTGCGGTGGGAGCGGAGAGACCGTTTGGCCGCTGGCTGCTACTTCCACCCATCCAACATGCCCTAATGTTACACAGAAAATGAGCAGAACAAAGTTGTCACTCTGGCGATAGCAATGTGCTTTCCTACGATTTGACAAGAGAGAGTGAATGAAACATTAAGTTGTTACATTTTATTAATTTAGAGGCCTCTAGTTTAATCAAAAGGAAATATAGTCAAAAGGTGGCAGAGTAACTGAAAACAAAAACAATTAGTGCTTTGCCGTGTTTACATTTGTGTATGGAAGAGTGCTCTGGGCTCTTATTGGTTAACATCATAGAACATGTTTTAGATGCTGTGTCACTCAGTCTTCCAGTGATAGGAGTAGTACTTAGCTGGATATTTGTGGGTTTACTTCAAATGATTATTCTAAGAAATTAGGCCTGTCCTAGATTAAAGAAATTCTTAGTCGACCAACACTCAAACGATTTAGTCAACTAATCGATTAGTTGATTTAATCGACAGATCTGTAAATTGAGTTTCTCCACAAAGAACCATGCAATAACATTTTAAATGTTGTATTTTTAGAATTAAGTCATTTTGCATGAAAATCTTAGTCGACTAAGACCAAAGCGACCGATTAGTCGACTAATGTAAAAGAAATATGAGCGTTTATAACTTTTTAGTACAAAAATCTACAAATTGAAGATATAAAAAAAAAAATGCTTGTTTCTCAAAATGGACTGAGTGAGTTTGTAAAATAAACTTCTCTTGGCTCTGTTGCGATGGTTAGAAGACACTGATGAGAGTATTTTGGATTCACATCATTTTCATTTCCTTCCAGAGGCTCTGAAGGAAGTGGCTGAGATAGCCACCCAGCTCCAGAGCAGTCTCATCCGGCTGGAGAATTTCCAGAAGCTAACAGAGCTGCAGAGAGACCTGATTGGTATAGAGAACTTAACAGCGCCAGGCAGGGTGAGTGCACCGACACGGAGCAGAGGGTAGGGGGTGCTGGGAAACTGGCTAACTGACAACCTGCTGTTTTTAGGAGTTCATACGAGAGGGATGTCTGTACAAGCTTACCAAGAAAGGACTGCAGCAAAGGATGTTTTTCCTGGTAAGTACGAATCTACTACTTCTTAAACTGTAATTTTAAAGCTTCATCATTTACAAATCGATGTACTTAGAAATCACTCTAAACGTTTGTTCCGTTGTCTTCTCAGTTCTCAGACATGCTCCTCTACACAAGCAAAGGTGTTACAGCGACCAATCAGTTCAAAGTGCATGGCCAGCTGCCCCTTCACGGCATGATCGTGAGTGTATAAGCTCTAGTTCACCTCTTCTAACTTTTGGCCCTTGTTGCCTTCATCAGTCCCGTAGAGATCCAGCTCCAGGTACACTGTTAGAAGAATAGTGATACCTGATGGGGAGATGTGTAGGTTTTCAGTCTTCTGTACGATGTGATCAGTGTGTTGAGAAGGGAGGGCCTGGGTCTCCTAACTTTGCATGTCTCTGCTTTACTCCTGGCTGCAGCTCATAGTGCTGGATACACCGGTAAGTCCTCTGAGCTCTGCCAGCTGGGATGTCCAGGGCTGTACCGATTCCCAATGTGTTTTTGTTTTTTTACATCCAAAGCTTCTATAGAGGTTTTCGAAAGCAGCTTTTAATGTCTGTAGTCATATTTGATGACATCATCCCCATACACACGTAAATAAAGTGGTTCATCGGGTTGAATTAGTTGGTCTTTTTTTTTTTTCTTTTTTTTTTAATGAATATAACTCATCAACATAAATACACGTAGGCAGCAGGCTAATCTAATAAGGGCATAACATAATGATGGAGTAATTATCTGGCCATTAGGCTTATAGCAACATTATGCTATAACAGAAACAACGCTCTGGAGTTATTGGAAATGTTTGTACCTAGAGCTGGGCAATATATCGATATTATATCGATATCATATGAGACTAGATATCGTCTTAGATTTTGGATATCGTAATATGGCATAAGTGTCGTCTTTTCCTGGTTTTAAACGCTGCCTTAAGTGATGTCATTTTCTGAACTTACCAGACTGTTCTAGCTGTTTTATTATTTGCCTTTACCCACTTAGTCATTATATCCACATTACTGATGATTATTTATCAAAAATCTCATTGTGTAAATATTTTGGGAAAGCGCCAATAGTCAACACTACAATATCGTTGCAGTATCGATATCGAGGTATTTGGTCAAAAATATTGTGATATTTGATTTTCTCCATATCGCCCAGCTCTACTTGTACCCCACACTGGTCTGAAACAATTCTACGCAGGCATCACGGGAGTCTAGTTCTCCAAATAGAATATTAACAATAATAGTTTATCTCAATCTTTGTCTGCAGCTGTGCAGGAATACCGGGTTTAAACATAATGAATGGACTGGCAAAAAAAAAAAGAAGCTGCACAACATTCAAATGTTGATTTGGAATTTGACTGTCAACGTTATGAATGAAGCTTCGGACTATTCGGTACAGCCCTATGGATGTCCAACCCCTACCCTTCTTCTCCCATGCTTGTGTAGACAAATAACCAAAAACTTCAGATTGCTCAAGATGCAGAATCACGTCAGTCCTTGCACCGGTTTGTAGTTTATATATCAAGCCAAAATTGAACCATGGACATCTTGAATGGTAAAATGTAAGCAGGACATTGTTTCTTGCCAAACTGATGTGTTTTGGACTTCACCGTGGCTGCTGATAGGAGGCTAAATGAAGGACATGAACTGATCACGGTTGACATCCACACATCTGCATACAGATGTTTCAGTAGAGGCTCTCTGGCCTGGTCTGGTCCGTCTGTGACTTGACTCAGACATTTTCTGACTGCGTTTCCCCCTTTTTTATTCCTAATCTTAAAACATTCCTTGTAAACAAATGTGTTTTTATGTTGAATGCTTCCAATGGTTTCTTTTCTGCTTTTTAGGTTGAGGAAAGTGAAAATGAGTGGTCAGTCCCCCACTGCTTCACCATCTACTCTGCTCAGAGGACCATTGTTGTGGCTGCCAGGTGAGAAAGTGACTGGGGGAGAGTGAAGTGAGATTTTTTTTCTATTGTTCTACAAGTTAGGGCGCATTCAGACCAAAGAAAGCATTCCAGCGATGAGCTGCAGGGTTGGGCGGCAGTGGGAGCGTCACTTAAACGGCCCATTTGTGTGACGGGTTGCGTTTCTCCAAAAGATGAATCCGTGTCAACTTTTCGCCACAGGCAGCTGCAGGGTTTTTTCCAGCTCCCCCGGACCGCCTGACTATGGGAACGCAGGCTTACACTAAAGTGTTACTCTAAATAGTATACAGAGAATCTCATATTATAATAAGCTGGCTATATCATGTTAGGCAAATTTAAGAATGATAGAAATTAGAAATGAATACTTAACTGCGAGTTTATGAAAAACTACTTAATGACATAATGTTGTAATTTATCATTGTATCTGTTATATCTATACTATCATTGCACACAACTTGTGATTTCAGCTCTCAAGTGGAGATGAGGAAGTGGATTGAGGACCTAAACATGGCTATTGACCTGGCCAAGAAGTCCCAAGAGAAATCCAGCATCTTTTTTGACGCTGGACTCGGCGATCACTCAAACCGTAAGAGTTTCTATTGCCTCCATGTATTACCTGAAGGTGTGCAACAACTGCAGTACTTATTGAGTGCCGTTTTTTTTATGCTTTCCTCAGCTGAATAACATTTTTAAAAAGCGTTTTCCTTGGGATATAGCACACATTCAAATGTAGAGTTAATCCCTTCCTTCCCTTCAAACAACTTCCCGTCCCACTCCTCCCCTTCCCCCCCCCCTCAGGATCGTCTGATGAGGTTTCTCTGGAGCAGGAGTCGGAGGACGACATGAACTCTTCCCGCACATCTCTGGACAAGCAGACACACCACCGCGCCAACACCACCATGCATGTGTGCTGGCATCGCAACACCAGCGTGTCTATGTCTGATCACAGCCAGGCGGTGGAGGTACTCCTCCTCTGCCCACATTTAGACACTCGTACACGCCCATTTACACACACACACACACACACACACACACATCACTATGTCGGTGGATTTGAGACAAACGGCTGTCGTCGCTCTTGGGTCCATCTCTGCGTTTCACCTTTTCTTTCTAACCTTTTTTTCTCCGTTTCCTTTTATCTCCCTCCCCGGTGACTGTAAATATCCTGTGTTTCTACTGTCTCTACTGTTTGACTGAAGCATGTTCTGGAAGGCTCATTGTTCTTGATCCCTTATGTCATTATAGGATATTAATAATTTTTAATAAAATATCTTTTCTGACACATTCTTACTCCACAGACCTGGAGGACTGCCTAACTGCTTTCTTTCCCCCCCTTTTCTTCCTCTCAACGCTAACATGCTAACACTTTCTCTGCACCCTTTGTTCCTTTATGTCTCTTCGCCCTCTCAGTCTACGGCTCTCCGGCCGTCTCACCAGAGCTTCCTCCCCGCTTTCTCCTCGGTCAGGGCCAAAGACCAAACACCATCACACATGTTTGCTGGTACCGAAACCAGAACCTCTCTCTCACTGATTATCTGCGCATGAACCAGGTACTAGAGCCACAATAGATTATTAGAAGTGCAGTTATTGTACTTACTCCCTTAAGTCTCAGTAGAAAGCATAACTGAGTAAAAACAGCTATTTATGTGATTTTATCACATGTTGCAATTCAGTCAAAAACCTTGATTGTAAATGTTCTATTGAGATTTCACACTGGTTTATTTATTGATGTATCACATCTTATCAGTCCCTCCAGAAAAACGTGATTATGCAATCGCATAATTCAATGCATAATCAGCCAAAGTCCGCATATTGATGCGGGGCCCGCATTTTTTTCAAATACGCCGCACTTTTGGATGCTTGCATGATTTCATAATCCACGCATTTTCGTTGCAAAAAAGTCATATCTTAGCAGAAAGTGTTGCGTTTACTTCACACGAGCAGTCATTTACCCGTTGCCATGGGAACGTTATGAAGTGATGTTATTTCGCCTAGTAAGAACAGGGTGTTGGGGGAATCACTTTTTTTTTCTTTTTCATCAAACCGCAGTTTTTTCCTTCAATTTTTGCAAGTTCCCGCAATTTCATCTCATAACATTGCCTAACTATCCCGCATATTCCATCGCATTTTTTAAGAAAACGTGCCGCATAATCAAGGATTTTTGCCCGCAATAATCACAAAAAAACTTCAATCACAAAAAAACGTTTTTCTGGAGGGACTGTCTTATATCCTCCATATCTCAGAAGATACAAAACAAACCTATTGCTGCACCCGCACACAAATCAAAAAATCCATTCCAATTTATCCAATCGCATTGACTCAGTATAACAACAATAAAATGGAGTAATGGAAGACACACACACACACACACACACACACCACTAACCACAGCTCTCATGTATGAGACGTCCAGTGAGATGAGCAGGAAAACATGATTAATTAGAGTTAGAGCATGCCTGCACACTTTAACAGCCTTAACTAATCCGCAACCATTTTCTATGTAATCAGTGCAATATGTCACAAGCAAGCACTTACACACAGACACAAATCACTGACCTTTATTTTGAGTTTATGATGAAACATCAGCTACGATCATGCATTTATCTCTGTCTAACCTTGATATTGTCTGTGTAGAACCAGCTGTCAGGTTACCTCCTGAGGAAGTTCAAGAACAGTAATGGCTGGCAGAAACTCTGGGTTGTTTTCACCAACTTCTGCTTGTTCTTCTACAAGACTCACCAGGTCAGCAGACATTACAGTACAAGTACAAGACATCAAAAACATGCAAGTGAGGCGAGCGTGTCTGTATTCAGAAAGCGTGTCTGTCTCGGTTTGCAGGATGACTTCCCGCTGGCTAGCCTCCCCCTGCTCGGTTACACAGTCAGCACCCCCGAAGAGTCGGACAGCATTCACAAGGAGTATGTCTTCAAGCTGCAGTTCAAGTCCCACGTTTACTTTTTCCGGGCAGAAAGCGAGTACACCTTTGAAAGGTATATGACTTGTTTCTAATCCCCAAAACACTGTTCACAAGTCAGCCTCAAAGTCGCGTAGTAACGGTTTCAAACCCGTGCCTGCTGTCTTGTCTTCACAGATGGATGGAGGTGATTAAGAGTGCAGCCAGCACTACGGGCCGGATGAGCCTGCTCATACCCAAAGGAGGTCCCATGGAGATGAACGGAAACTGAATCGAACAGCATGTACAGTATCTGGAGGCTGGGCCTCTGGGACATCAGAAAGACAATTCACTCTCGTTCTCGGTGTAATTTTTTTATGTGAAGGGAAGACAATAACAGCTGGAGACTGAAATATACTGCCAGTTTGAGTGTTAACATTTCTCAGCCCAAGGATTTAATTCTAATGGTCTGTGCATGTTTCTTGATTAATGATGTAAATGATAACATTTGTTTCAGTATACAGGATATAATGAAAGGGAGACGTGTACATTTTGATCACTTTTTGCACGTGTATTGCTGTTCACACACACTGATGGGAAATACTGTTATATGGGACCAACTCCAACGCAAAGGGCTTCACTTAAGGCTTTTTGAAGGACTTTTCTATTTTGCACATGACTGAAGCTTTGATGGGCACAGCACTGTGCTATGACTGGGACACAGATGATACAGTATGTGGAAAGTGAAGGTACGTGATGGTATGTGCTCGATGCATTGTACTTTGAAAGAGTCAGGTGTGTGTGTGAGAGAGATGTAGGCGAGCAGAAAGTTCACGGGATGTTGAAACGAGCTCATGAGTAGAAGTCATTCAATTTTGGATATGCATAGGGAGTTTTGAGAAAGTTGTGCTGCTCTCAATTTTCAATTTTGGTTTCAAACATTTGGCAACATTTCTGAGTGTTTTAAAAATAAACCTGTATGGACTATTGGTATAAGCAGTATGTATTTCTATCTGAGGCTTTATTTTCTTGTGAATGAAGGAATGTTTAAAAGGGAGCTGTTCTGCTTATATCTGTAGTTAGGCAGTGTTATGGCCAGTTTGGTGCTACATTTCTCTTTAATATCAAATGTAATCAAATGTATCCTGTTTTTTTGTTTTTTTTGCATAGGGATAACAATTTGAGGAAATATTGTGCAGTGGTTACTCTAGTGTGTACTCTTCATAAAAGTTACAGATTTTCCTTCTAAAAGCAAACCAGAAGAACATATTTTGAAGTAATTATACTTTGTGATGATGTCTTGCTGTGTGTCAAACCGTTTAAGACAAATGGGAGCTGACTTTTGGGAGACACCAGCTGCATGCACACATGGTATTTGGTGTAATTTTTGTATGAAGACTGGAATCTTTACTGTTTGTGTGTCTCTGCGTGTGTATGTGTCTCTGTGTGTGTGTGTGTGTGTGTGTCTCTCCATGTGTGTCTGTGTGTGTGTCTGCGTATGTGCGTCTCTCTACGTGTGTGTGTGTCTCTGTGTGCGTGTGTCTGTATATGTGTGCCACTGGAGACTATCTCCAAACCATCTGACATTCTGTGTGTGTAAGAGACTGTATGCACAGTTAACATACATAATGTTTCTCCTATTTATTAGCATGTCATCAGGGCCATGCTCCTGAATGCCCCCATGTAGTCTTCATGTTATTCCGTTGAAACCCTAACAAATAAAAGATCGTTGCAATCACACTTTCTGTGGCTTTGTGTTGATACTTAGTGTTGTTTTACATGCAGTGTGTTGCAGATTTATCAAAAAACATCTTGTCAGCAGATATCCACCAAATGTTTAGTTGTACATTGTACATTTTAACGGTATGAAAGGCTTAAGTTGCTAGATTGTGACTGTTTTTTTTTTTGGCTATTTTTTAGCCACCAGTTTGCACCATCATTTTAAATTGAACCATTTCCAAATCCTGTCTTGACATTAAGGACAACCTGTATTTACCCATGATTTAAAATTAAACAAACTTTCTTTGTGTAGAAAATTTAAAGCTGAATATATCTTTAAATTGGGTCACTTATGTAGTAGAAATGTGAAATTTCTTTTGAAATTGGTTCCTTCTAGGCCGAGAAAAGCCAGAAAATGTGTTTTTGGCTCATATGGATGAAAGACACCAAATCCCAGAATGCACCTGCTTCGCTGCTTTACGAGTCCACTCCCAAACCACGGCTATCATTTACAGACAGACAAGACAGTGAGGCATTCAACTCAACTCGAGCGTGTTTTATTGTCATTTCAACCATATACACGAAACAATGTTTCACCGTGGCTCAAGTGGTGTTACACATTTAAAATATATAAAAACAACATACGAAACAGGCTACATTTAGTGCACACACATTATAGGCTCCATAAAGTTCAGTTAACGCATACTAGCATTAGTGCTTGGTGGACTGTAAACACCGAGTATAAACACAGCCGTGAATTGGCGTGGAATGTCGAATGGTCGGCATTTAACAATCAAAGTCCACCAGCAGTTAGCAGTTAGTCTGACAGTTACGGAAACATTAATATAAAAGCAGGATTTCGCTGTTTTAGTTGGATGAGGTGAAGCGTATTTTTAACTTTTTTTATATAAGGCTGCAATTAATCATTTTCATTATTGATTCATCTGCTGATTACTCTCTCCATTAAACAATTGATTGTTTTGTATAAATTCTGAAAATGGTGACAATGTCCATCACAATTACCCAGAGCCCAAAGTGACACCTTTACAATGCTTGTTTTCTCCAACCAACAGTTACAGTTAACTCTTATATATGAGAAGCTGGAAAAAATAATTGATGTATCAATGTCAATCGACTAATCAGTTTATCACAGCTGGCAATTCTTTAATTGCTGTTTAAATAGGGAGAAATGCATGCAATACATGCTGCAATGATATGCACAATACGCATTCAACCTTGTGCTGATATCAGGTGTCTGTATTCTGAGGACTAAATGTGTGATTTAGAGTTTGAAACTGAGCCAAAGCAGTTAGTAAAATATACTGTATCAACATCTCAGCTGACACATGGGGACATCATGTCCCGGACATGGTATGTTGCTGGAGGGTTTTGGTGCTGCAAAGGTATTGTGAAATGAAGGTAAGAAGAAAAAGAAAATGTCTCACTGAGCCTTTTTTGTGATCAAATTGTCAGTCAGTTTTATGAGTTCTGCAAATCTGCTGAGCAGTCATAAACAAAGAAGGGCATTCCTCAGGCATGTCCAAACAGCATGAACAGAGGGCGCGGCGGCTTCCCCAGAAATGACAATACTGCTCATCTGCCAAGCAAAATTATTGAAACGATTTTCTGTTAGGGAGTGAAGAAGGTGTGTAGCTGCTTGCTCTCATAGTGTTTGGCGTTCAAAATAAAAAATAACATGGCTACACTTTATACATTTACTCCGCTGCCTTCGTCTAACAGTTCTAGTTAATAGACAGTTTGCAGATAACAATTTGATAAGCACTTAAAATATGTTGCATTCCATGTGACAGAACTCAGTGTGTCATAGAGGGAACACATAATAACTGACCTTCCTCGTTTGAATAACAATGTAATGAGTATAGGACGACACCAGGTGAGTGTGAGCTTTCACCTTATAACACTGAAACACTGAATTAGAACTAGAAAGACACCAATAATTCTGATAAAACTTACTTTAATGCTGAGCCCCAGGCCCATTACTACAAAGGTGAGGTGGTATTACAAATTAAATGGTATTATGCAAATATTGAATAAATTGGGCTCTTAGGATCAGTATTTAGTCACATCCAATTTCTACAGTGCCAAGACTTAAGATAAATAGGCTGCCAGAATGCAGAAACAGGGAAGGGGGAAAAAGGTGCTAATAATATTAACATAGTTTCACTACTTCAATCATTAATATTTTCATTTTTATGCAGAACTCTGAACCTAACTTACCTAGGCTATAGCTAGCTGACGTGTCAGACCTGGCTGTAAATGTACTCACCAAAGCCAAAAACAGCTCATTCAGATATCTTGATGTGAGAGTTTAATGGACCCGTTTGAAAATAATCATTTAAAACAGCTTCGCCGACTTTGAAGGCATGTTACGACAATTCCTAACATGCTAGCTAAATGTGGTTGACACGTACCTGTTTGGCTCTATGTGCAGCTTCAGGTCATACCAGGACCTCTGCTGTGGCTCACAAACAGATCTCACGGGAATTCGTCAAACACAAACTTTTTTCTTTTTTTTAAACAATTAGTCCTGGGATCAAGTTTAAAACTCTGGTGGTATTGTTAATCTCAGTTAGAATGTAACAAGCCGGTATAAACTGTCTTTTGTGGCTCTGGCAGAAACTAAGAAAGTAACCCTAATGATGTCATAGTGATGTAATCAGGGTTGTTATGAGACTTGAATTCATAATGGATTAAAGCCTGCAATGCAAACTGGGGGAATAACATGAAATGGCAGGGAGTCTGTCACTACCCGATGTGAGTCGTGCTTATGGGAAACATAGGATTTGCTGGGAGTTTGACCTGTACTAGGGACTTGAAGTCAGAATTTCAAGGCCTCTGCTGCTTTGATTTTGACCATTCTTTTTTTTTTTTTTGTTTAAAATATGTTTATTAAGAAACATTTTCATTCAATAAGGAAGTTTGTTTGACAGTTACATGTTTCTTTAAGATTTATAGTGTCTTAAAACGCACGCGCACTAAGCACATTAGATAGGATAATGTGCTTAGTGCTTGAAAGTGCTATATAAATACTATTATAATTATAATAACTATTATTATTATTATTATTAATAAAATAATAATTGTTATTATTATTATTATTATAGATGTTGAGATGTGGTTGTTGCAGGCATTCCATAATAGATCCAGTCACCTCTGTGTGTGTGTGTGTGTGTGTGTGTGTGTGTGTGTGTGTGTGTGTGTGTGTGTGTGAGAGAGAGAGAGAGAGAGAGAGAGTGGGGATGGGGGCGGGGCTTGTGTTGGTCTACAATTATCTCCGCCTTTGGACTTCACAATAAGTGCCCTTAGAAGGAAAGCCTGTCAGACTATAAACTGGAGAGCATTTTTTTACGACTTGAGATGCAGCAAATCTTCAGTTTATATAAATCAGTGATCAAAACCACTTTTCTGCTCAGTAGGATGCAGGATTGGATTTGAGTAAGGGCGTACTAGCCTGTTTATTAATTATCGGGTAAGTGTAGCCTTAATTTAATTGTCCTACAAGCGATGGGCGCACTAACCATAACTTTATGGATTCATACATAGCCTTATAACTTTACTGGTCTAGTGTCCAACTTGTCCTCGCCTAGCTAAATTCTCCCGCTCGCCAGTCTGATATGGCTAACCTGCAGCTTCAGTGATTGAGTTTGCGTCGGACATCTTTAATCAGGCTATCAAAAGATGTCTTCAAACTAATCCGCATGTTTGTTATGCAGGATAATCTCCTCAAGCCTTCCTAGTAAGGAACGGAGGGGGGACAAGTTGCCGCTGTGAGAGGCGGTGGAGGCGGGGAGGTGAGCAGCACTGTCCGCGGCGGATGACACGGGCATGGAGATGTTGCGCCGCTCTTCTGTGTTTGCTTCTGAAGTGTTTGACCGCTCGCATACCGACAAGGAGCTGGTGTCCCAGGCCAAAGCACTGTGCAGGGATTACATTCATTCCAGGCTGAACCGTGCCGGGATAGGCTGGTCTAAACCTGAACATGGACTGGCTGCATCAGGTGGGGCACTTGGAGAGATATCGTCGGTTCTGCTGTGGCTGGGTACGTTTTGGTGATGGTCTACCAAACACTGTAAACTTTATGTTAGACAGTCATAGAGTCTCATGGTCATCCTCACATGTGAGTTCAATGATGTCAGCATTCAAAGGTATATATTCCTATAATATTCCCACAGACGTTTACACTGATATTTATACCATGGAGGACACAGATGTCATGTCATAGGTATTTTTCCAGGACATTTGTGGACCTGAACTGCAGTTTACATTTGATAATTTACAGTTACACACAGTGGGCTTAGACAGACAGCAATATCTGTTGACTAAGGGTGCTTAAATCCGACCACTTTTAGCCCAAGGAAAATGAAAAAACAACAACACATTAATAGGCCACATAGATAGTTTTAACAATAAAGAGATAGGCTATAGCCTACCTAGTGGAAAAGAGAACACTTATAAAAAATAAACAAAAGCTTTTGGAAGCTAATTTAGACAAACTCTTAGACATAAAATATTTTTTAAATAATTTAAAATATCACATCAAAATGAATGAATTGAACATTTACAGAATTTTCAGGTCTGGGGGTGGCAAGGCCGCTGCTTGGGCCTATAACCTCAATAACGTGACTGTGGTCCTGTTTGATGTCATTCAGAAATGGGTTGTGGGATTACCTTTCATTTTTACTGGAACACCTTGAAGTGATTCCTGGGAGTCCTCAGCCAAACGACAGACAGTTTGCTTTAGGCTAGGTAGCATTTGGATGTTTGCCCAGTATGAAAACAGACTAAAGATGGCTCCTCCTGTCTGAGGTTTCACTTTACCATTTGTGGTTATCACCCAGTTTAGTTATGCAATTTACTGGAAACTCAGATTTAATATATATATATATATATATATATATATATATATATATATATATATATATATATATATATATATTAAAAAACAAAATGTTTGGGAACACTTTCAGGCAGTGTCCCAAATGCGTTAAAAACTTTGGTTAAAACCGAGTTGTCTGAGCTGATTACATCAAGTAGCCTTCTTTTGGACTTTGTTTCCTTTAAAATCAACTGGATTTAAAGTCATTCAACAAAGCATCTACAGCTCATAAATTAAATAAAAAAAGGTCAATGAGTAGATCGATACTGCTCTCATGTTTGGCTACAGTAAATATGTAGCTGCAGCCTGTTAGCTTAGCTTAGCACAAGGACAGGAAACATGAGAAAACAACTAGCCTGGTTCTGTCAACAAAATCCACCTACCAGCACTTCTAAAGCTCACTAATTAACGTTATATCATGTTTAATCCATTCAAAAACTCTCTCTTGTAAAAACAACAATTATGTGCCAGACTATATCTTGGCCAGGACCAGTTGCCAGGCAACCAATGGGGACTCCAGGAAGTTAATTGTACCTTTGGACAGAGCCAAAGCCGGTCTACGCTAAGCCTTTCCACTCCCTATTCAGCCCCATTGTACCTACTTTGGTTGCAGTTCCACCAGCGTTCCACTGGGGGTGATCACGGTCCAGTGCAAAATGAATGGGACTCTATGGAGCTAGGCGGCTAAATTTGTCTCTTTCGCCTGATTGCCATTGACGAATCTCAGATTTAATTGTAGTTTTTGCAAGTTCAACATGGATTATAGGTTGAAAGTTGACCTTTCGATTTCCTACAGGTAGAGTCATTGTTGCCCATAACACGCTAGCATTCTGCTAATGAATGCTGACTGGTCAGTGAAGGACTCATTACGACCAGAAATCCTGCTTGACTGCATCCGAAGCGGAGCCAGAATGTCAGAGTGAATATATCGGCGTGGTCGTTAAAACATTAGCAAACCTCTTTCTAGCACGTGTATTGACAGGGAGAGTCTAACCTGTTAGCTGTGTTGTCGATGCCTCGAGAGAAAAAAAAAAATGACTCAGAGCTTGCCGTAAAGCAGTATCTCTGGCCGTATATGTGTATGACGTCATTGACATTTTAAAAGGCTTTTTAGAACAACAAAGCTACTTTAAAAAAATCCAACACCCAGCAGTATGTATTTTCTTTGCCTCCCCTTTCGAATGCAACATTCAAATCACTAGACAAACAAGTATATCCTGAGAAAAGTGGATTTTGAGGGGTATAGCTCCATAGAGTCCCATTCATTCTGCACTGGCCTGTGAGGATCAAGGATCAAGAGTGGAACTGCAACCAGTTCAGAAGCCGGAAGTATCCAGAGAGTGGAACTTCTTCCCTTATTAGAAATTCTTTGGACAGAGCCATGCTAGTTTCCCCCTGCATCCCAAGGGGGTAAGCGAGCATCCACAAAGCGTAGCTCCTAAGGAGCCATTTTGTTGCTAACAAGCCATCACCCGCCATTAGCATTCCATTGACTGCCATTCATGTTGGCGCCACTTTGACAGCGAATAACTTTACATCTGAAGTGTTTAAAGACTTTATTTGTCCATTGTTTATTTCTAAAGAAACACGACAATGTATAAAAGGCTCCATTACCTTGTATCTCACGTTATGGCTCCGTAGCAGACATATTTTTGTAAAAATAGGCTAACGATTGTGTCATAATAACCATGCAACTTACTGTCACATAGTAGAGAAATTACTGTACAGTACAGGAGAAGCTCGCAGGCAGTTTCAACTTACATTAGCTGTTTAAGTTTAATTACTAATGTTAACTAGCATTTTAGTTAGCAATAATTAGCCTGTGCCTATGTTATCTCCTTACATGTACCTATGCTCTCCGTCTCTGCAACATTGGGAATGATTGAGATTTCTCTTGGCACAGCTACCAGAACACTTAGAACTTTCAGACACCTAGAGTCATTAGAGACATATCAATCTTACAGGTTTTGGTGAAAATCATAACCAGAATTCGCTCTTAAATTGAAAGTGAGACATGTAGCTTTTGCTAAACAATGACCATTGCAGATATGAATGACTGTTTTGGGATAAATGCTGAACTACTGTTAAGCATTTAGGTAAAATGCTAAGCTATTGTTAAAGTAGCACGAGTGGAAAAGAGTAATAAAGTCAGCCAACTGACTCAGTTTGTCTGTTATCCAGCAATAGTTACCTATCATAAGCTACCAGACCAAGTAAGGCTGTAGCAGCAAGCCCATTGAGGTTATTGAATCAAGCAAGGCTGCATTTACTGCTAATGAAGTCAACTATTCATTAGGCTACATAGTTTTGCTTTAACTGTGTGTAGCCTAAATTTAAAGCCAGAGACACTACAAACAGTCAATAGAGATGTTTTGGATTTGAGTTTAGTCTCTTATGTTGTGGCCAGGTGGTGAGTTGGAGTACCTTCGACCCAACGTTTACCGCAACGTAGCGCGACAGCTCAACATCACAGTGGCGTCAGAGAGTATTGTGTCTGATGCTTTCCTGGCTGTGGCGGCAGACATTTTCTCCACAGGTAGGTCCACATCAGAATCTGGTTGTATTGTAAATCAAACCATGCATACCGGCCTGCATCATGGGAACTAACTTTAGTGCTGTTATCAGAAAGACAAACTTAAAAACAAAGAAAGATTACAGAGTGGTTGTCCTTTTAGGGGAAGTTCTTCATTTGGTTGTCATTGGGAAGGAGGAACTTCAGAGCTTGAGATATTCAAAGGTTTGGAGAACTTATGTTACTGCTCTGATTAATGCCTTGCAGGTAGAGCAATTCAAAAAATAATTCCAGCCTACTTTTTCATGTAAGCACCTCTTTTGCAGGGTAAATGGAGGATTCTCTAGTTAGTCAGAGAGATTTTGTTGCAGTCGTTACCTCCTTACAGGAAAGAAACTGTAGGGAAAACATTCAGTCCATATTAGGTTAACATGTTCCCAGAGTAAGTGATTGTTATGGACAGTTTGGACCCCACCCAGGGAGTTCAGTCATGAGCCTCAGCTGGTTTGTACCTTAGGGACTGTAACAAAGCAATCTGCTGCAGAACTAATTAGGAGTCAACTGCACACTGAAGAAAATCAGGTTAGTGTGGTCTTTAGTATGTGCAGAGTTACTAAGAAGTATCACTGACTACTTCAAACATTTAATTTAAAGAATATCTATCTTAACCCAAGAATGCTCTGGGATTTACAGGGAGAGAAATAAATAGCATTTAGGCTTTAGTTTCAATTTTCAGGTTGAAAATGTAGCCCTCAATGATTACACTGTAAATTTGGACATGGGGTAATACTGACAGTCTAGACATGTCACTGTGTGAAGAGGAAGTCATGGACAGTAGTAGATTATGACCACAGACGTGTCTAATGTGCATGAGCTTCACAAATGTCATGCTGCTTGTCACCAGCCACAGATAAACTACCGCTAAAACATGCTACACCATTGCCCGTTTGCCCGAAACTTTTATTTAAATCTGCTCTGATCAATATATTTTATATTGATCACCAATTGTAATGTGTACCTTGTCACTTGTTGTGTCAAACCCACAGAGAATTCTCACCCAACTCTCAGTGCCTCATATCTATACGGATCTTTTAGTGTCTTTTAGCTTATTGTTTTGGTTTTATAGCCATCAACTTTACTGTTGTGGTTCAGTCTCATCACTTTCACCAGTGCTGTTTCCAAGCACAGGCAGCTTGAAAACAGCTCTGATAAACCTGCCGTAAACTTCCTTTCCAGTGCCAAACAGCAGACAAAGTTAGTGACTGGCTAGCATTGAGATATTTCTCTCAGGAGTTGGTAAAGACCAGACCAGAGGAAAGAGGAGAGTAAATATTTGACTGCAGCCGCTGGATGTGTTTATAGGCAGTGGTAAATTGGGCCAGGTGCCCATAGGCCTACTGTTTACTTTAACAATGTATATATTGTTACACTTTTCTCTGTCTTAATATTTGAGACAATGGCTGTGTCTCAAACCAACTACTTGCACACTTAGTATATAGTGTAGATAACGCAAAAAGTCAGTCCAAAAAGTTCAGTGTGGAACGATGGACCCTACTCGCACTAAACGGGCGCCATCTTGACTACAAAGCGGAAGGGAGCCCTTGACCGGCAGCTGATTGGACGAACGCGTCACGTGGGTCTGGCTGCTCAAGAATTTCAAACCGACTGTCATGGCAGCTCGGACGGAATACGATCTTATATTTTACGAAAATAGTTCACTGAAACGTGTTTCTGAAAACATTTTAAGCGAGAAATAGGCCATACAGTTGCTGATTCTGTCTTCATTTTAGATCGACAAAGGTCAGTTTAAAATATTTTTGTCAGATTTTGAGAGGCGGTGAGCCGAGCCGGCCGCTCGTCATTTGCATACAGGAAAATCACGTTCACATGTGTTGCGTTCGTCACATTTATCCCGCTCGTCATTTCCGTCATTTCCGTCATTTTGGGACAACACTAACCATCGAAAGTGGGCACTACAGCAGTAAGTGAGACACAGCCAATGACTAAAACACATTTTTGTCAAAAGGGTTTCCTTAAAACAGTGATCTTCAACAGGGGGTCCGGGACCCCTAGGGGGTCCTCGGAGTCAATGCAGGGGGGCCTCCAAATTCTTGTTAATTTTTTAAAGATTTTTAAAAAATGTAAAAAGTCTTAACATGAATCCAACATATTAGCGAATATAAATCTCCACTGCTTACTGGCCTGTAAGGTAGTCATTAAGGCCATACACAGGTAGTTAATCCTAACGATTCACTTTGCCACATGTATGTTTAACATTAAAACATGATTTATAAAATCATGCCAACAATTATTAGGCAATTTGAATAGTTTAGTATTCTATGCAAAACAGATATGTATAAAGACTTTAGGCCGCCCTACAGGTTACTGTAGGCCCAATTTAATATGCAACTTGATTTTATACTGTATATATGTATGGGGGTCCCTGCTCCATCGTTCTTTCAGTTAAGGGTTCCTTGGCTTAAAAAACGTTAAAGACTTCTGCCTTAAAAGCTAGCTAGCAGATTAGCAACCTCAGTCTAGGTGGCTGTAATGCACCTTAACGCTGGTTGCCACCGTGCCATAAAACGTAAAAAAGAAGTGACCTTAGTGCACTTGTCAGTCAGTCAGTCAGTCAGACAGCACAGATGGCAGATAGTTATAGGTGGATAGCAAGGTATAGAGAGAAAAATAGGTCAGAAACTGACAGAATGTAAATAGCTCTAATATTCTGCTTTTAGAAAATGATGCACGCTAGTTTGTGGCAGGTTGCTTCCTATCTCTGGTAGCTAGTAACCCTGAAACCAGAACACCCCACCCCTCCCCCAATTACAATTCCAATTTAACCCCAACTGTTTGCATCACCATGTCAATCATCATCTCATCTTAAAAGGAGATAATATATCAGTGTTGGGTTTAGGGCATGTTTCTGCTGCCTTCCATACAGGTTTTAAAGTTAAAGTGAAATACTAAACCACTGGAGTACCCCTTATTTAATTAATGTTTACCACAAGGGCGCTGTAGTGCCACATCTGAGGGGGCATCCTAATGGAACACTTATATGTTTCCTTTTTGCCCTTACATTACGTGAAGCATGTTTTTTCTATAGGGGCACCTTGATAGCTTCACTGTACTCGGTGGGGTGTGGAGTTTAAAAGACACAGTTCATTTAACAGCCAGGGAGACACAGTTGAGTTGCATTATGGGGAATTTTGTGTAGGATCCAGAATTGTTAGAGCTTGATGTAGCTGTCGGACTTCTCAGATCTTTCATTTCTGTTGCAAGTGCACACAATGTAGAATATCATTCTGCAAATTCCAGATTTCACAGTTAAAGAGAAACATGACCTCCGTCTGTGAGATCCTAGGAATGAATCGGTTGACAGTTGCAGAAGATGGATGGAGTTGAGGCTCAGTTTGTATCTGACATGTAAACACTGCAAAAATAGTCTGAAGCTTTGACTGTAAATGGTGCGGCGGCAGAAAGCTTTACTCAACATGTGAACTAAGTTGGAAAAATGATCCGCTCACTAATCTAGTGAGGCGTACTGCTTTCCTGCTGTTTGGGTTTTCTTCTCTGTGGGACAGACAGGCATGTCGGCCTAATGCCTGGCTTCTGCTGAGGTTTTATAATTTGTTCATCCATCTTTGAGGAGAGCTGCTGACAGATGTTTGCTGCACAAAAAAACTCCTCAAAAAGAGCAGAGTCGCTCCACTTTGATTCACCATTTTCCAAGAACCCTCAAATCATCAAATAATCATTGTTTGCAAAATGTTGCAGTGTGTTCATATATCAGATAGCAGCCATAAATGACTCTGTGCGTAAAGCTTTGAGTGAGGATTTAGTTTATGTTGTTCCACAACTTCTGTGTCTCCTTTCAGGTGTGACATGGGGAAAGGTGATTTCTTTGTATGCCGTGGCAGGGGCCTTGGCAGTGGACTGTGTTCGCCACGGTCATCCAGCTATGGTCCATACCATTGTCGACTGCATGGGAGAGTTTGTCCGTAAGAGCCTGACCTCCTGGTTAAAAAGGAGAGGGGGCTGGGTAAGGAGACTTTATTTTTTTTAAACCTGATCACTTGTTTGTGCGAGTGTTGCTGATTACTCTAAGGCCTCTAGTTTCACAGTGGTAAACTGAAGGTGGTGTAATTTGTCCTGTTTGCGACATGCAGGATGTGGCAAAATAAAATCACTGTAAAATCACTAAACCTACCACATATGGCTGTTCTAAGTTCCAGCATTGATATTATAGAAATATTATATTGGGCTTGAAATGATAAAGTAAGTGAACTAGTGCCACCGATTTTTTTCTTTCTTCAAATTTCTGGGTGGGTCAGTGGGTGTGTTATGAATATTAGAGGCTGCAATCTACTAAATATTTTCTTGATTAATCAAAGATAGTTTATAAAGACATTACCTTTGGGTATACAGTCAATCGCCATCTTGGGAAGACGATCACGATCAGTCGAAAGATGAACGCCATGCCTGAGCTGTGTTACTGGTTACTCGTTGCACGGTGTTCGTGGTTTGACTGATCATGACTGTTTTCCTAAACTATCTTTTTAATACTGTACATTTACAAAGTTCTCAGTGCTTTGGTTTACATGTAGGGACCCTCATTATGCTACTATTGAAGTGTGGTGCTATTTTGAGCCTTGTTAGTGGTATAAAACAGTGATTTATTTTTACTCACTGTCCCGAATGCCTAGTGTTAAGCTAATCAGCGGTTCGCACTAGCTTGTTTCAAGCTATACACATTCGATTACCATGAAAACATATTCCAGAGAAAGGCTGACTCGGTACACGTGTTATTAACCCCTAGGTTCATTTTGTGCCGGAATTGTCCTTTTAATACACTGTGCATTGACAATTTACCAACAAATCCATTCCACAGCTTCAGACAGAATGTTGGATGTGTCTTCTGTAGAATCCCGTTAATGGGAAAAGTCTGTCTGACAAAATCCTGCAGAAACAATTAAGAGCACAAGAAAGAACAAGGCCTGGCAACGTGCCTCTGCCTGGGTTCTGCTCTGCTGGAAAGAGCATAACAAGTGAACAAATGTGCCCATGCACTCAGAGACATGGCACCCAAGTAAGGTTTGTTTTGAAGAGAAGTGGAGTGTGACAAAATGAATAGCAATGCATTGTATAACTGACCTCATAAGCACAAATGAGGGACCTGTTGCAGTCTAAACTCAAACTGTAATATTTCTACACTTTATACAGTGGGAGATGATGTCAGCGTGTTGGGAACCTAAATAACATTCTGTGATATGAAGGATCTGAAGAGGGAGAAGTGTTTAGTGTCAGGACGGACACTTAACTGTGCTCTCTGTGAAATCTCATTGTCTATGAAAGTGTTCTAGTTATCTAAGTAGATTCTTGAAGTAAGCATTGCTGGGATTGCAGAGTAGGTTTTGGCTTCGAAATAACATATTTGTGGGCAAGTTGCACATCTTGTCAATACAGATTCTGAGAATATTTACAAATCAAGAACACATGTTGAGGATTTATAAGGGCTTTTCGTTGCGTGGTTGCTTCAAATGGGACTTTTTTGTCTTGTTTCATTCCATTCCACAGTCTGAATTGATTTGGTGAACTCTGTGTCCTCTGTGCTATTACAGGTGGATGTAACAAAATGTGTGGTGAACACTGATCCCAGCTTTCGCTCTCACTGGCTCGTGTCTGCTGTCTGTGCCTTTGGACACTATCTGAAGGCCACTGTGTTATACCTCCTCAGGGAGAAGTGAAAGACAAAGCCACACACTGGATTTTAGCAGACTGACCAGCACTGTACACCACCACGACCACCACCACTAAGGCATCCACTGCTTTGGACTATGTTTACACACATTTGCACCGAACTTTCATGGATGAACACCTATCCCTTCACAGACATTCCATTCTTCTTCTGCTTCATATGCTAGATTGTCTATTTATTGTCAATGGTTATGTCATGGCACACATTTGATGTAAATGTATAAAATAACCCCATGTTTTTAACTTCATTTTTTTCACAAACAGAGCTACACATTTAGCTGCCTGTTGGGCACAGCACCCTTTATTTAGAGAGTTTGGCTAACTCAAATCATGGGTGCCATATTGGATACCAACGTCAGATGACTCTACAGTGTAACCCTATGGGGCGAATATGCTATCTTGAAATAAATCGGTTATTTTCGCCATAAACAGCTATACATGTTATTGTCAACGTTTGTCAATATGTAAAAGGCCCTTACGGAAATATTGCAGTGTATATTTACCTTCTATATCGGGGCCTCTAAAAAATGCCCATTGTAGTGAGTGACCAGTCGCCAATAAGTCTTTGAGCAGTGTTTTCCTTTCTAATGTCCGCTAGCATACGTGTCTGTAACATAAGAAAAACCCACCCATCTCGTAGGAGCAAAGCTTAATATTTCATTCAATAAAATAATGGTACAAAGGGAGCACTAACGCCACAGGTTTTATGTTGACAACATGGACGCAGACATAGGAAACTCCGAAGGCAGTCGTAATATTTACCTAGCAGGCTAGGCTAACGCCGTTGTGCTAACGTTAGCAAACGTTGGCGTAGCGTTAGCTAGCTGTCTAAACTTGTGAAAAGCCAAACAAGATCCCCGTCCAAGCTGTGCTTCACTTTCCCTCCAATATTATTATGAACATAATAAAGAAACATGGACTCGGTCGAGACCAAAAGCCATATGACTATGGCAAGATCACAAGCACATGGAGTGCTAGTGAAAAAGCTAAGGCTACCTTAAGGCATGGCTAACTTCAAACTTCATTCATTTGTAAAGCAGTGTTAGAACTTTTTTTGACAGCATGGTACACATTAATGATGGTATTACTATATTTGTCCTATGTAATTTGTTATCATATTGAAGAGAGAAACTGACATTTACCTCATACATTAATCAACAGCTCCCACAGGCTACTTTTCGCCTTTTTGGTTCACGGGGGGACTTGTGAAATCTTTTGCCGCTTCCCTGTCTTTCATTGCAGCCAACAGTTGGGCATTTTTTCAGTGATTTATGTCATTTTTTAAAAAATGTATTACATCTTTCCACTATTCCCTGCTCTATGTCAATGGGAATCAGATGAATGCTGGTATACAACATGGAGTCCACGAAACACGTGACCACCTCGGAACCGATCGCGTAACGGGATAGCTCAGAACATCCGATTCCCTAGTTGGCCAAACTCTCTAAATAAAGGGCGCTGGTTGGGCAGTGATTTGGCTGCCCCTAGTGGTAGAAAATGGTAACTACTGTAAATAAAAAATTTGGGATCCTATGGCCATTCCTGAGGTCTTGGGTTTAGAAAAAAAAAAATTGGTGAAGTGAAATGACACATTTTAACTGGGGTCCTATTAATGTATTAATGTTTAAAACGGGGCACAACATCTTGAATTATTTATGCTTTTCCTCTAATGAAACGAGTTGTATCCACTTAGTACTCTGAGTATGTTTAGATATTGGGGGGGAGAGTGTTGCAGGTTCTTCCCAAATCAAAAGAAGAAAATAAAAAAAGATTTACGGCTTTTTAAAGTCAAATATAAGATTCAGACCCCTTTCATACCCCAATCATTTTTGTACAGTCCATAATGAATCGGATGAATTGAGCCTCCAAATATGTACAATTTCAGACAGCACTATACATTTAATGCAACGTTTCATTCTCTTCATTGGTCACTGTAAGGCTGTGTATATTGCTGTAATTGCAGTAATGCAAGTTACAGTATATTTTCTCTGAGTTAGAGCACCTTGATAACATTTCATTTTGTAAGTAGAATTTATTCCATGAAAATATTTACTTTTATACGGCATGCAGCACTAGAAGTGTAAGAAAATAAACAAATGTTTGTAAGTCATCTGCAACTGTAAATATTAATAATAAATGGTTCTTACAACACTACTATTACAATCAAGTCAGCAGCGGTAAATGTTAATAAATTGGTAATTGGTCTTTAGATTGAGAATTTAGCCAAGCAACTTGTGAAGTTAGCTTGGTGTGTGAAGTGTCCAGACTATTTTCAACCAGACAACAAACCTAAAAAGTTACAGTTTTCTCTCATAGCTGTTTGTAGACTGACATAATGACAGGGGATTAGTCTTTTTCCAACATCAACAGACAGAAAAAAAGGAAACTTTTTTGGTTATCTGTCAAGTATTTCTGTCTTTTTGTGGAAGTAGATGAATATTATTTTATTCACTTAACTGGCCTCAGTCTTAGCCATATGGAGCTGGAACCTACCTTCATTCTCATCATTGAAATGACTTCCTTTATAGCGGAACACTTTTTTTCCCCCCTCATTTCTCTCGTTTTTGTGAAAACCTCACAAACTTTAATTTGATAATTATTTTAGAATGCAAACCTGCTGATTTAATTCTAGTATAAGCGCTTTGCTTATTGTTTTTCCTCTATGTGGGTTTGTGTTTACCTCTAATGTCAGCTACTGTGAATGATGCATTTACAGACTACAAAGACTATGAGACGGCAGAAACATTGATGGCTATTTGTTACCACCTAGTGGTTGAATCAGAATCACCTGACTGTTAACAGATTTAACCAGGAGAACTGTAAATGGCATGATGAAATGCCAATAAACAATTTGTAAAGTGCAAGGTGTTTAAAACTGGATCTCAAACTGCCCCTGTTCCATTTCAACTTCCCACTGGTCTCACTGTATGTCTCACTTTCTTTAAATATATATAACTCTGGATTTTGTCGTGGTGTTTTTTGGTTTTGAGAAATGTATACATGTCTGTTGAAGAGTTCTTTTTATTTTGCTTGCCTTCCTCTATCCATTTCCTTCTCAGGAGAGCCCAGAACGTTTTGTAAATAGAAGTCATCTAACTTGTTCTGGCATCACTCAACTGCAGTGATTCTTCCTCTCAAAGGTTTTTAGTAGCTATCTTCCTTGAGACTTTTCAGTGCTGCTGTAGGATCTATATTTGCCCATTTCAAATCTTGGAGGCACTTACAGATGACCAAATTATGTATTTTCAAAAGATGACATAATTTTTGACTGTAGAATTAGGCTTTTATTAACTGTCTAACTAAAGGCTCTAGAATTTGTTGAATGGAGGAAGAAGAAGAAGAAGAAGAAGAAGAAAAAGAAAAGTCGTAACTGCCTCATGGTCAGATAAGGGAGCAGCATGGAAATCAAACCTCTTTAAATCTGTAACATGAACGCACCATAAACTGTTTTCAACAACACGGCAACGTCAGCCTCTACTGATTGGTTAGGGCAACGTGACCCCTCTCTCAGATCTTATTGGTTGTCGTAAAAAATGTCCCGCCTCTCTTCGAATTCCATAGCAGGACTCCCATTCCCATTGGTTCACCGGGTTGAAGTACAGAGAACAACAAACAAGATAGGGTGAAGACCGTCGGGATGGATGCAGGTAACGTTAAGCGAGATTTTATAGTAAAATAACATGTCTTTCTTTCCCTTAGCGAGCTAGTACTGACATAAAATAATCACAACAACGTCATGTCATACCTGGAAACAATTTCCTTCTCTGCCATGACAGGATTGCCAACTCCAGCTGCCAATCCAACCTTTGTAACGTTAGCCTCGTTTACGTTAGCCTGCTAAAATGATGACTAAAGCTAACTGCTAACTAACGTTAGCCCGCTGTTATTGCTAAATGTGGGGGATTCCCCGCTTTGACAGTTCTCTGCACAGCCGTATAACTTACTGGACGGCCTCCAGATGTCATCTGTATTAATGTCATGCGTTGTTGTTAAGTTTCACTCTTAATAATTTGCGTTTCGTCCGTCCTTGGTTTGACTGTTTATGCTAACGTTACGTTACGCCCAAGATGAACATCCCAGTCGATGCACTGTCACCATCACATCAGTTATTCGGCTACTGTTAGCACCGGAATGCTATTAGCTATGACAAAGGTTAAGTTATATGATATGCAGTAACACTTACGTAGTGTAGTAACTTAATAGTATTCAGAGAATGTGAGCAGACTTATTGCATTTCCTTCGACTGCAAATGCACCCCTTCATTCTTTATCGATGAGGCTGTAAATCTCAGCTTTCTGTCCAAGCTAACTAACGTTAGTCAACTTTTCCAGTGTCTGTTGTTGGTTATGTGGAAAACGTTGTTGGCGGAAACTGCAGAAACCTTTTATTGTTTTTACTTTACATCAATATGGTAAATACATTTCCATTGAATACGAACATGCAAGCCAAAATCAGATTTTCTTTTTTTGAAGAGTACCCTTTAATGGTGTCCATTACTGTTTTGCCCAATTCTGGCGTTGAGCCCAGTATTTCCAACTGCAGTGAAAAGTCTGCAGACTGTCACTGTGATTGCTTTTTGCCATCACACTATTAAAAGCATCCACCTCTTATTTACTAGCCTACTTGTTATTACCATCTAATTACAAAAGGCAGATATCTTTTCAGATAGTGGTAAATGGGATGTAGCTAGTTGTTTGATTTGATGTAGTCATTTATTTCCCCTGATATTAAAGGGGGATTTTTACACATTAAGTTCAGTTTACTTGTTATGAAGAGTGTCCCTCAGCTTGTGAAAACAATTGTAAGATGTCATCTATGGCCCTGGAGGAGCTTTTTGAAGTCTGAGGAAATAACCCTAATGATGCCATATAGTTATGTCGTCA
The DNA here is from genome assembly GCA_023631565.1 of Gymnocephalus cernua. Taxonomy (NCBI): domain Eukaryota; kingdom Metazoa; phylum Chordata; class Actinopteri; order Perciformes; family Percidae; genus Gymnocephalus; species Gymnocephalus cernua. Next base: position 15,473,932 of record CM042432.1, read on the forward strand.
GGGTTATCCCGGCCTGTGCCAGAAAGCAGGAAGGGTCAGGCTACAAGAAAAATAACCCCGTCCAGTTGCATTATGGGAAATGTAGAATTTGTTTTTAGCTTTACCAATACTAAATTGCTGGAGTACCCCTTTAGATACAATTTGTTGTTGTTTCCTAAATGTGTCGTGATTGTTTGTAAAGTCTTTAGTTTACTATGAAATGCATTTGGTAGAAACTTGAAGCTTAATACTCTATTTATCCCACAGAGAGATTCCTCCTTTACTTCCTCCCTAGCATATTAATCTACAGAACCAAAGATTAAAAATCCTAGATACATTTTTTTTAAAGATGGATGTATATAGAACATCCTTCCTAGAAGTGACTAGAACTATCTTAAGCAACTAATGGGTACCACACCTTTACTCCATGACAGATAGCCTCACTTTTAATAGCTGCAGCAAGTGGTTAGTGGTCAACAACATGACCACTAGCTGTTTTCTCTCCTGTAATTCCAAACACTTACAGTTGATTCTTGACCTCTCTTGCAGCAACCTTGACATACGACACACTTCGCTTTGGAGAGTTTGAAGACTTCCCTGAGACCTCAGAGCCTGTGTGGATCTTGGGGAAAGAATACAATGCACTCACAGGTAGGACTGTGGAATATAACGTGCACTGTGTGTGAGACAGTGAGAAATAGTTATAATGAATCATAGCAAGCACACTTTTCTCCGAGGCTGTATCGTAATACGGTGATTTCTGGTCTCCATGTAGAGAGAGATGAGATTTTATCAGATGTCACTTCACGACTGTGGTTCACATACAGAAAAAACTTCCCACCAATTGGTAAGTGAAGCAAATTGTTTTAGTTAAGCTCCTAAACTACACTTTGATGAGTTTGGAGATTTGAGTAATCTGGGTTTTCACATCTAATTACAATAAGGGATCCCATGCATGATTCATGTGTTACAGGTGGGACAGGACCAACATCAGATACAGGATGGGGATGCATGTTACGGTGCGGCCAGATGATCCTAGGCCAGGCCTTGGTGTGTAAACATGTAGGCAGAGGTAAGACCATTTTTATTTTATTTTTAAATGCACAAACAAAGAAAAACGTATATCTTCCTTGATTGTAGATAGATAAAGCATTATGGAGATGAAACCCAATTGTATCACTGTGTGGCACTAACGGCTCTTCTCCAGTGAGTAGACTACACCAAACAGAGCTTGTTTGAAACGGGCTTGATAACTGCCTTGTTGTTCTCAGACTGGAGATGGGCCAGAGGCCAGAAACAAAGAGAAGAGTACATCAGTATTCTCAACGCCTTCATTGACAAAAAAGACAGCTATTATTCCATCCATCAAATCGGTACGTAGTGAGTGTCAGACCTTTCCAATTGAATCAAGGACTCCCTCAGGCCGCCCTAAAAGAGTTTGCATCACATTGTTTGTTTTTTTGTTCCTAAATGCTGCAGCCCAAATGGGAGTTGGAGAGGGAAAGCCTATAGGCCAGTGGTACGGACCGAACACAGTTGCCCAGGTTTTAAAGTAAGTACTGTAGAGAAACTACTACTACTACTTTCTAAGCTACTTAGTTTCAGTTGTTTCCAGATTTTATATTTTAGGTCTGCAACTAGTGATTATTGTTATAATCAGTTACTGTGTTGATTATTTTTTTTCAATGAATGTAAAGAAATTACGAAATAGCCCGTCACAAGTTCCCAGAGCCCAGGGTGGCATCTTCAAATTGCCAAACTTAAAGTCCAAAAATATTTAACTTTTAATGGGTATAAAACTGAAACATTTTAGCAAATCCTCTCATTTGAGAAGCCGGACCCACTGGATCATTTGCTCCATAACTTTAAAGTTTATTAAAGGTGCTCTGTTTAGTTTTCTTGTAAACAGATGTTATGTATACATTTAATATGTCTGCTCTATAGCGCTACTCGTGGTCAAAAACTCCATGGGGTACCTTTTTAATTATTTATCAAAATTGAGACAGATTTTCAATCAGTTAACTAATAACTCTAGCTTTTTAGGTCTTTGGTTTTTTATTTATTTATTTTTCACAAATATTGCAACTGCTGTGGTAACTTGAAAACAGCTTTCTTGGGTCTAAAAAAAGCCACCTTGATATCCAACACAAGGAGCTGTCAGGAGAGGCAGAACAGTATGTTGGGTCAAAACGTACTTTCTGCACAGTAGACATTCAGTCAGTGTGACCGAGACACACACACTGTGTGGCATTTAGTTGTTTGTATTGCCTCATTTGTTTGCTTTTTCTTTCTTTTCCACTCATGTGTTCACCCATCCCAATGTGGAGCAATTCACATGCTGTTCAAAACTATTGAAAGAAATGTCTTCCCAGCGTCTCAGTGTGCTGTCTTGCTTTCAGGAAGCTGGCAGTGTTTGATACGTGGAGCAGATTAGTCGTACACGTGGCGATGGACAACACTGTGGTCATCGAGGAGATCAGTGAGTGCAGTGGTGTTTGTCTCTTATCATTCATTAACATAAGCAGTTTAAATGTCACTCCGGTATTTGTTCTCTAGGTTAAACTATTGCTGGCTTAGCTTTCATTAGGTGGATTGCTGTTGTAATTTGACTACAAACAGAAAGCTGAGTGGTCAGTAATTTACTGTAGAGCAGGTCTGTTTTAATCCTTTTTCTGACTTGAGTCTACTACATGACCTAATGCTAATACCGGTACAGTGACGTTTTTCATTTATTTTTTTGCAGCGTAGACCACAGTCGTTTTTCAGTGATTTTGTGATCCATTTTTTCACTGCAGAGCGTCTCTGTATGCCCTGGCTGGACGCTGCAGGGGCCTGTGGCGGAGCGGGCGAGCTCAACGGCTGCCTGGAGGGGGCGTGTGCCCTGGCCGAGGAGGAGACGGCTCTCTGGAAACCTCTGGTCCTGCTCATCCCCCTCAGGCTGGGCCTGAGTGATATAAATGAGGCCTACATCGAAACGCTCAAGGTGAAGTACTTCAGCGTGTCTTCCCATTGTGTTTATATATTAACATATGTTAAAACAATTACTCTCTCAATCTTAGGAGTTTTCTACGGTATATAATGCATAACATTATATCCTGGAATATGGCGTTGTCACTGGAAACTTGATATACAAAATGAGACGACTACATTTCCTGTTTGATATTTTGATGACTCCGATATCCCCAAACATACCTCTGTATTTACATATATGTAATACATGGTCACCTGCTCCATCTCTTCTGTCAGTTCTAGCCAATATTAATTTGATAAAATGAGCGACTAAAGAAACATTAACTTTTACGTTATCCAAAGATTGTCGTTTTTTTAAGATTAGCTTTTTCTTTTTCCCTTTTAATTCCAGTGTTTTATAATTCATTGTTGTCAAAGTTGCATTACTCTTGTGTGGTGATTCGTCCGCGCTTTCAACTGCAGTCTCACAATAGTTAGGTTACTTTAATAAAAATAAATGAGGTCCTGATGTTCACTGTAATACATTACCCATCTTAAGGAGGTTGTAAGGGTCCCTGCATGCTTTTTGCGCCAGTCTACATGCTCTCCCACATGGTGGCAAACATCTGCAATGGGGCTGGGCAATAGGAGGCAAATCAGGTATCACGATATTCATTACCAAATACCTCGATTTCGATATTGCTGCGATATTCTAGGGTTCACAATTGGTGCTTTAACAAAATAGCTTCACACTTAGAATTTAGATAAATAATCATCAGTAATGTGGACATAATGTCTAAGTGGATAAAGGCAAATAATAGAATAGCTAGAACAGTCTGGTAGATTCAGAAAAGTACATCACTTTACTGTTATGCAGCCTTTAAAACCAGTAAAAGACAACACTTATGTCATATCACGATATTACTTTATCCAAAATCTGAGACGATATCTAGTCTCATATCACAATATCGATATATTGCCCAGTCCTAATCTGCAATTACTGTGGTTGGTTAGCATGCGAATATGCAAATATTATTTTGTCCAGGGAACATAATCTCGTTATTTCTTCATCTGCTCCTAGTACAGGCAATATGCAAAATCAACGTCAAGATATACGCTGGTTTAATGGTGGTATCGTGTGGCGCCAAAAACAAGCACCGTGAAAGCAGCGACATTTCATTTCGGCGCACACGTTATCCAATCTGTCCGTTCGTACCAGCTGCGATCAGGAGCGGCGTGGAGAGGCTGCGCCGCCCGCGCGCTGCACCGATCGTTTCGGCGTCTCCTCTGTCTGCGAGTGTCAAGCCAAGTAGGTAATCACATACAGAAAGGCCACTGCGCAGCCGTATATTTTGTACAAAATAAAACAAATTTCGAAATAAAACACACAGGTTTTATGGCGATTGGTCGACCTCGTGGGTGGCTTTCTGGTGCGCTGGCTGTACATTTGGCCACATTGTAAGTCCCTCACTACAAATCTAAAACCAAATGGTAAACTTTGGAAAATGGTCGTTTATGTGTCATTTATGTTGTTTGTACTAAATTGGCTAAAAGATGTATGAAAACAGGTACCTAAATTACCACTGAGGCAAGGTCAGCTACTGCTGGGGTGAGATAAACCCTCTTGTCTCTTTTCACAGCAATGCTTCATGCTGCCTCAGTCCCTGGGTGTTATTGGGGGGAAACCCAACAGTGCCCATTACTTCATTGGTTATGTCGGTATGTCTAGTCTCTGTGTTTGTGAAATAAACACTCAGCTGTGCACTGCACACTTATGCTCACCCATATTAATTCTACTTACACCAACAGAACAATCTAATTATTAACATGCTTTTTTTTTTTTTTTTTTTTCTTCCTCAGGAGAGGAACTCATCTATTTAGACCCACACACCACGCAGCCTGCAGTGGATCCATGTGAAGATGGCCAGGTCCCTGATGAGACGTACCATTGTCAGCACCCACCCTGCCGCATGCACATCTGTGAATTGGACCCATCCATCGCAGCGGTAGGAATGCTAGAGAGGGTTTTTATAGCACAGGGGCTTTTGTATCTCAAACTAAAGGCCGTTTGTTAAACGTGAATGTGAGCGGGCTGAAAACCTTTTACAGTAACAGATGTGCTGTAGCTTATTGTTTTCTGGTGTCCACCAGGGTTTCTTCTGCAGAACAGAAGACGAGTTTGACGACTGGTGTATGCGCATAAGAAGGGTACGTTTCTGTGAACACTGGTCTTTTGTTGCTCCCTTGACTCGTCAGTTAAAATAAAGTATCGCTTTTCTTGTTGGAGGAATTGGTACAATTCAAAATGGTGGTCCTTCTCTTCCAGCTGTCGTGCAACAGAGGGGGCCTGCCCATGTTTGAGCTAGTGGACAGTCAGCCCTCACACATGGTCAGCGTGGATGCCCTTAACCTTACTCCTGGTAACTGTATAATTCAAGCAAAAATATATTCCAAAAACATCAGTTAATAAAAATGAATTTTAATGTTTTTTTTTTTTTTCTTTTACGTGTTGACCCTTACTTCGCAGATTTCTCAGACTCGGACAGGTTGGAGCGGTTCTTTGATTCAGAAGATGAAGAGTTTGAGATCCTTTCCCTCTGAGGAACTTATGAACAATGATTTGCCGCTCGACAGTTTGGGAGAGATGCTCTGTCTCTTCTCTGTATCTGAAGGGAAGCCTGAGGGCATGAACATTAACTGGAGACTTCTTGAGCCAGTCCAGCTCCGATGGTGTAGTCAGTGTGTCACACAGCGTTCTTCTCAACAATGCTCTCTGTATCCTACATTGAGACTGCCTGGTGGAAGCTGTAGCAGGAGCTCAGGATAAATTATGTATGCACATCTTCACATACATATGTGTTTCCATTTGAGTCTTAACACTTTAAATGTTTATTCTGAAGTGATATGGTGCCTTTCCCTGACTCCATAAGTAAAATTGCCATAACATTTTTATGTTGTATAGAAACACAATGGTTCATGATGCCCATGGCTTATGCGGTTTGTCACTAATAACTCAAGTCTGTAACAGCCTGTAATGAAACCAAATTAAGTCAAATCTGCAGACAAGTTGCATTAATTGATCATGCAAAGTATCCTTGCCGAGTATTTATTTAATCAACACGCATATAGACAGGTGAAAGATCAATACACATGTAAGAAGATTAAAAACAAATAAAGTCAGAATCTGATATTTCGCAATGGTACATTTCTCTTCAATTTCAAGATGGTATAAAACTATATTTGTATGACAGCCAGGGCATTTCTCGTCCGCTTACGAAAAAAGCGCGTGGAAGAGTCATTTAGTTGGTGAACCGACTGACCGTCCTGGTCTCCAACGAGCAGTTTCTCCGAGACGGGTTGAGTCACTTCCACAGCTCTTCAAGTTGCTGGTTCTGAGCTGTGTTGATAGTGTTAAGGCTTTGGGTCCTGATGTTCTCGTGCACGTCCTCGACACTCTGGGAGGCATCAATAACCTAGAGCAGACGATTTAGATTACAAGATGTTTAATATATTATTGATTTAAATAACACCCGGAAATAAACGTACAATCCATACCTGCCAGTTGACTGAAGGATCCTTCATCAGCTGTTCGAATTTCTGTTGAACCGCTTTTTGGAAAACACTGGTCTCATATCTCTCTTCTCCAAACTGACCTCTGAGAGCAGCCTCGGCTGGACTGAGCTGTAGAAACATAACGAGGTCCGGCTTTGGCAGTCCCACGTCAGGCTTCATGCACCAGTCCAGACAGAAACCCTGAAGGAGATGAACATGGCAAACTATCCGTTTCTCCTCTTAAGGCCCTGACACACCAACCCGACGGGCGATAGAAAAGGCAGTCGGACGGATCAGTCTCCCCGAGTTGGTCAAAAAAAAAAAAGTGCATCAGAACACACCGAAGTGACGCAGACTTGAGCGTACGTTCTGCGTGTGCGCAGTAGGCGCCGCTAAATCTGTATCGTCGCCCAAAAAATGAAAACCGGCAGCTGATTCTCCCGAATTTAAAAACCGACCATAATGGCAGCTCGTTCGGAATACAATCTCATATTTTATGAAAATAGTTCACAGAAACGTGTTTCTGAAAACATTTTAAGCGAGAAATAGGCCATGCAGTTGCTGAATCTGTCTTAATTTCAGATTGACAAAGGTCAGTTTAAAAGATCGGTCAGATTTTGAGAGGCGTTCGTCACGCTCACCCCGCTCGTCATTTCCGGTAATTGTTCATTGAGTCCGACTGCCCGATTCAACAAGTCAAATCAGCCCAAATGAACGCCGGCGGCTCCCCCTCCGACTGACGACGGCACAGGACACACCAAACAGACTTGAGTCACCGACCTCGCCAGACTGTCCGACGGCCGCCAATCGGGTTGGTGTGTCTTTAGACACAGAATAATAATGTCTGATGGATGCAGAGTAGAAAGGCTGAGAAAGGACTCACTGGCTTTGCACTGGTGAAAGCGACTCCAGAGAAGGCGTACCTATCTACAACCAGAGTGGTGCCTTGCTCCAGCTTCTTCTTTATTAGAGGCCTGTGGTCACAATTATTTCATTATGCTGCATAAGATTTAGGTTATAATGAACACTGGCTAGAGTTGAGGCTATTGACAAAAGAATATGCATTTTTTTTTTAGATTGGAGTTTGCATCAATGCTAATATAGTCAACTTCAGAAATGGAAATAAAAAGTGTTGTGCATCTTAAAGGATAAAGTTGTTGATATCCTATATTTTTGTGATTGTCAACATATCCCACGAAAAGACCGAAATCAACTTTTCAATCTGTCTCTCAGTACTTTGACTTCCCTACCCTGTCTGTGGCTCGACGCCCCAATCCCATTGGGTTAGGGTTACATTTAAAGAAATGCGATGAACCGGAGCACGTTGTTTTCCCATCCCGGAATGCTGTGTGGACTAGCCAGACCCTCCTCCGCAGCGTGTGGAGGATGGTCTGGCAAAGCGAGACTACATCAAATATAATGTTAAAAGATAAAATTCTCTAAGGAAAAATCTTCTGCTTTAGCCTAGAAATCTAGACGCACCCTAGCGGCTGCAAATTTAAATTTGCAGCTAGGGTCAGTCTAGACACTCTCCGTTGGCTTGCGAGCAGGAAAAACTTTTTTTTTTGTCTAACCAACCACATCGTGTATAGAGTCGGTGGGCGGGGCTTATGGCTGCTGTTGCTGGCGAACAGCGGTCTTCTGGAAGACTTGGAGTTAAGCTTTTCTTTGAGAAAAGAACAAAACGGCACTGAAGTAACTCTTAAAAAAGGAAGATGTGTTCGGAGTTTTGCCCACCAGATACTGCAAAAGTTTATTCTATCAACTAGCTCCACCACCTTCTTTGTTGCTCTGCCTGGTTGTAGCGCTATCCTATTGCATGCAGAGGGAATTTGAAAGACAACCGTTTATCCCGCCCCTCGGATTGAGCCCTGCCAATGGTGAGTTGGTCAGGCTACTTCTGCTTCCTTTTAACTGGCTAACATACTTCTCACTGCAAAACGTTGCCTGGGAAGATGTAAACATAGGCCCTTCCAGTCTGCATGCGTTTCGACTGATTTTGTGGAGAATCGGACCCAGGAATAGGCATGAAGAATAACTATATAGTCAATCTTCTCGCTGATGGTCTTGTTTGCTTATGTAGGTCATATAGAGGCATATGTATTAAAAGAAAAATTGCCTCCAAATAAACTTCAGTGATGTGTTTATGGTAATAAGGAAAATGTCACCCAGTGCAACAATAGCTCATTGATGAGTTTTTAAAAAAATGTTTTACAATAATTCACCTCTGTGGCACAGGAAGTAGGATACATTTGTTTTTTGATTACGTTTGTTTTGGTCTTTTTATGGAATATGTTGACAGGAAAAATATAACATATCACCTGACATTAGTGACATCTGGCTACAGCACTAAAAGGGTCAGTACACCCACCACTCAACCCAATCATGTGTAGACTACAACAGCACCCAATAAAAGATTTTTAATTAAAAGGGGTTAGGTTTTTTGTTTTTTAAAAAACCGATGAGGTCTCTAGATTATCCAGAAAAGTGGCTTAAAATTCAACTATTCAATGCCCTAACAGCCTGAAGTCAACCTTTACAAACAGTCTTTGTCAAAACTTAAATGGAAACGTGAACTGACCCTTTAAAGTTGTGTCGCCAGCTGACTGCGTCCTCCGTTATGGTGAGTACTTAGCCCAATTTGAAGACGCAGCCATCATTAATGTTATTAATGTTGTTTACCTGTGCTTCTGCTGCTATGACGTGTCAAATGTCTGCCGCGGAAAGGGTCAGTTAACGTAAACTCTACTTTCACTTAAACACTAAAAAGCAAGAGTCTTACACCATTTCCCAGCGGTTTGCAGAGAACAGCAGGTGCACTGTGTGGTCCTCCAAATCACTTTTCTTCTCAAGGTAGGCGCTTATCAGCTGTCCAATTGTCGTGGTCCTGTCTGACCCCAAGAAACCACACCACGGCACATTATATTAATGTTACACAGTAGTGAAACGTTAGTACGGTACGTTTCCACACAGCGGAATTTCGCTTTGCTCTCACAGAGGTTGAATGGAGACGAAATTCGACCTGATTGGGCGAGATGAGAGCGAATAGCCGAGGGGAGCGAAACAAAGTTGATGAAAGTTTATTTAACCTTATAATTAATTTGTTCTTTATGAAAACATGTCCTGTATCCAGAGATGGGAAGTAACGAAGTACAAATACTTCGTTACTGTACTTAAGTAGATTTTTCAGGTATTTTTACTTTACTTTACTATTTATTTTTGTGCCGACTTTTTACTTTTACTCCTTACATTTTTAACACAAATACCGGTACTTTCTACTCCTTACGTTTTACAAAAGTGTCTCGTTACTTACCCACTTACAAAAGCGCGATGATACGTAACAACATTGTTTGTGACAGAACGTTCTCATTTTCATTCATAAATTCACCCCGTCTGTGTTGGGAAGCTCTGACATTTGGACCTTCGGGGCTTCCGTGGCCCTGGATCTGACGTGAGGTCACTTAACGTTACTAAGCAACAACAAGTTGCATTCTTTGCGCGGTCTTTCCTTTCTCGCAACTAGTTAGTTACCTAGAGTTTGAACTAAGTTTTATAAGTAACGAGATATGAAACGTTACTAAACAGACCTAAATAACACTACGTCAGTGTTTTCTGAAGTCTGTCCCTGAAGCTGCTGCCACGTCGGGTGATACTGCAGCTGCCACCAACGTTAGGTTAGCCTACTGTTACCTGGTAAGTGAGAGTAGCCTAGCTTATATGATACCGCGTGCGTGCGTGCGTGTGTCTATGTGTGTGTGTGTGTGTGTGTGCGCGCCTGTGTGTGTGTGTACGTGCGTGTGTGTGTGTGCGTGCCTGTGTGTGTGTGCGCGCGCCTGTGTGTGTGCTGTGTGTCTATGTGTGTGTGTACCTGCGTCTGAGTACAGCAGTAAACAGAATACTATGTTTATATGTCCTTGTTTCAGATGATGAGAGACAGTGAGAACTACTGGCCTTCATTAGGTCAATGACTATGCAACATTAGAGTAAATTCTTAAATCTTAAATATGCATTGCTTTACACAATTAAATGACTATATGGTAATGTTAGTTAGCAATGGTCAGATAATTAACTAAAATAGAAAGAGTGGAACTTTTTTCTCCTTTCATCTGCTTTTTATGCATTTGTTAGCCATGGTGTTGAAGATTGTAAACAGTTTATTAAATACTTTTGAGTAAATGTAGGCCCTTATCAGCAGATTTTACTGCTAATCGATACAAAAGTTGTATGATGATGCTAATTATTAGTCATGGTTTTGTGTGGCAGTGGGGGGGTGTCGGGGGTTAAACGGCTTATTTGTGTGATGTGATGTCCTGTTGCGTTCAGGTTCGGTTGCGTTTCTCAAAGTGTTGTTTTTCCAGGACTTTAAATAAACGGCATCAATACTTAAACGTCTGTTGCCCGTGTACAGTTCGTATTCAGAAACGTCACAGTACCGACTGTATGGGGTGTCGCTCTGGGACAGGCGAGTATGAGGCTGGGAGGCTGCAGAACTTACATGTAGATTCCTTTAAATGCTGATTAAAAATGGAACTGGATCTGTGAATTATTACAGAATCACAATTGAATTCATATCTTGTTACTCAGTCAGAATCTTATTAACCTGGAGTCCCAGTCTCTGTCACAATAATCATATATGGGATGTTTTAGGCCTTTTGGCAGACATCCATTTAAAATGTACACATGGCATATACATAAAGAGCCTTGTCTCCATGTCTACTGAAGTTTCTCAGCTTGCACTCTAGTAACATTTGTGGTCCTGGTAGCTTTGCATAAAAAATGGTTGTCATTCGCAAGTCTACTTTTACTTTTATACTTTAAGTACATTTCCAAGCCTGTACTTTGTTACTTTTACTTGAGTAAATAAGTTAAATCAGTACTTCTACTTTTACCAGAGTATTTTTTAACACAAGTATCTGTACTTCTACTTAAGTATGAGAAGTGAGTACTTTTCCCATCTCTGCCTGTATCACAATGAGTTGTGCTCTATAAGATCTATTTGTTTCTTTGTCAAATTATAACAAATGTATTCTGCAATAATTAAAAAATTAAATAAAAAAAATAAATACAATTTTAAAAATAAAAAAAAATTTAAAAAAGGTTTTACTTTATTCAAATGAGGACCACTCGAGAACCAATCAGGTCCGCGTGTTTGTGTTTGGAGGCGGGAGTTACAAAACAAGTATGACCAAGATGGCGGAGGTTATCAGCGCTGTATCCAAAGACAGGCTGTATCCGGCTGTATCATGACAATTTCGATGGAATTAAAATGTTTCTACACGAACATGTGTACTTGTATCAACACGGATTGTGATTTATATGACACACAAACTTAGTCAGGGCACATACACCACTAAATAGACCACTGTATATGTTAGTTTAAACACTCGAACTTTTCAGCTAGCCGACAGGCTAATCGCTAGCATGTTCGGACACTGGATTTCATTGTAGCCTAGCTAGGCAGCTAGCTAGGCTACTTGTGCATTGGTTTGATTACATGTTTTGTTGGCGAACATTGACGCTTGTAGCAACATGGATTGTTGTTTATATGTCGCACGAACTTAAACAGGGCAAATAGACCACTGTAGATGTTAGTTAAAACACTCAACATTATTCAGCTAGCCGATAGGTCAACCGCTAGCCGGTGTTCTGTTGCAGCCGGCGTGTTGTTTTCGCGACCACGCCCCCCGAGGCAAAATATCGCTGGACGAAAATCGCGAGGTGTTTCGCTGTGTGGAAACGTATCACTTCACTGCACAACTGCCGTGGAACTGAAAGGAACAACCCAAACAACAATTAACGTTATGCTAACATTAAGCGCTTAACAAAAAAAAATGGCCTGCCTCACCAGGGAATCTCATCATCTCTGCAGGTCGACCGCTCTGTTGCAGCGCCTGAACTAGTTTCTTGCACTGAGTAGTTTTCCCGGCTTTATCCACTCCCTCCAGAACAATGAGCGCTCCTCTTTTACACGCCATTACTGTCGGCTGTTTACCAGCGCTGTCCTGTGGTTGAGGAACAAACGTTTTACTGTAGTTAAGCTGTAGCTACCATTTACCCGCCTTTTACAGACGCAAATTGTCAACAAGGAAGTATGACGACGATGTACTTCCGGTTTTGGTTGTAGATTTTTTTTTTTAATCAACTTTATTGAAATAAAAGATACGTCTTTGATGAGGACGGTCTGTTGTTCACAGTCGACTCTACTACACGGGTCTTTGACTTGGTAAAACTTTTGCACATTAGTATACAAACCTTTTTATTTATTTCTATATTGTTTCCTTTTATAAGATTTGTTTGCACATTCCATTCACATTGTTTAATGCTTTTGATATGATGAATGTAAAAAAATCCACATGGTAAATAAATCCACAATGCACAGGCATTACATCACTGAATTTACAAAAAGGGAGCTGCCAGCATTGATATCGATGAATCAAAACAACATGTAGTTTGTTTTAATCCCCTTTTGGGAAACAAAATTCCTCTTGATCCATTGCATTTAAATGAGACCTTTGATACATTATGTTTCGAGGCTGGTGTTTTTCCCCTGCATTTGTTCCATTTAAAAAAAAAAAAAAAAAGACTGAATTGCTCTTGCTCTCTCAACCTTGCTTCACAAAACCAGCGGAGACCTAGGTGTGTGTGTGTGTGTGTGTGTGTGTGTGTGTTTTACTTTTCGTGTTAGCAGGATGAAAAGCAGGCTATAATAATTTTACAACTCATGGGATGTGTAGAATAGTTTTTAATACAATGTTTAAATGTTATACTATAATCAGTATACTTAGCTTCAGATATGGACAGAAAACAACAGGAACAGTTTGAGGTAAGGATGTAAGAATGATGAAAGAAGCCCACCATGAGAAAACCCGTTGATGTAAATATACAATTTGCCAGGAAAGGGGGTAGGATACTTGTGATAAATGTATCAAATACACCATTAAGAGTGGAATACTATCATGTCAAATGATTTCTTACTGTACGTTTTTATTAGACTGAAAATCAAAAATAATATAGGTAATTTATTAGATCACAGACGGCTGCTGACTAAAGGTACTATTATGCAGACAAGTCCACTGTTCCATTCAACTAGTGATTGAGCTGCACAAGACAACTACTGAGAATTCAGTTTATTTTTTATTACAGTCTCATTCTTGATTATCTTTACAGCATCCAACAGCAACATGTTACACTTTGCTCTTGTGGCAGTGTTTCAGAGCATCTCTTAGTGCTGCTAACACCATGTCAACATTGGCCTTGCTGCTGTTACATCCCATCAGCCCCACACGCAACACCTAAAAAGACCAAAAACAAGTGGAATTTAGGCTACACAGGACTGAAGTGATTTAAGTTGACTTAAATTAAGTTGAAACAAACTATTATAGAAAGTAGTTGACAGATTTTTCTCTTACCAAGCCAACTGATGGTCCGAGCCCTCCAGAAATCTCTAAATTATGTGTTTTCATGATGTAGGCTGTGATCTCTTTCCAGTCATATCCATGAGGAGCAACAATAGTGGTAACCGTAGGGAGTCTTGCTTTCTGTAAACCATTTAAGACAGAAACGGTCAGTTGTCTGACTTCATAGTTTTTATATTGCGACCATTATTCTGTGTAGGTTCCACTGCAGGTTATAATACAAAAATTTAAATTGTAGTGTTGAAACTTGAAACTCACTTTTGGTTTGACAAAGAGTTTGAGACCCATGCTCTCTAGGCCAGCGTGGAAATACTCAGCCACTTCTTGGTGTCTTTCCCATGAATTCTGCAGACCCTTAACAGAAAAAGGCATATAACAGACAGTCAAAACATTATAGAATAGTTGAAGCATAGCCCATATTTTAATTTAGAACATATTCATGTTATTATTCAGGACGTCACAACACTAACAGTTGACAGCCATGCTAGCTGCTCTGTGAGGCCCTAAACATGTTGCTACAGCAGTGTTGAGCTTATAAAATAATTTTGCTTGTGAATATAGGCTCCGTCCCAAAGCGAAAGCTATGGCTTATTCATATTCATGCCATATTCTATTTTATAAATATTTTATAAGTGGAGTGATATGTTTTGTCACTGTACAACATGCTCAATCATGGCTAACTGTACAGAACTGTTGAAGCTCCAACAGATACAAAATTAAAAGATTTCATTCTAACGCATCCCACCTCTTCAACAAGGACAGCCAGACTCTCCCTCAGAGAGTAAAAAGCAGTGACTGGACCTGTGTGGTGATATCTTTAAAGAGGAAATTAAATGAAAATGAAATGAGCAATACTCTTAATACTAAATATTCAGAAATTGTGCAAGTATGGCTAAAAATGAGAGCACAGTTTTAAAATCTAATCAGTGCCTGTATGCAAAGGGGGGGGAAGTCTTACACTCTTGACAGCTTGCCATCACATCCCCAGTAGTTTGCAAGCCAACTCAGATCCAAGAAGAATGACACAGGCTTTGTCCTCCGGTTTAATATTTTCTGGCTGTGGACAGATTAAACCTTAAATACGTACATTTTACATATATTTCAAACCATTAGCTACTTGTATAGACAGAACATTTCTTACCATGCTCTCTCACTGAAGGAGATGGGTGCTGTACCCGGAGGAGCATTCAAAACCTTTTGGGAGCCCGTGTATAGGATGTCTATCTCTGCAAATACAAACCACCAAAACAATCATTATTTGGCATCCTCAAAATTAGAATTAGTATAACAGTACATGGTTTAATCAGCTGCCCCAGAGAAACATTGAGTAGGATTTAATATCAAACCTAGCAGGTCCATGTACAGAGGGGTCCCTCCACATGATGCCACAGAGTCAACAAGAAACAAGCAGTTATACCTGTAGGCACAAATCATAAAATAGCTATTATCTGTCCTTATTATCATTTGTGATGTGATGATGACATGAGGAGTGGGTGCTGCATCTTACTTATGGCACAGCTGTCCGATGCCTTCTAAAGGATGCAAGACTCCTGTAGAAGATTCTCCATGTGCAAGGAAGAACAGCTCTGGCCTGTGTTTCGATAAGGCCTGTGATGAGATAGCAGTATGATCAGAGACCATAGCTCTGACAGAATTAATCACAGTAACATGGTAACTGGAGAGATACCTGCTCAATTTCTGCATTAGTGAAGAAACCACCAGGGGGCGTCACAATGGTATTTACTCTGGCACCTGTTGGGTTAACACATGGATGTATTAAGAGAAGGGTTAACGCCACATATTCTGTGGTTGAGTTACATAAGAATCATTTTTATTCCATCAATTACTGCTGATTTTAAAGGATAAGACTGGCAATATTATGTTTTTTTTAATATTATTGGCTAATAAAAAGGTGAAATGTTCCTTCATTATGGTAAGCAGGGGCGCTGTAGTTTATTTTGAGTCATCCTGCTGCTGTAAATACGAGCACACCAAATGTGTATTAATCCGCGGCTGAAAATAGTCCCCAACAAATGCACCGTTTACTCCTGTTTGTATTTTTTTGCCAGTGTCCAGCTGTTTTTAGAACATTACTGAGCCTTTTTCAAACAAAACTATGCATTTGGATCCGTTTTAAAGATTTACATCTTCAGAAGGAACCAAGGAACAGGACAGGAAAGTCAGGAAAATATTGAGAGGTGCACTAATGCATAATGATTTGTTGTAGAAAATATAAAATGCAAAGCCTTACCTATCCTTTCAGCCATTTCTGCTGCTCGCTCCCCCCATATGCCGTTGACTGCAGTCAGTACGCTCTCCCCGGGCACCACTGCGTTGAAGATGGCACACTCCATAGCACTGTGGCCAGTACCGCTCACTGCTAAAGTCATGTTGTTCTGAGTCTGGAACATGTACTGGATTCCACTTTTGATGTCACTCATTATCTGTAACAGAAAATGAGCAAACGTTGGTGAAAAAGTTTTAAAACAAATATGTTTTCTCAGCATACTACTGTTGCATTCAATGAGTGGCAGACTGAGAGAGGTCCTCACAGAGGTTAGCCGCAACTCTTTCAATCTGTCCAACCATGAGGGGAAATTAATTGGCAACATTCTAATAACTGAGTCATTTAAATAAAAAATAAAAAGGCCACAGTTTTACAGGTTCCAGCTTCTCAGATGTGATTATTATTTGTTGTTTTCTATGATCGTGTCATGTTTTTGATTGTGGCTTGGACAAAACAAGACATTTAAACATGTCAACCTGGGTTTTTAGAAGTTGTGATGGCCATTTTTCACACATTTCTGGCATTTTATGTACCACACTGATTAATTTACAAAACTGAATGTTATAGAGCATACTTGTACTCCGAACTCGGATTTTCTGAGGTCAAAGTCGGAAACACACCCTGACCTCATATTTCCGAGCTTGGAACTCGGGCAACCACCGAGTACCCTGAGCTAAAAATCCAACATGGCTACTCCGTGCATCAACAGTTGTGAAAGCTGTAGTAACATAAAGTTATAAGCACTTCTGTGTTATTTATCGTACACACAGTGCTGTCCATCTTCTGTGGACATGTTAGCCTGTTTGAATGCACAAAAAACAGCGATGCGTTATAAACTGGCATTGCTAACAGTGGCTAACCTGGCTGGAGCTAATAAAAACAACAGCACCACTTGCAAGCATGCTCTCTCTTTCTCTCTCTCTCTCACACACACACACGCACGCACGCACGCACGCACGCACGCACGCACGTACGTACGTACGTGTGAGGACCCTTATTGACATAATGCAATTTCTTGCATAACCTAACCCTAACCTTTACCATCACAACTAAATGCAAACTCTAACCTAATTATATCCTTTATGCCAAGTCTTGACCCAGTCTTTTGAAGTAGTGGAGAATGGCCAAAATGTCCACACAATGCAGAAATGTCCTAACTATAATGGTCCTCATGAAGACAGCAATACATGAACTCATACAGTTTGTTGAATAAAAACTTGTAATCCAAATGGCATGGCTTGGCTGCAGTTTAGCAATTTTCAGAGGTGGATCCTTTTACTTGAGTAAACCTAGCAATAGCACAATAGAAATCCTGCATTCAAAATATACAGTATCAATATACAGTACCAAATAGTATTCATTATGCAGAATGTTTATGCAGTCAGGGCCTGTCTGGGCAAAAAATGCCAGGGCCTATTTATTTATTTGTCCCAGGTCACAAACTAATACAAGATGTCGGGTAGAATATAGTCTCACATTGCCAGACCTATTTCCACAGCCCTGTGGCTACACACACAAATTCTGGGATAGGAGAAAATAATGCTCTGGGTTGTTTGCATTTCTTTAAACCAATCACAATCGTCTTCGTTGGCGCTAAGCTCCGGACGCAGCGAGGATGGCTCTGCTATAGTTTCTTTTGGTGGAATATTTGCACCCCGTAAAAGAAAATGACACAGAATATTAAATGAAGTTAACTGTTCACACAATACAGTATATAAAATAGTTGGATGCATTGTTAAACGTAATTTGCTCTTAGCAGTTTATCCCTGTGTGTATTTTGTCCATAGCAATCCCCACCAATTGGTCCCAAAACATCCCAGTTAGATAGTAAATGTTGTAAACATATTCTTTGTAAATCTTTACAATCATTCCCTGAAAGAACCAAGCAGGCCTGCCTTAATGCATGATCCAAATTTTCTTCAAAACCTTTAGCGTTTAGTTTATTTTTTTTTTTCCCATAGCAAAGGGAGTTTGAGAACGGCAATACATAGAGCGGACATCCTGCGTGTGGCCTTTATTCTGGCAATGTACTTTCGTTGATTCAGACTAGGTAGAACATAACATTGATCTCTCTGTCTTTGAAAAGGAGTAGCATTATCACTTTTCTGTGCACAATGTTTCTAAGCAGAGAGATTGGGAACAGAATCATTCCCACACTCCATTATAATGTACATAGACAGTATATTTTTACACTGTTTGGGGTATACAGTAGTTTGCTCATAAAAGTTAACTTTGTTTTTCTCTTATGCCACTCTTCCTTGAGCTACATCATGTGTGTTAAACCCTTAGTTTAGAGTTACCTTAAATATCTCTGGATGCATGTGTCCAATGACAGGATTGGCCCCGGCCTCCAAGATTCGTGAAGGAACATTTGAAGGTCCTGGTCCAAACATGTGACGGTAAGGGACCACTAACGATTCCAGCAGGCATTTTGGTGGGGGTATGGAGAGAGACGACATGTTCCCAGCAGTGTGACAAGCGCAGGAAAAACACAAAAAGCCACGGAGAAGGTTAAGTAAAAGGTAAGCTGAGCACACCCTCTCTGTCTGATCAGTGAGGTCCTCAGGTCAGGACTCTGTCACAACATTTTGTGCTTTTATCTCTGGCTTCTGTCAACACGTGTTGACGTCTGTGCACAATGAGCTCAGGTACTGTAGTTAGATAAGTTTCTGTTTTAAAGATAAGGAAGTCACTCCGCATGTCCTCAAATATTAATCATTGACTACAGACTGTCCAGAGCGTCAGGCTTCTCCAGTACACTGCTGTGCTTTTGCCCTAGTTAATAGGATGTATCTAATGTGTTTACCACAACTGACAAGTGCTCTTGTTGGCCTACATTTTATATCAGTTAATTGTACGTTCTGACAAGTTACAGTTTGTAAGATTCATAGGTTTCACTTATAAATATGTGGAAAGTGTTTATAAGATCAAATAATGTTGGATGTTTTGGAAAAGTGTACCAGATTTAAAGTACATTTATAGAGGAAGTAGTCCATTCTGATATATTTCCTACCTTTCATAGTGAGTGAAGGCATAGCTGAACAGACTAAGGACACATTGCAAACCCGTGGCATAATTTTGGTTGTTCAATTTGAATGGGATGGTACCTAACTGTGGCCTCCCAGTGGAGCATGCTATGCAATTGTTAACATTAGCTTGTTGTGCAGTGTACATCATCCATTCTAACCAGTAGTTTATCAGCAAATCTTGTTTCCATAATGAATTGCACAGCTTCACTCTGGAGTCAGTGTAAATTGTTTTACCTTCTAACAGTTTACAGGCTTCAGTTAACACCACTGCAGCTTATGCAGAATACCTGTAGTGACATTTGAGTCACATTTCTAAACCTCTATGTATGTGACAAAAGATGCTGATCCATCATTGGGCTGTAATAAGCATTTCCGTTCAGTTGTTTGCGAATCTGTGCTTAGAGAGGAAGATACGAACAGATGAATGATACACTGTAAACAATTTCTGTTGTTCAGGATCAAATTAACCAATGCAACTAAAAAAACTTTTCATTTGACCAAAATATAGCTATGATTGTGAGTTGTCTGCTTTTACATTATCGCTATTTTTCATACACTTCATATGGTCATGACACTTGTGATACAGTGTCCTTTTATGTTAAAGGTAAAGGGTGCATTTACAGGCTTCATTCAAATATAGTTCACTGATGTTTATGTCAGGCTATTTCCACTGATAGACACACAATTGTTCTAAGATATTTTTAACAAAATTCTGAGAACAGCACTCTCAATCTGCTGTTTGTATCACCTTTACACCAATCCAATTAGAATTTTTACATGAGATCACTTCCCAATAAATTATCTGGGCAGCACTGAATCATAAAAGCATGTTCAAAAGTTGCCTATGTTGTTGGTGCACGAAAGTAGAACAGTGAAATGTTCTTTTAACATTTCCTGACACACCAACTGAATTAACATAGTTGCCACTAATCTTGGTAGAAGCTGTCACAGGAAATTCAATGCAAATTGTACAGAATATATATCACCCAATACAGACAAAATGTAATTTTTTCATACAGAGTTGATTGCTATTGAGAGACCTCAGGGTCATATGGTCGACCCCTCTGAAGCCTTCTAATTTCAGCATCATCTTCTTAGTTCAGGTAAAGTCAGGCTGAACTCCTTGCAAAACCTTCAGATCATCAGAGAATGTTCACTAGAGTACTTTGGGTAGGGCATGTGGGACATTGCTTCTTTAATGTCCGTCTCTGATCATGCCCTGAAAAACCATGTGTCCCCAGGCTTTCAGCCACTTTAACCATAGGCAGTTGTCTGCAGCCCCTCCCTCAGCCTGTTCTCCAGCTCCAGATGCGTTTCTGGTGTGAGTGTGTGAGGGATAGAGCCCACGTTGCTGGCTGATGGAATGTAACAAATACAAATACGTGAGAAAATTATTGAAATGTTTAAAAACAATTTTCCTCAAAGAAAGATACGAAGACATTTGCTTATTTCACCTTCAACAGTGCATAACATAATTAAAAGATTCAAGGAATGAGGAGGAATTTCAGTGCGTAAAGGACAAGAGCGCAAGCCTAAGCTGAACAACCGTGATCTCTGATCCCTCAGGCGGCACTGCATCAAGAATCGTCATTCATCTATAAGCGATATCACCACATGGGCTCAGGACTACTTTGGCAAACCTTTGTCAAGTACCACAATACGTAGTTACAGCCACAAATGCCAGTTAAAACTGTACTGTGCCAAAAGGAAGCCCTATGTTAACAGTGTCCAGAAGCGCCGTCGACTTCTCTGGGCTCGGAGGTAGGGATGGGCATGATTAATCGACGATTGATCATTAAGAATTTCGTCGATCACGGTAATTAGTCATTGATTAAACTAATGCAGGTTGCATTGTGTAGATTTGTGATTGAAGCAATGAAATAATTCCCACTGTCTGTGTGGCAGCAGTAATTAAACATTTTACCACCTGGGGGCGCCATAGGCTGCTCAGTTACCTGCAATTTCCGTTTTGATTCCAAATAAACAAGAAGAGGGTCACGGCGAAGTGTGGCGTGGGACCATTTTGATTTAAAAAAACGACCGAGTATAAGTACAACACGGCCACGACTCAAATGATGTACCACTTAAACAAAGTGCATCCGACCCTGGTTAATGTTGGTGGCGGTGCGTCCTGCTCTCAGTCTCAACCTAGCATCAACTCGGCGTTAGCACGGAGGAGCTGCGATGCACAACGAGCAGAGAACATTACCAAGGGATCTGTACGTTCATTAAGATGGATATTGGAACCAGCATGTCACATTCCGTTACGACGTACCATCACCAGACTGGTAGAAACTCACTACAAAGAAGGGAATAAGGTTCCCCGGCCCGGGCTGGCCAAGTTAGCGCGGAGGTACCTGTGCATCCCGGCCGGCGGGTGTTTTCGGCGGCTGGACTGACGGTCAGTCAGATCTAAGTATTATTATGTTTTTGGTTAAGTTGTTATTTAACATGATTCTTTTTATTTATTATTTTGGAACAAACGAGGGTCTTTGTTTAACAACGCAGGCTCGCAGCAGCAGGTTCCGCTGCTTCAGTGCACCGCAGCACATATATCTTCAAGTTTAGCCTAACCTCCAGTTTAACTGCCACAAGTTGTTGTTGTTCTTCTTGTAACTAAGATCTTATCGAGGAAAAACACGCTGTATTTTTGTATTTTCATTGCGTTTTTAATTTATAAAAAGTTAAATAAATAATTAATTTTAATATAAAAATATTAATGATTAATCGATAATTGATCATTAATTCTCCCAAAGATCGACGAAGAAAATTTAATCGAATGCACATCCCTACTCGGAGGCATCTGGGATGGACCATCACACAGTGGAAACGTGTACTGTGGTCAGATGAGTCAGTATTTCGGGTATTTTTGGGGAAAAATGGACGCTGTGTGCTCCAGACCAAAGAAGAAAAGGATCATCCAGACTGTTACCAGCAACAAGTCCAAAAGCCAGGGTCTGCCATGGTATGGGGTTGTGTCAGTGCCCTTGGCAAAGGTAACTTGCACTTCTGTGATGGCACCATTAATGCTGAAAAGTACATAGAGATTTTGGAGCACAATATGCTGCCTTCAAGAAGACATCTTTTCCAGGGACGTCCATGCATATTTCAACAAGATAATGCAAAACCACATTCTCCACACATTACGAAGTCCTGGCTGCGGAGGAAGAGGATACGGGTACTTGACTGGCCTGCCTGCAGTCCCGACCTGTCTCCAATAGAGAATGTGTGGCGCATTTTGAAGCGCAAAATGCGACAACGAAGACCCCGTACTGTTGCCCACCTTAAAACTTGTTTGCAGCAAGAATGGGACAAAATTACACCTGAAACACTTCATCACTTGGTGTCTTCAGTCCCTAAACGTCTTTTAAGTGTTGTGAAAAGGAATGGAAACATTACAAAGTGGTAAATGCTTTACTGTTCCAACTTATTTTGAAATGTGTTGCAAGAACCAAAATAGGAATTTTGTTTTTTTGAAAAAAAAAACTATAAAAATCATGAGGAACACATTAAATTATGTGCTGTTGTATTGTCTGCAATGAAATACAAGTCAAAGTACATTTAGAAATCACTCCTTTCTTTTATTTGTGTTTTCCATACTGTCCCAACTTTTTCTGATTTGGGGTTGTAGTTGTTTTAGCTTTCTTGATTCTCTTTCTACGTCCTGACGCAGCTTTACTCTTACTTATTGCTTTAGCTACTGTAGTAGCATCTGGATTGGCACATGGAAAAACTTCTACACATTTAGTGAACATTAATAATTACCAAACAGTATTCCTTTCCTTCACATTTATTTAACTCTATAAAATCCATACAGATGTGCTGAAAAGGAAATGCTGGTTTTGGAAATTGTCCTCTTTTATGCCTCAGATTACCTTGAGGGTTGTGTTTTGCACAAATAGTACAAGTCAAGCAAAACATGTTTAGTAGTTTGAAAATCCATATGCTGTGAACACTTATTTATTATTGCTATCATCCTTTCTGTTGAGGCATGACAGGGCTCATGACTCAATAACGCAGCGTATATAAATAAACTGTTTAGTGGTTTAGCCATTAACACTCTGTCCTGTTGTACACGGCAAAACCTGTATAAAGGAAACAAAAAGTTCAAAAGAATCGCTGAGGGAAGGGGCTCCATATGCAGATAGAGGTCTACCCACTAAAAAACCCTTCAATTTAACCCCAGGAAGGGGCTCCAAAAGGTAGACCTATATCCGCTTATGGAGCCCCTTCCCCGGGTTAAATTGAAGGGTGTCTTAGTGGGATTTTTTCCAAGTACTCGACCGGAGAAGTGGAGGGAGAACATTATTAATTAATTTGTTATCTCGAGAAAACAAACTTTGTTATACCAAGATAACGAATTAATAAGTCGTTATCAAGAGATAACAGTGCATAAAAAATAAAAAAAAATCCATGGCCGTTCTCGACTTCCCTATCTGACCTATGACATCATTGATTCAAAAATGTTGCTACATTAGGCTTAGGCAATTCAATAAGGTTAGACAGATAGTCATAGTGGAAGAAGTATTCAAATCCTTTGCCTAAGTAAAAGTACTAATTCCAAAGCAGTTCCGTCAATCAACTAAGTGATTAAGCAGCTAATCATTTCAACTGGACTTGTAGGCCTAGTTGTTGGGCAGTTTAATAATAATGATGATGATGATGATGATGATGATGATGATGATGATATTATAAGATCATATTTCATAAACATATGTTTTGTGTACAAAAAATCCTAATTCGTCTTAACCAAAATACTGTATGTCAGATTACAATAATATCTAAAAGGATTTGACAAAACTCTGACTCTTTTGCCTTTTGAAGAAAGTAGTCATTCCTAAAAATGACATCATTTGTCTTTTTGTTCTGGGTTTTGGTGCTTGCACTATAGCAGTTTTTCGATTCTCATCCAAATGTTTCCCCTCCTGAGATAGATTGCAGCCCAAGTACTTCACAGTTGT
The DNA here is from genome assembly GCA_023631565.1 of Gymnocephalus cernua. Taxonomy (NCBI): domain Eukaryota; kingdom Metazoa; phylum Chordata; class Actinopteri; order Perciformes; family Percidae; genus Gymnocephalus; species Gymnocephalus cernua. The sequence goes on from CM042432.1 coordinate 15,498,104, forward strand.
CTGCCACAGTTGTAATTTATTCTTACTGACCTTATGTCCTTGCTCAGACAAGAATGTTAGAAGTACCAGGGTGTCTGTCTTACAGTTCTGTTCTGATGGTGAAGCCACTAAGATGTCATTGACATAAACCAAAAGTTAACTTCCTGCTGGAAGTTCAAATTTGGCATGGTTAGCAGACATTATTTGCGAGAAGATGGTTGGAGACTCACAATACCCTTGAGGGATTCTGGTATAGGTGTATCTTTTCATTTTGTAGGTGAACGCGAACCAAAACTGTCTGTCTTTGTCTACAGGGATAGAGAAGAAAGCATTACCAATATCGACCACAGAGAAATTCTTTTTGTCATTGTATTGAACTCAATTGTTCCTCTTGTTCTTTTGTAAGGACATATTTATCAATATATCAGATTGTCTTAGTTCTCCCCTGTAGATGACCTGCAGGTTTGGCATGTGTTGTCCAATTCAATGATTTGCAATAAGCGTTTAATCTCTCGCTTTTCTCTATGCCCTTCCCCAGTCGTACCCAATCTCCAGTCTCTTCGCAAGTTGTCACAACCCTTCCCAAATCTTTCCACATTTCCTGTCTAGATTTTGCCAATGACACATGCGGTGTGTTGCAAAATCTGTAGAGTTTGTGCATCGAGGGTGTAAGGTTACAGATAACTGCAAATGTTCCCGAATGGTTCCAATACAAGTTTTTTTACTGAGAGCATAGTTTGTTTTTCTTTGCTGGTCTGACGGCTTGTTGTAATATTAACTCAATTTTTTCAAATGTCAAAAGTTCTTTGTCAGTCGTTTCAGTCTCTGCCTCTCTCTCACTTCTCCTCTCTGTCTTGTCTCTGTCTGTGTCTAGTCATGCAGAGGAGTGACGTGTGTCAGTTTGCTCGCTGTCTGCTGTTTTTTTTTGTCTCTGCAGTTTTCTGCCCAATGCCCAGGCTTCCCACACACAAAACAAACACTCTGGCCTGTTCTATTCGACCCGCCCCTCCCTTTTCCTCGGCCTCTACTCCTAAACCTTTCTCTGCCCCTTCCCGCATTTTCAGACACAGAGTAAAGCTCTCCATTTTCTAAAACAGAAAGCTGATTTTTCTTATTACTATTCTTTTTCTTGAAATGGTCTTGGCCGTGTGATAATCAACCATGTGTTTCTCCACAAAGCTGCTTATCTGGGGTAAAGTGCCTTTTAGGAAGGCGTTATTCAGTTGCTGTTCATAAGGACAATTTGGGTCCAGGAGAGCTGGAGCGGTCATGTTGATATTGGCATCAACGGTCGCCTTTTTAATATTTCGAAATAAACATCAGTGTCTTCATTACCTTTTTGCAGACAGCGGTTAATTTCTACCCAGTCTGCTCTGGCCTGATTGTATACTAAGTTTAAAGTATTTTTATTTATTATTTTTTATTTTTTGTATTTTTTTTTCCTCTTATCTACCCCTTTTTTCGTTTATTTGCTTCTCCAAGCCAGTCTCTCGCTTCATCTGGGCCTTCTGCTCCCTTAGTCTTCCCGTCACTTTCACCACACTCTTTTGCAACAATTGTTACCCATTTAATACACAAAGGATATTGCATCTTTTATTGTTCAAAATTATAATTTTTTATATTATATCTTATTGTTTACAAGATTTATCTTTAACTTATATTATATCTTATTGTTTAGAACATTTATCTTTAACTTCCCTCCTGAATCACTTGATTTCATTAAGAGCCAGGTAGCGTGTATGGAGTTCACCCAAGCTGTGTACCTTGTGCAGTGAACCTTGTCACTGGAGATCACCTTTCCCCTGACTTTCCCTACAGAGCCTCTCAGCCTGTCTCTGAGATCTCTTTTAATGTGCTGCACAGAGTTAGTTATTACCTGTAGGCTTCTCACATAGGCTATGGACTCGAGTCTCTCATAGACCATAGATATTTTCATTCCTTTTACAGATAGACTTATTGTTATTGCTTTGTTTCTCTGATTGTCACTAGGTAAACGCAAACTACCACTCCTAAGTTTGTACACGACTCAGTGTTACTAGGAAAGAGAATAGGCCAGCGAAATCAAGACATCATCACCATTTTGTCTTAAACAAGTAGCTTTTCTGGATAAAGAAATACAATTTATCTCACCTAGGAATCCATCTCCAGTGGTTCTGTCCGCTGTTCAAAAAAAAACCTTCCCTTCTCTCATTGGGAACTGGCCTCTGTAGAAACAGCAATTCAAGCTGGAGGTCGTTGTTCAAGGAATCACCAAAGGACTCCTCTGTGTACAGTGTTTCAGGACCCAAAACCTGGAAGGGGAGGAAGGATGCCCCGGCGTTGAAGGACCAAGTTGTTAGAATAATTATTTATCAAAGAAAAATCACTGGAGTTCTCTTAAACGTTTGTTTACTTGCAGCAAGTAGAATCCGTTTACAGCACTCCAGCATAAGTACAGAAAGTGACTAAAGATAGTCTTCAACAGCTGCTTTTTATAGAGGAAAAGGGAGTAATATTACAGAGAGACACTGTCTTCTTATCTCTGGTCAGGCCTGGCATCTCCACATTTATAGAGGAAGTAGTCCATTCTGATAGATATTTTCTACCTGAAAGAATAAGCTACTCTACTTAAACTACATTTATAGATGAAGTAGAGCATTCTGATAGCTATTTCCTAACTGACAGAATAAGCTACTCTACTTTAACTACATTCATAGAGAAATTAGTCCATTCGGATGGATATTTCACACCTGACATAATGAACTACTCTACCTTTAACTACATTTATAAAGGAAGTAGTCCATTCTGATAGATATTTCCTACCTGTCATATAGAGCTACCCTACTTTTAACTACATTCATGGATGAAGAAGTGCATTCCGATAGATATTTTATACCTGTCATACTGAGCTACCTTACTTTTAACATTTTTAGAAGAAGTAGTGCATTCATATAGATATGTCCCACCTGACAGAATGAGCTACCCTAATTGTCTAAATAGTCTGGATGATATTTCCCACCTTACAGAAGGAACTACTCTACCTTTATCTAAGTTTGTAAAGGAAGTAGTCCATTCTGATGATATTTCCTTCCTGTCATAATGAGCTACCCTCCTTTTGTCTACATTTATAGAGGAAGTAGCCCATTCTAATATATATTTCCTACTTGACAAAATAAGCTACCCTACTTCAACTACACTTATAGATCAAGTAGTCCATTCTGATGGATATTTCCTACGTGACAGAAAATAAGCTACTCTACTTTTAACCACATTTAAAGGAGAATTCCAGTCGATTTAAACACGTAACTGTTTGTAGATTTTGAGTGCTGTCAGTAGCAAGAAAAACGAAAACAATCGGTGCTGCCTACACCGTGTTATCCTCCTGCTAGAGTTAGCACCCAACAGGCTTAAACAGGGCAGGTTTTAAACGTGTTTTTAGCCTCTAAACATGTTCAGTGAATCCTTCCAAGGGAACACAGCGAATCTGACTGCAGGGGGATAACACGGTGTAGGCAACACAGATTTTCGTTTTTCTTGCTACTGACAGCACTCCAAATTTACAAACAACAGAGCTACATGTTGAAATCAACCAGAATTCTCCTTTAAAGAAGAAGTAGTCCATTCTGATGGACATTTCCCACCTAATAGAATGAGCTACCCTACTTCAACTACATTTACGATATGTAAAGAGGAAGTAGTCCATTATGAGAGATATTTCCTACCTGTCGTAATGAGCTGCCCTACTTTTAACCACATTTATAGAGGAAGTAGTCCATTCTGATATGTCCTACCTGTCATAATGAGCTACCTTACGTTAAACTACTTTTTATGGATGAAGTAGTGCATTATGATAGATATTTCCCACGTGGCAGAATGAGCTACCCTACGTTTAACCACCTTTAATGAGGAAGTAGTCCATTCTTATAGATATTTCCTACCTATCATGATTGGAGCAGCCTGAAAAAGCATTCAAATATTTTGAAAACCTTTCATTTTAAAATCCTACATTAGAATGCTCTGATATCACCTGAGTGACAGTCTGGGGTGGTGTACTATCACTCTGAAGTGAAATGAGTTTTGTTAACCAGGAGGTTTCATTTTTAGAGCAGCCTGAAAAAGAGTCAAAATATATAGCTTTAATTAGCAGCCTGAAAAAGAGTCAAAATATAGCTTTAGTTGAACATTTTCAAAGACTTTAAGTTGAAAGCCTGGTCTGCTGTGACTGATCAGCATTTCAGGTCTTCCGAATCTACTCTCTCTGCATCGTCATTTCAGCCTGTAATGGCACTGTAGCAGCTCTATCTATCTATCTATCTATCTATCTATCTATCTATCTATCTATCTATCTATCTATCTATCTATCTATCTATCTATCTATCTATCTATCTATCTATCTAGTGGATCACAACCGTACGGAAGTACTGATGGCTCGTTTAAAGGCACAGTTTCTGAATACGGGCTGTGTGCATTTCTCTGTGGATTGAGCGTTTTGATACTTTCACAGTATTTATATAGCACCTCGACCTGTTTTTATAATACAAAACATGAAAATCTCACTTGTTACAATATGGGATCTTTAAAGTGTCTTTTCTAATTCTCAGGAGCCACACATTCGTCTTTTGGGCGTCACTGTCCAGTTTATTATTATATCATATATTAAGAAATAGCTATTATTGTCATTACTATGATTACTTATTTTATTGTTTCTCTTTCACAATCACCAAGTGCCTTGTATTTCCTAACCCTGCTGATATAATATATATTGCAGTGATTATATTTATCAATATAGATGTTGATAATGTGTTGAATGTTTTTGAAATGTGTCAAATTACAGAAACATTGCTGGGGTTGATTATTGTTTAGTCCACAAACAACCTTTTAAGGGAATTAAAAGACTGTTGTGTGACAGCAGAATGTGATGAATTGTGAGATACAATTTGTTTTGGTAGCCACTCTGCAGTGGTAAAAGAACAAGAGGGCATCATGTTGATCACACACTCACTTGTTTGGTGCTCGACATCAGTGGGGGTGTTCAAACATACACTGAAAATAATGTATTATTCACAATATAGTTTAGTTTATTGTAGAGCTGTCTGCCTTCTTTAGTTAATTTTATTACACTCTTTATGTGAAGTCAAGTGAACAAGGAAAGTGCTTTTAGTCCATGCAAACTGAAACCACATGTGGTTTTCAGTTTATGTGTGGTTTCGGACACGTGTCCAACAAAGTGCCATCTACCATCAAGCAATGCGCATTACCTGATACTGTTTTTTGACAATGACACACAATGACGAACAAATCATTTTGTAATAAGTTAGCTAACTTTCAGAATAAGCTACCGTTAATCGGTTACAGCTAATAAAATCTGCTGATAAAAACTGCTCTCGGTTTCTACTTTGTGCTATTTAGAACGGTTGCTGGAAGAGCGTTCGCCCCATGTCTATCCACTTTCAAATAAAGGGAAAAGCCCCCCAAAAAATAATCTTAAAAAAATCAAAAACAATAACATCATGATGATTTTCATTCTGCTATTCTGTGTGCTTGAAGGTAATCTTAACGTAAAATGTATTCGTTTTCAGGGTCAGTTGTAGCTTTGATTTTTTTTTTATATTAATGATCATCAATAAATAAATATTTGTTCTTAAAATAAACAGGACAGATGATGGAGGTGTCAATCTGTATGTGGACTGTATGTTCACAGTCATGACCATCTAATCGGCTAAAAGTTGTGAAATCACCTGTGTAGGTGTGAACATACACAACAATCAGTGACCCAAAAGACGGAAGGATATCTTGCAAAAAATAATACTGTTTATGTAATAAAACCATGTGATAGGTGACGGTGTGAGTGTTAGTGTAGGCGTGTTATTCTTCTAGTTCTCCTAACAATTATTGAGGAAATGGCATGAAGAATCAAATCTCTCAACTAGTTCATGCAGCATGGAGAAGACCTGAACATGGCGTTCACTGAAGACTTTCAGAGTGCCTTCTTGTATGTATTATCAAGTGAACAAAAGAACTATTGCTGACCTCATGACAAGGTTTACTCACTCTCTCAAGAGCATGTGTTTGGTACCTTAGACATTCCTCAGAACAATGGCAAGGCTTCCAGAATAAGTTGTGCGTTTCCCTTCAGTTAACCCTTTCAAGAATAGGTTGGATACATTTTGTCTGTCAAAAGATGTGATGTACATGGCTGGGTTGGCTCAGTTGGTAGAGCAGGCCCACGTATACTGAGAGGTTTATGCCTTGACACAGAGGTCCAGGGTTCGAATCCAACCTGTGATGATTTCCTGCATGTCTTCCCCACTCTTTCTCACCTAGCTGTCCTGTCAAATTAAAAGCAGAAAAGCCCCCAAAAAAATCTTAAAAACAAAAGAAATGTGATGTAAAAAGCTGTTTTGTAATTGATGAAACTTATTTATGAAATGTAAGTCATTTCTTATCATGAAATGTGATTTATGAAAGGAATGTGCTTTCAAATTTGTTAATATCATTTTTGTTTTTGTGTTGTTTGAGTCTGGGATAGAGGATTTTATATCCTGTACCAGAACATTTTCAATACATTTTAATAAATGAATCAGTTTTTATTTGTTGTTGTTTTTCATTTGATAATAAGGTGTAATCAATCAGCTACTTATAGGGTTGGTCTGATGGACATTGTGATCCCTTTTTTTTTTAAATAGTGGTAGTTGCTTATTGCCTCTGGACAGCACGCACTGGAGAGAGAGAAAACGAGCTGCGTTACATTATCCATTCCTCAGAACAATGGCAATAATTCTCAGTTGCAGTGGCGGCGCCAGGGAGGAGCTAGGTGGTGCTGTAGCTCCCCCCATAATAGCCATAGCACCCGCCCAGCACCCCCAGCACACATTCAACTTTTGACCTTTGTTCCGCAGTAGCATATTCACACTGAAGAAGAAGAAGAAGAAGAGCGCAATATTTGGAGCCGTTAGGATTAGTGAAGTGAGTGTAACGCTAGCAATTGGTCGTTTATTTACTACTTAAACGTCAATGTGTGGAGACTTTATCAAAACACCTGTAAATGAGACTGTCACCAACCAGGACGAAGAAAAGCGGCCGGAAGAAGATGACCTGACCGCGGCCGTGATTGGTGCTGAGGCTGCTTAACATTACGCTGCTGTAAATGACATTAGACCAGGGGATCGCACAGCCAGGCCACAGTGGGTGAGGAGTCAACTAATAGGGGTCCATGCAAGAACTTCACTCTTATCTCTGTCTCGTAGTAGAACATTACAGTGAAAGTGTTGTACAGAACTGTCAATAAATGGATCACCAAATCCAAAGTTATACTGCGCACAGGACATTGGTTTATTTATAGCCCTGAAAACGAGATACCTGCCACTACAGATATGAAAAATGTTACATTATTGTTACCATGTGTGCAAGCATGCGTGTATGTTTTTGTGTGCTTTTGTGTGTAGTTGGTGTGGTGTATTTGGCCTGCTGCATTACTCTTCTGCAAATATAAGCTACTGTATGAAAGCTGCAGTAGGCTAATGATTGCTGTTGGCTGGTATTTGAAATATGTTCGGTGGGCTAATCAGAGTTTTATGGTGCTGTTGTATTGGCAACACTAGTGCATGAAAAGCATCAATCTCTATCTCCCTCTCGTTCACTCGCTTAGTAAACTGCTGTGTGTGTGTGTGTGTGTGTGTGTGTGTGTGTGTGTGTGTGTGTGTGTGTGTGTGTGTGTGTGTGTGTGTGTGTTTTACTATATTCGTGGGGTCCAAAAACTGGAGAATCCAGTATACTTGTGGGGTCTGCACAGCCTTGTGGGGTCCAAAATGCTGGACCCCACAAGGTTAAAGGGCTGTTTGAGGGTTAAGACTTGGTTTTAGGGTTAGAATTAGGTTATGGTCAGGGTAAGGGTTAAGGTTAGGCATTTAGTTGTGATGGTTAAGGTTAGGGTAAGGGGCTAGGGAATGCATTATGTCAATGATGGGTCCCCACAGAGATAGAGAAACAAACGTTTGTGTGTGTGTGTGTGTGTGTGTGTGTGTGTGTGTGTGTGTGTGTGTGTGTGTGTGTGTGTGTGTGTGTGTGTGTGTGTGTGTGTGTGTGTGTGTGTAAAGGGAAATTCTAACTTTCAGAGCATCCTCAAAGAAACGTCGAGCAACCCCATAGCACCATCAAAAAGAAATCTCTGGCGCCGCCACTGCTCAGTTGCCTGTCAGCTTACTCTCATCTGACAACCGCACAAATCAAACACACAGAAGCATAGGCTTCCCCATCTAAAATGTTCATTTTCTATTAGGGAACTCAAAGTGGCAGATGTCATATTGATAATCACACTTTCAATGAGGAGTTTCAGTTATAAAGCCGCAATACCTGTGACAGTTGAGAAAGAGGACCGTTAAGAAGAGGGGAACACCTGTTCACACCTGCTCAGAAAACCAAACACTCAGTCAAGCTCCAACACTCCCCAACACATCAAACCAACACAGTATAATAAAGGCTTTGTTAGGTTGGGCCCTGTGGTCTGAGAACATGATAAAAAAATAAAAAAATAAACTCAATATGACAACTGACCTGAATGCAAACATTCCACTGCTTCTGGTCCTTTCTGGTCTAATGGTAGTTTTAAGCCTACCGTAGTGTCAGCCTTTGGCTTATTGTTGGTATAATATCAGAAACAGGTACAGGTACAATAAAGATATTTGATGTCATGATACCACCAGGAATTTCACATTGCTCTTAATTATCCAAGATGGAAAACTACATTTTTGTTACCTTTACCTACTGAGCGGTGTGAGTTCTTTTTGATCATAGACTACCTTCACCTGCAGTAAAATAAATCCATGCACATGGATAAATCTGGTAAAGAGTGTGAGACTTTCAAACCAGATGACAAAACTTTGAGCTGTTGAAGGAAAACTTAAAATTTTAAAAAGTTTGTGTGTAGAGATCTGGCCACATTAGACATGTATGTGTAGGGTGTTATTGTATTTTGTTTTTTAAAATTATAATTATCCGTTGTTTTTTTTTCAAACCCTGCACATTTACTATGCACCTCTATTGTTTAATGTAATATCATTTAATCTGATTCCTTCAAAGTCTGCTTTATTATCAAGTTAACACTCATAGACTGGGTCAAATATCTCAATTGAAACTGAGACCACAACTTTCTCCCAAATAAAAGGCACAGAGCAGCATCCAACTGCTGCTGGGACTGTACCTTTTTTCTGACAGTGTACCAATAACAATTCTAAGGGGGTCTACCAGTATTTATTATTTTAGTCAGCAGAAGGGTTCCTGGAATAGTGCAGTATGCATTAAATCTCTATAAATTGCTCACAAATGCCTATACTGTAACATGTCTACAAAGCTTAGTGCAGAATGGAGCAGTTCACAGATACTGGCAGAGTAGCAGGGGGGATTCCCCATGCCATCTTAAAGCTGTGTGAGCCACTTTAGGGGAGGCAACAACAAACACAGCCAGCAGTAGACAAACAGCTTTGACAGAAGCCCACTCATGATGCGAGATAAAGCCTATCGGCCTGTGTGGAGGCGGGACAAACAAGGCCCGCAGTAGCTGAGCCTGGGGGACTCCCCTGTCCTTATATTGGGAAATCTCTCTCTCGCTGTCCCTGATTCTTTCTGTCTGTCTGTCTGTCTGTTTCTTTCTCTGAGTTTCTTCCTCCCCTCTCCCTTTCTTTTTCTCTCTCTCATCTCACACATCTTACCACATGTGCACACACAACACTTTTGGATTTTCCAAAGAAAGGTGAGAGGTGTTTAAGTAGGTCTCTCTCTCTCTCTCCTTCAGTGTCCCTCTGACACTATCCTCTCTGATGCATACATGGGTTCATAATGACTCAGCCAGCAGCGAAACCTGTTCCACACTGCTCTCCACTCCCCACAGCCATCACACTTGCTGTTTTGGGAGCACAGTACCAAAAAGTGTGGGTGTGTTGTCCAAGAAATGTGCCCATATCCTCCCTGTGTGAATGAAATGGAAAGTATGAGTTTACCAGAAATGTAGGTTGCAGATCAGAAGATTATATAAACAATCATTTCTGCAAAAACTTTTACTTTCTGGTCAATCTCATTGCAAGGCAAGATCATTGCAAAAATTATTATGTAATGTTATAGACATTACGTTTTTGTCATTAACAGTGTTATCTGCAGCATTTTAGAATTACAGTAAACGATATTAACCATACAATGTTGCGACCGTTGTGCTATAATTACCATGAAGCACCAAACCACGCCACACATGCTGATCATGTAAATGTTCTGCAAAATGTGCAGCTTTGCTTTTGACACAGGATTTGTGACAAATGTGGTCCTAATTTTACCAGTTATATGCCTCTAAGCCAGCAACAGCCAGCTGGAGGCATGATGTTTCAAAGTTGTCCGCCATAGGAGGTCCCATTCTCTATCTCAGGAATGCCTGGAGGGAATATCTTCAAATTCAAATAATTATTATTAATAATTTGGTGGTCAAATGCCAAAGATCACGGTGCCCTCCATCACGTCCCATTCACAATATCTCAGGAATGCCTTGAGAGAATTTGGCACAAACATCCACTTGGACTCAAGGATGAGGATAAGAATGTGGTGGTCAAACACATATTTGGCTATACCTTAAGAATTTATACACTAATATAGACATTATTTTGCACAAATGTCTAATCAGATATAAAGTGGTGATATTTTTTATCCAAATGGTCAAAGGTAAACTTCACTGTGACATCATAATAAAAACAAACAGAAAAAACGCCTTTTTGGCCATTACTCAGCGCCATAACTCAGGAACAGACAGGGGGATTGTGACCATATTTCACATTTGGTCGGATACTGAATTGATGACACTAATCCTGGGTGCCCACTAAAAAACTGTGGTGATTGTATCGATCTTCTGTGCTGCTGGGTTGAAAATGTGTGCGAAGCATCCATGTTCCACCAAAAAATACACCTGAAAACCTTTATTTAATTCCATCAAAGTCTTCACTACTACTTCACTGTTCCCAGAGTCAAACCTAAACGTGGTGAAGCTGCCTTTAGCTTTTGTGCTGCTCGAATGTGGAAAACATTGCCAGAAGAGGTCAGACTTGAGACAATGCTAACTACATTAAAATCCAAGCTAAAGACCAACCATTGCTTTTAATTAATTTTCTTTGAAATCAAATTTATTTGTTAGTTTGTTTTATTGTTTTACTCTATACTTTTGGTGTAAATTTTGATTGTTTGTTCTATTGTTCTTATTTTTTTACTTGGTCTACATTTTATTGTTTGTTCATTTGTCTTTATTACTAATAAATAGGTCCCATAGATCTCAAGAGCTCACACTCGGCACTGAACTTCCTTGGGTCGTCAGTAATACACCACAAAGGCCCCATAGGCTATTGTAAAGTCCATTCCATTCCTTGTCCAAATCGAAGAAAAGACATAAATACAGACAGACAGACAGACAGACAGACATAGATTCCTTCCATTTTAGTTAGATATGGTGAACGCTGAGAGCTGTGAGAGTCCTTTTTTATGTGGCTAAAATACATTTTGCTGCTACAACCTCCCCCTGCAGTACATTGCTCTATTCAAAGCCTGCTATAATGTTAATATTTATAGCCCCATGGGCCTTTACACAGAAGACATTTTTAAATGTCAACAATTTAGGTTATTTAAAATGAGAGATTTCTGTGTTTGTGTTTTTTCCTTGGCTTTTCTGAGTTTAGCAACATGTGAATAAAAATGTGATGACAGTTGTAGGGTTGTCTGCTTGTCTTGCCAGGACTGTCATACTAATCTGAACAAACCGAACAGTTTGTAATCAAACAGAGCAGCTGAGTTTTTGATTGTTAAAGTTAAAGATTCACTTTGATTGTTTGAATATTTAATGTTATACAGAGAAATACTTAAAACCAAGCTGTCAGAGGCTTTAAGCATGGCAACCTGCTATGTCAGTGCATCAAGGCTCATGGAGTCTTACTGCTACAGTACATACAGTACACACTTTTTTGTCTTAATGCCTGTAAGGAACATTTAGCTCCATCTACTGCAAATGTGCTTATATGGGGGTATGTTGCCTGCATCAGTGATGTCACCAGTTGTACTACGGCACGATTTGGAAACTGTTCTGAAAGCAGTTTCTCTGACCCATATAATTAATCTGACAGGAAGCAACCCTTCCTTCCCAAACATCACATGCTGCTGTTGTTTGTCTTTGACAGTAAATCAATCAACTAAATGATGATTCTAAATTGAGATGTGTGTTGACGTGATCAGTAAAACATACAGGTCCAAACTCAACAGTATCACAAAGAGTTCTTGTAAAATTCCTCCTTTCAATTTAGACTTTGACAAACAAACGTATTCATGGTATCAAGCTAAACCAACCTAAGGTACTTACTTTGACTGTAAACATCAAAAAGCTTTCGTAAATTGAATTTTCTATATTTTCATTAAAACTGAAATGTAACTCTTTACAGAGAAGTGGGAGGTGGGATGAAGTGACTGCAGAGCCTGCGGGACTCCCTCCGACCATATAAGTCGCTTTTCTGTAAAATAACAATCTATTGTGTCTTAAAAAAACAATGAATGCCCCACACTCCCTAAACCTGAGATGTTGAATTATCAGAATTAGCCCTTATCAGGAGAGGGGTTGTGTATGAGGCGATGGGTTGTGTTTGAGGCGAGGGGTTGTGTATGAGGCGAGGTGCTTTGTATGAGGCAAGGGGTTGTGTAATAGCTTTAAAATACGAGGAGAGGGGTTGTGGGTTCCCACTGAATAAAGGTATATATTTTGCTGATGACCTTAATTGCTTTTAATATGCGGAAATATACTCTGATTAAAAGGCTTTGTGACATTAACACCAACAGACACATTATACAGTGGATTAGGTCAGTGGGGATCATAGTCCAGTGGTCATACATGATTAACCACTTAATCAGGTCTACTCCTACAAGTACCTTGGTATTCACTTGGACAACACCTCACAGACGGACCACAGAGAGTGAGGTGCAGTGGTTTTACCCCTGACACACATCCTGAATACAAGGCTGTGTGTTCTCATCTGTTTTGCTTTCCCTTTCCACTAATGACATTTTTTGAAAGTTATGAATTAAAAGCAGTTAATCTATCATATTTTCACCATATACACTGTGTGAGCATATGTGGTTTGAAGACAGCGCCCTTTTTTTTTAAATTAAAAAGTAAGTTAGATTCAGAGTTCAGAGCAGAAACAATGGGGATGTATAAAAGTAGTGTTGAAACAAAAAGCAAAAAGCCCAACAAATTGCGTCTTATCCTGTTCATCCCTTTTTAAAGAATTCATAGTGGCTGCAGAGCCACTGCAGCAACCAAGAACATTGACAAAAAGTATTTCATACCAAATGCAATAACTTTGCTTGAATTCATCAACACCATTCACACTGGAAACATGTCAGTTATTGTTGTGGATCCTTTCCTCATCTGAAAGAGTAAAAAACTTTGGTCTTCATAACACTGTCATTGTCCAGAGAAGTCTGTCGAAGAATAGGATATTAGTGTTGTAGTTGTGTTGTTCACAGACAAGTTTACCCATTCAAATGTATTCACTTTAGCTAAGTTTAGTAACGTTTATTCATGTCATTCTAATAACATCAACTGAATTTTCCCCAACATAATTACGTTTTTCTTGATTCGATCTGTATTGGTAGCTGACCAGTTAGCTAGCTAGCTTGTGAGCTAGCAAGCTAACGTTAGCCAGCAGCTAAAACACAGTGACTATCACAATATATTTCACATGTCACTGTCACATTTTGGATGGTTTCAACACCGGGGTGGACAGGGTTTGTTGTAACGCTAGCTAGCTACTCAACGGGCCTGAGAGACGGGTGTGGGTGGGGATTGCCGGGGGAATCTCCAGCCAGGACGGCGAGGACGGCCGATGGCCGATGTGCAGCAGCAGAACATCTCCAAGTTGCCCGAAACGATCTCCCCCTTCACTTTTCTTTAATCTTAACTATTCGTTTTGGTGCTTGTCGAGTTAATTTAGCTAACTGTAAAGACAGCTAAACGCGAAGGGGTGAGAAATTTGGCAGGGCGCTAACGGAGACATAGCTAACATTAGCTATGGATGGCCGCTGTTGCGACTCGGATCTGGGTCTGGGTCTGATATGGTCTGTTTCCTGACGCTTCATTAAACTGCCGTTAGTGTCGTAAGCACCCGGGACCGGAGTTAAGTGCTATATAGTACTTATACTGTATGGATTGTTGTAATGGTGGCTGGCTGTTGGCTGGCTATGGGCTAACGGTAACTGGCTATTGCTACATATCCCGGCTGTGTTGTCAGCTCTTATCCCAGGCAGACAGACCGGGGTGCTAGCTGGCTAAATTAGCATTAGATTAGTCGTCTTATCTAGCTATACAGCTAACGTTAACATTACTGGTGAACTCATTCATGGGTTAGCCCAGCGCTGCTTTTATCCGTGGTGAAAACAATCATGCTACTAATAACTTTATGAACGTGTTGAACGATGTGGTAACCCTAATTAACCCTAATGTTATCCACCAAGCATTAGCTAGCTAGCATTAACGTTAGCTACTTGTCAACCAACACATTGTAGTAACGTTAAACTGGATCAATATTGATATGTATCAATAAATAAGATCTCTGCTGTATTACTGTGTTGCAAAGTGACATGTTATCAATCACATGATGCTGCTTGGCAGAAAAAGCAGTATTACAGTTAGGAATATTTTTTTTCTGTGACATTGTATGATTTACAATTACGCTCAAACGTATCATCTGGGTGCCGTCAGTGTTGCCAACTCTTTTTGAATGAATGTCGCTAGCACCAGCTCCAAAAGTCGCTAGATGACGTCATACGCTCATTTGCATATTTGTGACGTCATTACGCAATCATTCGTATAAAGCTTAGTGGTTGTGTCAGCAAGGTAGATGGAAAGAAATACAAATGTTTAGCCAAATAATCTAGGGTGACCATATTTTGATTTCCAAAAAAGAGGACACCCGGCCTCAAGACACAAATTCAGACAGGCTTATCAGAGGTTAATGAATATACTTTATTATGCCTCAATGGTACAAAAATAACTTCTGTAATAAAATAAAATAAAATCTGTTATAAACTGTAACAAAATATAGCTCTCTTTTCAAATAAATAAATAATATGAAATAATGTTCTAAATATGACCTCTTCTGTGTCAGAAAAGCTTCAAATAAATATCTCTTAATGCCTTTTCAATGTAATAAGATAAATAATAAAACAGTCTCACAAAGATATTAACAAACAAAAAGGATATATAGTACTATAATACTCTATAATACTTTTAATCTTTAGTTGTCTTCTTCATCCTGCTTTTCTTCTTCATCCTCCTTGTCTGCCCATCCATATTTTGCTGTATGTGCCAGCTTTGCACACGGTGCACTCTGCCTCCCAATTGTCCCGACCGGGACAGTACGTGGGAAACTTTTTTTGCAGTTCAACTGTGAAGCTGCACTTACGCTTCGGCATTTTGTGTGCAATGCTGCTCGCTGTCTGCGCTGCTCCCAGTGTATGTGCGCGTCGCAGAGCCGCCCACAAGGCAGCCTCTCGGGAATTACGTCACGCAACAAGGTACCGTAGTATTGTGTGCAACGCGCCAGTCAATTTAAGTACAAGCTTTTGGTCCTATGAAAAACAGTAAAAAACGGACATTTTCATTAATTTATAAAACCCCCCCGGACGCCCCGGACATTACGTAAAAAGTGGACATGTCCGGGCAAAAGAGGACGTTTGGTGACCCTAAAATAATCACAAATTCAATACAGAAATGTATTTTACCTTATAATTATTATTATTATATAGGTAACAGATCTTTGAAGTTAAAAAAAAATAAATTCTACCAAGGGAGGGAGAAAGATCGATAAAGAATTCTCAAAGAAGGCTGGCTTGCCCAGGGCCAGGCCAGCTTAGCGGTGTCTTTCTCCCACCGCGTCCCGCTGTCTCTCCGACCTACACACTGGTGACTTTTCTACAGAAAGTCGGCAGATTTGGTGCTAAAACAATCGCTACGGGGGTCTGAAAAGTTGCTAAATGTAGCGATAAAGTCGCTAAGTACGCAACACTGGGTGCCGTGTTTTGAAGGAAGTTATGAGTAACTAGAGGGTGTGTCACTGCGCGATCTGAGTCTCAACGCTATCTGAGTCGCGTCGAGTTGCGCATGCTCAGATTTAAACAATTTACGGCATAACGACAATAACGGAAGATGGGAACAGCAATAATCGAAGATATAGAAGGTGGAAATCATTTCAAAAACGTTTTAGTTATCAAATGCTATCTATGATTGTTTGATTGCTAACGTTAGCTCATAACACCATTCCAGTAACAGCCGTTGTTGTGTTTGATTGCTAACTTGTAGCCAGCAGTGAACAAACTTGGTCATGTAGCTCCATTTTTACTGACTTTTTTTATTTGTTTTTAACTGACGTGAGGGATCATGCCGTGAACATGTGATGTGTTACGCTAAATAATACATTACTGCCATTTCCATCTTCCATATCTCCGATTATTGCTGTTCCCATCTTCCGTTATTGTCGTTATGCCGTAAATTGTTTAAATCTGAGCATGCGCAACTCGATGCGACTCAGATCGCGTTGAGACTCACATCGCGCAGTGACAGGGTGAAAGGTTATATGACGCCACTAACAGGCGACTTGGAAGGAAAGGAAACGTGCCGTGTCTGAAAATAAAATAACAGATTTCTCTGGGTTTGAAGTTTGGTGGAAACATTTGGGATAGTGTAACTACACAACTCCAAAAAAATAACATAGGTATGGTAGTTTTTAGACATTTTAATGCAGAAATGTTACATATTGTACCTTTAAGTATAAGGTAATATAGCCGTGTTTCCATTCCATTGTCAAGCAAATTTCAAATGAACTTTTGAAATGTCAAAAAAAGAAAAAAAGAAATGCGAACCGTCAGACAACCGCCCACCAAGAGCCTGGGTCTGTCCGAGGTTTCTGCCTAAAAGGAAATTTTTCCTCGCCATTGTTGCACTAAATGCTTGCTCTTGGGGGAATTATTGTTGGGTCCTTATAAATTATAGTGTGGTCTAGACCTACTGTAAAGTGTCTTACAGTTGAATTAGTCAAGGGCTCAACAGATGTTCATTGCTGTACATGTAGGCATACATTTGTTTGTGTGGAAAGCCCGCTTTTATTAAGCAACTGTAGGAAGGCATTCGGAAATGTAAACAGATGGGGCATCCGTGCACACGGGGCAACAAGCTCACGTTAATAAGCTGTTAAAATGCTTCGTTTCCGACCGTGATCAGAAAACCTCGGGAGACTCGTTACCTCCAGGGCCGCCATTATAACATGAATAACTCTTCTCTATATCTATATCTCTCTATATCTCTTCTGATCAGCTTCCACATAGACACATACCAAAGCCCGTCTACGGAAAGCCGTTCCACTCCCCATTCAGCCCCATTGTACCTACTTTGGTTGCAGTTCCACCAGAGTTCCACTGGGGGTGATCATGGTCCAGTGCAAAATGAATGGGACCCTATGGAGCAACTAAATTTGTCTCTTTCGCCTGATTGTCGTTGAGAAATCTCAGATTTGATTGTAGTTTTTGCAAGTTCAACATGGATTTTAGGTCAAAAGTTGAATGAATGAGTACTTATGCCCTTTCGATTTCTTACAGGTTGAGTCGTTGTTGCCCATACCACGCTAGCATTCTGCTAATGAATGCTGATTGGTCAGTGAAGGACTGATTACGATCGGAGATCCCGCTTGACGGCATCAAAAGCGGAGCCAGAATGTCAGAGTGAATATTTCAGTGTGGTCTTTAAAACATTAGCAAACCTCTTTCTAGCATGTATATTGACAGGGAGAGCCTTACCTGTTAGCAGTGTTGTCGATGCCTCGAGAGAAAAAAGGAAGCGACTCAGAGCTTGCCGTAAAGCAGTATCTCTGGCCGTATATGTGTATGACGTCATTGACATTTTAAAAGGCTTCTCCATAGAGTCCTATTCATTCTGCACTGGCCTGTGAGCGCCATCTAGTGGAACTCAGAACCCGGAAGTAACGAGGGAGTGGAACTTCTTCCTATATTAGAATTTTTTTGCACATACACACACAGACACATGAGCTCTCTTAAAGGAGCCGCAGCACCATTTTACAATAAATGTCGCTGATGTGACCGAGCCCGGCCCGAACCCGACCATTATTTCTAAATATCTGTCCGAACCCGGACGGAATATCTGTCCGAACCCGGACTGTATCTGTCCGACCTGAATATCTGTCCGACCGTCGGGTATCCATGCCTTAGTCCATATCTGTGGGGTCTTTATGTGAAGTGGCTCAGAATGCTGCAGAATGGCAGCATTTGTGTGCAATGAGTGGAAGTAATGCCACCTGAGGAAGCTGTGGTGATCCAGCTGAGGACATAAAAACAGGAAAGCCTTTTGGGTTGCAGATATAAATAGCCATGTTAAACACTTAACGTGTCACAGGTATATAACACAATAGTGAACATATGTACACCAGCACTGACAGTACAGTATTAGTGTAGTTTGGTACAGGACAAAACATTTGCATCATTAAACAAATATGCTGATTTTGAGAGATCGTGGGTGGCATGAAGAATATATCCTCATAGTGAGGTAACAAAATATAGTGTCATCACCTGATCTGTCTGATATCTGAGATCTAAGCTGTGTATATGTGGGTGAAGCTTGAAGTGCATAAGTGCATAAATGGGCAATTTGTTTACCTGCCCTCGGCACCTAGCAGTTACACAGGAAGTCAGCTGACCTGTGTGGTGAGAGATCTGCTGTCATGAAGGGGATGTTTAAGTGTCACAGCGGAAAGACAGACCAGTAATATTGGTCGACATATTGTGTTCCAACTTCAACCTCCCACAGTAGATCAAAAGTAAAGGAAATGGATGATGGTTGAGGGACTGTAGGCGAGCTCTACATGTACAGCAACACAGTCACAGGCACGGTAGGGGGGGGGAGGGGGTGTAAATCTGATCAGATGGTCACCCTGATGGACTGTGGTATGGAAAAATAAATGGCTTTGTGACGTACAGCAGCACACCACAGACTTTCCCAAATACACAAGAAAGGAAAAATAATCTCCTTACTCCTACTTACATGTTCTTGTCTCAGGTTGATCTTCACAAGAACTTAATGTGTGAATGCATCAAAACTTTAAATGTCATCTGAGGTGTAATAAACCACACTCAGGGTCTTTTAGGTATAAATGATCAGCTCAATTACGGAGTAAAGCAGCCAAGCCATTCAAGTTCCGTTAGGTGTTAAATGTTATAAAGTAGGAGTTTATTTCACAACTTTTCACAAGTAGTGTCTTGTCCTACTCATGATTCATCAATATCCGCCCTTATGAAATGGCATCCAGCCAGAGGCAAAGGTAAAGTCTGAAATTGGAGAAGAAGACAAGGAATGAAAAGTCAGTTCACCTGTGGCCTCACCCATAAGTTTTTGGAAATGTACTTAAAAGCTAATCACAGTAGTATTGTGGTATTTGAGACCGGACTCAAGACAGATTCTGATCTTGAGTCCACATACATGTGTGGTTTCTGTCACATCTCTGTCTAGCTTTATTTTTCACCTGCAATTTTCTCTGAGGTTTGATTTTCAGGAAATGAAAGTCTTGACTAAACATACCGCATACATACGCGACAAAATAGGTCATTTGCCAGTGCCAAAATGAGTCTTTGCCACCCATGCAGCAAAACATATAGTGAAGTTTAGGCAGCACAAAGGTCTGGGTTGAGGTTAGGCTTTAATTTTTGTAAGAGTGGAACCACACTCTCTGGGGTCAAAGCCACCCCTCTGCATAACCATCCCCCCAACATCCACCCTCAGACATTTTTAGCTGGTAAAATGCGTAATGCTACTGCTAAAGAGAGGGTGGTAAATATTGCCACAACCAACAAAGACATCATCAGACAAATCCAAACAAAGGTTGTTTAGGCTAACAAACAATGTGGTTGTTTTTTATGGTGAGGATCACCTCTTTTTACAAAATGTCCACAAAAGCTGTGTCATTTCTATAAGGAATTTGGCAACAGACTCTTGAGCCATGGTTTAGGCAAAAAAACAAAAAGCTGGCATAAATTACAATTATTGTTTGTGCTTTATAATGTTTCCCACTCTAAATCATATTTAGTGGTTTTATCTCTTTAAAATGTATCACCATCTGAAGCAGCGATATAAATTACACTTCTCTCTTACTCTACCAAGTTTGACAAGTTTACAAAGTCAGTAATCAAAGAGTTTTTTACATCAAAGTGTTCCATATTAGTTTGTATATCAATTGTTTATAGATTACACTTGTAGTTCACTGAAATAACTCTCTTGTATTTATGAATATTGGCAGTAATTGGTATAGTTGCAGCAGCTTTAAACCAGCAGTAATAGTTTTTTATCTTTTCTTTATACTAATCGGCGGAAGAAAAAATTATGAACACAACACTGACATATCATCACATTTGTATATTTGCAAATCCAGCACATACGGAGCAACATTATGATTCATTTGTAGTCGTGTTTCTGGCAACCTGGCTAATATTCACTCTCTTTTAACTCTGTCTTTGGTCTCTTCCAACTTCCGAGGGGACATCTGTCTCTGTAGCTGCAAAATGCTCCACTATGTTTGCAAAACTAGTTACTAACTGTGTTTCTGTCTGCTGTTTGGTGTTGAGCAGGTAGAGTATGGTGGGCTTCTAGAGCTTTTTGACTAAAAACAGTTGCCTGCTGAGGCCAAAAACAATGCTATGATAGCAGGGAGAGTGAACCAAAACAGTAAAGTTAGGGACAGGACAACTGAACGATGAGCTGATACTCACTGAATCTGATGTCATGCCTTCACCTTTTAAACATGACCACAAATGTCAGCTAACAGAGGAAGGGCGGTGGATGACATGGCGAGGCGGTTTGATATTCCACATGCTTGTTTTGTTTTAACACTTTTGATGTTGTAATGAAACAAACCCCTGGCTGCTGGGGAAAAAAGCCTACACCTTTGATCCAAAAATACATTATAGATCTAGACTTACCGTAATAGTTTAACCTTCAGACCTGCATTGTTTTGACTGGGTAAAACTTTTTTTTTAACTAATTCTGACTCCTCTCCAACATAAAAACAAAGTGGAAAAAACACAGTTTTGCTAACTCGTGTTTTTAATAGTATTTTTTCATATATGCACATGAACTTGATAGGGGTATCTCAGCGTGGGTAGGGAACAGCAGTGAGGTCATCAACAGGAAAACCAAGATCCTGCAAGAAGATAGAGAAATGATGCAATCTTCGTCTTTATACTCTACAGGAACATTATGTACAAAAAAATATATATATTTAAAATGTTCTTATCATGAATAAATATACTGTCACAACATACTTTACCTATGAAAAGCTTACAGGTATTTTGTTTGTTTATATACTGACACTAAACATGTGAGAGTTGGCTAAACCTGCCCACATCCTGATGTCTATTGCAATGGACATAGGACTTTAAAAAAATCCTATAAATGAATGATATGATATATGTTCAAAATAATAATAATAATAATTATTAATAATAGACACCTTTTAAACATGACCACAAATGTCAGCTAACAGAGGAGGGGCAGTGGATGACATGGCGAGGCAGTTTGATATTCCACATGCTTGTTTTTTTTTTTTTAACACTTTTGATGTTGTAATGAAATAAACCCCTGGCTGCTGGGAAAAAAAAGCCTACACTTTTGATCCAAAAATACATTGTAGATCTAGACTTAATAGTTCAAAGGAACATGCCGACTTATTGGGACTTTAGCTTATTCACCGTATCCCCCAGAGTTAGGTCAAGGTCACATGAGACACAGCCATTTTCTAACCGTATACAAACTGGGATCTATATTCTCAGAAGGCAAAGCAGTGCTACTTCTGCTACTTGGGGGGAGATGGCTGTGTCTCATGTGACCTTGTTATTTGTACACACTGTGACTATACAAATCACAACATGTAAATAGGAAAATGTTGGCGTTATTTTGTCACTTATTGGGAGCAGTAGGCTACGTTACCTCCAGGATCTGTGCTAAGCTAGGCTAGCGGTGGGTGCGCCAGACAGATTTACGACACGCACGGAGATGAGAAGGGTATGTATGGACTTATCTAACTTTGGCTGGGATACGGTGAATAAGCCAAAGTCCCAATAAGTCGGCATGTTCCTTTAACCCCTTCGGACCATGTGTCCATTGGAATGGTCATGACATATTTTTGTCGCTAAACCAATAAATACTCTGTAATTGAATGATGTCAGCAGTGCTGGTTACTAATTGGATCCTGATTATCCAATCAAAAACATGTTATGACTTTGAGCATGTTCTGAGAGACATCGGACAAGACAAGCATGGTGGAGCGACTGCAGAGAGGGAAGAGTAAGTGCCCATTTTCAATCAAAAATATAAATTTATGTTCATGCTGGCCAAACAAATTTGCCACAAACGACAAACGGACAAAAGTCCCAATAAGTCGGCGAGTTCCGTTAAACACAGAATACAAATGACACAGAAGCTGAAAAAGCCCCTTCAGCAGAGAAGGGAAGGAAAAATGAATGCTTCACATGACAGGAGATATGATCTAATGTAGATTAGGTAAATATATCAATTGGTTATGAATCTGAACTCATGAACTCATATACTGAGTCAGATTATTTTTTAATTTTTAAATTTAAAAGAAATTTTCTCTACGATTACAAACAAATTCCTTGAACTGAGGCGGGCCTCATCATTTAAATTTGAAACCAATCACTCTGTTTACTTGATATTCCAACAGCATTTAACTCAATGCCATGCTTTAATATAACAGAGGACCTTTTTGTTAACTTCAGTCCCTCACAAATTGATAATTTTTTAGACAGTGCTACGGCCTGCCTACGGACGACTTTAGACTCTGTTGCTCCTCTCAAAAAGAAGACGAGGAAGCAAAGGAAACTAGCACCTTGGTATAACTCCCAAACTCGCAAACTAAAACAAATATCGCGAAAACTGGAAAGTAAATGGCGTTCCACCAAACTGGAAGAATCTCGTTTAGATTGGCAAGACAGTCTGAAAACCTGTAGGAAGGCCCTCAGAAATGCCAGATCAGACTATTACTCATCAATAATAGAAGAAAATAAAAACAACCCAAGGTTTCTTTTCAGCACTGTAGCCAGGCTGACAGACAGTCACAGCTCTACTGAGCCATGTATTCCTATAGCTCTGAGTAGTGACGACTTCATGAGCTTCTTTGATAATAAAATTATAACAATTAGAGATAAAATTAATCACCTCTTGCCCTCAACTTCTAACAGTTCACCTTCAAACGCAGGACTGCTAGAAGGAACAACGAGACCTGACATATACTTAGACTGCTTTTACCCTATAAACCTTCAACAATTAATGTTAAAGGTCTCTTCAGCTAAGCCATCTACCTGTCTCTTATGCTGCGTTCCAGGCAACCCGTAACTCGTGTTTTCACAACCTTCTACCCGTGAAAGTGCCCTGGAACGGCCGTCCAACCCGTAATTTACTACCCGTGAACTCGTACCAGATTTTGTACTCCGAGTTACAGTTTTTGACGTCACACACACATAAACAACAATGGCGACCCCCTGTTGATGCTGTACAGACGCCGGTGAAATAGAAATAGACATGAATAGACAACGTAAAGTAATTCCGCACATTGTAATCAAAACAATACACACACAATTGTGTACTACTACAGGTTATGTTTATTAAAAAGCCCAATATATGTCGCTGACTAGAAATCGCTAGTATCAGCTAGCACTAGCTAACGTCAACGTTAGGTAGCCGCTAGCTAACGTCAGCGTAGCCACTAGCTAACGTCAACGTCAGCGTAGCCAGTAGCTAACGTCAACGTCAGCATAGCCCAACCTGAACCCTGGAATGCTACCAAGTCGTGAGTCGTGGCTTGAAGTCGTAACTTACGGGCTAAAAATTGTGTCTGGAACGCAGCATTAGACCCCATCCCAACGAGGTTACTTAAAGAAGCGCTACCACTGGTTAACATTTCATTATTAGATATGATTAATATGTCCTTATTAACAGGTTATGTACCACAGTCATTTGAATTAGCTGTGATTAAACCTATTCTGAAAAAAACCCACCCTAGATCCTGAGGTCTTAGCCAACTATAGACCTATATCTAATCTTCCCTTCCTCTCCAAAATCCTTGAGAAGGTAGTTGCTAATCAGTTATGTGATTTCCTACATAGCAATAGTTTATTTGAGGACTTTCAGTCAGGATTTAGAAAGCATCATAGCACAGAGACGGCACTGGTGAAAATTACTAACGACCTTCTAACTGCTTCAGACAAAGGACTTGTCTCCATACTTGTCTTACTAGTTCTTTGCCTTTGTGCCTTTGACACTAATGACCATACCATCCTGTTACAGAGACTGGAACACTTAGTTGGTATTAAAGGAATCGCACTGAGCTGGTTTAAGTCCTATTTCTCTGATCGATCTCAATTTGTTAATGTTAATGTTAATGGCTCAGTGCTTGGACCAATTCTATTCTCCTTATATATGCTTCCTCTAGGCAATATTATTAGGAAACACTCAATTAACTTTCACTGTTATGCAGATGACACCCAATTATACTTATCAATCAAACCAGATGAAATCAGTCAATTAGCTAAACTTCAAGCATGTATTAAAGATATAAAAGCATGGATGACCTACAACTTTCTGATGCTAAACTCAAGCAAAACTGAGGTGATTGTGCTGGGTCCTAAACACCTCCGAACCTCATTATCCAAAGATATAGCTACCTTGGATGGTATTGCCCTGGGCTCCAGCACTACTGTCAGAAATCTAGGAGTTATTTTTGACCAGGATATATCCTTTAATGCCCACTTAAAACAAACCTCAAGAACAGCCTTTTTTCATCTTCGTAACATTGCCAAAATAAGGAACATCCTGTCTCAGAACGATGCTGAAAAACTAGTCCATGCATTCGTTTCTTCCAGGCTGGACTATTGTAATTCCTTACTATCAGGAAGCTCAAGCAAGTCACTTAAGACTCTCCAGCTGATACAGAATGCTGCAGCTCGTATACTGACAAGAACTAAGAAAAGAGATCATATCACTCCCGTATTAGCTTCTCTGCATTGGCTCCCTGTAAAATCCAGGATTGAATTTAAAATCCTCCTCCTGACCTACAAAGCTCTAAATGTTCAAGCACCATCATATCTTGAAGAGCTCATAGTACCTTACTGTCCCACTAGAGCACTGTGCTCCCAGAATGCCGAGTTACTTGTGGTTCCTAGAGTCTCTAAAAGTAGAATGGGAGTCAGAGCCTTTAGCTATCAGGCTCCACTCCTGTGGAACCAGCTCCCAGTCTGGGTCCGGGAGGCAGATACTGTCACCACATTTAAGAGTAAACTTAAGACTCTCCTCTTTGATAAAGCTTATAGTTAGGAAGTGAGGAGTTGCAGCATCTGCCTAGCCCGGCCCACCTGCTTCTCTGTCCCAGAAATGCTTGTTACTAACCTAGCTCTGGGGAGCTTGCTCCCCGGAGTCTTTCTGTTTCTTTTTTACCCAGGATGAAATCCTGGGATTAGGATGGCACCAAAATCATGGTTCCAGCTGTCGCCGTGGTTCTGCTGAAATACCCTGCTATGCCGTGCTGCTCCCTGCACTACTACAACCACTATTTCTAGCCACTGTTTATTTACTATACTGTGATGCACCCCAACGGCACGTCAGACACCTCCTACCAAGAGCCTGGGTCTGTCCGAGGTTTCTTCCTAAAAGGGAGTTTTTCCTTGCCACTGTTGCACTAGTGCTTGCTCTTGGGGGGATTGTTGGGTTTTTTGTAAATTATAGAGTGTGGTCTACATCTACTCTATCTGTAAAGTGTCTTGAGATAACTCCTGTTATGATTTGATACTTTAAATAAAATTGAATTGAATTGAATTATTTGTAATGTAGGCCTACTGTATAAGGTAATGTGATACATGACTTCTGACTGTGTGTTCTGAGCATTCCAGTTTTGTGAGAACAAAGTTGTAAAGCTATACAAGCTTATAGACTAATAACTTAATTTGTGCAAACATAGCAAAGAGACATAGGAGTGGTAGGTGTGGCTTATCTGTGTGACGGGGCTGAAAAGCAGAAGTGAAGCAGATTTGAGAGAACACATGCTGCAGTGGAACAGTTAAGTGAAAGACTGCTGAAGAGGATTGTGTTTTCTGATTTGTCGTGACATTTCCCCACGAAGTGTGTGTTAACGTTATGACCAAGTTTTGAATGTATAACAAATGAATTGTCAACTGAGTGTCAAAGCCGTTTGACGTTGCACCGACTGACGAGGGATGAGGAGCGGGCTGGCCTGCGTCGAAGCTGAGGACACGCTGAGCCAAAGTTTCCCAAACCTTCATGTATCCAGAAGTCAAGCTGCTCCTGAGTTTTTCCATAACAATTGGTATGGCTGAATAACCCAGTGGATATAATATAAATTACTGGGTCAAAACAACCCATTGTCTAGGGTGTGATTGGAGAACCAATAGTGGGTCCAGTCTTTTTTAGTGTGTGTGAAGTTTTACTGAATAGAGAACATCATAAGACTATTCTGTTCAGGTTGTTCAGGTATTTGCTGAGTGCTGATCCACTGTCTGAAACTGAGGGCAATGCTGCTTAATTTACTGTGTTCAGAAGAAGAACTATTAACATGATAGCTAGCTTGGTTCAATTCACATACACAAAATGTGTTGCAGATTCCTTTCTGTGCAACCCACTGCTTAAATTAACTTTTAAAAGTCACTTGCTGAGCTGACCTAATCTCACATCCTCAGTTACATGAGATGGTGAGATAGATCAACTTGGCTGAGCAACTTTCTATGACTGTTTGTGAAACTGAGGGCAATGCTGTCTATTTATGGTACCTAGGCCATGTCAGGGGCTGATCTACAGGGGGGAAAGGGGGGGCAGGTGCCCCCCCCACACACACACACTCTAGAGCCTACAATAGGATTAAGTAGTCTAAACATAACTGCTGTGTGCATGTGATAAATCTTTTCTGATTTTATATTTGTTATAAGCTACTTATTAGCTACAGGGAGTGCAATGTAATATGTGCAATGTAGCTTTTCACATATCAACTTTTGCAGGCCAGAGTAGCTGAAGAAATTAGCTAGAGCCTAAACATGAAAATGAAGGCTAAAGGTGGGGATATTGCCAGCTGTTTTGCTAAGACAATTCAAAGAAGTACACAGGAGGAAGAGAATGAGGGAAATGAAGGAGAAGGCAGTAAACTGGAGAGACGAGGAGGGTCAGAGCAGGAGAGGACCACAGAAGGAAACGAGGAAATAAGTGACGGAGAAGAGGAAATAAGTGAAGGAGATGAGGAAATAAGTGAAGGAGATGAGGAAAAGGAAGAATCAGTGAGGGATGAAGAGGAGGCTCCAGATTCAGAGAGAGGGACAGAGGCAGGGAGTGATCAGGAGGAGGAAGATGACAGAGAGGAAGAGGGTAGACCTGCAATTACCCCTGGACCACATGGTATGTTTTTATTCTTCCATATAAATTGCTGTACAGTAGGATAATATGTAATGTCACTTATATGCGTTGGCTATGTCCATGTACTGTAAAATTGCATTAGATAATTATATTTGCCACTCTCCTCTTTCTTTTTTAAGATATATCAAAATGCAAAGGTGATGCAGCAGTACAGCCTGATTTAAAGACATTACCAAAGACACAATGTGGAGCAGCAAAAAGAAGCTTCCACAGGGAGTGATACAGTTCTCGGCCATGGCTTGAATATTCCTTGTCTTAAAGATGCAGCATACTGCTTTGTATGCAGACATTTTGCACATTTAAAAATCAGTGTATTTACAACAGAAAATGGCTATTCTAACTGGAAGAAGGCCACTTCCAAAGACATTGCAACATTTCTACCATAGTCAAATAAAAAAGAACCAAACACACATCTAGGAGACTGCATGATACTCATGTAACATCTACACTTGGACAGCAAACACATGTTGACAGCAAAGATGCCTTTAGAATAGATATATTCATTCCCGTCACAGACTCAATGATCAGTGAGGTGGACAGGTGCTTTTCAAACTCAAGATAATGAGGGGTATACAAGCTTTAAACCCATCAAACAATTACTTCTTAAAGGAAGAATTGGCTTTGTTGACTGCGGAATATGGCTCTGACTTGCATGACTGGAAAACTGAGATAACACCAGGCAAAAAGACTTCTTGAAAGAAACAGAGCAAATGGCAAAGTAAACCTGTCCAGTCTGACTGAGTTTGTGACATTCTTGGCGCCTGTGCAAGATTGCAATCGTTTTGCCAGTGAGTACTGCTGGGTGAGAGCGAAGCTTTACAACTCTGAAGCTTGTAAAAAAATCACCTGCGCTCAACCATGGCAGATGACCGTTAATTCGAAATTTACCGAAATTAAGTCACAATCTCGAACTTCGAATTAAAAAAATTGAATCGTCGATGCTGCCATGCCCCCATGTCATGTGCGGTCGGCTTGCCAACGCGGAAAAAAACACACGTATTGAAGTGCTGCAACCGTTCTCTTCATCCATAGCAAAACCCACAAACAAAAAAGAACAGTCAGGTTCCCCGCAGGACACCAAAAACCAACATAGTGAAGCCTCTTGCTTTTAGTTGATAATCTTTGATTGCCTCCTTAGCGGAGTTACCAGCCAATACTCTGACGTCGCTCCGGAGACTGTACAGCTGTGAGTGTGGGGTTCAGGGGCGTAGGCAGAAATAGTATTTTGGGCGGGCCAATACAAAAGTGAGTGGGCCATTTTCAAAAAGACTAGAAGTAGCAAAAAGGACAAACTGAAAACACTTTTACCTTCCAACATACTGCATTACAACGGCAATAACAGTACTGTCTACACTACATGCTCAACCAACAAAGCTCAGTCTAAAAAGTTTGTACACAACAATATAGACAAAAACCTATCGGTTTTAACTTATTCAGGCTAAAATATATTTGCACCAGCAGAACCAGCAGCATTGGCTCTGCACAGCACTGTTAGAAAATTAACCATTTCATTGCACAAAGTGGAATCTAAACATAAACCCACACAGCAGAGAAGGCGTTAACATACTGCATCACATAGAACAGCCTACATCAGATAGAAATCGCACATGTAACAATAACAATGCAATAGCATTGTTGCTTCAGGACTACGGTCAGATCATGAGCAGTGAATGCTACCAGCAGTACAAGAAAATCAAAGAATGGAAACTTCCAGCCAAGCATTGTTTGAATTATGAAAGATATAATGAAAAGTGACCAGCAGCGCCAAATCTTAGACAGTATATTGAGTCCACAGCAGTGACAGGATCAAAGAAAATTAACTTAACTCTCATCTTTGTAGAAACATATGTTGTTTTTAGATTTTCAATTGGAATCAGAATTTATGTGACAATTTGTTGTATTAGTGCGTAAAATTGTCATATGGTGTGACGTGAAAATGATTGTATATAAACTGAAAATGGATTATACCTTTCTTAAGTTACTCACTTTATTAAAGTAATTTATCATAACTAAACTGTGATCCATTATAGTTTTGTGAAAATTAATTCAATTTGTGTATTATTTTCTAAAACATTGCTCAATGTGAGACCTATGCCGTCGGTCTTTCAACATATTTTCCATTTATTGTGACAAACCTTGCTATACAATTATAAAAATATTTGTGACTCTTGCTGATACTATTTGTTATGTATTCCATAAACATTTTCAGGTTTTATCATTAATAAAGGTATGTTTTTTTCACAATTTGGAATGTCACACCAAATGATATAGTGTCACACCATATGATAATGTTGCCATGTGTCAATGCAAACCATGTATTATCCTAGATATTGGTGAGTACTGATCACTCATATGGCAGGACATATGACTCCACTCTTAAATGCTGGAAGGTAATATTCAAATTTTATTGATTTATTTGATATTTAACAATAAAACAAACATTTATTTAAATATTGTATGAACCATATGAACATGTGTTTCTGTATCAAATTTCATTTCATTTAAATTCAAAACTGGTCTTCAATATATATTCATATAAGTAAAACGAACACATTTTTTTATCATATGAACCATGAACATACAGGGTAGCCGAGTCAGTTGAACTAAATCAATTCATCTAGACTTCATTGTACATAAGCCAGTCAAATTTGTTTGTTTATATTTTGTTTGAGAATTTCTCCATATCTCCCTCAGCTTCTCTGTTCTTGACGGTGGGAGAGTCTGGATTCTAAATTTAGGCATCTCCCCTTTGTTTCTTTTCTTGATATCTGTTAACAGAGTAACAGAATGGTGTGAACATTTTAACAGTTGTTAAACATTGTCTATTTTCTTCATTTCATAACTGCGTTCCTCTTAGTTGCACTGCCTACAGTGTTCTAATCCAATGATATTTTAGCTATCATGTATTGCCAGGCTTCAATAAATCTGCCTCAAGGCCTTTTGAATCAACAGTGAAAGCACCCCTTAAAACCCTCCCTCAGACCTTCCTATTGGTCAGTGAATGGAAACAGACAGTTGTTTACTTTTCCTTTCTTTTCCTCAGCAACTCCTCTCTCTTTGCAGGGTCTGAATTCAGGCCCCATCCAGACGAAGACGTTAGGATGAAAACGCATCCGTCTTCCCTGGATTCGGTTCAAGAAAATTCACGTACACATGAATCCATATGTAAATGACTCAACACGGTACTTCATATGCCAGGCCTGTAGGCAGCGCTGTTATTGCTACAGAAATTAACGGAACGAAGAAGAAGAGCAGCCTTCAGTCACTTCCTTTCATAACATACCATAGTTCTCTACAGCCACGGACTAGACTTTAATAACTTTCACCACTGCTCATAATATAAAGGCCACCGCTAGAAAACGTTACATTGTATAATGTGCTGCTGGATTGCTTTCTATTTTGCAATTCTGTCTGCTATCGGACATGATTGCAGCGCGCTAGGTAGCTCTGCTAGCCAACACATCGGCAGTCAAACAAACATCAATGATCTGATGTCTTTTTGATAATCTAGCTACACATTTTTCTTGCGGTAGCCTTTCTACAATAAGCCGTGCTAAAAGTTACTATAATCCGTTCAAGGAGTTGATGAGCAGACAGATTAGCTAGCTAGTTGATAAATTGTCTACTTCCACTTTATAAACAGCATTGCGTCCCTGTTAGAGCGGTCAGCTGGGTTGAAGGCGGAGCTGTGAGGCCGAGGTGTGTGGGGATGACATCATCGATACGCACTTATGCGGTTTCACCGTACACACGAAGCCAAACGTGAGCCGTTTTTTTTTTATTCACCCTGAGACTAGGTTTCAAAAAAGTGTGTTTACGGGCAGTGCGTTTACAGGATTCGTGTGGACAATTGGCCCAAACGATGCAAAAGATGTGCGTTTGCATCAAAATACGTCTTCGTGTGGATGGGGCCTCAGTCTCTCCCTGTATCTCTTTGTCCTCTCTGCACTTGTCATCATTATCTGCCTCAAGTTGACAAAAGAAAAAGGGAATGTATGGTTTGAGATGAAGACAAAACATAGTTTAGACTTAAACAGCATTCTAAGGTTTATGTGAAGGGGTCTGCTGTGTCTGTATGATAAACTAGAAATCTGTATCACCGAATAAAACTAAACTAAACTTAACACAATCGATTGTGGTTAATTACAGCTTTTATGTGATGAAGGACCCAACTAAATGTTTAAAAGGACAAAACATGCATTGAACTTTGTTATTTATTGTTATATCTGCAGTAAATTACAATTAATATCATATGGTGTGCCAATCAAATCATACGGCGTATCAGGCAGACATGTCACACCATATGATGAAGTGTCACACCATATGATGTTTTCTGCACTTAGCACAACCTTGAGTCTTGTAGCTACACGTTAGCATACTAACAACATGCTAGCTATAACAAAGCAACATAGATTTACATGTAATAATGACAAAATAATGAAAAATGTGTCACACCAAAAGACATCTGGAAGAGGGACTTTTGTCAGAGTGCCAACAATATCTGATTTATTGTAAATATAAAAATGATGACTCACCTCAGGTTGTACAGTAGCAATACACTGCTAGTACTGTACAAGCTTGCTGAAGAAGGTCCTCTCCTTCCCAAGGGTGTCAAAACAGTTGCGTGTTCAAATATCCCAAAATAGTGTCACACCTTATGCTTTTGATTTGTGTGACAAAATCTTTTTGATTAGAACTGACTCAAAACATTATGCTTGGACTTTGAAAATAGTTGGCTCACAAATAGACATCTGTATTATTTTTCTGTATTTATTTGAGAATCTTTGCATTTATTTTTCTTAGTTTTATTCAAGTTCTCACTTTGAGAAACAAGTGCCGGACAGTCACACCATATGAGTTTTGTTATGTTTGGTTGAAAATTCTGAAAAATTGAGTGATTAACTGTTTTAATGTTGAGTATGTTCACATAAAGCATAATGTTCTGCACAATATTGAGAAGTTTTTTGGAAAGTATATTTTTTATTCATACATGTTTGACAATGAAGACAGCAAAACTGCCATGTCACGTCATCCACCCATTTACACTCTATTCCATCCAAAAACACTGTCCATTCCACTTAAAAGAGAAGCCATTGTTGTCGCGGTAACTTTTAACAGTAGCCTACATTGCTTAATACATCCATGGTGCATTGTCTAAAAAGTCAGCTAGCTAACGTTAGCTGCTGAAGGCGACGTTAGTTAGCTGCTGAAGGCAGCCCGGACGCGAAATTACGAATCCCACTATGGCCTTGCCAAGACCCGCCCTTCAATCACTACTATTGGCCAGGCGTCCAAGGTAACGTAACCCCATTTGTTCAGGTCCTATCCCCTGGCCAATCCGCTATCCTAACCTTAACCACTCAAGGTGAAATGCCTAACCCAGCCAATCGAGCTGCTTCGTAGGGCGGGTCTTGGCGTGGCCATAGTGGGATTCGTAATTTTGGACAGTGTGCCTGTTGTTACCATAGAAACCAACTACGTTCCGAAGGCGTTTGATCTAATTGTTTGATTGTTATGTATGGTTTAAACAGTTTTGTTTTAATCATAAGAAAATACGCAATAAACACACACAACTAGTTCTGTTATTATTTCTTTTTTTTACATACATTTGAATATTTTTCATAACAAAATGTATTTTGATCAAACTTGGCTGGACGGGCCAGTGAGTAAAGTGGGTGGGCCAGTGCCGCCCTGGCCCATTACTGCCTACGTGCCTGTTGGGGTTTTCCGGTAGAATCACAGAGGAAGAAAGGAAGGCGAGTAATCCGCTTAGAACGAGGCTAAAAAAATCAGGACCTTTTACTTGTCGCCGAGGGCTAGCTACGGAGCCACTCATTGGATGGAATCGGCCTCTTCCACGGGTGAGTGTTAGCGACATTTTAGTTTGCAATTGCCGGCGTAATTATCGAGGTGGACTGGGGGTGTGTCTTTGACGCAGGACGTGTAGGACCAAAAAGCAGCGATCGCTACAAGTCGCAGTCAGTGTCCAATTCCGTCACGCTTGCCTCGGTGCCCCTTCTGATGTAGAAATGGAGAAGGACACAGGGAATAGTATATGTTCAACGTTCAATGTTCGGAAATATTTTGTTAAAGGACAATTCCGGTCAATTTCAACACGTAGCTCTGTTGTTTGTAAATTTGGAGTGCTGTCAGTAGCAAGAAAAACGCTTAAAAAAATAAATAAATAATAAAAAAAAGTTACAATCGAGAATCGAATCGAACTATGACCTTAGAATTGAAAATTTCATGGAATCGAGGATTTGGAGAATTGTGATACTAATTATAAGTTTTTAATTATAATAAGTACTTGAGTATTGTCTGCTGTTTTATATTTGTAGTCCACTGCATCTTGGAAACAATTATTGTACTTTTTATTTTATATTTTCATTTTGCTTTTTATACTTTTACTTTTAGTGTGTAAGGCCAGATCAACCAATAACTACCATAGTTTAAAAGTATTTTTGTGTTTGTTTTGTTAAAGCCATTCACATATATGTAGGGATTCCCACGTACCGTCTACCCATGCCACCCTGCCAATACCTTTGCCACCCCATGTAAAATTTTCTAGATCCGCCACTGGAACCACATAGAAATACTTCCAAATCTGTGCAAGCAGTTGTGTTTAGTCCCCTTTCCTTTAACTTTGCTTGAACTGCACTGCACGGCACGACAGCTTGTGTTCATTTTAGTGGCCGCTGCTCCCATCACCTGACCTCATTACCTGGCTACCATGCTTACTATTACTCATTAACTTCATTAGCCTCCGTATAAATTGTGACTGCGGACACTCTTAGCAACAGATGTACAAATGAAAGGACTGCTCACAGCCTGAACAGTATCATATTTTCAAGTATGTAAACAGCCACAATGTGTGTGGGTGGATGGGCCGGGCATTCACCATTTACTGTAATGTTTAGGTCAGTGAACTAATGTTTCAAGGATTTTTTTTTACTAGCTCTGCTGTGTAATGGCAGGCTATTCATATCAATATGACAAAAATACTTATTATTTATTATAGTATAGGTATTATTGTAGCTGCTTTGCCTCTCTCTCTCTCTCTCTCTCTCTCTCTCTCTCTCTGAAAAATTAGGCCAATGCGGAAGTGCCAAAAACTGCAGTTTATAGAGTGGCCACTTGAGGCTGGTTTCAAAGGAAGTCAATCCCCATTGACCCTCCATGTTAAAATCCCCAACTTTACAGCAGAATTAAACATGTTTACAGCCTGGTTCATCACTCACTCGTTTAAATTATATACAGACTTCTGCATAATAAAGGGTGTTCCACTTTGAATGACAGGTGGGCTGCCGTAAAAGGAGGCGAGCATATACTGTAGGCTTCATTCAGCCCGTCTCAGCTCTATCCACGCTTCACCTCTTTGCCCATTTTTGGATTAGCCGACATCAGGCACTGCCAAGAAGGGCCACAGCTTGAGCCACTGGGAGCCACCCACTTTGAGCTTTATTTTGGCTCTTTAGAAACATATGGGTGAAATCATGGAAACTACATCCATATTTTAAACAGTATATGCTTTAAGTGTGTTGGCATTGATACCTCATAGCTCGTAAACACATGAAGCATTCAGGTGCACCTAGTACCCTTCAGCCATCTAGAAGTGATGTGTGCATGTTATTTATAAATGTTGTGTGCCTAGGACATTTTTTTCTGCTTTTTGTACATCTATGGGTTTCATCTAAAGTCTCGGTTGGAAAAACAATAGACGCTCTAAGCACACGCGCGGTATACATTTGTAGCCTGTTTGTTAATTAACTGTGTTACTTGAAGAAGAAATCTGTTTTCTGTCAATTTACTGTGCTCATACATTATTTTTGTGTGCTCATTTATTTAAATTAAGATTTGGCAGTTTTGTTGTTATTTGAAAATGTTGTACTGGGGAAAGGAAAAATGTTGTTTGGATAAAAAGATTTCTGAGTCACTTGCCACCCAAAAAAAATTATCGTTGAAACTGCACTCACACAAAATATTAAACAGATAATTTTAATTCCATTTGTAAAATCATTCAGCAGAAAAGAATTTCTGGGTAGAATGTGTCTGTTATATGTCTCACCTACTACCTCATAACATGCATGAGAACTACTTGTTGATGCAGCCGTGACTGACTTGTTTACTTGTTGGTATTAGTAATTGCCCTGCCTCAGGGCCATTTCTCATTCCCAGTTTGACCCTGGGTAGAAAAAATAAAACGGTAATCACACTGATAAAAAGTCCCTTGAGTGTAATAAAAGTTTTGCCATTGTGTTTGGTTTTGGTTGGATTAAGCAATGCTACTTGAATGTGTATGGGCGGATGCTTGTGACAGAACACTTGAGGTGTTCTTCAAACATTGCATCATTGTGATAACTTTCGTTTCTTCTTTGATCAAGAGAGATGTACAGCCCGCAAACATATTCAGTATGTGGGCGTGTAACAATGAAGTGTCATGACAAAACAGGTAACTGTATATCTGAGAGCAGGTTAGCTTTTCAGCTGAATTATCATTGCAATTTCAATACCCGTACAGTTTAGCAGGGTTTTTAAAGGTCTTTCTTCATAGACATTACAACATCATACTATATAAGACTAAATGTCATAACAGTATAAAAACAGAAATAAAAACACAATCCTGACCCATTATCTACAGAATTTAACCATAGCACGGATATACTTTTGTACATAAACTCAAGATATCTGTGTCTTTAGGTTGGGTGGCAGTCCAGTACCAGTCATCTTTGAGGGGTCCTGTCTCCTAAATGGTTGGTCATTCTTGTTAGTGAACCATGCTCTCTTGCTCATATAACAGGAAAATAACTGTTCAAATAAAAAAATGAGTGAGTGATTGATTTCTGACGGAATGCCCAATATTCAGAATATCAAAACAAAAAATTTATTTTGACCACACAGTCAAGTAGCTCATACAACCTTGCTGAAAATCGGTTGCCAAGTGTATTTGAAGTTTCTTTGGCTATGTGTTAGATTTGGTCATAAAAATGTTTTCGATTATTTTGTCCACCCCATTCATGAAGGTAGGCTACATAACAGCAACACGTCTCTGTATTATGAATACAGTTCAACAGTACCGAGAACTACATCCTCAAGAATGACCATACAGTATCAGGACCTTTCTGAAAGCACAAAGAGGTAATTTTGTACTAGGACTGCAACTTTTAAAGATACCCTCTTCATTTGTCAAACTCAGACTGCCGAAGACTCAAATCAGGTTGACTTGAACTTTATATGCATTTTGACATAGTATGATGACTGTGGATTTTGTTGAATTGATTTAGGAGGGGGTCATTTTGCAGCCAGTATGGACAGGAGGAACAATTGCAGCAACCAATAGCTCTTCCAATCCACATATGAAATTGTGGTTATTGCAATAAAATACACTTGAAAATATGTGAACCTTTAAACCCAATAAAACAATAAACAATTTGTGAGAAAACAGAGAACCACATGACAGTCACAACCATTGCAAACCTTAATGTCAAGACGATTTATTTTACAAAATATGACAAACAAAATCACACATTTGTTTCAGAGGGCGTCTGAATCTGTTGGTATTTATGTGGATAAAATACAATATAGAACTAATACCAAATACCAAAAGCATTCCAATCTTTGAATGAGAATCACTGGTTACTGTGTGTTTCCATCCACCTCCCAGTGAACTCACAATACAACTCTATTAAATACAAAGCAAGCTTTCAGCCACACTCAAGAATTTCATCATTCACAGAAGGCAGTGGATAGAAGACTTCATGAGTTGTATATACTTTTGATTTACATGTGAAATACTACAACCTTTAATATGGCAAACAGTGAGTTGGAAATTCGGTTAGTCATTCGCGCAGGTATAAGTACTCAATCAGAGAGAGGAAAATGACTAAAAAGAAACTTTTTCTTGTGAAAGTGCAATAAACACTTAAACTGGTGTAAATAATGAAAAGCCCATTATGAGTTACCATTAAAGTTATGAGACATATGTGGGCTTTGTAGCAATTTCTTGTCAATATATATATATATATATATATATATATATATATATATATATATATATATATATATACATATATATATATATCAAATTAAATTATTATCATATATTTCAAATTAAAGGAGCAACTTGACCTTATGGGATTTTCTACTTGAATTTAGTACAGCAGTCACAAAAATGGGCATTTCTACCACATCTCTGTCAGCACTCGTCCACAATAAACTTGTGTTAAAACACAACCTTTGGTTTGCCGTTCTCCGGAGTAAAATCGCATCCGTCCTCTTGAGACTTGACACCTGAGAGCCAGTCAACTGCAGGTACTGTGGGATAGATGTTTGCACTCTCTCCCACAGCAAACACAGCCATCGCTTTTCATGAAACTACCTTCTGATAAGTGCACACATGTGGGTCCAGAGAAACTGCATAACATCTAGAGCAACACGTTTTTACAGCTTACTGTAATACAGGAGCATACCACATATAAACCTGAACCGTGACCGCAGTTTGTGTTGCTCATATACAGACAGTCTGATTTCAGCCTGCTCAGAGTTTATAGACAATGAACGAGCTGTCTGTGCAGGTAGATTTAAAGAAAATGCTTATTCTGCTGCCATTAACCAAATTGACCTTAACTAAAAAGACGGTCTCATTGGTCTTCTTTTGGATGGTTCTTTTATCATTCTTCCACCTATGAGTGAGAGTAACCTCTTCGCTGGGGATGTGCTTCATCGCTCCATAGATTATGTAGGTTGCCGTTTTATTCGCAGTGAAGATTTCATATTCATCACTCTCTACAGAGAAAAAAGGAAATATTTACCATTAGCACACTGAGAAATTAACATCTGAATAGGAATGTTGGAAGCAATCAAAATATAAGTGATGCTTACTTTTAGGTTTACAGGTTATGTTGTATTGTGCTGGCTCATTCAATGGCTGGGCATTCTGTAGAGACAGACAGATTGATTATAGACAGACACGCATGCATACATAGAGACAATACATCCAGTGCTCGAACTGGGCTGGTACGCACCGGTACGCAGTACCTTGGCACGACACCGGCACTTCTACATTTTACTCTTAAGCGTACCTGCACTTTTTCTTGCGTACCGCTACTTCTCGCATGCAGCCGGTACGCTACCACTGACAGAGAAAGCGTCAGTGCCAGAGAGATGACGGATGACCCTAACGTTACATAAACTACACTACCCAGAGGGCACTACGTGTTTACATTTTAGATCTTGACGAATCACGTAAAGGCAAGCAGTCGACCCACCCTATCAGAAGTTAGCTTCTCCACGGACGCTAGTTTGAAAAAGCTGTCAGCCTGACCGTAACAGATTTTTCACTGCTGAAAACCTAGAAACTAAATAAGTGTCGAGTTTGTAAGTCGTTATGTTAGCCGCCTGGCTTCAGAAAGGTACTAAAAGAACGCGTGTGCCAGAGCCAGACACGTCAACAGAGGTCCAAGTCCAACCAGAAACATCAGGAGGTAGCTAGTACGGTTCATAAGCTTCAAGCTAGCGTTGATGTGAGCGCAACAGCTGGCGTTAATGAGGAGTCTGCCGCTACCAACCTTAACGTTACACCGACGTCAACAGTAACGTGAGTAACGAAACACACGGATGGCCTGACTGTTGGTCAAAGGACCAAATGATGTATTTTTGCTCCACGAACAGCTAGCTTGTTTTCAATGATAACAAACTGGGCTGCAAAACATGATGTAGCAGCATCCCGTCACTAGCTGCCCAGACAGAGAGGGGACTGAAGCTGTTCCCCCTGTCTCTGTCACACACACACACACACACACACACTCACTGAGAGTGACTGTTTTGCATCTGTTTGAGCACCAAATTATTGTTAAAATGAATAGTTTTGATGAATGAATGAATTTTTTTTCTTAACATGACTCCAACATATTATCAAATATGAATCAGCTTATTTGTAGAAAAAATAAACAATATTGATACTAGCCTATATATAAATTAGTCGCTTAGGCCATCCATAGATAGTTAATAAGGATTCACTGTGCCATGTATGTTTAAAATCAAAACATGATTTTTTGAATAGCTTACGCACTAAAGTTATGTAAGCTTGTTTAAATAAATCCATACATTTATATAGTTAATAAATGACAATAAATTGTTGTACCAGCAATATCTCCAAGTTTTGGTTTTCACTATAGAAATCTCAAATGTCATGATGATCTGCCAATGCAAGAGAGTACCGGCACCTTTTTTTTCCCACTTCAAGCACTGAATACATCAGATAGTATTGATGCTGTATAAGCAATGCTATGAGGGGTTTCTCACCTGGTTGCATGATGGCATGTCATGGAACATGACAAAGTGCAGGATAAAACCCGCCAACAGAGCCACAATGACCAATCCCATCACTGCTGCCGAAGCAACCGCACACTTGAAGCAACCCTGGCTGTCACGTGAGCCTAGCGGTCGACGAACAGCTTCTAAATTGTCCATCTCCACCTTGACCTCCACCAGTGCCTCCTTCTGTCCTGCTTGATGTCTCTCCATAATGCAGACTGTGATGCTTGTTGTGGAGATTGACTATTTGCCCTTTCTTATATAGTCCATGTCTTCCCACACACATAAAGAGAAAGTGGGAATCCCAAGCTCAGTTAACTCCTGCCCTTGTGCAATAAAAAGCAACCATAAAGAGCTGAGGGATTCCCTCGACACCCACGCAACAAAATGGTTTAATAATTACACCTGCCTGCCTCTCTTCTTTCTTTGATCTCTGCTTAATCTATGTATCTGCCAGAGTTTATTAGGATCTGAAAAACATCTGATTTATATGTGGTGAAACTGGAATGTAAGACGAAAGTGCACTTGCGTGAATGATTTTATCAGCTTGAAGTCCTTGCCATTCATACACACTCCAGTGGTAGCTGGATTGATGATTACTCAATAATTCATTATTAATACTTACGCAGCTACTTTCCACGCACACATCCAAATGATGACTCTGTAATCGTCAAGTCATCTCTTCTGCACATGCACGGGCAGGCACAGAGATATTTCTGCTCTTGAAAGGAGATCTCATATTTCCTCCGATAGGTATTTTTGTTTCGGTTACAGCGGAGCAATAATTGAGCGTGAATAAACATATGAAGTTGCTGCACTGTCATCTCTGGCGTGTGTTATGATTTGCAGCCTTTTCATTATTTCCACAGGAAGATATTGTATGTAAAGTGCATTATATACAGCCGAATTATCAACATGACAGCACAAGTGAGGCTGCGCAATGTCTTTACGATAAGACTTGGCTAGCACAAGGTGCACATGGTGCTTTCACCTGCACAACTTTATCTAGGCTATTTGTGCAACTTGTTTTGCTCAAATGCAGGGGCGGCGAAACACTGCAAGCTTGACTGAAACACAGTCAACAAAGCAAAATGAAAGTGTAATTTCAAAAAACATTCTCTCTCTCTCTCTCTCTCTCTCTCTCTCTCTCTCTCTCTCTCTCTCTCTCTCTCTCTCTCTCTCTCTCTCTCTCTCTCTCTCTCTCTCTCTCTCTCTCTCTCTCTCTCTCTCAGTCTCTGTGCAGTCTTCCTCCACAAGAGAAACTGCCTGCTCTTACATCACTGTTATTGTCCCTCCCACACTTCCTGAGCAGAACACCCTTGCATCATCATTGTTGTTCTAATCTACAATATATCCGTCTTGGCTTCGGTCCAACCTGGCAGGTCAGATGACACGTTTCAGAGCTTATCTGTCTCTCTGCACCGTACAGGCCTTTGCATTTCTTATCTCACTTGGGTGTGTGTTCAGTTTCATTGTCTCCAGAGTGTGAACTTGGTCTGTAGCTATAGTTTTGCAGTGGATGGATGTTACAGAACATCAACCTCAAGAGAAAGCACATTTACTTTTAATCAGTGAGCGGGGAAACACTTTGTTGGAAAATAAATGAACCTGAAAGAAGTTAATTAATAAGAACTAGAGGTTTCAATCTAGATTTCTTTAAGCGGTCCCTCTCAATTAATATATTATAATTGTAGCTTGGCTGTGAAATTGTGGGACTCCAGTTAACTGTTCTTTGAACCAACGGCAGGCAGAGAGTCATTAAAATCAAGGCTGACAATTACAGACACATTCCTCTTCAGTTGTATTTGTGCCTACTGTCCATTTAATCACAGAAGGGTGCACTATGCAAAGTGTTTTTCACCAAACTTGCTTCTGTAGCTCGAGGCATGGACACCTAATCCAAAAATCTGTCTAACTACACAGATGCTGGGTTTTTTGTTCATGTGTACCTTAATGTTGAGAGTAGGATGTTTTAAATTTTGAGCAATGCTTTCGGAAACAAAACAACTTGCTACTGCAAAAGCATCAGTGTAATTTTCTTTGGAAAAAACTGCACAGTACATTTTGTTTAAAACATATATACCCATCATAACAGTTGGTTCTTACAGAAAGATCTCTATGGAGAGCTGCAGTATTTCCAATCAACAACAAATTAAATTGCAGCTTCTTAAATATTTCAACCAAACGACAGGCATGATTTTACATGCTGAGCACAGGAATTATTTCATACACACCATGCTCATTTGCTGGAAACTGCACAACCAGGCAGCTGCCACCCTGATTTTAGAGGCCATTTGTTGGGTAATTGTACAGAAGTACATTAATAAAAAAACTTAAAGCACACTCATTCAACATATTTTTTTAATTTTACAAAGAACATCATTGCAGTACTTATTAATTTGGAAATAATGTAAATAAAGAGAGAGACGTGCACTTTCACCAATAGTCACTATGCACTTTTAGGTTCTACATGCAACTACAGAATAACAGTCATCATCTTTCATTTCGACCTGTTACAGTCGAAACTGCTGTTAACCTGAAACCACAGTAGAGTTACTGTTCAAACCCACACGGAGTTACCCTGAAACCTCACTCGCCTCGAGATGCTCTTTGCTGCTCTTCAAGAGACATCACTTCATGGTTCTGCCCTTTTGCTGTACACCGTTCCACCAACACTCTTTT
Source organism: Gymnocephalus cernua (assembly GCA_023631565.1). Taxonomy (NCBI): domain Eukaryota; kingdom Metazoa; phylum Chordata; class Actinopteri; order Perciformes; family Percidae; genus Gymnocephalus; species Gymnocephalus cernua. Next base: position 15,540,609 of record CM042432.1, read on the forward strand.
ATAGAGGTTTGAAAGGGACAATGAGTTACACTGCTGATGTATTGGAAACTTTTGACATTCCTCATTCTCATTCTGAGTCTAAGCTGTGCTCATCTAGCTGCCTAATGTGCTTCATGCTGCCTGTGGTGGTTGGTGGCTGCACACCAGTTTCTACTTAGTGTTAATGGCTCTGTGGTGCTTTGGGCTAAATGCTAATGTCAGCATGCTAACAATGACAATGCTAACATACAGACACTAATGGCGTTTTTCCATTACATGGTACCTGCTTGACTCGACTCGACTCACCTTTTTTGGTTTTCTCCATCGAGGTTCCAAGCGAGCTGAGCCGATTACAAAAGGTGACATGAAAGCGACAGACGGGGTTGTCCTGAACAAACATAGTTTAGCCAAATAGTTTTTTTTTTTGCTGCCTCCAGCTTCATTTGAAACAAAATGTTTCTTCTGGCTGTGGCAACAACAACACACATTCAACGTTCTGTGTGTGTCGCGTTAGGTCACGTCAGTTTCCTGCGGCGCTGCTAGACAACCAGCCACGCTCGCCCCACGCATGAGGCGGTACTAATGCTGCAATGGAAACAGGAGGACGGGGCACCGCAGTCGAGTCGAGTCAAGCCGAGTAGAGCTGCTACTAGCAGTGGAAAAACGGCATAAGAATGTATAATGTTTTCTGGGTTAACAGTTTTACTTTAGCTTTTAGTTTTGTTTTTGATGAGCATTAAACACACAAGTAGCTACAGCTAGCTGGTGGAAATGTTAGTTTTGCAGGTAGTCACAAATGGACATTTGGATGCAAAGTAAATGGATCACTAGTGGGGATATGTCAAGGGTTAACCGTTAAGGGGGGGGGGGGGGGGGTGCAAGTGGCATTCCAGTGCATATTAATGGACTTTGGCAGAGGTCGGTTTACGCCTCGCTGTCGTCCATTAACCCTTACATAACATACCACCTGCTTGTACCTGTAACCAACATCCGCAACTATATTTTCTCTTCAGTCATCAGAAGAACATGAAGTATGCAGGGTGTGACACAGTCCTGTCCAAAAACAACATACGATAACAGTCTAATTTTTTAGCTCTGATTGACTACATTCATTGTACTAATAACATTAAAGTTGGTTAATGAGGGCATTGTTTAGCAAATTTTTTAACAATTATTTTCATAACCCGAAGAATTTGATGCAATCTTAACTGGTTTAATGTTATAGTTACAATGAAAACGTGTCTGTGTACACCTGTACATATGTGGGTGTTAAAAATAACTCTTTCATTATTTGTACGCTCTTGTCAAAAATAAACCCTTCATGGTTCCTGATACCAAAATGGATGTTCAACTGTGCAACACTTTTCTAAAGTAAGAGGGAGTTTCCACACACATCCTGAAAAGCCTGATCTGCCTAAACAGGCTTTCAATGGAAATATTACAGTTGTTCTATTATTAGAAATTACAAGAGCCAACACAAATAAAGCCAAGCTAGATTCCAATCTTCAAACACAGACAATACCCTCCTTTAAATCCTTAACTTACGTCATGTCATTGTGTGACGTGAGAGAGCTTCTTCTTCTGGTTACTTTCACTCTTGGTTACGTCCCAGGTAATGATGATGAAACTGCTGATGAAACTGCTGACTCTCACTGCAGACAGACAGACAGGCAGAGAGCGAGAGAGAGAGAGAGACCTTGTTCTGGTGTCTGGTTATTTCCCTGAGATCTGGAACCACGGACTCATCACCCCTATTTTCAAAAATGGCGACAGATTGGACCCTAACAATTACAGAGGCATTTGTGTTAACAGTAGTCTGGGGAAGGTTTTCTGCAGTATCATTAATGCCAGAATACTGTCCTTCCTTACCAAGCACAATGTCTTAAGTAAAAATCAAATTGGCTTTTTACCGAAATATCGAACACCAGACCACATTTACACTCTGCACACCCTTATTAAAAACTACACCAAAATTAAAAATGGGAAAATATTTGCATGTTTTATAGACTTTTAAAAAGCATTTGACTAAGGGTGCTCCAATCAGGATTTTTGGGGCCGATCACCGATTGCTGGAAGACGTATCGGCCGATACCGATCACTTTTATGAACTGAAAATTACGCCATTACGTAACAGTCACACATATTTAGAGAATGTATCCGTAACTGTTTGGCTTTCTGTCCTAGCTCAAAATCTAAAAATCAATCACTGCACATTTCTTCAGCACACACAGACACACACAGTCAGTCACACACACCGACACACACACACACACACGGGGAAACAGCTGTTTGAGCGGCGCCGGAGCTGCTAGCTACACAACTCTGCTCTGCCTTAGTGTTAGCTAACTGAAAACTCCTCATACTCCTTTCTGTGACTAACCTTCAAATGTCTGATGAGGTTGGTGGTGTTGAAATGTCTTTGGAGCTTTCCGCCTCGTGGTATTTCCTCGGCACACACGTTGCTAATTGCTAATGTATTGTCTTTTTCTCAGATAGCAATGAGTTGGTGGACCACCGGCGGTGCTCCAGAGGCAGTAGAAGCGTCAGAATTGCGTAATCGCAAACACGTTTGCCGGAGCACCACCGGTGGCAGCCGCTTTTTAAAAGCGGTAGCCGTCTTCCTACCGTCTTCGTTCCGCGGCCGGCCGCGGGCCAACTGCTGCCGCCGTTCAGACACCTTGTAGAACTGCCAGACCGCTGAATGTAGGGAGGCCGCCATTTTAGCTCCATGTTGAAAATGTTCTCAGGAGTAGTGCGCTCTTAATACATCCGTGGTAGTGCGTCATCTGATCGGCCTATCTGATCGGCCTTTATGGAGACCACCGATCAAACTATTTAAAGCCATTATCGGCCGATACCGATCGGTGGCCGATCGATCGGAGCACCCTTACATTTGACTCAATATGGCATGGTGGGCTTTTTTATAAACTTATTGAAAGCGGTATAGGGGGTAAAGTCTATGACATTATTAAATCACTCTACACAGAAAATAAATGTGCAGTAAAGATTGGCTCCAAAAGAACAGAATTCTTTGAACAAGGGAGTGGAGTGAGACAGGGATGCAGTTTAAGTCCAACTCTGTTTAACATTTACATCAATGAACTAGCAACGATGTTGGAACAATCTGCAGCCCCAGGTCTCACACTTCACGATACCAACATCAAGTTCCTGCTCTATGCCGATGATCTAGTTCTGTTGTCTCCAACAGGAGAGGGTTTACAACAGAGCCTGTCCGTCCTGGAACAGTACTGTCAGAAATGGGCACTGACAGTCAATCTGAAAAAGACCAGTGTTATGGTATTTCAGAGGAGAGCCAGATCTCAGGTAAATGGCCAGAGTTACAACTTCACTCTGGGAAACACCAGACTTGAACAAAAGGGTTCCTATCATTACTTAGGGGTTGAAATTAGTGCTCACAACAGTTATTAATCGTTCCATAGTGCCTAGACAAAACTAAATGTATCGCTTAGCGCTGCGTCACCTGGTCCAGAAAGAGCGCCAATGTGTAGTTGTTTAGGAACCGATGCATTTTTATTTACCTCCGCCAAGGAGGAGCCATTTTTCCGTTTGTTTGTTTGTCAGTCAGAAAACTACAAACTACTGGCCCAATTTTCATGAAACTTTTTAGAAGGGTGCAGCATGGGCCAAGAAAGAACCCATTTCATTTTTGAGCAGATCCGAATCACGGGTCGGATACAAATTACTTTTCACTTGCATTAGCATTGTGAGATAGGGTATTTGTGCTGCATTTATTTGGTGTCAAAATAATTGTACAAAATAAGTTGAATAACTAGGAAAATTTACACTGCATCAACATTGTGAGATATGCCTTGGCGGAGGTCCACGCTCTCCGAGTGTCCTTTTAGTTTCTTAATGATTTCTTCTGGAATCAGAATTTTCTAATTTGGATCTGGTTTCTCAATCCTATTTAGGATGGCATTTAGGATTGTCCATCTCCACCTTGACCCCCACCAGTGCCTCCTCCTGTCCTGCTTGATGTCTCTCCATAATGCAGACTGTGATACTTGCTGTGGAGATTGACTCTTTGCCCTTTCTGATATAGTCCACACACATAAAGAGAAATTGGGAGTCCCAAGCTCAGTTAACTCCTGCCCTTGTGCAATATTAAGCAACCATAAAGAGCTGAGGGATTCCCTCGACACCCACGCAACAAAATGGTTTAATAATTAAACCTGCCTGCCTCTCTTCTTTCTTTGATCTCTGCTTAATCTGAGTCTCTGCGAGAGTATCAGGATCTGAAAAACATCTGATTTATATGTGGTGAAACTGGAATGTAAGACGAATGTCAAGCATTGAAACTCCTAAACTGTCTTTGACTGTTAGTCAGTGTCTTGGCACATGAAGGATTTTAGCTAGCACAAGGTGCACATGGTGCTTTCACCTGCACAACTTTATCCATTTGTGCAACTTGTTTTGCTCAAATGCAGGGGTTGCAAAACACTGCAAGTTTGACTGACACACAGTCAACAAAGCGAAAATGAAAGTGTAATTTCAAACAACATCTCTGTCTCTGTGAAATCTACAATACCTCCACAAGAGAAACTGCCTGCTGTTACATCAATGTCCCTCCCACACTTCCTGAGCAGAACACCCTTGCATCATCATTGTTGTTCTAATCTACAATATATCCGTCTTGGCTTTGGTCCGACCTGGCAGGTCAGATGACACGTTTCGGAGCTTATTTGTCTCTGCACCGTCCAGGCCTTTGCATTTCTTATCTCACTTGGGTGTGTGTTCAGTTTCATTGTCTCCAGAGTGTGAACTTGGTCTGTAGCTATAGTTTTGCAGTGGATGGATGTTACAGAACATCAACCTCAAGAGAAAGCACATTTACTTTTAATCAGTGAGCGGGGAAACACTTTGTTGGAAAATAAATGAACCTGAAAGAAGTTAATTAATAAGAACTAGAGGTTTCAATCTAGATTTCTTTAAGCGGTCCCTCTCAATTAATATATTATAATTGTAGCTTGGCTGTGAAATTGTGGGACTCCAGTTAACTGTTCTTTGAACCAACGGCAGGCAGAGAGTCATTAAAATCAAGGCTGACAATTACAGACACATTCCTCTTCAGTTGTATTTGTGCCTACTGTCCATTTAATCACAGAAGGGTGCACTATGCAAAGTGTTTTTCACCAAACTTGCTTCTGTAGCTCGAGGCATGGACACCTAATCCAAAAATCTGTCTAACTACACAGATGCTGGGGTTTTTGTTCACATTGTAGCAACCCAGGGGACTTGAAAGCCAGATTCACAATGAAAATAAGACTCAGAGACAGTTAGCTTTAACATAAAGTGTTCTTTAATAACTTAGGTCAGGAAAAGGGAAGTGGGACAAACTTTCCAAAAACTCCAGTTAACTGTTCTTTGAACCAACGGCAGGCAGAGAGCCATTAAAACCAAGGCAGACAATTACAGACTCATTCCTCTTCCGTTTTTTTCTGTGCCTACTGTCAATGGAATCACAGAAGAGCGCACTATGCAACATTTTTTTATCACCAAACTTGCTTCTGTAACTCGAGGCGTGTACACCTAATCCAAAAATCTGTCCAACTACGCAGATGCTGGGTTTTTTGTTCACATTGTAGCAACCCAGGGGACTTGAAAGCCAGATTCACAATGAAAATAAGACTCAGAGACAGTTAGCTTTAACATAAAGTGTTCTTTAATAACTAAGGTCAGGAAAAGGGAAGTGGGACAAACTTTAACTCCGGATTCTTCCCGTCTGTCAGCCTTCAGGCGGTGTTGTCCTGTGTGGGTTTCAAGCAGAGTCAGAGGTCAGTCCTTTTTCTAGCCAATCTCCTTACTGAACAAACAAAACTCCTGCAGTGTTGCCTCTCTGGTCCTTTGTTCCTCACTCTTTCCCATGCGGCCTTGGGCTGGCTCTCTTAATGCCTTCCCCTGATCACCTGATGGGCTGCAGTTGTGACCAGCGCAGTCTACAGGCAGATAGACTCCCTCTATCACCTCCCCCAATCTGAGCCCAATCTGTTTCCCCTGGTTTTCTACACACACCCTCCTCCAGCTCCAGACAGGGGCTGAGAGCATCCACAAACCAGCATTCATCCCTCCTGGAGAGGGCATCTGCATTCCCGTTGGCTCTTCCCGACCTGTGCACAACAGTAAAATTACAGTTTTGCAATTCCAAGAACCACTGTGTGATTCGTGCGTTGGTGTCTTTGGCAGTTGCCATCCATTTAAGTGGTGCATGGTCAGTTACCAGTGTGAACTTTCTGCCAATGAGATAGTACCGCAGCTTGGTTAGGGCCCATTTAATCTCCAGGCATTCTTTTTCCACTGTAGAATAATTCCTTTCATGTTTTTGCAACTTACAGCTAATATACGTCACTGAGTGTTCCTCCCCCCCCTCTGGCCTGGGATAGCACAGCTCCGAGCCCTGTCCCCGAGGCGTCGGCATGAACAACAAACGTGCCCCCAAACTTTTTCACTTTTAGGAGTTGGGGCCTCACACTTCCTCTCCCAATACTCTAGCCAGGATATATTGCCTCCTCAAGGCCCAAATTACATTTTTTTGGGGATTGGCTGTCAGGCCAGCATGTCGTAGAGCTCCCCGGACTGTTCCCAGGTGGCCAAGGTGGGAAGTCCAGTCAGGGCTATGGATTATTATATTGTCTAGGTAGGCATACTTACGATGAGGGAGGAGTATCTGGTCCATCGGGCAGCACTTTGTAGTGATACAGGCCATCTGGAGTAGAAAATGCTGTCTTTTCCTTGGCTTCCTTTGTGAAGGGAACCTGCCAGTATCCTTTGGTAAGATCAAGAGTAGACACAAAACAGGCAGGGCCTAATCGCTCGATTAGCTCATCCACTCTAAGCATGGGATAGGCATTATACTTAGAGACTTCATTCAACTTTCTAAAATAATTGCAGAATCTATCAGTGCCATCCGGCTTGGGAGTCAGAACAATTGGGCTGGACCAGGCACTACGTGACTCTTCAATAATACCCATTTCCAACATCTTTCTCACCTATTTTTTAATGGTTGCTCTCTTGGCCTCTGGGATACGGTAGGGCCGTAGCCTCACCTTCTTTCCTGGTTCAATGATTATGTCGTGTTGGATTACATTAGTTCGGCCAGGTCGGTTGGAGAAGACATCTTTAAACTGACTGGTCAGTTCTACCAGGTCTTGGCGGTGGACAGAGGTCAGCTGAGAGCCTAAAGGTACCTGTGAAGAGTCAGAACTTGGGACTTCAGTTGTTAGCAATGTTATTTGATTCACAATCAGAGGCATGCCATTTCTTAAGAAGGTTTATGTGGTAAATCTGGCAGGATTTTCTTCGGCCCGGTTGTCTCACCTTGTAGTTGACCCTAACTTTGACACTAACTTTCTCCACCACCTCATAGGGCCCATGCCACTTTGCCAGGAACTTGCACTCTGCAGTTAGTATGAGGACAAGGACAAACTCACCAGGCCGGAACTACCGCACTTGAGCATTCCGATTGTAGACCCGGGCCTGGGCTTGTTGTGCTTGCTGCATATGCTCCCGTACGAGTGGCCATATTTGTGGCCAAGGAAAAGACAGCCTTTTCTACTCCAGATGGCCTGTATCACTCTTGCATTTGATCCACATACTCTATGACGAAGCGCTGGGGCGATGGTTGTTGCTCCCAAGCCTCTTTAGCCAGATCCAGCATGTCTCTGGGTCTCCGTCCATACAGCAACTCAAACAGTGAAAACCCTGTGGAAGCTTGGGGAACTTCTCGTATGGAAAACAAGACAAAAGGAATTAGTTGGTCCCAATTTTTACCAACCACAATTTCACAATTCTGTTTCATTATCTGTTCTGTGACTGTTATTGCTCCCATCCGGCTGCATCAGCCACCGCCTACCAAGAGCCTGGGTCTGTCCGAGGTTTCTTCCTAAAAGGGAGTTTTTCCTTGCCACTGTTGCATTGATGCTTGCTCTTGGGGGAATTCCTGGAATTGTTGGGTCTTTGTAAATTATAGTGTGGTCTAGACCTACTCTATCTGTAAAGTGTCTTGAGAACTCCTGTTATGATTTGATAGTATAAATAAAATTGAATTGAATTTTTCCCATCCACATCAAAAACTCTCCTCAGCATCTGTTTGAGGGTCTTTTTAAACCACTCTACAAGGCCATCTGTCTGTGGGTGATACACTGACACAGTGTTTCCCCTACGTTGATTGGCAAGTGGCGCACCGCCACAGTTAAATTTCTGCCGCCACGCCACGGTCTCAATGTTGATTGTCGGAGAATAGCGCGGACACGCGCTTCACAGGTAGAGCACAAACCCAGCCCCCTGTCTCTATTCACATGCCGGGATTCTTGCCTGCACGCCACACACACGCAGCCGAGATGTGTGTTAACGTTAACGCTCACACACATCTAAAACACGCGCAGCACCTGGGAACGTTACCGAGGATTACCAACGGCCGCTGGGCTGCAGATGAACGCTAGTCTCGTTACTGTAAGTAAACCTTTGTGAGTAAAAAGTCGATAATTAATGCACTCACCTGTATAGACCGGCATAAACATGTAGGAAGTGATATTTTAATCTGCTGTCTGCTCTCGTCCACCGCGCTGTTTTACCAAACACAGCTCTACTCTGCTCATTTTTACCAACAAGCTAAAACAAATAAAGCTGTCGGTTGTAGTCTTAGTCTTAGGGAATCTAGAAATTTAACTTAACTGCTGGCTGAGCGAACCGTCCTCTCTCCTGGAGCGGTAAATCACTGCGGTCAAGCCAGCCGACACATCGCGAATGACAGTCAAGCCAGCCGACCCAGTTTTTTTGCTGTACGTGATTATAGTAGATTTACGGTAATAGCGTCTCAGAACTGATTTCAAAATAAAAGCATTTGTCGGGTACATAGCGAAAGACAGTCAATGGAAGCAAATACCGTCAAAGGAAATGTACGGTCTTTGTGATATCAACTTTCAAAATAAAAGCTCAAATAATTGACAAATGTATGCTTAAGACAATAGTTTTTATTGGAATGTCTAACAAGGCCCTGTTTCCACACACTAATTTCACTTCAGGGTAATAGTAGACGTACACCGCCTCATACTTACTGGTTCACACCATGGGGTCGTGGACTATGACCCTGATGTGGAATTATTGTTTGGTAACAGGGCGTTTCCTTTTAAATTGAATCCAAAATCATTATATAATTAGTCCAATATTTGACACTTTGACAGGCTTTTATTTTGAAACTATACATCAGAATGTCTTGATACTTACTGCGTCACACCATGGGGTCGTGGACTATGACCCTGATGTGGAATTATTGTTTGATAACAGGGCGTTTCCTTTTAAATTGAATCCAAAATCATTATAATTAGTCCAATATTTGACACTTTGACAGGCATTTATTTTGAAACTATACATCAGAATGTCTTGATACTTACTGGTTCACACCATGGGGTCGTGGACTATGACCCTGATGTGGAATTATTGTTTGGTAACAGGGCGTTTCCTTTTAAATTGAATCCAAAATCATTATATAATTAGTCCAATATTTGACACTTTGACAGGCTTTTATTTTGAAACTATACATCAGAATGTCTTGATACTTACTGGGTCATACCATGGGGTCGCATACTACAACCCTGAAGTGGAATTATTATTTGATAACAGGGCGTTTCCTTTTAAATTGAATCCAAAATCATATGTAATTATTCTCATATTTGAGACTTTGACAGGCTTTTATTTTGAAACTATACATCAGAATGTCTTGAAACTTAATGGGTCACACCATGGGCTCGTGTGTTATAACCCTGACATGGAATTATTGTTTGATAACAGGGTGTTCCTTTTTAAATTGAATCCAAAATAATATGTAATTATTCTCATATTTGAGACTTTGACAGGCTTTTATTTTGAAACTACACATCAGAATGTCTTGAAACTTAATGGGTCACACCATGGGGTTGCGTACTACAACCCTGAAGTGGAATTCTTGTTTGATAACAGGGCGTTTCCTTTTAAGTAGAATCCAAAATCATATGTAATTATTCTCTTATTTGAGACTTTGACAGGCTTTTATTTTGAAACTATACATCAGAATGTCTTGAAACTTAATGGGTCACACCATGGGCTCGTGTGTTATAACCCTGAAATGGAATTATTGTTTGATAACAGGGTGTTCCTTTTTAAATTGAATCCAAAATAATATGTAATTATTCTCATATTTGAGACTTTGACAGGCTTTTATTTTGAAACTATACATCAGAATGTCTTGAAACTTAATGGGTCACACCATGGGCTCGTGTATTATAACCCTGAAATAGAATTATTGTTTGATAACAGGGTGTTCCTTTTTAAATTGAATCCAAAATAATGTTATTAGTCTCATATTTCACACTTTGACGGGCTTTTACTTTGAAACTATACATCAGAATGTCTTGATACTTACTGGGTCACACCATGGGGTCGCGTACTACAACCCTGAAGTGGAATTATTCTTTGATAACAGGGCGTTTCCTTTTAAATTGAATCCAAAATCATATGTAATTGGTCTCATATTTGAATCTTTGGTGGGCTTTTATTTTGAAACTGCACACCAGAATGACTTGAAACTTCCTGGGTGGCAATATGAGGCGGTGTACGTCTACTATTACCGAAGTGAAATTAGTGTGTGGGAACAGGGCCTTGTTAGACATTCCAATAAAAACTATTGTCTTAAGCATACATTTGTCAATTATTTGAGCTTTTATTTTGAAAGTTGATATCACAAAGACTGTACATTTCCTTTGACGGTATTTGCTTCCATTGACTGTCTTTCGCTATGTACCCGACGAATGCTTTTATTTTGAAATCAGTTCTGAGACGCTATTACCGTAAATCTACTATAATCACGTACAGCAAAAAAACTGGGTCGGCTGGCTTGACTGTCATTCGCGATGTGTCGGCTGGCTTGACCGCAGTGGTAAATCTGTGGATGCAGTGCTTGAAGTGAGAAAAAAAAGGTGCCGGTACTCTCCTGCATTGGCAGATCATCATGACATTTGAGATTTCTATAGTGAAAACCAAAACTTGGAGATATTGCTGGTACAACAACAATGTATTGTCATTTATTAACAATATAAATGTATGGATTTATTTAAACAAGTTTACATAACTTTAGTGCGTAAGCTATTAAAAAAAAATCATGTTTTCATTTTAAACATACATGGCACAGTGAATCCTTATTAACTATCTATGGATGGCCTAAGCGACTAATTTACATATAGGCTAGTATCAATATTGTTTATTTTTTCCACAAATAAGCGGATTTATATTTGCTAATATGTTGGAGTCATGTTAAGAAAAAAAAATTCATTCATCAAAACTATTCAACAATAATTTGGTGCTCAAACAGATGCAAAACAGTCACTCTCAGTGTGTGTGTGTGTGTGTGTGTGTGTGAGTGACAGAGACAGGGGGAACAGGGTTTATGCCAGACAGCTTCAGTCCCCTCTCTGTCTGGGCAGCTAGTGATGGGATGTTTGCTACATCATGTTTTGCAGCCCAGTTTGTTATCATTAAAAACGAGCCAGCTGTTTGTGGAGCAAAAATACATCATTTGGTCCTTTGACCAAGCCATTCGTGTGTTTCGTTACTCACGTTATTGTTGTTGTGTAACGTAAGGTTGGTAGCGGCAGACTACTCATTAACGCCAGCTGTTCCGCTCACATCAACGCTAGCTTGAAGCTTATGAACCGTACTAGCTACCTCCTGATGTTTCTGGTTGGACTTGGACCTCTGTTGACGTGTCTGGCTCTGGCACACGCATTCTTTTAGTACCTTTCTGAAGCCAGGCGGCTAACATAACGACTTACAAACTCGACACTTATTTTTAGTTTCTAGGTTTTCAGCAGTGAAAAATCTGTTATGGTCAGGCTGACAGGTTTTTCAAACTAGCGTCCGTGGAGAAGCTAACTTCTGATAGGGTGGGCGGACTGCTTGCCTTTACGTGATTCGTAAACACTGGAATTACTATCAATTAAGCCCAACAAAAACATGTTAAGTAAACTCCAAGCATGCATCACATATATGAAAGCATGGACGACCTACGATTTTTTGATGTTAAACTCAGACAAAACTGAGGTGATTGTGCTGGGCGCTAAACATCTCCAAACCTCATTATCCAAAGATATAGTTACTCTGGATGGTATTGCCCTGGCCTCCAGCACTACTGTCAGAAATCTAGGAGTTATTTTTGATCAGGATATATCACGCCCACTAAAAAAAGTGAGCCAACAAAAGACAAAAAACAACCTAGTTATTTGCACTAGAGAAAAAAAAATGCATTAGCCCACCTATCTACAGCTAGGGGAGACCGTGATAAGCCCTATTTTAACAAACGGTGGAGTATCCCTTTAAACTGATTGAAACTAATGAAACTTTCTGCTCGTCTACTACACTGTTTAGCTTGTGCTTCTGGTGATTTTGCCGTCCGTCATGGCGTCGTCATGTGGTCGTGGTAACATGTTTGCAAAGGGTCTATATGCCTCAGTCTTTTAGCATCATATGTAGCCATCAAGTGCTTTAAACCTCCTTTTAACAGGGCTCTTGTTTTAAAACAAATCAGCTGGAACGTTTTCCAGCATCTCCTGGAGATAACATTAACTTAATTAGTAGCGAAGCTACGTGGTTCATACAGCAGGGCTGTGGAACCCTATTGTTTTTCTAGAGATTATTATTTTTCCGTTGATAAAACTCCTGCTACAGCCTAAACCGTACATGGTGTGGGGGGGTACCATTTTCAGGACTGGTCCAGAACCCTGCAGGGAACTCAGGCGCAACAATTGACCCACTTCCACCACTAGGTGGCGCTATAGCAGAAAAATACACGTTTGGTCCTATAACACTCAACCGTACATTGCACATTCAAAAATCATATATCCTCATGTTCCTTGGATCCAGCTGAATCTCCTGATATAGGCCACATCAATTTCTGCCTAGCCTTTTATGCTTGAAAAATCAAGATTTATTGAAAACTTACTTTACCGAACTCCTCCTAGACCAATGCGACCGATCTGCACAAAACTTGGTATATTATCAAAATAATTTTTATAGAATAAAAATTGTGCATATTACACACAAACACATTTGTGTAGCTAACTATGAAAACACCAACTTTGCCAAATCTTGACCAAAATAAATGCTATCAATGCGAAACTTTAGATTCTTGGCATAACAATTGTGTTAATCCATACCTCTGTTTACTTCCTGTTTTTCGGTGAGGTATAGATTAACACAACTTTTATGCTTTTCTGTCACATCTACTCAGGGGCGGATCTACGGGGGGGCAGCTGACCCCCCACTGTAGGGCCTTGCCCCCCCAGTTGCCCCCCTAACTTTGGTGTTCAAAAAACTGTGCTTGTAAGAACAAACTGCCACTATGTCCACACGCTTCTAAAAACATTGAAACAAACAATTAATTCATATTAATTAATAATATTTATAATAATTGTAGATGTAATCTTAGCCCCCTGCCCCTCAAATACTTAGCTACGTCCCCGCATGTGTAGAGCGGCGTTCGCATCGCACAGTCTGGCTCGCACACAGCGAGTCTGCTGCGGTGTGGTGGCCCTGCATCCCGGCAAAGACTGGAGCGACTAGCTGGCCCCCCCTGTGCCTCTGAAGGTGAAGTCAGTTTCCCCAGGTGAAGTTTAAACACACATTTAATTTAAAGTTACATTTGTAATAAATGTAATGGCGAGTCAGCATGAACAACAGCGTGTCTATTACGTTAGCCAAAAGTCAAATCGCTCCCTCATGACTTGTAAGAGGATTCGGCCCTTTGATTATTGTAGTTTTGATTTTAGTAAAAGACAAGAACAGTATAATACCAAATATTAGAAACTGGCATGTTTGAATTCATAACATTTACAGAGGGTCGCCGTTTCGGTGGCGTTACGTTACAACACACTACACAGCCCTGCTGAGACCGATCATTTGTATGTCATTAGTTAAGGGGTACTATTCAATCCACTTCCTCTCACATATCACGGCAATAAGGCTGCACACATTAAACCAGGTGAAATCCTTTACTGTCAAACTGGGAAAACAACAAATACAATGGGAGTAAGAAGGCTAGTCTAAACACAACTGTTGTGTGCATGTAATAAATCTCTTCTGATGTTATGTTTGTTAGGCTACTTATTAGCTACAGGGCCCTACAGTGTGATGTAATACAAGGATAACCAGAGCTTTTCACATCTTGACTTTTGCAGGCCAGAGTAGCTGGAGATATTAGCTGAAGCCTAAAAGTGGGGATATTGCCAGCCAAGAAAATTCTGAGTAGTGCACAGGAGGAAGAGGAGGCAAATGAAGAAGGAGAAGGCAGTAAACTGGAGAGACCAGGCGGGTCAGAGCAGGGGAAGACCACAGAAGGAGATGCAGAAATAAGTGAAAGAGGGAAAGGAAGAATTGACTGTGAGGGATGAAGAGGAGGCTGCAGATTCAGAGAGGGACAGAGGCAGGGAGTGATCAGGAGGAGGCAGAGGAAGATGACAGGGAGGAAGAGGCCTGCAGTTACCCCTGGACCATATGGTATGTTTTTATTCTCCTTCCATATAAATTGCAGTACAGTCACTCAGTGACATGACATGTTTTCAGTTTTGGGCTATTTCCATTTGGTTGTATATGTTATAGGGAAGATTTACATATTTATTTATAAATATAGATATATATATATATATATATATATATATATATATATATATATATATATATATATATATATACATTATCTAATTATGTTTTACAGTTTCTCTATCATAGCATTTGATTGACCTTTTGTTTGATCATAATTACTGATAAAATAAGACATTATGTTCTGTTCTATTTGTCTGTATCAGTAAATATGATCAAGCCATTTAATTCAATTTCAGCTAAATTCAATTTTATTTGTAGTATCAAATCGTAACAAGAGTTCACTCTTCTCAATACACTTTACAGATAGAGTAGGTCTAGACCACACTCTATAATTTACAAAGACCCAACAATTCCCCCAAGAGCAAACATTTGGTGCAACAGTGGTGAGGAAAAACTTCCTCTTGGGCAGAAACCTGAGCCTAGACAGACCCAGGCTCTTGGTGGGTGGTGGTCTGCTGCTGCCGGTTGGGACACAGAGACACTGATATAGATATACAGATATGGAGAATTATTATTCATAATAATTATAGCAGTTGGTATGATAAACGGTGGCAATGATAGTCACAATAAAGATAATGGAACTATGACTAGAAATAATAGTTCTAGCAGTTCAGGGCGTAACAGGGTGTTGCGGGGCATAGTAGGGCATAGCAGTGCGTTTAACATATGGGGGTTCTCGTCTTCCCCTGCCACCCTGCCACCCTGCCAAGATCTCTCGCTACCCCTTTGCCACCCCATGTAAAATTTTCTAGATCAGCCACTGCATCTACTGCAGTCAGATTCGCTGTGTTCCCCTCGGAAGGAATCACTGCACATGGGTAGTAATGGCAATACGAACATGTTTAGAGGCTAAAAGCAGGAGGATAACACGGTGTAGGCAACGCCGATTGTTTTCATTTTCCTTGCTACTGACAGCACTCCCAATTTACAAACAACAGAGCTACATGTTGAAATCGATCCTTTAACACTGGTTTTTAATATGTTATGCTAGCTGACGTTAAAATGACAAAATCAGGCTGCAACACTTGTCTTTGTCATTGTCTTATAATATTGTTGATTTGTTTGAAGCACAATGTAACTTGGTGTTAAACAAATTAGGATATTTAATATATTCATTTTAGAACACACACTATAAAGACTTAATTTGCTGTGTTTCTGTATGTTACAGATGCTTTTCTTCCATTGTATTTGCATATACAATGCCCACACATGGAGCTGACCTTTGAGCTCGTTGTAATAATTGACAATTGATAATTGAGTGAGACTTTATGATGTTGGATCATCATGGCTGAATGGCTGGGTGTTAAACCTTGGTAAATAACTATAGAAGGCCTGCCGTTTTTAATGCTTCTCATTGAGACATATGAGATGTGCTGATGTTAGGCTCTAGTTTAGCGTGTAAAGAAAATATTCTGTCTCTCACTTGCTAATGGATTTTTCGTGTTTGGACTCATGCATGTCATTATGATTAGCAGAAAATTAACAGAAAATGTAACAAATAATTCATGAATTAATATGACATTACAGGTCATATTAAGTCACATGTATTTTGTTTTATGACCCATCCTACTGATTTTTTTAAAGCATTTTTTCTGTGATTCATGTCATGTTTACTGACATGACATGAAGACATAGTGGATCGGGATGTGGCCCAAGGGAATAATCAGTTCTTGAGAAATAACATACCACCTGCTTGTACCTGTAACCGCAACTATATTTTCTCTTCAGTCATCAGGAGAACAACACATAACCTACTGTTCACATGAAGTATGCAGGGTGTGACACAGTCCTGTTCAAAAACAACATACTATAACTGTATAATTTTGGCTCTGATTGACTACATTCATTGTACTAACAACATTAAAGTTGGTTAATGAGAGCATTTTTTTGCAAATGTTTTAACAATTATTTTCATAACCCGAAGCATTTGTTGCATTCTTGACTGGTTTAATTTCATAGTTACACTGAAAACTTGTCTGTGAACACCTGTACATATGTGGGTGTTAAAGATATCTCTTTCGTAATTTGCTTGTCAATAATAAACCTGATACCAAAATGGATGTTCAACTGTGCAACACTTTCCTAAAGTAAGAGGGATTTTCCACACACATCCTGAAAAGCCTGATCTGCCTAAACAGGCTTTCACTGGAAATATTACAGTTGTTCTATTATTAGAAATGACAAGAGCCAACACAAATAAAGCCAAGCTAGATTCCAATCTTCAAACACAGACCAACTCCTCTGAACAGAGCTATCCGGAAAAAAAAAAACACATTTTAACAAAATACAGAGTCAGTGACCATGAGCTGGAAATTGAAAGTGGTCGACATTTAAAATTGTGGAGACCAACAGAGGAACATGTCTGTACACACAGCCACCAGGACATCGAAACAGAATTGCATTTCTTATGTACATGTCCGCAATATCAAAACTTAAAGGGATACTTCACCGATTTAGCATTCAGCTTTGTATCAGTAGAAACCCAGTAGTATTTCTGAATGACCGTGTGTCCCTCCCTCATATCCCCCTGAGACGGGAGATCTCTGCATTGGGGGGTCTGGAAAAAATCTTCCTATGACGTAAAATGACGATTTTTGCGTCATCGGAAGATTTTTTTGGCCAGAGCAAAAGACTACAGCCAGTAGTAGGACCTACTTCCGCTGATCTCAGCCGGAAAAAAACAAAATGTCAGCCATCTTGAATCCTCGCTAAACAGGGCTCTCTCTCATGGATGTATTAAGAGAACTTCTCAGCAGCAAACTGTGCTATGTGCATTCAAACTACCGCACGTGTACCACCGGGATACATCGGTACAGATCGGAGAATATGCAGGGAACGTTATTACAGACGGAATAATCGGCCCACTACGAGAGCTTCGCCTGCACGGAGACCAGCACGGAGACCAGCACGGAGACCGGCGGTCTAGCTCGTACCCCGAGCCGGGTAGGGGACATCCTCATCGGCTAGGTGGGAAGCTAACGCTAGCCGGCCACCTGTCCCATCAATCCTGCTTGCAAGTGTCCGTTCATTAAACAACAAACTGGACTACATCCAACTTCAACGATGCTCCCAACGCGAGTTCAGAGACTGTGTTTTTTGCTTTCGTGGAAACATGGCTGAACAACAGTGTTCCGGACTCTCCAGCTACCAGGCCTGCTAGCCCTCCGACGATCCAAGCTAGAGATGCTCTGTATGGAGGTGGGCTGTGTTAACACGGACTGGTGCAGAAATGGGGTGATTTGTATCCAACTAACTGCTAACCGCTGGAGTTGGTGACTGTTACATGGCGACCATTCGACATTCCACGTTAATTCACGGCTGTGTTTATACTCGGTGTTTACAGCCCACCAAGCCTAATGCTGGTATGCTTAGCTGAACTTTACGGATCCTATGTGTGTGTGCACTAAAGATAGCTTGTTTCGTATGTCGTTTTTATATATTTTAAATGTGTAACACCACTTGAGCCACGATGAAACGTTGTTTCGTGTATATGGTTGAAATAACAATAAAACACATTGAGGTGAGTTGAATGCCTCACTGTCTGTCTGTCAAGCGGTAGGCGTGGCTTGGGAGTGGACTCAAAGCAGCTAAGCGAAGAGCATTCTGGGATTTGGTGTCTTTCATCCATATGAGCCAAAAACACATTTTCTGGCTTTTCTCGGTCTAGAAGGCACCAATTTAATTTTTTTTTTCACATTTCTGCTACATGAGTGACCCAATTTAAAGATAAATTCAGCTTTCCAGCGGTGAAATATCCCTTTAAAGGTCCAGTGTGTAACGTTTAGTTGTTAGTTATTATCAAAATCTGTGTCACCCGTTCACAAACATGTCCTTTTTATGAATATTTACCACCACCATCACCAGCATGAACTGGGGTAGACACTCCATATTTATGCGCCATCTTGAAATACATTAGCCGATAAGGGACATACAGGACATACTGATCCGCCTATCGCGTTTTCACTGTCACATGATAAACTCACAGGTGCTGCTAATGGGAATCAGCTTCCTGGCCACGGCAAGTTTGAAGAAGAAAACATGGAGGACCACACGTATTCAAAATCCAAATTTCAGGAACAGGAGTCTTCTTCACCCAGAAAAAGAAAAAGGTTATTGAAAAGAGCAAGAGACTGGCTTTTCGAAGCATGAAGACTACCGTAGCTGTAATATGTACTTTGAACAGCGTGGCGCGAGAGTTGATTGCGATATATGATCTCAACGCTAGATGGGAGAAATTCCTACACATTGGACCTTTAAGAACCAAATATTTCCAAAAATTTGAAAAACATATACCAGGCTTCACTACCTACACTGTAGGGGAAGATAAAAACACAGCATGGCTAGCAGCTAGATATGTCTTCTCCTGCCACAATATAAGGCAAAATAAGTAGAGTGATGTATTTATTATCATTTTTCTTTTTCTTTTTTATATTAGTGTTTCAACGTACCCTTTGATGGAAATTGTTCTTATGCTTTGGCAAGACAGATGTATTGATTTTCGAGAGAGAGAGAGAGAGAGAGAGACTTGTTGCCAAATGAAAACTCATTTTTATTAGTTTCATGCCAACAGGTGATCAGTGCCATAGCCAACATGAGGTAGCAGTATCTCACCTGGATTCATTATACACTGGCACTCTTATATCACATCATCATTTCACATTCATATGAAACCGTGGAAGCCACTAAAACCAACCATCACTGATATTTATCTTTCATTGGGTTTCTGAAAAAATAAACACATAATCTCTGACAAAAATATTTTGATATAGCAGAGATCAGAACTAAACATGACATTGTTGACGCTTGGATCAGATGGTAAACCTGATTATGGTTTGACAAGAGTACTGTACAATGTATTACAGTATTGAAGTATACTTAAAAAGTATTATTCATTATTACAAAATGGCTTTTCATTGAAAATATCATAGCTTCACTAATACAGTATATACAAGGAACACTCGGTTGCTTGCTTTATAACTATAAGCATAATTCAAAAAAACACACACAAACATGTCAAAAACATTTCAAAGAGCACTGTGCATGCAGATACAATCTAAAAAGTGAACTTCCTCTTCCCTCCTCCTTTCTGGTCTCTACCCTGAGCTGTCTGTGTGTCAGTGCGATTGCAGCATCAAACCTGTCTGACATTTGTTTAATTCTCTAGGAGCACCGGCTCTACTCTATCGAGATACAACTTTTTTTTTTTTTTTTTTTTAAACATTGTTGGTAAACATGTCAGTGAGACTGTCAGTGTGGTGGTGAACTCCACCAGTCCGGTAATCCAAGCGAATTAAACACTGTTTCAATGTTTGGTAGCCACACAGCACACAGAAGGTTTATCCGACTCAGATTGGAGCTTCACATGAGAATAAATGCACCAATACCAAATACATTCAATAGGTGCTACACACATAAAGTGAAATTATGGTTTATATATATATATATATATATATATATATATATATTAAAACTAGAAGGCACCTAGGGAGTGCAAACCGCTTCTTAACCCCCGTTGCTCATTTTGTAGCGGGTGTGCTTAGAAAATAGATTACATTTTTTAATTTAAAAGGTCAAACAAAATCAAACACTCGATGGTTCCAGCTTTCTTCTAAATAATAATAATAATAATAATAATAATAATAATAATAATACTACATTTAATTTATGGGCACCTTTCATAGTACTCAAGGACACCTTACAGTTAAAACAAGCAAAAATACAGTTAAAAAGGCAAATATAATTCAATTAAAACAGTATGTAAATGTGATGATATGCTGTCTAATTATAGTCAACTGAGTATCTTTGGGTTTTGAACTATTGTTCTTACATTAAAGAAAAGCAACTTGAATATGTCACCTTGGGCTTGAGGAAATGGCGATGAGCATTTTTCACTGTTATCGGTTGCTTTACAAACCAAACGATTCATTGATTCATCGAGTTAATAAAAGAATCAACGAGCAAAGTAATAGTGCAGCGCTAATGGAAATGGTTCAAGAACAGCGGCCAAATTTCGGACTTGTGCGCACAAAAAAAAAACGGGGGTGCTTATTGATGGGTAGTTCTTTTACTAGGTTTAGTCATTTTAGCTATTTTATTTCTACGACATGAGAATTTCAAATCTCTGCCACCACCAAAATCATATGATTTACTCTTGCCCAGCACCATGCACACGTTATTAAGATTTCTTGCTGACAGTCAAACTGCCAGAAGCATAGGTCCCTTGGTCGAGGTATTAGCACAACACAAGTCATGCCATCAGTGAGAGTCCTGCTTAGTGGGTCTGTTCTCACAGCAGCAGGTGAACATGATATTCAGCTCTGATCTTCATGTCTTTTCTGATCTTCATGTCGTTTTCTTCAGGGGAGCGTTCATCTGCCCTCATCAGTATTCACACCGGCTCCCCAGCAGATAGTTCAGGCCCACACTCACATGCTCAATCTTGAACCCATCTATGGAGTTCAAGTGCAGTCTGGCCTTGTCCTTTCTCCTGAGGTAGACTATACTGTGGAGCCCCCTGCAGACCTTTTGTGAAGCATTCAGGTGAAAAGAGCTGACAGGACTTTCACTTCCCACCACCTGCAGCTGCAGGGTCCCACTGGCCTCCTTTGGGTGCAATGTACTCCGGTAACACACATCCATATAAAAAACATAGGGTCCAGTGCAGTTGGCGTAGATCTCTTTGTTGTCGCCGACCAGACTCATCATATAGCTGGTTTTCACTTTATCAAACTCCAGAGTCTTGATATATCCATGGATGTCTGAAGGGTGAAAGACAGAGAGTTGAATGATAGAAAGTGACAAAATAAAAGGGTCCAAAACTTGTTTAGCTTGAAGTATGTGTGTCAAACAGAAAGATAAAAAGACAAAGATCAGGAAATAAATGAATATTTCTCACTTGAAAGGGGCTCCAACTGTATGTGCACATCATCTTCACAAGGCTGCTCTGCTGGTGTTCGACTCTGGGAAGCACAAAGCACTTGTTTGTTTGATACGGTGGTTAGGTGGTGTGGTGTGAAAATAGGCAGGCTGACAGAAACTAGGGAAAGTCTCACAGTGGGATGATTAATAACTGTAGTGAGAGTAGCATTGTAGCGATAAACACCACAGCCTTAATGTGGAACACATGTTAGTCATTAAAATGATCTTTAAACAGTAACCGTGGTGATATGTCCATTCACATTATCAGTCATCCAGGTCATAGAATATCTGGAGGCCCTGGGCAGACCCATTCCTGTTGTCTCTAGCGGCATTTGTGTAGCCCTGCTCTACCAGACTTTAGAAAACTTTTGATTTTAATATGACTCTAGACTTAAGATTAAGACTGAAAACCCACGGTAAAAGTAGCTCTTTTTAGGACGGTTTGATTGTCTCATATGGTCATAGTGAAAGGTGAAATGTGGCATCATCCTATTTGAATATGAGCTTACTGTACTGCACCAATCAGTCCATCTCCAATTAAGTCACTTAATTGCTCCTTTAACAAATGACCATCTTTTCCGTATGAGAAAGCTTCAATGCAAACTGTAAACATGTTTTGTGATCTAAATTTAAAATGACATTTGTTTAAGCATCTGCAGCCTATTGTGATTGCATGCACAACAAAGACATTTCATCACACATGGTATGAATAAAAAAAAAAAAAAAGCCACACCGAGGAGGAAGTTTCCATACTATGTACCCAAAAAAAAAAAAAAAAAAAAACGACAGACACACTGTCTGATAATGATGGTCTGGGGAAAAAAACATTTGTGTCTGGTATTTAGAATCCACTTATGACTATATGATTATTAAAAGGAGTGGTTGTAGGACACTCAATATGTTTGGCTTGAAAAGGTTTAATAATAAGTTCAAATTATTTGTTTGTGTACAATCAGAATTGGTGGTGGTGGATGGATTTATTAAATGATCAAATTTTGAGATCAACTTGATCTCAACATTTTTTTACTTGAAATAAATGTACACTGGTTCAGCATCGTCGAGAGTAGTTTACATGAATATACACATAAAGCCTTTACATTAAAGCATTTTTCATTCATTTTGTACATAGTAATAGTTTTTTTTTTTTTTAGTTCATATGACAAACCAACAGTGTTTACATCAGCTCCTCTCCACTCTACACGCAGCTTACTCACCTGAGTGTCCCAGCAAACGTAAAGCGTGACCGCAAGGCACGCAGTCACCAGCACGTTCTGCACGGCGACGACCACCGCCAGCTTGCTCGTGCGCTTGCCCCGGCGGAGCACGCGGCCTCCGTCAGCATCCATCCTTCTCCGGTCCATCAGTGCTCTGAGCGTCTTACAGGAGTTCAACTTTGCTTTTAAAAAGCGAGTGGGTATGGTGAAAGGAGGGGAGTGACTGGAAAGAAACCGCTCGTGAGCTAGTCTTTACTTTTTGCCAGTGCGTTTGTGTGTGGGTGGGGGGGTTGCAGCGGACGCGCGCGCGGGCGCACACACACACACACACACACACACGCAAAGTGTGAAAGAGAGACAGGAATGAAACCAGCGCACCGGCTGCTGATTGGCTGGCGGTGTGATGTGCTGCACGGCGACTCGCAGTGATGCTGCCTGGCACACAAACCTCCCACATCATGTTCGCTTCAATCACTGTCATGTTCCCATAATATTCATCAGGGAGGTGTA
Source organism: Gymnocephalus cernua (assembly GCA_023631565.1). Classification (NCBI taxonomy): domain Eukaryota; kingdom Metazoa; phylum Chordata; class Actinopteri; order Perciformes; family Percidae; genus Gymnocephalus; species Gymnocephalus cernua. Next base: position 15,563,876 of record CM042432.1, read on the forward strand.
GGGAGGGACGCGAACCCGTCGATGAAGTTGAGCCACAACTTGTTTCTAGGAAACCAAAGAAACAACTTAAAATAACTTTGTTAAACATATTCTTTCATTGCAGTCACCCTGGAATAGAATGAGTTGAAGCATGGGCGATTTTAGATTTTAGGCGATTTTTTTTTTTTAAATCAAGTTAGAGTTTGCGAACTTGTCTGTTAGTGACATAGAGTTCTCTGCAAGAAAGCAAATTATTAAAATGAGATTTGACACAGGCCCTCTACATTTCTGTCTAGCCTGTAGTGCATGACTATAAACACATTGCTGTACACTGACGTCAATGTAGGCTACAGCAGGTACCCAGCCTTGCACCAGTGTATTGCTGGTTCATCAGTGCAGTTAGTTCCCCTTTAAAACAAAAAAAAAAAACTTAAAAACTATTGCAATACATCCTTATAATGTGTCGGGCTGAGTGAAAGCAGTTTCGCTTACTTAACAAATCTGGTGACTTCCGTCCAGCCATATGTGTGATGGCGGTGGTGTAAAATAATGTTTCCCAAATAGTTTCAGTGGTTCATCAACTCGTAACAGAGTGAACGGCACTTCTGTATTCGCTTTGCGGCTCTCTACCGGCTATAGCACTACGCAAGTTTGCCAGATCGGGTAGCGGACTGATAACGGTAATGGCTAAGTCCACTTCCTACCTGTGGGGGACGGGGGGGGGGGGGGGGGAAGTGCTTTGATGTTGGTGTTTTTTGTGGTACTTGCTGTGAGTCAACATTCATCATATCAAACTTTATCTCCGTCTCCTACACATGTTCCTGTAAGAGGTGTTGGGACTTCTGTGGTGTCCGTCATATTTAGTGGTGAGTTTACAATGACATGATGCTTAGTGGTACTTTGTCCATCCCAGATCTACATTCATTATCCTAGAGGGAAATCTAGTGTCTGTGGTACATACTATAGAGTTAAAAGTACTCCTGGTATTTTTTTTTTTTTTTTGCCCACTTTGCTGCTGTGCTTGCTGCTTCCCAACACCCAGGGGCACACAAATGTATCTAACAAAAGTAGCAAAACAATATTATTCAGGGATCAAAAGGAGGGGGGGGAAAAAGTCAAATGATGAAAAGCTAAATGTTGTATGGCATGATGGCACATAGGCCTACAGACCAAAACAAGAGTTAGGTCTGAGCGTTAACACAATATGAAGATATCAGGAAACTGTGATCATGCCCTGACATATCCCAACATGATAACTGTGGTTTTCATCATGGTTTTCATCATTTCAATGTTTTGGCAGATGTGTCAAGTGAAACACCTGCTTAGTCTAAACGAAACAGGTGTCCTAAATCATCTGACTTGTTGCACACACAAACAAGCTTAGGGCTGGATGTGACTGCAAGACAAGCAGGCAGCTGAGAGAACATCTGCCTGTGGGAAAGGGGGGACCTGCCACATGGTTTCAGTTAAGTTTCCCCTTCTGTGGGTGAAGCAAAAACAACAAAGCTCACTTAAATCAGAGAAGAGTATACACTTCGTAGTCATGATACCACCACTGTTGGAATAAACAAAGATGAAATAAATGTCAAGTGATAAGGATACACTCCTGTGGTGGATGATGATCTGTAACAGAAGCAAAAGCTGAAATGGGGAAATCCATCAGCAGAAGTACTGTAACAACACTTCACAGGCCTCAAATATTGATTCAAGAAATACTGAGTTATTAGATTCAGAGGGATGAGGATGTTTTCGTTGGTTGTTTTTTTTCCAGACAGGCTAGGTGTTTCAATTTCAACTGGTACAGACAGAGAAAAAAAAAAAAGGAAAAGGAAAGATTGAGTTTGTGGAAAGAAATTGTTATCTGACTAATCCTCTCATCTGCCCACACACATCCTTTTTACAAACCAAACAGGGTGCAAAAATGAAAACGCATAGCTGAGGTTAAACAAAAATGTTTTGGTTCTCTAATTTGCTTCAGGTGAACAGTTGAACATCAGAATACCTTTCAGACACGTTGTGCCTGATCACAGTTCAGTTTACTTACATTAGAGGATCAGAACTGAAGACAGCTGGATGTTGCGGACTTACTCACAGGTGTGCAAACCACAAGTGAGAACCGCGGCCCCACTTCAATCATCAAAGTCTGTGTCCCAATACAAAGTAACAGCTGCATTAGCATTGCATCTTCAGCACTTCTATTTGCTTAAATCTCCAGGTGACAAATGATACCAACCTCTAATGAAAGCTGCGGCCTGAAATCAGACAGCGAGACACTATTTGATGAAAACAATCTTGGTAAAAAATCACACAGGCACCACCGTTTGTAATCACATCTTTGAGTAATATTTGACTAAAAAGAGTTACTGGTACCTTTAAATTTCAACTACATTTAGGGCACAATAAGTGATTCAAATTTGGAAAAATTAAATTAAGACTTTACGGAAAGTTAGACAATGGCAGATAAAACTGGTTATTATAAATGTCAACTATAACCAGTGGGTTCCAGATATGACCTGTAACGCATCTCAGAACATATCTGACTAAAATAAAAAAAAATATCCAAACAACTTAAAGTGAAAGTCTCCTTCCAGCATGAACACAGCACCACATCAAAGCAAATGTTTTTTTGGAGCACTGACAGCACATATTTCAAAACAGACTTTGTGCTTTTCAGTGGTGAACACATGGAAAAAAAGGAAGACTGAGAGAGAACCACAATTAAATAGATCATAGTTTAATGATGAAGATGAAGCCACACCCCCACCCACTGCTTCCCCTCACTTCAAGCCTGTCATGTCAGTAGCTTTTTTATTTACGGCACAATATGGCACTCCTCCATTCACACACCCACGCTTGCAAACACACACGCACACTTCATTTTATTTAATATTATAATCCGCAAATGTATATTCTTTCGTCTCATAATTCTATGTCACTACTTAGTTAAATATGTACACAATGATGGAGGAAGGGCTGAGTTAATTCTCTTTTCCTTTCAGTAAAAGTTCAATTTCATTTCGAAAAAAAAAAAAAATTGATTACATTTCCTGTTAATTCAACAGGAATCTACTTTTCAATTTCTTTTGACTGTAAGCTTCGAACCGCCTGCAACGTGGCTGTACAGTGTCTTCCATCGAGACGTTGGTGGCTCATTTTCACCTTCCCTCCGGCTCCTCTGAGTGTCTACATCTTCCTGCTTAGTCGACAAGGGAATAGCTGGACTGGGAGGGAGCGTTTGGCACAAGGCAGGAGTAGTAGAGGGAGGGAGGGCTTCTTACAGCTGATACCGTCCTGTAGTGTACAACAGTCCTGAGAAAAGGTTTATATAGTAGAAGGTGACGCCACTTTGAATCCAGCGATTCCTTTAAGAGAACCACTTCAGTCCTATCAGAGTGACAAATAAAAAAACGGACCAGGGTGGAAGAAATACTCAGTCTCTGTTCCACCCTGGCGATCCATTTACTCACTCTGCATCTCTTTAACCCCAGGGCCCTCTCCTCTTCTCCAGACGTGTGGGGGTAAAGTCCTGGCTGTTCCTGTTGGCGCCGTTTTCTCCTGTGTCTTACTTCTAGGGGTGTGGGAGGTTTATTCGGTCCTCTATGAGAGCGTTATCGGGGCCCTGTGCTTCCATACACTGCTTGACAGTTGCTATGATTCCAGACAGACGCCGGTCCAGGGCTGCGAGTTGTGGCTCAGCCAGGACCGGGTGGATGGGGTCGAATGCCAGGGCCTGCCGCATGGCTGAACTCAGAGCTCCACCCCTCAGTAGGTTTAACCTGTTCCATGTGGACACACGAACCCTGACGGAGAAAGGGAAAACAGATGTCACTGTAAAAAATAAAATAATAAAAAAAAAAAAATCAAGAATTGAGATTTGACAATTTCCTGAGTACTCACATGCAGCACTGATAGAGTGGTGCGAGGATACTTCGCTCATCCAGAGCGGCGTTCCCAAAGCTGCACACAATAAAAACAACATTAAAAAAAAAGACTACAAATAAAAACTAAGGCAACTGAAGCCAGAGGCCTGTCTGCACTGCAGTTAGGAGAAGCCATCGAAATGCATCAGCCACACTCGACTGGCCAAGGCACTGTAGAGGACTGCATAATGCACTCCAGAACACACTTTCAAATGCGTCTATGACACACTCCACTCAGCAAAGTCAACCAGAAGAGAGAGTTTGTCTTTCTGTTGCCCAAATCGACAGATAATTGTGTTTTTTAAAAACAGCAGTTTGCCTGGGAGCTCCTCTGTTTGGAATAAACTAACACAAAGGACACAATCAGCTGTTACTTTGGGCTGAATGTTATTTGCTGATCTACTTTTAGATGCATTAAAGCGGAAGACAACAGCCTGTCTGAGGGAATTCACTTCCTGAACACACAGACATGGCGTAGATTAAGTCGGTGAGAGACTGGCGATGTTGGTTTTGGTCAGTTTCCTGTTTATTGTCCAGCCCTGATGCTCGTATAAGATGAAACCGACAGTCTCGGTTAGGAAATGACTCAAACACAGCAAATATGCCCAGTCAAGGGTTTGAATACCAAACTTAACCTCATCCTGTCATCTGTGATTAATTCTTGAAAAATGCAAAAACTTTTTCCATTACTGGTTCAGATCATCACAAACAAAATAACTTCAAAGAGGGATTAACGGCTCGATGTCCTCACTTCATGGAAGTGGCTGCTCTCCATGAGTCAGATATAAAGTAGACTATAAAGTGAATTCCTCAATGAAGTGAATATTCCAGAAAGTCAGTTTATTTAGTGTAAATGCTGTAGGCAAAAATAAGTTTTTTTATGTAAGGAGAACCCAATTAATGTTATAACGATTTAGACCTCCCATTACATGGAAAAACCTCAGAAGGTGTGTTGGAAAATAGTTGAAAATGAAAATTTTTTTTACTTCTAGTTTTTGTTCATTTATTGATTTATTCATATGTTTATTCATCTTCTTTTTTTTTTTTTTAAAAGGACAAAATTGATTGTTTGATTGTTAAAGTCCTCCACATTATCACTCGCCTCTTTGCGTTGTCGAGCAGGATGAGCATGCTGGCGCCGCCGTCGTCCTGGAAACTCTCGTAGTGATGCCGGTCAGCGTTCCCAATCAGATAATCAAATATGGCCGTGTCGATGACGTCCAGCAGCCGCGGCCCTGCATCATAGGGAGGCATCTTCTTCACCGCCTCGCAGTAACTCTCATCGTACTCCCACCTGGATCACACACACACACACACACACACACACACACACACACACACACACACACACACACACACACACACACACACACACACACACACACACACACACACACACACAGTGTTAGAGAAAAGCCAGAGTTGGTAACGTAGGCTACTACGGCGTGGATGGACTCTGTTCTGAATCAGAAGGCAAGCACCGGGCGCTCGCTCTGTGAAAGGCGCGGTACACGGAGATGGCCGGTGGCTGTCTACGTGTTCATATAACTTTATACATGCTTGAACTGGCTGGAATTATTGCACACATCCTCTCCAAGGAATGCACCAGCAATAAAATTGCTCGGAGGAAGTTCATGCAGCAACTGGCAGAGGAGCTGAGAGCGGAGTTTATGGAGGGAAAAAGGGCAGCGGCGCACGGTCCGACACCAAAACGGAGGCAGTGCCAGGTTAGGTTAGGTTATAAATGTTCAAATAACATACTTTTAATTGTTATTTGGCTGTTATGAGTTAAGTTGAATGACTTTCCACAACATATTTTTTTGGGATATGAATGTATGAGTAATCACGGTTTACTATGTCATGATAGGAATTATTGAAGTATTAGGCTACTACTCAAAAGTACAATTAAACTCGTTAAAATGTGCATGTTGGTGTTATTACGTTGTTCTAAAGATATCCTAAAACAATACATGCATTAATATCGCAATTGGGTATTTATCATGAGAGATTATAGAGTTTGGAATCTGGCGGTCAAAATGACCACGGCAGTTCTAGTAGCCTAGTTATGGAATTACAGCACTTCCAGTATCTTAATGCAGTGCAACTACTTCAGCATGTAAATAATGCACCTAAAATACAAACATGAGCAAGGGCGTTGAGTAGGGATGGGAATTGATAAGAATTTAACGATTCTGATTCCATTATCGATATTGCTTATCGATTCTCTTATCGATTCTCATTGGGTGAGGAAATAAGTACAAATTTGTTTGTTTGTATTAACTCGCTTTAATATCTGATAAGAACACCGCACATACTCAGAGTATACACAAATTATGTGTAGCAACCTCAGAACAAACCTAAAAGTAGGTGAGCTACAAAGTAAAGTCCAGAGACCTATAGATTTTTTCACATTCATTGGTCCAGCCAAAAAAATAAATAAAACTGCCATTTAAGTGCCATAAAAACAAAAAACACAGACTGTAAACAGTCAAGGAAGAGCTTGTGCCTTTGGGAATATTCAACCTGAAACTAAATTCAACTCAACTGACATACAAAATAGAAAGAAGTATTCTGTAAAGACCACAACTATCAACTTGGGCAAATTAACAATTTTTGTGCAGAAAAATGGTCATGTTTGCCCTCTCAGGAAGGATACAAGATCTCTCTGGACTTAGGGTGTCTCCAGCCGTGGAGAACACCCTTTCAGAAGGGGTGGACGAAGCTTGGACACTGAGATACTTCTCAGCAAGAGCTGACAACACTGGCAACGCGTCACTCTTCTTCCACCACCAGAAACTGGCGCTGTCTTTGGTTGGAATAGGCGGAAGGCTTCTATAAAGCTGCATTCTTTCCGTATAGTAAAAGTTTACACAATGAAATGGTGCTCACGTTAACTAAATAGACAAGTTACCTTTGGCATTAATAGCAGATGGCGTCTCGTTAGCTCCGCTGCTGCTTGACTTACTTGTTGTTGCTGTGTCGCTGAGTAGTAGAGAATCAAACACGCGACAGTCCTGCAAACGGATTGTGTGCTGTGTGGCCAAATGCTTCTGCATATTGGAGGTAGTTCCCCCCTTTGCCGAAATGACTGCATTGGCGTCTTTTCGAGTGAAATATAACCACACTTTAGATCGCTTCTGCCTCGATGACATGTTTGCTGCGTAACCAAAAGAATGCAGCGCGTGTGTGACGGTCATGACACATTTGCAAAGAGCGGAACCGTTAAGCGGAATCGTTAAGCAGGTACACTAACGGTTCCAAGGAATTGATTACCTGGGAACCGGTTCTAAAGAAGAACCGGTTCTCGATTCCCATGCCTAGGGTTGAGCAATCGCTATTATATCGAATCAACAGCCACGTGCAATTTAGCTAGCAGGTGAAGAACACAAACAACAAAAATCACCAGTTAACTTAATTTAAATTTGCAAGTTTGTCTACTAAAATAGACTAATACAGGCTTAAATGAACTGACAACATAAGTTATACGTCTTACAGTTCTCAAGGATGCACACATGCCATCTCAACTGAGAAATCCTGCTCTGCTAGATCAATTTAGTAGTAAATCAATATTTGCCAGCCATAATTACTTGGAAGCACAGTTTAACCACCACACCTACAGACAATGGAACGCCACTTGCTGAGTAATCACTATTTTAGGACAGCACAGTTTCATTGGGAAAAGACTGTTGCACAGGTACCTGCTCTTTTGGCTCAGTGTAGTTCTATAAAAATACTCTGTACGTTTCGATTTTTTGGGCCCGTTTTGTCATTTGTAATTACTTCTTGTACTTGAAAGAAACTCCGTTTGAACTCAAGTAAATACTTAATCTGCTGTTTAGTTTCAGCTACAAATGTCACATATTTGAATTCTGAATTGAATATTCAGTTGACTTGCTGTGCGAAAATACTCTCTAGGTTACAACAGAAATTAACACTAAACACAGGGCACGTTCCGACCAGAAAAAGTGATTCAGTGTTTGTTTTGCCGCAGGGAAGTATCACTTAACTGACTCATGTGTGTGACCTCCTGTTGTGTTATTTAACTCCCAAATGTAGCATTAGTAGACTTTATATTTTACAATAATTGTTTTCCGTTAGATCTTTTATAGATCTCGACAATTCCATCCGCATTGAAGGCAGCTTTATTTCACGGAGAATGAGAGAAAGAAAAGAGATGGAGGGACTGTGCTTTGTTGTTGCAGGATACAGTCAGCTGTTACACAAACTCCTGGCAAGTCAACTGCTTTTTCATTTTTTACCCTAGTATTTTAAAAGTTGCTTGTAAAAAAAAAGGCAGTAATGTTTCCCATTAGGGATGGGCGAGATGGCCTAAAATCCATATTGCGATATACATTCCAGCCTCTTGCGATAACGATATATATCATGATATATAAATTATAATAGAACTATTTCAGAACAGGTTACATAGACCCTAATGAAAGCCCAAAACCTTTTTTTTTAAAGAGAAAGAGTAGTAGTTTTGAGAACATTTATTGTGCAAAACTGTAATTATACAACATAATGTTGCAGATACGTCAACTAAAGAAAATGTTTCAAGTATAAAAGTTTATTTACAGTAGTGCCATGCCATAGACAGTAAAAAGTGCAAAACAGTGACAGAGTACAATTCATAGGCTACATTAGCGATGGATATCACATACAAATACACGTCATTTTATCTCGGTAGTTATGTTAAGTTAAATGTTTGTTATATGGTAGGTAGGCAGGCTGTCTCGAGGAGACTGCGCACCAGGCTACTAAACGAGACGGTAACCGTGCCTAATGCATGAGTCTATGTAATCAAACGGGTCTCGGTTCTCGGGCAAGTTTGAGTTATCAACCGATCCCAGAAGCCTTTATGTCTCGTGTCTCTAAAAATGCAAAACAGTTATCTGTGCTCAAAACATACAATTACTCGCTCAGGAATGAGGCACATATATAACGCCATAAGAACGGTCCAGGATTTCCATATACCCACTTAAAAATGTGCAATGACATGTATCAACATACTTTCCATTATATATTTATATTAATATATTTTGAATTGCCATCTGTTTTCCTTTGCATAGGCTAAATAAAGCCATTTCCACCGTAAATTGGTGCATTAAAGTGTATCAGAATGAAGGAAATTAAGTCTTTGACGCTCAAAATTTCCCAGGGGGAGGACACCCAGACGCCCCACTTTAATATGTCCATTCTGGTCCATATATTTATATAGCACAGTATACCCGCTAAAATACATTAGACTACACCACTGCACACGCACGCACGTGCGGCACATAAGGATGTATTGCAATACTTTGGTTTTTAAAGAGGAACTAACTACACTGATGAACCAGTGTTCAACTCATTCTATTCCAGAGTGACTACAATGAAGGAATATATTTAAAAAAGTTATGTTCAGATGTTTCTTTGGTTTCCTAGAAACAAGTTGTGGCTCAACTTCAACGATGCATATTATGGGAACATGACAGTGATTGAAGCGAACATGATTATCGCGATATAGTGCAATATAATTAAAATCTCTATCTTAGGGCAATTTTCTATCGTTTATATCGCCCATCCCTATTTCCCGTTTACCGTACGGGACTCTCACACCGCCTCAAAACGGACTGCCGAGTCTGATCGCTGGTTACATGATTGTCCACCGCAGCGGGACGCAGGGTTGCATTTCTCCAAAAGTGAAATGTGTCTCAACTTTTCGGATGCCGCTCGCCGCAGAGTGAGTTGGTTGGTTGGTTGGTATGGTTACGTTGACTCTCTAGTGCTGAAACTTTCTCTGGAATGGAACTTTTTGAAGCATGAGTGGTGCACTATAGTATAAGCACCATAGCTCTCAGAATCTCTTCAAATCCTTTGTTGAAGGTTTTTCTATTCAATCTAATTCAGTAGTCTGCCTTTTTTTATTTCATTTTTTATTTTAAATAAGCTATACAAAAGGGCTCCAGACTAACTTTTTGCCTTGGTTGCACTGGTGTGCCTAACTTTATTTGGGTGCACCAGCACAAAATTTAGGTGCACCCACATTTTTCCTCGCGTTGCCGTTAACGCCAATTTTCAAGGTCACCTTTTTATCACGCTCCATATACATTCATATATATCATGTAAATGATTTTAAACAAGAATAAGGTGTAGGTAAACACTTTTTTTATTTATTTGAAGCACTATTATACTGTATATAAAAATACAAATATTTAAAAAATAAATAAAAAATGTTTAAAGTGGTTCATTGAGCTGCCAAACTAAAACATTTTAAGCAAAACATTTAAAAATAGAAAGTGCTACTGTTTAAAAGTGCTTCCCTGAACTGAGACCTAACCTTTCATGGCTCAAAGTCTTATAGCGCCTAAAAATCATAGCTCTGTATTTTTTACTAAGTGGGCTAAATGTTCCGTTTTAAGTCAAAGCCACTTTTCACAAGCTCTTTTATTAAAACAGGTTGTGATTAAAATAAAATGCAAAGACACGGTTTACTTCTCAGTTTGAAAATATACAGCTGCAACACATGTAAATGAAAATTATCTGAAATAAATAGCCTAGGATATATTTGAAAAAATATATATCTCTGAGAAAGCTCCTTCACTTGTTTTCAACAACAATAACTGATTAAAAGAGAAAGAGGGCGCCCGGATAGCTCAGTTGGTATAGATAGAGGTTTACTCCTCGACGCAGCGGGCCAGGTTCGACTCCGACCTGCGGCCCTTTGCTACATGTCATCCCCCCCTCTCTCCCCTTTCATGTCTTCAGCTTTCCTATTAAAAAAAATAAAGGCCGAAAATGCCCCCTCCCCCCCCAAAAAAATAGGGAGACAGAGAGAGAGAGAGGGGGAGAGTGCGATGGACTGAAACGTATGCTACTCACAGAGTGACGGTTGACTCATTATGAACGGGTCCAGCACGGGTCGAGTGCTTTGGCGGGTCAGCGGCGTTACACACATCTTGTGTATGAAATGTCTGTATCGTCACTGCGCCGCATTTTTATGAACTATGATATTCTGGCCATGTCTCTCGCCCAGGTCCAGCAGGCTCCGTCTGAAGTTAGTTGTATTCAGTAACTTTGTCTGTGTTTTTCGCCGTGCGGCGGTCGCAATAACAGAGAGTTACCAGTGGAAACACTGGTACAAATACAGATTCCCCTCTCATGCTTAACAATATAGAGCTGTGTTAATAACAATTAAAACTGTAGACAAATGTCAGCAGTGTAGGCCGACGCTGTGTCTCTCCATATTGCACGGGAGCCATGTGTGACAGTGTGAGTGAATGGGGCTGGGGCTGCGCGGAGAGTAAGAGGAGAGATCCAATCACAGGCACAGCTTTACAGAAGAAATGGGTCATGTAATGCAACATTAAACCATATCAATATAAACGACATTGCTTCGTTTGTGGAGAGGCAGCGGATTCGAGGACGTTAGGTGCACCGGTGCGACCTAGGAAAAATGTTAGTCGCACCCTTACAAATTTTGGTCGCATGTGCAACCAAATTGGTCGCACTCTGGGGCCCTGCTATACAATGACTCTGTATTGAGTTTGTGATTATTTGGCTAATTTATTTATATGGCTTTGAGTGATCTCTCCCTCACGAAGTACGATGTCACTAATATGTAGATTATGTGTATCATTTGCATATGATACACAGTGTATGATGTGTGTATGATGTCATTTGCGCATAAGCCCTCTGAAAACCTAATGGAAAAACCCTGAGTGGTATTAAACAGGGGTTTTAAACTATAACAGCTTTCATTTGCATTGATAGAAATATCATACATCTCTGTGGCTGGGTTAGCTCAGTTGGTGGAGCGGGCGCACATATGCAGAGGTTTACTCTGCGACGCAGCGGCCGCGGGTGCGACTCCGACCTGCGGCCCTTTGCTGCATGTCATTCCCCCTCTCTCTCCCCTTTCATGTCTTCATCTGTCCTGTGGAAATAAAGGACTAAAATGCCCCCCCCCAAAATTCTTAAAAATATATCCACTCTGCTGCCCACACTGACAATTACAGGTCAGTCTCTTATTAACTGCGGACCTGTAATACCATCACTAATGAAAAGCTGTTGACGCTCAGCACAGCATTTCCATTTCCTTCTAAAAGAAAACATCAATAACAATAACAGTGAAGTCAGAGGATTTTCCCTGACTGAAACTAGTTCTTGGACACCCACCTGGCCAGTTTGCCCTCTCTGTATGTGCGTCCCCAGGGGTGTCTGTGTTTCTGCAAAGGCCAGACGTCCGGCAGCCAAAGGGTTAACGACCCCTCCATGATCTCTCCCTCTGCACACGCTGGCTCGCTCTCCCGACAGTAATAACACTTTCCATAAAAACATGTATTATTACCTGGAGAGAGAGAGAGAGAGAGAGAGAGAGAGAGAAATATACGGTTCACATGAAAAAAATAAATCCACTTGACCATGACGTCATAACGATAAAATATGAAAGAGATGGAAACATGGCACTGTACACAGGTACAGGAGGAAGCCGTCTGCTGAGATCTTTGAGAGAAACAAAGTCAATAACGGAGTGAAAAGAGTCAAGAAATATAAAGAATTCTGATGGTATTAAAACTGTATTTTACCATTTGGAGGCTCTTATGTCACTTGCATGAACTCATTAACAAAATCCAATTTATTTATCCAAAATGCATCTTATTTTCTTGCTATGAAATAAATGACACGGCTAGGATCCTGTTTGATGTTGTTCGTTCATTTGATACACAGAAAGTAGACATTACTCACATCGTAGCTGAACCCATAAACATGTGATTATAAGCAAGCTGAGCAAACAGAAGGCTTGTCAGTCATCTCTACTTGTGTCAGGGTCACTGCTTACCTACAACATGCCGCCAAACGTTCTCTTTTGAACTTTGAATGTTAGTGAGACTCTCATAGGAGTTGAGTGAAGATAATGATCATTAATGAGACTGTAAATATCTCATAAAGACTCCATTTGGCTGTGTTGGGGAGTGTCTACATGTGGACATGGTTCCTGTTTGTCAATGCAGCTTTAAAAATGTTTGATTCACATTAGTAACATGAAGACCTTTGACAGCGAGATCTGTCCAATAATCCAGAGTGACACCGGGCCACAGTTTGTTGAATTTTAAAATGTCATGTTTTGACATTGAGAGCAGCAAAAACTAAATTGATTTCACCTCCATTGTGGCTCTCGTTGTGGTGAGGGACGAAAAGACAATGTCAATATCAGATCATTAAAACCCTAGACCGATGAAACTTAAACTTCACGCATGACTAGACGCATCTAGGAGTAAGGGTCTATTGTATCGAGGAAGCAAATTTGTCTTTAAATGACACATCTGCATAGCTGTCTATACCAATGTGATAGTGGGTGTTATCCGGTCCACCTGCTGCAAACCACATTTGCAAAAGGCTGTTACAGCGTTGAGTCATTAAGTTCAACGCTGATTGGCGGTAAGTGACAACAGTGACAGTGGCGATTTACAGAACATTAAACATGCCAGTGGCTTGAACAGCTGCTGAATCAGTCACAAACACACAAAGACAAATCTGCAATGTGACAAAGAGAAACCCACAATGCCAAGGAGTTATGACTATGTGGCCCACCAACAGAAACAGATGAGCAGTGGCCACATTTACCTTTGACAGTGGCTAAAAGATACCCAACGCCAACATCTGAAAGGTTTTTTATTATCACTACATTCGTCTGTGACACTTGTTGAGTACATAGAGATCTGTTTTTTCAGGTAACACCTGCCAAACTAACTAAGCCAACTGCTCCAAATCCATTTATTTCAATATACCATATGTTTATGTAACCTTGTCACTTCAAGGGTAACTACTGTTTTTTTCAACTTGGACCCTATTTTCCTTTGTTTTTGTGTCTACGTGACTGATGGGAACAACAATCTTTAACATTGGTCCAGTATTAGGCAAGATTGCTGCTGTCGGCAGCGGCGAAACAAGCTACAATGTAATGTCCAGTTTGTCCAATTGTCCAGTTTGTATTTACCTTCACAAAAGTGCTTGTTTTGCCACTGACAGGCTCAGATTAATATTCTAAGTATCTGACAGCATTATGGAAAGGATTTCTAAGGAGGTTGACCCTTCTGTTAAAGAATAAGATCCTTTTTTTAAACATAAAAACATCCGCAAAATTGAGTTCGCTAAACCCACCAGACTCCATGTACATAAATACTAAGGGTGCTCCGATTGATCGGTCACCGATTGGTATCGGCCGATAATGGCTTTAAATAGTTTGATCGGTGGTCTCCATAAAGGCCGATCAGATGACCCACTGCTCGTGAGAACATTTTCTACATGGAGCTAAAATGGCGGCCTCCCTACATTCACCGGTCTGGCAGTTCTACAAGGTGTCTAAACGGCAGCAGAACAGCAGTTGGCCCGCGGGCCGGCCACGGAACGAAGGCGGTAGGAAGGCGGCTACCGCTTTTAAAAAGCGTCTGCCAACGGTGGTGCGCCGGAAAACGTGTTTGCGATTACGCCATTCTGACGCTTCTACTGCCTCTGGAGCACCGCCGGTGGTCCGCCGACTCATTGCTATCTGGGAAAAAGACAATACATTAGAGGTTTGCAACGTGTGTGCCAAAGAAATACCACGAGGCGGAAAGCTCCAAAGACATTTCAACACCACCAACCTCATCAGACATTTGAAGGTTAGTCGCGGAAAGGAGTATGAGGAGTTTTCAATGTTAGCTAACGCTAAGGCAGAGTGGTGTTGCAGCTCTGGCGCCACTCAAACAGCTGTTTTCCTGTGTGTGTGTGACTGTGTGTGTGACTGTGTGTATATCTGTGTCTGTGTATGTGACTGTGTGTGTGAGACTGTGTGTGTGTGTGAGACTGTGTGTCTGTGTGTGTATGTGTGTGAGACTGTGTGTGTGTGTGTGTGTGTGTGTGTGTGTGTGTGTGTGTGTGTGTGTGTGTGTGTGTGTGTGTGTGTGTGTGTATAAATGTCTGCAGTGATTGAAAGGACTTTTTTTTTTTTATTTTGAGCTAGGACAAAAAGCCAAACAATTACTGATACATTCTCTAAACATGTGTTCATAAAAGCGATCGGTATCGGCCAATACGTCTTCCAGCAATCAGTGATCAGCCCCAAAAATCCTGATTGGAGCACCCTTAATAAATACTAATTTTAGCATCGTAAAATACACTTCATTCAAAGTCGACAGAAACAAAATAAAACTATGAAAAGACATTATTGGGTCGTCTTTTCACTTTTCCAACAATCACAACTCTAGTTTTGAAATAAACACACAGTTTACCGATTTACATGTGAAAAATAAAAAAGAGTCTGGTGGGTTTAGCGCTAGCGAATACAAGCTAGACAATTGCCCTATTAACTTACATTGTAGCTTGTTTTGCCGCTGCCGACTGCAGCGATCTTGCTTAATACTGGACCAATGTCAAAGATTGTTGTTCCCATCAGTCACTTAGACACAAAAACATAGGAAAATCAGGTTGAAAAAAAAACAACGTAGATACCCTTTAATACTAATGGCGCGTTCTATTTGTCTTGTAATCGCGACTTGCAGCTCGAGAGTGACGTCACATCCGTGTTGAAAAACAAATAACCGCGGGTTGTTGTGTTCTGTTTGGCACACAATACCACGAGTCGGAGAAAAGATGGACGCCTCCAGGAAAAGGAAAGTCGCTTTTGCGCTAGCTCTTAAAGAGTACAGAGAGCTACAATCCAAGTGTGTGGTTCATCAGCTAAATCTGGGAGAAGATAATAGAAAGCGGAGAATGTAAGTTCATGTTTCAGCTTATTTGATAGTAGTCTATGAAAATGTTTTAACCGCTGTTTTAATCGAACATTCCGTTGATAACGTTATAGACTGGTAAACAAATGCATTTAATGTTAACATCACTGTTAGATGTTATTATTTGCCTAAAAGGCTTTATTTATGTGTAACATAGGTTTGTAGATGTACCTAAGATGTTGAAAGAGATTAGTGGAACTTTATTCTGAACGAAGGTTTTCTAAGCAGAAGGCTGTAGGCCCACTAGGATATGTTATCCTGTAACAAAGAAAGGTGACCCAGTCTACTTTGTTAGACGCATCCAGTCTGCTTTCCTCGTTAGACGGACCCAGTCTGCTTTCCTCGTTAGACAGACGCACCCAGTCTGCTTTCCTCATTAGACGCACCCAGTCTGCTTTCTTTGTTAGACGCACCCAGTCTGCTTTCTTTGTTAGACGCACCCAGTCTGCTTTCTTTGTTAGACAGACTCACTGATTGTGCAGCCTCTACTGGATGATGTATGGAATATCCCTTTTAATTAGATTCTAGCTAATTAAATGTACGTTTTCTCTTTCATCAGGTCACTGATCTCAATTATGTTGTGCTGCAAACGACAAATCATCCTCAAGAAGGGAACAGAGTGGGAAATCATGCTCAACTGGAATGATGACTTTTGCTCGTCATTTCAGGATCTCAAAACACCAGTTTCTGTACCTCTTGACAAAGTTGCAGGAGAACGGCCTACAAAGCGAGCACACACAAGGAAGGACTCCGGTGCCTGATAACAAGATGTTGCTAATGTTCCTGTGGTATATGGCCAATCAGGGAGATATCTGACAAGTTTGTTGATGTGTCACAGCAGTGCACGGAATCATCCGACAAGTGCTGACCGTCATGTCAGGCATTGGGAACGCCTTTATCTCCTGGCCAAATGCGTGTGAGAAAGCTGCCTCTGCTGCTGCCTTTCACCGCTCCTGTGGTCTTGATGGGGTTATTGGGGCGATTGATGGCTGCCACATCAGGGTCCAGAGGCCACCTATAAGAGGAGGGGATTACATGAACCGCAAGGCATACTACTCTGTACTCCTTCAGGGGATTGTGGATGAGAGGGCCCGCTTCATCGACATCTTTGCTGGACCACCAGGCAGGGTGCATGACACCAGAATGCTGAGGAGCTCCACCTTCTACACACAATGGCAGGAGAAGATGGGGGGAGCACTGTCTGCTGATAGTGCCTACATTGGCCAGGCCTTCCCATTCATCAGAACTCCAAAATGTGATAATGGGGCTCTCACGGAGGCACACAATCAGCAGAATACGAAGATCAGCCGGGGGAGGGTCATTGTAGAGCAGGCCTTTGGAAGAATGAAGTGCAAATGGAGGCGTCTACATGTCCTCCAGAACAGCTGCATTGACTCTGTGGTCATGATCATTATGGCTGCTTGTTTCTTACACAAAATGTGTATTGCTGTTTCAGACGTATGTGCAGAACACCCACGTGGCTGCCCAAGGCAGGAAGATGACAATGAGTAGACTCATTTTCAGGGTTGAAAGCTTTTAAATACATTTACTCTTACTATTTACATTTCCTTGATGTATCATTTTAATATTCCGTGTGTACTAATAAAAATGGTTTCCCTAAATTGAATGCTTCCCCTTTTTGTAGCCCACAGTATGGTTTTGAGTTTTTGTTTTGAATAAATGAAGTGAAGGCTTGGGTAACATGCAAGTAAATATTTATTAGCAATAAAGAATACTAAATAAGAAACATGGAATAAAAAATAAAATATATACAACTCAACTATAAAGAAATTGAATAAAAATATATATATACAACTTAAACTATAAAGAAATAGAGGGAGGATGACAATTTGGTCAAAATGAAAGTCAAAACTTCTCCAGCATTCGTGCCATCAGGCTCTCCAAGCCCTGCTGGGAAGACCTCATCTGTGCCATGGTCTCCTGGTGGCGCTGCTGGCTGGTCATTTCCGTTTCCCGGAGGTAAGTCAGGAGGTCATCATCCCTAAGCACTTGGGGTGGTACGTGGTGTCGGTGGTGGTGTGGAGTTGGATGATGTGCTGGTTGTTGGGCTGCTGGGTGTCGATGTGTGGGTGGTGGCAGTGACAGTGGTGTGGGAGGTGGTGGCAGTGACAGTGGTGTGGGAGGTGGTGCCAGTGACAGTGGTGTAGGAGGTGGTGGCAGCAGATGTACCACTGCTTCCTGTCTTCAGACATCCGGCCCCTCTGTTGTTCCCACAACAGGGAACACCACATCATGTTGGGCCCCAGGCAGATTATCCATTTCTGGAAAGAATTGGAAACGCATGGGGCCCTTCCCTGTGCTGGTGTTATTGTCTTTTACTTTTTTGTTTCCCAGCACTAAGGTGCACCACTTCCTGGACACCTTGCCAGGGCAGAATGTTTCCTTGTACTGTTCAGTTAGTTTAGTTGCCATATCTGCCCACAGGTCTTTTTTGTTTCTCCGGCCAAGCTTGAGTCGGCTGTTGAGGTCCTTCATAGACTTTGGGAGACCCTCTCCCTCCCTCTCCATGTGTATCCTCATCAAGTCCAGTATGAAGAGTGTGTGCTCCTTTGTGAAGACGTCATGCTTCCGCATGGGCAGAGGTGTAGGTGGTGCCTCAGGGCAGCTGCCTAGAACACATAAAAAGCAATATGTCAGTAAGCATAAGGTTATTAACATCCTTACTAATGTTATTCTTATGATTATACTATGCTGATTTGATTAACGTTAGGTTACTGCTCTGCTTTCTGCTCAAGACTCGGCTTAGCCATTGTTGTCATAGCATAGCAACATGGAGCGTCTCTAGCCAATTTCAGCTGCACAAGCTACAAAATAACTAATTAGGCGGTATTTAACTCATAAGACTGTAGCGACATGCCTCTAGGTAACAGTATACAGTGCTATGTGTACGACTTCTTCATTTGGTTACAACAAAGACAAAAGTGCTTAAAATTGTACAAAACCACAATGTTTACTTACGTGTGATGCACGAAGTAGCCATCTTTGAAACTGAACTCGGGGTCCTCTGAGTTCAGACGACTTGACGAGTCGTATATATACGACCTCGGGGGCGTTCTGTTTGCAACTTCCGGTCCGTAACTCCGGAAAACGACTTGCAGATCGACTTCGGTGGACAAATAGAACGGGGCATAACTTCCACTGCATACCAAGAACAATTATATGAAATACCTTCAACTGCTGAATTCATCATTCATAAATCTGGCGATCATTTTTTCGATTACAATATGCTGAAAGATTATTATGGATTTTTTGCCCAACAACGAAAATTAAGTGATTACCAGAGCTTTAAAGGCATTCATTTTAAGGATTCTGTCATTCGACAGTATTGTTAAAAAGAAAACCGAATACAAACATTGAAAACCGAATCCCTACCCAATGAACGAAAATCCGAAAAGTCAAATATTCTGGTCCAGCCCTACTGTTATTAGTTTGCAATACCTTTTCATTCACGTATCTTTGCTCTATGATTAAAAAAATGCAAGAAGAGTATTCAAATCTCTTTAAAATCTGCAGAGGCCTGAAAAAGATTCTAATACTACCGTCTTTTTTGATTATACTGTAACTGTCTGATGCCACACCCTCACCAAACAGGACTAGGCAGAGTATATTCTGGTCTAGTGTGCTGACAGGGAAAGTCCGGAACAACGAGTGAGACAGAGCGT
Organism: Gymnocephalus cernua; assembly: GCA_023631565.1. Taxonomy (NCBI): domain Eukaryota; kingdom Metazoa; phylum Chordata; class Actinopteri; order Perciformes; family Percidae; genus Gymnocephalus; species Gymnocephalus cernua. Next base: position 15,583,208 of record CM042432.1, read on the forward strand.
GAGAGTGATGGACAGAATTAGATAGAAAGTGCTCAGATGAGTCAAAAGAAAGGCAATTGATTCATATAATAATACCACACTTGCACGCTAGGATGTCTGAAAACAATCACACCTTACTAGAAAGTTATAGGAGCAGTGTGAGAGAAGACAAAAGAGTGGACTGATACTCACCCTGCATTAGGAAGGTACTAAGCAGCTGGTCTGTGGCCACAGGTTTAATCTCTGTTCGCACGTTGACGTATCTCCCGACCACTAGAGGTGCTCTCCTGAACCCGAGGATCCTGCAGAGAGGACGAAGCAACACGACACCATACCAGAACATTATTATACAGGAGCTCTGCTCCAATAACAGATCAGAGAGGACGGATTTCAGACTCTCCAATAATGATGTTTACACACCTGTCCAGGTGAAAAGCAGCCACCTCTGCATTGTGTCTGTCATAGCCTGCGTATGGCTCGCCTTCGACCACGTAGTCTCTGCTGTATCTACGGAAGGGCAGACAGGACACAAATAAGAAAGCGGAGTTATTCTTGTTTTGTTTTTTAAGATTCATTTTTTTGCCCATTTTCGGCCTTTATTCAGGACAGCTGAAGACATGAAAGGGCAGAGAGAGGGGGGAATGACATGCAGCAAAGGGCCGCAGGTCGGAATCGAACTCGGGCCCGCTGCGTAGGCCTGGGCGATATGGAGAAAATCAGATATCACGATAATCTTGACCAAATATCTCAATGTTGATACTGCGAAGATATTGTAGGGTTGAGAATTGGTGCTTTTATAAAATAGTTTACCAATGAGATTTTAGATAAATAATCGTAAATAATTTTGACTAAGTGGTTAAAGGCAAATAATAGAACAGTTACACCCGTCTGGTAAGTTCAGAAAATGACATCACTTTACTGTAATACAGCCTTTCAAAACCAGGAAAAGACACCACTTACGCTATATTACAATATAACGATATCCAAAATCTAAGACGATATCTAGTTACATATATCGATATAATATTGATATATTGCCCAGCCCTAACGCTGCGTCGAGGAGTAAACCTCTACATTCGGAGCCCGAAAGCTGAGTTACTCTTAAGCACAATATATTAGGTGTGTAACGATACATCGGTCTGGATTGATATATCGATTTAACGATCCAATATCATCGATACAAAGGGAAAATATTAGGGAAATATCGTAACGTTTCATTCTCGCGAGATCTCGTCACACCTCGCCATCTTTAAGGTGCGCCTTTATTTTTTTTGGGATCAATGATTTATTTATTTTCTTACAATCATTATTTACACATTGGAGAGGAAACATCTTCACAAAAAGAAAAACCTTAGGCTGATTACATCATCATTGAAAGTATAACAGAGGTACAAAGTGTTGCTTATTCTGATGCCTGTTTTTCTCCACGCCCCCAAACCAGGCCCCCCCTCCAACCCCTAACAAGATTCGCTCAAGGTATTGAACAGTAAAAAAAAAAGAACACACACACACACACACACACACACACACACACACACACACACACACACACACACACACACACACACACACACACACACACACACACACACACACACACCTCAACCCTTTCCCATTGCCACCCGTATATCCTTCCTCCATCATGATATCCACTAAAATCTGCATAACATCATAGAACACAGAGCGGGACATTGGACATTGTGTATATTAGATAACATATCTCATACTTGAAAATATCACGCACATCCTGTTTTCTTCCTTCATATTATGAAATCCATAAAGGCCAAAACAATATTCTATATAATAATAACATAAAGCAGAATGAAGTATATGTACTACATGGAGCTGAACATTTAGACATTACACATTGTATACATTGAATGCACATTCCAAAAAGAAATAAAATAAATAAAAAAATAACCCTGAACTTATCTACATTATTTCATTTATTTTCTCTAATAGCTCTGACCAACAGTCAATACTACAGAGGCATAATGTAAACGTGCTGTAGAGAGCTCTAGCTGAACAATATCCCGGTAAGAAGAAAGCCATTTCCTCACTGCTGGAAGACCAGAAGAAGACGTCTTTTGTTAATAGTTAGCTTTAGAGACGATGTGTCATTGAGCAGAAGCAAACATGGTAAGAAAGGGATAGGTCGTTTAATAATGCTAGACATGATGGTTGAAACACTATGCAAAAGTCTATTGACCTCTGGGAACTGCCACACCATATGGTAAAAAGTAGCAATGGTATTGTCTGGACAAAAATCACTGTATGGATTGTCTCTAAATTTCATTTGCTGTAATCTTCGTGGGGTTAAGTAAGACCTTTGGATTAATCTAGAATGTATCATTTGATGATCAGGGTTTCTAGATGATAGAGCTATGTTTGACCAAACCACGCACCAGTCTGTGTCCTGGGAGATGTTAATATCTGTCTTCCAAAGTCTGATGAATGATAAGGGCTTATATGACGCTTCAGTTATAAACTTATATAACTCTGAGACAATACCATTGATTTTACTTCCTTAGTGTCAAAAATTATATGAAGGCGATGATTCCCCAACTCGATACCCCAAGGAACACCCTGAGCACGCATTACTGTACGTAACAGTAAATAAAAGAAATAAAAATAAAAAATGCACAAAGACCCTGTTCCCCTACGATGTCCTTGAGAACACAGACCCCTGTTTCACTCCACTGAGGGAACATAATTGGTTTCCTCTCAATTAAAAGAGAGTGATTTTGGAAAATAGGGGATTGAGCGAAGAATGTATTTGGGATTTTGGCAAAATCGGTGAACTTTATGCCATACCGTGAAAAGATAGGAGATTATTGGCCCAAAATTGCGTTTAACTATACTGTGGGGTATATTACAATATACCAGACTAGACAGACAATATGGATAAGTTAAAACGTTCTTCAATAGGACGCCATGATACCAAAATCTCTGGATTCGACCATATAGCAAGTGAGCGCAAAACAAAGCTCCAAGAGTACCACTCAAAATTGGGCAAATTGACACCTGCTGATAATCTATGTCTTTGTAGAGTAGATGCTTTGATTCTAGGTATTTTTCTGTTCCATAGATATGAGCTAATGATTGAATGTAGCTTCTTCCAGTAACCACCCGGTGGAGCTAGGGGAATCATGCTACTCACAAAATTAATGCGAGGCAGTATGTTCATCTTGATGACTGAAAGTCTGGACTGGAAAGAAGTAGGGAGCATCCCCCATCTATTCAGGTCACCCTCCACATTTTTTAGAACTTTATTATAGTTGTCAGCGCCTTTATTTTTAAATTCCCACTTTATATTCATTCTTTTCATTCAAAAGGAGTAGTTTGTTTTTAATTTAAAAGTCTGGAGGAGCTTAGTAATGAAATTGTCAAATCATATTTTAGTTGATTTTTGTAAATGTATATAAAATGTAACTGATTGTGTTAAAGGGGCTTATGGTTTTGTCTCTTATCAGTCGCAGGCCCCTGAATTGAATCAAATTGGAATCTTATCGTGGGAGACTTTGTGATATCATATGTAATGTCACATAATATATCGTTGACCAAAGAATCAATATAATATCGTATCGTGATATAACGTGTGATTTACAACCCTACAAAATATAAGTGTGTACTCCCATTATTCACAAATCTTACCTCTTGGGTTTGAAGACCACTTTCTGTCCCCCGTCCAGCACTAGCAGGGCTTTGAGCTGGGTGCCCTTATAGCCCACATCTGCCCGTTCTATCCTGGCAGTGCTGAGGGACGAGAGCACAGCAGCCAGCTCTGGGGTCTCCTCAGGGTACACCTCTCTCGGGCCCACCCACTGGCTTGCTATCTCCCACGGAGACTGGAGGGTGTGGGTAAGGCGAGCTCCCCGGGACAGAGAAAGGCCAGCTTCCATCTGTTAGAGGTAGGTGATAACAGAACTGTAACGATATATGACAATATGTACATGTCTGCCAAACTCTCACTAACAGAGAGTATGTTTACATGGACACAAATATTCCACTATTATTCAGAATAATGACAATATTCCGAATTCGAATCAGGTCACGTAAACAACAGTTTATGGCCAGTTTACAGTCAGTTTATGGCCTGTTAACGGCTTACAGTCAGCTCTGTGTGTTTCTATGGTTGTTGTACACAAACCAACCAGCCAACCATTCAAGTGAGTCCGGCTGCGGCAGAGATGCATGCTCAAAAGAAAAGAAACACAGCTACTTGTAAACATTATGAAATACTTGGATATCAACAGGCCTTTGGATATGCGCAACGGCAACCTTTTTTCAAGAAGGTGGTTGAAGGAATAAAAGAGGGACGCTGTGTTCGCGCGGTCGAACAAGTTCACCACCGGTGGAAAACTTTTAAAAAAAATCTTTTTGCACGGCTGCATGTAAACTGGAATATTAGTGGACTATTCACGTTCATTAGCCATGTAAACAGCTTAGTCAGAATATTGTCTTTTTCGGAATAAGGGCAAAAAACTGAATATTATGTGCATGTAAACATAGTCACTGTTGAGTATGACTGTATACAAGTCTTAGCCAATTAAGAGTCATGTGCATCCTACTTGACTTTCACACAAATGACAACACTGATGTTTGAACATGTTTTTTTTTTTTTAAACAAGCCTGAAAATGGAAATAGCTGACTGGCACTCGGACCTTGCGAAATGCTCTGAGATCCCGCCGGCTGGCTGCAGAGCCCTCGCCTCCATCCAGCAGGAAGATCTTGGCCAGGCCCAGCAGGAGGAGCACGGCACACAGCACCACCATGCGCTGTTTGAGCTTCATCTCCACACCGACCTGCCCTGACCCCCTCCTCACCCGACGCTGTGTGTGTCCCCCGCAGCGAATCTCCCTCACCCCTGATGCATGGTGCCCGCAATTCCCTGTGGCCCGCCCGCCCACCTGCCCCGTCAGACAAACTCTTCTGTAGGACGGTGAAGCTGCTGATCCCTTGCGCTACAATCTGAGCAAACAGGAGGTCACCTGGAGGGAGAGAAACAGAAATGAGAAGGCTGGGCGGGAAGAGGAGCGGAAACAGACGAGAACTAGTAAATGTACTGTCAACAATATGTGGAGAGAAAACGGATTGATTTGCTGCCCCTCTTGCTTGTTTCCCCTCTGGGCAGACGATGACCCAGTACTGCAACACAACTGAAGCCTGTCCAGGATATGTAACTACATCAGGATGACCCAGTCTGCTGCTCTGTGTAAATGGGTTTGTACATTCAAAAGTATCCCACACCATAAAACTTTTACTGTGTGCATAAGCAACAGCAAAGTGTACTTTGGCTGTAAGCTGAAGGTGCTTCCTGCGGCTGAGCTGTGTTTGTTACAGCTGTTGAGACACTTCACAGCATTCAAACCTCCCTGTTTCAGGTAAAATCATCCCTCCCTCTCCAACCCTGGATTTGGGCAAAGGAGGAACTTTGTCTTTATCGACCCTGCCGGTTTCCAGTGAGCAGATGATGGACAGGTAGTCCTGCTGTGGTGCAGAGGTGGTGGACCCAGCACAGCCTCTGTGTCTTGACGGTCTAACCTTGCAAAAGAGAAATGGGCTGAACCCCTGGGTCGTTCCTCTGATTACAAAGCCTTGTGTTTAATTCACATACCAGGCACAGCTTAAACACATTCACAAAAATGAGCTGAACACGGGGGCTTAACGTTAAGGTTACATGTCAGCTTTGCATGCTGTGAGCTTTTAATCACGGCAGTAACATTAACACATCTGCCACGTTCAACTGGCAGTTAACAGACTCTGCTGTCGTTAATATAGCCAAGTTAGCGCCAACGAACCCAGCGTAACTGTGACAAAACGACAACAAGCTAACCATTAACATACATTACAATATGATAAATTCCGGTTCAGCTAGTACTGACACAGCTCAGGTCTGGCCACGCAGGCAATCGCTTCTTAATACAATCGGGCTTTCATGATGTTGCTTTTTTTCACATCAGTGAGGAAACTGCTGGTTTAATACTGAATGCATAAAGACACCTAAAACCTCTCAATGATGGCTCCACTTAGATGCTTTCTACGATGATTATTCCGGCGTTATTTGCCTTATCTGGTCAACATATCTGCAACGATATGGCCACATCAGTCACGGAACTGCTAGCTGCTTAGCAAGCCGTTGCACACCTTGCTATGTAGGTTAGCTAACGTTAAAGCTGCCAGCTAGCTAACGTTACCGTACGTCTGCTGTTTTTACTGGCTGCAGACCAAGCTGACTTACCGTATGGCCATATGTCGTTCACCGTAGTCAAAGTAGCTTCCAAGTGTCTGTAAAGTCCTGCGATATTTAGGGTAAATATAATAAATTGTCCTGCCGCTAAAACTGACGATGGTTTATCGTTTTCTCAGTCCCCCCCGTGGCTCCCTCTCCTCCGCCCTTTTCCTTCGATTCCTTCTCTGGCCTGCCGTGTCCACTTCCGAAACACTTCCTCCTCCTGTATGAGCTCCAGGCAGCCACCAGGTGGCGGTAGTGCATTATTTACATCCATACCATAGACTGCAATACCAATACCAGTGATAATGACAGTTACAAAAATTACAACGCTATACCATAACGCTTGCCACCCCTTAAAACGAAGCCATAGTTCAGACAAGGCCAAAGACTACGATTATTGAACTAATTATTCAATTTAATTTTATTTATAGTATGAAATCATAACAAGAGTTATCTCAGGCCATTTTACAGAATAGGTCTAGACCACATTCTATAATTTACAAAGACCCAACAATTCCAGCAATTCCCCAAGAGCAAGCATTCAGTGTGACAGTGGCGAGGAAAAACTCCCTTTTAGGAAGAAACCTCGGACAGACCCAGGCTCTTGGTAGGCAGTGTCTGACGGAGCCGGTTGGGGGTGTGATGAACAGTGGCAATAACAGTCACAGTAAAGATAATGAAACTGTGACTAGAAATAGTGGTTGTAGTAATTCATGGCATAGCGGGGCACTGCAGGGCGTTACAGATTTTACCGTAAGCCACTGCAGAGAAGCTAATACAGGAGAAATATGGTCTCTTTTCTTAGTTCTTGTCAGAACACGCGCTGTAGCATTCTGGATCAGCTGGAGAGTCTTAATGGACTTATTTGAGCAACCTGATAGTAAGGAATTACAGTAGTCCAGCCTGGAAGTAACAAGTTTTTCAGCATCGTTTTGAGACAGGATGTGCCTAATTTTGGCAATGTTACGAAGATGAAAAAAGGCTGTTCTTGAGGTTTGTTTTAAGTGGGCGTTGAAGGATATATTCTGATCAAAAATGACTCCTAGATTTCTGACAGTAGTGCTGGAGGCCAGTGCAATACCATCCAAAGTAGCTATATCTTTAGATAATAAGTTTCAAAGTTATTTAGATCCCAGCACAATAACTTCAGTTTTGTTTGAGTTTAGCATCAGCAAATTGTAGGTCATCCATGATTTTATATCTTTAATGCATGCTTGAAGTTTAGCTGACTGGTTTCATCTGGCTTGATTGATAAGTATAATTGGGCGTCATCCGCATAACAGTGAAAGTTAATTGAGTGTTTCCTAATAATATTGCCTAGAGGAAGCATATATAAGGAGAATAGAATTGGTCCAAGCACTGAGCCTTGCGGAACGCCATGGTTAACTTTAGCGTACTTAGAGGATTTATGATTAACAAATTGAGATTGATCAGAGAAATAGGACTTCAGCCAGCTTAGTGCGATTCCTTTAATGCCAACTAAATGTTCCAGTCTCTGTAACAGGATGGTATGGCCAGTAGTGTCGAATGCAGCACTAAGATCTAGCTAGTAAGACAAGTATGGAGACAAGTCCTTTGTCTGAAGCAGGTCGTAATTTTCACCAGTGCCGTCTCTGTGCTATGATGCATTCGAAATCCAGACTGAAAGTCCTCAAATAGACTATTGCCATGTAGAAAATCACATAACTGATTGGCGACTACCTTCTAAAGGATTTTGGAGATGAAGGGAAGATTAGACATAGGTCTATAGTTGGCTAAGACCTCAGGATCGAGAGTGGGTTTTTTCAGAAGAGGTTTTAGCACAGCTACTTTAAATGACTGCGGTACATAACCTGTTAATAAAGACATATTGATTATATCTAGTAATGAAGTGTTAACCACTGGTAGCGCTTCTTTAAGTAGCCTCGTTGGGATGGGGTCTAAGAGACAGGTAGATGGCTTAGCTGAAGAGACCTTTAACATTAATTGTTGAAGGTCTACAGGAGAAAAGCAGTCTAAGTATATGTCAGGTCTTGTTCCTTGTAGCAGTCCTGCATTTAAAGGTGAACTGTTAGAAGTTGAGGGCAAAAGGTGATGAATTTCATCTCTAATTGTTATAATTGTATCATTAAAGAAGCTCATGAAGTCATCGCTACTCAGAGATATAGGAATAGATGGCTCAATAGAGCTGTGACTCTCTTCTATTCATTTACAATATTATTATTTAGCAATTGTTAGAGTCCTGAAAAGGTGCATTGTTCTAGAATTCCATAAAGAAGCCAGAATGTGAAAGTAGTCTTTTTCTGCTTTCCTTTCCTGTTTAAATCTCACTACCCCAAAGATTTTCCTTGCAACCCCATTGTCTGATCGGATTTTACATTAGAAGAGTTTGTTTTAAAAAATAAACCATTATAGTCCCTTAGAAGTGTGCATATTAAAAAAAGTTGATTTACAACAAAGTGTAAATATACCTAGTTTAGATGGCGAAATTTTGAGATTATATAAGTAATGTTTTCCTTTACTGACTGACTGAACGATCACTTCCATTGAGCCCACAGCTGCTCATTTTAGTAATAAAAAAAGCAGCAATGATGGATGTAAATGTAGCCTAATGAAGTAACGTTTCATCAAGAAAAAGTACTAATAAGCCAACACAATTACTTAAGTTAATGTAATTTGTTCTTTGGTATTTTGTTAGCCGATTCAACAATCTAAATTTTTGGATAACATTTTGGGTATATTGCTATAAAGGAGCAATACTAATAAAGAAATGAGGCGGACTCTGCAGGAGAAATCCCTTCAGGCAACTTCCAGTCAGTCAGTCACTCTGTCATCCCTACTGCTCTGCAACAACTCAAACAGCAGCTTGAAAAAGGCTGGAACTGATTGATCGTTTTCAAAATAGTATTGAACCATTTAATGCAGTATAATACAACCGTGATACAATACACACTCACTAGCACACAGCCCTCTACTCACTCTCTCCCCCCCAACCCTGATAAACAGTCACATAGTCTCCAACAGAATGAGCATGAAACCGATGTGTGGAGTAAAAAAAGGGCAGAGTGTTTATTGGTTCTCAGTCTTCACACCAGGCAGCGCATCACTCAGCAGTGAGGTCACAGCGCTCGCCACAGTTATGACACAGGGCAGACAGAGACAGGTAAAGGGTGGAGGTCAAAGGTCATCTACACATCACCCTCGTCACCTTCAGCGACATGAACGAAGGTTATTGTTGATGTCCTTGGTAAACAGTGAACGATTCCTGTCCAGATTCACATTGATTCCACTTCTCCACCAAATCAGAGGACAAACACATTGTATAACCACACTGAAAACGCTTCCTCCGGTCAAAACCTTCATCTCAACTGTTAAAATAATGAATTCACTCAGAATCACTCAAAACAGTTCATACCGGGCAAATTGTGCATTTGTACATAGTATGGTCAATTTAAAGGAAATAAACGCTCACCACAGAAAAGGAAATTTTCAAGCATGGCATCAAGTTTCTTTGTAATAGCCAAAAATTATCTTAAATGAGGAGCGCCTAACATTTGAATTTTCCACTCTCATCCCAAAATGGATGATTGTGTGGTTATTATGCTAGTAGTGATTGGCCTTGAAATCCTAAGAAATGAGTCGGCTAAAACCACAAAACATCCCAAAATGAAACGTGTTTCCAATATTTTGACAGTACTGTACACTGTACAACAAGGATAATAAAACAAAAGACAATTGTGTAAACTCAGGTTACAATGAGGGAAAACCTCACAAAAAGCGCTCGACATGATCTGGGTAATTCTCGAGAAAAGGATTGTTAAACCCAAACTGATTCAAAAAAAGGTCTGGTTAGGTATAAAACTTTTAACTCAGGAAACCACATCAGTTACATCTCTCTTCACATCAGATAAAGTAAATAGAAAGAAGGGAAATGTGACGTAATGTTGACTGTCTGCGTTGGGTTTGTTTACATCCCAGCTCCTTCGGTTTACAGTCCTTTTTTTTGAGACCGCATCAATTCTTGTTTAACTGCTCCAACGTGTCAATATATTGCAAATGACAGCCGGTTAAGCTCCACCATCTGTAGATATACAGAGGTAAACAGTCTCCAACTCCCCCGCCCCCAAATTCTGTCTTACCCATTTCACTCATTTCAATCACACTCACTTTGTCCCCAGCCAACCAATCAGATTCAAAACACCAGCGATGATCAGTCTCCATAGTGCTTCAGCTCTGGGATTTTGTCCCTTCTAACAGTCTCTGCTCCATTGTGCAGCAAAAAGCGCTTTCACAGGCCACAGTGGACACAGATGAGTACCACTTTTCACTTCTTATCTGCTCATGAGTCCTTTTCTTCACACTTTCAGTACAACACAAGCCAAGCGTGGAGTTGTGATATGAGCTGGCAGTCAGTCGGTCACACGGAAGATTAGGTAGCTGGTCACCCCAGGAGGGATTCCCTATGTGGCTTAAATTACATTTTAGAAAAATAGACAAGTATGCACAGGCACACAAATGCATACACATATTACATATGCCTGTATTTTGGATTCCTCATTCACTCTTCCACAGGTTCATCCACTACTATCCCTCCTTTTGTTAATATACAAAGGACTGAACATCTCTTTACGGGCACTAAATTGTCAGTTTGGTGTGGTTCGTCTGACCTAAAAAGTTGAATTGTGCCTCTATCGACTGGATATTAGCCTGGAGACGACTGACTGAAGCACATTAAGAGGGGATCCAGTGCTGCGAGTATGGATTTGTTCACCTCTCCATGCCATCACCCCTTATCGACAGCATGAAACTAACTCTGAGCTTGATATACCCCATTAATAGGCAGGACATTTCTTTCTACATACTGTAATACTAAGGTTTACACAGTACATGTGGAGCACTGAGGGGATTGTGATTTTGGGCAAAAGATTGTGTAAACATACAATGTAAACAGCGGTTAAAAAAAAAAAGACATTATAATTTGATGAATATTACTGGGCGAAAAGCCTCCCATCATTGTCATCTCCATCATCCTGATCATGCTTGTTCATTTGGATGCAATGAGCTCCCAACGAAAACAAAACGGCAACAGTCTGTTTGCGACACCGTGAAACATCTGTGATGCACAGTGATAAACTGTAAATTTCAGGTTTTTCCGGCTGTTACACGCCTATACCTACATCTGATTCCACTGCAGCTCCTGCAACGCTTCGTCAACCTGAAGAAAAACAGTGATGTTACATCACTTGCCACTAATTATAACCAAGGTGCATATTCCAAATCAGATGTAACACGGTTAGGGCCTAAAATTGAACTGGGTCCTGGTTATTAGAATTAGGGGCAAATTCTTTTTGAAAAAATAAAATTCAGATGGACATAAAATAACTGCTCCAAAAGGAGAGAAAAACACAAAAATGTAACAGACAAAACTACATTGACGTGCAATCATCTACTACATGGTAATACTGTGAACTGCACCATCCCTCCCAAAAAAGGGGAAAAAAAACAATATTAACAAACAAGATTTAAAGAAGACTCTGTATGGCTCCAGATAGCTTTGAATGTCTGCTTCAGACCAAAGGCTCTGGCCATATCATGCAACAAGATAGAAGAGGAGATAACATCATGTATTATGAGTTCTCGTTGCGCTCTCTCTCTCTCTCTCTCTCTCTCTCTCTCTCTCTCTCTTGGACCCTTTCACAGTTTCAAGTCTTTAGTGTTAAGTATGTGTATGAGTCTGGTAAAGCGAGTGTCCGCTGGCAGAGAGCAGACAACACTGGAGAAAAACAAAAGATACAGGTTCGTAAAAGAATTAACTCTCGTCTACCCAACTGTGAACATGTCTTAGCTTCTGGGATGATCGTACCTATGTGGAACACAGACGAGATTCCTGTAATTTAAGCAAATACTTTCCCTCCCAACCCTCGTCACCCAATGCAGTTATACAAACACGCACACATACGTTCAGAACACTTAGCGAGTATATGAGAAAAAAGGCGGGCAGAGTTCTGTAATAAAAACTAGACACATTCAGGAAGTGGGGAAATTGTTTCTGCTGGAATCGTTTGCGAATCAGAGCCCTTACAACACGATCAAATAGGCCGGTGTGTGTGTGTGTGTGTGTGTGTGAGAGTGCGAGTGCGTGGCTCATGTAAATAAGCTTGTGACTCCAAGTCAACACAAGTGAATGAAGAGACCAACAGTTCCAAGTAGGAACCGAGTAAGTAAAAAAGTGTTTTCAAACCCTCCAAAAGTCCAATGGGTTAGTCCGATGTGAGTGTGCGTGTTGTGATTGTGTGTCCAGCCGATTAAAAGGTGAAAATCTTGCATTTGAGCATGGCGGGGACACAAATAAAAATAGTTAACCCCTTAAAAAAAACAAAGAAGAGGATTATTTTTGTCCATCCGAGGACAGTCTGTCTGTGAGAGAAGAGGAGAAGTCGAATGGCTCCACTGAAGTGCTGCACAGTAAAAACAAAAGACACTGAGAGCAAATGGGAGGAAAGAGCAGTGGTGCAGGTCCTTGTTCAGTAGTCAGTACACCCAACACACGCGCACACATACACACACACACACACACACACACACACACACACACACACACACACACACACACACACACACACACACACACACACACACACACACACACACAGTACTGGTTAAGGCAGTGGCGGCAGGTGAGGCTGCAGTGAGGCCGGGGTTAGAATCGGAGAATCAGCGGTCAGGGCTCATTGGCAGTGAAAGCTCCCACTACTGAGTCATCATTACTCCTCCTCATCCTCATCCTCTTCGTCTGTTTCCTCATCCCTCTCTCCCTTTGCTCAATTACACTCCTCAGCATAGGTCACTCGAATGACATCAGATTGGCTGGCACCTGGGAAAAAAGCGAGGTGTATAAAAAAAAAAAGGCAATATTCTACAATGTGTGTGTGTGTGTCTGTGAGTGTTTATGCGGCTCCATACCTGTTGCCTATTGCTCTGGCAGGCAGCGCTCAGATGTTTGAACCAGAGCAAGGCGTTCATTCTGTTCCCTGCTTGGTACTTGTAGGTGTTACCTAGGCAACGGAGACAAACAATATGAGATGCCAAGTCTCTCGTTTCCACCTGCTTTCACAACACTGGAAAGATGGCTGAAGCCTTACTTGACTTTGGCCCACCGGGTAAAATATAAACAAAGTCACAGTGGAAAGGTTCAGGACAGAGACAGAGAGAGAGCGAAAGACAGAGAGAGAGAGAGAGAAAGAGAGCGAGTGTGTACACACACACACACACACACACACACACACACACACACACACACACACACACACGTGATTCATCATTCAAACCAAACTCCACTAACATTTTTACAGCATCCATTGCTGCTTGCTTGCGTTAGTCATTTCTGTTTAGCTTTTCCTTTTTTTTGTGTGTGTGTGTGTGTGTGTGCGCGTGTGTGTGCGTGTGTGTGTGTGTGTGTGTGTGTGTGTGTGCTTGTGTCTCACCTTGCTCAGAGTCCGTCAGCAAGAAGAGATCAGGATGCTCGGGATCGTCAGCCATCATGGCCATGAGACCCACTACACACACACTCTTACTGGACGTCGACTTGAACTGTGCGGAGGACAAGTTGGAAACGGAGTTAATTTTCCTTCTTGCGACGAAATGTTGTGTCTAAATGTTACTGTAAGAAAAAGAAATGTTAACACAGGCTTTGTGTGCGTGTGTGTGTGTGTAACGTCCAGATCTTGCCTGTGAGCCTGCATGTGCACTTCACGAGGTTCTAATTAGCCTGTGAGTAACACACAGGACTTCAGTGATGTCATTGGTCTCATTGTTCAATGAGTGCTACCATCTGCCTGTCCCCCCAATCCACATACACGCACAAACACACACAATCACCGCATCTCATGTCCACTCATCTACGGTTTTCTTCCAGTTCTTATCATCCTTTCTTCCCTACGCTCTCCTCTGATCTCCCGTACAGTTTTAGTAAATGTTCCTGTCAAACTGATACAGACACACAAAAACACACCCAGCCAGATGCACTGAGCGCACTCCACTTCTTTTTGAATTATGTTAAAACTACATTAAAAAAAGTGTAATTTATCTGCATTTTTGCTCTGATTTCTCTTTTCCTGAGAAAACCGAGTAAAAACAAACACACACACACAAAGAAGAATCATTAAGTGTGTCGCCGCGAGTTCATTCTGTAATCAAACTCTCTCTGTGAGTAAGTAATGGCTATCATGTGCCGCCGCCTCGTAAAACCAAGTGTGTGTTGGAGTCATTTACTATCACTTCTATCAACAACTGAGGTTCACATGGAAGAGGTTATGTTATGTAATATCAGTTAAGTTGAGTTATTGTCCTCGCCTGCATAAATAAACAAAAACAAATATAACAAAAACCTCCAACATTTCTATTATCCCCTGCAGAAATGCATAGCGTGAAATGTGCCCTCAGACTGTTACACAAAAGGATGGTGATGGTGACCAGTGTGAATGGTTGCGTGACTTACATGTTTTCTCTCAGTGGCCTTCAGGGACTTGGCGGTGTAGTAGTAGAGCTGGGTTCCGCACAGAGCGACCCAGTATTTGGTCCATGACGCCACCTGGAGGCAGAAAAGTGAAATATTCAACTCTACTTCAGCCTGATTGAGCCAATGAAATGCTACAGTATGTGCCATCAGATTGTTTTAAAGAGTAAACTCTTTGGGATGTTTGTGATTTTATTATGGTTCTGCTTCTGTGCTGAATCACTTACTTACACAGCTTTGGCTGGGACAGATAAAGAGACGAGATTAGAAAGACAGAAAGATGTATCACTGGGGAAAAGGCCGTATGGTTTGGGGAACTGAAAGTCTTTGCTTGTCCATGCTTGGGTGGATAAATGGAGACTAAGTGTGCAAAATGAGCAACTTGTTCCATAAACACTGAACTCTTTAAATACTAATACAAGAACAATAAAGAGAGTTATGAGATGAAAAGCGAAAGAGAAAGAAAAGCATGCGAAAATAAAAGGGGACTGAAGTAAACCTGCTAATTAATACTCCTGGTGCAGGAGTTTCCCTGATTACATGGCCAGATTGGAAAAAATATTTTAGACATCGATACATCGTCAAAGCAGCCCGTAAATCACCCGCACTGCCTATGACAGTTTTAAGTTATTTCAACTGCATAAAGAGCTAAGATTTATTTCCAGTCAAAACAGAACAGGATAATCTCAGTGCAAATATAAAAAAAATGGCACAAGGCGAACAAAAGCAGTGAAGACAAAAAAATGCAAGCATGGTCAAAGAGGAAGAGAATTACAGACAGATATAAAACAGAGATGTTCTGCAGGTTAAGGAGTCTCTGCAGACATCTTTTATTGCCCATCTGCTCCTGTACAGTAGGTAGGTATAGATGTATGAACAGCACATGGATATATGAACATGTATGGATATGTACGTATATATGAGTGTGTGTGTGGAATCTCACTGTTGGTTTCTTGCCCTCCTTGAGCACGGTCTTCCGTCTCAGCACCCCCTGCACTGTGACCGCTCCGGGGTACAAGTGAACTGCGAGCTCCTCCGACTCCGCTGAGCTACAACAGGACAAAGACAAACATTACAAGCTATACACACAAACGTACACACGAGGAAACATGCATGTTGTCATGCATGCACACATAATGAGATCAGATGTGAACTAGTAGTAAAGACAGACACAATCTGCAAAGCTACTTCTCACTCTGCTTCACGAACGTATGTTGTTTTTTTTTATTATTTCTGTCTTGTTTTCACAGAATTGAATTTTACAGATATATATCTTAACACTGGTATCAACAGCAAGAGGAGCAGAGGCGGACAAGGTGGTGTGCAGATTATGTCTGTCTGGAGGATCAGAGCAGGAAGCCCAGCGCAGGAGCCCAGTGAAGCCTGGTGGAAAGAGAGAGGGAGGCAGAGAGAGACAGAGGGGACCATCTCTAACCGCAAGGGACGCTTTTCTATGCACCGTCGTCCATAAGAAATGGCTTTAATAGTCGTTGAAGAGTCTGTTCCTCTCTACCTCAGGAATGAAGATGCAAGAGTTTCTTTCCAGTAACACATGGAGCTCAGAGTGACTGTGGAAACTCATCTTTTAGCTCCAAGCTGTGAACTATCTTGGAAACTTAGCGCAAGAAGAAGTCCAGGTTGACCATAAGCTCTATGTGTGTGTGCATGCAAGAAATTAAAGAAAGGTGGATTATAGACTGATTGTACGCAGCCAAAGATGAAGAATAATGACCCCAAACAGATCCGTAGCCCTTCACCTGAACACACACACCCCCACGCACTCACACACACCCACATTCACAATTTATCCCAGCACTACACACACACTCTAAGCACCAGCACATAGCTGAAGGGGCGTGAAGTGAGGATAAGAGAGGGTGAGCTTGGTTCAGCTCAGGTTGGTTCTGGTCGGGATGCGTGTACCTGCTGGGCCTCAGGACTCCTCTGTAGGGGATGCGGGCCACACGGGTGACTGGGCCCAGAGAGTGATAGAACCGAGTCCTGCTCAGAATAGGATAAGACAGGACAGGATAGGGGGCACGGGACACTGTTAAGGCTGTGTGGGTGTGTTATTTGTTGTTGTTGTTGTTTTTCCCTTAAGATTGCATTGGTTAGGGCTGGATGGAGGGAGTCTCATTTGGTTAGAGGACTTGATGATGAATGTGTGTTTACAGTACAGGGTTATTCAACAGTTTCATGAAATGGTGTTTTGGAAAGAAGGTTGAGATCATTTTCAGGCCAGTTCATTCTTGAACTAGGGACTGTGGCTCCAGACACTTCCAGGCACAGGGGAACAAACTGGTTAGGGGATTTAAATGTTAAGCTTTTAATAAATTTCAAGCCGCCGCAGAAGCATCTGAGAGCTGCGGTGGAGGGATGAGGCATGACGGCCCTGGGTGCAGCAAGGCTGGATGCTGCGTTCGTGTGCAAGTTTTAATGGCCGATCATTTCCCATAGCTGTGTCTTTGAGGCCAGAGCTTTGAAAATGATACAATTGCAACGGGGATGGGGGCAGTTTTAGGATCTTACATGTGGATGTGATGAAAAAGCACTGCAGAGACAAACGTAGTAACCTTACCTCTCAAAAGCTGGCCAGGACACCTCTTCACTGAGCTCAGAGCCCTCGCTGCTACCTGTGTACAGATACAAATCATTCACAAAAAAAAGCACGTCATTGAAGATACAAGCGTGCGTCATGGTAATAAGTATGCATGTGTATGTCTTACCAAGTGAAATACCACTGGACAGAGTTGAGCTCTCTGCTTGCCCCCTGGTGGGACTGTGGCTCTCCATCACACTGTCGTCCAACAGGTGGCGAGAACCAGCATTGGGGAACGTAGCGCTTTTAAACTCTACTGTATTCATTTTATGGATGAAACTATGTGGGCACAGAGCACAGCAGACAGAAGGGACAGAGAGATAAAGAGAGAAGGTGGCAAGTCATTTTCAGGCCATCAACTTCATCATCTACCAAGACATTTTTACGCGTTGTTGACTGATGGAAATACAGTTTTTTTTCGACCTAATATTACTAATAAACTGACTTGTAGCCCAGGCTGTGGCACTTCCTGTGTCCGTAGGGCAGCAGGTTCCTGGGGGAGGGCGGTGTGGCCGGGACTTTGGTTCCTTCAGCTGCTACCGTACATTTACGGCCACAGAGAGGAGATGCGGACGCTTCCTGGCCTGTTGGTAGCAGTGGGACGGGAAGACCAGATTTATAGACCAGGAAGAACAAAAAGTAAAAGGAGATGATAAACTGGTTTAAGTCTACATTTAACACCCGACGTACCGACAATATCCTCTTTAGAAGCGTTTGCTCGTGGTGTGCTGGTGCCTGGCTCAATCTTCTGTGACAACCTTAAAAAAAAAAAAAAAATCATCAAGTAATTTGTCAGCTTGAGCTCATCCCCCAAAATAATGATGGTGATGAAATATTTTTGGGAAAGACAGATGAGCACTGTGCCAGGCAGCAAAGAATAATTATTAACAGGATAAAAAAAAAAGCTTTTTCATTTTCCTGGCAAATAAATTGCTCTTGTGACTGAATCAAGAGATTATGAGGCAAAAAGCATGGTGTCCATCGGAGTTTGGTTTCTTACTTGTAATTGTCGTCCTCCACAAACTTCTGCAGCTCCTCGATGTACCTGACGGAGTTCAGATACTTCTGTACGTGAAGCAACACCGTTACATCTGAAAGAGGGAAGATGGTGACATTAGAAGAAATGCACGCGTGATGTAAATCAGCGTATATATCTAGGCTGTAATAAAGATGTAATATATTTACTAATAATGTGAAAGTTCATTACAGAAAACTTGACTTCAATCCAGTCCTGTAGCCTGACTTTGCTAGGTAATAGCTGTGTCTCATTTGTGAGTGCTTTATGTCCTTTTTCCTTTATTATCCCTTTTTGACTCCAAGTAGCAACCACTTGAATGTCTACGAGCTCTATGCTGGAGGATCTGTAAGCTGTCTATTTCTGAATAATAATAATAATAATAATAATAATAATAATAATGAGCAAGGACAGCAAGACTACACTGAAACCAAACAAAAACACGAGGGGTACAGGCATGTCAAGGCATGCTGGTTAAATTATGAAATGCTGAAAATGAAATGGCCAGACTCCCTCCTCCTTGGTGTTCATTTATGTTCATCCTCATGATGGACATTATCAGCACTTTCTCGTCACTACACTACCATCCCATGAATGTGTGGCCGTGTGAGTCTTAACTCACCGTAGGTACAGGATCTTTGCAGGTCCGATATGATTCTGAGAATATTGTTCATCAGGTTTGATCTCTGTTCGTTCTCCAGTATGCTGCCCGTGGAGGGGTAGGCTGAGTCTATATACGTCAGATCCGACAGGTACATCCCTAAAAATAAAGCAGCAGACAGGAAAAAGATGCAACATGTTACATACACATGGGTGGTGATGGCGCAGTGGATTTGACACATGCCTTTGGTGTGGGAGATTCCCACTGCGATACATCAACCAACGTGTCCCTGAGCAAGACACTTAACCCCTAGTTGCTCCAGAGGCGTGCGCCCTCTGACATATATAGCAATTGTAAGTTGCTTTGGATAAAAGCGTCAGCTAAATGACATGCAACGTAATGTAACCTAACAATCAGGAGAAACACACAGCCCTCCTCCCTTTTTTCCTCTTCTTCTTTAGTGAGTCGAGGGCCCCACTGTAAGCCAAATGAGCACAGCATCGATCTGTTGGCAGGTGTTATTGTAAACACCACGGGGGAACACTAGGGTGTTACTGCCTGAACACAGAAAGCTCGCCTCATTAGAAAACAAACACAAACACCTAGAAACAAACAAGGCTGGACATCATTACAGGGCCAGATTTTGGTGGATGCATGATGTAATTTCCCATGCAGCTGTGGATTTATTGGTTTGAAGACCAGCTTGTAATCGCAGACCGCTTGTTTGATATCACAGGGGCCTAAAAAGACAGGAATAAGAACCCTGCGCAAACTCTCTTATTTGTTCTGATCCGCTCCCCATGGATCTAAATTAATGCCTTATCTTATCTTCAGACTTTCCAACTCGAGGCCATCTATCTTTCCCCCCGTTCCCTCTCCAATTGCCTATTTTTTGGCAGACTTGGAGAGAGACCTGAGATTCTTAGTCTCTCGTTACATAAATATTAACACTGAGAGACAAAACCCAGGAGTAGCTCCCCACCATTCTGAAAATAGAGATTAACAAGCTTCAGAAGTGAACTGATGGTGTGCCTTTCCTTCCTCTCTCCTCCTCGCTCAATGTTTCTTTCACACACCAGCATTGAGATTGATTGCAGATGTATGAATATTTATCACACAGTAGACTACATAACACCAATACTCCCCCCCGCTTTCCTTGGAAAACGCTGTTATACTCTCAGATGTGCGCACATTTACACATGCATTTGCAAAATTGTGCACACAGAGTCTAAACACAGATGTACAAATAAGCAACAACAACACAACTGCAGGACCAGATCCAGGAGATAAAAGGGGCCAAACCATGCACACACACACCACATCATCTGATTAGAATCAGAGAGAGAGAGAGAGAGAGAGAGAGAGAGAGAGAGAGAGAGAGAGAGAGAGAGAGAGAGAGAGAGAGAGAGAGAGAGAGAGAGAGAGAGAGAGAGAAGCAGTTTACAAGAGTTTGAAGACACAGCTGTAAGGGGAAGTGATGGGGTGAAGAGGAGGAAGAGAAGGGCTCCTGAAGGCTTAACCGCTGTAGCTGCTGAGAGCATGTCAGGGATAATAGCAGTTAGTCATGCACAAATTCATACTGCCTGGAACACACACAGACAGATGCCTGCTCAGAGGACCTGCGGTTAGGGGTACACTTACACTTTGTATGTGTTTACAATGTGGCAAAACCTAAGGGTAACAGGGAAAAATTGTGGTCACAAAGTTTGGAAAAAACTGCATCCCCTATCTGCTTTTCTTAGCCCGGTATCTAAAACAAACCCATATCTGTCCATGTCTCACACACCTGAACACATTAAGGTAAAAATGACAGCTGTGATAAGGACCAGATGAGCTCAGACTGCACCCGGAGCAAGGATTCTGCTCCAATAACATCACAAGTCAGCTTTATCTGCCTTCATTTATCTCCTGCTCTCACATGCCCAGCTGGTGCTCTACAGGAAGCTGCTCAGAAACCTCAGCAGCATAACAATCAGCTCTTCCCACTGCTAAAGGAGAAAGCAAAAAAAAAAAAAAGAGGGGAATTGTAGGTTTGGAGTCAAAGCAGCTCAAACACTTCTGAAATCAAGGTTTAATTTCCTTTCACTAAACTCACTTCTATATATGAACCAAGGCGGTCATTGTTGAGGATGGTAAACTTACGGAGGCAGCTCTGTTATTCTCTTTTTTTCCCCCATCAGAGTGACATCAGAGGTAGGCTGGGCCACTCAAAAAAAAAAAAAAAAAGGAGGAAGAAAGAGGAGGAAAAAAAGGGCAATCTCAAACTCCCACACCCTCATCCCCCTTCTCCTCCCCTCTCTTCCTCCTTCCCCTCCCTCTTCTAGTCTCCCCCATCGTTTGTGAAAACCTCAAGGCGTCAGTCGTCAGCGCTTAGTCTGTTGAAGTGGCCGGCTATTGAACCATGCCCCAGCCCGGGCCCCAGGACAGCTGAGGCCACAGAGAGGAGCACATCTTTGGGAAATAGGGCCTTCGCAAAACAGACTTTATGTATTGTGATTTTTCCACTGCAGGACAGAAGGAGTGAGTGGAGGGGAGCACCTGAGAAGACTGGGACAAAGAGACAGAGAGATGACTACTGGGCCGTGCAGCTCGGTGAAGACACGACACAATACACACGTGAAACTATAACTGACGGAAACACACCCCAACTACTGGTAACAAAAGAAAAAGGTAAATGTTGCCCGAGTTCATTCTGTTTCCAAGTTTGTTTTTGGAATGTGTGTATGTATCAGCATGACAGAGTGTGTGTGTGTGTGTGTGTGTGTGTGTGTGTGTGTGTGTGTGTGTGTGTGTGTGTGTGTGTGTGTGTGTGTGTGTCTGGGCAGCTGGCTGAGAGGTTGGAGAGGTTAGGACGTTTCGTGACTGGAGGCTCCGGCTACAGACAGAAACATTTAGCAACGCTTCTTTGGCTTTCCTCTGGAGCCTGAGGCCTGGGATACACCGTGTACAGCATGCTGACAACGGCATCATGTGTACACAATCAACACATGCGATGTGACGTATAGTATATGAGACCAAGGGTGTGTAGGATACCATTTGTATAGGCAAAATGATGGTGTCTGGTGATATTCACATTTGCATTGTATATAGGGTACATATTAACAGAAGAATAGAATGAATGTTATTGGTGTCTCTAATTTCTTTTAGATGTATCGGGGTGAAACACCTCAACTGTTAAAATGTATCTTAACGCCTACCTGAAAAGAAACAGAAAGCTAAAGAGGGGGGGGAGGCATTCCAGGAAAACACTTGAGGGAGACTGATCTGATCAGATGGAGAGATTTGAGCTCTGGAGCCAGGCTTGTTTATTTTTTGTTGGCTTTTGGTTTCCTCATGCAGCACCATCTAGAGCCTGGCCACTAACAGTGGGTGCAGGGATGGAGCAGAGTTGACCCAGTGGAATCAGGGTTAGATCAATAATATTACGCCTAATGAGGTAGTGACGTGTCTCTCAGCACATGCTTCTCCTTGTTACATATGGGGGGTAGTGAGGTCATGCATTGAGAAGCACAGAAAGCGCATTGAAGTTTGCGCAATCCTTAAAAGTTGTAATCCAACCCTAACTGCATCCTCTATCAAATACAGCCCATGGACATACGACACCATGAGAGCAAAAGCTTTGAACACTAACAGCAACAATCTGGTGTACTTCCATATCACCAACTCACAATTCTCTTCAAATGTTTTCACTTAATGTTCCTGGCCTGGTGCTGGGATCTGTGGAAAATATTCTGTTCGCTACAAAGTCACATCTATGAACGCTGTAAATCGACCATGAGAGAGAGGACAGTGCAACACACACACACACACACACACACACACACACACACACACACACACACACACACACACACACACACACACACACACTCTTTGAGCTTCAAATAGCTTCAAGGAAAAAGGCAAAAATGAGGGAATGGCAAAAGGCTAAGAAAACATTTCATGAGCTTGCTGGTTTTTCCCGGCGTACAGTGTAATAAATCATAATATCAATACCTCCAATAACTCAGCCGGGAAAAGAAAAAAGAAAGCTCGACAGATAATGAGAAGGTGGGAGCAGCTGTTTGAGAAATATCCAGAACATTCTGTGCTGGAGCCGCAGTGCTTGGTCCCTCAGGTTCACCTGCATGGGGTTCAGAGCCTGGGAGAAAGCTTTAAAACAACATAACATAATAACATAACTAATCCACACATAAACTACCCATTCTCTTAACCCTCGCCCAGGACTATAAATCACAACAGACTTTCCGTTTGATGTCTTTCCTATTTTAAGGTTTTTTTTTTTTTTTAAACTCCCAGGACAAGCCAAGAAATAGCTGTCAGGTAGTTTGTGGTAGGATGTCAGAGCCGGTTAACCGCTGCCCTCCCCCAGCCGTCCTGTCACAGACCATGTTGTAACGCAGCGGGGGATTGATAGCTCACTCAGCCAGCACCAGCTTGCGGTTTTTGGGGGCGATGGGCATGCAGCCAATCGTATCTCACTGTATGACCTGAGGCTGTGTGTGAACCCTTTCACAGACACAGCTCAGCTGATCTTTATCAGTAGAACACATATAGAACACACACACACACACACACACACACACACACACACACACACACACACACACACACACACACGCTTGTCTAAAAACATTGTTCTTATGCTGACCTCATGTGGATAAAATCCAACCACAGCACAAGAAGCCAGACACATTGTATCTCCTAAAACGCAAACCTACAATATGAGCTACAGAGCAGTGTTAGATTGGGTGAAGATACCACAAAAAAATGACAAAAACTGTGAGAGGGGGGGGGGGGGAGCCAAGGCTGTAGCAAAGTTCGAGGAAACCTCTCTAGCTGCACCGTGATGCTCATTTAGAATCCCCTTAATGAGAGCTTGGACACAGTTGAACGGATAGGTAACCATCAGGAGGCAAAGGTCAGCCCCCCAGGCTGACCTTTGCCTCCTGATTAGGGCAAACAGACAAGAGAAGTGGAGGTATGTAACTAAGTAGAGCCAGTGGGCAATGAGTGTCTTGTGCTGTGCGTGTTGATTTAAGTGTTCTTCCTTGGTGAGTCAGCTAATAGAAAGCACGTGCAGTCGGAAGGTTTGAGCTCAAGGTGAGGTGCGACTCGGGGGAGAATTACAACAGAACGAGTGGTTGCAAGTGATCTCCTGAATATGAAAATGTACACGGTCCAGCCAAACAAACTTTATATAAATGCGGTAACATTTTAATACTCCCTCCTCCCAGCTCTCCTCTCTCCCCGACCCTCCTCCAGCTCTTTTGTAATGTGTGAAACCTTGGCGGCAGCATGTTTTCATCCAGAGCCAAGTGTCACTTAACAATTTAACTTTAATTTAATCAGAGAGAAAAGCCACCTGAATGGGCGAGGTAACAGCTAATCTTTCAGTCTGGGTAATACATTACTGGGGTAGATTTTGTTAGGCAAGAATTAATAGTATGCCTGCATACATGATTGCGAGTGTGCGTACAAGGGCAGTTGTTTGTGTTGAGGGGCAGACTGTGTGTTTGCTCTGCGATTTATTTATTTGGGGGGGGGGGGGGGGGGGAGCATGGAGTGATGGAGGAGGGTGTTGGAGAGTTGAGAGTCCTTATCTTGACAAAGTAAGACAGACAGAGAGGGACGGCCTTATATGAACTCTGGATACCTCTGTCTTTCTGCATTTATGTGTGTGCTGTGCAAAAAAAATAAATAAAATAAAATAAAAAAGGAGGAAGAGGGGGAACCCGTTTTCCACAAAGACCGATTGATTGCAGGGGTTGTGGAGGGGGCTGCACCCTAATCCCACATATAGACCTCTGACCTCCCAACATCAGCCCACATGTTTAGAGTTTCACTTCTGAAGAAGGAAAACAGATGGGGGCCGTGGGGCGAGATATAAAACTACTCCATTAATACTGTACCAGGATGTGTTTCCTGTTCCACTGCGGTAGCAGTTTGTAATCTCTGTAAGGTTTCTACAATTTTCATTGATTCATTTTTATGAGCTTTTTTGTTGTTGTTTGCGCTGCTTTAAGAGTGTGGTGTTTTTATTTTTTTTATTTTCGTTAATCGTTTCAGAATGTCAGCACTTTTACTACTTCCCCACATGCTGTGCTCCCCTCTCCAGCCCCTGTCCTCCATAAGCTCACATTTCTTTGCTCTTATTTTAATTCTTTCCCTTTTTCCAAACTAGTCGGACAGTTTCTCAGCTGTCAGTTCCCCTTCATTTTCCCACTTGTGGTTCTGTAAACCAAGCACAAAAGCATGAGTTGTACTTGTGTCTTTGAGGGACAGAGCGCATGAGTGGTCATGTAACTCAAAAACGGCGGCTGGTGACATCATGTGTGGATGAAATGCTGGGAGAAAGTCGGTCTCTGCTCTCCAACAGTAGAGCTGGCTGAGCTCCATGTTGTCATGTAAAGCAGTGCTGCTGTTTATTGTTGCTCCGAATCCGATTCCGTTTTTTCTTCTTCACTCACCCCCTTTTATTTTTATGTTTCTCTCGTTCTTCTGAGCGCTGATATGTTGTGTGTTTAAGGACATTTTGGACTTGTTGAGGGAAAGTCTGAGATGGGGGAGTGGAAATTGGGGATTTTGAGGCTGGGAAATACATTGGCTATGAAATTATAAATCTCTCCTGGTTTTTGACCTGCAATCCATCAGGCTACGGACTGACACAGCCAGGAGCTCTGAAACCCACACAACAGTCAAAAGATACTTTGACCGGATCACAGCCTGAATCTAAATGTGGACTCAAGATCACACTCCTTGCCTGATGCAGGCATGAACAGTCCAGTGCACAAAATGTACAACCAGCACATCACCACAACAGATTCTGTTTGTTCTTCAGAGCGCAAAGCATCAGGAAAGACAAACTATCCAGTTTGATTATCTGACTTTCTGTGCTACCATTTCTTCTAAAGAAAGTATACTGTACATTCAATTTATACACCTATCTAAAACCAATGCAGTCTAACACAACAGTCCTGCAATAAATCCTACCTACATGGAGGTTATAATGTTCATTTTGAAACCGTTTTAGAAAGATGTTGATTCAATGGTTTGGTCATTTTAGAGGATGTAGTTTGTGGTGCTAAAAGTGAGATTTATTGCAGATCTTAAGACTGCATTAGTTTTACAGTGTTTCCTCTAGAATTTCCTCTAGTTTCTTTTTAGCATCTCACATCACACTTTCAGTCACTATGACCACTACTACGGTCAGAAACATTGTGCCAAAATGTGAACAATAACGTCGCTGTCAACACGCTTATCTGCTAATGTTAGCTACCGACCGTTACCTTGAAACCATCCAGCAAATATACGGTACCGTAGGGTGCCGTTACCTGAAACAGGGGATTTAACATCACCGCTCATTTTACACAGTTTAACAAAAAAAAAATGTTTCAATAGACTGTAGCTGTCATATTTCACGGGACTACCGTCACTTTGCCTAAGATTGAGTGACAAGCATAGACAGTTGGCTAAAGAAAGACAAGTAGTAAACTCGCCCTGTCGTTTATTTGGTTGCCATGACTTCGCGAGTAATGTTCTAGTTGAGAGCGGATGACAGTTCGCTTGAGTTCAGTAGAGCAGACGGCTCTGCAGAGTCGTGTAATTACGACTTTATGACTGTTCATAAACAGCTGAAGGGGCGGCGGCACGATAAAATCAACATAACACTGTTTTAGCTAGGTGTATGGATGCACCGATCTGACTTCAGCAGTCCTGATCCCAACACCAATACCTTAGCTTTGGGTATCGACCGATAGCAAACAAATAATTAATTGTGCACCAACAATCTTCAAAATTGACAGGAATGACAATTCAAGTGTCAATATCCAATATAAAATGTATATAGTATATAAACATAAAACTGAATTGAATAGGTTGGCCCCCTTGTCACTGATACCCAATCCAACTATTTAAGTCAGTAGTGGCCCAAAATCCAGTATCAGTAGCTAGGAGTACCTGAAAAAGCGTAAAAGGGTGTATGTTAGAAAGTATGATAAATACTGTATGATATTGACATACAGCACACACACGCAGTGCTTTTCCATGAAATTCATTCCATGACAGTTTATACCAATTGTTTATCAGTTCATTGAGCAGTTTGCTTTGGCTCGGATCACAAAATGATGCCTGCGTTCTAATAGGGTTTTTTGCCAATACATACAGAGTAACCTAAAGCCACCAGTGAGACATATGGCTTTCTTAGGCAACAACCAACATTCATTACGTTGTTTAACGAACGAGGCAAAACACATTTTTCCTGTCTAACAGTAATATAAGCAACCGTCTAGCTTAATGAGTTCTCTGGTCATTTCCTCTCTGACAGCATGCAGAAAAGAATGATTTCTGTCTCCTACTGGGACGCAAAGCTAATCACCATTAATGTACAACATCTACACAGAAAACCAGTGTCCTCGCTACATACGCACCTCCACATAATTAATGCAAGCCAAACCCCATCTTGAAAAGTTGTGGGCTTTATTGAGGTGTAAAAAGAGCAAAGGAAGTATGCTAAAGATAAATAACTGTCTGTCCTAAGACTGTTCCAATAACAGCCATGAAAATAAATTAAACCACAGCTCAGACAGATGGAGGGAGAGACAGACTGTGGGGAGTGAGGACAATTAAAAAGCCACTATCATAGGTCTCCTGACTATTAATAACTATTAGCGGGGTGAGGACCCAGCGGTGCACTTAGAAAGACTTATAAAGCTCATAGAAATCCTTTATTCCACACACTGGTTTCACATGGATGTTAGTCGGTAAGGCTGAGACAATAGAAAACTTAATAAATACTACTCATATTAGGGAGAAAAATAGTTTCAATGTCTCTTATTTGCTGTGCTGCTGACAGCCGGTGGCTTCTATATGCATTGAAATCTGCTGCTGAAGTGATTTACCTGTAACCAGTAGACCTGAGAGAAAAGACGGGAAGAAACACAAAACAGAGAAAGCAAAGAGAAAGGAAAGTATTCAAAAACAGAAGGAAAGGAAAGTAAAGAGGAGGGGGGTTTAAACAGAGAGGACGGTAATTAAATGGAAAGAAACAAAAGAGTGAACATTTGTCAAGACTAAAAAAAGGAGCATTTCATCTGCTTCAAGTTATGTTCATGATACCTGGCCAGGAAGGGGAAACATTGACCCACTTTCTATCACTATTGGTCTCTTCCATCTTTGATCCACTGCTGTCTGTGCTATCCTTGTACCTATTTGTGCTTTGTTTCAGCCTTACAGACTGTTGCTCCTAATCTCCTTCCCTTGTTCTGTCTCTAGAGTACGCACATAGCCAGTGCGCCTCTAGGTTCTGATGACTGTAAGTAGCATTTAATAGTCAAGAGTTAGAA
Organism: Gymnocephalus cernua; assembly: GCA_023631565.1. Lineage (NCBI taxonomy): Eukaryota > Metazoa > Chordata > Actinopteri > Perciformes > Percidae > Gymnocephalus > Gymnocephalus cernua. The sequence goes on from CM042432.1 coordinate 15,611,476, forward strand.
ACATGTGAGGGAACATTGCTCAGTCATGCCAAGGCACACTACCCTGGAAATACAGTACATCACTTGTGCATGTGAGCTAAAAGCAAACTTTAGTGTCTGTCCAGTGAATGGAAATAAAACAATGCACATGATACATGCTCTGAACTTGTATAAACTTGTCATAAAAATACACACACACACACACACACACAGGAGTTGCACATTGCTTCCATTGTAAGCTATAACCAGATTCAGTAAACTGTCAGATTTGAGTGCAGCCAGCTGAGAAACATCCAAGTGGTGTCTAGTCAGCCACGCATGGACTCTTGTTGTTGAATCTGAAGAGCGACAGATGTGAGCTATTGTTGGCATTTCTGCCGGCCCAATATAGTTGGTCAAGAAGGGCGGCTGCACAGATTGATACACATGTAATGTCGAGGTTCCAAAGAACTCTCAAAAACACACTGTATCGGCATACGGACAGCAAGCATAGCGTGTGAAGGCACATTTGCATGCGTGAAGTTTTACTCCCACAGGTGAGCGTTTTGGTTTCCGCTCAATAGCCTTCCCGGTCCCCGAGCACTTCGGCAGTGTTTAGTTTCGGTTTGTTGGGGTAGAAAAAAGAAGCCACACTGCTTGTTCTGAGGAAACGCTGTAAACCTTGTACTTTCAAGACACACTGGTGACCTCTCCACGTTCCCTGGAATGTCTTTGATATGCTGTGGTTCCATGAAAGAGACGAGGCCCCTCGTACTCAGAACCACCACCCAAGAGGGAATCAGACTCCAGAAGACAGGAAAGAAAAGGGGGGGGGGGGAGAAGAGAAAAGGATATAAAGAAAGATATGGGGAAATGAAGGAGGTGATAGCTGATTGATGAACTGTAATATTTGTGTGAGCCGGTCATGCTTAGGAGGCATGTGGATGATCCTGAATGTGGACACTTTATGGAGCTCCCAGCAGCAGTGGAAAGCAGTCATAGTTTTTGGAAGAGAAGATGCATTTGAGTGAACCGATACTGCTGACGCTGCTGTTAAAGTCATTAGCAGCTCTCACCGAGTCCAACAAGGATACAGTACCTGGTTACGCTGTCAGACACATCGGCTGCTGGAAAAACACAGCACCATGAAAATGAATAACGCCTCTGGATAGTCATGCACACACAGTATTCAATCATACAGATGGGCACGCGAGCTTACGCATAGCAGCGAGATCTGCAGATTTGCAGTACTAGCTGTAATCCTGTCCCCTCTCGACATTGTTCCAAGTGACAGAATTGCCAGAATTCCTCAAGAACCACAATGGCGTCATATAGGATACAAACGGGGCCTGAGTTTCAGGGTGGAGGTAGGATTTAATGATGTGGCACTGAGTAAAAAGGAGCTGAAAATTGTTGGGAGTGGATTAGGAGGGCTAGACTGTCTTGGCCTCGCGCAGGCCCAGGCCAGAGTGTTAAATGGAGCAGTGTGTGCATCTGTGTAAGTGTTATTGTGCTTGTGCATTAATGAGAAACAGAACTAGAAACAGCAGGGATGAGAAAGAGAGGAGGGAGTCCCAGCCATCACCTCTCAAATTAGACAGGGCTGAAGAAGACTCTGCACACACTGTTTTCCTTGCCTTCATCTCACACCCCTGTAGTGACTGCCTGTATGTGTGCGTCTGTGAACTCTTTCAAGTGAAACACAAATACTGCCTCCTACTTAACATTCCTGTTATGGGTACGGAGCCACGTGGAGCAGTGGGCACTCAGTAGTGAGCATATTTAACCTGTCTCACAGGAAGCTGCATCGGAATTAGGGGTCGATGTGTTTTACTTGGAGGGGGTCAGTGTGCAACATTAATGTATAGGACAACAAGGTCAGATCTCTGAGCAGGAAGGGAGGTCATGAACCCTCTTCCAGGCCTTTTTGAGGAAAACACAAGGACATAAATCAGAAGCCAAAAGTTCCTTAAGCGATTTGAGTTTGCATCTCTGTTGCATCCAAACAAGTGTGAAGATAAATTAAGTAATTAAAAAGACTAATTTTGCATGCTGAGACAGTGATGCTTGAATTATTGTTGGAAAGAAGATGTGGAGGTAGAAAGGGAGACTAAAAACAACTGCAAAGCATTGTGGCCATATCGAGAGCAGTGAAGAGTGTGCATTAGATTTACTTTTAGTGTCTAATTGCATGGAAACAAGCAAGTGATATCAAGCTTCTTAGTTAACATTAATAGAATATTCTCATCTCTTCTTCTAATATTGATATTAGTGACAACCCCTGTTGTTTGAAAGTCTATATGCTCTACATGAGCTATAGCAGTTACACAGCTTGTGTTGGACAAATCAGCAATTTAGCGCTGCAAACCTGACTTACTGGGCTATCGGCTGACTGTCAGCAGGAACGACAATATGCACCGGAAACAAAAACTGAAACGATGTTCCCATGGTCAAAACGCAGTTCCTGGATTTCCAGGGTTTCCTAGAAAACCCTGTGGACGAAAAAGACCATTCAGGTAGATACTATGCAAGTTAGAGAAAAGAATCTCATTTACAGAGTAAAGAAGATGAAGTAAGAGTAAGTGCAGGTACCAGAGATAAAGCACAGCCAGCAGCCACATGGCAGACCTCTTTAATAGGGGGGGGGGGGGGGGGGGGGAACCAACAGGACCTCAGAAAAATGGGGAGTCTGTCAGCAGGGGAACTTACTGAGACAGAAAGCAGACCTCGTCCCGTGGGCTGGACAGCAAACGTGTTCTCTCTTTCAATCTTTCCACACAAACAACTCTGTGGAACAATGACCTGACAACTGTGCTACTGCAACGTGAGTCAACACTTTCCTAAACAATGAATGATTGTCTGTAAGTATTTAGAAATAGTGTCAAATACCTTTTCATTAAAATCTTACAGCACTAAGATCCCCTGCTATGGAACGGCACACAATCAACACTCCTGCTGTTAACGTTTCCTTTGTTAGCCTTTGTAAACAAACAAGATGTGTCTGTTTCAGAGTCCCAGCTCTTAGGATCTTGTATTTTTGCAGGGAGTGCTGGGGGGACCTGGAGGGAGCACCAGTAGCTGTCCATCTATCCATTTAACCAGCCAGCAGCAATGCAGGGGCTGATGTGGAGCCTGTGCACCCTGCTCTGCCTCTCCCTCTGGGAGGAAAGTTACTGCAGGAGCTCCAGGGAAGCCCGGAGGACCAAAGAGCTTTCTCTCCACAGGAGTAAAAGAGCCCCCATCGACCCTGATGCCAAAAAGTGTTCCTACACCTTCCTTGTTCCTGAGCAGAGAATCACAGGTTCAAAGGATAAACTTTTTGTAATACTATTTAAGTGTCTTCATTTAACTATCCTTTGCTTTTCTAAAAATCAAAATGGCTTCTCCTAAATAATTCATATCTGTCATCAGGTCCAATCTGTGCCAGCACCACAGGCCCAGAGCCAGACAAGGACAGAGTGACCCGTATGGACATTTCAGATGTGCGGGAGGTGCTCAGCAAACAGCGGCGTGAGATTGAGACGCTGCAGCTGGTGGTGGACGTGGATGGTAATTTGGTGAATGAGATGAAGCTGCTGCGGAAAGAGAGCCGGAACATGAACTCCAGGGTGACCCAGCTCTATATGCAGCTGCTGCATGAGATCATCAGGAAAAGAGATAACTCTCTGGAGCTCGCCCAGCTGGAGAACCGCGTCCTCAATGTGACTTCTGAGATGATGCGACTGGCTTCGAGGTACAAGGAGCTGGAGGGCAGGTTTGCCACAATGGCCGGGGTGGTCAACAACCAGTCCGTTCTCATCTCGGCACTGGAGGAGCAGTGTCTGAGGACACTGGGACGCAGTGAGCTGCCCGTAGTTCCCCCACTAGTACAGGTGGTACCGCAGAATCTACCAGTTAACAACCGTTTCACCAATGAGATACAACGGGACAATAACAACCGGGCCTTTCCCAGAGGATCACGCATGGACTCTCCTACTGCAAGCCCATTTGGGATTGACCCTCCACCACCGCAGGGAACACTTACCTCTGATGGTAAGTACCAATTTTAAAGTGGCAGCGGGGTGATGAGGAAATAATTGACTGAACACTTAGGTAATTGTACTTTGTAGTTGTGTGTACAATTAATTAGGACAATTACTAAGGACTGCTATTAAAAACATAATTTCAGTTGGTATTGCTGAGGCACAGTGGGCTAATCCTTGGCATGGTACAGAGGCAGTGAAATCATACATTCCTATGATTCCCACTTGGCCGTCTGTATTGGCTGCACTGAATTGAGCATATGTACTAGATTAGTGGGATGTGGATTAGGCCCATTTGAACATCTTTAAAAAGAATTAAGAGAACGGGAATATATACAGTATATATCATATATTTAGTCTATGCAAGACAAAGGGTCAAGGTATAGAAAAAACAGAGCACACATCTGATGGATCAGTACATCATGTCTCCGACCCCTAGACAAAGCTATCAAAGCAGATAGATGAGGCTCCTCTGTACTTTTATCACAGAAATTGACTGATTCCGACATCTAAGCAAGATAATCTCCAATATGAAATCAATTTGCAAGGTTAGAATGCTACTTGGAAATGACTCCCTCAAAATTGGTCCTGGCTGATGTATTTTGGCTGGCAATTACACTACGGTGGGGAATGTTGACAGAGGTTATACAACCAGATTGTGAAATGGATGAAAACATTCAGAACATCCTTCAAACCGAAAAGGGGAATAAAAGAAGACACTGACAGTGGAGTCACGTGGTAGGGCGAGATAATCTGGTTCACAGAAGAATGATGAGGTGAAAACTCCTCCCATATTTGATTAAATAAGATATTAAAAGCTCTGGGTAAATCCGAAACTCAAAGACTCCAGATAAAGATATCATTACTCTCTTGCTACTTGGCATTCGAGAAAAAGCCGGGTACCATTTAGCAAATCAACATGCCAAACAAAATTATGGCATTATTATAAAACATCAGCTTTCTATTCCTGTCATGCCATTACAAAAAAAAATGAACAGGTAACCTTTTTTTAATAGCTGAAAAAAAAGAAAACTAAGAAAACAGAAAGATGAAAGAAAGTGAAGGGCAATAAAGTGGTTGGGGGAAGTAAAATGGCAGGGACTCTACTTGTAGATAACAAAAAAAAAAGAGTTGTTTTCTCATTGTTATTTCCAGAAAACCACCTTTTGAACTATAATGTTAGTGTTAGAACTGAGAGCTCCAATGTATAATCCTGCAATTCCACATGCCTCGATCTAGCTATATCATGGATGAAAGCATTAAGCTGCTGCTTTCACAAACTGCCAGAATCTATTTTTTGTCTATGACTGAAACAAAGCTCTCAATCTGGACACCCCTGATTATCTACAACTAAGAGAAACAACGGAAAGCCAGGGATGGATCGTATTTGCTACGGTGGCCGACACATCATCTTTCACCGTTTGTTTTATTAAATTTTCAGGAAAAACAAAACCCCTCGAAATATTTCTACCTCGTCTCCATAACACATACTTACCCAAATCCTACTGAAGGTACTTCTCCGTTGTGATTAATTCAAGAGATTTAGCATATGTGGATGAATGTACGCTTTTCAACAGATAGTGTGTATCTAATTCAGAAAGGAAAATTTGTACAAAGTTCAACCCAAATACAAACCACTGGATACCACTAGTTATTTTCCACGTAGGTGCACTACTACTGTAAATACACATTGCCTGACCACAGTTTGGTCTAGTTGAGCCCTTTTTAAACCACTATGGCTTCTTGACTGGGTTTATTTTTAACCTTAACACCTTAAAGCTCTGTTTAGAGAAACTAACAAGAAAAGTAACAGAAAAGGAGAAAAAGGGAAATACATTAGAGAACCCCCTCACTGACAGGTCTGATGAAGACATATCATTACAAGAAAAACAGAAGCTTGTGCTGGGGAGTTTTAGGTATCTGTGCAATACACAGGGTCCCTATGTGCTCCTACACTCAGCTGAGAAAACCATCTTCCATGGGCCTTTAGGCCCCGGAGGACCCCACACAATGCCGGTGTTCATACTGGTTTAATACATATTCACACTGGGGAAAACAGAGGAAATATGCTGGGTTAAGGTGCAGCTGCTTCAGCTTTGGGTGCAGACAGTGCTACCACATGGCTTCATTTGAAGGCGAAAACTCGGTGAATATTCATTTAATAATTTACTTTAAGTGTGCACGTGTATGTTTGGCTGGTCTGAGCTAAAGGTGATATTTTCCAAAGAATGTGGCCACAATGATACATCTGATCAAACCCAACTTCCACTCCCCTTTTCTGTTGTCTGCTGTCTAGAGCCCTGAGACTGATGATGATGACTTTTGCATATGCAATAAAAAAAGAAGACATCTTGATCAATTCCAAGGCACAGTATGGTACATTTGTTGAAGGAGATAAAACTGACTATAATTTTGGAAATGGATGGTTTTATTAGGAAACAAGAGTCAGTAACAAAATAGGAAGATATACAATCTATAAAGGCCTTTGAGTTATACTGTATGGTCATTTCTGGCTATTTACTGGAGGGTATAACTCATTTCAACATGTTTCCCCACAGGCTAAGCGTTATCACAAAACCCAAAATAATTGGGACACTGAGGAACATTAACAATTAGACTATTATCGTAATGCAAATTGCAATATGACAATTGATTGTGGAAAATGGTGATATTGCAGAAGGGATTTTTTATATTAAACATCTCTATTCAACCATTTTTTTCCCCCCTACAACCATCTTCTGACCACAGGTCCTTTCAAAGACTGTTACCAGGTGCGACAGGCAGGTCACACCACCAGTGGGATGTACCTGCTTAAGACAGATGGCAGTGATCGGTTGATCCAAGCCTGGTGTGAACACAGCCTTGATAATGGAGGATGGACAGTGTTGCAAAGGAGGAGAGATGGCTCTGTTAACTTCTTTCGGAACTGGGAGAACTACAAGGTAAGCTGAGGAAACAATTAGGTTTAATAGGCAGGGTTTAATGAGACAACCTAACCAAACATTTTGATCTGATTATTTTGGGGAAAATATCTAAATTCCTCCAAGCATTAGAGAGAACTGTGTTTACAGCTTTTCCTTTCCCATTTCCTACGTGACCCAGTCTAAGCAGTTCATTTTAGGGCCAGTAAGCAAGCACTTGCTCCGTCGATGTAAACAGCTTAGCTGCGGATTTCCTCGCACCGAAATCACAGCCAAAAGCTGGAGCCAGAGACCTACATACAGATCCTCGCAATCAGAGAGCCACGGTGGGCTGAGAGGGAAATACAGCTCAACCCCACTGGAAATGATCCCTTTATCCTCTTTTATCTCATGCGTCAGACTTTGTTATTGAGATGTGATCTAGGATCTAAGAGCAAGCAGGGGAAAGACGAAAGATCACAAAAATGACTGGTCTCGCAATTTTCTCTGTAACGAAAAAATAATAATATGGCAAAGGCAAGACTTTTCCTTTCAGCCATAAAATTAGATTCAGTAATCAATACTTACATGCTGTGTGGATCAGGAACAGAAATGTGTGCTGTATTCAACTATCCATCTAACTGCAGCCAAATCCCCACTGCCCCTGCTATTCAACTAATTTGTCGAGTAAAAAAACCTACAGATCACAACTTTAACACATTATCGTCTCAATGGAAAGCAGATTTGATTTGATTTTTACTTGATTACTGGCACAAGTCGCCTTGAAACTCAGCACTCGGCTAAGAAATCCTATTAACCTCGCACCGCTTGGCTGTTTGTGTTTTTTGGACGTGATTTGTGTTCACTGACCACAGACTAATAAGAGATCTTTTCAGCAGTTGGCTCACCCACAGTGTCAACTAACTCCAAATAATACTGCACTTTGTTGGTCTGCACTACATTGCAATGCCATTTTAACATGAACCACGACTGACATAACAAAAAGAACATGCTGTGGTGCTTGTCCCCTACAGAGAGGATTTGGAAACATAGATGGTGAACACTGGCTTGGGCTGGACAATATTTACAACCTGGGGAAACAGGGCGACTATAAGCTGCTGATAGAGCTGGAGGACTGGACGGGGAAGAAAGTGTATGCCGAGTACAGCAGCTTCCGCCTGGAGTCAGAGAGCGAGGGTTATCGGCTGAGGCTCGGCACCTACCAGGGCAACGCCGGGGACTCCTTCAGCAGTCACAACGGCAAACAGTTCACCACGCTTGATCGCGACAAGGATGCATTTACTGGTAAGGGAGGATGCTAGATGAGTTCCAAAAGCTTTGTGAGATCTTATATTAGTAGTAGTATAATGACACAACAGAGGGTATGCTCCTCCTTTGTCTGTCCATCACACTCATCTTTTCATAATATTGTGTCCCTGTCTACTAGGTAATTGCGCCCACTTCCATAAGGGTGGCTGGTGGTACAATGCTTGTGGCCAGACCAACCTGAACGGTGTGTGGTACAGCGGGGGAGTTTACCGCAGCAAATTTCAGGACGGAATCTTCTGGGCAGAGTACGGAGGAGGTTTCTACTCCCTCAAGTCAGTCCGCCTCATGATCCGACCGATCGACTGAAACATCGGACTTCGGTTCCCTTCAAATGCACCTCCGTTTCCTTCCTTATCTTTATCTACCCATAAACTCTAAAGGCAGAACCAGGAGCCTCTGCCATTGTACAACAGTGCCTTGTAAAATACAAAAGGAGGAAGAAACGGTGGCATGCGTTTATGGCCAGACAATAATGACTCTAAGCAGTCTAAGCAGCGACTTGCTTCCAAGTTGACTGTGAGATGAAGACTGCTATTGCCCTTTTGTAGTAGTTGCTCTCCTCCACCTTTCAGTCTGGAAAGTAGTGGTCCATCAAGATCCCTGGGACCATTAAGTATTACTCTAAAGTGTCCTGTTTTACTCACTCTTGTTGAAGTAATAATATGTATATGTAATAAAAGGGAAATGGTCATTTAAGACATGAGATTTCTTCCGAGCAGCTAATCGCGACTTAATGAAAGTAGTGTCGCCAGTACCAAAGGGTATTGGATGCGGTTGGGTGACCATAGTCGTAACAGATGTAATAATTTAACCATAAAAGCATGAATAATTATGAAATGTAAAGTTGTGTTGCCAGTTAGTCCCTTACAATCAAACACCTACTGTCTAATGGTTTCTGGGTGTTGCCTAGACTTCAGGGGATTCCGAAAATGAACTTGTACAACAGTGTGTTTGTCCAATGTGCATATGGCTGAGCTGGTTTTGGTATGTAAATATCTTTGGCTTTATTTGTGAATGGTAATTTAAGAGGTGTTATTCTACTCCGGCCGAATGTTCACAATGTCTCTGCCATTCTTTGTTATTTATCAGTGTATTTATGGTAAGTATAGTCATGGCCATTTTATATGTAGCCCTGTAACAAAAGAATTCGTAATTTTTTTTTTTTTTATCCCATGTAAAGATACATTAATGAACAGAGGCAGAGGCACACACACACACCCAGACCCAGAGTGGATGTATAATTGAAAATATGAGACAGTGCCTGTTTTCATCAAATTAAATTCTTTTGTAAACATTGAATGGTCTTTCACTCTTCACTAAGCAGTATATCAATGAAAATAAAAGAAATGAAACACACATACAGTATATATATATATATATATATATATATATATATATATATATATATATATATATATATATATATATATAAAATAGATAATGGAGAATATTACATGATACTGCTATAGAAGAATTAAGACTAAAAAAAGTGGAAGAGACAGTTAGGGTAATGAAAGGCAAGAAAAAGAGAAGAGGAGTAGGGGAACATTCCTTCCACATAAAACCGTGGAGCTTTTCTTTCCCTAAAGTACAAACGTATATCTTGAAATTATGGCTCCCCTCGGACCTTTCTCTCTGAGGAACTGCAAGTCAGAACAGACAGGAGCCGTCCGACACAAACACTAGTAGCTCAAAGACAAAGTCAACATGTTTTAGCTCAAATACTCACACATACACACAGAGTGAGCCAACATAACTGGCAGGTAGGCTTGCGGTTAGCCATCTTAATAAAAAATTTAAAAAAAATACTGTGCATCCATGGCAGTCCAACAGCTCAGGCCAGACCTGGCTGTACTACCTCCTAGGTCAGGAACCAGTAGGGAAATGAACCTCTCAGTTGGCTGGCTTTCTGATCTGACACATTACCCCTGGTGCTTATCACCACACTGATTATTTCACACAATGTTGCTGCACCAACAACTACAGCAACAGCATGCAGGAGCAGAAGGGAGTCAAGTGCCTCTGTGCTGCTTTCTGGTCCTATGTTGAGTATTTATCCACTGACAAGACACCAAATCGCAAATAGCTACTACAGGATCTCAGTATATATAATAATTATAATAACACTAAAGAAACACTATTCAGGGAAGTGTAATGGTAACAGCCTGGTTTACACATGACATATGTCAGCTGCATTTTGTTTTTATTATTCTGTCTAAAGGCCCTGACACACCAACCTGACGGCCGACCGTCGGCAGAAAAGGCAGTCTGACGGATCAGTCTCCCCGAGTTGGTCAAAAAAAGTGCCTCGGAACACACCGAAGCGATGGCGACTTGAGTGTACATTCTGTGCGTGCGCGAGACGTACCATGTCTCCATAACAGCAGGCGGCACTAATCTGTATTGTCACCCAAAAAAATGAAAACCAGAAATGACGAACGCGTCACATGGGTCTGGTTTGGTCATAATGGTGGCTCATTCGGAATACAATCTCATATTTTACAAAAATAGTTCACTGACACGCGTTTCTGAAAACATTTTAAGCGAGAAATCTTCATCAAAAAGTCTTAATTTCAGATCGACAAAGGTCAGTGAGTGAGATTGTTCATCGCACTCATCCCGCTCGTCATTTCCGGGTATGCACTCCACCAATCCGATTGGTCATTGAGTCCGACTGCCTGCCCTCCAATTCAACATATCAAATCGGCCAAAATGAAGGCCGACGGCCTCTCCGACGGACGACGGCACAGAACACGGCGAACAGACTCGAGTCACTGACCTCGCCAGACTGTCCGACAGACGGTTATTGGCTTGGTGTGTCAGGGCCATAACAGAACCGATAGACTTGCCTTTTTCCCACTGCAACTGTGCCAACTGCAATCCAAAGCATCTCTTTAGGCCTTATATCAATGTTTTATCTCACAAATGTAACTACAAGATTATCTATTGGGCTGTGAGCACTGTCAAAACACTAGCGTGCACAGCAGCATGTCGCTGAACCAATTCAGTGGACACGACGACGGAGGACTACAGCTACTGCTGTTGTGCTGCTTTTGCTACGTGGCCGGTGTAGACGTGAAGGTGAAAGCATAACACGTTGGGGAAACATTTTAAAGTGTGTTCGTTTTGTCACAGTGGGGCCATACATTTCTGTGGGCTCTTTGTCCTTAGCATGATTGGCCAGAGAACAGGGACAAACTCATCTGAGCATTTAACAGGCTGGCCCTCTGGTAAGCACAGACAGGCGGGGGCTGTGTCTGCCAAGCCTAATAGCCGGTCAGAGTTCACACACACACACACACACACACACACACACACAAATGTAGCACTGTTAAAAAAACCAAAGCTTGGTGACTACACAGCAGACACACAGGGTTCTTTCTCCAGCCTCGTTATCACCAGATAAGCATCACACCTACGAAGATGCAAATGGAGCGAAGACAGAAACATGATAGGAAGTTACAAAAGTGGCACAAGTACACCAATACACTTTGTAGAAGTTAACCCTCCTGTGGTGTATTTAGCACTTAGAAAAACACGCATAGTAATTTAAGCCCTCTGCTGTGGGTTGGGACTTTCATTTGAGCTTCAACAGGTTCTTTGTTTAGTGACCAGAGAGGTAATCTTGTACACACACACACACACACACACACCTCGGAGGGATTTGGTGGATTTATGATGGAGGAGAGCGTCCGAGAAAGTGAAAGTTAACGAGAAAGTGGCGGCTTCCCTCCTGTGTGCCAACTTGGCCCAATCCAGCCCCGAGGGCAGCCAGCTGGTCACACATCACACGGACACACGCATCAGTGACAGGCTTAGACTGTAAGGAAACACCATCCCACTCACTGTACAAAGTACACCAGTTCAACACAAAGAGACTCCACCCGAAGAATGACCAACTCGTCATACATCACTGAAACGCTTACCAAACTAAAGTCTTCCTTTCTTACTCACATACACACGCACACAATGAGGACATCCAGCTAAACTGACAAGACAGTGTGTGCCATTTCACAACATTAGCTTTGCATTTGTCTAATGGTCTGCCATTGCTTCCAGACTTGACGTGAGGGAGCGTGATGGGGAAAATTGAGTAGTTAAAAGTTCCTTTAATGACAAACAGACTCTTGAGCTCTCTGTTTGGGCTTGTGTACACGTTTGTTTGTGCATACTTGAGTGTCTTTGAATCACAACGCAGCAGCTATGATACAAGCCTGATGGTACCAGAAACAACCGTGGCCATAAAAAACATTAAGTCATCATCACGTCAAAACAAGAACAAACAGTACAGTAATAAACCCCCCCCACCACACACACACACACACACACGTGAGTATTTTTCTTGCAAACCTCATCGGGGATTCATGTGTGCTGTCATACTGTGGAGCCGTAATACATCTTTTTTTTTTACTCACTGATTTGTGTGTTTGTTCCAGCTACTTCGAGATGTTTCACAACACAGCAGCAAATTTATGTTAGACATTTCTCTACTCCCAAGATACAGAGCAAAATGAAAACCCAGGAAAAAGAATGACAGCGTACAAATTTAGAAGCTACAATGGTAAAAAAGCAGCTTACTGAAAGAAGTACTGAGAGGACAGAAAAAGAGGAACAACAGTCGATAAAACGTGAATGCCAATGCCTGATGACGGTGGTGCTGAATAATCCATGAGATAACAGTTCCAGACACACATGCAGAGGCAGTTTGTTTCCTGATTAGTCCTTAGGTTAAGCCTTTGGCCTGTAAATAGCCCATAAAGATAAGAAGCTGGAATTAAGGCATCTTAGTGCATCCTTCAAAGATCATGCTGTGTATGTTTGTGTCTGTTACCTAGGTATGGTATACAGGAGACCATGCTCTGGCTGCTTATGAAGTCTCTCAGACGTTTATAGTTGTCTTCTTTGGACATCAGGTAGTCGAGGCGATCAAACGTTGCCTTGTCCTTCCGACTCAGTAACTGTGTGGGAGAGAGGGAAAGAAAAAGAGAGAATGAGAGCATTAAATAGGGGTGTAAGAAAAAAAATCCATACACTTGAACATCGCAATATTTTATTTAGCAGTACTGTATTGACTTTCAAAAAACAATATTGATTTATGTTAGCTTACGTGCAAAAATATTCATGTAAGACAGTGGTTCACCTTCATGTTGTGTTTAAACCCCCTACCGCTAGATGGCTATGCTGACACGCACCACTAGTGTCTAACTTTTTGCTAGAAGCTAACAATGTAGCTATGGCTGAACTTTGGCCTACTTTAGCATATAAAGATTTATTCACTGAGAACCTGTGAACCACAATCTCAAACTGGCAGTTTGATTTTCTGTGTAATGAATTGTAAACTTCTTGACTTTCATGCACATCATATCTTTTTTTAAATATTAGTTTTTCTAAAAAATTATAAATCCCAATATATCACCTTACGCACAGTATCGAAATATATTGAATCGTGACCCATGTATCGTGATACGCATCGTATCGCCAGATTCTTGCCAATACACAGCCCTAGCATTAAATGGAAATAAACAGCTTATAATGTTAGCAACAAATACAGTCTAGGAGAAATACAGTGACATAGTTTATGTCGCCTTCACTCAGCTGCACTTACTAATAACTGAAATCTGATATGCACCAAATGGCTGTAACAACAGTAACAGAAGCAAGACAGAAAAGAATCAGAAATGGAGCAGAGTAATGCATTTGGAGATTTGACTGATACAGCGTTCACTGGGTGGCTGATGGCTAATTGGCCGTCTAGTGACAAAACCATGCATTTTTAAGGGTTTCTTTTCAACATCCAGAATTTTCAGTCACCCTTACACAAAACTAGAAAAGAAAAACTAAGGGCATGTTGCTGCAGTCTTCCAAGACGGTGTTGTACAGTATAAAAGCCATTAATCTCTAGCTAACTCTAAGGTTACTTGTTTTATTGAACTAGTCACAATGCCAGAGCACAGAAGCTTGCAGCTTTCCAGATAGAGACAGGCTGTTTGCAAGCTTGTGTGTGTGTCTGTTTGTCCATTGGTAAAAGAGAGCTGCACTGCAGAGTAGCCAGCTTGTGGACCAAAGCAGCAGCAGCAACAGCAACACTTTCTCGTTAACTTTCACTTTCTCGGACGCTCTCCTCCATCATAAATCCACCAAATCCCTCAGAGGTGTGTGTGTGTGTGTGTGTGTGTGTGTGTGCCCTTCTGTTTTCTAAGAAGCAGGTGAGCCAGCAACGGCATTTGCTGACTGGCTAAAAGAATCTCCTGTGGTTTTGTCGGGTAAAAGAAATTTCCACCATTACATCAGAGCATCATCATGCTATTATGTAAGCTCTACATCTCCAATGAGAACACTGAAACAGATCAGAATCCCTCACACATTTTTAAAATGGATACTGACACATAATATCCTTCACAAAAAAAGGTCTAGAAAATAACAAGAATAACGTGTTTAAAGCGCCCATATTATGCTCATTTTCAGGTTCATAATTGTATTTTGAGGTTTTACTAGAATAGGTTTACATGGTTTAATTTTCAAAAAACACCACCTTTTTGTTGTACTGCACATTGCTGCAGCTCCTCTTTTCACCCTGTGTTCAGGTCTCCGTTTTAGCTAGAGAGTGAGACATCTCACTGTATTATCTTTGTTGGCACTCTGACATGTGTAATAGTTAAGTAAGGAGCAGTAAGGCTCACATTAGCTAGCTGTTTGTTTCTACAACAGTTAGTACAAGGCAGGATTAGCCGGGAGACTAAGAGGGCACACTTCCAACTTTGCGTGGAATACCTGCAGAACAGGGACATGTAAGCATGCTAGCGCTAGCATGCTACGGTTAGCCACCTCATCTCGGCTACTGACGTAAAAAGCCCTGCCGATTTTGAACAGCTGACCCGGAGACTGAAGGCAGAAATCAGAAACCTGTATCTCACTCAAAACAGCATGGATGTTTTTTTTCTCCAAGTTTGTATGCATGTGGAAGCACCAGAGACACAAAATAACACCCCAAATCCCGGAAAAAACGTTTTTTTTTTTCATAATATGGGGACTGTAAAATGTTCTAAATCTGCTGAAATCTATATGAAGGTGCTGGGTATGTCAGTAAAGGACGGACTGACAGCACTAAGTAATGACAGAATAGGACACTGCCATCCCTCCAAAAATAACTCAACCATTCCTTGGTTGAGGTTTATGTTCGTTAAATTATCATTTTATCTCATGAAAAGGGGGGAACTTGAACCTGAACAGTTTATGTATTTTTCCTGAACTCTTCCATTCTCATCTTGTCATGTAACTTGTGTGCTAGTTTTTATTAGCCTGTGTTTATGTGTCCAGTGTTTTGGTACAGATCTGCGTGACATCCCTGTTTATTGACAGCACCCTACTTATACACCAGACTTGCCTTTCAAACTAAGGTAAATATACTCACCGCCCATGTTTTGGTAAGCCTGAAGATGGGGGCACTTTGTAACGCTGACACGACAGCCATGACCGCATGGAGATTGTTCATGTCACATAGTTTCTATTGAAAAGTTCAGAGTTCAAAGAGGATACATTAAGTTGGATATACAATGCAAACATTCATAAAAGGTCAGAACAATATTGTCATGTTATGCGTGGATGTGTGTACCTTGGCAGTGCGAATGTACAGACTGAGCACCTCGGCTCGGATCTTCAACGTCTGCGCGTGGAGGATCTCTCGTACCACCCAGAAGCTAGTCTAGAAAAGAGAAAAATGCACACCAACATAGATTACGGCACTAAGCAACTCTCACAAACTCCCCAAAAAGAGACCCAGGATGCTGATGACACAGAAAACTTTATCTTTCATGTGTTATACTCTCCAAAGCGCAATGAGGATTTCAGGTGTGTACAAAGAAAAACAGGGTGTCTTGTTAAATCTCCAGTCTCTGAGTCCAGAGCCAGGGGCTGTAGACAGCCACGACAACTCTGGGCTTAAAGCAGTACAAAGCACAGGGCAGACCGCAAACAGGAACGCTCCATTAGAGTCGATTAAGTTTTAGCTCGAGGAAAAACAAGAGTTTCAGAGGAAAATCCGACTGACTCCAACTGATTACACAACAGCTACACACCATAACTCCTAATATGTCAACCCGAGGACGGAGGACGAGTGTGTGTGTTCAGAGTACTTGGCCAGGCCGAGAGTGACGTCGGAAATCTGTCTCTTTGGGGAGAATGCTGGTAAGCCAAAGGTCTGATCACACACACACACACACACACACACACACACACACACACACACACACACACACACACACACACACACACACACACACACACACACACACACACACACACACACACACACCAGTGAATCAATCAGTGTTAAAGCTCTGGGGAGAGAGGGAATGGAAAGAGGAAAAGGAGAAGAGCAAGGGAAGAAAGGAGGTAATGGGAGGGGAGTTAGTTTCAACGCTGCGGGGCTCTGAGGGCTTTCAAAGCCCACAGCTGTCTGCACATAGTGTTCTGATAAGAGCGTTCCAGGCAGACTGACCATCTCTACTTTTTCTTCTTCTAACGCAGACTTTCGGAATTGCTCTCTCGCTCCACGCCACGCCAATTCTTCTCTCCTGTTAAGACTTTACTGTGCGCTTGATTAATTGACTTTGCCAGTGTGGTCAACCTTCCTTTATTCATGCCAAAGACCGCTAGGTATGCTCCTTGTGCGTGTCTATAAATTAAGTGTGGGTGTGTGTCTGCTTTGCCATGCTTTTCTACATTCTTGATGTGCACTAATTCAATCCTACAGCTGGTTTTGTCTGCTTCCCCCCCCCCCCCCCCCCCTGGAAACAGCCCCTAGACTTGTTTTTGTTTCAGGGAAGAGGTGAGGAGCTGAGGAGTACTACTCACTCGCTCTCTCCCTGTCTTCTCTTATAAACACGATACACACACACGCTCAATCTACGCAGGTATTGTATCCCCAGGAAACAGCCACATGGGTTTCATTTTCACCATTCCATGAAGAAGTCTATAAACAAGATGAGGGAGTGATGAAAGTAGACAGAGGATACAGAGATGGTGGACTTCCTGACTTCCATTGGCTTCTACTTTAATTTGCATCTCTTGCCTTGAGACAGTGACCTCATGCGATCGCTAGATAACAACAAAAAAAACTCATAAATGTTGTCTAATCTTCA
This sequence comes from Gymnocephalus cernua, assembly GCA_023631565.1. Classification (NCBI taxonomy): domain Eukaryota; kingdom Metazoa; phylum Chordata; class Actinopteri; order Perciformes; family Percidae; genus Gymnocephalus; species Gymnocephalus cernua. The sequence goes on from CM042432.1 coordinate 15,628,825, forward strand.
TTTCCCCTTCGGTTTACAGTAGACGGGAGTTTCCGTTGCCTGTAAAATGTGATTCCAATCTGGGAGCAAGACATGCTGCCGCTTAACATGTAGTTTCCTCAGTGGTCTAACTTGATAACTGAGGTCAATCTGGAGAAAGCTTGTCTGTCCAATTCGCTATACCACCGGCTCATTACGGAGCTTGTGTCCTCAGCGGTGAGATCACTCGGGATGGCAGTGTTCTTCATAGGTGCATTCACAAGTGTTTATGTGCGACTGAGCGAGGGTGTTTGGGGATACATAGGTTAGACCTGTCTCAATAAAGCTCATATCATGTCCTGAAGCAAAGGTTGTCTTTTGGGGGCTGTGTTTATGAGCGCATCAATGCCTCCAGATGGAGCTGCGAGGCCCCAGCGCTTCAATAATCATAAATAAGCGGAAGAGAGATCCAGCCACAATGCTCATAGCTTTTTTATTTAACGGCCTGACGGGAGGAAGGGAAGGGACGGCTCACTGACTGATTTGAGGTGATCGGATTCCTGATATGCTTATGCTAAATTAAGTTTACAGACCTGTGTTAAGAATAAACATTTACAATTGCACTTCAGACATGAAGCTGATGCCTAGTTGAGAATAAGTCGTATCAATCCTTTACTCTTATCTGACTGCATAATCTAATTATCTAACTATAAATCGAAGAATCTCTGTCTGTGTGTGTGTGTGTATGTGCGCGTGTCTCCAGCATACGCAGTACAGCAGCGGGGGCAGGGAGTTGCTGCCTCCCAGATGGCGGCTCATTGATTGCGGTTCACTGGCTCTGCTACGAAGCCTGGTCTCCTGGGGTTAAAGTCCTGTGTTGTTTGACCCATCCACCACCTCAACCTGCCTCCTTACACGTGGATTTTCGGTCTTTAATACTACTATTTACTGCTGTCGCTCTTTAGACTACGTACGTAGTCTTACAGCGCGGCGGTCGAGGTGCTGCAATGTTGGGTGCTTCATATAAAGACGCTAAAGGTTGTTTTGTTGCCGGCGGATGCGCACATTTCTCTGGCCGTTGTATGCGATGCAGCGACTTCCCTTGCAGGCTGAGCCAAGCTCCCTGCGCCACTGTAGATGCTAGATTGTATCCGCTTGACGTGTCGACGTCACGGGACGTGCCTCGTGGCCCGCCTTATTTTTGCCTTATTCCGTCGCTGATTGGCTTACCCTGTTATTCTTACCCTAACCAATCCCCACTCCTCATGCCTAAATCTAACTACGTTGACACGTCTAGCAGATCTGATGTAGCATTTACCATGCTCCTCCCACCTGGGCCACATTGCCACCTGGATGTATGACGGCTAGACAAGAAAAAGGGGACACGCAATGTAAGCAAGTTGCTGATTCGTCTCTGCCCAAAACCCAACAAGACAGATTATTGTGCAGTGATCATAATAGGTTCAGAATTAGTCTCTCCTTGCCTCCTGTTAAATAGACTGGCCAGTTCTCTTTTGCTCCCAGAGCGCAATGCCAACAAAACAAGGAAGGGGAATATGGCTTCAGCTCATTCTAAGGAGCTTTCTGGGACTCTCTGCCCTCTCAATCCAAGTCCCATTATTCAAAAATTTCTCATTTCCTTGGCTCTCAGCAGCTGAAATGTGTGCAGCTAACATCTTGAATCACCGTTTGGGATCTGCTATACAAGGAGAAGTTTCCACAACAACACATTCTTGAAAGATCATCTCATATTTTTACTGGAGGGCAGTAAAGTGGGTCTTAAAGGAGCCTGGCAATAAGACTGGAAGGGGATTAAAGAGCATGGCTGCCCCTTACATCAATTACCCTCAACTTCCTGTTCATGACTTCACAGGGCACTGGGGGAGCGTGCCACACACTCCTGCATACATTTGGAAATGTTCCTACACATGCTGCACCAACATGCAGGAGCACATTGACTTCATAAATGCCAGAATCAAGGACCAGCTGAGGACAAAATTCACCTAGGGACTACCCATGGTATATATGACTAGCAGGGAGGACACATGGAGATTATTATCAGGCACTGCCATGAGAAGCAGGGCTTCAATAACAACCACTTCTTGGAGAGCTAGGGTGAGGATTTAGTGCTTGGAGGATGGAAAGAGGAGGTGTAATCTCCATTCCTAGATGACCACGGCTCATAAATCTTTAACACTGCAACAGGGACTGTTTTTTTCTCTCTCCTTTTGGGTGAGACCTGAAGTAGAACTGAATGTGACATAACTGTGTATGCATCTCACCTGGTTGAACCTGCGAGTGAAGGCCACAACATTTGGAGCAGAGCTGTGCTTCTCCTTCTTGTTCCAGCCGCAGCTCGACAGCTCCTGAAAACACACAAACAGTTAGGGAAACTGACATCATGCACTTAGCCAAAGTACTTAGTGAAGTATTTTTTGTACACGCCAGCATTTTACTGAATGTACTTAACAGTCAAGTCAGGGGTCACTTGGTGGGAAGGGGAGAGGAGGCAGGGAGCAGGATGTGATAGGAGAGAAGATGAGGGAGGAAGAGAGAGAGGCTGTCGACAAGCTAAACAGGCACGTGAAGCTAGGCAGGAACACGCTCTGCCTCAATACTGATTCAAACTCCAAGGTTCAACCAAGCTACGCACTGACTCCTCAATTCAAGAATTCAACCTCAAAACTTTAAAAATGTCTCACTGTGGACATTTTGAGTTGCCATAGCAGGAAAACCACGTGTAACATTAATGGGCACTTCACTCTAACATTAATTAAAGGGTAAATTCCATTTATTTCAACCTGGACCCTATTTCCCCATCCATTTGTGTCTAATAAACTGATGTGGACAAAAATCTTTGAAATTGGTCCAGTACTGAGCGCTAGCGCTGTAACCGGCCGCCGCAAACCTGGCTGCAATGTAATCCTATGGGCCAATCGTGCGCCCTTGATTTTTGTCCACTTAATAGTGATTGTTTTTGCCAATGGCAGGCTCAGATTGTTATCAAAAGTGTCAACATTATTGATCTTGCCAGGTGACTTCTTGTCTGAAGACAGCGGTGTGGAGCGTGGAACGCGAGTCAGGTGAAAGGCGTTCCGGGAGTTTTGGAGTACAGAAATTAGAGGCTTGTGTTATCTAAAATATTTTCAGTGCCGTGGCTCACATCAGTCTATTAGAAACAAATGCATGGGGAAATAGAGTCCAGGTTGAAAATGAATGACCCTTGAAAGGGCAGATGTCCATCAGGAGGTAGAGCAGGTCGTCCGTTAATCACAAGGTTAGCAGTTCGATCCCCGGCTCCAAAGTGTCCTTGAGCAGGATACTGAACCCCACTGAATCGCGATGGGCCGGCCAGCGCCTTGCATGGCAGCTCCTCCACCATCTGTGTGGGAATGGGTGACTAAGCTTTGTCCGGTAAAGTAGAAAGGCGCTATATAAAATGCAGGCCATTTACCATTTAATGACTCCGTCCCAATTAGTTATGCCCAGGAACACCAACACCTGGATGTAAGGACAGGTTTTCTGTGCAGGAGACTCATGCGCGCCATGAACACATGGGTTATGTGATACACATTTCACTTAGCTGCAATGGGCGGTAATGGTGGAGGCAGAAGTTCTATGTAAAAAAGGTACAAACGCCACAAAAGAGAGGAAGCCACAAACCACAAGCCGATGTAAACTAAACAATGTTGATTTGAAGACTTTGACACATTTGTTATGGGGTAGAAGATGCATTCATGAATGTTTGTTAGACCTTAAGGGCAGAATTGAGCACAGTGCATGTTGCTGAAGAATGCATATTGGTTAGAATATAAGCAATGATATCTCGATGGTACACTACTTTATGTACTTTACTTTTAATATTTTAATAATGGCAGCAAATGTGCATCACAAGTTACCAGAGACCAAAGTGATGTCTTCCAAATTATTCTGTTTGCCAACTATCAAAAAGCTGAAGCTATTTAATTTACAAATCACAAAAAAAGCAGAAAAGCTGCCATTCCTCCCATTTAAAAAGTCACAAAGGGGTTTTTATTTACTTTATTCGGTGATTGAAATTGTTGCGTATTCTTTTCATGTTGATCGTCTAATCACTTAATCATTCCTGTACTTCTGTACTTTTTAATACCAGTCTTATAAAGTAGCAGCAGCTGTGGAAGCAGCAGTCCTGATTTTGGAACTTAAACACAGAAAAATTCCAACAACACACAAACGGTCATTTCTTTCTGAGTACCAGGCTGGACTCCGTTTGGCCTCGGCTGCTGTCCTCAGTGATGAGGTAAAAACAGAGACCACACAGACAGACACTGCAAGGGGAACCCAGACCCTCCTCTGGCCCCCGAAGGCTGTCCGGAGGCCAGGAACACCGACGTAACCGTAGGAAAAATGTTGTGCAAGCTCTCCTCCTAATCCTTGCCAGCCCGGCCGACTTGTGCTATATAATATGAACAGCTGAATCAGGCTGCAGCTCCGCTCCTGCGAGACTGAATGTCTGAAAGCAACAACCTCCACCCAACAGCTCACAATTCCCTGACCTGGGCCGCATCAGGACAGCTCCTTGCAAAGAGAAGGCCGTACTCATTCAATGCAGCCGGCGGGGGTAAAAAAGCAACATATCAAATACAGCTGTAAGAAGCAGACATTCATGCGTGGGCGAGTTGATGCCTCTGGGCCTATTTGCCTGAGTCAGGATGAGGATACGAGGAGAGGAAAAAGGAGAGTGGAAAGGAGATGAAGGGATAGTAAAAGACAACATTGTAGAAGACCTAACATCATCTTCCCACAAGGTTTACAAGCATGTGTGGAGCCTCTTCAGAGTCGGCGCATGTTGTCCCCGTCACAGGTAGGTAGACACTAGCCCGTCTCACCGAGGAGAGCTCAAGGCTTATTTAACATCTGTCCTTTTTAAAATAAGCGCTTCCCTTCTTCCTGCCATCGTGTCAATCATTCTCCACATGACGTTGGTGATGGTTCTTAGACAAAGACGTTCCATAGTTAGTGGGAGGTGGGTGTGTTTGTTTGCCTCGCCCGCTCGGACCGCCACCTGACCACCCAGGTAGGCGGTGCACCCGAGAAGAGGCCTCCCTCGCTTCTCCAGACCGCAACATTTCCACAACCTACAACGACCCTTCAATCCTGGACCGCCGGGGCCTGTCTTGTAATCTAACCCTCTATCCATCTGTCCATCACGCTAAGCTTGAAGTTGAAGTCATTTTCACTCTATTGTTCTTCAGCTGTTGCGTAATAACCGATGCCAGTGCCTCATGTGCGTTTAAGCAGCAGGGAAGCGATCCGCAGCTTCTCCAGAAACAATTAGGATTTAATTTCCTTTATTTTTTTCCTTCTTCTTTTGCCTTTATGGTCTCATTTCACACTCAGGCAACATTTCAAAACAATCTGACAACAGTTGAGTCTTTGGAGAAAGTCTTTGACCAGGCAGTTCTGTTAAGGAGGGGGGTTTTAAATTAAGCAGTAAAAGGGCACAGTAAAAAGGCCTGCACCGCCAAGCCACAGACAGCCCATCATTTCCACATGCTGGTCTGGCTGAGCAGCATTTTCATTAAATCGCAGTTCTGCAGTGTAGCCAGAAGCTGGCTATATCTACACTGTTTGGGTATGTATAGCTAACATGAGGGCAGTCAAGGAAAACTGACGTCAACTGTGGCTGCACACTTAACTGACCTAGAGTTGCAATCGTCAACAAACAACTAATGAGGTAAAAGAGCATTCTTATGGATCCAACCAAAGATATTAAAGATAAGATTCTTAGCTGAACGTGAACTACACCAAAACTTTACCTAATCCAAAACATCTCTAATCTTAACCCTAAAACGACCATTTCTTGATTTCCCTAACAATTCAATCAGATTTGTGTTGATTCTTCTGTTTTACAACCACACTGTGAGGAGTATTACATAAACAATGGTACAGGCTGAATAAGATAACCAGCTGCAGCTAAGCCACAAATTGCAATGACCTCATGTAAGATACCACAGCAATGCCTTTTGTTTTCGTCTTCATTGTAAACGGAAAACTGAAGTGTTGGGATCCCAGGGAATATTAAGGCGAGAGGCCCCACAGGCCAAGACAGAAAGGGCTTATAAAGATGAGGAACAGGGTGGAAAAAGAAGGAAGATGAGGGAGGAGGAGGAAGGAAGATCAAGAGAGATGGTTTGCCGCAAGAGGAGATTGTAGAGATATCCGGGGGATGACAGGAAGGAGTACAACTGAAAATCCGCACAGCTGTGTCTGATGCTGATCTGTACTTCAGCTTGTAGTGAGAGACAGAGGAACCCTGATAAACTGATTGCCTGGTTGGGCCAAATTTATGGTGCCACTGGTCTACAGATTTTCCCGTAAAGAAAGAGCAGAGGAGCAGAACAGAAAACACGTGAACAAAAAAAAGGGGAAAAGAAGGCCGTTAAATGCATTACTGTCTCAGTTAGACCGTTCTAAACTATAGACCCTGGCAGGGACCCACAAGCCAGCAGCAGCCTCCATTACCTCGCTGTGCACACCATGGAGAGAATGACTTTTACAAAAGTAAAAGATAACTCTTATGATTTGATACTATAAATAAAATTGTACAGATTTAGTACATGTACTCTACGTGATTCATTTCTTATGGTAGTACAGGCCATCTGCCATGGCTAGTTAAACCAGACACTGCATGTTCCTATATGAATATGTCATAGTGCATTTGCTAAAAATGACCATTACATTCTTAAATATAATGGAAAACAATCCTCTTTAGTTGCGTTTACATGGACCCTAATATTCCAATAATAATCTGAATAATGGCCCAATCAGAATAAAAATGCCTCATGTAACATAAATCGGAAGAGGCTGGCCCAATCAGAAGGAATTTCAATCGGGTTAAGAGGGGTGGTGTAACCCTTTGATAACACGCTCAATAGGGAAATATTAGCCTAATAACCATGTAAAAAAAAAAAAATTCTTTCTGCGCACGTTTGCCCCACGTTGTGGTAACATTAGGGAACGTTGCTTCAGGGAGGGACAGAAACATGGCGGTAGCAAAACAAAACTTTCAAATTTTTGATCGATAAACTCTCAGCCTTCCATCCACTGGCTCCTGGTCTTTGGCGAAGGAAGGGGGAATCTAGTTTACTGTTCCAGGGTAACGCCAGGATTCTTCAGGTTACACTTGAACCTTTTTAACCAAATTAAAATTAAGAACCTTTTTAACACCACCTAGGATGAAACTGAATGCCAAATTCACGGCCATATAATGGAAAATCAGTGTGGATTTTAGGCCTGAGAAAATAATTATTTACCGAGTAATGTCACCTGAATAAAACATTTTATTATAATACTCAACAATCGTATTTAGTTCACAATAGCTTTGTAAGGCTTGTGTGCACTCTATTAACATAAGATAATAAAGTAGTTGTTGCATTAAGGGCTCTTATGCTATGAAACTCAAAAACACCAAATAAATAAGATAAAAAAATAAAACGTGTGCATTATGAGGTGTCACAATTAGTTCCACCTTGACTAGATAAGATAATATATAACGAAGTATAATATGCCAATGTAAATGCCAATTGCTTCAGTGATTGTTTCTGCCCGTTCTGCTTTTGCATCTGAAGGCTGCTTGAAAGCAGCGGGGATAAAGAGTTGGGCTCTGGTGTGTTTTTTTTGGGTTTTTTTCGTACCCCGGTGATCGGCACATCTGGGTGATGCCGTCAAATGTGCGTTAGCATGTTGGTTGCATTTCAAACATACCCTTCGAAGGTGGAGCACCGCCGACACCGTCATCGTCTTACCGTCGTATTAGTGTACATCCAAGTCACACGGAGTAAATTGTAAAGTCACACACACAAAGCATTTATGTATGACGTTACGGTATTTCTTTCATCCTACAAAAAGGACAAGAACTAATTTAAGACCTTTGTAAACAAAATGTAATAAGACTTTTAAGGCCTTATTTTTAGAATATTGAATTTAAGACCCCACGGGAACCCTGTGTTCTTGATGATCTTATCAGATCACATTATTTAGCGTACATGTAAACAGTTGAGTTGGAATCTCTAATTGTAATGATTTTCATTTTATGTCCATGTAAGCGCTTTGACAAAAAAAAAAAAAAAAAAAAAAAAAACTTGTGGTTTAACGGTCTCTACTGCCGAAACATTTTTTCTCCACCTTTCAGCAGCATGATGAATGTGTATTGACCATCATGCTGACAGGCTGTAGGGTGGCTGGGATTCCCTTCTGTGTTTGTTGTCCAGCAGAAAACAACATGAGCGGAGGACGACGGTGCCCGACAGAGAACTGCATTCAACATTTTCTTACGTCTCGCATGTAGACAGAAAACACAATATTTGAGTAAATGTTTTTTTTTTTTTTTTTTTATCTAACAATCAGAGCTGGAAAACATTAAGCCTGCAGGCGAGACAGGCCTGAGTATGTGAAATGTTACCTGCTTCCAACTACAAGCCATCATCGTCTCACATGAGACTTCCAATCTGTTCCGAGGATTTCCACGCCGGGTGTTCAGACATTAGAGGAGCTGACATACTTCTCAGCGGTACGTAAAATGCAATCTGATAGCTATTCCCTGAGAGCTGAAGCTTGCCAGCCAAAGCCACTAAATTACTAACTTGGCTGTTGTCATGACTGTGTGTTAAAAACAAAAGGCAACCCCCCTTCCCTCAAGTCCCTCTGCATCACTCAATCTCGCTTTTTCCCCCTCAGCCTCCATTTCATAAACATCCAGCTGTAGATCATCGCCGCACGTCTGATTATGAAATTAGAAATGGTCTACTGGGGCAGAGAAAGATGAAGGGAGGAAAAGTCCTTCAACATTCTTTGATTCCATCACAATTCGCTGCACTTGGCCTTTTATCTCTCACACATCATTCTACTCTCTCCATTTGTCTTGTCAGCTGATCTAGCCATACTGTAGAGTTATCCAATCCAGGTCACTCATTTTAAAACCAGCCAAGGCTACAACCCATTGGTAATCACTGTCTCGTATATCTAGATGAGAGAAAAAGATTTAGCTACAAGTCCCTTGCATCCCCCCCCCCCCCCAAAAAAAATCCAAAGAACATAACAGCAACTCAGCGGAGGGTTGTTTAAACAGCAGTCTGCTCTGCATTATACATTATTTTACCATCAAAAAATAACTTCTGCTGTTCTCATCAATCATACACCCGACTCTGTCGATGCTCTGCTCAACAGATCGCTGTACATTTCTCTGCCATCTTTTTCTACTCCGGTCCCAGACGAGAACCACGAGTATTGTGCCGACGAGGGTCCATTACGTGTAGGAAGTAAATTACAGCAACCCCCGTGCAAAACCCCATCTTATGAGCTGCCATTTAACATATCGTTAAAAGCAGATGTGTTTAGATTCTGTGTTTGTCTCTGGAGCGATGTGCTGTCTTCCGGGTCCGAGTGACACGCGTTCAAGCTCCTGGCTCTCGAGGCCTTTCAGATATCAAAGAGTTTTTACTATGCATAATTTTTCCAACTATACTGTTTATAATCACAGTTTGGAAGAAAAGAGGATTGTGAACTGTGCTTCTTGCTCACAGCGGTTGGCCAGACTTCATACCATCTCTTCACACCGTTTTTGGTGCCTCTCCACCCACTGTTCTCATGTCATCTTTTATTGCTATTGTGACGGACACTCATCCAGAGGGTTTTGGCTACACCTTTCAGACTGCACTCCATACATCTGCTCCATATCAGCGTTGGAACACTTGAGTTAATGAGATACTCTGTTCTACTGCAATCCTGTCTGGGGTGATTTTTCCCCACTCGTGCCAGAATGTCTGTCTGTGCATCATATACTAATGTACAAATGTTGTAAAAAATGAGCATGCAAAACAGCGTTTTAGTCTCCCTCTATGAGACTCTCTTTCTCAAACACACACAAACATATCAGATTAAGACAATTGTGATGTGTTTATGGAAAAGGGGGGAGATACAATCTTAAACAGACCAACAGGCCAAGTCATAGCTAGTTTATGATCATTTAAACTATTTCAAGTAGTCAGTACAGTTATTATGGACATTACCGCAGTCTTAAAAGAACGATAACAATACGACAACATTAGAGCAGCTTGAACATGCCGATACAGAACATGTAAACCCTGCAGCCGACAACATTTTGCCCAATGCAGTAATAAGACTAAAGAGCCAGCTTACTTAATCTAGAGTAACTCCATTGTAAGTGCATTCACAACGAATTCAGTAAAAACATTTTTGGTCCGTGCGATCACAGACCAGGAACACTTGGAACTAATCTGGTGGACATTTTGATTCATCTATTGTTCGTTATTATGCAAAACGTCAAAATGTGTCAACTGGAAACATCCTCAAGAACATCTGGATTTGTCAATACGTAAAATGTAAAGATATGATAGCCAATCAAAGGTTGACTCCCTCCCTTAACTATTTTAAAAACTAATATTACAACATATCACATCATGGAAACCAGCACTCTACTTTTCACTCTCAAAAATGAAAAGCACTTTGTTCTAAATTAATATGCCTTTTATTTTGTAAAGATTTTTTGGGGTGCTTTAGGCCTTTATTTATAGGACAGCTGAAGACGTGAAGGGGTGGGGTGGGGGGGGGGATGACATGCAGCAAAGGACCACAGGTTGGAGTCAAACCCCTGTATATGGGCGCGCGCTCTACCAGGTGAGCTACCCAGGCGCCCTGAATATGCCTTTTAACCCCAAATTGTGTCCATTGTTGTTTCTAATTAATGACTAAGGCCTACTTTAGCTACCATATGTGTGCAAATGTAGATTTCAGTGTTGTAACATGGCATTTAAAGGGTGCTTAAAAAGCACACAAAAATGGGCTGTATGACAGTAGAAACATTGCACAACTCATATAGTCAATCAAGTTATTTAATATTTTCCTATTCTGGCAGAGAGCTGAGGGAAACAGCAGGCGTGCACCAACACACACACACCTGCTTCTCCAATTATTTGTCTGTGAGGAGGGCCAGGAGACGGACAGCAGTGGAAACTCTAGTTGAAGTTTAGTTGGGTCATAGCTGTGTAGCTTTTTTCAGTCGGTGCTTTTGAGACAAAAGCACCGTGAGAGCAGGAAAAGCCTCTCTAGTCTACTCCCACTTGCCAGGATGCTGCTGGCTCACTCTGCATACTGTACACTCGGCTCCTTCTCTCCCTCCAGACTGCAGCCTTCATCACCCCGTCAGCCCTCCTCCTCAATCAGGCCAGTGACACCTTCCCAAAGGCCTGGTCATAGCTCCCAAAGCAATAAGTGAAACCCCGTCCACCATGCATCTGACCCTTTTAAAATTCACCTTATGTTCCATATTGCTACATTGGACTGAAATGCACTGACACACTTTTATTAGGCTTTTAAAACCCACTCAGTCGGTCAGTCAGTGAAAACAGTCTGAGCACAGGAACGAGGTTGCATTTATGAACCCTCCAGTCGCCTCTGTGTGAACCTGGAGCAAATAAGATGGGACTGCAGTCCAGACAATGTCAGTGACTTCCCTCTGAGCGAAGAAACAGCAATAGCTACTAATCCTACTCAGGATCTTTGATCTCAGCCAACAAACTATTCCAATACAAAAGGCTATGCCACACAATGACATTGTTCTCTAAATTAAATCAAAATGCATTATCAATCATGCCTGTGTGTGTGTGTGTGTGTGTGTGTGTGTGTGTGTGTGTGTGTGTGTGTGTGTGTGTGTGTGTGTGTGTGCTGAGACAAGTGTTGCGCATAGGAGTCAGACTGCTGTACCACACCACACTGGGATGTGGTCTGTATGCTGCTTTCATAAGCCCACAGTGGCCAACCTTAAACACAGGTTGTCCATGACTGCTGTTAGGAAGGGCCTAACAGTCCAAAAGAGAGAAAGCATGAAATTACCCCGGATCTCACTGAGGCAACAGACAAGGCTGGGTGAGACACAGATACCCCCCTTTTTCTGCATAACTACGATATGTGACTCTGATCACAGCTGCCCATAGCACAGCATGGTACAGGGATATTAACCACATGGACATTTTGAAAGGGAGAAAAGAGAATGAGAAGAATAGGGGATGGGGGGGTGAAGACAGCAGATGGAGGGAGCAGATTCTTAAATATACATATACACAATTGTAAATGATCCACTGGACCTATCTGAAAAGTGTCTTGAGATAACGTTTGTTGTGATTTGACGCTCAATAAAATTGAAATCCGTTATTGAAAAAAAATATCACCATTTGTTCTCGTGGCATATATCGAGATGTCGATCCAGACGTACATGGCTTAGACTGTCGCATACAATTTTAGACATATCAACCTCAAAATAAACACCAATGTGTTGACTTCTCCTGCTAGATGTCATAAATGAAGCTGTCAACACCCCTCGTCTCTCTACAGAGTTGAGAGCAGCTCACCTCTGGCTGGATGGCTTTGAACACAGGAGCATCCATGAGCGTAATCTGGCCCTGGAGGAGACAAAACAACAACAACAACAGCTGTTAGACTTGCTCTGTTCAGATTGGGACAGACTGACAACATTTAGTCACATTTAAACATAAATAACACTGATTTTGCTAACACTGCTTATTTCAAGCAGGCAGGTGTGACAGTGGTCTTTTTCTGATTGCACCTTTAAATGCCTTAATATAGCATGGAGAGATGGGAAGTGAAGCCACTTGAAAGAAAATAGAAGATAAAGAGTGCCCTCTTGTGGTTGAATGGTGCAGACAAATGGACAACATCAAAGCAAGATGTTCTGACTCACTGTGATGATGAGGAAGATGCTTTTATTTGATGTGTTATCGGACAATCCCGAGAAACAACGTACAGAATAATCCCTCACAACAAAGGTAGGGCTAATTCAACAGAAATGTGAGTTCACAGTTCCCATGGAAAGTTTGTGCAGAGGCTGCTAGAGGAAATCTATCAGGGCCTGCTTGGCACTGCCAAAAACAATCAATTATTACTGATCCAAACCCTGACCCCATGTCCTCCTCTATCGCCCCATCTCCTCCTCTCTCAAGTCAGCACATCACATTTGTGCTTACTAAACATTTCGGGGTTTTTTGGTTTTTTTTTTAAAACTCATCATACAGATTAACCAGACAAGAACAGACAGAATGACACACTTAAAACCTCACTTACTGCATATTCTTCGGGAGTGACCTTCAGCACATCGAACACAACCGCATCAAAACTCTTCTTCAGGTCCGAAGAACCCTTATCGCTGAGAGACTCGGAGCTGCTGCTCTTCTAGAAGACACACACACACACACACACGGTAAGAAGAATGATGGCTGTGCTGCTAAGAACATGGTTATAAAGTGGAGGAGAGAGGGGAAGTATGCAAGGTTTGAGAGGATTACCAAATAATCATACACAGGCTTCCCATACTTTCTTAAAATCTGGACCCTATTTTCCCATGCATTAGTGTCCAAGTGAGTAAAAACTTTGACATTGGTCCAGTATTGAGCGAGAGCGCTGTAACAGGCAGCCGTGAACCGGGCTGCAATGTAATCCTATGGGGCAAATGTGCATCGTCAATTTCCGTCCACTAAAAGTGCTGTTTTTGCCACTGACTGTCTCATATTGTTATTATAAGTGGGTGACAAAATTACAGAAAGGATCCCTATAGAGACAGCCTTCTTGTTAAGAGTGGTGATGGTTGGAACAGTGGAAAGATGATCCTAGACGGCTTTTGATAGCTTTATTTTGTTTCTGTTGACTTTGAATGAAGTGTATTTTACAATGATATAATTACTGTTTACATGAAGTCTGGTGGGTTTAGCAATAGCGATTTCGGAGATCTTTCATGTTAAACACAAAGAGGACGGTACTCTTTAACTAAAAAGGTCAACCTCTGTAGGGATCCTGTCCATAATGTTACACTTAGAATAACAATGTGAGCCTGTCAGTGGCAAAACGAGCACTATTTGTGGACATAAACTGAAGGTGCACAATTGCCCATTCACATTGTAGCTTGTTTCTTGCGTAATAGTGGACCAATTTCAAAGATTATTGTTCACATCAGTCACTTCAGACAAAAACACAGAAACAAACCAAAGTTACCCTTTAAACATCAAATCCAAGGACTTTCCAATGACTCTCCAGGCCAAATTCCCTCAAATTCAAATGACCCAACATGGCATAGTTGGATTACTGTTCCAACACTGAGCATTTTCATAATGAGAACTAGCCGGCTTTATAGAATCTCACAGACAATTAAAAAGAGAGAGAGAGAGAGAGAGGCTTGAATGTGTGAACACTTCTCAATTGTGCTGTGTGCTTTCAAGGCCTTGAATTTTGCCCCTCAAATGCACACAACCACCTTAAGGATTTCAAGGACCCGTGGGAACCGTGCATACACTAAACGTTCGGTGTTGAAAAGTGCTAGGAGAAGCACGCACAAGATGAATTTTGAAATAAGTGAGTGGAGGTCTGATCAGTGGGCGTGGCCTCACCTCAGAGACCGTTGCAGCGGTGGTGGTGATGATGCTTGATTGGCCATTAGGGAGGTCCATCATTTGCACACCATCTAGCTCTAGCGCACCAGACCATTCATCATCCTCAGCTGCAGCAAAGCCCGTCCGGCCCTCTGAAAACACACACAAAATAAGCCACAGTGAGTACATTTTGCACCACATCTCGACAATTATCTCCTGCAAACATACGCAGACAGCACCACCACCTACTGGTTGAACTAAATTGATTGGAGTATTCTCAAACTCGCCTCATTATTACAGGCTACCAAGTCGACCAGTGAACTGAATTCAACCTCCAAAAATGACTGAACTTGAGATGGCGGTGAAAGTGTTGACAGGTTCAGCGATTGTCCCAGCAGGCCTGTGAGTGCCGTATGGACGTACGCTTTCACAGCTTGTCACTTACTACACACCAGAGAGGACAGGACAGAAGGAGCTTAGGCTGAGCATTAGGAAAAGATCTTTTGTGAAAGGGGTTTGGAGAAAGCAGCTGTCAGTTGGAGCCACAGCACTAAACAGCTTACGCCCGACACTAGAGCATGGCCCGCTGCCGCGCAGTGACTCTACAGAGTGGACTTCACTATTAAACACAGGAAGGATTTTTTTCTTTTGTTGACTGGCTATCAGAGCACCAATGAGCCAGGATTAGTTTTGCTAGGGTGTTCACAAATGTTAACTGACGTTAGCAGAGTTTGGTCCCGAGACAGAAACGGGTCTCAAACTAAGTTAATTTTCTCCTGATGTGTCTGACAAATGCCATTTTAAGTGTCAGAATGTTCTGGAGATATGTGGCTTGTGAAAAATGGCTCCAATATTTACTTTGGTGACTATGGGGCAAAAGAAATGCTCATAATCTGTGTTCACGTTCACCTCTCCCATTGGAATCAATACACACGGACCTGCCCCTAGTCTCCTAAAGAGGCGTGGCCGTGGCGGAGCCCAAGTTACACAGATACAGGAAACTACTCTGAGTTGGGGAGTCTCGGTTCTAAAACGTCTCTGCCGGCGGCATGCGTGAAAATAGACCTGCCGCATATCTTTAGTGGAGCGGAGAGCCGCTGTACGCATGCTTCTAGGATGCACCGTGACGCGTTGGTCGAATATCAAGCATTGACTCGAATGCCCGCAATTGCTCGCGTCTCCGGAAAGCAGCGCAGACACGCTCGGTGGAAATTAGGGGTAAGTGCAGACATTCCTCTGTTTGGTTGCCAATGAAAGAATTCAGCCAGTGTTGCTTGATGTCGCAGCAGTTTCATGTGGCAGCGCTATGGCGATCATCTAAGAATCCCGCCTACACTGAGGAGGTACTATCTACAGTGGAAAACAATCAGAAAAGGATTTATTACCAAGTAAGTCACACAAGGAATTTGCTTTAGTGGTTGGTGCATACATAAACAAACATATTAAGCATTAATATGAAATAAACAATAAAAACAAATGTATACAAAATAGCTGTTTAACATAAGAAAAAAAGAGGCTGAATGGTTTAGTGCAGTGTGCAAACATGTTTAGGGATGTGCAAAAAGTTTAGGACATATAGTATGTGCAATGGGCAGGTATACAGTCCAGAAAGAGAAAAAAAAAACTGGTACCAAAACAATTGAGTTGAGCAGAGCTGTACCATACAGCGGAAACACAGCAAAAAAACAAACAAAAAAAGACGATTTGAGGTACATATGTACCTCTGTTAGTTTCACAAGCTGAACCTACCTGTGATTATGTAGACAGATGGAAATACAGCGAGATTATTTAGCGTTTGAAGATTTCATGCAGCGTGAATGTGAAACTGGAGGGTCAGTGTCTACATTGTTTACAGATAGACTGAATTTCAACTGTAAATGGTTTCCTAGGACAATATTTAAATATAATTCTGAATATTCTTCTCTGCCTATGACTGAAAATACCTAATATTTGCCAAAAGCACAGAGTAAAAGTAATAAAAAACTAGAAGCTGCTTAGAATACTGAAAGCCAACTAAGGCCTCCCTTGTGTACTTGACAATGCAGGCCTGTGTGTGTGTGTGTGTGTCAGAGCCATTAGCTGCCTTCCACAGTTGCATTCTGCTAAGCCACAAGAAAACACCACTACATCATCATGTCAACTTCCCTCCTATTGCTTGACAGCAGTGCATAACCACAAAGGAAGCAATAGACAGTCTGTATTTTCAAGTCTGTCTGTTGTTTATATAGTCCTACATCTGTTATTACCTTACTTCCTGGTCTAATACCTAGGTATGTCTGCGTCATTATGTCTGTGGTGCCTCTGGGTTATGGTGTAATCACTTGGGAGTTTTGTCTACAGTTCCCACACACAAACACACAGCCAATGCACCACACGCAGGTGTCCCACATAAATAGGAACTATCATTTCATTCAAAAATAAACACTCTAAATACATCTACAACTATTCATCATCTACAACTAAGCTTTACTACCAAAGTGTGTTGGGCTCCATCTATACTCCTGTGTATTTAAAGCCCTACTGTATTTGCGGTGGAATTTTTACTTGACAAATTACAGACGTGGCAGATCCGCACAGGATTAAGATCACAGACGACCTCCGCAATTATTACAAATTAGTAGAGGTGCCCAGGTAACACTAGCTAGTCCCATTTGAATAGGGCTTTACACAATAAGCAATGTACAATCATATTTCTCTCTGAATGGGATGGGTTTCAATGTAATCATATGTTAGGAGGATTAAAAAACAGTTAGCATGCAACCCTGCAGACACAGACACGTCTGTGCTGCAACTACACACTTCCAAATGAAAGCTGTCCTTGCAAAGACAAGGCCATACTCACGAGTTGTGTGTCAGATGTGCATGGTGTTGCAGGTGAGGTTAGCCTGTTGTTCTGTATTGCTGTCTCGGTCTATCGAGTCCCGTCTTTCTCTGAGGCAGGCTCCTGCTGCTGTCTGTGTGAACAAAAGAAAGAGACAGAGAGGAAGGCAGAATGATTCTTCTGAACATGAGGAAAACCCACGCACACATTAGAAATGAACATTGCCAAAAATCCAAGAGCTGATCTGATTTTGTGTAAGTGCTTAACAAACCTTATACCATGGTCTGGGTGAATACTCGATTCTGATTGGCTGCTGGGTGTCCATAAAAAAGTGATGTAGGACACCTACTAAAGGAGTTCCGGTGAAACTGTCTGTTTACTGTTAAATCAATAACTAAATCAATGCGCTACATTAAATCAAAAAGGAAATGAGGATCTGTTATTCCCAACTCGTCCTCTGAACACCACACGCTGCAAGAAGTAAGTTATACTTCCCCTCTGGACTGACTTTGTTTCACAGAGAATAATGTTATCTTACATCCCGTTCACTGTTCAGGTCGCTACTTCAGGCTGCGCTGCTGCGGCCGACAGTAACGTTACACATCGCGGATCAAATTGTTCGTAAAAGTCGTTATATTGTTTTGGGGACAATGACATGGCTGGATAGCTAGCTTGTCTTGTTGTTTAACATACTGTCAAATTACTTTTACTGGATTGCCAACTGTACACAATGTTATTGACTTTGGATCTTGCTAGCATAGCATTAGCTTTCTGGCTCGTAGCTGAACTGAAGGGTTCTCAGCTGAGCGGACTATAAATATCTCCGGTTGCTAAGGGTGGCAATGTCGTATCTAAGGTCCTTCCTATTTCCTGGAGGAGTGAACGTTTGCATTGCATAAGAACCTGATGGATGGGAATGATTGTTCCAGGTATTAGTCAAACCGTCAGGCGTAACCAGGGAAACAGAGTTATTGTTTGTAAAAACTTTAGATTTCGATTGTAAAACTAATTAAAAGGTGAAATAAAGTTTTAAAAATATGTTATTTGGCAAGTGACCATGGTATAAGCGGGTTAATGCCCTTTGAGGTGTCCATTGTCAGGTATTAATGGACTTCGGCGGAGGCAACCGTCCGACGCGCACGCCTCGCCGTCGTCCATTAATACCTGACAATGGACACCTCGTCGGGCATTAACCCTTATGTCAACCATTGCATTGACAAGATCTGGAGCTTCTGTTCTCGTGGGAACTTTGGTGCTAAGTCAGTTTTAGAAATGTTGAGCTCACTTTAGAAAAAAATGGAGGTGGCAGTTTGACAGAAGTAACCATAACAACAACAACAGTAAACCTTTCACAGATATGACAATTACAGCACATTTGCATCTCCACTGCAATGCCAAAAGCTGGTAGTAGTATAATATTGTTATATTGCTTGATATTCTAGTATTACTTGGCCTTATTGCTCACCTGAGTCCAAAGTACAACAATCACATTTCATAGTGTTTATATCGCACCTGAATTTCAAACCACCACTTCACCCAAACAGGGAGCATACAAAAGGAAAAGACTTGAGTGTAGGGCTGCAGCCAACAATTATTTTTATCAATTGTTTGTCAATTAGATTAATCTGCCAGTAATTTTCTCAATCGGTTAATCCTTTGGTCTTTAAAATGTCAGAACATAGTGAAATCCTTAAGGGCCACGGTGACACCTTCAAACTGCTTGTTTTGTCCAACAATGGTCGGAAACTCAGGGGAAGCTAAATTTCTTAACTGAAAAGCCGTTTTTTGCTAGAAAATGACTTAAAGAAATGAATTGATTATCAAGACAGTGGCCAATTGATTGATCGACTAATCTATCGATTACGCAAAGGCAAGCAGTTAAAGAGTGGGCTAAGAAATCATTCTGTTTTTTAAATTGGCAATTGACAAACTCTCTAGACAAATTTCTCTGGAGACAGAAGCTGTAGCATGTTGATTGACATGTTTTAATTATGTAAAGACATGTTCAAGGAGTTCAGATAGAGGCTGTATCAGGGCCATATTTAGTTCAATGTGTTATACTTAAATGGCCAGTATGTACTTTATTTTCTTTATTCATTGAAGCCTCTATGTTTACAGGCATGTGCAATGTGCTATAGGTGCCAAAACAAATCTATGTTTGGTACTGCCAATTTGTTTTGTTTTGTCATGGTTCATGTGTGTAATAAACATTACACTTCGTGAGAAAAAAAAATTGTGGCAGAGAATCGTGATATCAATTCTAAAAAGGAAAACAATTGTGATTCATATTTTCCCCCAAATCGTGCAGGCCTAGTATTAGGGAAAGGCTGGGTCTGTTTTGAACAAACTTCGCTGGCATTGCCAACAAGGACAGGTGCAACTCTACCAGCCAATCAAGTGTAAATCCCATCATGCTCTCTGCCTCTAGACCTCTTAGATGACATGACTCACATTAGCCAGTAGGTGTCTCACTAGTCTAAGAGGTAGAAGCCTGTGTGTTGGACTGTGTGGGACTCTGGCTGGCTGAAGACAAAATGCTTCACGCTGGCAGACAGCAGTTGGCCTTTAGCCATCAGGTAGGGGCCAAGATCTTGTCATCCTCTTCAGGTTGTTATCATGTTGAGGAGGGGTACAAAGCTCACGAGCAGAACAAACAGTGGATTAAGAGTTCCACATTTTCCCGTAAACTCTAAACCTTTGCTGACGTAAGCCTATACATTCTTTCAAAGATCTCATCTTACCGAGTAAACACCATCCCAGAGCTTATTAACGAGCAACACATGTTTGTGCTAGGGATATAGCATTTCTTTGTACACAAAGAGCTCACATCTATAGTCTCTGTGTGTCATTGTCGCGCAAGTCTGTCTGGGAGCTCCCTTTGGCGGTAATTATCCCAAAAATCCTGGATCACATTACATCTTTTAACTTTACAGCTCCTTACGACGCCCACACCTCCAGCTATGCTACTTCAAAAACAGAGAGAGACAGCACCCCCTTTCTTCTGAGTCACTGCCCTCCCTATCCAATCCTCACTAGCCACAACTCCCCCCCTCCCTTTCTGCTCTTGGCAACATCCGTGCACCTGACAGTGTTCATATTAGAAATGTGTATGTGTTGTGTTTGGTGATGACATAACTCCACGTGACAGAGCCCTCATGCTTCGCTTACTGAGGTTCTTGCGAGTGGTGACGGGGTGTAGGTGTGTGTGTGTGTGTGTGTGTTCGGATGGCCTGACAATGTTTCAGCATCACTAGGATAAGACTTAAGGGGACATGACATGGATTAGAGAAGGAAGCAGGGAATAACAGAGGAAGAGGGACAGAGAGCGGAGTGATTCATGTTGGAGCTTGTAGCAGAGGTTTCGTTGCTGTTAAGCTAAACGTCACTCATTACACTGCATAGAAAGTGCTGTGGAATCAGGCCTCTCTGAATCGGCTGCCTCTCCCTCCCTCTATTCACGTTGGTCGCGCTGTTTTTGACGTAGCTCATACTGCCGTTCAAACACAAAGGGTGCTGGCAGCCTGTGTTACTGAAGGGTACAATGAGTATTAGCAAGTGTGTGTGTGTGTGTGTGTGTGTGTGTGTGTGTGTGTGTGTGTGTGTGTGTGTGTGTGTGTGTGTGTGTGTGTGTGTGTGTGTGTGTGTGTGTGTGTGTGTGTGTGTGTGTGTGTGTGTGTGTGTGTGTGTGTGTGTGTGTGTGTGTGTGTGTGTCGTCTCGCACATGCCGGCGTATCTGCGCATGTGACAACACATTCCACATGCTGCACTGACCTTTTACATTCCTGTCTCCAGTGGTCCTAAAAACAGGTCTCCACCACCTCTATTCGACATGCCCATGTCCTCCTTACGCTGCTCATCTCCTGTCTTTTCCTTTTCACCTCAACCTCATTTTACAGTAGAAATATCCTCGTCTTTGAAGTGGATTAATAGACAATAAGGATATTTTCCAGGAGGTTAAATAATATAATAATAATAATCTGCTTGTGGCAGTGGAGATAACATCATCACTCAGAGCAATTACAAACAAGTGGTCGATTATTGAATTACTCGATCGACAGATAACTTAATCAGCAACTATTTTGAGAATCGAATCATTGAAGTGATTTTCAGTCTAAAATGCAAACAGTCTCTTATTCCAGCTTCTCATTTGTGAGGATTTGCTGCTTTTCTTTGTAGTCATGTGAGGTGGTTTAAGCCAAACATTTGATAGCTCCAGCTTATATATGAATATTTGTTGGGTTTTTCTTGTCTAATATCTTAGTTAATTGATTCTCTGTGTGTTTTAGGCTTTGGTCTGACAAAACAAGACATTTGAAGATGCCTCCTTAAAGATATAATGGGCTTTAATTGATTAATCAAGACAAGAATCAGCATATTATTTGATTGATTGATACTACCGTACCAATGCCATCACAAATAAAGTTATTTACAGGTTGGACAGGCCAAACACCATAAAGTTATATACTATCTGGATGGATTAGTAAATTAGCAAGGAGCATGGCAAATATTTCATCAATAACGTAGGGCTGGGCGATAAAGCGAAAACGATATGTCTCGCGATAGAGAGGGGAGGGGCCAAGTGTGTGTGACCCTTTACAGAACTGTACCTCAAGTGTGTTCAGGGAAAGGTCACAAGATGTGAGACTGCAAATAAAAGGATCAGATATGTGAGATTTGATCAGCGTTAACAGAGTGCTGTGTGACTTCAACAGCTTTGACAACTCTGCCAGTCTCTTCCTGCAGCACCGCGTGCCTCGCTCGCGTCTCAATCTCACCACAAATGTCCTCCTCCTCTTATGCTCAAAGAAAGTCTCACAGAGCTCATAGTTAGGTAAGACCCCAGGGGCTGGGTGCACAAAAAAAGGTCAGAGTTAAAGTTGCCTTAAAATAAAGTTGGTTGCACAAAAAGTCTTCTCCTTATAGTAAGTATTAAGTTTTGCTCCTTATCTTGGTCTTTATACTTGAGGCATCAATTATGAAACCATTGCACAGACTTTAGCAACCAAAGTAAGGAAAACAAGTGTTCTACCACCGGGAGAACTCAGTGGAAACTGCCATAATGTTTTTTTTCTTAACCAAGGACACCTTTTAAGAAAATTTCTCAGATAAGGAAATATTAATCCTTATTCCTTAAGTGTCAAACTTAGGGAGACAACTTGTGTTGTGCCCCTGGCCTTTTTACCTGCACAACCCTTTAAAAAAAAGGTAGACAAAAATCCATTTCTTCTTTTGCTCCATTGTATTTCTGATTGAATTTACAGTACCTCCTCTCTGTCTGTATAATGCATGCACTGTACAGACACATGCCTTCTGTTTTGCCTAGCAGCAGCAGGGCTTGATGCATTTGAAAAGCAGGCTGCAAATGCACCAAAGTCAGGGAACAAAAGTAGGTCAGTGTGTTGAGCTGAGCAGTGAGGAGTCTGACATGACAGCCCATTAAGCTTTGTCTTCTTCTTCTCTTTAGTACACACGGTACGGTGGGGTGTGTGTGTGTGTGTGTGTGTGTGTGTGTGTGTGTGTGTGTGTGTGTGTGTGTGTGTGTGTGTGTGTCGAGGAAACATGACCAACATCCCCTTCACACCATCACTTAACATGCTGCTGATGTTCGGATCCTTCTGGAGGGCAATATAATAGTGGTCATAATAATAATAATAATAATAATAATAATAATCAATAATGAGTGGACAGAGACAGCTCCAGGGTAGTTTGGACCAGTAGGAGTAGAGGAGAGTTTTCATGAGTATAACTGTATGAAGGACAAGGGGGAAAACAAAAAGACTGCAACAACATAATGTAACACTTTGTACATAAAACCCATGTGCTGTATATGCTCAAATTATGAATCCCAGTTTTTTGCCCAAGGTTCTTCCAACAGTTCTTCCCAGAACAGGGTGTTTCATCATTTTAGCTCTCACACACACAGAAACAGGTTTATAATTCTGAGAAATCACATGGTTTGCCAACACAGCTTACACCACACTGTTGCTTAGTGAATAAGGCTCTATCAACACAGAAAACAAACACAACAGGAAGTGAAAAGATATAGCTAGATTCCAAATACACTCATCCTTCCAGACAAGAAGACGGCGTAATCTAATGGATCTGTATCATTTCACAGTGAAATCTTCTTCTTTTTATAAAGCGATGGGTTATAAACCCAGTGACCCCACAGACTCTCACCACCCTGACACTGAAGCAGCTGTGCTCTACCCTCTCACATACTGAGCCACCCGTTCATGAATATTTAGGCCCGTCTGTGACTGGAAATAAGCATGATCTTGCACCCAAGGGCATAGTGGGTCTTAAAAAGCATGAGATGAAGCACATGAAACTGGGGAGACAATAATCTTACTTTGTAAAATATAAGTAAAATATATGTAAGTATATAAAGTGCAGTGTTTCTCAAAAACACAGCAGCAACACTGTCTTGCATTTGTCCATATCATCTTACTTCCATGTTCCTTATTTAGAAAATTGATATGATAGTTGAACATTTTGATGCATTGCTGATAATGCTCCTGGTATCTAAATGACAATCCAATCTACTTATATTAACTTATATTAACTAATATATTGGCCCAATAGTTAATTAATATTAACTATTGGGCCAACTCTTATTCCTCTTTGCTCATCATCATCATCATCATCTTCACCAGCACAGTATGACAGAGAGTGTCCATTATTTTGTCCTTCGGCATTCTGAACCCATCTACGTTTTGGCTTGGTTACGTTTTTAGTCATGGTTTTGTGTGTACTGGCATTCACCAGAAGGTAGCAATACGCAATAAGCGGTACAAAAGTCGTGGGGGTGAAAATCAGACGTGCCAGTAACTGCTGAACGGTGAGTGCAGGCCCAATGCAAGCACTGCTCATCGCTATGTTTTTGTAAAAAGAACTTTTATAATACCTTCCTCCCTTTTTTGCTCACTTAACTTGACTGACTTCTTTTATACATGTTTGTTTTGGTTACATGGGTGCATGATGTGCACTAAAGGCTGCTAGTTAAGTGCAATGGATGAGCGCGATATAGCCTACCACACTCTTATTAATGGTGTGAACATACAAATGCAATATAAAGGCATTTATGATTTATTGTATTACTTTCAACTACATAAGGTCAGGTCAGGTCGCCACAAGTCCGATGTGCTCATTCAGTTAGTATTTAAACTTTATTTTATACATTTTGTTAATAGTATTGAGTGTAAATGGTGTAGCCGCTATGAATTATAGTAATTGACATGGGGCGGCTGTGGCTCAGTGGTAGAGCGGTTGCCTGCCAATCGGACGTTCGGTTCGATCCCCGGCCCTGCAGTCCCATGTCGGAGTGTCCTTGGGCAAGACACTGAACCCCGAGTTGCCCCCGATGCTGCGCATCGGAGTGTAAATGTTTATCTGATGAGCAGGTGGCTCCTTGTACAGCACAGCGTATGAATGTGTGTGAATGGTGAATGGTTCCTGTACTATGTTAAAGTGCTTTGAGTAGTCATTAAGACTAGAAAAGCGCTATATAAATACAGTCCATTTACATGAATTTGATTGAAATGGATATTTATCTGAATATTTATTTATGTAGGCTAATGGATTTGAATCTGAATATGAATTAAGATATTGATTGCCGTGTGTTCATTAAAAAGTGATTGTCTATTATTATTTAAAATACGCTTGATGAAGGTCCAGAGGGACCAAAATGTTAGTTTAAATGGTGATGCTATAGCAAGAGCAGAGTGCGGGATTTTTCCTTTGTTCCAAAGTTGATATTTTCCATTGCACCTGCACTAAAGAAGTGCCTTGCTCAAGGACACTTCCTAGAACTTGCTGGAGGAGCCGGCGACCGAACCCTGAACCTTCTGATTACTAGAAGACAGCTCTACCTTCTGATTTTCAATATAGTGAAAATTTTGGCCCTGTGCGCTAACACAATGGATTTGAAATTAAATAATCGAGATGAAATTGTAGTGCAGACTTTCAGCTTTATATTGAGGGTATTTACATAAAAATTGGAGGAAGGGTTTAGGAATTACACACATTTTCATACATAGCCCCCTAATTTCAAGGGACCTAAAGTAATTGGACAATTGAGTCAAAAGCTGTTTCATGAGCAGGTATGGGCTATTCCCTCATTATTTCATCATCAATTAGGCAGATAAAGGGTCTGGAGATTTCAGGTGTGACATTTTCATTTAGAAGCTGTTGCTGCGAATCCACAACATGCGGTCAAAGGAGCTCTCAATGCAAGTAAAGCAGGCCATCCTTAGGCTGCGGAAAAAGGAAAAATCCATCAGAGAGATGGCAGAAACATTAGGAGTGGCCAAATCAACAGTTTGGTACATTCTGAGAAAAAAGGAATGCACCGGTGAGCTCAGCAATACAAAAAGGCCCGGACGTCCATGGAAGACAACAGTGGTTGATGATCGCAGGATCCTTTCCATGGTAAAGAAGAAACCCTTCACAACATCAAGTGAAGTGAAGAAGACTCTCCAGGAAGTAGGCGTATCATTATCCAAGTCATTGTCCATCAAGTCTACCATAAAGAGAAGACTTCACAAGAGCAAATACAGAGAGTTCACCACAAGGTGCATACCATCAAGAATAGCAAAGCCAGAGCTTGCCAGAAGACATCTAAAAAAGCCAGCCCAGTTCTGGAACAGCATTCTTTGGACTGATGAAACTAAGATAAACCTGTACCAGAATGATGGGAAGAGAAAGGTATGGAGAAGGCTTGGGACGGCTCTTGATTCAAAGCACACCACATCATCTGGCAAAGGTGGAGGCAATGTAATGTAATGGGCATGCATGGCTTCCAGTGTCACTGGGTCACTATTATTGATGATATGACAGAAGATGGAAGCAGCCACATGAATTCTGAAGTCTAGAGGAACATTCTGTCTGTTCATATTCAGGCAAATTCAACAAAGTTGATTGGACGGCACTTCACAGTACAGATGGACAATGACCCAAAACATACTGTAAAAGCAACCCAGGCGTGTTTCAAGGCAAAGAAGTGGAATATTCTACAATGGCCGAGTCAATTACCTGATGTCAATCCGATCGAGCATGCATTCCACTTGCTTAAGACAAAACTTAAGGCACAAAGACCTGCAAACAAACAACAGCTGAAGACAGCTGCAGTCAAGGCCTGGCAAAGCATCACAAAGGAGGAAACCCAACGTTTGGCTATGGGTTCCAAACTTCAGGCAGTCATCGCCTGCAAAGGATTCTCAACAAAGTATTAAGAATGGACATTTTATTTATGATTATATTAAATTTGTACAATTACTTTAGGTCCCTTGAAATAAAGGGACTATGTATGAAAATGTGTAATTCCTAAACCCTTCCTCTAATTTTGATGTAAATACCCTCAAAATAAAGCTGCAAGTCTGCACTACAATTTCATCTCGATTTAATTTTAAATCCATCGTGTTAGCGCACAGGGCTAAAATTATGAAAATTGTGTCACTGTCCAAATATTTCCGGACCCAACTGTATGTGACGACATATGAAATGTTTGTTGCCACTCCCACATTCTAGTATTTTGGATATAATTAAAGCTTTATTTTCAGTTTTTAACGCAAACAATAAAAACTTGCACTGACAATTAAATACTGTTAGCAGGTCTTTTAGCTGGATGAACATTGTCAGCCAATTCTTATTCTAATCAGCTGACAAAGACATACGGAAGCCATGACGCATGTCAAGTACACACAGAAGTACACACACACTTAAACCTAGTTTACTTTGTCTGTATACCCTTTTTTGTGAAATTCGACTAGTTCTAAATCGGTGTCGTAGCAGCAGCTTGCACCGTGGGGTGTGATTAGGCTTTTTTTAGATACCCTTGCCTCTCTCACTTACTCTCACCCTCTTTCTTCCCTTCTCCCTCGATCCCTACAGCTCTCCGGGTTGATAATTAGAGCTCAGGCTGTACAGACAGGCTGTTCAGGCCCTGCTTCTGTCTTTTTTCCTGGCACATCCCCCAGTGACACAGACACACTTGGTACGTGTACACCTCTAACAGAACTAGATAACGCCTACCTTCGATCACACAGCCTACAGCTAGAAGCAGCAATCAAATTGAATTATACTATAAAAAATATATACTGCTACCAAGAGCCATTACAAGGGCCCACCTGGTCTTGATAACAGTAACTGGTTATCCATCAAATGAACCCTAGAGAGGCTGTGTTGCCAAGCTTGTGAGTAGTGGCATGTGGCAGGGCCCCAGAGCAGCAGGCTGTCACGTGTGGGCAGAGCACTGGCCTACAGTTTGGGAGTATGTCTATCTCGGTGTGTGCGCTGGCTTCAGCCTGATGTGTGGCCCGAATGGGAATGGGCAGGCAGCCCAGCCAAAGTTCAACTCTACTGCTGAAGACTAGGCGACCCGAGCGTGGTGACAGATGAGTGGGAGGAAAGAAAAAAAAAAAGGGGGGGGGGGGGAATGGGGGGAGAGGAAGCGGAGGAAGTGCAGAGCTGGCAGCAGCCCTGATCTCTGTGGTCATTGCCTGCTCGGACTATTAACAAGGAAAGGGAAGGCTAACAATGCAGGGCAACAGAGCAGTCACTCAGAGCAGCGATGTTTAGAGGAAACTGATATGATCTCTATGCCTTCCTCTATGAGTCTCTGAGGACTGGCACAAGTCAAACCCACAGCAAGAAAATCTCCTCACGGAGACCGAGCAGACACCAATTCAGGCTAAAAGTTAAGCTGTATGACAGATATACAAAATCATCACGATATCACAGACAAGACAGGAGACTCTAAAGCCGATTTCACATATGAATTTCATTTTTGTGTATACTATTATGTTCCTCCTATTAATCATATTCTGTACATATTATAATGTAATAATACTTTGTCCAGAACATGACACCAATTTCAGTGTCTTGCTCGATGCTACATGTTCAGTGAACAATGGGCGGCTAAATTGCTACAAACTGTCAAGTGCAGTGTCAGTGGTGAATGCGTTTAGTATACTGGCTACACAACTATTCAATAACATTATAACGCAGCAGACTGAATGACTTGAGGAAGAATTTATAACTATTAACTGCTTATCTCAATCTAAGGCAGCATGTTTGGATAGATATGGCAACAATTTCACATTAAAGAAGCTGGAATCAGACAATTTTTACTCTTTTTTTTGTCTTAGACAATGACTATAACCAATTAATCGATTATCAAAATAGTTGGCAATTAATTTGATAGATGAAAACTTAGCGATTCATTCATTCATTATTAATTAATATTTGCAGATATAGCTGGTATAGCCTACAAATTTACATTGGACATTGTTGTCTGTAAAATTTCTGTGAATTAGTTTGACACAGTGAACTGAGCTGTAGCTACTTAAAGCAGTTTGGACGGACATTAAACTTCCAACACGGCTGATGCTGCTGCTAGGATTCTAAGAAGTTTTAATAAAATTTTGAACCACCAAATATATTAAAGTGCTCATATTATGCTCATTTTCAGGTTCATAATTGTATTTAGAGGGTGTACCAGAATAGGTTTATGTGGTTTCATTTTCAGAAAACTCCATATTTTTGTTGTACTGCACATTGCTGCAGCTCCTCTTTTCACTATGTGGGTCGAGCTCGCTGTTTTAGCTACAGTGAGACATCTCACTTCTGTACTATCTTTGTTGTGAGTCGCACATGTGCAGTACGTACTGCTAGCTAGTCAGTTGCAGAGTATGAGGGAGTGCCATGCTAGCAGCTAGGCGAGCATTATAACGTGTGTTACAAAGTGACGCACGTTCGTCACAGAAGTAAAGGCTTGACTACAACAGAGCTGTTTGGAGCAGTTTGTGAACAGTGTTTTCTCTGGAAGATGGTAAGTCCCTTTGGGGTGGACTTTGGGCTTTTTCACTTTGTAAACCTATAGCGTGCACAGAAAGATATATAACACAATAAAGGAAAGGGGAAAATCCAAAAAGCATAATATGAGCACTTTAAAATCAAATGATATAAGATGCTCGCCTCTACTATTTGTCCCGCAAAAACAAGCTGATGAATTTACATTATAACCATACTCTCACTGATTTCTTCAAGTTATGAGGGTCTGTGAGTCGCACTTTAAAAAGGAAAATCTTATAATTTGTTGTTTATGTACAAGACAAATGTGTGTATCTTTTGTCTCTATTCATCATCATGAACACATCGGCCCTCTCATTGAGCTAAAGGCACTGGCACTGCATATCAATAGGACTTCAGCAAACAGATGGTGTTTGAGCAAAACATCCCCATCTCCGTCTCGGTCTGCCACTCAAAAAAACGGTTCTTTCGCCTTGACATTGATGGTTCCACAAAGACAGGCAGGCAGGCAGCATTTCCAAGGACTGAGGTCCGGGTGGGCCCTCTGGTCTTTTGAGTGAGACACAGACTTAAGAGACATGACATGCTGCAACCTGACAAACCATACAATTATGTCAGAGCAAATACACACACACACCTACAGCCCTGGGACAACAATATCTTCTTTCTAGAATGAACAAACTCTGTACATCCAGGCACAGGAAACCCGACGATGGTAGAGACTAACTGACAAACCTCAGGCTGTAAAACCTGATTCTATCTGCCAAAAAGGTCAAACCGTCTTAATGTTTCTCCAACCAACAGTCTCCATTAGATCCCAGTTGCACACGTGCTGTAGCCATCTTGAGGGAGGATTGCTTGCTCATCGGTCCTTGCAAGGTCATCCTTGCAGCCAAACTTGGACTGAGATACAATATTTTAAGAGTTTGTTTTATGAGGTAGAACCAGATTAGAGAAAGTCAGGGAGCAATTTGACTGAAAAAACAGGAGTGCTTCTCAAGCTGCTGTCCATTTTTTTAAGTACAATCTCAAGTCATCCATTACCCTGATAAAACAGTACAATCGACCATCTTTATCACAATGACTTCATCCCCCTCCAACAAGTTATTCTGTCCTTTTTTAGCTTGGCCTACACTGCTCAGATGCTTGACCCGAAAGAGCAGAGAAACAGCCAATACTGAAATGCAGACTCTGGTGTCTTTTAAAGTAGACACGCTGTAGCTATCGTTATTCTTTTCGCAGCCAATCTTTCAGTATGACAAAGAGTGGAAAACCTTTAGCTGACAATTTAGCCCGATGTTGTTGATATTGTTGAGTTAAACTTTTGAGTATTTAGTTGTAAGATTAGTTTTGATCCAGAACTCAAGTCACTTTGAACCTGCTTAACTGAGCAAGACTGAGATTACAGGCCTCCCATACAGCCCAACACATGCTCGCTCACACACACACACACACACACACACACACACACACACACACACACACACTCCCCTAACACGGTCTCCAGGGTCTGATACAATGACCAATTACAACTCAAAACACAAAGGGAGCGCTGCCAAGAGGAAAAAGCAGGGGAAGGATTGAGTAAGGGGTGGGTGGGGGGGTGAGAGAACAAGTGTCAACTTCAAACATTTGTGTTCAGCATAGCAGCAAGGAGAACCAAAACTGCATCCAAATGGTCACCCAAAGTCACACACACAAACACACACACACACACACACAGAGTTCACTAGGTAAGAGGTCACAAGGGGGTTAGAAAAACATGACACCCACAAGGAGTCAAGGGAAAACACGAGAGATATAAGGGGAGAAAAAGCAGAAAAGGTTATCAAATCCTAAGAAAATAAAACTGGAGCCATCTAACCTCATGGCAGAGAAAGAAACAGCCAAAAAAAAGAAACAACTAAATGTGATGAAAACAGAGAGACAGATTTTGCCTAATCTGGCCACGGCTGCCTCTCTTACTAATATGGGGAGTACTTACTATTCCCATCTGATGGCAGCTATGAAAGATTGATTCTTTCATCTTTCTCACAAGGCAGAACAATGTTACACTGTGTGCTTCTTCCAGTTAGGGTGTGTGGGTGAGTGTGAGAGAGAGAGAGAGAGAGAAGCCAAGCCTGCATCGAATGGAAGAGGAGCAACAGCTGAGGCTGGAGAAACAGCTGTATCTCTTCAACGCCTGCGCTTCCCCCCTCCCCCTCATCCCCTCTCTCCCTGAATGAGCCCCTCACACCCCTTTTCTGACCCTCCTCTCCCACAGAGCAGCATGGCCAGGGGCTACACTCTCAGCGCACAGACACTACTGGCTTGAGCCTCCGCTCTCCTCTCAGAGGACAAGTACAGACAGGATGCATGTCCTACTAAACATGCATCTATTGACTAAATATAGAAAAGACATTGTGTCCAGCAGCTTCCCAAATCCTCCCAACCCTCCCAGCCTTGTCGGAGCAACTACGAGACAAAGGGAAACCAAATAAGCATTCAGGTTATCCGTTCACATACAAATAACTCTGAAATTGACCTTAAAGATTTGTACAACACTTGGATGTAAACATGCTTTCCTACTGCTAGTATTACATCTGAATTGTGTTAAGTACAGTCTGTGCTGCTTCTGTAACTTGTAAGAGTTCCAATGTACTTTTATGTCAGATGACATTTGCGTTCAATACACCACCAACAAAAATGGTGTGAATGAAATGAATTAACACCCAGTTTGACAGTTGGTGATGTAAAGTGTGTAACTATAGGCATGTGAGAGCAAGCCTCAGTCTGCATGTCAAGACCCGACCTGTGGGAAAACCTGACAAAGGAGACAGGAAACAGGTTGTCTCGGTCGCACAAATCAAACGGCTTCTTTGAGATGACACACAGAAACGTGTCTTCTTATAACACAAATCAAACCCATTCACTCAGGTGCAGGATGGTAAAAATTATCGTTAAGTGCACAAGCGGTGCAGAGGATGAGCCTTCATATACACCGCATTCTAAAAAGGCCAAAAAGCCCACAGTCTGACGGAAGGAAAGAGTTCAAAAGAAAATGTTGGGAGAGCAAACGGAAGAAAGGAGGAGAGAGAAAGAAGGAGAGGTGGAATCGTGTTTGTCTGTATCTGATCTATTGTCTTTGGCAAGGTTCAGGACCAAGTCCACAAGTTTCCGTGACATAGCCAAGGTTCAGCTCTCAGATAAGCTCCCAAGCCAAAACACTCAGGGTTTAGACAGATAGACGAGGCTACGTTGTGAGACTACAAAGCCTCGACTCTTTGACCGACCGGTGGATCGGAACAATATGCAGGGGGGAAGTAGAAGGGTGCGGCATCTCTCGGTTTGTGTACAATTGGACTAGTGGGGTTTTATTCAAAGCTCCTGAGCGCGCACGCACACACACACACACACACACACACACACACACACACACACACACACACACACACACACACACACACACACACACACACACACACACACACACTTGTTCAGAGTAGTAAGAGCAGCAATCATAGAACTTAGGGCTCAGGCATATGCTGAATGCGAGTGTACTCACTCGGCTAGAGATCTGTTTCTGAAGATCTGAGGACGGAGGTTACAAGTTGTGATGTGATGGATGATGCTGGAAATATGCTTGGTTGCTAGTTACTTATTTAGGACACAGTTAAAAACGAATGCAGTCCAGTGCAACAGCATTATGTCCACTCCGTTTATGTTCATAAGGGATCTCCTTTCCAGTTTGAAGCACAAGCATGTTTGTCAACCTCAACACTTCAATCCGGGTTCATGATTTTAATGCTCATGTTAAAGTTACTCAAATGCAGCCTAGTTTGCAAGTTATAAAATCTCCTAAAAGTCTTGCCATATTCCTTTAAACAGACCATTGCTAACTTGCATCGTACTCTGCATTTGGTCCTCAAACGAAACTTCCTCTGGTGAGAATATTCCAGATTTGCAGAGTCAAGGCTGCTCACCTTTGACCCCTGACCCCATCCCCTAAAACACCTACAACCTGACACACCAACCCTGGGTAACACACATCAGCCAGGTGAGCTGAGCCGATGTTGACCTAGGACTGCAAAATTGATCGACGATTATTCACGATCACGATTTAGGCTTCCCACAATGAAATAAACAATCCACTGTGATTGCTGATGTCGAAAATGCGTCCTCCTCGGCTCATAGAAACTTCCGCTGCATACAACATGACATCATGACTTTGCGTAAACATACGCTCTTAAGCCAAGTGGCGCGTTATCTCTACGCATTTTGAGCTATCCGCGTGCATGTCTACAGCGGACGTAAACATCCACGCCACTTTCTAAAGCCAAGTGGCGTGTTATCTGTGCAGAATCAGAAAAAGCTTTATTGCCAAGTATGTTTTTTACAATTTGTTTTGGTGTTGTAGGTGCATGTCACACATTCTCTAAATATAAGAAGGTTAAAAAAATCATATTATTAGATTAT
This sequence comes from Gymnocephalus cernua, assembly GCA_023631565.1. NCBI lineage: Eukaryota > Metazoa > Chordata > Actinopteri > Perciformes > Percidae > Gymnocephalus > Gymnocephalus cernua. Next base: position 15,662,305 of record CM042432.1, read on the forward strand.
AAACAATATTAAGTAGAAATATATATATACACAGTATGTATTAAAAATAAAAATAAAAAGAGCAGTACAGCATTTTGAAAAGAAGAAAGTGACAGTTGAGTTCAGGAAACGTGACCCGCGGGACATGAGGGAACAACCCAAATAAATTTAGGGTCACACACCGTAAATCAACATGCTAACCAAATATTCACCTTTCTGCTAATTTCCACTGTATTACTAATAAATACTTTGATAATAGATCTATGCAGAAATTACAATGTGCTGTTGCAAATTGAGTGTCACATTTTATTGCGCACTTTTGAAGATGCAACATAGAATGTAAACTGACAGCACCATCGCTGTCATGACAGTACAAATATTAAAAAAAATATCCCATACATTCAGAATAAAAAAATAAATAAAAGTGCTTAGTAACAAAGTGCTTAGTAACCTTTCGGTCATTTCATTTTACAGTTAAAAACAATACTTAATAAATGAATGTAAACATTAGGGACACTGGCCAATAACATTCCACTAGACTAAAACAAGTAGGCCTAAACAACGTGTGCCTTTCCTCCCGCCCCCTTAGAGCAGATCCTCCTGTGTTCCACTAGGAGGCTCATTTCAACATCATCTCTGCCTCATCTGCGCTCTGATTTACAGCCTCTTGTCTTCTAAAAGCAACTGGCAGTGGCGTTGCTTTTGCATTTATTAACATGTCACGGCATACTCTATGCTTGAGGCGAAGATTGTGTTTAACTAGTGTATTGTGTTTAAACTGCGATGTGCCTGCACTGTCGGCAAACTTCCATGTTCCCCACAGGTCTGGGGTAGCGACTGCAACGTTCGCAGTTCATGGAGTTTGTCTCCTTACAGTACCTCAACCAGCTGAATTCTTCCCGAAAATGGTGGGTTCTGGCCTTTTTCGCCACACACACACACACCTCTGACTCATCATCCGACTGTGACACTGTAGACTGGCACTAGCGCAGTAGCCGCAGGTCGGAAGAACGAGTCGATAGTTTGCTTGCTCATTGTTCAGACGCACCCTATCTGTCTCCTTCCCACAGACGTTTAGCCTACGTATTTAAGTATTGACATTTGTTTAGTAGAACCCCTGTGTGGTTGGTTGGTGATCCTGATTTATCCAGATTTTACGCACACTTTGACACACAGACATTTTCTATATCAAGTACTGGCCTAGTCCTACCTGACAAAGCCTAGCGACTATAACAAGGCAGAGGCCACAAGAAAGCAATATTTCAACACTACACAGACAAACACGTGTACACAGTCACATGAGCTTGACCGAAAACCAGAAAGGGAAGCCCTGGGGTTTCCTCAAATTTGACAAAAGAGTAACCCGAAACAAATGCATGTAGGTAAAAAGGTACGCATCTCAATTATATTGAATACCAGAATGGCTCACACAAATTAACTAACTGTGTTGTGATGACATTGCACATTACACAAACTCCTTATTTTCAGAACTGTTTGAACTGTTGACATTTAATATCCATGTAGTACAAGTTCCAGTGTTTTATAAAATCCTGTTTCCAGCTGCATGTTCAGTAAGGACCAACATCAACAGGCTGACAAGGCCAGAAACACTACTTTTCTATTTTTTTTCCTCTCTTTTTTTTGCAGCTTAATGTATTCTGCATTGTGGTTGCCAGCAAAAGAGCAATTATGACAGATGACGTCAGAAGAGATCTGCCTCTTGATTCAAAAGATCAGCTACAGCTCAGCACAACTCCACACAACCATGTGCTGTTTACAAGTAGGGCTTGGTATTTATTAACCCTAAATACTATTTGAGTATTTAGGTCTGACTTGTACGTATACGGTGAAGATTCATGTATGCCTTGTGAGAAGTTTGGCTCATTTAAATGAAAGAGCCGCGTTTATACTAAGCAAGGATTTTGAAAGAGGAGTCACTTTGTAATTGGTACTGAAAGCCAGGTGCTATATTGGCACTAGTGACCTCAAATGAGACATATTTACGAAAGTACCCAGAGGTTACGAAGAGGGAGGGAGGAGGAAGCAGTAAGTAGGGGGGAGGGGGGGGGGGGGGTTGGGCTGGTGAATGTATATGTCAAGGCACTGCGGGCGATATTGCCCAATAATTAGACGGGACTGAAATAGCATCAGATCCCTCACAACAAGAAAAGCAACAGTGAACAAAGAAACAGAGTTAAGTAACACAAAGGGAGAAGCTAGGAGAAAATGACTAGAGAGAAGAGAGGGGCAAGCGGGACAGAGTTGCGCAGCAGTCCACTCACCATGTAGCCCTTCATGTGTGCGCCACTCCCATCAGTAGTTCAATTCTGGCTAAAATGTTCTCAAAGCTCCAGGCCTCCTGTCACCACTCAGCCTATTGTGGCGTGTGTTTAGCAGGGCGCGTGTCTGCGTGTAAGAGATTCAGCCATCAGTCACCAGTGACCCTCTGTTTACAACAAATCGCGAAAGACTATATAATAAACAAATCGCGAAAGACTGCGACATATCACAAAACACACGCAGATTTTTTTTTTGTGTTAGTTGAAAGAAAATATCATTAAAACTGCACTTTATAAACTGTCACTTTTATAGCAGTCCTGTTTTTATTCAATTCAATGTTCAATTTGCTAAATAAGAGAATGTTGGAAATGATTTCCTTTTATTTGTTTCAAATTCAACCAGCAAGTTGTTGTTTTTAGCAGACTACTGAAAGCAGCAGAACTGAGTACAATATCCTTTTAACGCAAGTTATATCGCTATCGCGATATTGAACGTAATCGCACATTTTCCCCACATTGTGCCGCCCTGGCCTCAACTACCTAAACAAGAGCTGTGATTACAACACAGCAGGAACCACATGGAAAATACACTCATAAACAAAAACCAGAGGCTGTTTTGCACAACTTCCCCAAATGCTGTGTACAACAACAATAAAAAGGGGTTTTTATGGTTGTGCGGAGGCTCCACGCAGAGCTTTTGCCGTGGCCTGTTGTTTTATACTTGTGCGCTGGTGTGTGCGACCAGCTGGCGTGCGTGCGTGCGTTTTAGAGCGAGGAGGAAGTGAAAGAGTGACGGCGATTAGCTCCGGAGCGAGTAGGGACTCTGGAGTCATAGTGAGAGAAACAAAGTCTCTCCCCTGTTCTTTCTGACCACGGTGGGAAACCTGGTGCAGGAAAAGTTAACCCTCTCCTTGATTTCATGTTGTTTATGGTGAAGGAGAACCAGGAAATGAGTCGGGGGGGAAATGCAACGCTACCAAGCCACGGCCGAGCGACGCGCGTCAGGCTACGGCGTAGGGTCCGCCGTAGACGCAGATGGGTCTGCGTCTACGCCGGACCCTGCGCCGTCGATTCTACGCACGAGTATAAATTAGGCTTAAGGCACATTGCTCAATATACGCAGTGAAAGAGCCCAGACATGCATGATCCTTGCCTTTTTATCTTCCTTTTCACACGTACGCACACAGCCAGCTAGTCAGGTGGCTCGCCAAGCTCACATCTACAACACCCACTTCACCCAACTGCCAGCAACATCACAAACACCTCATATATAAAAAGTCTATATTAAAACACACAATATCATTATCGGTGTTACAAAACAACTTGTCGAGCGCAGAGACTTTTACATCACTCGCAATAGTAACAGAGACGGCGGCTGACTTTGGGGTGTCGACATGAAAACCAGCGCAGAAAATGAACACAGACATAGCTTTATATTTGCACTTGGTGTGACAGAAGCAAGGCTGGGAAGGCATCAGAGGAGTGTGACGACATGTGACTTCGCAGTTCCATCTGTGCTGAATGGATGTGCCAGACACACGCATAAAGTTACCCTGGCAACTGAGCGACAGCTCTGGTTTGGAGGTCACACGGAGAAAAAGCTTGATGCGGACCAAAAGGCCTCTAGAATAGGTATAGCACTCAGAAAGAGGCTACCCGGTGGCTGCTCGTTCACTCAGCGAAGTCAAATAGAAAGCTGCACTCTTGCTTCACCCAAACAGGAACATTTCACATAAACTGTGTAGTGATTGGACATGATGCAATGCTGTGAGCAGAGAAACAACTTGAGAAAGCCCGAGATTCAACTTGATGACGCAGAAGCCCCACAGTGTTTTATCCCTTTCTCTTGTAAACACACAGCTCTGATGCTAAGAAGGGAGTTTTCTTTCACACACACACACACACACAGATGTAATCTCTAACTAATCACATTTGCAGGCCTTGGACAGAGCAGCCGTACCACAGTGCTGAACAGATGGGCCCGCGTACACGAGGCATCTCTGGGATTATGTTAGCCCAGAAGGTGGAGGTGGTATGTAAAGTTACCGAGGGACGATTTAGCTTCAATGACATTGAGGGGAGTTTTACCCAAACAGCTATAACGATTCAGGAATGGAAAACTGCGATTGCATCTATGAAGGTATATCCTCCGAATGATTTTCTCCCTCTGGTTGCAACATAACCAAATGTTTCAATTAAATACTGTTGTCTTAACACAGCCTCGCAAAAGGCACAGCATTTAGCCATAGATAATTGGGTTACACTCAAAGTGATGTCATTTAAAAAAAAAATAAGAACAGCACTCTAACCAAGGGTGCTTCGGCATATCCTCCAGGCGCTCACACTGTTTCTGTTGGCAAGCAACGGATATGCAACATGACGCTTTTTGTTTACAGTCGGGAAGAGAGAGACGAAGAACAGGATAAACCCCAAAACACAATGATAAATCAATGCAGCATTTGTAAACAGGCGTACAAATGGGCCTCGTGTTGCTTTACACCTACGCTGGTAGAATCCTGAATCAACCATACTCTATTGGATTAAAACCTAAGCCGTAGTACTAAGACTACTTGAGTAAACTTTTCAGATGTACAGTACACTGCACTGACCACTGTCCTGTAGGTGAAACTTTCACTGGTGATCTTCACCAAATTACAGCTCTCTCTCTCTCTCTCCTGGGTTTAGCCTACATCAAAAACCAAAAGGAATTCCAAACAGATTTCTTCTCCTACATATGGAGGACTTGAGGACATCCAGCATTTGGAAATAATTACGTTTCATCTCCCCTTTTGGTCTGTTCCTATCTAACCACTCAATCAAACAATGCTTTTCAGAACTAGCATGTCTGCAATTATCAACTTATCGAACGAATAAATAGATACTGCATCCATTTTACTGTTAAACAAGACAGCTGAAGCCAATGAGATTATTTCAGTCTTCACTGCACAAAACGACACCACAGCACTGTAAAAGGCACGCCAGGCACGAGTCTGAACCAGTGACCTGTGGGTCATATGTTAAGCGTTGAGAACAGCAGCGCCACACAACCATACTAAATATCGATATGGAACATTCCTTAATGTCCTTTAAAATGGGGAGCGAGGGGCGGGCAACAGCGACATCACACAGGACACTGACAGCGTGTTTTAGATGGGAGGATTGAGGAAGGCTTTGTTTAAGAATAAGGGCGGCCTAATAGCGAGAGAGAGAGAAAAAAGGCCTGAATTCAGCTTAGAACTAATTCTGCTTGACAGCTAATAGAGCTGGCCCACTCAAGTGTGTGTGCTCCCAGAACATGAACATATCTGTGGATATTCCTGACCTCACAAATTATGGAACAACGACAGATCAAATTTGGTTTAGTCAGACAGCTCTCAGTTTTCAGGTTTTGGCAATGCAGATTATGAGAACATGGTAAACTGACCACTGTTATCAGACCACCATTATCATTTTGACATTGAATAGTCAACATACCTTCATTTCAGCTGTGATGCAGCATCTGAGATACAGCCTTAAGACTGACAAAGGTTGGGTCTGTATATACTTTCTGGAATTGATGACTATCACTTATTTATTTAAACTGAAATGATTGATCAACAAATGAGATTACATTTATAGGAGGTAGACGGTAATCAGACACATGTAGAACATATTTCTGATTTGTGAGTGCTTTATTTGAGAAACACCTAACGTTACCAGCTGAACTTGGAAATAACCCGTCGAGCTTTTATGCTCTGAAAGTTTCCCTCATTTAAATGATTTCACGGCATCGAGGTCGACAAGCGTAGGTCAACCCTTTCCCAGACTCAAAATGCACTGACGACTCGTCTTTAGTGCTTTTTTTTTTCCTATAACCGACATGTGCTATGGCTAAGAGACAAGATAGGCTATGGCTGTACACAGTATTGTTCGTGGGTGAACCCACGCCACACCCAAAGCACTCCCCGGAGGGCAACTGGGCAGTGTGTGTGTGCAGGGGTCCATCGCCAATGAGCTATCCACAGCAGAGCGTCTGCAGTAGGTATGGCTGTTGGGCTAACAGCACAAACGGGAGATAAAGTCCCCCGAAACAGAAGCGAACTGTGTACCGACTAAATTGAACAAAGTGACTGCAAGGGAGGAATCACAAATTGCTAACTCACTGACTCTCGCCACTCTTTTCTCAACGGTTTCCATATTAGCGTGTTGCAATTCTAGCTAGCTTGATTCGTTAGCTATCTTAGCTTGGTGAGGGAGCGCATGATTTATTATTAGCATACATCAAACTCCTCGGTTCTGCTTCTCGGCGTGTGGTGGGCCGACCGTTTCTTCACGTGGGTGAAGAAGAAAACAAAATAATGGCTAAAATAAACCTCGGCATACAGCAACAGATAGTCTGTATTAGAGAACAAGTCGTTTGTCTCGCATGTCCTTGTCCCCTCCTCTTGATGGATGCCGATTTACTTTGATAACGGAGCATCCTGCATATGAAAACAAACACATCCAAACCGTTCGTGGGGCTCGACGTTACGTTAGCTAGCTACCTCGGCGGCTGGGGACGGATTTTGTAAAGGATGTGGCAAACCATAACAAACTTTGCCTGATACTGTTTTTTAACTCACCGAAGTGCGCCGTTTTCTTCTTCTGATATTCCAGTGGGTGTACCAGAAACCAACAGAACACAGCAGCAGACAGCTAACAGTTTGTGGGCTAACGTGCAGGACACGACGTTGCGCCTCGCAACAGCTGTGTTCTGTTTTGAATGAGGGCTGAGGAGACACACGGGCGGAGCTAGCGCGCAAGCGGACCAGTCCGCCCATCATTCTCAACACATCGGGGTAGTTTTTTTTTCCAGACAGAGACTATGTGTCAGAGCCTGCATTATCTACATGTCGCTGATACAGCATGGGTTCAATTTATATTAAAATAAATATTGACAGATGAGTGGCACCCTGTGCATATTAGGGACTTAGGGATAAAGCACCCTGTGAGATTTGAAAAGAGTGCAAAGTTCATGTGTTTGATTCTGACTCCCTCTTGTGGTCCAACCACAGTTGTGCCCGCACCAGTGAAAGTAAAACTATCCAGTATTACATGCGGATTTTATGACGGACAGTGTCCTCCTGTTTTTAACCATTCTCAATACAAATGATGTTTGCATGTTTAAATTATATTTTGCCCATTACGGTTACAGTCGAGTGCTCAAACTTCACAATTTAAGGGTTTCACATTTGTGTACACACCAGTCTGGTCAAGGTTTGTTCGAATTAAATTAAAAATGGTCCCATTACACCATACTAATAACACACACTAGATATTTATACATAGTATTGTATGAAGGTTGATGACGACAAGTTGATCTGGTGACACTGACTTCAAACTAACCCTATAAGCTTTTGCCTAATCATTTCCACATATGGTCTTTTAAATGCATTATTAATAATCAACTACTGTACATGAATTACAATTCTTTTATTGCATTTCTATCTATATATTTGGCTGATATCTACCAACAGATAGTCAAGTAATACTGCCCCCGGAATTTGACAGTCTATACTGTAAATGAGGCAAATGCATTCCTAGCCATTCTTTTTTTTTTAACCCTTGCGCAGGTTTTGTTTTTGCACACATATACTTGTCCCCACAAACAACCTGACTGAACACCAGATTGTGTAGGCAAACCAAAAACAGTGATAATTTAATCAAGTGTCACATTCATTCCCCAAATTTGAGCTGCCTTTCTTTCTCTAAACCATGCAGCTCCTTCGCTCGATTCTTCAGCTCCTCTGCTTTCTTGTCATCCTTCTCTGTGCCATCCCCAAGTTTGTACATACGACTTGCATTGGCACAGCCCCACACATGTCCCAGCTCACAAGCCCTGTTAGCGTACTTCAAAGCTTGATTCATATCAGGTGGCAGTCCTTTGGAATTGCCCTGAATGAACAAAGCACTGAGGTTAAAGCAGGAAGGAGCGAAGCCACCAGCGCAGGCCTTCTCATAGTACTGCTGAGCTACTGTAACGTCGGGTCCTTCTTCATTAACTCGTCCATCGTGGGCTAATAGACCAACGTTATGGCAGGCATCTATAGACTTCTTTCCGTTTGCACTGCAGGAACGCATAAAGCAGGAGTAGGCTGTTTTCAGACACTCAGTCACTCCACCTGGTGGGAAGAATTCAAATCCATCATTTGAATACATACCATTTTTTTTAACCATTTGTAGTCATACCATTAAAAGACCGAATTGGAAGTACTGTTAGAAGTACTTATTTTAAGAATTAAATATTGATCACATGTAAACTATATTTACAATCTTTTTTTGAATGCTTTGTCTACAAAATGTCACAAGAAAATAAACAAAAGTGCCCATCACAATTTACAAGACCCTAAACTTTTGCCTTAAAGTTGCTTTTTTTAGTCTGACGAAATAGTAAAACTCCAAAAGGCATTGAATTTACAATCATAGGAAAAAGAAAAGTGAATCCTCACATGTAACGCTACTAAACAGCAAACTGTTTGCATTTTGACTTGATAACTATTGAATTTTGATTAATGTTTTGACAATCGATTGAACCAGTTACTCATTTAAACTTACTAGCACTAATTTATATGTAGTAGGTGGTTCAGTCACTAACTAGCCTACCTCATATACTGTTGGATGATTGTTTACTCCAAGAAAGCATATTTCATTTGTTTTATATATATATATATATATATATATATATATATATATATATATATATATATATATATATATATATATATAAATTTATATATATATATATATTTTGCTTGTAAAACGTTATCTTGAAATGTAACCAATACAGCTATAAATATATAATATAACAATATATGTAGTAGATTATAAAGTACATTGTACTTTGCTTGAATACTAGCAACTGCTAATCATAGTATAAGTCCCACACATACATACATACAATGTTGTCCCAATTTGTACGATGCAATGACATTCACAAACATCAGAAAAGCAATAGGCCTGATCCACATTCCTGTTTTACCTTTGCCTGTGACATGGTAAGCCCCCAGCTTATAGCAGCTCTCTCCATGTCCGTTTGTTTCACAGTTATGTTTGAGCACTTGTGCTGCAGATTCATAGTTTTTCTTCACCCCTTCCAAGTAGTCTGAGAGCCTTTGGCACCCTAAGAAGAACATGGCACAAGCATAAACGATGAGGCGAACATCACTAACACATCAAGCATTCAATGTCCATCTCGGTCCATGTCTAGCTGGTGCCCAGTGTTTCAGCACCATTGATCTGTGAACAGCGCAGGGATTTTACCTTCAGGATCCTTTTCTTTGTAGCATTGGAAACTGTACTCCACTCCCAAATTGTCCAAAAACTGCTTCACTTCATTCTCATCTTCAAAGTTTATAAGTCCAGCCATATTCTTTTGCACTTGTGGCTTTTAACGTTACTATAACCGCATGTGCTGAAGGCTTAGCTCCCACTACATCCAATGGTAACGTTACTTGTGACCTTGGTGAGTGAGTTAGTGAGCGATGTTACAAAAGCGTTTCCTTGAAATAAAAAAGCTCAATAGAGATGACTACCGTTAACCGTTAAGTTGTTCTAAAAGAACACTATAATTCATTATTAAATAGTTCCCCTAGAAGACAGAAGAAGACCACGGTCATGCGTGTCTTATGCATGGGTTCTCTGATGATCTCTTCCTGGTTTCATAACCCTCTCCAGGCTTCCGTAGTCCAGCCCCCCTCTTGCTAATGTACTTCCAGTGCTGTGACCTTTGTTTACTGTCTGCGGGCTGTGAAAACATTCCCATACTGGTATCGTAATTCGGAGCTCCGGTTGCTAAAGTGATTAGGCGATATTTTTAAATATGAATTGCACCACAGCAGACAGCTTCCCGCATGTTAACACGGAGAGCGATTTTCCACGACAGAGGAGACCACAAGTGAGCTAGCTGGTTCGTCGCTAACGATCGTCGGTGCTCGCTGCTGTCCCATAGTTAACGTTACTGTATACAGGTTAGCACATCGCCAAGCACTCAGACAGGTGAACACTGCAAACTCAAACGGCTAAAAACGGAGCCGCTCGACGGCTAGCAAGCAAGCTTTCCTTTTTTCCGTGGTGGAAAAGACACCAGTCTCGGTTGCATAAGCTAAAATTAGACTTTTTTTTTTTTTTTAAACCATGGCCTGTAGTTTCCTAAACACGGTGAGTTTCAATTTCGCCTTCAGGTAATTTGTGTGACGTATTTTTATGTGCTCAGTCATTAAGCCGCATTACTTAAAAAAAAAAAATTGTATACACATTGACGTAACATTAATTGCATCTACATCAAAAAAAACATTCCTGTTTATGTTTTCAGGATGAGACATCTCCACCGGCTCTGACAGACCTGTGTCTGACCCATGTGAGCCAAAATCTGGAGTGTTTCTGTGTGAAGCGCCCTGATGGCTCCCTGTGCTTCAGAGAGGCTGTACTCTTCCCACAGGAGCTAGCAGACCAGCTGCTGGTCAAGATGGCTACTGAAGGTAAACCTGGACCTTTGTTGGTGATTTCTGAGCCTACAGCTGAGATCTATAGTGTAGTTTTTTACAATACACTATCGAGAAGTACCTCATGCAACTTCACTTCAAGAAAGCCGAACTATCCCTTTAAATCACACGTTGAGCATTTAAATACAATCATAACTTGATCAACAACAACAAAAAAAAACACTTAATCCGATTAAAGGTGCTCTAAGCGATGTTACGCGTTTTTTAGGCTACAACATTTTTTGTCACATACAGCAAACATCTCCTCATTATCCTCGAGCTGCCTGTCCCCTGAACACACAAAAAAAGCAGTCTCTGTAGACAGCCCAGGGTCCACAAACGGCAACAAAAACAAACTGCGCAAACCTGCACCGTGAAACATTAGGCTCGTTCGAGATGAGCCAGATCTGCGCAGAATCGATCACCGGCGATCGCCGCCCGTTGCATGCCGGTTAGATTTGTGTCCGACTTGATCCTGACTTGCTCTGACGTCATGCATACGTAGGCAACGATAATCTCACGAGAGAAAGGCGGCCGCAGTTCGGAGACGCAGGCAGCGCAGTTGCTTTTCACCGACTGCAAGACCCAGGCGGACACAAGGCATGCTGGGAAACGCCGGCCTCTCAGCTGATCTAACAGCTGATTGGTTCAGAATCGACAACATGATGACGTTTTATGTAAACTTTTTTTATTGATTTTGAATCGGAGGGATTTTAACTGCTATGTGTCTGATTTAAAGGCTTATTGTTTACAGAACACATGTTGTGTGGCTGATGTGTGACATTTAGAAGTCAGAGAGACTAAATCCGTTCAGATCACGGATCATCAACAGTCTGTTGTTAATTAAAATCAGCAACATATCACATGTAGAGCATGTTGACAGCTACTCTGTCATAATAATTACAACTGGAGACTGTGTACAAGCTGATATATGGGTCTGATAACATTATATTAAATCAGAATCGGACCACAGTGTTTCTGTGACTTCCTGTTCAGCCTGCAGGCTGCTGGATACGGCTGGAAACTGTCCGACTTCACAGCGGACTTTTGTCACCGCCCCCCGCTGCTGCCGCCTGCTCTCGTCCACTTTACAGGCGAGGCGCAGTTCATCTCGAACGAGCCTATTAACAGTGTTCCAGCCAATAACCGACAAGAAGGATTTGGGGGTGGGGGTTGTGCGTGGAAGGGAGGGGACGGGATGAGGAGGAGCGAGCTAGCCTCCGTTTTGTTTGACAATACTTCGAACGTCAACAAGAAGTGACGTCACCCAACATCGCTTAGAGCACCTTTTAAGTATGTTGTCTGTCGACGGCCATTTCACCTCCTTACCGAGGCTTTTGCAAAGGCACCAGTCCGTGCGGCGCTTAGCGTTCCCATCCCGGAATGCTGTGTGGACTAGCCGGACCTTCCTCCACAGCACTGTGGAGGAATATGTGAGACTATCTGTCACCTAAATCAAAACCCTTCCATTGGTAAATGAAGGCAGTATTGTGCAAGTTCTCCTGTTCAGTTCTGCATGAACCCAAAGATTATACACCCCCCGCCCCCCAATACAGTAAAACTGCACATTTTAGAGTGGCCAGCCTAAGGCACACCTATGCAATAATCATGCTGTCTAATCAGCATCTTGATATGCCACACCTGTGAGGTGGATGGATTTTCTCGGCAAAGGAGAAGTGCTCACTAACAAAGATTTAGACAGATTTATGAACAACATTTGAGAGAAATAGGTATCTTGTGTACATAGAAAACGTCTTAGATCTTTGAGTTCAGCTCATAAAAAAACGGGGGCAAAAACAAAAGTGTTGCGGTTATAATTTTGTTGGGTGTACTTGAATCGAGTTCATTCCACTACAGGTCTGTTGAATGACAGCACAGTGGGTGTATTTCGGCACTGCGAATACCTGCGGCTGAGACGAGCCTGCATCCGTACAGCACGTATCTCCGCAGAGGCCTTCCAGAAAGCCCTCTGCCCTCACAGACTGTTGGAGCTGGATGCTGCCAGGGTCAATGCAGACCTCACTATTCCTGATATTCTACAGGGACTGGCCACCAATAAATATTGTCAGGTAAAGTGAGAGTATGTCAACTTCTGTGAATAAAAACAAAATATGTCGAACCACTCTTTCCTCCTTGATATTAAAAGAAACTCCCCCCCCCCCTTCAAACATCCTATAGGAGTCCCTCCAGCGACTTGTCTTAACAGGTCTCACCATGTCCTCTCTGGAGGAACCAATCCGGTATCCCTTCAGCTCCCTCCATGGCCTCCGCTCCCTCTCTCTAGCCAACGTAGACTTCTACGACTCCGGGCTTGTCGACGTGTGTTCCCTGCCTCGGCTGGAGAGCCTCGATCTCTCCAACACTTCAGTTACCAACCTGAACCCACTGCTGGGCCTGAAGGAGCGGCTGCGCTCACTAACACTGCACCAGCTGAAAAGGCTGGAGATGAGCACTGCTCAGCTGCTGGGAGTCATAGGCCAGCTGGATGTATTGCAGGTTAGTGGAAGGATGACGTTTTACACTGTGTGTCTTCGATTAAACCTGTTTTTATGTGATTTGATTTGTGCTGAGGAGAACACTTTCTCTGTGATTTCACCAGCCACAGCTTGTTTGTGTTTTTTTTTTTTACTAAAAATACTATTGTGTGTTTATGCGAAACACCACTCATGCAGCACCTGGACATCAGTGATGATAAGCAGTTTACCTCTGACGTGGCTCGTCAACTGCTTGGGCAGCCAGGGATCCTTCCCGCTCTGGTTTCCCTGGATGTGTCAGGAAGGAAACAGGTGTGTGTTTTTATGTCTATCTATCTATCCATCTATCCATCCATCCATCCATCCAAATAAATTAGCAGGCTTTAGAGCCAAGTTGTCATTTCTCACATGTGTGAACGTTGCAGGTGACTGATGCAGCAGTTAAGGCATTTGTTGAGAAGAGACCAGGGATGACCTTTGTGGGACTTCTGGCCACAGATGCTGGATTTTCGGACTTTCTCTCTGGAGAAGGAAATCTAAAGGTAGCTACAGATGTGTACTTTAACACTGACGACATTGTGCGTAGAAATCCAGGTTGGCTACAGTAAACTGTCTCTTCTGTGTATACAGGTAACAGGAGAAGCCAACGAGACTCAGATCTGCGAGGCCCTGCGTCGCTACAGTGAGAGGGAGGGTTTTGTGAGAGAAGCTCTGTTTCATCTGTTCAGCCTGACCCACGTCATGGAGAAACCAAGGCCCGACATCCTCAAGGTGAGCCCACAGTATTCTACTTGGAAAATAAGCAATTGTCCTCATTTCATTACGATTAAGATCCCTTATCTCTAAGAAAACAGTGTAGACGATCATATTACATTGTTCGATCATGCTTAAGGAACACATACAATGTCAGATCCTAATCAGATTTATCTGATAAGCGATGGGGCGTCAAGTTTCCTCTTTAAGAATATTATGTCAAAGCCCTGCAACCCCGACTCAATTTCCGCACACTTTGACTTTCTCATCTGTCTCACTTAAAATAATACGAATTCCTTCTTCTCTTGTATTTTGTAGCTGGTAGTGTTGGGTATGAAGAATCACCCTGCGACTCTGAATGTCCAGCTGGCAGCCAGCGCCTGCGTGTTCAACCTGACGAAGCAGGACCTGGCTGCAGGAATGCCAGTGCGACTGTTGAGCACCGTCACTCAGCTGCTACTGGAGGCCATGAGGACGTTCCCCAACCACCAACAGGTAGCGTCGTGCCTAGAGCTGTAACAATTCCAAATTTTGCTGTACAATTAATTTTCTCAGAAATAATTGCGATTAACAATATAATTGTTTCTCGGTCAAATTTTAAAAATATTTATTTATTTATGACTTTTTTTAAAACAAAATAAAGTTTTGAATGAATCCCAGGATAGGCGTTTTGGTTATATATCACTGTTATGTGACCCAAATAGTGAAGTCACACAGGTACACAGCCTATGAAGTAAACCACGCCTCTTTATTATCATAAAACATTTTTTTGTAGCTTGTCATTTTTGTTGCCATGAACGTATGTAGATAGGGTCATATGCCAACAACTAACATCGCTTTAGCTTAACAGTCTGACCAAGAATTAGTTATATTATTACAATTTAGCATATCTAAACAAAATCAACAACAGGCTTAGTGCCTAGGACCTTAGCTAATGTTAGCAATTAGTTGCGGTTAAACAAAGAAACCGCAATTATGTAAAAAATACTGACAATTAGACAATTATGTAATAATTGTTACAGGCCTAGTAATGCCTGCACTGCTGTCCTGGTGGCATTCGTCATGCCAAAAATGATCACAATAAAATGGCTGCTACACCTGATACAGTTTACCAGCACAGGGGAACTTTGAGAAAAGGGCCATTTGATTTTTTTTCCATGGAAGAGTTAATTCTCATGGATTTAAATATGACGATACAAATACTTTTGTGTGTGTGGCATGTCACCAGTTCCCATTAATGATGGACAAGCCAAGCAAGGCACAGATAACTATAGAAAAATGTCTCTGCTGAGCTACAAGTCAGTAACACAGTTTTCATTATTGCATTTCTCCATTAAGTTGTATGAACTTGTATTAAATAAGTTATATTCAGTATGTAATGTTAAGCACAGCGTCTTTAGCCAGTTCAGACATCTTGATGTTTTTCAGCTACATGTGTATATATTCTTCACTGACACTCAGAACCTGCTTGTGTACATAAATTAACTTTAGACAAAAGCCCGACCTACCAGAGTAATAATTGAAGCTTGAGGGAGATCTGGGGGTTGGAAGCCTTGTCTGAGTGTAGCGGGTCGGCAGCTCCGGGTGGGACACTGTTAGTGTGGCAATATTGGAGAGAGGGAAAAAAACAAATGTATGCAATCAAAGTGCATTGTGACAGCCTGACAATTCTTCTCACAGCCAAATAAAGTGCAGCTTTCGTTTTTGTTTTCCTCACCATGGATGGAGTTAAGAGATTCATACAAGCAAATGCAAACTATGCAAGACCATTGTCCTTTTGTTAACCAATAATAAAATATTAAAATCAGTGTGGCCTTCACTGGAACCAAATGCAGAGATCTGGTCAGAAGTGGCCACGTTTGGATTAGTCATTGTGGAAAATGACACATACAGTTATATACCAAATGCATTTACTGGACATTGTTTTTATATGATTTATAAATAGCATTCAGTAAAATGGGCACAAGGAGAACAGAACACATATGGTTATCTTTTCGCAATTACAAACCCAAAGTACCAACTCAGACGTGAGATAATATTTCGTAGACACATTTTACTGGGCCTGTATAATAGAACCCGGTGATAAGAAGAGGAAAGTACAATAACAGATTGTGTGAGGTCAATGATGGCTGTTTTCATTTCTCCATCTATAGCTACAGAAGAATTGCCTGCTGTCTCTGTGCAGTGATCGCATTTTGCAGGAGGTTCCATTCAACAGGTGAGAAATACTGCTGTAGTATCTATTTGTAATGTGCATTCCAAATGGGTGCAAAGTCAGTTAAAAAGAAATGATAAAATAAAAGATTGAAGCAGTAAATGTGCATTAGTGGAAGCAAAGCAGGAAACCAAATAGTAAAATAATTAACCGGTCTTAACATAAAACAAAATCTGTCAAAGGTGTTTACATTAGAAATGTTTTTTTTTTCCCCTGTTTGCAAGGTTTGAAGCTGCCAAACTAGTGATGCAGTGGCTCTGCAACCATGAAGACCAGAACATGCAGAGGATGGCTGTGGCTATCATTTCCATACTGGCTGCAAAGGTATGCAAATGTTGTGTTGTATAAATTTTACATTATTGCATTCTCAGCATATTTGTAGTGTTATTCCTAAACGACGTAGACGTTTGCTTTTCCCAGTTGTCCACAGAGCAGACGGCTCAGCTGGGAGCAGAGCTGTTCATAGTGAAGGTAAGGTTATCATGTCCGCTCGTGTCTCTTCCGCCTTCAATAATTTACCAAAGAAAAGGCACGCCTTTATTGCTAATATGCTCCCTCCCCCCTGCAGCAACTGCTCCACATTGTGCACCAGAAGGCTACTCAGGGCGTGGTCGACGCCACCCTCAAGTTTACACTGAGTGCACTCTGGAACCTCACTGATGAATCGCCAACAACCTGCCGCCATTTTATTGAGAACCAGGGCCTGGACCTGTTTATTAAAGTTCTAGAGGTAGGTACACAGAAGTGTCAACATGTACATGTAAATGAACAACAACATGGACCAGATTACCATACTAGTTAACACACAAGTTGCTCTGTAGAAGTATGTATGTGCCTTTGGGGCGGGCTGACTCACTGTTGTTTTGCGCCCCCCCTCTGCAGTCCTTCCCCAAAGAGTCCTCTATTCAGCAGAAGGTTCTTGGTCTGCTGGTGAGTTTACTGCTTTCTTATTACCCTTTAGAAAGTTGAATACATTTACAATATTAAATGACCATTATTTCCTTTTTCACCTTTTTTGTTGTGTAGAACAACATAGCAGAGGTCGGGGAGCTGCATGTGGAGCTGATGGTGCAGGGGTTCTTGGACCACATCAGCACCCTGCTGCACAGCCCAGAGGTGGAGGTCAGCTACTTCGCCGCGGGCATCCTTGCACATCTGACGTCCCGAGGGGAGGAAGCCTGGACGCTCAGCCCCAAGCTTCGCTCCTCGCTGCTGGAACAACTGGTAGGAATCAGCAGAAACGACTCTTAAACTCATAGACCCATAGATACGCGCGCACAGTTATTTTGAAAAGGTTATTTGAATTTTTTTTTGCATTTGTGTCTCTCTCTAGCATGATGTCATTATGAAGTGGCCCGCGCCCGAGTGTGAAATGGTGGCCTACAGGTGAGATGCAGCTTTTTCTACAGTATTAATAACGCAGAAAAACCATTGCATCAAAGTAGGCCTGTATATTACACAGATGTTATGTTATAACCTGATTTCAGCAGTGGTTGTCAAACACATGAAGGATGTTTTACCTATATCAGGTCTTTACAAGTTAATTTTCATACAATACCTTAGAGAGTGCCTTGAAAAACAGGTCTGTAAGAATGTTCTTTTATATTGAGCGTACATACCTTTCTTATGAAGCTATAGACACACTAGGGGCGTTACAATTAATCGTTGCATCGTGGACCTCGACGGTTCTGCATCGATGCAGTGACAGGCCATAATCGATTATTGCCTACTGATGTTATTTGTTGATTTTCCGCTCACTGCTGTTTTTGTTTTCGCCTTTTGTCTGCTGTGTTCAGACCTCCGCTCCATTCAGGAAGATTCTTTTTTAAGAGGAGATACAGTAAAAAGGGGAGTTCATATATATCTGCCTGCTTGAATTTGTCGATGAAAACCATGTGTAGCAATATATAATAATAATAATATTGAGTGAGTGACGCATCGTGATATTAAACCATATTGAATCGTTGACAGGATAATCGTAATCAAATTGAATCATGAGACCAGTGAAGATTCACAGTCAAAACATCAACATGAACTTGTGACATAGAGTACATACTAAAATATATTCTTATTGTCTCTCATTATTTAGGTCATTTAACCCCTTCTTTCCCCTACTGGAGTGCTTTCACACCCCCGGGGTCCAACTGTGGGCGGCCTGGGCCATGCAGCATGTCTGCAGCAAGAACGGTGAGACAGATACATGCACATACAGAACTATTTGTTATTATAGTTTTATAACTGAGCTCATTCACAAACAATTTACTGAAACCTGTTTAGGCAGTTACTTATTCACCTACCCAAAACAGCTGACAGAGCTGACGTTGTATTCCCCCCCCCGTGTGTTCGCAGCCGCTCGCTACTGCAGCATGTTGTTGGAGGAGGGCGGCCTGCAGCAGCTGGAGCTGGTTCATACACACCCACAGACCCACAAAGACGTCAAACTGTTGGCTAAGAGCATTCTGGAGAGCCTGCAGCGCCACAGAGCCCGCACCGGCCAGCCTGCACACAAATCGCCGGCTGCCGCCACAAAAACCTCACAGAGGTAAAGACTCGTACGCTAGTGGTCATTTGTTACGTCAGTCTCACAATGGCTGGAGGCTTTTCATTCTTTTACATTTTCTCTTTCAGAAAATGAGGCTCCCCGACCAATAGCGGGGTCCCACCACAGAGGGGTGTGTGTGTGTGTGTGTGTGTGTGTGTGTGTGTGTGTGTGTGTGTGTGTGTGTGTGTGTGTGTGTGTGTGTGTGTGTGTGTGTGTGTGTGTGTGTGTGTGTGTGTGTGTGTGTGTGTGTGTGTGCGCAGAACAAATTCCACGCACAAACACACATTTTATCAAGAATCCCAGGAAAGTAAACATTAAAGGATGGAGACTACGCGTTTCTTTGCACACACTAAATCTATTTATTTTCTTTGTGTTTGTTTCAAAACTGAAATATTTCTGTGTGTGCTAATCTTGTGATAAAAAAATGTAATTATGAGAACTGTGTCTGTGCTCGCTCAATAGTCTGACATTGGCATGATAATGATTTTCGTACCAAAAAAAAAGAAAAAATGGTCAGTGCACACGTACAAAACTCAGTTTGGGATCGACTAGAATGAGAGTAGAACAGGCATTCAAATTAACATAGCAGGATGGTCAGAGCGGCGGCCATTTTTATTTGCCATCGCAAAGAACTGTGACTGTAGGGGTGCTTCCTCATTCTATTTCAATTGTCAATGCACAGTGCTGGGTGCCATCTTCTAGTCTAGCCATTCAACTAGTCAAATGACCACGGCAAACAGTTCAATGTCTGTTCTACTCTCATTCTATTTCTATGGTTGACATCCTCGGGCTCCTGTATGTTACTGAGGGCACTCTGGTTGTCTGAATTGGTCGATTTGGCTCTTTAGATACACATGACACTGCTGTGAGCTCAAGCATGCCGTAGTTTGTCTGAATGCTTGTACTGTTCATTTTAGGAATGGCTGCTTAACGCCTCTGGGTCCTCAATACTGCTGTTGCTCTCTTTATTTAGTCTTGTATCAGCTAAAAGCTAGCTTTGATTTGATGTGACAGGACACTTGCCTAGGGATGTTTAGTGGGGTTGAAACGGCCCGAACAGTAAAGATGAAAACCTAAATTTTTAGAGAAGTTATATCTCTTTGAGAAGCTCCATTGCATTTTTTCTTTTCCTAAACGTTTAGTCGTATCAACGGCAAAACCAGCAGCGATTAAGATCCAGAGTAGAATAATTTCAAATGATACCATCCATTGTGTCCACTTTGGACACATGTTGCAATAATGATGTGGTCAGTATATTCATGATGGTTTGTACATGTGTTTTGTGTCACAGCGGTTTCCTCTTTGAGAAGCTTGTGTATATATTGGTATGTCCGCTGTGCTTTCCACTGCGTCTTAAAGACACAGACAGAGACAGCACTTCGGTGTGAGCATGTGTGTGTGTGTACTGTACGTGTGTACAAGTAGCTGCATCTTAAGAGTGTATGTAATGTACATAATGGAAAAGGAGAGAAAAAGTTATTGTTTGTTCAGGACTGGTTGGATCTGGTTGCATGGAAATTATTATAATCTATGTTCTATAGTTTGTTTTATCTGAGAATTATTATAGAACAAAGTGAAAAGAGAAGATACGTTGTTTACCTGGAGAAAGTGGGGATGTTATTAGAAATATTCCCGAGTATTTTTCTGTACTGAAATGACTGGCTGTGTGACATTAGTATCCTCCAGGATGCCATTTTATTAGATACTCTTCTGCTGTCCAGAGAAGCCCCCCCATTTGCTGTTGCAGATGCCCCTGACGCCCACATTCTCCTTTTTTCATTGGAGGTCTTGATTCCCATCAAGGCCCCATCATCATTCTCTATGCAATCACAACTAATGTTGCTTTGACAAACTTCTGTCAAACCCCTGATACAACATTTTTGAGGCAAAGTGGATTTTGGCTTAAGTAGGAATAACAGTGACAGGTCACAGGACTTATATATACTTGTATAATGATATCTATGTTCAGGGCAAAGATAATATATTGGGCTATTATATGGTACCCTAAAACAGCTGTCAGCAAAACACATCATTGGCCTTGTTTTCTGTAAATCAGTTGTTGTATAAGCTTGCTAAGTACGCATGTGTCCTGAGCTGATCTCATCAGTTTGAAGAAGGGCAAAGAGCAGCAGATAACAGAATCTGTTTTTGTATTCTTTTTATTTTTTTTCTGTTGCTCCTGATGTGTTGGGATTGTCTAGTAGAGCCTCTGAATACACAATGGATAAAGGCCACTTTAATTATTAACAAGAGTTTAAATCAGATGGAAGATACAAAAAGTCAAGATACTGTGTATGTCTGCTATGACTGTGCCATGTTGCTGCTGAGAGTCGTCTTTCTTAGTTTGGAAATAAAGAATGTACATTCCCATAAACTGGAGATGACACTTGTTGCCTTTTTTTATTCCAAATATAAGATTCACAAGTTTAATAACCAGCATACTTTTGTGCCATAGTTTTGATTAAAGTCTCATCCTGAATGTCACAAAAGGAATGTATTGATACTGGCTGGGTTGCACACACACACACACACACACACAATCAATGGGTGTTAATTGTCTATCAGACACAAGGTTATGGAGAGTGTGTGTGTCCGTGAGAGAGAAATCCAATAGTGCAAAAGAGTTTATTCCCCAGTGTACCGCGGGGGTCTCTTCTCTATGAAGGCAGCCATTCCCTCCTGTCTGTCCTGTGTGGTGATGACCTGAAGACACAGTAAGGGTTACAGCAGAGTGACTTCAGACAGTTTCACAAACAGAGAGTGAGCGTCAAAGCTGAACCCAACTTCTGACTCACTCAATCTGACAACCATCATGTGCAAAGGTGTAGTATTTTCAAAACATTAAATAAGCACTGGAAGTCTTACCCGAGCGTAGCACATCCTCTCTATTGCCATTGCTGAACTCATGTCAACCTGGAAGAGACAGATTTCAGTCACTACCATCCCTGACGTATAAAGATAAAATCTATGAATCACAATGTACCTCGATGCCTCGGTTTATTGCCTCTTTTGCCAGCCGCACAGCGATAGGAGCCTGGGCCACAAATGAAAAAGTTAGACTCTGATGGTAGATGAAAGTTAAACATAACCAGCACAAAGATAGATGAATAACCAAGACATGAAAAACAAATACAACATATTTAAAGGTGATTCCTTTTACACTACATTTATTTTAAAGTGCTCATATTATGCTTTTTGGCTTTTCCCCTTTCCTTTATTGTGTTATATATCTTTTTGTGCACGTTATAGGTTTATAAAGTGAAAAAGCCCAAAGTCCACAATTAAACCACCTAAACCTATTCTGGTACACCCTCTAAATACAATTATGAACCTGAAAATGAGCATAAAATGAGCACTTTAAATAAGTGCTGTGCGATGGATCTAATTTATGCCGCTAAGAAGAGTGGGTACATATTCTAAAGTTACTTTAGACAGTTAAAAAGAAACTTTAAAGACCATAAACTTTAAAGTGTTACATTTGAGAAGGTATTTTGTGTGGTGGCCCACCTGCAGCCCCAAAGCAGTCGACCTAGGGGAAATACTGGCATTTATAACAGAAAGCGTGTGAAAGACGTGGCATGGAGGGTCTATCGAAAGACACAGATGAGTTGCATTAGGGGAAATGTAGGAATGATTGTTTTTTTGGCGCTTGACCCATACTAGGTACTAAAACTCAGGATATCGCGGCCTCGATAGCACGGATCCTGACCACTGCTTTTTTATCTGTCTGTCTTGCAAATCCTCCGAACTATTAAAGTTACTGAATCTCTGGAGTCCAATTCAACTGTATTCGTGTGCAGAGGCTACTTCCCTTGTCTTGTAAAACTGGAGAAAAGAAATTCAAGAAGCCTATGGAATTAAATCTGTTTCATTGGATTTTGATATTAAAAACCCATTAAATTGCTAGCACTAAATATTTATGCATTGAAATTATGTATCTGAATTTTTTGCTTCTGAACAACTACTTTTCAAGTTCATAAATTCAGAATAAAAAAATTCAACGTAAACAATTTCAATATACCAAATTCAGATGCAAAATAAAATGCATTCAACTAATATATTTTCATCTTGCTCAAATTCAACAGTCCAAATTCAGCTGCAAAATGGGATGTTTAAAATTCAGTGTTACCATCAATCAAATACCATCTGTTACAAATTCTAGAATCTAGATCAGGAGTTTGTCACAGTAGCTGCAGCCAACAACTGGAAACTTTTTACAATTTTCGTCTGCTATTACATCACTAAATTAAGTTCTGAGACTTTTTTTATGCAATAAATCAACTGTTGTAAAAAAAGTCTCAAAAGTGAATTTAGTGATGAAATAGCCGACAAATAATTGTTGGCTGCAACTACTATGGAGTACTTTTATTTGTGAAACTTTAAGTACATTTTCCTGATGATACTTACATACTTTTAATTAAGTAACATTTTCAATGCAGGACTTTTACTTGTAACAGAGTATTTTTACATGTTGTGTGTGTGTGTGTGTGTGTGTGTGTGTGTGTGTGTGTGTGTGTGTGTGTGTGTGTGTGTGTGTGTGTGTGTGTGTGTGTGTGTGTGTGTGTGGTCCATTTCTCTACTCGACTGCCACTCTGGCCCTGCCAACTGCGGGCATCTGAACTGGAGTGAAAGAAATATGGAGCGACAGAGGCCTGGAGAGAGGAAGGAGTGGATGGAGGGGGGGGGGGGGGGGGGCACAAGGAAGAAAGAAGGGCAGAATGCAAAGAGTCAGAGGAGATGGGTGGATGAAAAGAGAGAGAAGCAGGGAGGAGGAGGAGGTGAGAGAGCAGGTGCCTGGCTAGAGGAGGAGGAGGAAGAGGGATGCATCAGTATCTGAGTGAAAAAGTGTGTTTTTGTTTGCTAACCTGTGGCAGTATCTCTCTGGCCAGGCTGAATGCCTCTCTGTAGGCAGCGTCTCCTGTCTGGTTCTGTTCTACAGCTCTATTTACAAGCCCCATCTCCAGAGCTGTCTGACCTCCCACACGCTTACCTGATAACAGACACACACACAGACAGACAGACAGACAGAGAGACAGAGAGTGTGATACACGATAAGCATCCTGTGTGTACAGCAACATGTCAGCGCTCCTGTAACACCACCTGTGAAGATGAGCTCTTTGGCCAGAGTGATGCCAACAGTCCGCGGCAGCCGCTGACTGCCCCCTGCAGGACAAACCACTTCCAGGTCAACTTCTCACAGCTGCTTTGTCTCTCTACTGTAAACATTCAGTATTTTGCAATGTCATTTCTGTGGCCTCTTTTTGTCTTACCCGCCCCTGGAAGCAGCCCCCGTGTCGTCTCAATCAGACCCATCTGTGCAGAATAGGCTGCAACGCACACACGCACGCAAACACACACACACACACACACACACACACACACACACACACACACACACACACACACACACACACACACACACACACACACACACACACACACACACACACACACACACAGAGGACAGTTGAAGGTCTGTGCTGCTGAGTGCCATTAAGATGGCGAGGGCGTAAAGTCTGACTGATGCCTCTGTCAGAGCAACAGATGCAAACACCTGCTCACACAGCTCATTAGCGCTCAGCCAATCACCGAGCTGCCACGACCAATTTAACCAATCACATGTAAATTCAGCTCCATGAACAGCTGGGCAGATGTGTCTGGCCTTACCAGCTGTCATTAGTCCCTGAGCTCAGCAGCCGATCATTAATACTGGGTGAACAGGAACAACAACACGCTTGTTTTTAGCATGACCGCTACGGGTTTTTATTGCGGATTTCTATTTTTAAATAGTTTAAAAGCTTAACCCCTTTTTATTTTCCCTGAAGTAGCTTTAGGTTGGTAAAAAGCATCCTTTTCCACAGTTTGTCAATACAGTATATTCTGTACAGGCTTGTTCCAGCACTTAATACAATATGTGATCTTTACACTAAGTAAATTATATGAATTTGGAAGATTTTCATGCCTGGAATACTCTATTTGTCTTGTGCATCATTTGATACCCATTTCCTCACTATTAAGCATTTTTACTATCAAGAGTTTGTAATGACTGACCACTGCTTGTTTAGAAACACAGTTTTCTAACCAAAGGAAATCTTGAAAATCTCCAAAACTGAGTTGAGATGTTTACCTAATAGTAGTCTCGCATTGCCAGACCTTCCTCCACAGCGCTGCGAAGGAGGGTCTGGCTAGTCCACACAACATTCTGGCATAGGAGAAAAAGGTGCTCTGGTTTATTGTCATTTCTTTAAACCAATCACAATCGTCATGGTGCTAAGCGCTAACGGAGCAACGGTGCTTCTGCAAAATAGCCTCAGGAAGGAACTTATTTTGGTGGAACATGTGTACGTAGGGAGGCAAGCTCTGGAATTAAAATGGCTGTCAAGTGTGTGATGAGAATTTTACAAATAAAAAGGCTGGATATAATTTGATTGTCGGTTGTAGCTCGGAGGATGTTTCCCGAATCGATGGTCGATATAGTCTAACCTAATAGTAACAATTAGGGTAACAATTGTTTTCGTTATCATTTGATCTGATGATTATTTTTTCCTATTAATCAATTATTATCAATTATTGGTTTGTCAATAAAATGGCAAACAATGAAATAAAAGGCTGAGATAGAAGATTCTGTCCTGACCCTTTATAACTAAGTAATGCCTACTCGTGACCCATCGTCACAGGTCTATAGAGCTGTGAGAACTTCAAGCCACCTTTTATTTCACAGTATTTCACAATACTGTAGGAACCACTGCTCTAATATATACTGATGGTATGAGGGAGTTGTCAATCTAGAAAAATGATCTGAAGTGGATATCTTCCACTGCCCTGTTGGGACTCAACCACGGATCTGATATGACTGGACTGGTGAAAGCTGCGAAGAGAACATGACATCTCCTTTCATACACAATCAACATCCCCTGAAGGGAGGAAAGAAGAATATGAAATATACTCAAGCATGATGCAGACTCATCCAGTTCAGAGCTGATAGGCGAAGGTTCAGAGGTCACTCACCAGCGGTGCGGAGATCACAGGCCAAGGCCAGCTCCAGACCGCCTCCCAGGGCAACGCCGTCCATCGCCGCGATGGTCGGCATGGGCAACGATGCTGCCAGGGCATTACAATGAACAGAGGAGGGTTCACAAATGCATATGCATAATATGCACTCTCAGGGGGCCTGACTATTGGGAGATAACCGCTCACTCTCAACATTACAGGCTCTCTTTCTTACCTATCTGAGTCATGAGGGACCGCAGGCCGTGAACAAACACATCAGACTGACGGTGGTTCATCTGGGCTCTCTCTTTCAGGTCTGCACCTGTGATAACACACACACCATCGCATATCATTAAACTTTGGTCTTTGATCCCAAATCCAGAGGCATGTCAGGTTTCAGACGTTCCAAACAACACTTACCCGCACAGAAGACCCCCGGCACTAAACTCCTGAAGACAACCACACGAGCTGCCGAGTCATTGGACAGAGTGGACACCAGCGCCCTCATCTGCACACACGGGACACAGTGCCTCGGTCAGTATGAGTGAGTGAGTGAGTGAGTGACAGAGTGAGTGAGTGAGTGAGTGTGGAGTGTTTAGTATCTGCAATTATATCATAATTATCGTGTTTACTTGTATTATCATATCAGATGAATTTACTCCTTGTTGTTGTTTATATGTATGTTTGTTCTTATGCTTTGGCAACACAGATGTATTTTTTGTCAGGCCAATAAAGCATTGAAATTGAAAATTGAGTGAGTGAGTGAATGAGTGAGTGTGTGTGTGTGAGAGAGAGAGAGGCTCACCTGTGACACAAATATATGGCCCAGAGCGTTTTTTGCCTTGTGTCGGCACATCAACACCTCTACTATCCCTGAGAAAGAGAGAGCAACAGGAGGGTGAGGGAGAGACAGAGAGAAACAGAGAGAGGGAAGCAACGAATGGTTTATTTTCATCGTTTTTAATCGATTGACTGTTTTCGAATGCCAAAACTGTGGGTTCATCAACTATTGATCTAAGCACAGTGGGATCTTCATGTACTATTTCATAACTTACAGTCAAGTCAGTACGGAAGCCTATTACTGTCAGGGAAATAAATAACACATACAGTACAATTAGCAATAATTTAAAGAAAAGAAATAGCACATTATATGATTATGACCTAAAAAGACGCTATTATAACTGATTAAATTAGTAAAACATTGGTCAATTTGTTAATAGTCAATTGACAGCCAAAATAATGGGGAACAACTTTGATAATCAATGAATAATAATTAGATCCTCTCTGTCTATATAGTAAATGATTGACTATCTTTGGGGTTTTGGAAAGGATCTGGGGTTCTAGGAAATTGATGTGAGCAAGATATGTTTTTACTATTTTCTGACAAGTAATACACGCATTGAGACTATAGTCAGAAGATGAATCAATAAAATAAATCATCTTTAGTTGCATACCTTTCTGAAGAAAAAAAACTGACTTAACTCATCCACTCATATTAGATCATTTTGCATAGGCTACATTTCATGTTTTGTGTATTTATTTAGGCACTTGGCAAGAATGAGCTTCCATACAGTCACAGCATTTCCAATAAATGTTCTGTTTTGATAGTGTTTTTCAGCTCAGAAAAGAAACTCGACTTAGGCTACTCCACTAACTTCCACTTCATGTGAGGAAAATTTAAACTGGTCCAGATTCCTGTACAGAAAATAATTTGTAGAATCTACAGGACTTCCCTAGAGAATTAAACCAACTTCCCTCAATAACACCCGCCATTTTAATAATTTACGGAAATCTAATATTTAGATATTTTACTAGTGCTGGTAGCCTATTTATGGAAAGTATTAAAATATTAGATTTGCTTAGCCTACTTGCTGAAGAACAACAAGTATACATCTAATATTTGTGCAGTTCAGCGTCAAGAGATAGGCTACAGGCTTTACCGTAGCCTCAGATGAATGGCTGAAAGGTTTCTGTCAAACACTGAATGTGTATGTTTACAGAAGGGCGAGTTTGTCGCTGTGAATTCGAACAATGTACAATGACCATTACCGTTGTCTACCCCCTCTAGCCGCTTTATATCCACCTCTAACGGTACTGGACCTGCCGCCGTGTGCTGCCTGCGGCTGTACACCGTCAGAGGGCGACCGCCACCGGGCAGCAGTCGCAATCCGTTCCGGGGGAAGCTATGGGAAGTTCGGGCATGCGTTTCCCGCAGAATCACTCCCATCCACCGCCTCGTTAAGCACATGGGCCCTGCCAGTCTGCGAAGGAGAGTTGCCATGCTGACTGTTACCTCTGTTTACTAGTTTTTGAGAAGCAGGAAGAGATGCGGGATATTAGTTGCAGGTTTCTTCCTGTAAGAGGAGGGACTTGGCTGCTCCTGACCTTCCTTTCAAAGCAGCAGTGCCAACAGGTTGATACAAGGCAGCGCACCTTCATGCAGTGCACCGCACCACAGAGCTAAAACATGATGCTATTCTGTCAATTTATAATCTATGTCTGAAATGTTGAAGTGACTTTGGTGTCAGGATTCTTCACACTAACTGATACCAGTCACTATAGGCGTTTTCCCACTGGATAGTACTTGTACTTTTTAGGGGAAAAGTACACTTCTAAGCAGTTCTAAGAACTACTCTCCCCCAAAATCTTTTTTTCCATTTGCATTCCCACCGGCCAAGTGGCCACAGGGACTGGTAGGAGGTGGTAAGGGAGTGACGCAAGCACCGCAGCGGTCTTCATAGCATCGTCACTAGACCTTAGCACCACATACAACAACAAAGCAGCATGATGGAGGAGGCCATCAGAATGTTCCTGTTGTGTCTTGTTGGGATCCTCATAACGGAGTTTGAACGGCGGCGTTTAAAGACTAGGCTGGAGTACATAACAGAGAAACACAGACAATAAACAAAAATAAATCTTTTTTTTCCATTTGCATTTGCACTGGCCAAGTGACCACAGGGACTGGAAGGAGGGGTAAGGGAGTGATGCAAGAACAGCAACGGTCTTAATTAAAATCAGAAGAGAAATATACTAAATCTAATGTCTAAATCAATGTCATAATTTAAACAAGTCTCCCGAAGAGAAACAGGTGTCTCTCTTTCTCTCTCTCTCTCTCTCTCTCTATTTCACTCAGCATAGTCTCACATTGCCAGACCTTCCTCAGCATGACTCAAAGTGAACATTTTGTACTTATGAAAGTTAGTTTGTTATATCCTCAGTCTACACACACACACACACACACCCACACACACACACACACACACTGTCCTCCAGTCTTGTCTCTGGAGTGTCCAGTCTTTGGCCAGACAAAGCGAGTTGTTGAGGTAAGGTTTTCCGTCAGGTTGCCCATGTCTAGTCTGACCATGCATTATTTAGAATGTCTTTGCAGGTTATGCAATTACACAGTGAGACAGTAGCTCTGACTCTGATGGCACAATATTCTGAGCTGAGAGATCCAGGCCTGTGTGTGTGTGTGTGTGTGTGTGTGTGTGTGTGTGTGTGTGTGTGTGTGTGTGTGTGTGTGTGTGTGTGTGTGTGTGTGTGTGTGTGTGTGTGTGTGTGTGTGTGTGTGTGCGTATCCAAGGTGCACATGGTCCAGACATTGTTATAGAAGTTGACCATTTATGAAATATAACAAAGTTATTTTAGCATTCAGATACATCAGATTACATTTGCATCGCTCAGATTACTTCCCTTCTGCCACAGCGAGCACATTTTCATCGCTGTCTGGCTTTGTTTATTCTTCCTAATTGACATGGATGCAAGTGACTGGGCACTGAATCATATTAATCTGTTACTGAGATATAAATGTACAGTATGCTAAGTGTTGAGTGTAGGTGGCTGTGTGCTGCAGGGTGTTGGGTCAGAAGGGTGGGCATGCAGGGTTAAGTGGGTAAAGTAAAACAAACTATAACCACAACTCAATAGAAACACACTAATCACACATATTTGTTACCCACATAGATTTGACCATTGATCAAAGACAGATTGGATAAAACAGAAAGAAAGAGACTGCAAGAGATGTGTTAAATGTGAATGTTAAACCTGACAAGGTCACTTGAGAGGTAAAGAGAGATCATTCAGATTTGCGTGAGTCTGCAGATTCTGTTGCAGGGAAGTGAAATGTCACCTGATGGATTTCTAAGGTTCTGCTCTGGAGGCCAACAGGCTGCTTAGATTTGACGTCTGGCAGGCGTATGTATTGCTCTTCTCATGTGTACGTGCCTTGAGATGGAAATCTGATGATGGATGACGTTTGAGTGACAGAAACTGAACCTGATGGCTTGGGACGAACAACACCAGTCTGTCCCAAGACAAGACACGCATGGTACACACCACAGCAAGAACTCTGAGACACACACAAGATGGGGTTCGCCTTTAATCATCAACATGACAAAGGAGAAGAGTTGTTTAGTCCAATTTGTTTCAGTGAGTTTGCCCTATAGCATAATTCCCTGGCTTCCACTAGATAGATACACACCATCCCTCTGCCAACAGACATCTTGGACATGGCACACTTAGACTGATGCCAACCACACAGCATTCCCCTCCTGTCCGGCAGGGGTCAGCATCGTATCAGACGGTAGATTGGAGAAGACTTTACTCTGTCTTGTTGCTCCTTTGCTTGCCAGTGCAGTCACCACCTGTGTCTTTTCACTATGGAGTGATTTCTTCATTACCAGCTCACAGTGTCAGTGACAGACTACTGTAGTCCAAAAGACATGAACTTGCCCCACTATCGTTTTCCAGCAAAGGGTTCCTCTCCTCCCATCAGAAGCTGGAGGTGACGTGCGCAGGAGGCAGAGTGTAGAGTGCCGAAGCCTCGTCAAAGCCCGAGGTTGAGTTTGGGCCTGGTGACGGGGGCACGAGGCCGGGCATGTGTCAGAGGGAGTGAGTGGCATCCTGTTACTGGAGCTGTCTGTCATGAGCAAGACAGCACAGTGATGTGCTCAGGGCATATACAGGGTGTTTGACCTTTGTGTCTGACGTGTTATCACACAGACATACTGTAACACCAATGCATAAAGTAGTTTTCTGTCTTAAGCTCCATTCCGCATTCATGAACTTGTGCTCTTGCCGACAGCAATACATAAGTTATGGGCTCTGAAAAAGGAGTGACAAAGATCTGTCATCTGTAGCTGCTGTAATCCTGTAAAAACGCAGTCCGCTTGGAAAGAACCGGTGAAATGCCTCCTAGCCCCCCGCTGCACGTACCGCGGTTACTTGCAACCGTCCACCCTGCTAAACAGGCAAAGAAAAGAAAGACGGAAGCTGGAAACGCGGCGACTAAAAGGGTTGCAGAAAAAGCTAGGCGGAGCCCCGAGGGCAGGGGGAGGGGTTAGATGGCGCCTCGGGGAGAAATCTTGCTAGCTTTTAAACATTACCAACCCTGCCTTTTACTCCACTAACGTGCAAATCGGCTCTGCTGATACAGCAGAACCAACAGCCATCAACGCCTGGTGCTTTTAAAAAAAAATTTCTTCTTGTCCTACTAACTAAATTACACTAAGTCCAATGTAGCTTATTTCTCTGTGCCATAGATCTTTTTTGTTGTTGTCCAAAACTAGCAACAAGTCTAAGAGTATACAGCCAGAGTGGCTCTGTGAGACTGTACTCATGGTGCATTGAGATAAAGTTGTCATGCTAATTTGCTTACGATGACAAAGCTAACCTGCTGATGTTTAAGCAGTTATAATATTTACCACCATCTTAATGGTGATTTCTAATTAGCACAAAACACAAAGTACAGCTAAATTACTATTACCATCTCTAGCGGCGTGCCAGCTGTATGGCTAAAAACACATCAGTGGGCCACACTGTTGCACTATACTAGCGGACTTGTTTCTTCATTACAATAAATATGGGCACTGTAGTTTATTTTTACATACATCGTCCTGCTCAAGGGGGTAAGCGAGCATCCGCAAAGTGTACCTCCTATGGAGACATTTTTATGCTAACAAGCCATCACCTGCCGTTAGCATTCCATTGACTGCCATTCATTTTGGCTTCACTTTGACAGCGAATAACTTTACATCTGAAGCGTTTAAAGACTCTATTTGTCCATTGTTTATTTCTAAAGAAACACGACAATGTATAAAAGGCTCCATTACCTTGTACCTCACGTTATGGCTCCGTAGCAGACGTTTTTGTAAAAATAGGCTAATGATTGTGTCATAACCACGCGACTTTCTGTCGCATAGTAGACAAATTACCATACAGTAGAGGAGAAGCTCGCAGGCAGTTTCGACTTACATTAGCTGTTTACGTTTAATTACTAATGTTAACTAGCATTTTAGTTAGCAATAATTAGCCTGTACCTATGTTATCTCCTTACATGTACCTACGCTCTCCGTCTCTGCAAGATTGGGAATGATTGAGATTTCTCTTGGCACAGCTACCAGAAGACTTACAACTTTCAGACAGGTTGCTCACGTCACATACGCTCAGCCCTCACCGGAAAAGTGCTTCTAATAGACTTCACTGGTCTCCGTGGAAGTCTACAGCGTCGCTTTGTCCATTAATTATACTGTCTATGGTCCTGCTGCCGTAAATATTCTCTAGAGCTCCAAAAGTGTATTCATCCACATAACAAAATAGTCCCCATAAATACACTATTTATTCCTGTTTGAGTAACTTTTACTAAAAGTGTTTACTACAGTGTCCAGTACAGATGTTTTAGGAAACTATTAAGCCTTCTTCAGAAATTCAAAGATATGTTTTCCATTTTTAAAGAGGTGCGTCTTCAGTAGGAATGATTTGGATTAAAGCTGAGAGCAACAGACAGGGTAGGAAAGTCATAAAATATTAAGAGATGGAATAACACATTTTCTTTTTATTCATCCCCAGTGGAGAAATTACAATTTACCTCACTACACACAGGCCTGAAATACACACACATGCTCAGACCCTATTCATGCAAAAATGGAGAGATTTTAGAGTAAATGGGCTGACAGTGCTGGACCAGTGTCCTGAGTGGTTTGGAGGGGGGGGTACAGTGCCTTGCCCAAGAGCACATTGGCAATGCCCAGGAGGTGAACTGGCATCTCTCAAGCTACCAATCCACACTCCGTACTTCGGTTCATACTGGAACTTGAACCTCCGGATCCCAATGCAACTCCCTACGAACTGAGCTACTGTCACCCCATTGTATAACATTGTATAGTAACAAAAAATACAGATCCTTATCCTTTAAGATATGTCCATCTTATGTGGAGTTATGTTTAACATAAATTCCCCATGTACAGCACTTCACAAAAGAAACATCCTATTTTCAACCAATTTCAGATCAATTTTCTTTATAGCAATACTGAAGCATTATAGGCAATAAATAAAAACGTCCAATTTACATGCTGTGTTTTTATGTTTAATCTTCTCCCTCTACAGAGCATGCATACACACACACACACACACACACACACACACACACACACACACACACACACACACACACACACACACACACACACACACACACACACACACACACACACACACACAACACACCATTCAGTATAGAGGCAGTCAGGGTGACTGATAGAGGATCGTACTCTTGGTTCAATTACATTAGAATGATGGAGTTTATGTGCTTGGAAAAAAGAGCCTTGGACTTAGCGGATAGATAGCGGAGCCAGATGGGAGAAGAGTTACGACTTTACTGAGCCACATCGAGAGAAACGTAAAGAGGAGTTATTTACACATGGAAGAAGAAGAGAAAGGGACAGAGAAAACTTCTACTTGTCATTATTTAGTCCAGGGATGCAATGTGATGGGTGTGAAGCGAAGGTGAGTAACACTGATGGCACAGGAGGTGGCCCTCCCCTCAGGTTGGGGATCAGGCCGGCTGTCTGGCGGTTGACAGCCGACACTGCGTGCACCCTTATTAAAAAATAAAGATGTGGCCCACGCACACATGCATACACACACTCACAAGAACACTGTCACAAAGGCAGGGAACATCCATGCAGACAAGTATACAACAGGCTACCCATGTACTGTGCATACAACTCAAGACCTCTAATGCAAAAAATAACATGTAAGCTATTCGTGACACACACAACGGTATAAACTCACACACGTGTGCACATGAATATACACACGCATCTCTGGAAGCTGACACCGCTTAGAGCAGTCAGGGAGGAAAGTTACATTAATGATTCTGATCGCCAGGCTTTGCCGTGGCAGTTATCCATGAACACGATCCAGCAGGGCCATTTTGACAGCAAACCCATGACAGAGGGAGCAGACAGGCCAACAGAAAGCGACACTGATCAAATTTTTCCTCCAGGCTGCTCTATACTCGGTAGAGCTTTTCTTCAATAATGATGCATCAAACTGAAGATAGATTTCCATGCCTGACCACAGCAGCTCTGAGATTATATGAAAAGCGGTACAAAAGGGCTGTCAGTGTCAAAGCGGTCATTATCTCACAGTTTTATGTTAGGATGGTAATGCCTGTCTGTCGGTCCGTCTACTGAAATATCTCAACCACTATTACGTGGGTTGCCATGACATTTGGTACAGCCCTTCATGCCCCCCTTAGGATGATTTGTATTAACTTTTGTGATCCAGGGGATCTATTGGTCTAGCACCACCATCAGGTCACCTGGAAAACTAATGGCATCCCCATCAGCTGTACTTTGTGTTTCAAGGTAATAGTTACAAAATGTTGGCATGCTAACATGCTAAACTAAGATGGTGAGCACGGTAAACAATACACCTGCTAAACATCAGAATGTAATTGTGAGTATGTTAGCATGCCGATGACATTAGCATTCAGCTCAAAGCACCACTGTGCCATGGCTGTAGACTCTTAGTGTTGTTAAAAAATGTTTTAAAGTGCTCATATTATGCTCATTTTCAGGTTCATAATTGTATTTAGAGATTGTACCAGAAGTAGAGCATAGATTGGGCAAAAAATCAAGCCCGACCCTGTCCGAGCCTGTGCACGTTGTGTCCGAGCCAGGCCCAGCCCGACACATTACCTGTAATAATGAGCCCGAGCCCGATTTAAACCCGACAATTTTTAATACGTGGGCCGTTATAACTGACGTTCTCAACTACAATTCTAAGTTGTTTGAACTAAACCTGTTTAGAATTTCCTTAATGAATAATGAAACAAGGATGAAGCATGTAAACTGCGTTGTTTGTTTATTCAGAATGGAAGGGATCGCAAAAGGATCCGAATGAAGAAACATATATATAAAAAAAAAAAACTCGACCCTAGCAGCTAGGGCCTAGCTCCCTCCCTCAGCTGAATAGTGTGGGTAACAGATCAAGGCAGCAACATAATCAAAGCCCTGGAACCATATAGGAGACTTTCTTGATCACCTCAATCACCTAATTAATACTGTCCATCGTAGTAAGGGGGCCTATGTGGTTTTTGTGTGTTTGAAATGTTAATTTTTGGAGAGTGGTTGGACTGTCTTCAGGGGTCATTGAACATGGAGAAAAATTATGTCTCAGTTTTTTTTCACCTGTTACAACCCTATTTTTCTGAAATTGTGTATTTCACTGTAATTAACACCATAAATTCCGCCTCAACCACTGGCTATGTTGACTAAAGTTCACATTTTCAACAGTATGATTGTATTTATTATTATTATACAGAATTATCAGAATACAGAATATCCTTTTTTTAAATATATTTTGTCACACAAGGCTTAAAATGGAACATAACATTGGATTTTTAAAGTACAAATAATAATAAGAATACATTTCAGGTGATTTAATTTCCGGCCTTGAATCTTGCAGTTTTTTTTACATGTAACTTAATCTTTGAATCAACAATACCCAAGTATTAACTTACAAACAACAACAATAACAACAACCACAATTATGAGAAAAATACTAGTGTTGATGCCTATGAAACAGTTATATTATCCACGACTACTTTAAAGCAAATCATCTCCATATTCTTCATCATCAATCCCCTCCAGATTTCCCTGGCTGACATTTCCACAAACTTCTTCATCTGCTCCACACAGGCACATCTCAGAACAGTTCATATTCTGAGACCTGCAAGAACAGTGTGACATGCGATTTGTCTTCTTGCAGCCACATTTGATTACATTTGTTATGGTGGCTGGAGCAGGGAGATCACGTGTTGTTACTGGCACCAGTTGATCTCCCTCGGCCTCCCATCCATGCTTTGTTGGTGGTGGCAACTGTGGGTGAGGTACATCATCTTGATTCCAGACTATTGCCTGGAAATTTGCACGAGCTACGGCTTCATGTAAGGCTCTTCGTGTTGGTGGTAGCCTCTGAGCTTCTAGCTGTTTTTTTTGTGAATAGCCTCCACCTGACCTCACTGACGTGCGTCAGAGTAGCTCATACAGCTCGCAAACAAACGCTTTGATGTTTCTCTCAGTGTCAGGACTCAGCTTTTCTGTAGTTCCTAGAACAGCAAATGTAGACAAGACCTCTGAAGGGCACCTATTTAGTGCTTGCCAACAGGTCAGCTTTCCCTTGCCAGCAAATCGGCCTGTTTGATCACATCTAGAGAAAGCATGGGACCCTGGTAACGCTGCAGCTCTTTGCTCACCAAGAGCATTAACTACTGGTTCCAGCAAGATCATCCGTTTCTTGTTACCAACACCAGTGATGAAGTTGGTGTCTTTGCATAGCTGATGGTACTGTCGAATTACAAGAATAAACACATCAGTATCAGGTCTTGGCTGTGCATGGCAGAAGGGCACCAGTTACTGTGAACAGTGCACGTGGTTGGGAGGTAAAATCATGCTGCCCAATGGCTTCTCTCAGGTTGATCTCTGATCTCTGATCGGAGTCTTCAGGTTATTCTATATTCTACATTCTATAACTGCCAGCTATCAACAGCCAACTGTCACTGCTAGTGTGTCTCCCTCTCTCTTACACACACTCTCTCTCTCTCTCTCTCTCTCTCTCACACACACACACACACACACACACACACACACACACACACACACACACACACACACACTCACCTGTCTGTGTCTATCTGATCCTTTTACCCTTTCTTTTTTTCACACTTACATAGGCTAAGGAAGGCCTTACAGACTTCAACTGGTGCTGGCTATATTTAAGTATTATTGAGTTATTATTAAGAGCTGAACGATTGATACCACTCTCATATCTGCACAGTAAATAATGTAGCTGAAGCCAGCAGCCGGTGAGCTTAGCTAAGCAAAACGACTGGAAACAGGTAAACCACTAGCCAAGAAATCGTCACATAACCCCGTAAAACAGCATTTTGTCATTTTGTTTACTTCAATTTTTGTACCAATTAAATAAATGAGATATAACATGGTAATTAGTTAGTTTAGATGTGCTGGTCTTTATGCTAAGATAAGATAAAGGAAGCCAAGAAACATATCACCTAATATGTCAAGCTTTTCTTTTAAATCTGAATTTCATAACATCTGGGAAAACAGGATGAAAATGGTTGGCACTTAAAGAACACCCTTAAAGAAAGCAGGCTTGAAATGCACCTATATTGCCTCCAAAAAGAGTACCTGGCGATAAATGATCAGTAATTATGCTCAGAGGGAATATTTTAATCTCTTTACTAATTACTTCATACCTAATCATTCATGATTTTTCCTATTTCTGACCATCATAGGAACATAAGGGGATGGCAAATCTATGGGAACTATCACACCACTTGGCATTAAGATATAATAGGTCTTCATTTCATCTGTCATCTTAATCCGAAGTGCTTTAACTGCTACTGTTCCACTGAATGACGCTGATAAATGTTGGCAGCATAAGAGGTGGCGGCTGTCGACATCAGCGTCCAATGTTCAGACAATACAAGGTGGTGCACAAAAATGTGGACCGCTGAATGTGTCACTTCTCAAATTAAAATTTGAGTATGCAACAAAAAACAAAAACAACTGAGCACACACAATCCAATTTGAATGCATTATGTTGTCAACAAGCCACTGGGGGACAGAGTGAGGAGAAATTAGCCACTGGACCACATGAGATAAGGCCTAAGAGGGTGCTGCTTTCACACACACACACACACACACACACACACACACACACACACACACACACACACACACACACACACACACACACAGAGAGAGCGAGAGAGAGAGAGAGAGAGAGAGAGAGAGAGAGAGAGAGAGAGAGAGAGAGAGAGAGAGAGAGAGAGACCTGTCCTCTCATTACTTTGAGTTTCTGCATTCTGGACGTCTGGTTTTCTCAGAAACACCTGGTGACGTCACCATTGCAATCGCACCATTGCCAACTCACGCGTAACCCACTTGTCGTACTTGTGTGTGTGTGTGTGTGTGTGCGTGCGTGCGTATGTGCAGAGCTGCAGTGTGTGCGCATGGAGAGGCAGAGAGCAGAGAGAGAGAGAGGGAGCGCAGAGGGAAAGAGTCTCACCACAGCGCAGCGGAGAGCCACAGTATACAGACCGGTGTGAGCGCAGTGGAAGGACGCGCTTTCCATCGCGCTCCTGAGAAAAACCCGACTTGTCTGCTGGACAGCGGTGTAGGCCTACGACAGACAGACCCACACACACACTCAGACAAAAGAAAAAACAGTCAAGGACATATGTGAGCGCGGCGCGTTTCCGCGGAGAGTCTACATCCAGGATTCAGGAATTGTGCGCAGGTCACGGCATTTGTTTAGAAACTAAACAAACAATGCACTCTGCTGGCGACAACTAATTCACAAAGATGAGTCACCGAGGGGGTGATCGACAACATCCAGTGGTTCTGGGGTCTTATCATGCGGGACAAAGTCCGGTAAGCTGGGCGATTCTCACCCACAGAGCGATAAGCGTTTCTCGGTCACCTTCTGAAATAATGTCTTGTGCGCCAGAGTGCGTGTGAGTGACTGACCGATAGTCTTTCTGAAAGAGAAAGAGAGGCTGGATATAAACAGCAGCCAGGCTTGTAGGCAGCGACAGCCAGACACTCAGAGCAGCCATCTCGCCTCTGTCACAGCTCCTCAGACCCATGCAGGATGTCCGGAAAGCGCCGGGGAGTCCTGGTCCAGCTCAGCCCGAGTTCATGACGCTCTGGGCGGCCTCGTCATGCGTCTCTTGCCCGAGCCCAGCGCCCAGTCCCTCCGGCTCCTCTTCCTCTTTATCTTCGTGATGGGGGTGACCCCGTCCCCGGCTCTCACAGCCGGCTGCCCCGACAGATGCGTGTGCGACGACCAGCTGGTGGTCCAGTGCGCCGGGCAGGAGCTCACCATGTTCCCCATTGACCTGCCCCTGGCAACACGGCAGCTCATCATCTCCAACAACCGCATTGGGGAACTTCCGGCGCTTCAGCTCAACTACCTGTCCGATCTGGTCTATCTGGACTGCAGCAACAACTCTCTGACCGACATCTCCGAGTCCACCTTCGGGAATTTGCGGAAACTCGCCTACCTGGACTTGTCGTTCAACACCCTGCTGCAGATCGAGGACCGTACTTTCGGGCCCCTGGCGTCTCTGGTGATGCTTCGGCTGACGGATAACCCGAGTCTGGGGGAGATCCACCCGGATGCCTTCTCGGAGAACATGGCTCTGCAGGTGTTGGATGTGAGCCGGAACAACCTGACGGCCCTCAACATCAGCAGCCTGATCGCCCTGCCTTCTCTGCGGTCGCTGGGGCTCAGCGGCAACCCCTGGAGCTGTGACTGTGACACGGAGGACCTCTGCCTCTGGGTGCAGATCGAGGGCTTCAAGTTCCAAGGTGAGGATGGAAAGAGTCTGAAAGAAGTCAATACATAGTTGTCAATCTCTAAACATACACACAGAGCATTCACAGTGATCTAAACTGTCAAAAACAAAAACAAAATATAGCCTACTGTATATATATATATATATATATATATATATATATACATATATATATATATATATATATATATATATATATATATAAATGACCATTAAAGACTTGTTCTGGCATTGGCATCTCAGAAGAAACATATCTTGCCGGCATCCTTTGCCAAAATGTGGTCTGTAAGCCCAATGCCACGTTACTGTTCAGGTGGCAGCAGTCTGACCTCTAGCAGGTGGTCTCTTGTTAGTTTGGATCTGGAAGAGGGATCCTCATTCTGGCCAGTAAACAAACTGTTTCTCTGCTAAAACTACGAGTCAAACACACTGCAAGGTCTCATCATTTGTTATTGTCACATCAGCTCATTTAGATAATTCGATCGTGGGCGCCTGGTCAATTTAGTCCCTGATGGTGGGCCACTTAATTCACTCTTTATCTCCTCCCTTTGTTCTGTGTGCGTGCACACACACACACACACACACACACACACACACACACACACACACACACACACACACACACACACACACACACACACACACACACACGCACACACACACAATCCAGAGCTAATGGTTTGACCTCAGAGTCAGAGCAATCTGAAGACTTCGTTGCAATCCCTTCAAACTGCCCTTCACGTCTTAGTAATGTCTCAAGTTTACTCCAACAAATCAGGGGACTTGTGTTACGCGCTTACTTGGAAAGCAACAGCCACCTACCTTATCTGTCCATCCTTACACAGTGACGGATTGTATTAGAGTGACCCAAGAAATCACCAACAATGGGCCTTTGAGCCAGGATAAGCTCACATGACCTTTGCAGGTAAATGTTAAGTGAGCTTAGTCCTAAGCAGGGGAGCCCTGTCATGTATTTGGAACAATGTGGCCTTGCTTATTATAGCGTTATGAACATCCTATAGTGATCTTAATGCATTGCCTTGCTTTCTGGGTCCTGGAGGCAGAGATGATGCAAAAAGGATGATTGTGTCATTTTGTACTAGTTTTCGTCTGGCTAGCCTCTCCTATCTACACGCATGCACTCTTGTACAAACACACACACACACACACACACACACACACACACACACACACACACACACACACACACACACACACACACACCGTGCTGTGTGTGCGCGTGCTCCCACCGCCGTATGCTTTGGCCCTTCAGTCCAGATGGTTATTGATGGTGCTCAAAAAAAGCTGGACTGCCATGCTCCTATTAAGGACAGCGTGTACATGTCTAGTTTGTGTGTGTGTGTGTGTATGTGTGTGTGTGTGCAAGTGACTCACTCCTGTTAAGTGTGTGTGAGTCAGTGTGTGATGCAGGTCAGGGGAGACCCTGAGGCCGGGGTCTGTGGGAAGAGACAAGGAGCTTGAGAGGAAGGCCACTTGAAGACAGCAGCTCGCTGAAGTTGTTATCCACCTTCACTTTCACACCGAGTGAAGCACACTCAAAAACTGGCACACACAGGCGCACACACGCACTCACACACACTTACTGTGCGCACTCTGCTCTGCTATTCATCCCACCGAAAGCCCAGTCCTTACACAAACACATTTCTGCAAAAACAAATCTGAACAAATATTCTGACAGAAGGGCTTTTGAATTGTAAGTGACACAATGCAACACACCCACAGCTGAGCTATTGTTCGCCTTGTCCTGATTTGAATCCCAGCTAGTATAACTATGAAATCCCAGCTGGCTTAACCATCACAATATATTTTAAAAGTTATAAATGTGACCGGAGGAGTTTGAACTGTAATCTGTCAGGAACGCACATCACTGTAACACACACACTGTCTTTCAGACTCACAAATATCACGTATCGATATGGCAATCATAAACAACCAATTACCAGTTTAACAGAGTAAATGGGGTAAAGTGAGCATGTGAGTGTGTGTGTGTGTGTGTGTGTGTTTTTGCAACGTCTTTACACAGTAACTCATTCATGACCCATTAATATAGCTTGTGATTGTCTATGTTTTAATAAGCACATTGCTTATTTCTGGAGTAGTTCCAGTTTGAATGTCTTTACATTTCCGTGTGTGTGCTTGTGCTTAGGGTCACTCTGTTTCTCTCAGTCTGGCGGGTGAGAAAGGTTGACAAGGCTTGACTCAGACAGCCTTCAAAGTCAAAGTGTGGCTTCGGTAAATTTAAGTTGTGTCCGTTCAAAAGAAATAAAGACAACAAAAAGAAAGAAAGTGAGAAAGCAATAGAAAGACAGTTTTTGAGTGAACATGAGAAAGTGCAGAAACATCAAAGACAGAATCAAAGACAGACTGTCCCAAATGGAAGTTCAAGTTCAATATGTTGGTACCAAATATCATTGTGAAACAGTGAAGTTATAAAAAGATATGTCCCCTGACTTTACTCTGGCCTCTTTCTGGAAGAGAGCTTCCTCTCAGTGTGTTTTAGGTCGGCCTTTATAAGCAGTTGGTTCATTGATGTTTTGGTCAACCTGTTATGTTACTCCCTGACTTCCCCTAAACATAAACTAAAGGTCGTAACAAAGAGAATGAAAATGAAATGTCCTATATTGTAAAAAGCCGTCAGGCTGCAACTTTAATAGTTCTCTCACCAGTCTCATAGCGCTGTTTTCTGCCTCAGCAGCAGGCAGCTGTTGTCAGGGGAAACACTCTTAAAATCCACGGAACACTACCGTCTACCTAAATAGCAGACAGAAGCACACTTAGACACTAGCAGGTGAACATAGTGGAACATTTAGCAGCTAAAGAGCCAGATAATTCCCTCAGGAGTTGTTGGGGGCTAAAAGAGAGTGAATATTATACTTGCATTTGACAGGTGGCCAGAAACATGACTCCAAATGAATGATAATGTTGCTTAGTGTCTGCTGGACACTTTGTATTATATGCAATAGTTGTATGCAATAGCTAACATGTTAGCGATATCAACTTTACAAGGCCATAACATGTCAAACGTGGGAGATTTGTAGCTTGTGTGCCTTGAGTTCTGCACCCAAATGGCCACAGTAATAACAATAATGCAGCTTTACTTATTAAAGGAAAGAATAAAAAGGAAAATTACATATTTGTAATATTTGTCAGTACTGTTTGTGTTTTGGCACATGTCAAGATTTTATCAAATCCCTCGACATATGAAATCATTTTGCTTTTTAGCATGTTGCAGTTTGTTCAGATGCAGATGATTTGGCTTCTTCAGATTTTAGTCAATTGTCTCATGTGGTTTTGAATACTCTCATGTGAATGATTCTATTGTCAGAGCTCCTTGTGGATAAAATGCTACTGGTTGGCATTCAGCCTCATATGCCATGTTTATTGTGATTATGGTGTTTTAGAGTTTTACATTATTTTCTCTACTCCATATCTGTCCTCCAAACACTCTGACCTTTCGGCCCTGAACACCTTATTATTCTCTATCATCAATTCTTCTTTGCTCAGGGAATATACCTACATTTCCTCTCTTGTCATAATAGAATTTCAGCCTGTCGAACGACTGTAGGTCAATAGGTCAAAGTGCCTCAGCTAAATACACTGAATGTAAGTTCTCCAGGGCTGGCAGAGTTGGTGGTGTTATGGCTCCAGTGTTTGAGGAAAGTATTTCTGGCTGCTCGTCGGTGCCCTGGACAGCTCACAAACCTGAGGCAAAGAGCCAAGGAGAGGGCCACGCACGTGGCAAGA
Source organism: Gymnocephalus cernua (assembly GCA_023631565.1). Taxonomy (NCBI): domain Eukaryota; kingdom Metazoa; phylum Chordata; class Actinopteri; order Perciformes; family Percidae; genus Gymnocephalus; species Gymnocephalus cernua. The sequence continues at coordinate 15,705,466 of CM042432.1, forward strand.
GTTAAATATTCATATAAAGAATGAGAGAAACAGAGGTCCACGGCTTCAGAGACAGGAGGAATGAGAGGTTATTGCACCATTTGAACTTGATTTATCCTTAATAAAAGTGAATCTTAGATCATTTGAGAGATGAGATGAGACGAGGGGCCGAGTGACATGGCGTGACAAAAAGAATAGAGGACAAAAAGATGAGATAAAACAGAAAGGGCTGAAGAATTGGACAAACAGATTAAGATGGACTTTGCAACAGAGAGATACAGAGTGGGAGAAGATAAAAAAAGGCAGAGTACAAAGGAGTTACCAACCGTCTGTGCCCCAGATCTGTCACTCAAATCCATTAAGACATTCATTATGACAATGTGGCATTGATTCAATTTAATACAGGTAGACAATGCATTATTTATCAGCTGGAGCGATTCCTCAGACCCATCTGGTGCGCAGGAGCATATCAAATTCAACTGGCCCACTTGTGTGGTGTTGCCTGTATGTTTTTATGTCTCTGTGCATTTCGTGGTTTAAGCTTACATAAAAAAAACAAGATTGATGTGATGTTTGTGTGGGGGCGTGTTTGTGATGTGATCACCTGAGGCACAGAGGGGAGTTAGCTCAGGTGTGTGTGTGTGTGTGTGTGTGTGTGTGTGTGTGTGTTTGCGTCCAACCATTTTGCGAGCCAAGAAAATAAAATTGGAAAAGATGACAAAGCAAAACTGAAAGAAATGGAAGGACATAGAAAAAGAAGAGGGAAATGGAGTGATAAAAGCTGCAGGGAGAATCCATGCTAAACGTGCCCGAGTGAGAATGAAAAGTGGGAGGTGATAAAGAGAGGAAGACTGATAAGGAGAGCGATAGAGGAAGAGGAGAGAGAGAGAGAGAGAGAGAGAGAGCTGTTGCTATCTGACCTTCACTTTCTCTCTGCACTCATCCTCCACCAGAGGAAGATGGGATCATTTGGAGAAATGATGAAAAGGAGGATGGTGGTAATCTGACTAATGCCATATTTGAGAAGAGCGGAATCAGAAGGCGTGTGTTATTCAGCCCTAGTGGATGTGATGGAGAAAAGGTCAGCTATTCTTAGTCTTAGCCAACCCCTGTATGATGCGTTTAGCTGGCTAAACGGCGAGGTACTTGAGCTTCGCTGTTAGGGGAGGGGCCTAAAAAGTCTTACATCTTATATCACAGGCTTCCAGTGAAAGCAGTCGTCTTTAGAATGTGGTTGGGTTTATAAGATGTCCATCTCATACAGTATAACCATTGTTTCAACAATTCATTTTAATGTCTATATTTCCTAAGTAAATATTAACTAATATACATCTGGTAGATGGGTGCGTAGAAAAAGCAGATCCTGTGAATGAGAAGGTTGAGTTCTGCACGCTGCGACACTTAGTATATTACGTTTCAGTCATGGACCTTTGACAGGTGTCAAATTCACAACGTGAACCAACAACATCTTTATATTGACTTGCAGGCTGTAACAACTCATCAAAAGGGGAGCCGATTCTCAAACACCCAAGAGACAATAATCACATCAGCTATTATAACAAAACATCCTTAAAATAAGACTATAAGATAATAATAAAAAAGAAATAGAAATAGTTTTTTTTGGAAAGGTAAGATAGGCAAAGCAAAATACGGGGAGACAGGTCATCGTATAACCAGCCCAAGTCTCATATCCAAACTACACATAACTTGAACCTTGAAGGTAAAGTAGTTAGATCTCTGGCCCCTGCAGTCTACTTGGCAAAGTGTGCTTGGGCAAGATACTGAACCGCTAATTGCTCCTGATGTCTGTGCCAATCGGTGTGTGTGTGTGTGTGTGTGTGTGTGTGTGTGTGTGTGTGTGTGTGTGTGTGTGTGTGTGTGTGTGTGTGTGTGTGTGTGTGTGTGTGAGTGTGAATGTGTTTGTGAATGGGTGAATGCCGGCTTGTGTTTTAAAGTGCTTTCAGTGGTCGCTTACACCAGAAAAGCACAATATACTGTAAATGCAGTCCATTTACCATTTAACTCACATTCAGATGCTTGGTCAGGACCTCTTTCCGTCACTTTTTAACATACTGAGTACCCTTTAGCGCAGGGTAGTCCGAGTTAACGTTGGAAATTTAAACAAAGAGGATTAGGCAGAGATTGTGATTTGGGTTCGAAAAAAACTATGTTTGTTATGTAACTTAAGTTACGTACGTAAGTTAAAATAGGTCAACGTTGACCACACAGGACATGAGTAAAAGAACTGAGTTTGTTTGACTCATACATCACCCCGACCTCCTCCACATGCTGACTTTTTCGCTCTTTATAGACCGAATCACGTGACGTCCCGCTAACACAACAATCACTTCCGGGACAACTGGCCGTTGATTTGAATTGCGGAGATATGTGAAATCGGCAAACCTGCTTTTTTCTGTTGTCATTTTCAGCCGTAAGTGTAACATTTGTGCTGCATCTGTGCTTATTTTATGTACTGTGTTGCTTCGCTAGCGTCTTTGATAGTAACATCTCACCGCCGGTCTGACAGCTAGCTTTGGGTGGTGTCATTTTCTTTAGTTGTTGGCCCTTTAGGTAAATTTGTTCTCCAACCTAATGTTGGTAAAAGTGGTGACATATGAAAGCATCAAACATGTGTTTTAGATAAAATGAGATGAGAGTTTGTCAAGTTGTGCTTCAGCTGTTTGCTCAGTGTCTTTAAAATGTATGTACAGGACGCAGGTTTTTTTTTTTTACCCAAGGGCACGTTCAATCTCAATGTGCACCGTTTTGCTACGGTATCCTGGTTGAACGACATGTTTCCTCGGAATGGTGTGCAACGGTGTGCAACGGGCTTTGTCACAAGTGATACCCAATCAGCAGAGACGCGGATGTAAACTCGTGCTTGCGCACACAACAGGGTATTCAGTTTTAAAAAAGTGTGTTGCTACGTTTTGTGGGGGCTGAATGTGGCCCCGAAGTTATTGTGAACAAACACTGTGATTGGGTCTGCACTACGTCACCTGACTTCCTCCTCAGAGGATGCCCTGCCCGTGCAAAACGGATTCTATAGGGGTGCCCAGTGCGTTACAGAAGTGAGGCCAAGGAGTCCTGACCAAGTGGCTGTGAGAAGAGGTTGTAGAAATACACCATTCTCGTGAATCTACCAAGAACGTGCACTTGCATGTATTTGATTGGCCAATGCAGTGCCTTGCCGGATGACATAATGCGGGGGCAAAAGTTGAGCCTGGTTCAACTTTTTTGCTGTTAATGAGTTGTTTTGCCGGAGCTATGTGCGTTGGGATTCCAACTGCGTCACTCGACTGGCTCCATTCAAATAAATGAGAGGGCTGCATTTTTCACGCAGACCTAACAGTTGTAACCTCGACTTCCAGGCGTCTTCTGACCTGCAAAACAACAAATCCGTACTTACTGGGCTCTCTTGGCAGCAAGCATAAGGACATAAATGCCCATTATGATCACGTGTATTCATAAATAATACCCCAGATCCTATTTTCAGTAGCCAGCTTCCACAGGAAGATCAGAGGTCTAGGTCAGCTGCAGAGCGCCTGCACAGTTAGCGGTGCTTGACCTCCTTCTGTGTGTATAGCCTCCTCCTCCCCCGCTACATGAGACCACAACCATACTGATTACCATATGCACTGGCATAATTAATCTGCTTATAAATAGCTCTGTTCCCAGTTCACAGGACGGGCTCTTTGCCTCCCAGGTTAATACCTCACCACTCTGATCATCATCATCATCATCATTATCATCATCATCAGTGGTTAATGTGAACGTACTGTGCAGCCTTCATGCATGCACGTGCGTGAAACGCATAAATTCAACCAGTTTTTTTTTACTACTGCGTAGACTGCAGGCGTCTATGGATGCGTTTGCATTTACATTGTAGTCCAGAAAGCCTGATAAATGATTGTTATTCCGCTGCTCGTTGCTCTTTAATGTGTTGAGCGGCAGAGTCGGAGGAAAACAGAGTGAAGTTCATAAAAGAGTCATGGGATGTTTGTCAGCGGCGTCTCGCCCCTACACAATAGCCCCTCCTCCAGGGAGGTGATGAGCCCTGCTCTCTGTCAGTGTGTCAATGCTGAGCTTGGAAACCATCCAGCTGATGATTTGACACGGAGACCGTATCACACCGCCGACTCATAGAGCAACTCTCACACACACACACACACACACACACACACACACACACACACACACACACACACACACACACACACACACACACACACACACACACACACACACACACACACACACATAAACACCCACACTTTTGCGAATTGTGTGTTTTCTCTTTGAGATATAGTAGAGAAAACGTTAAGGTCCCCATTCACATTTCCTGAAAAGCTCTGCTTGTGTGTAGTGATTGAGTGCTTGTAACCTCCGATATTTGTTCCCCTGTATCTGAGAGTGTGTATATTCCTCTGATTACTGCAGTGTATTTCCTTGAGGACTATTTTTGTCCTTATAGCCCCTGGCCTGTGGTGTGTCACAGTGCCGCAGAGCTTTGTGTCCGGTCAGTGGCAAGACCCACATCGTGTCACACATCATGACACCCCTGACAACCACCCTGGTAATATTACCATCACACAGTGACATCATGCACAGCAAGAACACGATGGGTCTCAGCACGGTGAGGACAGATAAACGACCACCATGCTCTGCGTCCTGCCCTGGACCAGAAAACAGCGGCATCCCGTCCAACTCCAGTCTGACAAGCAACTAAGAGAAGAAATGTGTTGTCAAAGATTAATGTTTAGAGCAGACTGCCTCATCATAAGAGGGCAGAGTGGCCGCCAACTTGTATCCATCTTCTGCTGCAGCATTTTCCAGCCAGCGCTTGTTTAAGGTGGAGGAATATGGAAACTGCAGTGCAGCATGCATGGAGAAAAGTGTGAATTCTTCAAGGCTGCAGCGCTGTCCTGAAACTGATGGAATTACACTGCACAATTTAAGCAACGCTGCGGCAACAAAGAGGACACACACACTTTTATCTCTGCCTTCCACCCGCTCTGAGTTTCTTACTCTAATACATGCATACACACTCTCTAACCTGAACACGTCCTTTAGTTTAGTTCCTGAGGCACTCGTCTCCTTCTAATTTGGTATCTGCAGAGTGATATTATTAGTGCTGCACATGCAGAGACTTAAAGGACGTTTATGAGTGTTTTAATTCTCTGTAGACATACTGAATAGGATAAGGGCCAAGGCAAGTTGAAATAAGGGTACTTTTTTTTTCTCAAGTTGGCAAGTAGCACTGGCACGGACACTGTCCAAACTCTCAATCAAGAAGTTTGGGCTCTTTAAAAAACATTTTAGAGATAGATTTTCAAAATGGCATTCTTATAAATCAAATAACATCTTTGAATAAGTGCCTCATAAGCAGCCACACAAAAACGCATCTTAGAGGAAGTTTTTCCAGCCCTGTTAGCTGAAACACAAAAAACTGGACTTATTAAAGGGGCTGTACTCAAAATACTAAAAGAAAAAAAAACAGCGGGCCACACGGCTCTCACAGACCGTTCCCCGATATGTGACATGCCTATGTTTTTTCACGGCCACATGCACGCGTGGCCAGGGGTGTAGCACAAAATTCTGGGCCCTGTAGAAAGGCATTTTCTATGGGCCCCTCCCCGCATCCACAGCTATTCATTCTAGCATCTTTTTGGGCCCTCCTCACATGAGGGCCCTGGGTACTCTGTCCCCTTTTTTCCCCCCCAGTCCGACGCCCCTATGCATACTGTCACAGCAGTTATCAAAACAAAAAACAGTGGAGCTCAGATTACAACTCACACACAGGGGAGTGTGACATTCTCTGCTCAGGATGCCATTACTCCACTATATCTTTACATAGCAAATATTTGTTTGCTGCTGTAATTATTTTCTGAATGTCAAGTACAGCCCCTTTAACTACAGTGAATTTGAATTCTTAAATGTTGGACCTTATTTTACAATGCAGGAGTGTTATTATAAATAAAAGCGCTAAGGCTTACATTATTGAAGACAAGATTCAGAGGTAGGGAAAAACACTGAAAATGGCTTTTTGACAGAATGATGTCTGAGTGGTTTCCCAGCCTGAATAATGAGATGAGTTAGAAAACACTTAGTGACAGAGAAACAGAAGAGAGACTGAGCTGAGATTGAATCATCCCGGCTGCCACTTTTCCCTGTGTTCTTCAGTGATGCTCAAATTATTTTCTCTTATCTCTGATCGTGAATGCTCTCTAAAAATGCAGCCGCAAATGTTTGGTGGCAAAGGGAAAAATATATTTGCGATGTGCAATTGAGAGGCCTTTTTCTCTTTTTAGTTTTAATTATTATTACTTATATATTATCTGCCAATAGTTGGTTGTAATCTGACATTTGTGTTTGCACACATAATACAGCTGCAGAGTTCAAACACTTGAACTGCTCTTGGTGCAGCCTAAATTACAGTAATACCATAATACAGTGAAGAGAGACTAGGTAACTTTTGAAGAGATAACACAATCCCCCTCTGACAAATAATAAGTTGAATTCTTAGCAGTAAAACACACCTTTTCTCAGTCCAAAACACTGGTTCAACTGCTCCAGACACTGGTCTGGTATGACCATTAGCGTATGGTGGCTAATGTTAGCAAACTGAGTCAGTTTGCTGACTTTATGACAAATTTTTCCACTTGTGCTACTGTTACAATAGCTTATTCCGACAACACACAAATGCAGCATAAGGCTTGCTTTAAGAACTTACTCCCCTTATAGAAAAGGCTTCCTATATTCATGTCATGTAAAATGATTTTAATGCAGTTTTTAACCAACAGCATCCTTGTTAGACAAAGTGCTGTAAAATGTCCCTGAGATAAAGGCAAAGTGAAAAGTGAGGATTGAGAAATTAATCTGGCTTAATATAGGGGATGCACATCAATACAATATTGGCTTAATTGGCCTTAATAGTAATCAAGAAGATCAGTTTGGGACATCTCAAACTGTGAGTGAAGGCCCAAGAAGGATATTTCAGAGAAATTGTCTCAAGGACAACAATGACAAGAGGAGTAACATCCTTTGGGTGAGAGACAGGTTTTACCTTGGCTTAAAAATGGTTTATAACTTCAACTACACCTGATCAATTCTGGTTGAAAGTTGTTTTAGAGATTTGTCCTGGCTTTTATTACGCGTTTCTTTGAGACGAGACCAGACAGCAGTAACACACAGACAAGCACTGTGTACAAAGTCTGAATTGTTGCAAGGTGCAGGAAACAGTGGCTGAGGAGGGACAGACGAGAACCAAACACCCTGAGGGGCCTGTTTGCTGCGGTGTGTTTGTAAAGTCACTGATTGTAACTCACTGCTCCAGCATCCAGCTATATTGTAAGAGGTAATAGACAGCAACCTCACCGCACACACACATATACAAGAAATAAAATCCACACACCTGTCCTGAGGCAAGCTTGGCAGGGTAATGAGACAGAGCAGATCAGCTATAGCCAGCCCAGACCTTCACAGACGGTGACAGATAGTGGCCGAGGGACGGAAGTGATGGGCCTCAGAGACAGGGGAAGAAAAAGAGAAAAATAAATGAAGCTGTGAGATATATATAAAGAGAGAGGCATAATGAAGCTCAATGTAATTGTTATTTTCTAAGATATAAAGACAAATGAAGAAACAGAACACAAAAATGTACTTAGCACATAAAAAAGTATCTGATACAAATAAAATAAGGCAAAAATTACAAAAAAACAACAACATAAAGACAACAAAACTGTGGCAGCATATTTTCTCTTCCAATGGTGGAGAACGATCCTTTAAGGGTCAATAAAGCCGCTAATGGATGTCCAATTTCTCATTTGGAAACACAGCTGGGGAGATTGTACCAGTGATTCATGCAAGCTCTCTCCAATACTTTTGATAACTCATTTCCAAAAAGGAGAAACAAAAGAGCCACATTAAAGGTGCCGTGGGTAGGATGCGAAGATCCAGGACTTAGCCAAAAAAATGTGAACATCGACAACTTCTCAGTCCCTCCTCCCTTTTCGCAAAAGCCCACAACAGTCTCCTAAGCCCCTCCCCCCATAAGGGAGAATGAATGAGTGTGCATGAGCAGTGGCCCCCCTGGCCCTGATTGGTGCATCTGAACAGGGAGCGGTGGATGTTTGCAAATTGCACTGTAGGTGGTGCCAGAGGAGCCAGATTTTTTTTCTTTTAAATTACCTGCTTCATGTAGTTCTAATGGAACATAGAGTCAGTTTCAGCAAATATGACATATATAAAGTTAGTTTTATAAGGCTTACCTACTGCATCTTTAAATGTTTACACTATCACCCACAAGTCCCATTTTGGAAGCTTAACTGCTTTATGACCTACCTGTGTATAATTCTGCAGTTTGTTGATTTGGTTGACCATGTGGCATCTGCCACCACATTTTCTTACATTTTCACAGAGTATTTACCATCATTTCAGATAGAATAATAGCTTTTCACTCAAAGACGTGTGCTGACAGTGAGTGGAGACCAGGAGATGGAGAATGGAAAGTGACAGTTTGGGGAAGCCTCTGCAATCTGCATGTCCTTCCTCCTACTGAGTTAAAAAGATAGCGTGTCCGCTGAGTGTGTTACATAGTGAATAACTGTACAGTAATCTTAGCATTTCCCTAGTCACCATAACAACTTGCATAATGTTCCCTGCTTACTCAATAGCCTAATACCACCTGCTATTTTATTCCTGGAAAGGCAAAGCTTTCAAATAAACACACAAACACATGCATACACACACTTAAACAGCCGCCTGGTGCACTTGCTGTAATTCTGTCGACAGTGTGCATAATCCTGACCTATTGTAACTTCTCAGGCAGTCTTGCATTGCCAGACCTTCCTCCATAGCGCTGCGAAGGAGGGTCTGGCTAGTCCACACAGCATTCCGGGACGGGAGAAAAACGTGCTCTGGTTTATTGGAATTTCCTTAAACCAATCACAATCGTCTATGACGGTGCTAAGTGCCGGACGGAGCCACGGTGCCGCTGGAAAATAGTCTCGGGAAGGAACTTGTTTTGGTGGAACATGTGTACGCTCAAAGGTTGTTTTAGTCGTGCAACAGAAAACTCAGATTGGACAGAAAGTCTAGCTAGCTGTCTGGATTTACCCTGCAGTTAACCATAGTCATAAATCAACCGGAGTTTAAAATTACAACACAAAGAAAGCGGAAGGTAATGGACATCCGGCCGAAAAGAGTAACATCCCGCGGAATTTCCAGCATCACCAGAGCAATCCCGGAAGTGGAACGTCGTGGATATAGATTACTTCTAAGGGCATTCGTACACACACCATCATGTCACAGAGTCTCAAACCATCACTTGCGACAGCATCGGCACAACTTGTCTCGTCAGATCTGAAACTGATGAGGCGATCGTTTGAGTCAGTATTGTCTAAGAACCTTATCAAACCCCTGCAGATGTGTTGCAGTGTGGGCATGTGTTTTGCTTGACAGGCATGTACAAATCTTGGCAAAACACCAGGTTGGTTATACGAGTATTTTTAGCCCTTGCAGACTAATCTGTCTCAGTGTTATCTCGGGGTTACAGTGGATATTAGGAGAATAAAGCACTTAAGAATTTGTAAGGGAAGGATTGAAGTCAATTTATGTTATGTGTAGTTTATGTAGAGATAACAAACTGGGCTCTGAGTCCTTGGTTTCATAATCATTCCACAACTTCTAGCTCCTGCTTTTCCCTTAAAGGGATACGCCACCGTTTGTTGAAAAAGGGCTTATCACGGTCTCCCCTAGCTGTAGATAGGTGGGCCAATGCATTTTTTTGTCTCAGTGCAAGTAACTAGGTTGTTTTTTTTTTTTATCTTTTGTCAGCTCACTTTTACTCACAACATGCTAACCGGCAACATAGGATTCCATTCACTACGCTAAGCTAACTAGCGGCGGCGCGTGTTGCACCGGACTAAAACAATGCATGCACAAAAAATGCATTGGCCCACCTATCTACAGCTAGGGGAGACCGTGATGAGCCCTATTTCAACAAACGGTGGCGTATCCCTTTAAACTTCTCACAAAGCCCTGGCAAGTAGTCAGAGAAGTATAGATCATATCACCCCCCCCCACCCCCACCCCTCCCTCTCCTCCTCCCCCATCGCTTTCCATGTTCAGACCTTTGGCTTGATTGGTAGATGAGTGCGGTTTAATTAACACTGTTAACAGCAATAATCAATCAGCGGACAGGACTGCAGTCCTCTCCTTTCCCTCCTCTCTCATCTTCTGAGGTCAGACTCCCTGCATCGGTCCCTTCCTTTGAGTATGTCTTGACGCAAATACAGAGGTGGAAAGTAACGGATTACAATTACTCGCGTTACTGTAATTGAGTAGATGTTTTTCTGTACTTCGACTTTTTAAAGTACTTTTTAAAATCTGAACCTGTATTTTACTTAAGTATGTTTTGTTTGAAGTATTGTACCTGGCTACATTTTAAATCACATCTGATATTAAGTTTTTTTTTTTTTTTTTTTAAATGTCGCGCCCCGGAAGCTACTGCAGTGAATGATGGACAAGATGGTAGAATATTTTTGTACTCTTTCCACCTCTTTGCAAATTGTTCCTCCAGTCTTTCTTTCTTCATTTTTTCAGTCCGCCTGTCGGCCTCTCTCTCCCTCATCGCTTGCATTGTTCCCAACTTGAAAAAAACATCTCTTATTGCGGAGTGCAAGTGCAATTAAGCATGCAGGTAGGGTGGGAGCGAAGGAGCATAAGAATTAGCTTGAAACGAGACATAAAGTCAGACGAACCAATGGGAAACAGCGCATACTGTATCCTGCTCTCCTCTTATCTCTGATCACACCATTAGATACAGAGCAGGGCACGCTCTCTTCTCTTTGTAACACTCTGCATTCATACTAATTAATATACGTGAGGGTACTGTACTGTATATGCTAATGCTGCAAAGCCACTGGAGCAGAATGAAAACAGGCAGCAGGGCATGATAAGCTTCTTGAGCGAGACGCTGAATACAGACCAGCTTCTGCAGTCCATCCTGCCTTTGGACCTCTCTGTGGGAAACATCAAAAGGGCATAAACAAACACTTTACAATATTCCAAAGACTTGTATGTTTTTCTGCCTCCGTGCGTGGTCTAAAGTCGCCCCGGTTGACTATCATATTCCTCATTATGAACGGCAGATGTTTTGTCAGGGAAAACACTCATCTCCTTATTTCTCAGCTGCTGCCGAGTGATTTGTTAGTGTATAATGATGTGCATGAGGGGATGCGAGGGTTGATGTGTCAGAGCTTTGCAGTCAAGTCAAGTTACCTTTCTGTGCACGTGTGTGAGCTTGTGTGTGTGTGTGCAGCATAATAATGTTGCTATGTCCTAGACACTAAAGACCTACATTACCAAGAGGAAATCTATAGTGTCTCTCGGGATCATTTATCTCAAAGGTTATCACTGCATTGTTAACAGTGTGTGTGTGTGTGTGTATGTGTGTGTCCTGGCTTTTTTTGTTGTACACCTTTGTCTCTAGAGTAATTAAACCTTTTTCTCCCTTGTCTCCCCTGATACTATATATTATTTATGTGTGTATGTGTACATATGTGTATATTGTTTATGTTTAAATTTCGATGGGTAGATGTTGTTTTATAAATAGGGTAGGCGTAATAAGCCATGGCTTCAGCCTACAGCTTTTCGGTTACCCCTTTTGTTTGTAATGAATTTGTTGTACATACATTTAGTAACCGAATAAACCTACATTCATTCATTCATTCATACTCTGCCCTATGTCTTCAATCATATATACTGATTATTCTCTGCCGCTTCTCTCTTTTATATTATATCTTTCCTCATTAATCTCCTCTCTCCTTACTCCTCGACCCTCTCTTTATCTTCTTTCCCTCCTTCCTCTCTCTCTCCTTCACCTCCAGACGAGGGCCAGACAGTTTGCCACAGTCCCCCAGAGCTGGCGGGCCAGCGGATGGCGGAGGTCGGCATGCAGCTGCGGGCGGACTGCCACCAAGGCCTGGGCTACTGGGACTACCTCTTCTTCATCGCCATCGGCTTCGTCATCTTCTCGGCCGGCACGGTGTCGGCCTGGGTGATGGGCGTGCTCATGGTGCTGTACGAGCGCTACACCAAAAGGAAGAGTGAGGACATGGACAGCGATGACGAGGAGGACAGGGGAGGGATGAGCGGAGGAGGATGTGGAGGAGGAGGGGGAAACCAGGGGAACGGGGATGTGAGCAAGTCTGGCATGCAGGTGTGACAGACTGATGTAAAACAACATGAGGAGGGATGACATGAGACCAGCAGAGGAGAAAAGACAGAGAGGGAAGAACCAGAGGTGATGAGACCACTCTGAGACCAAAGGCTCTGCAATGAACCAAGACCTGACTGTCTCTCTTTGTTACAGGTTTAGATATTGCAATATGCTCTTCACCATATTGGACAGAAGGTGTGTGTGTGTGTGTGTGTGTGTGTGTGTGTGTGTGTGTGTGTGTGTGTGAAAAGAAAGAAATAAAGAAAGAAAGAAAGAAAGAAAGACAGAAAGAAAGAGACAGAGACAGCAATAAGGATGACTATGCCTTTACTTCAGGAGTACAGAATGACCTCTGAGATTATTGAGAGCAATAACCCACACACACACACACACACACACACACACACACACACACACACACACACACACACACACAAACACACAGCGCATCTCAGCACAGACACTCTATGGAGCTGCTGGTTTCTCTGAGTGGGCGGCTGTAACTGCATACTATGTGAAGTGCTCTTGAGTAACATTCTGTAAATGATTATAACAAGATGTGTGACGTGAGCGACACACACACACACAGTACATTAATACATAAAAGAAGGTATTGGGGGTCACAAAGAGAGTGATGCCTTATGTTTGCGCCAATAAAAAGGGAAAACTAGTACATTTTGGTATTAAGATGTGATTTTCATGAATGCCTTAAGGCAAATCACTTGAAATAGAACAGTCACTGTTGTCTCCTATAGACAGAATCTGTCCAAAAACTGTTTGGGAAATGACCAAATGATTTGAATGTAAAAAGAAAAAAAAAAAAAAACTAAGAATGAATTACTTCTAGAAATCACTGCTATCTTTAAAAAGCAACTTAACACCCCCCTGAAAATCTTTTTCCTGCAGCCAGTGGTTTTTACTTTGCTTCAGTGATGTAGAAGTGTAGGCTGCTCTTGTGTGTGTCAGTACACCGTGACACCACTGTTGGGTGTGGTTACTGGTGCAACAGGGCACACATTTGACTAATTTGCCTTGCAAATGTTTTGCAACATTAAACTGAATTTTAAGAAAATCAGCAAAAGACGATGCAAATCAATGCATGTTTCCATCCACCACTTTTATGTTGGGTGCGTCGAGATAAACAACGGGTGGAACTAGTTCTCCAATCAGATGCCATTAAACCACTACAAAAGAAGAGGGTTACACAACTGAAAATCCGCAGCCGCTCCGCAGTTGGTGGAAATTGCGGGTAAGTCTGTTTCCATTGCATTCCAGTGATTTTTTTGTCCTGAAATCCCACCCAGGTTTTCTTTTGAAATTGGAAATGTGCATAAAAACAGGTGGATGGAAACACACTCATTGAGGTAAAATAGACCTGATACGTTCAACCAGAGGGGACAGCTTTTTTTTAGCCTGGTGTTAACTTACTTTTGAAGCTCATTCCCCTGTAAAGATGGGCAGAGGAAGTCTACCTATAGCGACACTATGTGACTGTATCATATTTGTGTGAACTTTACGCATTTTTATCTTCATGTTTCTGTGTGTATATACTGCCGTAGTCTCTCATCCAGTCTACACGGTCTCCAAACTACTGTAGTTGTAGGGGCTGGTTCATCGTGGCTTGACATGAAGACAGCATCAGGGTGACTGAGTTGGTCGTATAGCTAACGATGACTCTACACTATGTGACTGGGAGCCTCGCTTGATTGAGCTCATGTTACAGTTAAGCACATACAGGCTGCAGTCCATAGCCCAGCTAGTGTGGAAGGGGCCTCTGGAGTAGTAGTAGTAGTAGCTAGTGTGTGTTCATGTATGCGTGACTCTGTGTGTGTGTGTGTGTGTGTGTGTGTGTGTGTGTGTGTGTGTGTGTGTGTGTGTGTGTGTGTGTGTGTGTGTGTGTGTGTGTGCGTGTGTGTGTGTGTGCGTGCGTGTGTGTGTGTGTGTGCATGTGTGTTTGAGTGGGGCAAAGCGATCGCGGAGCATCTCTCTGAGCGCCATGTACGAGTGATTCATGAGCCCAGTCTGATCCAAACCCTTCCTCCTCCATCTTTCTCCGCATCCTCCTTGTCCGTCACAGGACGGATGGGCGGTTAGAAATGATAAATGACAAACTGCGGATAGAGGTGGGGTGGAGAAAGAGCGGGGTCACCATCAGAAGCAGGAATTCATCCTGACTGATCTACTTAGCAGCTGTATTGAAAGACTGATAGTTGATTGATAGTCGAATTTTATTCATTTTCTGAGCTGAGTGGCTCCAAATGCCCCGGATGAATGGGCATGGTTAGATGGTAACTCTCCAGAGAGCTTGGCAGAGTGTGAGTGTGTCAGTGTGTGTGTGTTTGTGCATACATGAGTGCATGTTTATGGTTATTTCCAGCTCAGTTTATGATGGTGGACAGTATATCTATATGTGGATGCGCATAACTATAGGAGTGTAATATGTCATCAAATTCTGTCACACCAGAGACTCGTGAATTACATCTTCACCGACACACACTTCCTCCCTCACTCAAACACAGAATCTCTCTCTCTCTCTTACACACACACACAGAAACACACACACCCACACAGACTCGCCCACATGCACAATACGTTTCAAGGGTACAGTTAATGTCAGAGCCGCAGGCCCGAGAACATTAACACTCCTGTTTTGATCCCTCTTACCATGCATCACTACATCCTCTCATTCTCCCCTTCATCCCCAATCTGACACTATCAGCTTTCACACAATGCAGGCGCGCGCACACACACACACACACACACACACACACACACACACACACACACAGACACACCTGGACCCACGATTTATTTGTTAAATCTTTAGGTTGTCATTATCAGATCATTTGTTCAAGGGGAAGCTTAGAGGCACGCAGGCTTTAAATGACCTGCAGATAGCAGGTGTCAATCCTTCTTACGTTACATCACATTCATAAAAAGACATTTGACCTACAAGAGCCTGACCTCACAGCTACATACCTGAACATATCCCTAAACACAGTAACGCTTCCTGTTTGGAAAGAGCAGCTATTTTGCACGGCTGAATGTCAGTTTTACGCTGCCGACAAATATAGAGCTGTTTAGCAGACAGAAAATGTCAGTCTTTTACCAGCAGTAGGTCAGAGAACAGGGGAGTTAGTCAGTGTGCAAAAAGGATGAGCGGAGTGTGTGCGTGTGTGTGTGTCTGTGTGTGTGTGTGTGTGTGTGTGTGTGTGTGTGTGTGTGTGTGTGTGTGTTGGCGTTATCCATGTGTTAACTCGTCACAGGACAGAACACAGGACAGAGTAAAAATATCACTGATCTAAGAAGATGACGGCTTGTGTTTTTGTTGGAGGTGTCCCAGGTGTGTTAATCTGTGAGGGGGCTATTACAGAGATATTTACAGTGCCTGAAGAGCTCAGAGTGTATACATGGGCTACATATGTTTGCCAGTTAATAGAGACATTTGCGTAAGTTGTGATATGAATTTGTCTGGATTTTTGTTCAGAGGAGTCACTGCAGCTATTATACATGTCCGCTGAGGAAAAGTGTAGCATTTTGTGTCTGAGGAGTTCAAAAAAATCAATTGTTGCTCAGAAAATCATTGCCCAGGGCTGGCATAAACAAGGGATGAAAAAGAGGGAGGGGTTGCTTTGTAACTTCTCCTCTCCTCTTGTCATCTCTTGACATGTGTGTGTGTGTGTGTGTGTGTGTGTGTGTGTGTGTGTGTGTGTGTGTGTGTGTGTGTGTGCGTGCGTGCGTGCGTGCGTGCGTGCGTGCGTGCGTGTGTGTTTGTGTGTGTTTGTCCAATATGGGATTTCTGATAGTAATAGAGATTCCGATAAACCTGCTGATGTGCAGTACATTATGTCTTTACTTTGTCATTTCTGTTAGAGTTTTCTTTAGTTTTGTACATCATGAATCATAAGCAATAAAGAACATTAGGATGAAAAATGGATGAAAAGTAGTTTTCTAAGCTATTACTTGTTAATACTAAGCAAGTGATTGAATTCTTGTGCTGCAATAGAAGAGGAATTCTTACATGAATAAAAACTATATTATGGGAATTTTTATACCACAAACACAGGAAATCATTAAATTGTCTCAAAACACTTCTTCTTTTAGACATACATAAGTTCTAATAATGAGTCGTGGAAGGGCATTCATTCAAGGTGTTAAAAGTGTCTGAAGGCTCAGTTTATCAGCTTAAAGAAATAATCGTTAAGATTTTCATGAACCCAAACCTCGTTTTTGATACCATCTGTCATCAGCATTTTTTTTCTCCAGCAAAAGCTATTCAATATATTTATATTCTGTAATTATCTTTCTACATGGTTGTTTTCATTGTTAGTGGCGGAGTCCGCCATTCAGATTGCCTACCTAAGCACAAGAGATTCACAGGAAAATGATGCATGCATGTAATCCATGCCTCACCGTTTACTGTTCACTCTCCTGACGCCGTATGATATCACAGCTGTATTTAAGTTACTGCTAATGCTAACTGAATATTTCCTACTGCTGCTAGTTCACATTAAAAGCATTCAACTGTTGAAACACCGGGTGGCTTTTATTGTGAAGGTTGCAATTATTATTCACCTACTTCTTTGCCTGCACTGTAAACCAATATGGCAGTTGCTCTTCGGTTGTATTTCCCAAGGTGGTAAGCCAGCCTCCACAAATCATACCTCCTATGGCGCCATTTTGATGCTACCTAGCACTCACCCGCTGTTAGCATCCCATTGACTGGCATTCATTTTGGCGTCATTTTGACAGCGAATAACTTTACATCTGAAGCGTTTAAAGACTCATTGTTTATTTCTAAAGAAACACGACAATGTATAAAAGGCTCCATTACCTTGTACCTCACGTTATGGCTCCGTAGCAGATGTTTTTATAAAAATAGGCTAATGATTGTGTCATAACCACGCGACTTACTATCGCATAGTAGAGGAATTACCGTACAGTACAGGAGAAGCTCGCAGGCAGTTTCGACTTACATTAGCTGTTCAAGTTTAATTACTAATGTTAACTAGCATTTTAGTTAGCAATAATTAGCCTGTGCCTATGTTATCTCCTTACATATACCTACGCTCTCCGTCTCTGCACGATTTGGAATGATTGAGATTTCTCTTGGCACAGCTACCAGAAGACTTACAACGTTCAGACACGTTGCTCACGTCACATCTACGTCGTCAAGCTCAGTTGGAGGCTGCGCAGTAACGCTCAGCCATCACCGGGAAAGTGCTTCTAAAAGACTACACTGGTCTCCGTTGAAATCTACGGCATCACATTGTCGATGTCTTTTACTGTCTATGGTATTTCTGACAGAGAAGCTATTCGAGTGTTTGCAGTAGTATGAATGTTACTATGGTAACGACGAGCCAAATCATCCAAGACAAAAAAGTCCAACTGAAATCACATTTAGTTTAAAATAATGTCTGGGGTACCTGGGTAGCTCACCTGGTTGAGCGTGCGCCCCATGGACAGAGGCTCAGTCCTTGCAGCTGCACCCGCAGGTTCAATTCTGACCTGCAGCCCTTTGTTGCATGTCATTCCTTTCTCTCTCCTCCTGTCCTGTCTTCAGCTCTTCTATGTAATAAAGGCCTAAAATGCCCCCAAAAAGAATGGCTAAATATATTAAAACAAAGAGAAAAGGTCTTTGGGGAAATATTAGAAATGCTCCTTTTGGTCTCAGCCGGCTGGAGGGGCGTGTTGCTGTCTGTGTTTGATTGACAGCAGCTGGCGGCTGCCAGAGTGCCGGTGTTACACCATAGGTAGGCCTAAACTGTGTCAGCGCTGGAGTATGATCTGACAACAACGCTGGAATAGGGGATAAAAACACTTCTTTAAACCAATCCCAACCGTCCTGGGCAGCGCTAATGTGGTTTGTTCAGATTCTGTGACTCTTTTGTAGCAGGCTTCTGTCCGGCTCAGTCTGACCGCCTGCCAGAATGTCAGAATGCTGCAGCTACTGCCTTTATGCAAGATTTGATTGGCTGTATGTAAAAATAAGGTCTCCATCTATGTGGACAAATACCTGATCGGTATACCATCTATCGAATCGATGCAAAACTAGGGGGTGCCAGCGTGCAACCAAAAATATTAAATAGAAATGTCTCCCTTTGGGTTTATGATTTTTTTCTCAAAAGAGAAAACAAGACCCATGGTCTAGCAGATGTGTATGTAAGAAGTTAGAAATTAGAAATATTATAACTTTAACTGGTTTCCGTTGATATTAATACTAGTCTGTTCCTACTGTGTGCATGTACCAGCGTGTGTGTGTGTGTGTGTGTGTGTGTGTGTGTGTGTGTGTGTGTGTGTGTGTGTGTGTGTGTGTGTGTGTGTGTGTGTGTGTGTGTGTGTGTGTGTGTGTATTTTGCTGCAGTAGCCCGCTGAACATGAGCACTGGGATAGGGTCAGGGGCTTAGAGCAGAGGTTTAGATGACTTCAATGGATGTGCACGTAAATGTTTTCACTCTCCGCTCTCTTGCCAGACAACTTTTCTTTCCTGTGTTTATCTGTCCTCACACCCTACTCCCACATGCTTGGCTCACAGCACTCCACCCTTCCACTTTTTTTTTTCTGTCCACTAACCCCCTCCCTTCATTTCAGTTGTGCCAACTGCTCATCCACTCCACTGGCAAAGAGCAGGCTCTAATCCTTCACACAGCCCTATAAAACTCTGCCTGCTGGATCTTACAGCTCGGGGGCTTCTGCAGCTTCTTTGAGAGAGACAGGACGGGCAGCAGACAGACAAGTGGACAGAAAGACAGACAGATATGGCAAATGTATACTACTAAGAACACAAAACCCCAGAAGCACAAGAGCAATGCTAGAAACAAAACATTTTGTGTTCGCACAGTTATTATTACTGTGTGTTTGTGAGTGTGTGAGTGTGTGTGTGGGTGTGCTCGGTCTGATCCCGTTATTTCTCTGAGGGCGATGTTAGAGCGTGAGCATGAAGCACAGGGACCATCTAATGCAATAAGTCAATAATGCACCCCATCATTGCACACACACACACACACACACACACACACACACACACACACACACACACACACACACACACACACACACACACACACACACACACACACACACACACACACACACACACACAAAAAGCCTTGTGGGGGTTAAAGATGACCATTTTCTTCTTTGTGGATCTTTTCTTTATTGAGCCACTTCATGTCTGTAAATTGTCCTTTACATTGTATGTAGTCATGGTTGACGGCAGGGCCGCAGTGGACAAAGTTGTGATAGAGATCACACGTTCATCTCATTTCTCTTTTAAGATGAAAATCCCATGTGTGTAATATTCAGATAGCAGCAGGAGAGGTGAAAAGTCAAACCTCAACAACTGTTTGTGCATCACTTTCAGCGTGACTCCACTTGAAGAGCTTACCCACATACACACACACATACATACATGCACGCACACTTTCTAGTATAAAAGCCTTTCTGTAGATGACATTGTGTGGGAGCAGAGGAGAGTGTGGCTGTCAGCAGGATTCCCTCTGCTTGCTTGCCCTTGAATGCCGTTAGCAGGAGCCTGAGAAGAGAAGAGCAGGGACTCACTTGATGGTTGTATCGTAAGGGGCAACACAATCAGTTGCTAGAAAGGATTTATGAGACTTAAAGGGGAATTCTGGTATTTTTTGGTTGTATTCTCATAATTGTGGCCACATATGTATTAACAGTAAGCAGCACGAACCTCATAATGCTTTCCGAATAAACTTGAATTTTACGTAAATAAATTCAAAATGCTTGTCTATTAATCTTAATGGAAGTAAACACAGAAGGCAGCGTATGTGGCAAACTGCATGGGGATCTACTGAGCTAAAATGGTAGCTTGGCGAGTGCAAAGTTAGCATGAGTAAGAATGGCCACAATCATGGGAATAATAATAATTTTAAATACTAGATTTTCTCTTAACATTGGTCATCCTACAATGGAAAAAGTGCTCAGAGTCAATGAGCAGCTTTACTCGAAAGAGACATTTCTTTCGGAGCACGCTGAGTGGACTTTGTGTGAAACAGGCCAGTCAGTAGGTAGCTGTACTAGATAATAATAACTGTCAGACTAGATATCCATCCTAGAGGAGTCAACAAAAAAACTTAAAGTGAAGACAGCATTTATATAAATATATTTATTAGCTAAAGATTTCTGCAAATGAGCCAGAACTTAGTCTTAGTTCTTGTTCATGCTTTACGCTGTGGACAGGGGGGATTTTAATTTAAAAAAGCAGTATCAGGTGTGAATGTGGACATTTTCCAGCATGCCCACATTGTGACCAGCAGAGGTCAGAGGTCACAGGAGGGCTACAGACAGATGTTTCATGATTGCATGAACATGACACAATTTCTGTACATTAGAAACACACCATGTGCGCTCACACAAACACCATACTGAGCAACAACGCACCTGAGGGTCTCTGACCTATATTATAGAGCACACACACACACACACACACACACACACACACACACACACACACACACACACACACACACACACACACACACACACACACACACACACACACACACTAAATACTAAGACTATTATTGTATAACTACACAGAACTAGCTTCTGTATGACTGGTGGTTCTGGCTATTTAATACTGCAGTAACTTATATTAAGTAATATTTTATCTTTTACTATTATTAAAATGATAGACTGATGTTTAACGAATGACTGTGGTTTCACTCTTTCCCAAATGTGTCTTCTTTGGGTCTTTTCTGTGTCCCATGTCCTATTCAATAATGTGAAAAAAAGTACACCTGCTACGTTAGCACAACGAGTGGATGGAGGGACGGAGGGCAGAGAGGTGATTGATTTAGCCTCTGCACCAACGCCCTGGCACTCAAAATGGGATGGAGGGATGCAGGGGTGGGAGGTATATAATGCTGCTGCACCTGCGATCTTACTCAAACCTTGTCAACCCTAAACTGCACTTCTTCTTTCCCCTTTCTTCTCTATTAGCGTCTTTATCCACCTTCCCTAATTCCCTTCATCAATTCTTTCCGCCTCCTCCGTGGCCCAAGTGTTTCCTCCCTCTCCTGTTGGCTCTCTTTTTCTCCCACTCTGCCCCTCTCTCTCTCTCTCTCTCTCTCTCTTGTCTTTGGCTTCACCTCCTTCCCTTATCTCCTCTAGTCTGTTTTGGCAGGAACAGCGGTTTTATTATCCAACCTCACCTCTGCCAGGATGGGTCAGATACTGCAGTGGAGCCGCCTTCACTTGGCACTTAATGTGGAGAGAGGAGAAGAAAAAAAAAAAAACATAGCTGAGGGAGGTAGAAAGAGTGACACACAGGAGGAGAGTACTGTAGGTGAAAGGGGTTCAGCATAGCAGCATATGGCGCGCAGTACAACTGGTGTTTGTGCACATGTAAAGTAGCTTACACTAAGTGTGTTTGTGTGCTGCAGCCCCACTTGGTTAGCGGTGCATCACTGTGGCTGTGGGCTTTCTCAGGAGGGATGGTAGACTAGACATGACACGGCAATGCCAGAATGCCAGTCCTGGTCTCTGCTGCCAGCTCCAAGGAGCCTTAATCGATCCTGACAGCTCAGTGTGTCAGCAGGTCACACCGACACACGACACAGAGGAATGAGGACAAGGAACCATTCCAATCGGATAAAATGTGCTCTTCTCCTTTTACCATTTGTAACAAGAATAAGAATATAGTAAGAATATAAAATGAGCAAATTTCCTCCTACAGCTGCCAAGCTCAGGCTTTCCTATTCAAACAGAAAATGGACTGAGAGTGTGGCTGTCCGTCTCGGCTTGTTTGGAAATTCCTTTGATGCAGTTTATCCAACTGATTATGGCTGCATCAGCATTGACATCGAAAAAAATGGCTCCGCTGGCTAAATGGATGAACACGATTCTGCAATACATTTCCAGAAAAACTAAACTAATCTGCTTACTATTGTGTTTTACAAATTGGACCCAGAAACCAGAGAAGCTTAGAGAGTAGTGCTCAGGTAAAATCAGGGCAATTCCCCCTTTAAGATGAGTGTTAACTTGACTTCAGCTTGAGGATGAGGAAAGTTTACGTCCAGTGACAAATAGAATCACAATGTTTAAAAAATATATATACATATACAAACATGCAAGAGACATTAAAAAGAAACACATACGTGAGGTATAAAACAAGACAAATGGCAGACAGATCTGCAGTCCCATAGATTGCAATGACAAGTGAGTCATGGTATAACAAAAGACACAGTACTGTTTGTGCCCCAGGCTGGTCTGAAAACGATGGACAAAATGTCCCCAGCAGACGTTTGGCTTCCTGACCTCGACCTACTGACCTGCTGATTGGCCGTCTGACGGCAAATCTCCCTCCAGGACTGAACCTTTGAACTTGTAGAGAAATCGGGGGCGAGGATGGCAAGAGTGGCACGCTGCCTGCGCAGTTATTTAGAAGTCCCATAAAACAGGATTCCCACAACTCACCACACCAGCAGGAGGACGACAGGGAGAGAATAGCAGTGAGAGGAACAAACTGATGTGTAGGAAGGAAACGGAGAAATCAGATTTCACACAGACACAACTGTGTCACTTTGATTTTCATCCTGTCAGGGCTGAGCTCGGATCTGACACACAACAGGAACAATTTCCACATTTGCTTTTTGGATCTGAGTCTTTTACCCAAAGCCAAAGATCCCACTTCCCTTTTTTACGTTCAGCAGGTTGTCAAAGGACGAGCGCATATCTGTGCTGAGCGGCAGGAGAAGGTGAACCAGCCTCAGATTAAACCTCAGAATAGCAGCTCAGTGCTCCTGTAATAGCGCTCGTCTTCCTCTGAGAGTAACAGCTCATTACCACAGGAGTTCCCCCAAGGACCCCCCCCCCCCATCCCCCCCCCCCCCCCCCAATGCCTCACCCCTCTCGACACGACCTCACCCCCTGAGATGGAGAGCCCCCACAATGTGACGCATATCTACGTAAATACACCCCCCTCCTCCACAGACACTGCTAACCTTAGTCATCTCAAAGTAACTCCCATACCTCCTCCTGCTTTTGTATTTTACCTTCCTCTCCACTATCGTTGCAGTTGCCACCCTTATGTCAGACTTTTGACCCATCTTTCTTCCAACTAAACCAAATCACACAGACACAAACACACACACACACACACACACACACACCTCTCCAATGCCTCTGTTCCCCTCTGTCCCCTTGCAGGGTGGCTTTTGTCGACACCTTTCCTGATTTGGACGTTTTTGATGAGAATTCCCCACCTCAATCTCTGCTGTTTCCCTACTTAACCCTCCCAGGGGCTTCCCAGACCTGCTCTGACTGACTGACTGACACACACACACACACACACACACACACACACACACACACACAGAGAGAGAGACAAAAACACACAAAAATGACTAGATTGTGCTGGCTGTGATGCACACACCAGCATACAAGCGTGCATGCGCACATGCTCGCTTCGTTGTAGCCTTAATGAGGTCTCATCACGTCTTTTACTTTCTCTCCTTCTCTCTCTGCTCTCTCTTTTTCTCTTAGTCAAGTGTTATCATTTTTTCATTCTGGTGCTGCACCGATGTGTCAAATTATAACATTAGCTCAGACAAGTAATTGAACTCCTTTTGGAATGTAGATCAACATAATAGACTATTTTCTGAGTCCTGTTTTGACAGTTTATGAGACGCTTCAAAGACATACGCAAACAAACTCTGGGAAGTCATTAATAAGTGGGTCTCGCCATGAATATAAAGTGTATTTTGTCCTTCTCTGTGAGACGGAAAGAGAATGAGAAGTCCTGGATATGGATACAGCTACAATTTGGGGTCTCACCATGAAAGACAGGGCCTGGATGTGGAGCGTCTGAGCATGAAAATATACAACGAATCCAACAAAGGTCATTTGATATGGCACTCTCGCCATCTGAGGCATCCTGGTATCATCATTTCTGCAACAGCACGTCCTCTCTGTGAGCTGAGGGTTTGGGAATGGGCTGTGGAGCCAGCATATGAGTGAATGACCGCTGTCGGGCCAGGCTATAGATTTATAGAATTCAATAATAAATCACAAATGGAAACAGTTTGACATTTTGAGAAACACACTTATTCGCTGTCTTGCCGAGAGTTAGATGAGAAGATTGATACTTGAACCTGGACAGGATGGAGGAGGCCCAAATTGTAGAGCAGAAGGTCCCATGATTGAAATGTGATTGAAAAGGAACACCAAGCGAGGGTCACCTGTTCAACCTCTGAGAAATTTAAAAGCATTTACAGTACGCTTACCTGGCGTTTTTGTCAAAACACAAATAAAGGATAGATTCTCACATGCTCTTTTCTCAGAAACTGCTTGCTCAGCACTTTGCGGGGCTAGTTATAGTAGCTGTGTTGGTGTGATGGATGGCCTCTTGATCCTATTCCAGGTAGAGGTGTAGTCTGACTCCTCTCAGGAGACACTGAATATAGCCGAGTAGAAACCCACTCAGAGGAAACGCACACAGCCGCTGTCGAGCAGGTACAGCTGACGGCTTTGAATTGGACAACACGGTGGCGTGTGCACGTCTGTCTGCTGCAGAAAAGGACAGAAGAATATTTGAATAACAGCAACACTTCCAATGTAAAACGTCCTCCCTCACTATCAATTCCCCTGTCTCAGGAGGACAGAAACTCAGTTACTCACAGTTCTCTGCAACTCCACGCCATTTTCCCCTTCTGTCCAAGTCTGGGGTGGGCTAATGAGTTTGGCTGTGATCGTTATTGCTTCCCAGGGGAAACACAAAGAGCAGATTACTCTGTCTCACACTATTATCTACTTTGTACTTTCCTATCTTTAACAACCTTCCTGAAGAGATATACACACACTCCCACCCCAGCACGATGACATAAACCCTATTTGATTACTTCAAATGAACTAAGAGTCTACTATTGCACTATTTGGCTTATGTTTTGGGGCAAAATCACTTGAAGTAACAACTATTTTTGACATCAATTTCTGACATGAGCAGGCTTTGATGAACTTACTTTAATAAAACCAGGGGAGGAATGCGAAAGAAGGCAAAGACAGAGAAAAAGAGAGAAAGGCCTTGTAAAAAGCAGGGTCAGATATCATGCTGGAGGCTGCAGTTGAAAACTGCCATTTTTGGATCAATACAAGAGAGAGCAGAATAAAAGATGGGAAGAAAGGGAGAAGAGACGAAAACATACAATGCTGTGTTTCCTCTCCTCCACATGGGCCTCCCTCTTTTCACTGAGATGGTTAGCTATCGATTGGACAAAAAAACTGTGTGTGTGTGTGTGTGTGTGTGTGTGTGTGTGTGTGTGTGTGTGTGTGTGTGTGTGTGTGTGTGTGTGTGTGTGTGTGTGTGTGTGTGTGTGTGTGTGTGTGTGAGCGTGTGTGTGTAATAAAAACCCTCTCAGCCTTGTTTGCATGGAAGATTTTTTTGGAAACTCCAACAACAAATCCAACAGCTTCAACAACTTCTCAGTTTTTTATGAAAATTAAGAGAGCTTTGATTAAATGGTCGCCTCTTAACGTTGCTCTTTATGTTAGGATGACATTAATTAAATATAGCTCCTTATGTGAACTCTCTACTCTCCATGCTTCCATTTCCCCCGCCTGTATCTTCAGTGTATTGGATATTACCTGGCGAAGAGTAGGGAATTCACCTTGTTAATATTTTACCTAAAGAAAAGCAATTGTCCTCTGGGACCCACTATATCTCACACTGAAAAACATTTATTTATTCCATGCATGCTCCATGACTTATTGACTTATCACAAGTAGGCAATTTACTGGATCCTCCCTTAGTATTCCCTCCATGGGTGTGTATACCTCTAGAACCATCATTATAGATATTATGTAACAGTTCTTATTTATAATAAGAAAAACCTCTACACCTTCCAAGACCTGAAGGAAGATTACTCACTCCCAATCATAGACTGTATAAAATAATACAAATATATACAAATTAAAAGTGCACATTAGTGGTATATGCAAAACTCTTTGCTATTATCTTTAATTTATTATTATCCGCTGATGAATACAAATAGCGCCTGTGTCAGAAGAATCCCTCTCTAAGGTGTCTCGCAAGAAGGGATATTACGTAAGTTAGGTAAAAAAAAATCATTTTATCTGAAGTCACTCTTAGAGCATGGCTTGTTGGCCTGTTACAAAAAGGAGATGAGTTCTCTTCCGTCACTCCAGACGATAAGAGAGAGATAACTCATGACAGTGAGCAAAAGTGCTGATGGATTAAGCGCAGTGAGAGCCATCCCAGGTGAGAGCATTTGCACACACACACACACACACACACACACACACACACACACACACACACACACACACACACACACACACACACACACACACACACACACACACACACACACACACACACACACACACACACACACACACACACACACACGTTACAGGCACCAAAACAAGTATGACCAAAACAGATAAAGTAAGATGTGTATTTTCAACCTGCCTTTATCTCTCATGAACTGATGGGATATACTGTAAATCCCACTAGTCTGTGATGGTCACTGTTTCATGATGATTGTCTTGAGTTACAAACTAAACGCAGTCAACTTAGCTTTACTTATTAAATATTTCCCTCCTCTTCAATGATAAAGAAATTGTGAATGAAAGAAGTTATGTCATGTCCTTTTGTTTTGTTTTGTTTTGTTTTATATCTTCTCATGTAATTTTGCATCATGGTGCACTTCCATTCATCATAAACATCACCTGAAAAAAGCATTCATTAGATTAAGGAATTAATCAACAATATAACTCAGTGATGAAGTATGACCATCTGAACTTGTCTGAAATCTTAAACAAGACTAGGCTATGCTAGCAACTTTGTAAGGCTGTCCTTAGGTACAGCGGTGCTTTGAGCTAAATGCTAACATTAGTTCAGTATGCTAAAACGATCCTAATGACAATGCTAACATGCCAATGTTTAATAGGCATCATGTTTACCATGTTCACATCTTAGTTTAGCATGTTAGCATGCTAACATTTGTCGATTAGCACTAAAACATGCAACTGATGTCAGACGTTTTGCAGATGTTTAATGATCAAAAGTATTACGGTAAATTCTATATTTGACCAGATGATGGTGCTAGATGAATAGTCAGAGGATCGCCAAAGGTAATACATTTCATCCTGAGGGGAACCAAATGTCTGAACTAAATTTTAAAGCTACATTGTGTAAGAATTTCTCCCATCTAGCGGTGAAATTGTATATGACAACCAACTGAATATTACTTTCTAGTTATTATTACTTTTTCATCATTGACACGAGGAAAAGTATCCTAGACGTCGTTCTAGCGTTATGCACAACCATGATATAGTTAGCCAAGCAAGTAGCAACTATAAAACTTTTACACAAATAGGCAGAATTACCTGTTGAGAAGAAAGCAGGCAACTTCGGCGTCCCTTTTAAAATACTTGCTCCTCATCAGCTCTTTCCATCTTGGAAAAGCCACAACAATATTAACTTTGGTCTTGGTGCTTTGCCTGTCACGTTGTCATTTTAATTTCCTCGGCGATTCAGTTACATGTCCTCGATAATAGATGCAACAGGCTTTCAAATCTGCTGGCGGTGAGTCGCAAATAATCTTCTCCCCCTCCGTCCCTGGCATACGTCACAGTCAGTGCCACTGAGCTAAAAGCACGAAATGCGGAGCAGTATAGCCTGAATGTCCCTTACGGGCTACCGTATTTCAAGATGGCGCATGACTATGGAGCGTCTACCTCAGTTCATGTAAGCGCAAATGTAAAATTTCAAGCCAATAGGAATACTTGGAATTGATGGTGGTGGTCAATATTCATAAAAAAGGACAAGTTTGTGAAGGGCAATACAGATTTTGATAATAAACAACTACAAATGTTACACAATGGGGCTTTAAAACAATCGACTAATTGATTAGTTAATCGCTAGTCTTGCATTGCCAGACCTTCCTCCACAGCACTGCAGAGGAGGGTCTGGTTAGTCCATACGGCATTCTGGGATGGTAGAGAAACGTTCTCTGGTTTATTGGCATTTCTTTAAACCAATCGCAATCGTCATGGGTGGGGCTTAGCGCTGCACTGAGCCCCTGTGCCGCTGCAAAATAGCCTCTGGAAGGAACTTGTTTTGGTGGAACGTGTACGTTCAAAGGGTGTTTAAGTCGTGCAACAGAAAACTCAGATTGGACAGATAGTCTAGCTAGCTGTTTGGATTTACCCTGCAGAGATCTGAGGAGCAGTTAACCATAGTCCTCATAAATCGACCAGAGTTTAAAATTCCAACACAAAGAATGCAGAAGGTGACGGACATCCGATCGAAAAGAAGGACATACCGTGGAATTTCCGGCGGCAACTGAGCAATCCCAGAAGTGGAAAGTCGTGGATATAAACTAGTTAACCGCCAACTATTTTGATCATCGTTTCATTGTTAAAGTAATTTTTCATGTAAAAATGGTATGCAAATACAGTTTTCAGCCTCTCAAATATGGAAATTTCCTGCCTTTCTGTTTTATATATCTTATGAAAAGTACATGTCTTTGGGGTTTCGGACTGACAAAACAATGCTTTTAAGTACACCACCTTGGACTTTGGGATTTTTCACTATTTTCTGACATTTTATAGACCAAACGATTAATCGACTAATCTATAAAATAGGCAGATTAATCAATACTGAAAATAATTGTTAATTGCAGCCCTACAATCCATATATCCAGTTGTTGAGATATTTCAGTAAGAAACAAATTGGTGGGCTGACATTGCCATCCCCAGCATGGTCAGAAATTGGCCAATTGGATATCCCAAATAGAGGACAACACCCCCAAAAAACAACTTTGGAGTTAGTAAATGAGTCAATTTTAGCACAAGTCCATGTCTCTTTAAAGCTGAAATGCTGTAACTATCATATCAAAGCCATCTGTAATTTAAATGCTCACACTGGTAACTATTTTGTAAGGGCTGCCAGCTAAATGTAGGAGTAGGGCAGAGTGCTTTCTTTGTGTTGTGTCGGATTCAAGTGCTCTCAGAAGTGCGCTCCAGCTGCGTTCAGCACCGGCACTCTATTTATAAAAAAGTGCATTGAAGCGTGGGAGGAGAACATTATGTTTGGTCAATATTTCAGAGAGCATACACCACGGCGATGTGTTGCTTAAGTAAGTGAGTAGA
This sequence comes from Gymnocephalus cernua, assembly GCA_023631565.1. Classification (NCBI taxonomy): domain Eukaryota; kingdom Metazoa; phylum Chordata; class Actinopteri; order Perciformes; family Percidae; genus Gymnocephalus; species Gymnocephalus cernua. The sequence continues at coordinate 15,734,810 of CM042432.1, forward strand.
AAGGAGATGTCTGTGTGCGTAGTTACACACAAAGACAGACACACACACACACACACACACACACACACACACACACACACACACACACACACACACACACACACACACACACACACACACACACACACACACACACACACACACACACACACACACAATGTCCTGGCCTATAATCGTACCTATTTAAAATGCTAATTTCCTCTCTCCCACAGGTACCTAACTGTGTTTGAAACTAAATTGCTCGCCATAGCAGGTCAGTCTGAGCCTAATGAATTTATCTGTTCTCTCCCATAACACTTATCGACGTGAACGGTGGACAACAGGAGCACCGAGTACCTGAGGGTTCGAAAGCAAAGCCTGCAACCTCTTCTTGCTTTCTCAGATGGATTTCCACATCAGCCCGTGAATATTTTAGTATTTGGCTTGGATGAGGCTTTGACCTGTGACCATCTCCATTACAAGGGATAGTTTACTCAGTGATGCTCACTGACACTAAACTACCAATCAGACCAAAATCACCTGTCCCCCGTCGTTCCATACCAGCCCACTTCTGACTTTAAGGTCAAGCACCAAACAGGAGCAGCACTTAACTCCATATGAGGGGATTTATAACATGCATTTCTCCGTGCATGTGCATGAAATATTGACTCGATAAAACTGGATAACAGCCACACAATGCAGAGGAAATGTAGCTCTCAGGATGGAGGTCATTTACATAACAATATATCAACATGTATATTTTTCTCAGCCTGTAGCACTCTCCAATAATGTTATGGTCCACTCGGGATGTAAAACATGGAATGCATGATGGTGTGGGTGGAAGGTAGGCACACACAAACGCACACACACGACTTGATGCTTTAGGCCAACAAGTAATTCTTAACCTGATTCCCAAGATCTTCTTTGGTTTATCGTGTCCAGCAGCAGAGATCTGTCTGAAATGCTTCAATCCACTGCATCTAAACTCAATAAACACAGTCTGTCCTCGATGTTCACTGGTGTTCAAATCAGTACAGTACACGTTAACTCAACATAGTGAGTGGGGAAAGTGTACCAAGTCTATTAACTAAATTGTCAAAGATGTCTTTGGTGCCTCTCTAAACCATGCTATTACTCTGGAGCCCACACACACTCACACAGAGTGCCACGGACCCCACAGAGAGTAATGATAACTGCGAGTGAGGATAATTTTCCTCCATAGCCCGGCAACACGACACAACAAACCGGCCTCTCCAGGGGGCAGGAGAGACGTGTGACGAGGAGAAGTGAAAGGGAGCGAGGCAAACAACGAGGGAGGAAAGGTAAGAGACCACAGGAGAACATTTAGCAGTAAAATGTGACCAAACATTTTCCACAATCTTTGCCATCATGCAGAACAGAAAATAGAGGGAAAGAAATACATTAATAACAAAACAAAAAAGAGAGATGGATGATGTTTCTTGCGGGCAAAGCCAAAGTAGTAGAGCTAATTTCGTATAAGTGACAGATTTAGAGTTCCTCGGCAGCTGTGATGTAATACTTAATGCACACAGCAGCAATAAATTAGCTCATGGCACCGTGTGAGCTTTTACCACAGCAGCCCACCAGGCACACGAAGGATGGAGCTAATTGCAATCATTCAGTAGGAAGCAGGAAGGAGCGAGAAAGCCCCTGCTCTATCTGAAGTAACTTTAAGTCTCTTTTTCTTCGCTATAAACAATCAATCAACCCTCTCATTCAGTTGATTAGACCTCTTCTCATGCACATTTGTGTGGTTTTGGTTCTTATTTCTCTGCTGTGTCTGCTGTGTTTTGCATATGCTGTAGTACTCCCCAACAACTGTAAACAGAATTTGATGTGTAAAAAGAGGAAGAAAAGCAATATCCTAAAATCTGTTTAACACTTGGAATAAGGATTGCAGCTTGTCAGCCTCAACGCTGACCTTATAGCAGGACTATAACACATTGTAAAAAGAAATAACACATTCTTTCCTATTTCTTATTTCCATCTTTCATTTAAATACACTCAAGGGTTTTACAGTCTTGCTAGGTCTGGGATGACCAGTAATTTATGGTGGTTAATGCTAGCTGGTGTTAGCTAATTTTAGATTGCTGTACAACTGACATTACTGAGTCAGTGTGTTGACTAATTGGCTAGTCGGCTACTGTTACACTATGTTTTACCAACAAATATCACACAATTGTCACTTGTGGGGATACTGTTTAGTCAAACTTACAGAGGCTCGCTTTAAAGTGCTCATATTATGCTCATGTTCAGGTTCATAATTGTATTTAGAGGTTGTACCAGAATAGGTTTATGTGGTTTCATTTTCAGAAAACACCATATTTTTGTTGTACTGCACATTGCTGCAGCTCCTCTTTTCACCCCGTGTGTTGAGCTCTCTGTTTTAGCTACAGAGTGAGACATCTCACTTCTGTACTATCTTTGTTGTGAGTCGCACATGCACAGTAAGTACTGCTAGCTAGTCAGTTGCAGAGTATGAGGGAGTGCCACGCTAGCAGCTAGGCGAGCATTATAACGTGTGTTACAAAGTGACGCACGTTCGTCACGGAAGTAAAGGCTGGACTACAACAGAGCTGTTTGGAGCAGTTTGTGAACAGTGTTTTCTGTTGGAGATGGTAAGTCCCTTTGGGGTGGACTTTGGGCTTTTTCACTTTGTAAACATATAACGTGCACAAAAAGATATATAACACAATAAAAGGAAAGGGGAAAAGCCAAAAAGCATAATATGAGCACTTTAACTGATTTCCTTACAGGCCATAACTGAACCACAAGATGTAGTGCGTACTCTAAAACAACCCGAATGTGTCTACCAAGAAATAAACGTTATCTCACAAAGGATCTTATGTGTCTCCAGTGTCATCTTAGAAACCTTATAAATAAACTGCAGAGGTGCAATGGGACTGTCTCTGCTATATATCTATACTGTGAGGCTGCGATTCTCCTAGTTTTGCTTTCCAAAGGGTTAAATGTATCACATTCTCAGGGGAATGAAGCTTATCAAGCCCGGTGGATTATGTAAAGGAAACCTTAGCTCGGGCTAATCCTTCTCTCCTGTATGACTTACACGGTTCTTTGATGCTTGGTTTATAGTGGAGACGGTGGGGAGTCGGGTGAATGTTGTTGTGTTGCTAAGAGCAACCGGAATAATGCTTTTCATTCACCATCAACACTGACAAACTGTGTGAAACATCTGCGGCCATATACAAATATACACTATACTTATACTTAATCAACATAGAGAAATGACTGCAACATTTTAAGCATACCAGTGAGTAAGATTACATACATGTGGACATAGCTGGGAGCTTGCTGTTGGCGTTTTCCACTATATGAACAAGCCCCGTCATGCCTGCTGCACATCATCGAGGGAATGATGGTCTTCTGTTTACATGTTTTATTTATAACAACTTAATATATGCGCTGAGCGCTTGTGCATGTGTAAAAAAGGAGGGATTTCTAGTTTAATTGCCTCGGTTGATAATGAAATAATCGGACAGCCCTCTACCCCTCTGTCCTTGGTTGACCACTCACGCTCCCATCCACTGGCCTCCGCAACCAGAGCCAACATCTGATTGGCTGCGGGGGGGGGGGGGGGGGTTCTGAGGCAGAGGACTAGTTAATTATGCTAATCCATGAAACTGATAAGGAGATGGTTTGAAAAATGTAAAACCTCTGGAAACACACGCACACGCTCTGGCAGTGTGGTTTAGAGGGAGACAGGCTCTGTGAGAAAATAGAAGACTATTTTGAGAGAGAGAGAGAGAGAGATAGAGAGAGAGAGAGAGAGAGAGAGAGAGAACAGAATCGTAATTAAGCTCTTTCCTTTTTTCTCATGGATCTCCATATCTGTAATATTCAAGAACTCTATGTTTCCAGTCTCCATGTATTCCCTCAATTTCAAATACCATAACAGTAATGTTAATGTTAACTTCTAAATTTGACTAAATTCTCTGGATGCTGGACTTTTCCTCCCCCCACTCAGCGCTCAGTTCCTCCTCTGTTGCTGGTATGCTGCTGGCCTTTCCCCTCTCATCTTGTTAACTGATGTCTGTGGGCGGATAACACTGCTTCACTGATCCACAACTCATCACACACCACTCATCTTTCTTTTTTTCTTTTACCCGTTTCTTTTTCTTCTTTTTTATCTCCGCCCAAAACTATCACAGCGGCACCCGATAATTCTTGCTGTGCACAAAACATGTCATTATTGTCTTTGGATTCTAGTGAGAAGTGCCAGCAGAGTTTTAACATCATTTCTCCTACTCATTCTAAACTCCTTTTATTTTACAATCAGCAACCGGAGCACAGGCTTGTATTGGATTTACAAGCCCCTTTGATGTGGGACCTTTCTCTTTCTAATCTTTTATTACTTAACACTTTGGCAATATATTCTTTGTTATGTTCTCATGCCAATAAAGCATTTTATTCACTAGTTAACTGCTCATTGCAGCATTTTCTAATCTCTCTCTAATCTGTAATGTTCATTGCTTAGGGACTCTTTTGAAGAAACAGTGTATAGTAATGCTGGTAGCCTTCTGTGTCCCACACCAGTCAGCAGGCAAAACTGCCTCCGCAGTCCAGCAAAAAGCCAGAAACCAGGAGAGCTCGGCAGTGCAGCTCTGCCTTCCAGAACTCGTTGTTGCACTGTGGAGACAGTTGAGGATACTAAACCAAGGGGAACAGAGGAAGCTAGATCGTACCTAAATGTAAATGTACTGTATTTATATAGCGCTTTTCCAGTCTTAACGACTACTCAAAGCGCTTTAACATAGTACAGGAACCATTCACCATTCACACACATTCATACGCTGAGGCCGTCAGGAGCATCCCCCACTACTACTGCCATGTCTTAGTGCTTCTTTCTCTGACATGCAGCCTAAATGTTCCACCTCTAGATATCAGTGTATTCCAGGTAAAGCTGGTGAGGCATGCTATACTCACCTCAGAGTACAAAGCTTACAGCCTTCTCACCCACAACAACAGAGACCTGGAAACCCTGGGAACTACAAGACGGCTGGCTTCTCACTCTGGCAGAGTTTTTCCAAAGAAGAATTATCCCTCCACCTTCCCAATGGCATCAAAGGAGTGAGAAAAGGATGCACATGATGCAAGAGAGACAGCGAAGAAGAAAGAAACCAAACGTTTTCTGTGCCAAATATATTTGCTGCGGTAAACAGCCTGGAAAATGATACCATAACAATATAACCCAATAAGAAAAAAAGAAATCGCTTTTTGCTCACAGGTTTCTCTATAGTGCTCCCCCTACAGCTTCGGAATAGATATTTGGCAGCTCCTATGTTTACTTGTGTTTGACTCCTTGCTCGGTCAGTCTGCCGTTTCCTCTTTCTCTGTTCCTCCGACAATGCTTCCCTAGCTTTCTGCTTCTTTTCATGTCATGACGATAGTGTGAAAAACTCCATCGCTACCTTGTTTGCCGGATCCTGTATGTGTGCAGTGCCGTGAAGCAATTCGTTACATCGTGAAACCTGATATCATGCGATACTTCCTGACGCTGAGGCCTGCGACTCGCCAGCCGAAAGTTGCAAGGGTGGTTTTTCAGGTCACAGGCGCTAGGGGGGAGCGAGACGACCACCATTCAACTCGGAAAAAGTCATATAACCATTCCAATGACTCCGAAGCTGTTCAGTTAAGGTAAATTAAGCTAAAAAAAAAAACCCTGGCATAGTTCCCCTTTAACTCTGCTAAAAAAATTTATCATACCTGTCATGTAATAAGAATGTACTAAAAGAAAATGAAGAACTAAGTTATTTGGATGTGACTTGTGGTGGGACTGAGTAAACTTGCAGAGTTAACTGGCTTCAAGGCGTACACAAAGACAGAGAGAGAAAGAGAGGTGGGATAGAGCAATAGAGGAGGGGGATAGGGGAGAGATCGAGTATCTGAGGGAGTGTAATTAACTCCATGGTCTGCCTCTCTGCAGGCCTGCGGCATACTGCTCTAAAATGCTGATTCAGTACACAGATAGACAGAGTAGCACGGGGAGGGCGAAGGGGGTGAGGCGAGGAGGGATGCAGTGAGAGAGAGAGAGAGAGAGAGAGAGAGAGAGAGAGAGAGAGAGAGAGAGAGAGAGAGAGAGAGAGAAAGAGAGAGATATGGGGTGTTTCAAACTGAAATGTGAAATGAAGCGATAGCTAGCTCAGTGGGACAAAAAGTCCCAAATGGTAAAAAAGCAAAGAGTAAACGGTGAAGGAAGCAGCGAGAGAGAAGCTGCTTAAATTACAGGAATACATAAAATATATGTTATATAAGATTCACTTAACAGTTACAGAGGGTAAGATGGTATACTTTAAAATGTGAGGCAGGTTATCTGCAGTCAGTGATTGACTCTGATGAGCGCTGGACATCTTCAGATGCTTCAGAGACGGCCGTCCAAAAGCTCACTCTGCGTTATCATGAGAACAGTGACATCTAGAGACTTAACAATAGATTTGGCCTGCACTGAATTTGCACTGCAGAACTTCTGTTGGGTACAGTTACCTACTTTGTTCCTGTATCTAACCCCTCGCTGCTTGGTGGAGCTGCCCAGTGCACATGTCTACTGGTTGTACCTTTGTTAAAATGTAAAAAAAAAAAAAGGAAGAAATACACCTGACAAACAGAGTGTGTTCTGGGTCACAGTGCTGTGTGGGGTGCCGATTTACTAACAGAGGGGTTAGTCACAGTTGAAAGTAGTCAGTCTATCACCAGGCCGGGGGGGGCAGCTCACATCTATAATGCATCAAGCTCAGTGTCAGGTAAACTGCAGACAAGGACCCCAACAATGGAGCCAATAAATACTGCAGAGAGATGAGGTGGATGGATGACGCAAATACTAAACAAGTTATCATTTTACTGATATCTAATGCACCATAGGCACATTTCAAGTAACAATATAAATGAAATATAAAAAGCACTGATTAATATGACCAACAGTCATTTCAACTGTTGACGGCTCCTATGTATTGGGTTGAAAGCAACAAATCCTTGGAGTCATAAATGTCTGTATTGTTTATTTTTAGGACTTCACTATTAAATTAAATAGAAACAATCTAGAAATGATTAAATAAAAAAGTATTTGTCCTCTTTATGATCAAAAAAAAAAAATCAGCACGTAAAGTTACAAATTCAAGGAAGAATGGTGATACAGGTTTTTTCCCCCCCCGAAGCCCCTCCTGTTGATATCGTGGGATGCAAATGATACAACGTGCAAAGTGAAAGTCGCTGTTGCTACTTAAACGTCAGCAGTTTGTGTGTTACAGTATGACACGAGCACCTAGGACAAAAGGTGCATTCTTTAAAAGGATGTGGTTTAAACACCCCCACACACACACACACAAGGTTTGCAAAAGCAGCGCTAACGTATACATACATTTGAGTATTTTCCGGTTTCCATGAGTTGACACGGGAGCTGCTTATACTCAGAAGTAGTGTGAACATATGATGAAACACATCATAAAGCAGTAAATGTTCATATGGAAAGTCCCTGAAAAGTAGCCCTTGTACCTTTAAAAGCTTCCACCAAAACCTTACAAGCTTAGCAGTGGCGGTTTGTGCTCAGAGAGGATGTGCGGCACTTCCACACCGCAGCCGTTTCAGCCATGCCCGGCCACCTGGCTCTGAGTGTCGGAGGTCGAATCGGGTTGATCGCTTTCCCTCGGCAGGAAGCCCCAAGTCTTAAGCAGAGCAAACCGCTGAGCAGGAGGAGTGGAAAAGTAGTCCTTCTGTTTCTGAGAGTAGATCTGGACTGGACGGACGATGTCTCTGTAGGTCCAGTCCTAATGATGCAAAATTTCTCTGATTAACTTTAATTTATCATATATTTATTTATATAATAAAAATAAAAAATAAAAACATCAAAACATAAACGGGTACTGTGTTTAACGCCAGGAAAATGTATTTCGAATCACACAAGCAATCTTATTCTACCAAAAATCCAGGTTAAATTAGGACGCATGGGAAAAGAAAACCTCCACAGATGGGAGTTCTTTTATCTAAAGGCCAACTGTCTGGAGGATTTACCACATGAAATGGTTTGGCATCGCCTGGTGATCGCTATTTAATGTGTGTGCCACAGCTATTATGGCTCACAGTGAGGTTCTGTACCTGCCAGTGGAAGTTAAAAGCCTCCAGCAGCTGTATCCTGCCCTCTCTTGAAGGCACACAGTCAGGTGGATCAGGCTGCACCATCTCAGAGTCCACCGTCACACCTCCAAACACCAGCAGGGCTCTGATGGCAAACCAGCCCCCGAACCTCGGATGCACACACACTCCGAACATCTTCTGCAGGTAACAGAGGGAGACGCACAAAACACAGGTGAGCAGACAAGAATGGGAACACGTGCACTACAAAATATCTATCGCAACTGGTTGGAGTTCAATTACACAACAATTCCTTATAAATGCATAGCGTTACTTTTTCAGCCCAGGGATGGTCCCTGACATCAGACTGTTGGTAGTAGAAAGCTGCTCCAGACACATGAGCCGCAGTCTGCGCCAAGAACTTTGGCTTCCTGCTGGGCAGCAGCTCATAGTCATACCTCACATCCACCTCCTGTCCTGGGAAGCACTGCAGGGCAGGGAGAGGAAACGGACATATTTAGGTGGCACAACCTGATCATGGTTGTAGTTATAATCCTATCCCTAACTGGAGTTAGGAAACATAATGACATATGGTGTGAGACCATCAGAGATTTCCCATTACGGTTTCTAGTCTACTAGCACTAGTCAACTTTTCACTTGAGTTTCCACACAATTTACTGTATCAACACTATATCTACTGATACTGTAACATAAAAGTACATATTCAGTAATAGAAGAATGAATAGCCTACGTAACGGCCCACCACCCATAACCATAAACGTAATTTACGTGCTTATTGTCTGCCTGCCGCACTTTTAAGGTGGGGGTACACACACACACCTCACCTGGGAGACAGCAGAGGAGAACACGAACACGCGCACACACACACCTGGGAGACAGCAGAGGAGAAAAACACACACACACACACACACACACACACACACACACACACACACACACACACACACACACACACACACACACACACACACACACACACACACACACACACACACACACACACACACCTGGGAGACAGCAGAGGAGACGCAGTGTTTGACACACTGGTCTATGGGGTCAGACAGCTTCTGGCAGCCCCTCTCCTCCATGAAGGGCAGGAAGGCTTGTTCAAACATAGCAGGAGTGCTGAGCACCACCACAGCCAGGCTGTCATCTGGGTAAGCCAGGCGCAGGGAGAGAGGCAGCACAGAGTTATACCACCCAACCTGTGAACATGGTGGGACAGTGTCACAGGCAGAGGCAGTAACAAATTAGCATCTCTATATATCATTCAAACTAATTTAGCTGGTCAGGATAGGGTTACGTTACGGGCAATGTGTGACACTAAACTGCACGTATACCAATTATATTTACTGACTTTTGTTTTTAACTTCCTAGCTAGCAGGTAAACAGGTTAAAGTATTAAATTGCATTTCTCACACGTTGGAGCCCTTCTTGCTGTTAAGACTACACACTAGAAAGAAATTAGTGCAACAATACCTTTAGAGGGTAGACTTCAAATCCAACTTTTCCTAAAGAGTCCTTTAACAGTGCCGTTTTACCGTCCACATTGGCAGTGGAAGCCGCCATTGTTGCATGTCAACACAAAGCTATGGATTGTGGGATACGGTGTTCTTTGGCTATATCAGAAATTAGGCTAGACTTGTTTTTTCTGCAATGACTTGACAACACTAATGCATACAATACAATATACAATGCAGTGTGTTTGGGAGAAATTCTACTCTAGCTCTTCACCTATTTTGTGCGAGTAAAGAAGAATATAGTCACTATCTACTACAATACCCAGAAGACCCTGCGATCACGTCATACGCAATCACGTTACTGTTATGGGCTCCTGGATTTAAAAGTGGAGTCGCAACTGTGAGTAGCCTGCTAAGCCAGCTAACATAAACATTTGCATCGTTCTCCTTAAACATTATTTATTCTGTGTTCAGTGACAGGTTCTATGTCAGAAGGTTACATTACTCAGTGTCTAGGAAACGGCCAATAATAACTTTGCCAACCATGACAGTAACGTAACGTTGTGAACGTCAGGAAAAAGAACGTAAAGCTGATGCTAACGTTAACTGACATTAGCTTAGGTTAACAATAGGATAACATTGGTTATTTAACGTTTACTACGCCCCCTTTGCGTTATCTTTACGGGTTTAGTCTTTTGCTATATTTTGGCAGCCAGCATATCGTTATCTACTCAAGGTTCCTTGAGCAGGGGGTTGTTGTTGCGTCGCTTCCAGTTTAAATCGGCATCTGTTCCTGGAAGCTTGAGAGATATTCCCCACTGGCCTGGAGATCATAGGCTGAGGCTGAACTCATTACATTATCAGAAAGCCTGCACCTCGGCTACATTTACCTAATTAGTGGCTGACAAACGTCACTACAAACGAGCATTTATCCAGGCCTGCTGTAATTTAATCTCACACAAAGTGTCAGAGATCTCTACTAGGTTGTTAATCTCACCTACAAGCCACAACACACTTCTAACGTTACTGCATCACCATCCCACAGTGGGGTTTTGATGTTTTAACACCACTGTCAGGTAACACAACACTGTCTTGCATGACGGTTTTTTTTATACCAAGGATCAATAATTAACCGACTAATGCTGATGAATGATGCATTTGACAACTTGATGCACTTCTTTTTAGTTCAACTCCGACATGAACTGGGACAATCAGCTGAGCTCTATCCTGTCAGGTGCAGATAGCAGCGTCGCAAAGATGAGGGTAAGTAGCTAGATCCAAATAGCCTTACCCTCTATTAGCCTTGCTGGAAATAACAGAAACTAATAATCTTAAGAGTGTGTGGTCTAACGGTATGTTGGCATATTTTGTTTTGCATCAGTGAAAGGGAGTATACAACATAGGAGAGCCTACACTATGTGGCCTTGTTGTGGTCTAGTAAATTGTCATAACTGGAGCTATCTGTAGATGGCAGTAAAGCTCCACTAAACTGTTAACAGGGTAATTTAGTTATCGAGATTAAATGCATACTGATAGTGAGAGTTTGGAAATTCCCTATTGTTTGAAATTATTTGTATGTGTCCACAGGAGAGACTGACCTCACCAGGGAAATTTTCCAAAGGAGGCGAAGGTGGGTGAGCTATGTGTCGGTTTCTGAATATGACTATAAGGGGAAATTACCTATATATGTGTGTGTGTGTGTGTGTGTGTGTGTGTGTGTGTGTGTGTGTGTGTGTGTGTGTGTGTGTGTGTCTTCCACCCTTTTAACCTTCACAGGATCAAAGGGACAGTGGTTTGAACTCCTTTTGATTTTGGTTTAAGCCGTTTGTGAGCAACCTCCCTCGCATGCCTCTTCCTCTCCAGATTTTTTTCCAGTGAGGGAGAGGATTCATGATTCAGGCTTGGGCCCTCCTGCTCTTCCTCCTCGTGCCACCCTTCTCCGGCAGCCTTCCCCATCATCCCTCAGTCCATCTGTTCAGTGGGCAGATTTATCTGCTATCCAGTCACAGCTCCAGATACAGAGCCAGGTGTGTGAATATTTGTTTAACCGAGGCAGGTGTGCGAGATCAAATAGTTACCACAAAGTAGTCAAATAGTGTGTGATGTATTATAGTGTTGTTGACAGAATTCAGTTTTTTTTGTTCCTAATGTGTTTTAAAGGCAATTGAGTCTCTCACCAAGAAACTCCATGACGTGGAAAGGGAGAGGCAATCTCAACGATGTCACATCCAGACACTACAAGGTAACCTACTGCACCATGACTACTTACCTCAGTTTATACTGGGTCACATTTTCCCCTCAAAAATACAACACTGTTATTGTCAACTAGAAGAAAGGCATTCTTATCAGGTTCAACACTGCTTAATGTGGTCACACCCAAACTAACTTAACAGGTCGCATTTGAAAAATAAACAGAACCCAGTCAAGTTTCTTTGGAGCTGCAGCATTTCAACACAAATTCATCTTTGACACCTAAGTCTGTAGCTTTCGAAATATATTGTATTATTTAATTGAACCGTTAAGTGTGAAAAACAAGTTACTTTGGTAGTCAAATCCAATTTTAGCTAACCGATTCTTTACAGTCCTTCAATTTTAAATCTTATTAGTCCCCTCCTATCAACCGCTTTTGAATTCTGTCTTTATTTTTGGACCATCCAAGTGTCTCCCTTACCTTGTAACCTTATTCAAAACAACTTCAGCAAGGCTTCTAACAAAAGTGACCAAAAAAACACACTTTTACTAATTGGCTGACCTCTTGTTTTAGCTGTTTTAAGTTTTCAGTCACTTTGCATCAGTTGTGTTGTAGTTGAAATGCTATATATATACTGTATGTAAGTAATTGTAGACACAAAAAGACAAGGCAATTCCAGCCTCTACTGCTACTACTTTTGCATTTAATATGCAACACTTGTCTATACTTGTATATCACATTGCACTTTCTGCTTTTTTTTGCACTTCTGATTGGATGCAAACTGCATTTCACTGTCTTTGTACTTGTACACTGAACAATGACAATAAAGTTTAATCTAATCTAATCTACTACTTATGCATTTAATCTGTTTAAATGGCACCCATGGGCATTGCATTGTGACTCAAAACATGAAAAAATGCCTCCATTTTTAGTTTGCATCAAGTACACCTTGATCCATTTTCACTATGATTACTGCATACTGTCATTTTCGTTTAGCTTATCTCAGGGGAGAAGATGGGGAGTGGAACCAGTAGCAGTGAACTCACTGCAACTCAGTCTCCTTTTTGTGGGCCATCAGCACTCACAGCATCACTAGCAAGAGATAGAAACTACCAAGTTTTTCTGACATGGCCTTATTTGTTCACATTAATTATGCTAAGATGTCATATTTTATTCCTTCCTTGATGTGGTTTGTATTGTACCTCAGTTGCACATTGCTTGGACAAACCTGTTTGCTAAATGAATACATGTACAATTATCTCTTGATGTGATACAATGATGCCTCACCACTGTTCTAAGTTTTCGGATCTCTCTCTCCCCTGCTTTCTCCACTCACTGCCCACCCCTCTACTGTCTGAAGAAGCCAACTCCACTCGCCAAGGGAGGATTCATTTATAATTAAAGACAATAAATAATTTGGATTTGTCGTCAAGGCTGCTAAAGGAGGGGAAAAAAAAAAAGAAATCCCTTCTTCACAGTAACTTCTCTTCTTTTCCAGAGGAGGTTCACAGGCTGCGTGAGGAGCTGAGGGAGAGGGAAAGCGAGAGGGCGGATTCGAGGAGGGGAGAAAGTCCAGGAGCAGAGAGAAGGATGGAGCAGTGGAGGAGAGAGGTTGGACGTGAGCTGAGCAATCTGCGGGGACACATCAGCAGAGCCACATCGCTAGGCAACCTGGAGGAGAGGTGCATTAGGGGTGGGGGGGGGAGTAACTGCAGACTAAGCTGATGATAGGTCCAATGTTTTCACTTGGGTTGCTGCTAGTAAGGTGTCTGGGTGACATTTTCATTTCAGTTTTGACAAATAAAGAAATAACAAAACGGCTTCATCACCACTTTTGTCTTTTCTGTTTTTTTTTTTTTTTTTTACAGTTTCAGCTCAAAGCTCCGCAGAGAGGAGCTGGAACACCTGCGCAGAGAGGTGGACCAACTGAAAGCACAACTAAGTGAGCCACGCACACACATACATCATGCCCTCTCATTGAGCCTGCACCCCATTCTGGCCTCCAAAGCAAAGGCAAGCACAGTCTTGCTCACAACGTCGGCTCTTTCTACTTTTTCTCTTAACAGGGAGACAGGGGGAGGATGTGTTCCTCCAGCAGACAGAGGCCAGAGAGACCAGGAGACAGTACGAACACAGCTGCAAGGTACACACACACACACACACACACACACACACACATTGTATCACGCAGGTTATGTTTGCTTCTGCATGTGTGCTTTTGTATTCCTTCAGATCCTTAACCTTTCCTTTGTGTGCTTTGAGCAGACACTGGAGGAGCTGACAGACAGCTACAGAACTCACAGCACTGATCTGGCAAAGACGGTCTCTCAGTATTCGCACACACAGCAAGAGGTCCACCAGATCAGGTACATGCGTAGAGAGTGTGCGTGCACGTGTTTGTTTTGCCTTTCTGTGACTAAGCTTACCTTGCAGTGAATCTCTTTACAACAGAACAACTGTGTCAGAGCTGAAGGAGGAGGTCAGGAGACTTATTCTCAAAGAATTTCAACCAGCACCTTTGCAGTCAGCACACACATCAGGCAAGTATATCTCCTTCTCTGGCTCACACACACACACACACACAGACACACAGACACACACACACACAGCATGATATTTATGTCTTTTTATTTGATTCAGGGGCATCTCCGCTCCCGCTCCCCGCCAGCCACAGTAGAGGGGCCAGAGCTGAAGAGGCAGACTCTGACTCCGAAGACTTTAGCCCGACCCCGAGCCTGGCCGAGGTCAGCTCAGACGATCTGTCATGGCTGGAAGACCCTGGTAAGAACGAATGTTTTCTGAATAAAAAAAAAAAAAAAATGCATTTTTTTTTTAGGGCTGCACAATATATATATATATATATATTTTTTTATCGTCATCGCACTATCAACTGGCGCAATTTTATAGTGGTGCCTCTTATATATTTAATTCAATCTTGGAAATGATTTCCTTTCATTTGTTTTAAATTCAACAAGCAATTTGTTGTATTTTAGCAGAATACTGAAAGCCGCAGAACTGAGTAACTTCAAGTACACTGTTTATCACAAGTAATATCGTTATTGCGACATTGCACGCTCCAACCAAGAGAAAGTGTTACACATGGCACCAGATGGACACAGACTGATGGCAGTTATAGCAAGATGGGACATGTAGTTCCCCCTCCCGTGCCTCTCCCACACATCTGGCTCAACCTTCACTCTGATTCATCCCACTAGCTCTGACTCAGCATTCCTCTGTGTTTGCCATTTCATCACACACTTAGGTAAAGGAATAGCTTGGCATGTTGGGTTGTATGGGTGTTCGTCTCTTGCCGAGAGTCAGATGAGAGGATCGATACCTTCTGTTCGAGAGTTTCTGCTGGTTGCCTCGCGGTGACGGCGGGAATCCAGGAAGTCACTGCTTCCAGCAAAAGAAATAGTCCTGCACATAGTCCCTGTAAAACAACGATGTTTTTACATTTAGAGTTTTTGTGGATTAAACAAAGGAGATGTAACGGGTTAATTGGTGAGGTGCTGCTAGGTGGGTTTTGTTACCCAGTGGTGGGAGAAGTATTCAGATCCTGTACTTAAGTAAAAGTACTGATACCACACTGTAAAATTACTTACGTGAAAGTATGCAAGTATAATCAATCAATCAATCAATCAATCAATCAATCAATCAATCAATCAATGTAGTGGAGTAAAAAGTGCAATACTTTTCTCTGAAATGTAGCGGAGTAGAAGTAGAAAGTGGCATAAAAAGAAAAGACTCAAGTAAAGTACAAGTACCTCAAATTTGTAGTCAACTACAGTACTTGAGTAAATGTACTTAGTTACATTCCACCACTGTTGTCACCTTTGGACAGAGCCAGCTGTTTCCAGACTTTATGCTTAACTAAGAGAACTGTCTCCTGGCTGTGGCTTCATGTATAACAGACTAACATGAGAGTATCGATCTTCTTATCTTGTTCACAAAAAAAAGGTGTATTTCCCAAAATGTCGAACTATTCCTTTAAATATATCACCAGAGGATGTTCCCTGATGAAGACGGAGGAGTGAAAGAGACTAGAATGAAAGAAAATGTCAAAAAAATGAGTAATAAAAGAAAAGTGAGGAATGTAATCTAGAGATGTACAGCACCACTGTGAGCAAGTTTGTAGACCCACCGTGTTCTTCCATCTGCAGATAAAGCAGTAAAGCTCTCATTTCCTCTCAACAGTTTCTGCAAAGCCAGTGATTGCTTGGGAAATTTGGAACCCTGTGTACTGTATATGTGTGTGCATGCACGGCTCACCCCTGAGACTTACTGTAACAGAAGGTTGATGTTCCCGGATGAGATTAAGATCTCTGCTTGCTCTAAATGTTTCCCAGAGTGATTTGGGCCCATGAAGCCAGGCTAATTTGACGATTGTATCCGCACACACACGCACACACACACACATACACACACGCACACACACGCACACACACGCACACACAGTCATAATGGTACACAGTTGTTAAGGGAAAACATTTGAATGTCTTCCAGACTAATCCCAGAAGAGGCACTTAGTTACACATATACACACGCACGCACGCACGCACGCACGCACGCACGCACAGTAACGCTCTTCTCTGGTCTTCGCCTCTGCCAGCTCTTCATCAGAAGCCACGAGTGCGTCTGAGCGTTCAGTCCAGACGGAGCGACTTTGCTGGTCCGGGATCAGATTTGGAGGACGAGGATGACAATGATGGTGATGGTGACGATGTCCTCGATGAAGATGTGAACCCAGATTTTGGATCTGACCTAAGTCTTGATGACCTCTGACCTTTTTTTATATAAGGTGACTTATATAATTTCCTTGGGATGATTTAGCAAAATGAAGACATTTCTTGATCAGCACAGTTTTTAGAGTTACAGAACTATTCTGAAAACCAGAACCTTGGAAAGTAGAAAGAGTCAGGATAACTATAACAATATGTCTTACTTCCACTGTAGTCTCAATGGAAAGGAAACAAAGGATGGCAAACGGCAGACTTGGCATGGCAACAGAGGCACATACAAATAACAAGTAATTAAGTCATCCAACTTAATTTTATTACCGTTGCTTAACAGACCTGCTCAGATGTCTGATGCATAGTTCAAGCCAGTGTGGAAACTTTCTTTTAGTGAGGGGAATTCTCAAATGCTCTTTTCAAACACGCCATTTGTAAGAATACCAGAAGTGTTAGGGAACTCGGGACCGATCACGCACTACTTCTTTTTAAATTGATTTTCAGTTGCTTGTCTGATTATTCTGTAAACCGTCTGGTCCCATGTGGCACTCCTGCTACCGCAATACAGTATACAGAAACAAACCACCAAAAGAGTCAGCATTGTTTGCCCTCAGTCTGATTAGTGATATCTGCTAGAGGCAGAGGACTGTGATAGCCACAAATCCTCTTTAAATAATCCGCAGTAACTGCCCCCCACACATGCACACGCTGGCTGGGTGCTGGGAACAAACCGAGGAGACAGGCAGCTGTTTTAAGCAAGATTCTTTGGGAGAGGGTCTCAATCAGAAACTGTTTTCTTGATGGTAGATAGCCTTGTGCCTGCACAATGGCATTTCTGTAAGCAGCTTTATTTCTGACTGTAAGCTTGACTGATTTTAACTTTTGGCCACGAAATTTTGACATTGTTCACCACCCAATGGATATTAAGTTTTAAAATGTTTTGCCACACCCTCTGCACCCATGTTGCGAGTCACTGAAGATGAATTGTATGGGTCCCGCCAGAGCGAAGCACTGTGATTGGTCCACTAAACCAC
Source organism: Gymnocephalus cernua (assembly GCA_023631565.1). Taxonomy (NCBI): domain Eukaryota; kingdom Metazoa; phylum Chordata; class Actinopteri; order Perciformes; family Percidae; genus Gymnocephalus; species Gymnocephalus cernua. Next base: position 15,752,331 of record CM042432.1, read on the forward strand.
AAGGTTTGGTTTCAAGCAGAAGATTTTAAAAATAATTATGTTTACGGTTGCTATGATTACAGATTGTTGGGGGGTTAGGTATGTTTCGGTGTAGTTTAGTTCATCTCTGCTTACAACTGCTGTGGGATCCATGAAAAAAAGCACTGATCCCTGTGCTTTTGATTAGCAAAGTAAGAGCCCACAGTACACTTATATTTCCTTAAGTTTGCATTTTTTTTACTTCATTAATTTATTTAACTTTAATTTCACGAATATGCACCTTTGCCGCCTTTTTGATCACTTGATGTACAGTAACAAATCACAGTAAGCTTTAAAGTTCTTGTGATTATGTATTCTATGTAAGCTACACTCTTCAGTGTTGCAGAGTAATGGATACATAATGGCCTTTTGTTCCTGACATAATGCACTCTTCAATCCAGGAGAAAGCCGACGAGGATTGGGTTTTGATTCCCGGTAATGCAGCTGAAGTGAAGACAAAGAGGAATATAAAAAATAAAAAAAATCCATTAACATTACCAAGGCACCAACACCCTCAACCTCCACTGCTTTTCTATATATACAGTAGTCCCTTTTATGCTGTCATGTCTGACATGAGTCACACTGTGCCAGGCTTTTCAATATTTCAGCATCCAGACCCCCCCCCCCCCCCAGTGCAGAGCCAAAGGGGAGCTGACAGGCAGGTTAGGTGTTCAGTGGGGTGTGGGTATGGAGGCTTGGGTGGTGAAAGGGACTACAGACACTATCTAGTTCATCTAATGAGACAAATGGTCTCACTGGTCAATAAAACTGTAAAAAAAACAGTAAATGGCACAGAGCAGTACGTAACAGTTTTTAAACAGACCTCTTCTAACACGCTCTCCTTGTATAGCTGTTAATATTGTGGTCGAAGAGATATTAGAGAAGGAAGAAAAGGCTCATTTATTTGTTATTGTGGCCGGATAATGGCTGATGAATCAGACCCTTCTACTGCACTTTAATTGCATTTGCCAAGTATTTTTTGCAGTGGCGCTGCAGTAAAGCAGTGCACTCATTCATTCATTCATTCATTCATTGAAGGTCTGTTAGAAAATGTTTTGTGTTTTGTCTCTCCAACAATAAAAGTCTGTGTGAAAGTTTAAAAAGAGGAGTTGGACTTTCTGTTGTTGCTTCTATAGATCAGTGTCGTGTTCTGATGGCGCTTTTGTTTGTTGGTCCTGCTGTCAAAGAACAGTTTATAACAAACGGAAATCAGAAAAATGCAGAGGATGGTTTCAAAATTCTTTTAATCATAAAACACCAACAGTCAATATTCCACATCTGGCAGCAAAGCCTCATTATGCATTCAGGATACTTACAAGTTGTAACAGTAATAACAGAAATCTCAAGTTTATAATTTAGAACTTGATGTACAGATGGGTGACAAAAGGAAAAAAACGTGGGTTCAAAACCTCAAACGAGGTAATAACTTTAGGTGTTTATCCCTCCAGTAGATGAAGCTCTCTGAAGACTCTCACTTTGTGGCCCAACGCCTTACTAAGACATTTTAAGCTGATTTCCCTTTAATTTGTCACCCATCTGTTATTCATGGCACATATAGTAAACACAAGTATGAGCTCCAATTGATTTCCTTCCATCCAGTATGTAGCTCATTTCCACTCAGATTCTCCTACACATTTGAAGAGCAAATACACAGCGAGGCTAATGCACAGCATAATCGACGGGATATTTGTGAACGTGCCTCGTGAGAGAACAAGGTGCTGTCAGTCAGTCCATGTAACATCTTCAATATGTTTGTGTGTTTTGTGACTGGTGAACACGAAAGCAAGAGCTAAGATGAAGAGTTTCATAAAGTCGTCTTTGCATGATGCAATCAGTAGTATTTACAACGCACAGGACAATGCCAACTTTGTGTGGAAAGGCCACTGGCCAATTTGAGTCTGCAACTGTCATTGTATGAATGAGAGCCTAATGGTGAACACGCTCAAGGCTAGTGTTCAAACACGAGCAAGTCAGAGCAGCTCCCTGGCCCTGTGTGTGTGTGTGTGTGTGTGTGTTTAAATGGGTATCACACAAAGCACCGGGAATGACTGGTAAATCTGGGAGTTAGTTGGTTTGAATACATAAATACAGTATACAATAAGAGCTGTTCCTATACTGTGTAAGGCACTCTCTCCTGGATGTGAAACTCCAAGAAAGAAACAAAAAAACACACACTGCACATATCAAAATCAGGGCAAGAGGCAGCAGGACCTTCAACACAGAAACAGAAATAAAAGAGAAAACACTTACATATCTCCTGCCATGCCTTCAAAAATCCACACATGCACCTTTAACAGACTCACACACACCTACAAACGCACACACTGCCATGCCTGCACTTACGTATGCACGCAAAACCTTTTCTCATACACAAACATATTTGTCCATTTATTTCCACTGCTGAAAAAGTAAAGTGCAACTTTTTTTTAACACTATAATCAGGCCATTTGGTATGTTCATTTCTTTTCTCTGGCCTCTTAGTCAGAGTGCCAGACTTGTTAACACTAACTGATTACAGACAAATTAGACGAGTCCCCCTTAGGTACGAGTCTGGCAGGACAGGCTGAATCTGTGTCCAGGTGTGTTTTACGCCTACCCTTTTCAACGCTAGGGAAATCCAAATATATTATACAACTCCCACACCCCAAAAGGTGGGCTGAAAAATATTAAGCATACAGTATTCAACAGAGGCGTGGGCCTAATTTGTAATTACAGGCACCAAAATGGACTTTTGCAAAAACGACCCCAACGTGGGCCTTCATTGTCCATTGCAGCTTCAATCATGTCCTTTTTCCTACATGTCAGTGGGATCTAGGAAAATGGAAGCAATCCAGATGTTCGCTCACACATACCCAGGATTCTTTCTGTTTGGTGCAGATTAAGGAATGTTCGGCAACCGCTGCAGCATCAGCCTGGATTCAAGGAGAGTACTTTGGTCGCCACCATTTTTCAGTCATGCCTCCATCAGTAGCTGTACATGGACAAGGGTGTGTCCTCCATCATATCGTCCTACACAATGGAAAAATGGAATAACACAACTAATTATACACAGATAATATACATACTATATGCCAACACATATGTTTATGCAATCTACTTGGTCGCAAGTGCTACATTTTTAGACAATGCTAATCGATTTTGTGGTACCACACAATGGTAGTTCTGGGGGGGGATATTAAGCCTGGCCTTCCTAACTAGTCATTAAGGAAAAAAACGTGGGTTCGTTTTAAAGCTATAGTAACGATATTGGTATCATATGAAACTAGATGGTTTATGGCATCCATTGGTACCATGTCATGCTAGCTTGTAAGAGGGGGCCTTAACCAGCTCTGTTTAAGTTTACACGAGTGGATGATCTTGTCAAAGCCACCAGACTCCTTTGACAAAAAGAGTAATTTTACCTCTCTGCAACAAAGGGAATGAACTTATTTGTCCATTATCCATTACGTAAGTCTGCACTTTTAAACGTGAATTTGTTTCCAGAAGGTTAAATGATCATGTCTTTCTGATGAATTAAAAAGCTAAACAGACAAAGCAAGGATCCTGCTGGAGAAGGATAAACCCAAACTTGAAAACCCAGAAGTTGCTCTGTTCTTGATCTTTAAATCATTATAATATTCAAGTACTGGTAAGTTGTAACAGTATCTAATATCTGTGCTAAACAATATCTGACTGACTGAATATAAGTGTTGCCTGGATGTCCTGGAGGTGCTCACCATAGGTAGGTCCTGCAGCCTGCGGAACTCTGGTCTGTTGTCTCTCTGGCGCAGTTTGAGGAAGAGGAGCAGAGTGATGATGACAGCAGTGATGATGAAGGCTGACACCAGGCCAGCCAGGAGTGGGTCTAATGTGGGAGAGTCATGGACCATCGTCGCTGGAACAAAAAACACAAGAGATACTTGAGCAGGGCACGTTCCTCCTTTAACACGCTGTAGCCCAAGTAAACAAGCTGGCAATGCACCGTTAAAGATGGATTCAACATGGTGCAAATACTGGAACTTTAGCCTCTTAATGGCTTTTTTGAAGCTGTGACTGGAACTGAATATACACTCGACAGCAGCAGCAGCATGTTGAGCTTGAGTGTTCATCATGTAGTTCAGGAAAGAAATGTCAAACACAGGATGGCAATGTTAAGCTTTCCTGTACTTGAGCTCTCTGTTGAGCGAGTGAATTTATTTATAGGGCAACATTTTAAATACATTTTTATAATTTGAATCAAGCCGTTTATATGTGCATATACTACAGTGCACTACCACACACTGCAGTGTGTTTTAGTTTGCTTAAGGGTGCTGTGTAATCTCTAACATCATCACTCCTGACCTTTCTATGTTGATGTCTCTCTGTGTTTGTATAGTTTTTTATGCAGGAAGAGTTTGTGTCTGCGTTTTTGGCTGTTCCTATTCCTGTATATGGATGTTGCTATGGAAGACTATTTTGTAAACTTAGCTGTTTTTTTTTTTTTTTTAATATCCTCTGATTGAAAGTAACAAGAACCACAGAGCAGTGAATGCTCCCTGTTCCTTTGGCTAATGGAAAGAGGCGAGGTGCCAAGCGTGGCCTAATAAAACCACACGGAGTGAGAGAAGCAGAGAGAATTTTATATTTCAACTGTATCCAACTGAGAAGAGTTGATGAGGTTCTGCTTCTTTTGTGATTACATTCTGGTAAAAGTCCTCCTAAGAAGGAGTACAGATAGAGAAACATACAGTAGATATATAAATCATTTGGATGACAGACGGAGTGGGAGAGAGACAGAAAAAGAAAGAAAACAAAGCATTCTTGAGGCCTCGAGTCCCATGACTGCCTCTGTCTCTTCCCAAACAGAGCCATAATTGTGGAGTGCTTGGTGGTGACAGTGCTTGTAGAAGATGTAGATAGAAGGAGGGGGGGAGGCGGTGTTTGTGTCTGTGTGTGTGTGTGTGTGTGTGTGTGTGTATGTGTGTGTGTGTATGTGTGCGTGTGTGTGTGTGTGTGTGTGTGTGTGTGTGTGTGTGTGTGTGTGTGTGTGTGTGTGTGTAGAGGCTTGTGTTGGAAAACACTGCTCTGTCAATATCCAGGCACGACAAATTCCTACACCAACACAGGAGATATCTTGCACTTACGGTCTCCCTCGACGTTGAGCTGGGAGGGGGTGTCAGCACGGGGATTGGCCTGAGTGGAGGGGCTGCTCGGCGGGTTGATGGTGGACTTTAGGTGGGCTTCGCTGGAGGTCTCAGGATGTCCGTCGGACTGCGAAGTGTGTTGTGGAGATGTCAGCGTCGTCAACTCAGAACTTGGGGGCTTTTGAGAGGAGCTGGTGCTGGATGTTGAACTGGACTGGGCGATGACAGTAGTCGTGGCAGTTTCAGGCTTTGGTGGCTCAGACGTTGGGACAGGAGTGGATGAGCGTGTTTCATTGTGAGTGGACCGGTTCGATGGCGTAACGGAGTCAGGTGGAAGTGCAGCAGGATGTGGCGTGGTGGTCGGTGTGTCCACAGTGGCAGGGTGAGCTGTGGGTGTGGGGCCGGCGGTGGTGGGGGTAAGGGGGGTGTCAGTGGCCGGGGCGTGGCTCTCAGAAGGAGGGACTGAAGGCTGTATAGGCGACTGATCTGTTAGGGTTCCATTGGTTTCAGGAAGGGTAGCCTCTGACGGAGAGGCGATCTTGGTATCTACACAAAGAGAAAGACAACATAAATATAAAAATACTGTAGCGACACTTTGCAATGAGGTTTCTGCCATGCTGAAATACTGTATGTATGTAATCAGCAAGCTAACATGTTTTGTGTATGTGAAGTTTGTGGAAGTGCCTGCCTGACAGCAGAAGGGTCAGTTCACCTAAATTACAAATAAACACATTCTCACTTCCTCTGATGGTATCTAGCCATGCAGATCATATTGGCTTTATTAGTCCAGGTTAGGGTTATTCCTCTCTGAGATTTCTGCCTCCACATCAATACAATGGAGAACATTAAAAAAATTACACTGGAACTTCTTTCTACCCAAGAAATAGTCCCTATGAAAACTGTCGCTTCTATTTCCTTTGGATTATTAGTAAAAGGGCCATTTAGTCTGGAAACAGATGGCTTCATGGATGGCAGTGTTTGTTGGTCCAGACTGAAATATCTCAACATTTTGTACATTTATGGTCCCCAGAGGATACATTTGAATGCCTTTGGGGATCCCCTGACGTTTGCTCTAGCACCCCCACAAGGTTCACATAGTCTCAACAGCTATTGGATGGCTTGCCATACCTGTTCTGCACACACATCTTTCCATCATCAGGATGAATTTTAATAACTTTGGTGATCCCCTGACTTTTCATTAGCGTTTAGCTGAAAGCACCACAGAGCTGCTATCGATGCTGCAGACTAATGTTAAAGTATAACTTTCAATGCTGTGGGCGGGCACCACAAATATAAATCAATTCACCTCAGCTGTATCGGGTGGAAGCAAGAAACTAAAAGTTAAATATATGAACTTCTCCCTCTCCACACACAAAATAAAGTGCCTTAAAATGTGCCTTGTCTGTGAATATGTTTGAGTCTAATGTGTGAACCAGTGTGTGTGTGTGTGTGTGTGTGTGGGGGGTGTCACACAGCATTTAATCACTTCTCTCCTCTCCTCAACACCGACCTAAACTCAGTGGCCCACTTCTGGACATGAAAAACAGAGTTAAGGACTTAAATGTTAAATATAGCTCCTAAACTCTGAGCCACCTGCTGCCGGGCTCCCTATTAAATTATTCTTACTGTAAGTGTGACAAATCTTCCCTACTGGCAAAACCTACTACTAAATCAGATCACCTTTGTTTACCACACCCCACTGTTGACTAGTCAAGTAACTCATTCACATCAGTTTTCTTACAGTGAATAACACAGGATTGGAAGATTACGGAGTTTCATAGTTACCATTAACTCCCTTTGGTTCGGGTGTCACAGAGATGGTTTCCCCTTTTGTGGTCGTGATGCTGCTCAAACGGCTGGTGCCTCTTGAACTTGGATTGGAAAGTGTGGTAGAACTGATGGGGTCCACGGTAGAATCAGGTAGAGATGCTGGAGCTGGAGCCTTTGGAGGCGCCTCACCACCAGAAGCACTTTTTGGAGCAGAGGAGGGTGCAGCAAGGTCAGCATCTGATAAGGAGAGTCCAATTTGGATAATGGTCAGTGTCTGGTCATGTCCTCAGAGTCTTTAACAGCTTGTTTGCTTATTATTCCAAGCAAGCGTGGGACAACAGACTGTGTGCACACTCCAATCAATTTAGAGTATATCAGTCAGCACAGGCCATTGTTCACTGTATCTAAACAATTATTAAAACTGAAAAATGTCCAGCAAAGCAGCGCAGCACTTTAATGGAGTCACATGCTCAGTACACTCGTAGTCTTCTATCGATCAGTGAGCAGCTTCATTGGAGCAAACAGGAGTTCAGTGTTTTACTAAAGTGTTGGACATGAAGATAACGTGCTATATTTACTTTGAAAATCCTGACGTTCTTTTGCGTCAGGAGCTAAATGCGTTGGCTCGTGACTTTGTGACACTTCAAAATGAAACTGCTCTGGGCCTTTGAGTTGTGTTTTAGAGGCCTGAAAACCACCCTGAGTTCCCCTAGTTAACAAATGAACGGGGAAAATTTGTGTTACAAAAATATGCTTCTTATTTCCTATCTTGTTAATCATGTCATGATTCCTTGGATTTCTCTTAAGACCTCCTGGGGGGACCTGACCCCCCCAGGTTGGGAGCCACTGAATGGATACTGAGAATTGCAATAAAGCACAACGCAGTCAGATTACTGTAAACTATAATTTCAGAGTACTGAGCAAACAAATAAGGGCTGACTTTTACTTTGACTTTGCGTGACATCTAGTACAGCCCTGATGAGGAACCTTTGTTCTTTGACGTAATATCCTTTTATTGTAACAAAGACCTTCAATCTCGTTCCCTCTCTCTCTCTCGCCCTCTCTCTTCTCGCTTTGGCCTTGATCTCTTTAGCTCTGCGGTCTAAGTCTTCATTTCTGTTTCAACCTGCTCCCCTTTGATAAAGACCAGAGCACTGTTGTAATGTAATGTCATTACCGTTCAGTAACACACTGCCATGATGCCTTTCATTACCTCCATAATCACTCACTTCAGTGAGAGACCTGCTTGAACTCTAAACGATAAAAAAAGACACACTATATGCTGTATAATACTGGCCTTGTTCCCTCACCTTAGCCCCATTAGAGATGCGTAGGTCAACACTGGATTAGTATGTTACACATATGTGTGTGTGTGTGTGTGTGTGTGTGTGTGTGTGTGTGTGTGTGTGTGTGTGTGTGTGTGTGTGTGTGTGTGTGTGTGTGTGTGTGTGTGTGTGTGTGCGCAGAGTAGATTTATAAAGAGACCCACTGTTTCCACTGTTGCACACTCCTCTAACCACAAGATATTACAGGCTCTTACTTTCCAGGCCAATGCAGCATGTACCTGAGGGAAGTAGCTCATGCTCACTTCTTCAACCCTGCCAGCGAGAGGAACAGCCAACCGTTTCTCTGCAATCTGACGTCTGCCTCTTCAACACTAAATGCCGGATGTGCCTATCAGTAATACCTTCTGTGTGAAAGCCATCGAACTGCAACTGTAAAATCCCATAAGCCGTGGTTTCACAGCGCGTGATTGAAAACGCTGAAGACAGCTCCGTGCACGCTGTCCTTGGCCTTTTTTTTTTAATTTTTTTTTATCTGAATTTATTTCAGATGTTTACTGCCAACTGTTGTGAGACCTCTCAAGCTGCATGTCATGCCTCTAGGCTCTCATCTTCTTTTCCGGTCCTAGATCTTATTATGCTGCACGTGAGAGCCTAAATTCATTATAGTTAGTTAGGTTATTTATGGTGTTATGCACATACAAGTGTCCAGCAGATGTGGACTCAAAGACACCAAAAATACTGTACATTTGTTAGAAAAGAACATAACTAATTACATATAACATTATAACATTGCATCGCAAACAAAGAACCAATTTATTTTAAAATCATCCAACCAGAATAACTTATTAGAAACAAAGAACACGTGTTACTTTAAGGTGTAGTCTTTAAATTGTTATATAACCTGATGATGAAACATGAAATAGGCTCCATCTTCAGATATAACAGACACAATGCGACAATAAATAACTGACTTTTTCTTATAAATGTAGTATATGTATATTATTGCATCGGTCATAACTGGAATCTTCTTTTTTTGGAATTTCTTTTTTTAAATAATTGTTTCCACTTTTTATGCATTGTAATAAAGACTGCGTTAAAACATTTTTATCTAGGTTACTGAACATTTGCAGTTAGTTAGAGAACTTCTAGAAGAATAAACATGTGGTTGATTAGTTAGAAGAAGAAGTTATAAGAGAAACAAAAAAAAGCTTTTGACCGCATAACATGTAAGAACAGAGAAAGATTGGATATCTTTTTAGTTTTCTTTGCTAAGAAAAGCTCAGAGGGATTTCTTTTTCTGTACAGAAATTATAAGATGTTGAGATGGTCAAGAGAATTAATGAATATTTGAATACAAGATAAAGGTTCTCCCTGACTTACATCCATCCTGGGTTTTGATTCCATCTCTATACTGAAAATGCAAATACAGCCCCATACAATCAATATACTTGATAAAGTCTGACGGCACTGCACTGCTTTAAAGTCTGTTCATAACGTCTACACACTGTACTACAGAGGCAAGCCAATTAGCATAAACCCAGTACAATGACAGCGTGATGCTGCACGTAGTTAGAGGTGTCATTTATCACAATGTACTTCCCTTCTCATTTACAGCCAATAAATGTCCTCCGGTGGAGCCAAGCTGTTTTCTATTCATTTGTACTTCAGCTGCAGGAGCTGATGGGACAGTTCTGCCCAATAAAATCTTTTCAAATGTCAATAGTCTCATTTTCCTTTTATGTGAGAGACACTGATGGAGAAAAGGAGTGGAGGTAGGAGGAGGACAGAAAGTGTTATGAACAGGTAGGAGAGAAAAGCGGAAGGTGGGTAAGAGTGAAATACAGGATGTGTGAGAGGAGTGCAAATGTAATGCAAACAGAAAGAGGAAGAAGCAGAGAGGGGGAGGGAGGGAGGGATGTGAAATACAAAGTGTGAAGCTGTTAAAACAAATAGAAAATGTAAATGATGCTGTAATGGGGCACCTGGACAGCTCACCTGGTAGAGCATGCACCCCATGTCCAAAGGCTCAGTCCTTGTCACAGCAGCTGTGGGTTCAACACTCAACCCTTTGCTGCATGTCATTCCCTCTCTCTCTCTCTCTCTCTCTCTCTCTCTCAATTTCCACATCTTCCCTTTCTCTCTCTCCATTATCACATATTCCACTGTGCTATGTAATAAAGGCCTAAAATGTCCCCCACAAAAATCTTTCAAATAAATAAACAAAACTGTGATTTGAAACAAAGGAGTATGACTATATAACTGCAACATATTAACTGGAGGTGGGAGTTTTCATTTGGCTCTTACCTCAAGTAAGGTTTAAAGAAAACACACACAGGAGGAACACAAAGGTCCACCGTCAACAACTGAACAGCTGTCTCTTTATGGTGTAAGTAAGTAGACTTCATACTGTGAACTCACTTCAGCTCTGTCAGTTAAAATCTCAGGTGCCTGGAGGCAAGTGAGGTATGTGTGTGTGTGTGTGCGTGCATGCGTGCGTGTTTGTGTGTGTGTGTGTGTGTGTGTGTGTGTGTGTGTGTGTGTGTGTGTGTGTGTGTGTGTGTGTGTGTGTGTGCGTATGTGTGTGTGTGTGTGTGTGTGTGTGTGGAGGGGGGGTCAATTGCTCAAATTGGAAACCGTTAAACAACCCAAAGTCAAGCGATTAAATAAAATGATAATTTAATAAAAAATACCTAGATCAGCGGATCCCGAGTTAATGAGCAGCAGCAGCGCACAAAGCGCAATCCACACTTTGGTCCCCATCATCTCTGTCCTCCGGCTACACAGTAAGAAGATTACCAGAACAAATCTCGTCTCTTCTTGGACTCTCCTTTCTCCCTCCGTTCACCGTCCGATCCCAGACTTTAAGGAAAGGTAGTTTTAAAACAATCCCAGGCAGCATAGGCTACTGTAGGCTACAACAACCCAATGCAGACACCAGCTCTGCCAGTGTGTGCGTGGCTGGAGGGACTGAAGGAGGAGTGTGCTGTGTGCGTCTCTCTCTCTCTCTCTCTCTCTCTCTCTCTCTCTCTCTCTCTCTCTCTCTCTCTCTCTCTCTCACTCTCTCCAGAAACAGTGCCACGTGTTGCCTGTCCAAAATAGTCAGTGGGTCTGACTCTGTGCCATGCCCATGACGCTTGTTTAGTAGAAAGACCATAGACTGTAAAAAAAAAAGAAAGACTGCATGGCAACTACCCACACGGCGCATAATGGCAATGCATTATCAAAACAACAGAACACCATCTAACTATAACACAGTGTAGGCCTGTTAACGGTGCATCCACACAAATCACAGAGTCTTATCAACATCTTTGACGGTCACAACAATTAAATAGAAAACACTGAATGTATACCTATTTCAAATGTTTATGCATCTTATTTGCATCATTAAAAATAGTGCATCTATACTGGTTTTCACAAGGTGTTCATGTTATTTTGTCCACCCTATCTGCTTAGTGACTTTATTGTGACTGTAGCCTGACGAGCCTATAGTCTATTTGTTTATTCACAAAATAGGCTACAATACAAGTACTTAAAAGGTTCGGGGGTTAATTAGCCTCTATATCCATCATATTTGTGTTAGTAATATATTGTATTTGAATTATATAAAGGTCCGCAATGACTTCTCAAATTGATTAAATGATTGCAATAGTTATTTGGCATAAGTGTGTATTATACTGTCGTGTGGCTACATATAGGATATATGAAGAAATGAATCAGTAAATAAAAGTGAGAGTGTACATCCGAGACAACATGAAGTGTTTGTCACGCCTACGTTTTATTGGTCAACAATCACAGAGCAACACATTTATTCTTTCAGGTGTTTGACTTGATCCGGAAGCTTAAAACTGCATCATCCTCACTTGTTTTTTGTTTTTGGTTTTTTTGCATGACTGGCGCTTTCTGCAGGGCGTTTTACTGGAGTGTGCTGTCATCACTGTCCCACGCGGGAGCGCTGTTGCTCTAAAGCTGATTCTTTGTCTTGTGGAAAAAAAACACACACGCATTTGTTTGGGAAAAGAGTGTCGAAATTATATTGCGATACATCTTTGGAGGATGTAGTTTCAATGAGATGACAGACAGATGACATAGCCTAGCCTACTACCTCCACTGAGTTCCTGTGAAACTGATGCTCAAACCTACGATGAATCTTAGAACTGGAGTATCTTTGGAAGATGAGGGGCTTTTTCATATGGATTAAACACTTTGAAAATAATATTCTGTAAGGCTATATGACCAAGTGGGCACTTGATGTTGAAAATACATCAAATCAACATCAAACATCGACATCAAAAAAACAGGTCAAAAATGCAAATCAAACTGACGTCAAAAACTAAAATCACACATTGATTAGACGTAAATTGAACGTCAAACATAATATGGCCTACATTTACGTTAAACCAATTTCAGTGTTGGATTAACTTCCTGTTTCGCCCAATTACCACTGGAAGAAATGTGCATCCAAACTGAATATATTATGTTATGCAGCATCTTGATCAAGTCTTGACTAATATTTGACGTCAAATATCAAGGTGCCCGCTGGGGAGTTCTTTATTGCACATTTTTGTTGTTTATTTACATTAGTGTCCCCCCTTTGCCACTTCCCAGTATGTGCAGGAGAGTTCTATGTGCTAAACACAATCTAATCTAAGGCCTTTTGGAATATAAAACCAACATTGATTTTCAGTTGTTTGCTGTAGATGAGTGAATTGGACTGTGTGATGAATGGTCAGATGTGTTTGAAAAGGTTCCGCTTTATTTGTAGACATTTCATTCTTACAGTAAAATATTTATCTCCACTTTTATAATACTCCAAATCTCAGGAAAACATCCCACATACAGAATTAGGAGTAGATTTTTGAAATATTTCTGTATGAGTTGTATTGTTTCATTCTTGATCTCATCAGTTTAGTTTTCAATTTAGTGGGGGTTACGTTATGTTCGCATGTGACATACTTTTTTTATAATGAATTGAAGAATGAAAGAAAATCAAACAGGCAATGAATGGTCATGTGACGTGTGAGAAAATGTAAAAATATGAGCATGTATGGATGTTTTGAACTCCTCCTGCCTCATATTGGCTTACATATCAACCAGCAACAGTGAGCATCACAGCTATATGCGCGCACAGGTCAGATGATGCACACAGTCTGTTTAAATCGCAGCATCACGACGCACTATATTAAATATACACCATGTGTGTTACTGCTGCTGTACGTGGAGCATATTTGCTCGGGAGTTTCACTCTGTCACTTGTCTTTAGTAAACATTGATGTAATTGATTTGTCACTAATTGTCGCTGTGAGCCGACATGTTATTGCGGTCCCAAGCTGTGTCCTGTTTTACTGAACATCTAAACATGCAGCTGCTGGTTAAGAGCAAATACTGTGAATGCAGATAGGCCTACTGTAAATGCAGAGTAATACATGATCGTATACGGACTGTGTGCCAGGTGTGTGCGTATTTGATTTGGGTACAAACATGAGCTATCACAGACACAGCCAATTTCCCTGCTTTGTTGTTGTCGTTGTTGTTAATGTTGTTGTTGGGTTCCACCCATATAGACTGGTTTCACCTACACCAACAACCCGGTTATTGCCCCCCTTCCCTCCCTCCCTCCCTCCCTCCTGACTTCTTCCGTAGGGGTGAGGCAATGCTATATATGAATAGCCTATCTTATTTCTATTTTTGCATGTTTTGAAACATCCTTGATATTTTCAGGTAACGTTAGACGCATTTCAAAGGTTATGGGGTAGGCTACGTGGCCAACAAACACCATTTCTTTTTGCTAAACATTTGGTGACAACATTAGAGATACAACTACATCTTCATAATGTGATGATGGCATTTTATTGGATAGAGGGGAAAATGTCGCATTCATATGTTGTTCATATAGCTACGAGATTGCCGAACAGCTTTCGGTCGCAAAAATGGACAAAAACGAGCCTCAAACAACAAGATGGCTATATTTGTCTAAATAACCTAAAATTTACGAAGACTAATAATCCATAACTAAAAAATAATGCATAACAGTACATTCTGTTACATTTTCAGGTTTTGTATATTATCCACCTTTAATATTTTGGGCATTTTAGAAATCGCTGTTTCATTTACCGTGTTATTGGATGGTCCCCAGTTACGCTGTGATTACGATATTTCCCACAGCGCCTGAATGTAGCAAAAAGCTCTCGGTGACGGAGCAGAGACAGAAAAGCGGCAGGGAGCTGCAAGCATCGTCTCATACCGTCGCAGGACAGAAAGGTGTGAAAATATTGGTCCTCTCGACAGCCTAGTACACGGAGACGGCATTGTTTTGATAATGCTGTCACACTCTGAAAATGTTAGTATATCTGTCTTGCTTGGCTACATTTGGCACTGTAGCGTCAAGTTACATGTATTGCTACGTTAGCTAGCTAGTTTAGCGCTAGCATAGTGGCGCTAGCCGTTGCTATAGTATTTTCCCATAGTGTATGTTAACGTTAGCTAGCCTGCTCTTTAGTTAAGCGAGCTAACGTTAGCTTGCCGGTTAGCTTCTCGTGTCATCCTTAGCTATGTCTAAATATATGATATCGTCGCGCTAACTTCCTCATTCCAACTGCTACTGTGGGAAAACTATTCGGAACTGTCGATAAAGGAAGGTGTAAGGCTGACTGTCCACTCCTGAATGTGTTGCTCCTCTTTGATCATTTGACAGCTCCGTATCAGCGGAGATATGGAGACGCTGGGAAGGATAGCAGCAACACCGGACGCCCTGGACTTCACGGTGGAAAACGTAGAGAAGGTGAGTTTTGGGACCACTCAGTCCTTGTCAGAAACCTATCAGCGTATACAGCTCCCGAGGTTTGTGGACTAACGAAGTGGTTTTGTTTCAAAACAAACAGACTTATTTGTCATGTAACGTTAGCCACATAATATAAATAATAATAATGTTTACAGTAGTGATTTTGTCTGGAGAGATGATGTCTGCAAACAGGAATTTAGCTTATCTGTCTTTAAATGAGTCTTGACTGAATGGCTAATGTTTAGAAATAATGATCAGATGATCATCATAATAACAGGTTGTAGCCCGCCAATTCTTTACAATCTCTGTTATTGTAAAATGCTTGTCTGGGTCTTGTTTTTCTCAGTTGGGTATATTTGTGTGTTTGTGTGCGTACGTGCGCGTGCATGCGTGCTTGCTTGGCAGTGTTGAGTGTGGCTTCTAGGTTGCTGTGATGAATCTCCCTGCTGGGTGGCCACTGACTCGAACACGAGGGGATGGGTGGGGAGACAATGGGGAGGACGGAGAGTGAGAAAGGTGCTACCGTGGAAGAGCAGAGTCGATGAGGGGAGGGAGGGTTGGGTCAGGGTCGATGTCTGTGACAGTGCTAGTAAAGAAAGGGAGGTTGGGGGGGCTGGGCGATGCGACAGAAATGATTTAGAGGCAGGTTTCAGGGAAAGAAGCACATTACTGTTGGGGAAATCGCTTGGCCTGATGCTGGGGTATCTGGTGTAATAAAGGAGGGAGAGGAATGACAGACAATGATCAAGGTCCTGTGTCACTGTGGATAATCTTCTTATTCATGTGTTCATGTTTCATGTCTACAGGTGAAGAAAGTGGTGCTCTGTTATAATCGTCATGCAAATGCATGATGAAGTTGCTAAAAATGTCCTCTCATTGTTCACATTAATGAAGTCAGAGAAAATACTAGAACATATATTGTATGCATACCTAAGTGAATGTATAATGCATGTAACTGGGAGGATTATTAATATTTTGTTATCATGTATTAGGGTAACCTTTAGTAAAAGTACCCAAGAGTGAAGAGTCATAAAGACCTTATAGATTTCCTTAGGATTTTTCAATAGATCAAGCTGTTTTGTATTGGGTTTTCCAGTTTTGCCCAAATACCCCAAGCGAGCACAAATAGTGCATGACATACATCAAAAAATAATCAGATATACATTCGGCATTCAGTGATTTATTTGATTATCTGAACAGGAAAATGTTTGCAACGGTCATCAGATGTAGGATAATGGTTAGAGCTGCAAAGATGAATAAATTAGTGGTCAACTATCAAATTCAACTATTTTGAAAATCAATTGATCGGTTCGAGTCATTTGTTATATTAAAAAAAGTAAAAATTCTCTGATTCTAGCTTAAATGTGAATGTTTTCTAGTTTCTTTACTCCTCTGTGACAGTAAACTGAATACATTTGAGTTGAGGACAAAACAAGACAATTGAAGACATCTTGGGCATCTTGATCAACATTTTTCACCATTATTATAGACCAAACAACTAATCCATTAATTGAGAAAATAAACGACCGATTAATCACCAATGACAATAATCGTTAGTTGCAGCCCTAGTAATGATGATACAATAAGCAATTAAAAAGTGTGTCATTGCAGTGTATATTTATAAAGTGAACTCCGACCATCAAAGGCATCTGCTTATCCTCTTTTTAAGACACTGGGGCACAGTACAAAGCAGCCACTAAAATATAATTTTGACATGTGTTGGGAATGTCCAAAATTAGGCCCTGAGGTAATTAATAGGAGTCCGATTTGACCGGCCTCAGGGCCTTATTTTGGACATTCCCAACAAATGACATGATATTGTATTATGTGTGGGTTTGTACAGTTTAAGGTGCATTTTCAGATCCTGTTAAAGCACTCAGTCTATGAGGCTCTGAGAACATTTGTAATAACACCACATTTGCATTTCATAACTAATGTATATATTCTTCTTCTAAGACTTAGCTATATTTAGAAAGTACATTTAGTCTATTGGGGTAATGTTCTTTTTCTTCCATATTTTGATTATACTAGATCATCTGGCTTGACATATTTGTACATAATTAGCTATGGAATCAGCATGATGCTGTTTATTCACTGGAATAAGAGCGAGACGATAGGTTTCTAGAGTACCTGCACCTAAAAGCATAATATTAGTATTTCTGTCAGACCACCAACTTAATGCATTTTGAAAATGAGATGTTGCTTTTACCTGTAATTTTATTGCCTTCTCTGCCAGGCAGTCAAATCAAGTAACTGTAATATATACACACTAGCATCACCTCGTAGCATTCATCAGTAGAAAGTCAAATTGCGCTTCCCACAAGATGAGAGCATGAGATGAGAGCTAAACCATTTTCTAAAAGAGTGAAATAAAGGCCAGCAGTGTAGAAACGTCACTGGCTATGTTTACATGCACATTAAAAAAAACATATTCATATTTCTACTAAGCTGTTCACATTGCTAATGAAAATGAATTTTCCACTAATATTTCCGTTCACATGCAGCCGTGCTAAATAGTATTGTTGTCGAAGGTGGACTTGTTAGACCGTGTGCACGCACCCTTCCTCTTTCATTCCTTCAGCCACCTTGAAAAGGTTGCCGTTGAAATATTTGCACATATCCATAAACCTGTTGGTATCCAAGTCTTTCATAATGTTTAAAATTAGGTGTGTTTCTCCTTGCGACCAGAAATGTGGTTTTGGGGCATGCATTTCTACCCCCAGCTTTGCAAAGTTTTGGCTAGTTGGTTTGTGTACAGCAACCATAGCAACGCACAGAGCTAACCGTAAGCCGTAAACAAGCAAGAGGCCGCAAACTGCGGTTAAAAAACCCAGTTGAGACACACTTCTTAGTGTGCATGCAAACGTAGTCACTGTTGTTCAGTGGGATGGTGGAGAGAGAGTGTGCGTGTTGTATACAGTAGCTAAATGGTGGTGGAGATGAAGGTTCCTTGCCCAGTATTTGTATGTGTCCAATAGAAAGCTCTTTGTTCAAACTTGGGACTGTGAAACAATGTACCACATTGTCACTATCTTTGTGTGTATAATGAATGGGTATGTGTACTGCATCACATTTCTGCTCAAATATAATTAGTCTCGTCTAGAACCACCATTTCAATATTCCAAGCAAGTGGATTTTAGATTAATTTGGAGCTCTACACTTTGCTGTGAAATAGTATGCTGTTAGAATTTAGTCATTTTGCATGTGTCCCCCAAGACAAACAACTACTGTACCACCAGAAAGAACCAGAGCACAGTACTGGGCCAGTGTGGGTCTGCATCTTGCTTAAGGGCACTTTGCTAGGGCTGGCTTCTGTGTAATCACCTAGTGTCCTCTCTCTACCCTGAGGGGGTGCTTTCCATAGGAGGCTGTTGAGGTCCATTCGTTAGTGCGTAGCTCCCAGGCCTTGCCTTTTGGAAACTGTGTTTAAGTGAAGTTAGGATAAGCTGTATGTGACAGCAAACTTGTTGTGTTTTAAAAGCACAACATACATAGGCTAAAAAAGAGAAAATATCAAAACAGCATGTACTAAAACAGAACAGGGCTAAACAGGTCAAAATTAGAACATGTGCTTGACACAAACCATTTTACCACGGCAATGTAAAATGACTTAATACGAAAAGTATTATAAGTATACAGATTCATATTTAAGGAAACTTTAAAGTGTTAAGTTGAAAACAAATGAGTGCTGTCTTATGAAATAGTTTAATGACATTTAAAAAGCAGAGGAGATGGGTTATGATGCATGGTGTATTGTAGTCTTGTTGTGGCTGGAGAGTCTGTTTCAGAAGGAAAAGGGGGATTGTGGTGAATTACCATCCAGTCATTGATAGAAATGTATATGGGTTCAAGGGTGAACACATGCTTTGTAGGTTACATGACACTTGGGCTGGGCAATATATTGATATTATATCGATATCGTGATATGAGACTAGATATCGTCTTAGATTTTGGATATCGTAATATTGTGATATATTGTGATATAAGTGTTGTCTTTTACTGGTTTTAAAGGCTGCATTACAGTAAAGTGATATACTTCTCTGAACTTGCCAGACTGTTGTAGCTCTTCTATTATTTGCCTTTATCCACTTAGACATTATGTCCACATTACTGATGATTAATTATATAAAATCTTATTGTGAAGATATTTTGTTAAAGCACTAATTGTCAACCCTAGAATATCGCCGCAATATTGATATTGAGGTATTTGGTCAAGAATAATGTGATATCTGATTTTCACCCTATCGCCCAGCCCTACATGATACTCACATATCCTAGTACAAGCATTTTTGCTTTATAGTTTTTATTTTATAAGGCTTGGAGACAGTATCATATATCCATTGATTCAGTCACTGTAGCTGATCAGTCTTCTGAATTATTTGGTGGAAATTGTTCATGTAACCGAGGTTTGCATATTGAGACACTTGGTGCAAGTGTTTGTTGTTTGCTGTGCACGTGTTGAGTAAGGGTGCTCTGATTGATCGGTCACCGATCGGTATCGGCCGATAATGGCTTTAAATAGTTGGATCGGTGGTCTCCATAAAGGCCGATAAGATGACGCACTACCATGGATGTATTAAGAGCGCACTACTCGTGAGAACATTTTCTACATGGAGCTAAAATGGCGGCGTCCCTACATTCACCGGTCTGGCAGTTCTACAAGGTGTCTGAACGGCAGCAGAACAGCAGTTGGCCCGCGGAACAAAGGCGGAACGAAGGCGGTAGGAAGGCGGCTACCGCTTTTAAAAAGCGGCTGCCACCGGTGGTGCGCCGGCAAACGTGTTTGCGATTACGCCATTCTGACGTTTCGACTGCCTCTGGAGCACCGCCGACTCATTGCTATCTGGGAAAAAGACAATACATTAGAGGTTT
This sequence comes from Gymnocephalus cernua, assembly GCA_023631565.1. Classification (NCBI taxonomy): domain Eukaryota; kingdom Metazoa; phylum Chordata; class Actinopteri; order Perciformes; family Percidae; genus Gymnocephalus; species Gymnocephalus cernua. The sequence goes on from CM042432.1 coordinate 15,772,157, forward strand.
GCAACGTGTGTGCCAAAGAAATCCCACGAGGCGGAAAGCTCCAAAGACATTTCAACACCACCAACCTCATCAGACATTTGAAGGTTAGTCGTGGAAAGGAGTATGAGGAGTTTTCAATGTTAGCTAACGCTAAGGCAGAGCGGAGGGTTGCAGCTCTGGCGCCACTCAAACAGCTGTTTCTCTCTGTGTGTGTGTGTGTGTGTGTGTGTGTGTGTGTGTGTGTGTGTGTGTGTATCTGTGTGTGTGTGTGTGTGTGTGTGTATCTCTGTCTGTGTGTGTGTGTGTGTATATCTCTGTCTGTGTGTGTGTGTGTGTATCTCTGTCTGTGTGTGTGTGTGTGTGTGTGTATCTCTGTCTGTGTGTGTGTGTGTGTATATCTCTGTCTGTGTGTGTGTGTGTGTATCTCTGTCTGTGTGTGTGTGTGTGTATCTCTGTCTGTGTGTGTGTGTGTGTGTGTATATCTCTGTCTGTGTGTGTGTGTGTGTGTGTATATCTCTGTCTGTGTGTGTGTGTGCTGAAGAAATGTCTGCAGTGATTGAAAGGACATTTAGATTTTGAGCTAGGACAGAAAGCCAAACGATTACTGATACATTCTCTAAACATGTGTGACCGTTACGTAATGGCGTAATTTTCAGTTCATAAAATCGATCGGTATCGGCCGATACGTCTTCCAGCAATCGGTGATCGGCCCCTAAAATCCTGATCGGAGCACCCTTAGTGTTGAGATTGTATCACTATTGGCAACATGGTATTCTTAATTTCTGCCTTGGCCGTGTGCTGTCAACCACCCGCGCACACTCTCACACAAACTATTCTTTTTTTGTTCGCTCATTAATCATCGTTCCTCTGCATATCTTTGCTTCTCACAGTTATAGCACAGTGTCATGATGGGTCAGTGGTGTGATGAGGCCTTCTGCAGCACAGCAACAGCATTGCCCTCCCATTACTCCAATGACTTTGAGTGTGACACTCTAGTGGACAGATGGCTGGAAAAACACACACACACACACAGACCTATGGCAGTGAGATGCCATTTCCCGCTGTGCGTGTGAACACAGTGTCCAAAGACAAAATGTGTGTGTAGGCTTCTGCACTTATGCCTCATGTGGCGAAGGAGACATTTTTATAATGTTTACAAAAAAAAGCCATGCTGCCACCTGTTTCTCTTCATTTACATCTCCTTTCTTGCTCCTGCTTATCATTTTAATAAGGTAAACCATCCTTTTTTGATAATGGCTCCTACCTCATTTATGTGCTTCATATTTGTCCTTGATATTTTGTATAGCATAGGTATTGTAATGGTCTTTGTTAACGCATCCCAGCACCTACACTATAGTTATTCTCCTGGGCTTGGCAGTGAGCACACAAAGTGTATACCATTTACAGTAAATCCGTGGTTATGTGTGAGCAGATGGTGCATCAGTCTAACTGAGCCATGTTTTTTTCATTTGCATCCCCTTCTTCCTCCTGTTGGAAAGGGACTGTAGAGCGGGCTAATGACCTTTGACGGTGTCTGCCAAGAGAGCATGCCATCCTGTGGTTCAGGCAGGTTGCCACCATCTGTAGATATAATTAGTTGTTTCAGTTGCATTGGTTGCTTCTGGTGCAAATAAGCACTACTGTTTATAAGGATGTGCATGTGTTTTGCTTGTTTTAAGAACCAATTAATGATGGGCAATTAAAGTTGGTTGAGATAACTGCTGCATGTCTGGCGTGATTTCTAGGAGGAGACAGGCGGTGGTTCTTTGTGAGAAGATTAAAAGCAGCAAAATGAACAGACTGTTTTGTGCCTAATAAACCTAGGAGGAACAGACACGCTCAGAGACAGACACATTGCCGTTTGGGGATTGGATAAGGAGAGGTCTGCGATCACACAGTGGACTGCGGTAATGATCCACTGCTGCTTTGAACTCCGATATCACAGCTTAATTTACAGAAAGGGTAGAGTGAGGCAGACTAACGAAAAACATCCTAATTCTTTTTTAAAATGAAGGCATGATACTGATCCATAGAAAGACCCTGCCAAATCGTAACAAAAGAACCCATTGAGATTTCATCAGTTCTGTCATGCAGCTCTGTCTATAGAAATCTGTTAACATTTAAATAACAAAAAAGCCTATTTTCGTAGGTGCAGGGTTTCTTTCCTCCAAACTGTAGAAAGTGCAACGATTCTCATAAAAAGCCTACTGAGACCTACCAGCTAAGTCAAAGCTGCACATACTATACCTGCACCTCTAGATCTGTCTTACACACATATGGACAAACGCCACCTGACTCTCTACGAACTATCGTCGTCTTCAGAGTCTGGTACAGTAAGTGGAAATTAATCTTTTCAGATTAATTTAAATAAAAAGGTTGTAGATTGATCATATAATCATTTCCAAAACATTCAAAACTGTTACTGTGTTATTTCTGTTTCAAAAGGCAGCAATGCATAACACATTTAAATCTAGAGTGTTCATGTACAGTGCATGTAGTGTTCATTTCATACATTAGCAGTGAAATGAATTAATGCATAATAACCGTGATAATCGTGAAACTGTGATTATTTTTCAGACTATAATCATACCAACAAAATCTATAATCGTTGCATCCCTATCTGTGACCCGTCGTAGTATTATTCATCTTACCTTGTTTGACAACCTAAAGCGTCTCTGATGAGGGAATGGGGAGAAATGTAGTTTTTAGAAGGAGAGCGAGAGCTGAGGGATAGAATGAAACTGGATGGACACGTAAGTAGAGCCGGGCGATATGGAGAAAATATATCACGATATTTTTTACCAAATACCTCGATATCGATACTGCAACGATATTGTAGTGTTGACTATTGGCGCTTGAACTAAATATTTACACAATGAGATTGTTGATAAATAATCATCAGTAATGTGGATATAATGACTAAGTGGGTAAAGGCAAATCATACAACAGTTACAACAGTCTGGTAAGTTCAGAAAATGACATCACTTTACTGTGATGCAGCCTTTAAAACCAGGAAAAGACAACACTTGTGCCATATTACGATATCCAAAATCTAAGACGATATCTAGTCTCATATCACAGGCTACTCGGCTATCTCAGGCTACTGACTCTAGAGTCGCAGTGAGAGAAACAAAGTGTCTCCCCTGTGCTTTCTGACCACGGGGAGACATCTTTAGCAGGAAAAGGTAACCCTCTCCTTGATTTCATGCTGTTTATGGAGAAGGTGAACCAGGAAATGAGTCAGGGGAAATGCAACGCTACCAAGCCACGGCCGTGCGTCGCTGTGACGCGTAGTTACTTTTTTTGAGAGGTGCGCGTCAGGCTACGGCGTAGGGTCCGGCGTAGACGTAGAGGGGACTGCGTGGGTACACCGTTGATTTGATGCAGAAATATGAAACGGTCTTTAAGGTTGGAGCAAGGTGAATTGAGAGAGAGAAACGACAAGGAGGAAAGAGGAGAGAATGACTGCTGGTGGAGGAATTTATGTGAGCGGGGGTAAAGACAATGATCAGACGCTTGCAGAATGGATTTTTTTCCCATGTTGCTTGTCAGACACTTGGTGCTGGCTGCTAGCAGTTCTCTCTCTCTCTCTCTCTCTCTCTCTTTCTTTCTTTCTTTCTTTCTCTCTCTCTCTCTCTCTCTCTCTCTCTCTCTCTCTCTCTCTCTCTCTCTCTCTCTCTCTACTGGCACTGCCAGGATTAGAGGTGTCTGTTTAATTAATGCTCCCTTTTACCCTTCTTTTATTTCCCTCTCTCATCCTTCATCTACTTTCTCTTTGGCTTGCTGCCCCTTCTTTTTCTCCCTGCACTCAAGCACTCAAATTAGCCTGAGCTGTACTTCACAGAGTGCTGTTTTCAGGTCATTGCTTTGACTATTGTTCAGGTTTTTCAAGGTAAACCGTTCACTATATGTGTCTGCGTGCTTGCCTGGTTGCGAGTGAGAAAAGATGCTCTTTTCTCAAGGTAACCAGCTCTTTCCGTCAACCAGAGCTCAAAGGACTGTGTTTCTCTTCTCTATGCTGGTCTGTTATCTCTGACACCCACTGTTGTGAATATTTGTTGTGTATTTGTGTAGTTGCAACCAGTTCTCAAGTGGAATTTGTACAAAGTTGTTTAACCCCCTCATTGTTTAACCAGCCACAGATTGTACTGATTCTTTGACTTGTCTCCTCTCTCTTCTTTATTCCTAGGCCCTTCACCAGTTGTACTACGATCCCAATATAGAAAACAAGAATCTGGCCCAGAAATGGCTTATGCAGGCTCAGGTCTCACCTCAGGCCTGGCAGTTCTGCTGGGCCCTACTGAGCCCAGATAAGGTATACAAACAGACGGACGGACGGACGGACACACACACACACACACACACACACACACACACACACACACACACACACACACACACACACACACACACACACACACACACACACACACACACACACACACACACACACACACACACACACACACTGATAAAGAATTTTGTGTCATTTGCATTCCTCTTGTCTCTCACAGGTGCCAGAGATCCAGTACTTTGGTGCTAGCGCGCTTCACACCAAGATCTCCCGCTACTGGTCAGACATCCCCACAGACCAGTATGAGTCTCTAAAGACCCAGCTGTTCTCCCAGATTGCCTGCTTCTCCTCCGGCTCCAAGATGGTGCTTACCCGGCTATGTGTGGCCCTGGCCTCTCTGGCACTCAACACAATGCCTGAGGCCTGGCCTGGCGCAGTGGCAGAGATGGTGCGGGTGTTCCAGGAGGAGGGGGGAGGGGTGGATGGGCGGGCACGCTGCCTGGCATTGCTGGAGCTGCTCACCGTCCTGCCGGAGGAGTTCCAGACCAGCCGCCTGCCGCAGTACAGAAAGGGACAGGTACTTACCTTCTCCCAACTCTGCAGGTGGTGGTGGCCACCTGTGCAATATTCAGTTTGTTTTTTGGATTAATTTCTTTGTCAGTATGTATCGAACCTTAATACGTTTCGAGAACCTATTGAAATGACTCTATAGCACAGAGTACTGAAGATTGTAAAGTACCTAAAGCTGGCAGTGAATGCTTTGTCAGCGTCTTGGTCTTGTATTACTCTTTAATCAGATATTCTCAGATAAATAATTTAAATCGGCTATTTTATGCTGGAAATGTTATTGAACAGCTTTATTGTACAGCTCCTAAAGGGCCTGGGCTAATGTGGTCTAGCGTGACTCACAACACTCATGGTTCCCTAACCTGTGCCTCCTCCCACTTCACAATCAATTGGAACAGGGTTGTGTGGGTGTCTATTGAACATGTTTGAAAAAAATACATTACCCTATTTCTAGTAGGTTATTTCTTATTTTACAAATGTTAATGCTCCACCTTATACTCCACTAACTACTTTAATCTGCTGACCTTGCTTTTACACACGCACGCACACACACACACACACACACACACACACACACACACACACACACACACACACACACACACACACACACACACACACACACACACACACACACACACACACACACACACACACACACACACACACGTGCGTGCGTGCGTAAATGCAAATGCTTGCTAATAACATACAACACACAGACTAACATACTAGTCCGTTGTTAATGTGTTTCAGAGAGAGAGAGAGAGAGAATGGGTAAGGAGGGACTGAGCTAATCAATGCGCTGCATGCTGCTCTAAGATTCTACCCAATTCAAATAGTAAACAAATCTATATGTGGAAGTCAGTGTTGATACTGTGGCGCGCCGCCACAAATATATCAGCGTATGGAAAACACTGCTTAAATTGAGCCTTCTTACAAAGCAATACACTAGCAGTCTAACCCTCATTATCACCCTTCCTCTAGGTTCGGGGCGCCCTGGGCCGTGAGTGGGGGTCAGTGTGTCCCTTACTGCAGCAACTGCTGAGAAGGACAGATAGCCCCGGGGCGGTGAAAGCTCGCGTGCTGCGCTGCCTGTCATCCTGGGTGCTGCTGGATGTGCCCCTCAACGAGAGTGAAGGCCTGGTGCAAGACTGCTTCAGTGCCCTGCCTGACCCAGAGCTCTTTGACACAGCGGTAGAGGCAGTCGTCAACGCCATCTCACAGCCTGACTCCCAAAGGTGTTTACAAATGGGTGACAGTGTTCACTCAAAACCCAAGAAAAGGCACACACACAAAAAAAAAAAGAAATAAATAATGATACTACTGTATGACATGAAAGCTTGTCATGGTTTTGACTGGAGAAATTACACTGCTGCAGAATGGAGATGAGAGAGGGTGAACAGAGCGGGGGGAAAAGATGCATTAGCCAAGGGCAGGAAACGGACATGGTGGGCACTGGAAGGGCATATCGGGGAAGGAAGGAGGGAGGGAGGGAGTGATACCGGGTAAGTTGACAGCCAGGGGGAGGAGAGCATCATTTCTTGGTTGGCTGGCGTTGCTATGGTTACAGAGCTGGGGAGAGATGTCATCATGCCCTGGTTGATTCAGAAATGGTAGGCTACTATTACCCCTCCCCTATGGAGAGAGAGAGAGAGAGAAAGAGGGTGTTTGGGACGGGTTGATACAAAGAGAAGAAAGGGTGCAAGGGGAAGGTGTGAAAGTGTGCGAGTGTGAATTTGCTGCTGACAAGTCAGTTTAAACGCGCTCACATTTTGCAGAGCAGATGGTCGGAAGACTAATGGCAGTGGAGTAACAGGTAGAAGCAGCAGCAAGTGTTGCTGGGCTCCTACAGGTAAGAGTAGGTTAGTGAGAGATTGGATTCTGCCTGTGTTGGACAAGTCCTCCCAAAATTCTTGACTCTCTCATTAGTAGCATCTCTTAAGACACATTTGGTGTGTGTGTGTGTGGTGTGTCGGTGTCTATGAGAAAGAAGGAAAATAAATGAATCTATTAGAAAAGCTGGTGCAAGGTTTTTTCCTCCATCCTGTCTAGGAAGTTATAGCCCACCTTTTTCCATCTGTAGATTCTAATGTCTTTGTTCGTTTTTATCTTGTCTCCCACTCTGCCTCTGTTTCTTTGTGCTCTTATTTCCCCCTTTTGCTTCTCTCTCCATCAGTACTAAGCCCTCCTCCCTGTCTCTTGTTCTCTCCCTCTGTTTAAACACATTACAGTCAAGTCATTTGGGGGGGTGGGGTGGGGATGGGGGGGGGAATTGCTATTGGTCCAGCTGCATCCTGTTGCTAGGCAACCCATTTCCCCTGTCTCGGAGTGTTGCAGTAATTGCAGACAGGATCAGGGGGAGGTGGGGTGGTGGAGGGAGAGAATAAAGGAGGAGTCAGGATGGAGGCAGAAAGTATAAAGAGTAGGGCAGAGACCAACAGAGGAGAGGACAGGCAACTATGAGCTAGAGGAGAGGAGACTGCAGCAGACAGTCTCAGAGGAATCTGCCGAATGTCTTCTTTCATGAGGGAAATGGGGAAACGCGTACAAATCTATTCTGCCCTTTTTTGTTGTATCACATACACACCCAGGCCTTTTCCCAAACTAAGAGTGCATGACCTGCATTTGCAAAGCACCTTGTTAAAAATGAATGATCTTCTGAGTGCATGAGTGCAGTCTGCTGCTCACATAAATTGCAGTCGGTCCCTGCGCTGTTCTCACAGAGTTACTCAGGCACCCTACACAGAGGATGTAGGACAATACACACACACACAGGTTTGTGGCTTATTTGATGGAGGCCAGATTCATACACATCACATTTCAGCAGGGTGGAGCTTTCGCCACTGAAGGCTGAATCAGTGTTGGTTGCTGAGTAGGAGACTCAGCTTTATGACGCAGGACCATAGATCTGGCTTCTCTTCTTATAAGGTGTCCTGAGGGAATTGAGAGTAATAAATGCGTCCCAGGGGCCGCGGTACAACATGCATTTAACCTGCAGAGAATGCTGACCACTATTTTTGTTGACTAGTACTGTTCTGTAAGGTAATGCCAAAACAATTAGACCAATCGATCATTCGATGGACAGCAAATTAATCGTCAGTTTTGTTTATTGTTAATTTATTAAGCAAAAATGCCAAAAGCCCTACATTAGATCCTCAGAGAAACTGTGAGTTATAGTGGTTTTTCAGCTTGATTTGTTTATTTTTTGTTTCTTTTCAAAAGTCACACAACCTTGCTGTGTCATTGATGAATATTCATTGACTCTGACCCACGTCCTTATTGACGTTCTCGTGAAAGATGAAGCACCGCCCGCCTGCATACCACAAAACCCCCTCTGAGACTGGCACACATGTAATATGGTTTATATTTATAGCATTCACATATGCACGTAATCTCCTCCGTGACATTCAGGCGCACATACACGCACGCCCTCCATCTCCAAATGTCACCCCTTCACTTGCTGTCATTAAGGATGACAGGAGGATGTTGTCTGAAGTTGTCACATGAGTAGATTTGAGCCTGTGTTGAGTGTGTCTACTAATGTGTCTATGTAGATTTGTGTGTGTGTGTGTGTGTCAGCACATGCGTGTGTTTTAGCCAGAGTGAGGGAAATATTGACTGCTGAGACCGCAGGAAGAAGACAGAATAATAACTGACAGCAGCAAAGCTCTGAGCTGGAGCTTTGAATAGATTTTCTGGTTCCCTGGTAGATGTGTGGGTTTTTTAGGGTGGGTGTGCTGGATCAGAGGTTGGACTGACTTGGACTGAGATAGGATTTGAAATAAACACTTGTCTTGAGACGACATCAACCTAGCTGTTAACGGTGTGAGTCAGTTTGATATTCACCAGCGGATGCTCCCTGGCTGTGCATGCTATGTTGTTCTCACTTGTACAGCACTGTGTGCAATGCTTTGTTTTTGTTTTAAGCTTGTTTTCTTTAAAGGTCCCATGACATGGTGTTCTTTGGATGCTTTTATATAGGCCTTAGCGGTCCCCTAATACTGTATCTGAAGTCTCTTTCCCAAAATGCAGCCTTGGTGCAGAATTACAGCCACTAGAGCCAGTCCCACAATGAGCTTTACTCAGAACATGCCATTTCTGTGTCTGTAGCTATTGAGGAGGAGAGAGAGGGGGGGGGGGGGGGGGGCAAGGTGGAGGGTGGGGGTGTGGCCTTGACCAACTGCCACTTTGCTTGTTTGAAAGCCATGATGTCTCTCTCTCATGGGTTGGCCAAATTCTCTGGACGGGCAAAGTAGAGAAAGGGGAGGTAACCTTCCTCCTTATGACCTCATAAAGAGGAGATTCCAGAACAGCTCATCTGAGCTTACTTTTTCTCAAAGGCAGAGCAGGATACCCAGGGCTCGGTTTACACCTATCACCATTTCAAGCCAATTGGGGACCATAGGCAGGCTGGGGGAACTCATATTAATGTTAAAAATTCTCAGTAAAATTTTCATGCCATGGGACCTTTAAATGAACTGGACTTCTGACAGACTAAACTGTCAATTCTTGTCTTTCTTTGTCTGTGTGTGTGTGTGTGTGTGTGTCCACGGGTTGTAGATATGTGAACACTTTGCTAAAACTGGTTCCTCAAGTGCTGGCCCTCCAGGAGCAGCTCAGAGAGGCGGTTCAGAATGGAGACATGGAGACCTGCCACGGTATCTGCCGTATCGCCGTTACACTGGGAGAAAACCACTCCAGGTGTGTGTCTGTGTGTGTGTGTGTCTCTGTGTGTTCAGGCCTGTAACAATGTAAAGATTTTTTTAGTACATTTATCTTGGCCAAAATGATTTCCATACACGACTCAATTATTATTCAGTCATAGTATGGTAATATAATGTTACAAATATTGTTCCGTTTTTTTATATAATCGCAACAAAATAGCCAGCTATATCAGATAAACAGATTTCTTCATTTTAATTTGCACTGAAACGAGTCATGCAGTATTCGGTCCCATGTCTTGTTTTCGTGTGTTGCTGTGTCTACTGATTGAATGACTCTTTCTCTCCCCTCCACCCACGTCTCTCTCCAGGACTCTGTTGGAGCAGGTGGATCACTGGCAGAGCTTCCTGGCTTTAGTCAACATGATCATGTTTTGTACAGGCATCCCCGGCCACTACCCGGTCAATGAGACCACCAGCTCGCTCACGCTCACCTTCTGGTATACACTACAAGTAAGGAATGTTAAAATCTCATCTATCCCGTAATGTTGAAGTGATGCCGTCAGGGTTCAAAATTGGCACCATCCACCAGCTTAATGCTGTTCAAATATGCAATTGGCTGCTAGATTTGCCTCACTCACCAGCCACAAAACCAATGGTAATCTACTGAGTGGCTGGTCAAATTTCAACATTCACTAGCCATTTGGCTGGTGAACGAAAAGGTTCATTAATTATAATAAATAAATATTGGTAGTTTAAGAAATAAATGGGACTGTATATTTTCCTCCCAGCTTAGTTTGCCCACTTTTTTCTCTCGCCTCGCCTTTACTAGGCACGTAAAACCCGTCCACGTAATAAGCTTTGCACATTGTAGTCAGGCTCGATAGGCGCTGGCTTGAAACGGTCATCTTTAGAAAAAGATTTCTCCCTGCACATTGAATGAATGTGCTACTCACTGGCCTTTGTCTACAGTTTTCAAATAATACAATATGGCAGCTTGTCTAAAGACATTAGCTGTATTCTCTTCTACTTTATCCAACATAAGTTTGAGCAGGCAGAGAATGTTAGATCTTAGATGATTGATTGTTTTCTTAGTGATAAATGAATGATGAATACTGTAAAATGCAAAATTCACTTGGGTGTCAGTTAATAGCCTGTATGAGTTGTTTTTGGTCTGTAAAGTGCAGATACAACGTTATCTTCCAGACGCAAGACAATTTCTTTTTCTCCTTTCTCCATCCTCAGGATGAAATAATGTCATTTGAGTCGGATAAGCAGGCAGTGTATCTGCAGGTCTACAGGCCAGTATATTTCCAGCTGGTGGATGTTCTGCTACACAAAGCCCAGTTTCCCTCTGACCAGGAGTATGCGTCCTGGTCCTCCGATGAGAAGGAGCAATTCAGGATTTACAGGTGTGTATGTGCACATTTATATGCCTGACCCTGTCTCTGTGTTTTGCACATGCCTTTTTCCGCTGCACGCTGTTGTTTGTAAGCGTTTTAGAAATGACTCGCTGACAGGATGATTGGTCAGCATACTAGTGTGTTTTGCTCTAATAGACTCTCACTGGACTGGCAGCTGAGAGGGGAAAACCCGTCTGGCAAATATGTGCATGCTCCTAAAATGACTGTTTGTGCATGTCTGTCATTCAGGGTGGATATCTCAGACACACTCATGTACGTGTATGAGATGCTGGGAGCAGAGCTGCTGAGTAACCTGTATGATAAACTAGGGAGACTGTTGACTAACGCAGAGCAGCCCACATCATGGCAGGTGGGTGAGACAAACACAGATGAAACGTGAAATATTCTGTGTTTTTTTTTTCCGAGTGATGCACAGAAGCCAATACTGAAAATGTGTCCTATCATTTGATAAACCATTGAAGATCAGTATGTTGTTTTCTATTTTTAAAATTATTATTATTATTAGAGCTCTAACAATTTCAAATTTTGCTGTACAGTTATTTGATTCAGAAGTAATTGCGAAAGAAAATCTTTTTTTAAACAAATTAAAGTTTTGAATGAATTCCAGGATACATCTTTTGTTATATATCACTGTTATATGACCCACATAATGTAGTAACACAAATACACAGCCTATGAAGTAAACACACCTCTTTATTATCATAAAACATTTTTTCTAACTGTGTCCCCCCCATTTTTGTTGCCATGAATGTGTATAGTGCCAACAAAGAACAATTGAAATATTAATACAAAAATATAGTCCGACCAATAATCACTTATATAATTACAATATGGCATATCTAAACAAAATCAACAATTACCATGAGCTTAAAGACCTTAGCTAATGTTAGCAATTAATTGCGGTTAAACAAAAAAAACGCTATTATGTAAAAAAATAAAAATATTGACAGACAATTATGTAATAACTGTTATAGGCCTAATTATTATACTGATGTTAGCTTGCAAGTCCACAATCTGAAATCTAAATAAACCTAGTAAACCTAGATTGTTTTTTTTATGTTGATTTTGGGTTATTTTCACTTTACATGGTAATTGTGTGTTGTTGTTTTTTATTAATTAATTGTTTTCTGTCATTGCTGAAATTCCATATTTATCAACTGGTGATCAAAAAACCCACTGACGTCCTTCTCCTCCTGCAGCACACAGAAGCCTTACTGTACGGCTTCCAGTCCATAGCAGAGACGATAGATGTGAATTACTCTGACGTCATCCCGGGCCTGATAGGACTCATCCCCAGAATCAACATCAACAACGTCCAACTAGCAGACACAGTGATGTTCACTATAGGTGAGAGTCATGGGCGGATTAAAAGCATCTCAGCACACATCATAAAAGTTCAAATACATGTAGTGCAATCAAAAGACGACACGGGTAGAAACGGGGATTGTTGTTTCTCATTCGGTATCTGAACTGTTAATCTCCCACTAGGTGCTTTGGCTGAATGGTTGGCAGACCACCCAGTGATGCTCAGCAGTGTCTTGCCCTTGGTGCTACAGGCTTTGGGGAACCCAGACCTTTCTGTTTCTTCTGTGTCTACACTCAAGAAAATTTGTAGGGAGTGCAAATATGACCTGCCACCCTACGCAACCAACATAGTAGCTGTCTCTCAGGTACCTGTGTACCTCTTTTTTTTTTTAATACGCTATTGCTTTTTTCACCCAAGTATGAGAGCCAATAACAATCGATTTGATTTAGATTTATTTTTATACTGTAACGGCTAAGGCGTTGCAGACCTCTGTGATGTTCCTGCTTTCCAGAAATAACATTTACTCTTTGAAATCACTTCGGTTGTATTATTTTGGAGTTAACTTGTGTTTTGGGCTGGCTTTTTGTTGTGCTTTCAAAATAATAGAACCATCACTTTCTCTTTTCTCTCAAGGAGGTGCTTATAAAGCAGATCCACAAGGTCAGTGCGTGCTCTCTCAAATTCCCTTTCTTTTTTTTTGTCTCGGCACTCAAGTGACATTTAAAAAGAGAAACGCTGGGAAAGAATTGTGTAACATGTTTTCAGCTGTAGTCTAAAGAAGAAGTGTTGTGAAAAATGACTTTAAGCTCACCGCTTGCTTAAGCTGAAGCTAAACCTGCGATCGTCTTTTCTCGCAGACGAGTCAGTGCATGTGGCTGATGCAGGCTCTCGGCTTCCTGCTCTCAGCGCTCCCTGTGGAAGAGATCTTAAGAAACCTTCACTCTCTCATCACCCCCTACATTCAGCAGCTGGAGAAGTTAGCGGATGAGACGGTACGTACACAGGCCAACATGTTAACAACACACACACACACACACACACACACACACACACACACACACACACACACACACACATACAAACACAGAGCAGGCACAGCTGGACTCTGGCCAATAGGAAGAGGCTTTGTTTCTGTGTGGTGTCACTGCAGTGGAACATTTCTCTGCGGGACCAGATTGGATTTGACCCTGCACCATGGGCTAGTGACTCACATGGAAGTAGCAAAGACACACTTTTTCTCTCACTTGAGCAAACACACACACGCACACACCAGAGCAAGAGAGAAGACAAATTGAACTCAGAAAAAAAAAAATATTAAAAATGCCTACACAGACACACTTCTTTTACATTTTACAATTATTTACCCTGTTTAAATGTCAGTTCTAATGGAGCCTGGATTTTCTGTCTGACTGTCACGCTGGATGGTACAAATGTGGAGCTGATGTTATCTAAAAATAAACCGTCTGATATCTGCTGTATGTGGTACAAAGTAGATTTTCTCCTGATCCCTTCTGCAATCAGTACATCATTTGGGCGGGGTGAATAGAGATGTCAGGTTAGATGAAGCTTCTCTCTGCGTGTCTGTCTCCGTCCCCGTCTCATCCTTCACACAACACACACACACAGTCACACACTACATTGATCCTCTCCGACTTCCTCCTTCTCTTATTGTTTTCCATCTACCTTTTTGATGTATCGGCATTACATCAGACTAGGAAATCAGGTGCTGTGTCTGGAGCCGGACGAATAGTGGCACCTAGTGGGAAGAGCTTCAGGTTACATTACATCAGGGGTGAATGACCATTATGTCTGACGGGGCTGACTGCAAACGCCGATGGAGTCACTCTGATTTGGCTTCAAGCAGAGTGTGCACGCACTGTTTTCTCGCTGTAGGGTGACTGTACAGTAACAGCATCAACATTGTGAGGGGAGGTAGTAGAATGCAGGAGCGATGAGAGATGTGGATGCTCTTCGTAGTCTTTGGCTCTGTTACATCACCATGGAGACTGAGCAATGGTTAAACACTGCTAATGAAAACCTAATTAATGATTTTAGCCTGTGTGTGTGTGTGTGTGTGTGTGTGTGTGTGTGTGTGTGTGTGTGTGTGTGTGTGTGTGTGTGTGTGTGTGTGCATATTCTTATGTGTGTCAGTGAGAAAACTGGTATGAGTATGATTACCTTCTTTCTGTCACATTGCTGAAATACCTGCCTATTGACTTTTTTTTTTTTTTTTTTTGGTGAAATGAAATACGTTTTGTCTACCGATTTGTTTTGTTGAATAAGTAATGAGTTTGGTTTATTTATGGATATAGAAAGACAAAAGGATCCAAGGGATAACATGTAAAAGCGAACACTTTTTCTCCAACATGGTCCCTGATGGAAGAGATGATAATAATAATGATAATAATTATTTACTCTGTTGTTTACTCTATTTATTCTAAAACAAAATGACAAATGCCCCTAATTGTAAAAAAGTGAGCTGTCTTAAAACTGCCTACTTTGTCTCTAACCAACTAAAAAAACCAAAGTATTTAATGTAACTGGCTTAGTGCGTAAAACCAGTGCCAAAATTGTGACTTATCAGCATCAAATTTAACATATTTTTGAACTGTTGTAGCCATGCCATCCATCTTCAAAATTGTTCATCCCGTTCAGGAGTAGCTCGTTTTTAAGGCTAGTTTGTTTTCCTAAATATTTTAGCAGTTATTTTTCAAGGCGGGCACTATGCACTAAATGAGCCAGAGATAGTTGAGCCAGAGCCAGAGAGTTGGGATTAGTTTGTAGTAGAGCTGGGCGATTTTTTTTTTTTTTTTCCTAAAAAAATCTGTGATTTTTTTCATAAAAAACTCGATATTCGATCCCCCCCCCCCTCCATTTAAAACAAAATAACTGCGAACTGTAAATATATATTAAAAATATATATTTATTGTATTTAATTAAAGTGCATCAACATAAACATAATTGCAAAGGCAAACCCTTTCTCTAACTGAAAAGTCAGTGCAACAAAGATTGTTAAACATCCAAATTATTTATACTGTATTTGGATTAAGCTAATAAAACCTAAAAACAAAAAAACCTAAAAAAAAATCGATTGATTTGACCTACCAACTCAATTTTTAAATCAAATCGATTTTTTCCCCAGCCCTAGTCTGTAGAGGAAATTCACAAATACAATTATCTCTTTCTTTTTTCTTCTTTCAGCCCAATCCCTCCAATAAATTAGCAATCATCCACATCTTGGGGCTGCTGTCCAACCTCTTCACCACGCTCGACATCAGCAAGCAGGACGATGAGTCAGCAGACGGCTCAGCACCACCTGTCAAGGCAGCCCCCCCTCCGCCTGGACCAAACCCAGTCAGTCACCACACACCATCATTATTGTCTTCTGTGGGGTTGAGTGATTGGACAAATACATTAAATATCAGCAACAGGCTGAATCTATGGATGATAGATATTGACCATATGTTCAAGGCTTTGTAATCCAGCACACTGCATTTTGTGCGGGGCACATGGTGCTCGTAGCAATACCACCCCCCATCGGCTATCGCTGTTTAGAGGGATCAGGGCGGTCAACAGGAAATATTTGCCCTGTCACTCAACCATAGTCATTAGTAATTCTGCTGATGACCATGCACCCATGTGTAAAATGCTAATGTCTGATGCCACTGCTTGTTAATTAATTCATTTTTAAAGTGTTTTAATTTGTTGATTTGCGTTTTTCAGGTGGTGGTGGTTTTGCAACAAGTGTTTGCTCTCATACAGACTGTATTGAGTAAGTGGCTCAATGACTCGCAGGTTGTAGAGGTGAGTCCTCGTCATGTGCAGCCACTTATTGTCAGACCTCTGCTTTTTAGGAAATCGGTTGACATAATCAGATATGACATTTCAGTATAGCTGATCTGATGCTGTCCCTCAGGCGGTGTGCGCCATCTTTGAGAAGTCAGTGAAGACTCTGCTCCATGACTTTGCTCCCATGGTGTCTCAGCTCAGTGAGATGCTTGGACAGATGTACAGTACAATTCCCCAGGCCTCAGCCCTCGACCTCACACGACAGGTACGCACTCATACATGTGCACCTACAAACACACATTAGTGTTCTTACTTTTAATACTCGCGTGCAGAGAGATTTGTCGGAAGGGACTGTGTATCGGCTACACACCACTGAGCCCAAGGTTAATGAGGGTACAGTAAAACTGTATTCATGACTTAACTCTCAAGCATTTGTTTGTCCACATAAACTGAACTTTACCTATGTCATAAGTTCCATAAATAAAATGAACTGACCCAGGTAGAGTTAACACAGGTAGATTTCTGCTGGAGAAACCTAATTGCTTGTACACGTGGATCATAGCGGTGGATCTTTGCATTCAGACTAATCCAAAAGCCAACTGGAACTGAAAATGATGCAAAAAAAAAAAAGAAGTCTTAACAGTATCTTATTTATAAAATTCAGACACATTTGCAATTCACTACAGAGCTTGGTTGCTCACAGCGCTGTCAGTCCACCCCCCAAAAAAAGACAATAAAAAGAACGATAAAAGGATGCAGCATCATAAATCACCAACACACTCAAAACTTGCCATATTTAAAAAAAATAAAGGCAGAGGTAGGGGAAATATCTGATACCAACCCGCTGTATGTTAACACAGGTTTTACAGTGATCAGGTTTCTGCAGTGTATGGATAGACATCCTACGGTTTTCCTTACTATAACCTGCTTTCTTGTGTGCAAGTGAACACAGCGAGTGTCTGATGTGAAGTCCTGCTGTTTCAGATGGTGCATATCTTTGCCAGTGAGACAGACCACTTCCCACCCATCAAGGCTCTGTTTGAGCTAGTTACCTCGGTAACGCTGTCCATCTTTCAGCAAGGTACAGTAGGGGGTCCAGCAGGGGGCGGGACTGTGCATACTGTCAAATGTTTCTGTTCAAGTCAGCGGTAGACCTTTTTGAATGTTTCTGATCATATTTGACTTCACAGGTTTCAAAATAACTTGGTATAGCATAGGACAAAAGTGAAATTGTGAACACGTTTGTAAAAAAAAGTAAAAGTAAATTGTTAAAAATGTATATTATGGTGATATACTCCCATTGCTTTCTACAATTGTAAGTGAAGACTGACGTGCTGTTGCATTTCTAGACAATATAACAGTTTTGTCAGTCTGACAAAAGGTCACAGGTCACTGGGACTCGGTTATCACAGTCGACCTTTAAACGTTTGCTCTCATTCCTCATTAATGCGAGTGGAATCACAAAGTGGTCCGTCTGCTTAATGTTGTTGAAGTAACAAAGTCTCAAATGATCATTTTATCGACGCAGGCTTCTGTTTCAATCATTTTAAGACTATTATGGTTTGCTTTAAACCTATGTAATCAACACGTTGCAATGCTTTCTATTTTTATCAGCCTAATATTTGCTTATTTCATTTTTTTTTTGAGTCCATTTATTTGAATTTACTGTTTCAGTGTTTGGGGGGGGGGGGGGGGGGGTGCATGACAATGACTTTCATTTTGTAAAGTGTTCAATGTCGAGCAGAAGTTTCTTAATGTGCGTGACCCCGGGGCCAGACTTAGGTTCTGATTTTCACTCCGCATAAGATGGACATGAGTGAGATGGCTTGTACCAGCTCTGTCTGCCGCTCCCCCCCCCCCCTCCCTTTGCGTTGTCCCTTCTTTCCTCTCCTCCTTTCCTGCTTTGACTGGTTAAGTAATGGCTGCCTCTCCTCCTGCCTCTAAACTCTTTCTTTTCTGAGCAGGTGGCTTTCAGTAGAGACAGTATCAGTACACGATACAGTCACAACACAGAGACCGCTAGCTTATTCTGTTGGCTGGCATATAATATAGCAGGGCGGAGCCACTGCTGTGCTAGGATTGTAGCCGTGCTCTCCATCACAGCCCTCTGCAAAAGCCCTGTATTCTCGTGAGGGGTTGTGTGTGGATGAGGGCTGGAGGTGGGGGGGGGGGTATTAAGCAGGAAAACTTGTTTGGAGTCTGGGAACAGCTAAAGCTGGGCGCTTACTACAGACGTTTGTTCTGTTTCGTTAACAAGTTTGCTGTTGGAGTCCTTCCAACATCAATCTTAAGCCATTGGAGAAAACCACGTTTGAAAGTCAGGAATCTTGATGTGGATTCTTCTGTCCAGAAGCTTCTACAGGAAATGTGTTTAATTGTGCATCACATGCAATCTGCCATACTTTAAAAAGTCTTGTAGTCTGTGTCCAGCATAAAGGGGAGGGGGGGGGGGGGGGGGGGGGGGGTTAGTGATATATCAGAACCTATCCTGATCTTTGAGTGTGATTCATACGGGTGGCTATGGGTTCACCTTTGAAGCAAAGGGAACTTATTGGCCAGCTCTGAATGGGCCCTTTACAGAAACCTCCTCCCCTGAGGCACCATCTGAGAGGAAATGTGCTGCTTGTTGTTTGACCACACCGATGCCGGCGGTGCCTCGTGGGAAGGAGGTTAAAGGGGGGGGTTCATTCAGGTCCTCCAAACTGTAACAGTAACAGAGGTGCCTCCTGGGTTCCCACTCCAAACCCACTTTTGTTTCTTTAGGTTTGTTCTTTTTCTCTCGTTACTTCTTCCTTTTTTTTTCTCTCCAAACAGACTCATGTCTTTGTCTTCTGCCTGTTTTTTGTTTTTGGTTGGTCTGTTCTACCAAGACTCTGCCAAAGCTTCATATGCCCCCCCTCCCCCTCCCCCCCCCCCCTTCTCCCCTTCGTTCCTTACTCACGTGTGAATTATTTCAATGAAATATTTTGAGTTCTCTTTTATTTCCACATGACTGTTGAATCTATTCAGTTGCTGTTTGTATATTATTCTTATTCTCTTATGATTTCTTAAGTTTCATCTTTATTATATTTTAGGACCCAGGGATCATCCTGATATTGTTGATTCATTTATGCAACTCCAAGCTCAGGTGTGTTTTTGGTTTCTTATTTCATTCACTTTGGGTTTCTCTCTCTCTTTCTTCTAATTTCTCCCTGTTTCTCTGTCCTCTCCTCCCTCTCTACCTCTTTCTGTTCTTTGTTACCGGGCCCTGAGGTGTCCCATCACATAGACGAGGCAGTGGAATGAAACGTGAGGGGAATGTTTGAAAAAGAGACGTCTGTCTCTCCTCAAATGCTTTTGATTCTAACAGTCACCTCACCACACACGGTTCAGACCTCATGAAGGGTTTACAGTTTACCTGCAGAAACCACCTAAATCAGTCAGATATGCTTATGAAAGTATACAAAGCATTGATAACAAGCCAAGCCTTATTTTGCACGTTTATCATTCTTACTTGTAACACTCACCCTGCGTTCAGTTAATTAACTGATGGGAAATAACACTGGCAGAGATCTAGAATAGCCACTAAAAATCCCACTGCTGTGGCAAGGTGTTGTGAACTCATGATGTCAATTATTATTATTATATCAATTTCTAACAATACTATTTAAACATGCTGTCACAGTTAGATGAAGACCTTATATTTCCATTATATTTATATATATATTTTGCATATTTTTAATAGATTTTGGAAAGATTTCATAAACCTAAGATGCAATTCTCATGACTCCCAGAGGGACATCCCATCCTTCTATGAATAATCATATTGATTTAGTATACTGCTCCGCAGGCAGCTTAGAAAAATGCGGACATTTTCTGCATAAAGATTGACTATTTTAAGCACTTACATTTTTACTCAATCCTTTCCCTTTTTTCTGTAAAGTCAACATCAGGGCACATTTGCTCCTTGGAAAAACATCAGCACACTCAGCGCCTTTATATGAAATATTTTAGTTGATGTGGCGCTCTTGGGAAGATGATGTAACGTCGTCAGTATCGGCGTTGTGGTCCCAGGTGACTGGTTAGTCTCTGAGCCCAGTCCTCTGAAGTCATTCCAGCCCAGAGCCAATCAAAGCCGGAGTGAATTAATATTCAACTAATATTAATCAGATCAGACAAATTGGCTGATGGCTCTTCTGTTTTATATTTTTGTCTTCATTCTTCTTCCTTTTGTTTTCTATCTTTGGATAGATCTGACCTTCATCTCTCTCCCTTTCCCTCTCTCTCCTCTCCTCCATCCTGAATGAGTTCATTATTACAAGATGATTATTTCTCTTTACCTGCACATGTTAATTACGTACACACTTCTGTTGCATATTCAATCCAGTCAACCAAAAACAAGGAAAAGTAATGTTTCAAATACAATTGATTTCAAGAAACAAAACCATCATTGCCTTTAGTTTGACTTAAGTTTCCAATGATTTCAAAGTTTGATTTTTTGCAATTTGTTTGTTATACCTGCTGAGTTCTGCATTGGAGGATCTCTGTATGTGTTTGGATATAGTTTTTCCTAAACAGATGGAGAGAGTACTATAGCCTGGTAGGCAGATCTGTTCTCAGTCCTGTGTTGCTGTCAGATCCGGCTACCAGGCTGAGCGGGTATTGTTGATAGCAGAATTTTGAAGGAGCTTATGCAGTGGAAAGTGGTGAAGCAGTACCGATTGGGTCGAGCCATCACAAACACACTCTGTTTAATGCCTTTATCTGCCTCTTAGGCCCTCAAACGGAAGCCCGATTTGTTCTTGTCTGAGAGTCTTGACGTGAAAGCAGTGTTCCACTGTGGTAAGTTTACACACACCCCTACACACTGTTCTGGGTGTTTTGCTACAGTTCCTGAGAATGATGTGCCTACTATCTAACTATTTGACGCCCTCCGTCAATACAGTTGTTTATTTATGTTTCTGACCTCCTCTCCCACATCCAGGAGTTCTGTCTCTCAAATTTCCTGAGGCTCCAACAGTCAAGTCGACGTGCTTGTTCTTTGTGAGCGCACACACGCACACGCGCACACACACGCACACACAATGTAAAACCATGCCAGAATAAGCATGTTTATTTGGCGTTAAATGTGCTGATTGTCTCTTGTGTTTCTGCCGTAGACTGAACTGTTACCCCGCTGCTCAGATGTGCCTCCAGTGGCCAGAGTGGTGCAGGAAGACGGAAAACTGTTGATCCAGGCCGTGCTGGAGGTGAGAAGCACCACATTTAAGTGTTTACACGTCACACCATGGAAAGGTTTCATCATTTCACTGATGCCGCAGTCAAACTTTTCCTCCTCTGTTATTGTGATTGAAGTCCCTGTTGTGAAATTGCTTCCCCGCTGTCTCCAGGGCATCGGGGGCGGGGCATCTCGATGCCTGATGGACCAGTTTGCAGAAGTGCTTTTCTCCCTGAACAAGCACTGTTTTTCTCTGCTCGCCGTGTGGTTGAAGGAGGCACTGCAGCCTCCTGGGTACCCATCATCACGGGTCACGACTGAACAGAAAGACAACTTCTCACATCAGATACTCAGGTAACACTGCCCGGCATTTGTTTACAGGCTTATTGGCTAACAAGTCCATCCAGTTGGCCATAATTATACTTTCTAATTGTATGTATCTGTCCCTTCTTTACTGCCTCCTCTGTCGTGCAGAGAACGAGTGAACAAGAGGAGGGTTAAGGACATAGTGAAGGAGTTCACACTACTGTGCAGAGGGCTCCATGGTACAGAGTACGCTGCTGAATACTGAAACTCTACCCTTGAACTCTCACCCAACCGGACCTCTGCCCTCAGCGCCAAACAGCTGGATGCCACAACGAAACCCCATCAGCAAAGATATCATGAAATGATTGTAATAATAAACCTGCCTCCACCCCCCAGCAGGACAAGACATGGAACCATTCCAGCACAGACCTGCCATCAGATTAATGGACAAACATTAAATCCCTGGTGGCTTGAAGGGAGGCTGTCCTCTCTGCTCTTATTATTTTTTTTCTGTTATTAGATCGATTGTTCCTCTTATTTCTTTGGAAGAGCTTTGAGCAGCCCTCCCAGCATGCTGCCTCTCGCCTCCTTCTATCTCTGTCGTGTTCTGCCTTTCTAGATCTTCCTGTGGTTCCAAGGTTGTTTCCTGGTGATTAGCATCCATATGAAATGGTAGTGGTATCGTACGTAGCTACTTGACATTATTTTTCAAAAATTAAATCAAATGAATTATATAAATGTATACGTATACACATATGGAAAGATGGTGGTCGTCAGTCCTGCTGCTGCTAATGGGAAAAGAGAAGGACCAATGTCAGGAGGGGATTCTGCAGGAAAAAATGACATTAATACAGTAATATTTATTCACAACCATGCCCGTGATCTCTCCATTTGCCAAATGATCTTGAAATGTTTTGTGAATGTGTCCTTTTTTTTTGTTAAATATGCCTTTTGGGGGGCTATAAGTGGAGAAAGAGACGAAAACCACATGACTGGACTATAAACCGTCTGCTCTCTTGCCCAGCCCTCCGTGTACAGGGCTGTACCTCATGTACATACACTCCCACCCAGTCATACTGCAGTCTCCTCGGATTGTAGAGAGTGGTATTTATGCATTGATCCCTTAGGTAAAGCAGGACTGTGAAAAGTGAAGGCTGGAGGGGGGGGGAATTATAGTAGCTGGCAGTGAGAAAGAGACACAAGCTGGAAACTGAGAAGGGAACTGAGTGTTTGGAGGGATGAATAATCCTGACCAAGGACTGCTTAGTCACTGTAATCGTGCAAAAATATTAATCAAGTTGTGCATATTAACAGTTATTGCTGAACACTTCTGTGTATTTGAGTGTATGCGTGTGTTCATACCAGTATGTATGTATGTATGTATGTATGTATGAGAGGTTGTGTGTGTGCACAGATGTATCTTTTTCCACTTGTTCAGTGCACTTATATTGGACCTACAGTACACAACCATACCTTTCTCCTATCTTTTAAACAAAGAGCTCATCCATTTCTTCACACCACGCTCATTCAGGCTTCTCTTTTCTTTACAAAACTGATTAGGCGCGTCCAGTATTTCACCTCTGCTGCTCACCGGCAATCAAATTATCAATTAAACCTCCTTATCATCTGGAATGATCAGCCAGTGATGATCATTGACCAGACTCATCTATCTATCTATCTGTTTATTGACACCAACTATTACTCTTAACGAAATGCTAGTGAACAAGCCACTCAATCATTTCATCCATATGGGTCACTGCCTTGGAGATGACCAAGAAGGATTAGAGAGTTCAGTAACAAAATGTAACATCTCTGAGAAAGTTATTAAGCATTTGCAACAAGAGTTAACACTGACATTCTGTGCTCATCCATTACGCCAGAGACATTATTGGTGAAGTGATGTGGCGGCTGTAAAATACGCGGTCTAGTGAATCAGCAGGATCAGCATCAAAGTGTACTTTGTGGTCTCTGATAAATTTTATCTCAGTCTAATCCTTCTGTCTAATCCGAGGTGCCTGCAGACATGTAGCATGTATGTGTTTTGTGGGGGGGGTTTCAGGGTTCAGGGGACAAACATGTTCAGTGTGAGACACTGCAAAAAGACCAGATGTAGACTGAGACCGGAGGCAGGAAGCGGACATGCCTCATAGTCTAATATGAGCAGAGAATGATCTGTGTTGTGGTCTCATTCTGAAGTGGGAAAATAAAACTGTCACAGTTTAAAGAAAGAGTGGTAGGAGGGGAGGGGGTATGAAATGTACATTGTTTTTTTTTTGTACCTTGGCTTTAATTTATTAAATATATCTAAGACTGCAGCTCCTGACTCTTAAGTGTGTGGGAATAGTTTCAACACTTCAATCAAGAAATGCTGTCTGCACACCCTGCAGATATTTTCCCAACATCTATGAAACAATTAACACAAATAGAAACATGTATAAAAAATAAGAAATATTAGCTTTTATTGACTTTTTTAGATTTAGCCACATCCAGTCAGTTTATTAAAGACAATTAAAAAATCTGGGGTCTGCTGGTTTAATAAATATGAATTTTGCTCATCGGTATCATCCGGGCTGGAACCAGAACTTTACATATAAAGTCATTAGTCCAAGTGACTCATCTATCCAAACATGCCTAGAAACACAACATATCAAGTTAGCTGTTCAGTTATATTTTCTGTAAATTTTATGAAATTAACCAAATATTATATTGTGCTTTCCAAGAAACGTCTTTGGAACTTCTTACTAAGTTATATGTAAAATAAAGCAGTACCATATCATTTCCCATCATTAAGATCTAAATATTGTTTCAAAGCCCTCTCCAGGCTGACAGGAATACACTTCTGGTGGACAATTACCGAATCCGTTATTTGTTTTATTTAGTTGGCCAGATTTAAATACTCTTATCTTTCTTAAAACACTGAAACCAACCTAATTGAAAAAAAAAAACAGTCGATATCACATCAGAGTGATGTTGCGTCCCAGTAATTTAAGAATTCAAAGTATTTTTAAACTTATTGAAAAGAGTGTTACTAATTTGCCCTGTAGCCATTTCCACACAATTGCGCTCAACAGTAGAAGCTGCGCATGCGCACACAGCAGCTCACACCACACGTGGGTTCGGTTTAGACGTCTGTGGTCACTGCAGACTTCACCAACCAACTTCAGTCCACTCAAAGGCAGCAGAAGTTTCTCCAGGACGCCAGGGGTTGAGCAGCATCTCAACTTTTTTTTATCCTAAACAAACACTCAACTGCTGAAGCTGCTACACGTAAGTTATGCTAACGTTACTAACTAGCTTTGTGCTAACTATGGTACCTTTTAGCCATTTAGCTTCAAAACAAGCAGCCCTAACAAACACCGGGCGAAGAGGTGTGTGTGTGTGTGTGTGTGTGTGTGTGTGTGTGTGTGTGTGTGTGTGTGTGTGTGTGTGTGTGTGTGTGTGTGTGTGTGTGTGTGTGTGTGTGTGTGTGTGCGCGCGTGCGCGCGCAGTCTTCTCTATGAGGTTAAAACTAAGGACTAACACAAAGCTCCTGACATGCAGTGTGTGACCTGCGACATGCACATAATCAGTGAGCTATCGTTAATAGTTAGGAGGCTGAGTGTGTTTAGTTTGGATGAGTTGGTCTCAGATACGCATTCATCTTGGTAATGAATAAGGCATGTTTCTTTCTGACAGGCTATTTGTGAAAGTGATAAATGAAAACACTAATGATAGTTGATCAAAATATGAACAGTTTTTCTGAAAATATAGTAATGAGACTTCGGTTTTCTGTATGCTATAAAGTATTTTTGAAGTCGAAAGTATATCAACTAAGATTAGGTTGGTTTACCATGAAACAACATTGCCTCAACACATTTCCTCAGTCTGAACAGACTGAGATCTTGGAGAGATGTCTTTGAGAATCCTGCAGGCTATGCACAGAGTGAGTGGCCTGCTGCTATCAGATTATTGGTTTGCCTTGACCTGAACTGATCTGAAGATAAATGTCGGGAGATGCCTTACACTTTATTAATGATCTGTATTGACCTTTGACCTCTGATTAAGTGATCCTTTACTTCAGAATATGCACTTGAGTAAGATGGGGTAAATCAATGTCATCGCCAAAAATTCGTCATCTTTGATATTCTGTGATTGATTTTCGTTATCGGATTTCTTTCTCCGTCTCTCCATCAGTCATGGCTGTGGTGAGGTTCTACAGTAATGAAGTTGTGAATGGGCGAGCCTTACAGAGGGCAGCCAAGCTCTTCCCCCAGCTGTCCATCACCACTGAGCTGTGCTACAATGTGGAGCTGACAGGTTAGTGCTCATAAGGTGGTGATGAATATACTTATTATTGAAGATGCAGAGGTTGTAAGAGATGCATATAAATTTACCTTATGTCGCCTGGAGAAAGTTTCCAAACGCCTTCTGCTTTTCCTATGTATCGATTTTTGCCATGTCCTCATTGTTTCCTCCTGCTCCCTGTTGCAGGCTGTGAGAGTCTCAGTGCCGAGCAGACGGAGGTTCTCCTCTGGTTGTTTCGTCCTCCCCTGCAGGCAGAGCCGCTGTCTGAGGAATCAAACCTCACAGAGGGCAGCGGGGAGAAACTGGTGGAGATTGGACCCAGGTACCGCACTCCCGCAGTCTGATAAATCAGCTCTATTAGCTCTGGTTTTGTCCTACAATGGGCTTTATGTTCTTCATTAAATTGAGTACATTTTAAGTGGTACCGGAAAAAGACTTGTAAACAGTGAACACAGGTTTCAATAGGTGTGAAAGTACATTCCTGAAAAAAATCCCATGAAACGTCCACTGGTTAGCTTTTTCTGGAGTTTCCAAAGCATCTCACAGACTTCATTAGCGGATGGAGTTCGCTGAATTGTTATCGAGCTGGTCAGTGGTCAGCACATGACCTAAAAAAAGGAACTTTGGTCAACATCAATATGTTTTGGGAATTTGAGACGGGTCAGTGTTGCAGTACATTTATTTTGGAGATCTGCACAGTTCCACAGATCAAAAAGTCATGGGCCCCACTAGCTGCATTATCTGTTGCCTAAAATATAAACTTTGGCATTAGGGTGGTGCTAAAAAAAAAGTCCTAAATAAAAAAAGAGCCATCTGTGCTGTACAGGATACGTACTAGGGCTGCATGATATGAGGAAAATATGCGATATGCGGTAACGTTAACTATTGCGATATCAATATTACTGATAAATAAACAGATATTAAAGTGTACTCAGTTCTGCATTTCTGCTGCTTTCAGTATTCTGCTAAAGTACAACAAATTGCTCGTTGAATTTATAACAAATGAAAGGTAATACTTTCCAACATTCTTTTATTGAAGAAATGAAAGGCATCACTAAAAAAAAGTGACAGTTACATTTTAAGGTGCAGTTTTCTACTGACATTTTCAACTTTCAACTAACACAAAAAAATGTCTTTTCGTGATATGTCGCAGCCTTTTGCGATGTGTATTGCGCCAGTTGATAAGAATAAACGATATATTGTGCAGCCCTAACACGTACATTTATGAAGGGTTGCTTATTGATACAATGAAGTAAAGATAAAAATCATATTTTTTTTTGAAAAATAATTCTAATCAATTCCATTAGGCAATACATAATTTATGATATATGATTTTAGGTTATTAATGATTTCAAGAAAATCGAGAGATTATTTAATCAGGGACACTGGAGGAACTGGAGACCCGTGAGGCAGACATTGAACTGCAAAAGAAAATGTCTTCAAACTGTTTTTTATTGATGTTGTTGCTGTTTTTGCTCTTCAGGTTGAACTTCTCCACTGCCTGGTCCACTAACGCCGTGTCCATCTGCCAGAGCGCCGGCCTCACTAACGTCACACGGGTCGAGCTGTCTCGCCGATTTCTAATCAAGGTTTGCACACACAGACACACGCAGATAATCTTTTTCTAGAGCACTTCATGATTGGTTTTCACTTCATGTCCCTGCCCTTAAGGTGAGAGCTGTGTCTCTTCCCCTCCAGCCAAAGAATGGAGAGAACGTTGACAAACTCAGTGGAGACACAAAGAAGCTGACTGAGTGTCTGTATGACAGCATGACAGAATGCATCTATCAACATCCCATCACCTCCTTCACCGTGGAAACCAAACCACAGCCGGTGTTTGAGGTGGACATCCTGGGGAAGGGCCGTGCAGCCTTGGAGACGGCAAATGATGATCTGGGTGAGACTCTCTTAACAATTTCTATATTGGGTTTTTTTCTTAGAACTATTCTGCTTCAGCCTATCTCCATCATTATACTTTTTGTTACTAATCTTCCTCTCTTTTCTCTTCCCTTCGTCCTCTTTTCAGTCTTGCAGCTTTCTGTGAGTACACTTAGTCTGCCGGTTGAGGTAATAATGTCACATGATGCATGACATTATCACTTAACTGGTTGAAGTCACAGGACAGCAGTGATGTCGCAGCTTATCTTACACGTGCATGTGTGCGTTTAGTGTGTCTGTGTCTAATGTGATGTGAACGCAGATGGAACCTGAATAATGTTAGAGGCTGCCTCCTATTTAATGGAACGTCAGATATGACTATCACAGAGGGATGTCTTTAAATTGTCACAAAGATGTTAAGTTTAATACCACAAGATACTGAAAAGAAGCAAATCCTTACAGTTAGAACAATACTTTTTTTCTCTTGCATTTGTGCCAGATTTGTGATTTCTCTTGATCGCCATATCAACAACTAATCGCCTCAGCTCTAACTATGATGCACGCAAACTACAATACATTTCATTTTCACGTATTGACAGCAACGGGTTATTCCTCTCTTTAAGTAAGTTAAGTAAGTAAGTAAAGTAAGTAAGTAAGTAAGTAAGTAAGTAAGTAAGTAAGTAAGTAAGTAAGTAAGTAAGTAAGTAAGTAAGTAAGTAAGTAAGTAAGTAAGTAAGTAAGTAAGTAAGTAAGTAAGTAAGTAAGTAAGTAAGTAAGTAAGTAAGTAAGTAAGTAAGTAAGTAAGTAAGTTTATGGGAACAGGTTTCAAACTGACTCTGCCTACCACAACAAAACGTGGTGTGCGTGTTTATGTTCACACACTGCTGATTCAATTCCACCCAGCTTCATTAATATTCACAAGCTGCCCAAATAGAGAATAATTTCACTAAGTCCTTTGTAGGCTCTGCCATGCTCAACCGGTGAATTGAGGAGATGATTAAAAAGGGCCCATCTACTTTCTTGACACTATAGCCACTTAATTCCCCCTAAGGTTTGATTTCACTTTCACTATTTTGGTTCTCCAGTTAAGTTAAATCTGCTGTTGTAATAGAAGGGACACGCATTCTTATAGGTGACATGGCATCATCTTAAAGCAGTGTATACCTAACGTAATAATCCTTTATAATACCAGTTTCTCTGAAGTTGAAATTCAGTTGAAATTATAAAATGTAACTGTACATGCAGAGGATACTGGATTATAGTTGAATACAGAGGTGTGCGTGTGCTGATTGATTCATTTTGCATCCTGGCCTGTGTTATTTGAGTGCAAACTACTTTGTAGGTTGGTGTCTGCAGTGCTGTTTATAATAACAAATTATACAAAAAAAGAAGAAGACAACATACACATGAAATGTCTTTCCGTCTTTGGTGGCGGTTGCTTTTTGGTGGTAAAATCTCCTGATGTGTTGCAGGTCTGGCCTTTGATTCCTGGGATCTGGACTACTACACATCAATGTTCCAGAGGGTTCAAAGGAACCCCACCAGTGTGGAGTGTTTCGACCTGGCCCAGTCCAACAGGTGCGGTTTGTCTGCTACGAGCAGCTTAGCAGGACTGCTTTGTGCTGTGCATGTTGCTCGGCTCTGAAGTTTTTGTTCCGGTGTTGATGTGTTTTTTATTCTCCGATGCTGTTGTTTTTGTATCCCCGGTGTCCCAGCGAGCACAGTCGTCACTGGTTCTTCCGAGGGCGGATGAAGATCGATGGGCAAGAACAGAAGGAGACTCTTTTCAGTCTTATAATGGACACCCAGCAGCACAGCAACCAGAACAACGTCATCAAGTTCTGCGATAACAGCAGGTGTGTGTGTGTGTGTGTGTGTGTGTGTGTGTGTGTGTGTGTGTGTGTGTGTGTGTGTGTGTGTGTGTGTGTGTGTGTGTGTGTGTGTGTGTGTGTGTGTGTGTGTGTCCACATTAACAACAGACTAATATGTGAGTCTGTGTGTTGTATGTTATTAGCAAGCATGTAAGAGCCACGCTAGTAGGCATAGCTATAGGTTAATGTTACATCCAGCCAGGCGACACTGAACACATGTGCGGACTGTTGCTACAAACTGGATTGTCAAGGTTAGCACTCTGTACATAGCTGCTCGCGTGCACGCACACACACGCACTCCCCGTCTA
Source organism: Gymnocephalus cernua (assembly GCA_023631565.1). Classification (NCBI taxonomy): domain Eukaryota; kingdom Metazoa; phylum Chordata; class Actinopteri; order Perciformes; family Percidae; genus Gymnocephalus; species Gymnocephalus cernua. The sequence goes on from CM042432.1 coordinate 15,802,021, forward strand.
CGCAGAGACCAGACGTGTAGGTGTGTGTATTTCACACTGACTCAATGTGAAATGTGTGTGTGTGTGTGTCTCCAGTGGTATCAAAGGGATGGAGCTGGAGTGTGTTTACCCAAAGGATCCATCCCAGGCCAGCCCGTATGAGACGCGGCGCTCACTAAGACACGTCATCTTTACCGCAGAGACGCACAACTTCCCAACAGGTCAGAACACCCAAAAAAACCCATTGTGTTCATTTGCAGTTTAAGTGTCCTTTTTTTTTTCTTGTGTTGTTTTTCCAAATAATCATTATCAAACCCAATTGACCCTGTAGGTGTGGCGCCATTCAGCGGTGCCACCACAGGCACAGGAGGTCGTATCAGAGATGTCCAGAGTGCTGGGCAGGGGGGCCACGTCATCGCCGGCACCGCAGGCTACTGCTTCGGCAACCTGCACATCCCAGGTCTGCAGCAACAACAACAACAGTATGCTTCACTTACGTTTCTTAAATCAATAGTGTCCTTTGTCCCTGTCCATGGCTGCAGGTTACGTTCTCCCCTGGGAGTCTGAAGGAGAGGGCTGGGAGTATCCTTCCAGCTTTGCCCCTCCGCTGCAGGTGGCCGTTGAAGCCAGTGATGGAGCCTCAGACTACGGCAACAAGTTTGGAGAACCTGTCCTGTCAGGTAGCGAACCCTACTGTAGCATGCCTACATTTACTTTAACAGTTAATTGTTTATTTATGTATCTCAATTAATTGTTTAGGCTATAAAATTGTAAACATGAAATGGTGCAAAAATTCCATTAAGAGTTTCTCCACGCTCACGGAGATGCCTTAAATTAGCTTGAAAAAGATATTCAGTTACCTGATATTTACATTTACTGTTTATTATTTATTAATCAATTCATTTATTTTTTTCATCTATCATGTGTTGTACAAAGGTTTGAACCGTGTGTCATGTTAAGATCTGTTCTTTAGTCTGATGAGCTGCAAAAAAAACCACACAAAAGAATACATAAATTTCAGCATCTTTGAAACGGAAGTCAGAAAATGTTGCGAGTGGTGTTTTTACTTGATTAATGACCCAAAAGTCATGGTTCGGTATGTACCTCGGTTTTAGGGTCACGGTTCGTATGATTTCGGGTATCGCAGGGAAAAAAAAGAATTCTCACACATACACGTACTGTTACAGCCCTATTAATGACTATAACATTGATTAGTTATAAATAATGTTCTGTCAGTCTACAGATGATTGATTGATTGATTGATATTGAATTGTTACAGCATTTTTGTAAAAATTCCCTCTAGGTTTTGCTCGTTCTTTCGGCATGCGACTGGCTGATGGAGAGCGGCGAGAGTGGATTAAGCCAATCATGTTCAGCGGTGGTCTCGGTTCTATTGAAGACACACATGTAAAGAAAGAAGAGGCAGAGACTGGTAATGTTATAACTCAGTGCGTGTGGTATGTGTTTAGTCAGTGCAAAGGCTATATTTATACATATCAATCAATGACTCACGTTGTCCCTCTGCTCCTCTGCTGTCCCTGCCGATCAGGAATGGAGGTGGTGAAGATCGGAGGGCCGGTGTACAGAATCGGCGTGGGAGGAGGAGCAGCCTCCTCTGTACAAGTACGGTCGCCACAGTAAATCAGTCAGCAACGAGCTCACCTGGTGCAGACGTTTCAGGGTAGGTATTTAAATACGTTTTGGCTTGCAGGTCCAGGGTGACAACTCCAGCGACAGGGATCTGGGTGCAGTGCAGAGGGGAGACGCTGAGATGGAGCAGAAGATGAATCGCGCTCTCAGGGCGTGTCTGGAAAGAAGCGGCGGGAACCCAATCTGCAGTATACACGACCAGGGGGCGGGAGGAAACGGTATGAAACATAGGAACTTTTTTCCCCCCCAGCATTTATGTAGAGCTTAGATGATCAGACAAAAGTTAACACATCGGATCACATTATCATCTTCAGGTAATGTGCTTAAGGAGCTGAGTGAGCCAGCAGGAGCCGTAATCTACTGCAATAGATTCAAGGTAATCAGCACATGAACACAGCCACACACACACACACACACACACACACACACACACACTCTCTGCCATTTCTTATTGTTTTCCTCTTCTCTCTGTTGTTGTTTTATAGAAAGGAGACCCCACCCTGAGTGTGCTGGAGCTGTGGGGGGCAGAGTATCAGGAGAGCAATGCCCTGCTGCTCCGTCCATCGGACAGGGGCTTCCTGGAGAGGGTGTGTCAGAGGGAGAAGTGTCCCGTTGACTTTGTGGGAAACATCACTGGAGACGGCAAGGCACGTATCAGCCTCAATCAAGTCGATAAATGCGCATCCATTGTACAGATCAACCTGCCTTAGTGATCAGTGGTTGTTGGTCAAGTCATACTGCTAAACAACCTAAAAAATGGATTTGGTTATCTCCCACAGATTGTGCTGATGGATGATGATGGAGGCAGTGGGGATCAAGCAGACAGGGGGCGCTGTCCTGTCGACCTGCAGCTGGAGTGGGTTCTGGGGAAGATGCCGCAGAAGGAGTTTGAGATGGAGCGTCTGGCCCCGACCCATCAGCCTCTGGTTCTTCCTGCCGGGTTGAAAGTCAAAGACGCACTGGACAGAGTTTTACGTTTGCCCGCGGTGGCGTCCAAACGCTACCTGACCAACAAGGTGTGTTTTTCTTCCCCGTCCTCCACCGTCTCTGTCTTAGTAAGTCTAAGTACTTTTGTACAGACACTTTGTGACTCTCTGTGTCTTCACTCCGTCCCTCTCTCAGGTGGACCGGTCTGTGACTGGGTTGGTTGCCCAGCAACAATGCGTCGGCCCTCTTCACACCCCATTGGCCGACGTGGCTGTTGTTGCTCTGTCACCGTTCAGCCTGGAGGGAGCAGCTACTGCCATCGGAGAGCAGCCAATCAAAGGCCTGGTCTGTCCTGCAGCCGGGGCTCGCATGGCTGTTGGAGAGGCTCTGACCAATTTGGTGTTTGCCAGAGTCACAGCTTTGAAGGTGAGCGGATGATGGAGAGTGTGAGGAAAATCTCAAATATACCTAAATACTGTACATGATGGTCCTTCTCAATGGATAGAGCATACATACAACATAGACATATTTGTCCCTACTAAATGAAATAACAACTCAGTTGACTAGATCTTCTACAGATTAGAATTGGTACAGATGATTTCCTTTTAAATAAATTCCTCTGTGGTGTGTTTCAGGATGTGAAGTGTAGTGGTAACTGGATGTGGGCTGCCAAGCTTCCTGGTGAGGGAGCCTGTCTGTGGGAGGCCTGCAAAGCCATGTGTGAGGTCATGGGTCAGCTGGGAGTGGCCATTGATGGGGGCAAGGACTCTCTGAGTATGGCCGCTAGAGTGGGGAAAGAGACGGTCAAAGCTCCAGGTACTCTCACTGTGTGTGTGGGTGTCTGTCTGTAGAACTGTGTCTGCGTATGTGTCTTTGTTAAGCTTGGCTTTCCCGCTGCCTCCGTTTCAGGTGCTCTGGTTATTTCGGCATATGCCGTTTGTCCTGACATCACAGCTACTGTGACGCCTGACCTCGAGGATCCAGATGGCAAAGGTATTTCACGCACACAGACTCAAAATCCGGTTGCTCATAATCAGTGAAGAGCATACTGTATATCCAATTGCCTTTTATTTATAGTTTTGTTCTTAGTTGGCAGAAAATAGGACTTCTGAATTTGATATATCCTGATCTCACCCGACTGCCCAAATCTTTCTCTCTCTACAAGTTGTATATTAAAATACACACATTCCGAAAACGCTAACAGACTCTGACCCTCTTTCCTCTGACTGCAGGTGTGTTGCTGTGGGTTCCTCTCAGTCCAGGCCGTCATCGCCTGGGAGGCTCTGCCCTGGCTCAGTGCTACAGCCAGCTGGGAGACTGCTCTCCTGACCTGGAGCAGCCAGAGCTATTGACTGCCTGCTTCAACACCACACAGGCACTCATACACGGTCAGCTTGCACTCTGTGGCGGAGAGCTCCCTGCCACAGAGGAGATCCGAGTTTAGCATTGTTTTTTCTGTAATGTAATTCAGTCTGTGAGCAAACTCTCTTTAGCTTTATTTTCTATTATTTTTTAGCTTTGTACTATGTCACACAGCCACTTAGTGGTTTTACTGTGCATTTTCAGTTTAAAAAACAGCACCAGGACCTGGTGGCTTTTGAAAACTGGGGATATTTGATAAGAAGAGACCGACATTAGGAGTTTTTTTTTTCTTCTGTTCTTTCAGATCGTCTGCTGAGTGCAGGACATGATATCAGCGATGGAGGCCTCATTTCCTGCTTGCTGGAGATGGCGTTTGCAGGAAACCGTGGGATTGATGTTGAGCTGCCATCACAAGGAGCTGGAGGTCAGTGAGCTGATGCGCCTCACACATACAGGACACAAACTGTGTAGTTGTTATTATGAACTCATGCGGTGTTGTGGCTTCATCTCTTGTCTGCACAGTCACGGAGCTGTTGTTCAGCGAGGAGCTGGGTCTGGTTCTGGAGGTTTCACAGCTCGATGTTGAAACGGTGTGTCAGAGATACAGTGACGCAGGCGTGCAGTGCCACCGTGTCGGCAGAACCTGCGGCTTTGGACCAGAGGCTGTGGTGAGACCTCAACCTCAGTATGTGTCTCAACGGTTTTCATCTCATCTGTGGTGACTGTCGTGTTTTATTTCCCTCACTTGTCTTTCAGGTCCGTGTTGGTGTGGATGGACAGGAGGTACTGAGAGAGCCACTGCCTAACCTCAGAGCATTATGGGAGGACACCAGTTTCCAGCTGGAGCGCCTCCAGTCCAATGAGATCTGTGTTAAACAGGAAGAGGAAGGGCTAGCCAAGAGGACACAGCCCTACTTCAAACTGACCTTTGACCCCTCGGAAATGCCCAGCATCAGCGAGCTCAGTAAGGCCAAACAGGATTGGTATTAGTGTAGACAACTGCAATTAATTGATCAAGTAATCCTTTAGTTATTCAGTGATTACTATATTAATCATTTGGTCTGTAAAATGTTAGAAATAATGACATAAGCTCTCTTACAATTTGCCAAAATATGTACCATTAAATTGGTCTGACCAACATTCAAAAAGAAAGTAAAAGTATTTAGTGCAGTGTTATTAAAATTGTCATCTTTGAGTAGTTAGAACCACTAAGTGCTTGACATTTTTATTTGAGTGTGTCTGATGTGTGTTGTTGTTGTTTCAGGTGCAGGTCAGCCTCGTGTAGCTGTGGTCAGGGAAGAGGGCAGTAACGGAGACCGAGAGATGTCTGTGTCTCTGTACATGGCCGGCTTTGAGGTAACCATTTAGAGCTTTATTTACCGGATATATGTCGACTTAAGCTGTATTGCTGGTGTGCGTGATTATTATTTTTGTGTAGGTGTGGGATGTCAACATGCAGGACCTGTGCTCTGGCTCCCTAACGCTGGAGTCTTTTAAAGCAGTCGTGTTCGTAGGTGGATTCAGCTACGCAGATGTCCTGGGATCAGCTAAAGGCAAATAAAACACACCCATACTTACACACGCTTATAGGCCACTTTAATATACAAAAACAAATTGTGTAACAGCATTTATCCATCATAGGTTGGGCTGCTACTGTTGCATATAACCCCAAGGCCAAAGCTGAGTTTGATCGCTTCCGGCAGCGGGGAGACACACTGAGTCTGGGAGTGTGTAATGGCTGCCAGCTGCTCGCCCTGCTGGGCTGGGTGGGAGAGGGCGAGGATGGAGCAGGTAAGAAGAAAAGGCACAGAAAGTCACGCCTATAATAGTAATAAAAAAAGAAAAACCATACTGTAGTAGTGAACTGAGACGATGCAACAGCAGTATGTGAAGAAATGAATGTAATCATCCGAGAGGGGACCTTCCGCAGAGGTTACTGACTTTAAAATGCTTTCGAATCATCTCCATTTTCCCCCCAGAGACTGAAGTAGTGCTGACCCATAATAAGTCCGGCAGGTTTGAGTCTCGGTTCGTCAGCGTGGGGATCCAGGAGTCCCCGTCCGTCTGGCTCAGAGGCATGGAGGGCTCGGCTCTGGGAGTCTGGGTTGCCCATGGAGAAGGTACAGTGCTGTGAGCTCAATCATGTGGCTGTCCTTTGCTTGTAGTCCTCTGTTCTTCAAGCTCTGACACACTCAGGAGTTCAGGACAGGAATGCAACACTGAATCTTCTTTGAGCACAAAAAGGTTACTCGGTGTAAACTTTTTTAACTTGCGCAACAATGACCCATTCTGCTGACCTACAAGTCACAGGTCAGCATGTTCCATAAACATCAGCTGTGCTTGATTATTGATTTTTCCCCCAACCTTGTTTCCTTCACAGGTCTGATGCAATTCCGTAGCTCCCTGGCCCAGGACCAGATCATTTCTGGTGGGCTTGCCCCCGTCCGTTACCTTGACGACCAGGGTCATCCCACTGAAGAGTACCCTCTGAACCCCAACGGCTCCCCGCAGGGCATAGCAGGGCTCTGCTCTAGGGACGGGAGACACCTGGCCATGATGCCCCACCCGGAGCGCTGCACCCTGGGCTGGCAGACGCCCTGGGCCCCGAGGGACTTCAGACCCTCTCTCACCCCTTCACCCTGGCTACGCATGTTCAAGAACGCAGCTGCCTGGTGCAGCAACACAGAGTGATAATGCTCTGTTTACATTTCTGCCAAAGTAGTATTATTGTCTTTTTGGGGTTGTGAGTCAAGTGAAACTGTAAGGCCTGTTTACATTACTTGGTCGTGTACTACACCTTTTTACTCACTATGGTAGTTTGTCTGTTTGCATTCTTAGCTATGCCTGCTGTAATACTTTATGACTTTGAGACTATTGTGGATTCTTGTTGACTCACTGTATACATTCAATAGGTTTAATTCTGGCATTCACTGTATATTTTACATAACTTTACCAGATCAGGTCTGCTGACATCAGTGTTGCTCTCCTAAAGACTTTAGCAGAAGCATATAAACAGCAGAAGCATGTCTAGTGTATCGTATGACAATAAAATAATTAAAGTCAATAAATATACTTTATTTTACACAAAACATGAATTCATACAATATCAAGTATTTACACCGATGCCATTATTTCAATACTGACATGAAACACTTGCTGAAACAAATTGGCACAGTTGCTGCCCAGTTTGGAGTAAAAATGACTGGACAGTTTTTTTCTGGGTAAAGAATATGGATTATAATTAAAATATGAAGGAGGAAATGGCAATTTAAACTGATGATTTTGCTTATTTTATAAGGATTCAATATATCCAAGCCACACAGTCAGGCTTTAGGAGTTTAAGGAATACAAATTAGTAACCACAGCTAAACCAGCACACTGCATAACATTGTACTTAAGATATCACTCTTGCAAAGGCTCTGCAAACACTCAAACAGGCCTGGAGTTTGAGAGGCTCAGACGCCATCTAACATCGCGGCTATTACACGCTGTGCAGCTGTCAATATTCTTGCATCCACTAATCCAACTAGCTACAGCCAAAAGGAAGAAATCCAGTGAAAGTCCATGTCAAACGGCTTGTACTGACACTCCAGCAGCATCTGTCTACAGTGAATTCCCCATTACTCCTTGTGAGGTTGTAGCATTTACAGAGTGTCCTCCGCTCTCTGGCGCCATTTGCTGGTTGATGTTGATAACGCAGATAAGGAGCAGGATGACCACCACCAGGTCATCTAGGACCCCCAGCAGTCCACACAGGGAGGGGTCTGTTTCCAGCGGATTTGCTGATGAGGAGACAGGGTCCAGAGGAGGGTAGGAGATGGACAGCACGGTCCCCACACAGCACAGGGCCACCCTGAAGAAAAACAACCACACGAGTCCTCCCATGGTGCCCAGGCCGCGGGCCAGTAACTGCAGGAGAAGGGGCGCGTCACATAGGTAGTCCGTTACCTGGAGAGGTCAGTATGCAGAAGAGCAGGCAGGTCAGAGAGGAAAACGTGAAATGGTTCTGGATATGAACATTCAAACATGATGTATGATCAGTGCTTGAAGTGGGAAAAAAAAGGTGCCGGTACTCTCTTGCATTGGCAGATCATCATGACATTTGAGATTTCTATAGTGAAAACCAAAACTTGGAGATATTGCTGGTACAACAACAATTTATTGTCATTTATTAACAATATAAATGTATGGATTCATTTAAACAAGTTTACATAACTTTAGTGCGTACGCTATTCAAAAAATCATGTTTTAAACCTACATGTGGCACAGTGAATCCTTATTAACTATCTATGGATGGCCTAAGTGACTAATTTACATATAGGCTAGTATCAATATTGTTTATTTTTTCCACAAATAAGCTGATTTATATTTGCTAATATGTTGGAGTCATGTTAAGAAAAAAAATTCATTCATTCATCAAAACTATTCATTTTAACAATAATTTGGTGCTCAAACAGATGCAAAACAGTCACTCTCAGTGTGTGTGTGTGTGTGTGTGTGTGTGTGTGTGTGTGCGTGTGTGACAGAGACAGGGGGAACAGCTTCAGTCCCCTCTCTGTCTGGGCAGCTAGTGACGGGATGCTGCTACATCATGTTTTGCAGCCCAGTTTGTTATCATTAAAAACAAGCCAGCTGTTCGTGGAGCAAAAATACATCATTTGGTCCTTTGACCAACAGTCAGGCCGTCCGTGTGTTTCGTTACTCACGTTACTGTTGACGTCGGTGTAACGTTAAGGTTGGTAGCGGCAGACTCCTCATTAACGCCAGCTGTTCCGCTCACATCAGCGCTAGCTTGAAGCTCATGAACCGTACTAGCTACCTCCTGATGTTTCTGGTTGGACTTGGACCTCTGTTGACGTGTCTGGCTCACGCATTCTTTTAGTACCTTTCTGAAGCCAGGCGGCTAACATAACGACTTATAAACTCGACACTTATTTTTAGTTTCTAGGTTTTCAGCAGTGAAACATCTGTTACGGTCAGGCTGACGCTGACAGCTTTTTCAAACTAGCGTCCGTGGAAAAGCTAACTTCTGATAGGGTGGGCGGACTGCTTGCCTTTACGTGATTCGTCAAGATCTAAAATGTAAACACGTAGTGTCCTCTGGGTAGTGTAGTTTATGTAACGTTAGGGTCGTCTCTCTGACACTGACGCTTTCTCTGTCAGTGGTAGCGTACCGGCTGCATGCGAGAAGTAGCGGTACGCAAGAAAAGGTGCAGGTACGCTTAAGAGTAAAATGTAGAAGTGCCGGTACTGCGTACCGGTGCGTACCGGCCCACTTCGAGCACTGTGTATGATTGTACAGTACATGATTATAATAGGTAGGGAGAATCTGAATGTTGTAGACAACAGCACATATGCACTGTCACTCTATATTACGTTTTATAAGTTCCTGTATTTTTGTGACTCTTGAAAGTGTGTGATTCAGCTGCCATACTTTGAATTTCAGGAACTTTTAACACCACCTTTTAGTAAACAGCCCCATCACTTTATTCGTTTATTATTTATTTTTTAACAAAAGAATATGTGAAGGAGATCCATGTGGGAAATCAGTATTTCAAATGAAATGCAACTAGGTGTGTGTCAATGGGAGGTGTGTTAACCAGACACCCCCATTGTCTGGCACTAGTTGTTGTATAGGGCAATAAATCCTTGAGGTTGCATAAGTGGTATTCCTGTTACTAAACCTATTAACAGAGGAAACAATGGAGAAATTCTCATATTCTCCATGATCTGATGTTACATTCAAGGCTGTAAGAGAAAGTTGCACCACCTGATACATTGCAGATACAGGTTAAAGGGTGGAGAGAATAAGGACAAACTGCTGTGGAAAGACTTTAAGAATAGTTTCTAATAAGGTTAGATAGAGTACTGACCCTTCGCGGGGCTCCAGAATAACGTTTGTTGTAGTCTGTGATTTCCCCAAGAACTTCCTTTGACTGGCGGTCTGACCGACTCTCGTTAAATAGGTTGCACAGCACGCTGACCTTTAAAATCAGAAACATGTTATTCCATGTTCACGCTCATTCCGAACTGACTGTTCAGACGTTGCTTTCATGGGATCATGCATACGGTACCTTCTGTCTGCAGAGAGGGCAGCTGATTGCATCGAACCAGGACCCATGTCTCCAGTAGGCGATCAGACAGGGAGCTGCAGAATCAAACACACTTTTTCATCTAACATTCAACAGTTTATACCGTAATGCCAGTGGTGAAATGTAACTGAGTACATTTACTTAAGTACTGAACTTAAGTACAAATTTAAGATACTTGTACTTTACTTGAGTCTTTTCTTTTCATGTCACTTTCTACTTCTACGCCACTACATTTCAGAGAGAAATATTGTACTTTTTTACTCCACTACATTAATCTGACATCTTTAGTTCCTAGTTACTTTACAAATTAAAATGTTTACACACAGAACACATAAATAAAACTACCCAACAATGTACTGTGTAGGCCTACAAGTCCAGCTGAAATGATTAGCCAATTAAACACTTAGTTGATTGACACAACTGTTTTGATTGTTTCCAGTTTCTAAAATGTGAGGATTTTTCTGCATTGAGTACTTTTACTTTTAATACTTTAATTTACCTGATGATACTTACATTCAATGCAGGACTTTTACTTGTAACAAAGTATTTTTACAGTGTGGTATTATAATTAAAATATAAAGGAGGAAATGGCAATTACTAAAGTAAAGGGTCTGCATACTTCTTCCTCCACTGCATAATGCATCATTCTAGTATAATTGATTTGCCACTGTTAATAATAACAGACAAGTGTTTGGGTGATCAAGGGTTGAAAAGGCTCTGGGTAAGACAGGTAAGTGGGAGCAGGTAGTGCCCACTATACACATGGGCGTCGGAAAACAAAGTGGGTGGGGCCTCCCTTGCTAGTCAGTGAAGATAACCTGGGCGACATATGAAGTGGGGGGGGTCTGGGGGTCCTCCCCGCAGGTAATTCTGAGCGTCAAAGACTTAATTTCCTGCATTCAGATACATTTTGAGGTACAAATTGATGGGGAAACCTTCTTAATTTATGTCAAGGAAATTACAAAATTCTGCAGGTAACAATTTCAAAAATGAAATGTAATGGAATATAATGCAGTAAGGGAAGGGGGCTTTCGCATCTGACTACAATTGACCACAATGTCCAGTTCCTTTGATTAGTATGAACAGGGCATAACCATATATTTTTCCCAAGGAGCACATTTTGCTCCTTAGTTGAAAAAATTAGGAGTGACTTAGGCTACATAAGATAACTGCTATTACTGTTGTAGTTAGTTAGTTAGTTAGTTAGATATCAGGCTGCCTTGCCTCACCTAATATGTTGGTGTCAGGTGCAGTAGAAAGATTGGACTATCTAATAAGTTTCACCCAACTCAATACAATGTGATGACGATGTAACACGATCAGATGTGAATTTAAACTTTAAGGTCTGAATTGCATTTGAGTGCATTTGAACTGTGAACTATTGATTGTGTTTGTGTTTGGTGAAGAAGAATGCATTGAGTACAGCTGTCAAGTGAGAGAGGCAGAGTTGGAAAACCATGGCGACAGTTAATTATTGAAAGCCAAACAGACAGGCCTCAACGCTCCAGACACACTGATGCTACACTGATCAGCCAATGAACGAAACATACAATATATATAAACACATGAGGCAACGGGTGAGCAAGTGTGAGAGTGAATGAACAATGAATTAATCCAGTCTCATAGACGAAGGAGTAAACTAATACATGAATGAAAGAACAAATCGTGTCTGCTCTGATACTTGTGTGTCAGCCTGGGTTTTTTGAGTGTGTGTTGAATCTCGTACCACAGAACAAATGGCCGCAGTTCGTCTGGACTGGGAAGCTGGCCGTCTGCAAGCAGACTGGACAATGCCAGTCTCGGCTTGTGGATGGACATGACTGTGTAGATTCCTAAAGAGATGAGAAGAGAAGCACACAGAGACAAAAGTTAGGAGACGAGAGGTGGGAAACCGGAAGAAGGAAATAGGAAAAATGGAAAAAAGGAGGAAGAAGGAAATATGAGGCAGAAAAAGAGTTTAACATTTAGAATTCCTGATACTGTCTTTCATAGAAGTTCAAAGAATTATAATAGCTACATTGTGTAGCTATTACAGTATAATATAGGCCAGGGAAATGATTTGGCCAATTCTGGAATAAGACATGTAAACAGTGAGATGATTATCATTTGTGTGGCAGCAACTCTCTCCACCAGACTGTGACCCTAATAAAAGAAATAATAATCATCACACAGGAAGGCCTTACATAATATTTACTGCCGGTGTGTCTGTCCTGTTGTCTTTTTGTTGAAAAATCTCAAAAGACACAGAAAAAGACAAATACAGAAATAACAACAACTCAAGCCTGAAGAACCTCCAAAAAACACCACTAGTTGTGTGTGTGTGTGTGTGTGTGTGTGTGTGTGTGTGTGTGTGTGTGTGTGTGTGTGTGTGTGTGTGTGTGTGTGTGTGTGTGTGTGTGTGTGTGTGTGTGTGTGTGTGTGTGAAACTACAGTGTCACCTTGTAGCGGCTCATTAACGTTGATGCTGAATGCTCGGACGTGCACAGCAGCAGAGATGTGGATGACCCGAGGTGGCCATGAGCAATTGGACCTTCAGAGTGGAGATGGTCCAGTCTGCAACATGACACAACATGGTGACAATGATAAACACTCCGTAAATACTGCATATCTGCTAATAAGGAGATACTGACGATTTGTGAGATAAGGTATATTTGGGGATGACAGATGCTGAGGCTCTGATATAGACAGATTAGATGCTATGTTACATCAACAAGGACTGTCATTTGCCCAAAGAATTAAAACTATCATTGTAAGAAATAATGTAAATAGTCATATAAAACCCGGGCTGCATCTTAAACAACCTTAGCATCGTAATCTGTCTTTTGTCATCAGATTACATTAACAGTGACAGTTATCAGCTTATGAAATCAGTTATTGAAACAGATAAGCAGATCAATAATACTTGTCATTAACGCACCATACATGCATACACTTCACATGATTTCATGGTTTGCTTTGGTCTAAAACGTGTTAGTTTAATATTTTTTGGGGCTCTTAAACACAATGATCAAAAAACAATTCAACATGTCATATTACACTGTTTCGAGTCTAGTGGATTACAGATCAGATGAAAATTTCCCTAAACCCAAAACTTAAACTATATTAGAAGTACAGTTACAGTATACAACGCCACAACGCCTTCACAAACCCTTCAATTCTGCCAAACGTATGATGAGACTCACCTGGACTGAGAGCTGTGGTAGGGGTGCATAGTTAGATAGAGCTAGAAACAGCAGCTGACAGGTAGTCACTGTCCCCTAGAAGGAAGTGAAGTGCTGCCTGGCAGCATCACTGTACAAAATAAATTGGAGTCGCCTGTCAATGATCAACTACACCCTCCAATGTCAGCTGACCTCTGAGTCTTCCTGCTTTAAGGGAGCAGTAATGCAGTCAGATCAATAAAGCAGTGGTTTGCACACAGTCGTGCTACTCCAAAAGAACACTTGTGAAAATAGCAATAGACTGTGATCATCAATTTACTTGTTCACGTATTTAAATCATTACATCTAAAAAAAGAACAAAAATGAAAAGCCACCTCCTTCAGTCTGCTCAGAGGCAAACGATCTGGTTATTTGACTTGCCACCAGATCAAAGCCACGCTGTGTTTAAGTAGGTTAGATCTGACCTCGCCAATCATTTACCCACAGTTTACTCTTCCGATTCCACTCTTACCATAAACTATTGGTTGTGAAATGCATGTGTATGTCCCTGACATTAACACAGTTCAACACTAACAAGGGTCACGGAGAGCTACCTCAGCAAAAAGTAGTCTAAGACTCGCATAGATCCACTGTGGTATAAAAGTAGATTTCTGTATTCTGCAATTTCTCAACTAATATCACACTGTGCTATTCTTTCAATATTAATTTCAAGTAAAAGTGCAGCAATAAAGTAGCAAATAAAACGACAAAAATCAATGTGCTTCGATTAAAAAAACTCTTTTCCTGTATCTGACAGTGAGTGAAGATGTGATAATCTTCACATAACTCACCATGTCAAATATTTACACAGGCCCACTTCCAAGAGGAGCTAAAGAGGGGGTGGGGGGTGGGGGGGTGGGGGGGGGTGTCCAGGTCATTTAAAAATAGCTGCCATCAGTCAGTGAGGGTCAGGGTCTCAGTGATCAAGAGAGAACAAACAGAGGTGCTCACCTACTGACAGTTAAATACAGCCCAGAGGACGCCCCTGCAGGCCACATAAGATAAGACAGACTTTATTAATTCCACAGTGGGGAAATTCCAGTGCTACAACGGCTCAAAAGAAAAACGTACACACATCAGAATAACACAAATACACATTAATTAGACATAGGAGAAAAAATATACATGAAGTATAGGAAATGGAAAAATAGAATAGAATTAGTTATAATAATACTAGTAATAAAACAACCGTATTTACACAATAAACAACCTACAACAGACAGTATATAAACACATATACACATGAGTAAGGTGCTAGTGAATAGAGATGACATATTGCACAGTTGGAGGTGACACAGAGTAATAAATAGATAAATGTGCATAGTGCAGAATATTGTCCAGTGATGGCTTCATATTGCAGAAACAGCTAGCAGTGCTACATTATGATGTTGCATTAAAGAGTCTGACTGCTGCTGCGGTAGCGCTCCTTCTTGCACTGAGGGTGCAGCAGTCTGCTGCTGAAGGAGCTGCTCAGGGAACTCACAGTCTCATGTAGGGGGTGAGAGGTGTTGCCCATGATTGATGCCCGCCTGGCTAACATCCTCCTCTCCCCCACCTCCTCTATGGTGTCCAGAGGGCAGACCAGAACAGAGCTAGCCCTCTTCACCAGTTTGTTGCGTCTTTTCCTGTCCCCCTCTGTGCTCCCAGCTCCCCAACAGGCTACTGCATAAGAGATTGCAGACGCAACCACAGAGTCATACAATGTTTTTAACAGAGTCCCGCACACACCAAGGGACCTCAGCCTCCTCAGCAGGTGGAGACGGCTTTGGCCCTTTTTGTACAGGACGTGTTTTTGGACCAGATTTACCCACCACATGGGTAAAGTCCAGTCTCACGCCATACACACCCTGATTTTAGGGTTGTGCGACATATCAGCATGATCACTTAGTTGTTTGCCCTAGAGTGATGTAAGAATGCCTTGTGTTAAATGCGGCAAATTCGATAGGTATGTAATAAGGCCATACATACTGTATGATCTTCTTCTACAAGCTTTGTTTGGAGTTTTCCATATTGTGGCTCGGAGAGCATGTGACACGTGAGATCAGTTATCTTGGAGTGACTAAAAGCAGTCAGTAGGCTATATGTTTATAACACACTGTAGCCTTTGAATTATAATAACACACACCCTCATGTGAGATATAGTGGATCCCGCAAGAAGATTTATTGCATATTATGAGAAATGATTCAGAGAATGATTGGCATGCTGCCAAGCTTTTAGGGTGATTACAGAACATACTTTTTATTTCTAGTTAATATAGCCTATAAAATAAGGGCTAAAATGGATTAACATTCATTTGTATTCAACTCCAACTCCAAGCAATACTGGCAAAATTGGCTGTGCAGGATTATTATTTACTGTTGGTATTATTGTGACGTCTGAGGTTATGTGGTCTTTTACAGTAGGCCAGAAAGTCCAGCATGACACAAACTGCAATTAAGATTTAATGTTGGTTGGGAAGAAAAAAATATCAAATTAATATATTTTTTTATAAGTAGTACAACTTGTACTACTTATAAAAAATATATATATTCCGAAAATTATTTTTGAAATAGTTAATTTGATGTTTGCTGTATATGTAACTGTTTGGGGTGTTTGTCATGTTTGCATTTTTTTTTTACTAGCCTCACATTTATTTATGTGATTTTGGTTTCCATACTATATGTATATCTTACTCTATTGTACAGTTGGCATATCATGACTTTTTTGACTGAATGTGGGATGACAACCTCACTGGGGAGACGAGTCCTATAAACTACCAAAATAGTCTCTTTCATGAAATCCGGTTAAATCATACACATTTGACTGTGTTCCATTGCGTTTTATTGAATTTCCTCAACATTACATATCCATCTATAATGAGGGGAAGCCCTTGAAAATTACACAGATCATAAATGTTTTGATTTTGGCCAGATAATAGGGGCATATAGGGGCGTATGTTTATCACACATAACGCTCACTGATTGGCTACAGCGCGGCTTACCAGCTGTCAATCGTCAAAGATCTCAATATTGATTGGATACGGCTTGTATCTCACTCACTTCTTCTCAACTCGAGCCTGGAAGTGAGTAAACGCCAAGAAGCTGCGCCATTCGCGATTTCGCGTACATCTTACGTTATTTTATGGCGGAACCGCCGTCGTGGCTCTCTAGTATACGCAATTGTCGTTAGAGAGCTACCTCTCTTTGCAGCAGGTGAGGTCAAATGAAGAGGAAAGGAGCGGAAGGGCTTTGCTGACAGGTGGAGGAAAATACTTAAGTTTTGAGCTAAATAAAGAACAAATGGACGACAATAGCACGATACTGACCGAGAGCCTCGTAATATGGGTGAGTTTTTTTTATGACATGTTTTATTTTAGCGTTATTATGGGAGTGTGTCGCCTGATACAAGGAAACCATGGAGGAAGCGATTTGGTTACCTGTTCGTAGGTGGGGGTGTCAGCGAAAACACTATAACCAGCCAAGAGAAAAGCAGGCAAATATGAACGAGAGTAGATGGTCGTAAGTTAACTAGCTATACTAACCGCGCATCGTTATTACGAAAATTAGCTGCAGTTGCAGATGTTATTTATTTCATAGGCAGGTAGTGTCTGCAGCAACAGTGTCAGTCCACCGGTGTTATGTGCCTTTTGGTTTTTCCACCTACTGGTTTCCGAGACTGTCCAGATGCCGTGTAAACCCATCACACTACCCACGTCGACAGATTCGCTACATTTTCATAAACATTTTACTGGCCTTTGCATGTCGCACCTCAATATAAACTGTACTAAACTGAACTGAGTATCTGAACACTACATGACTACAACATTCTACAGCGGGGAAAATGTGTTTTAAAAGTAAAAATAATTAGGATGATCCGTGTGGCGCTGGATTCGAACCTCCCGCAGCAAAAATAAAAACACACAAGCCCGCTTCGCTCTCCACTACACTATCAATAATCACATTACTTCTCTGCAGAATGACATGACTTTGTTTCATCTCAGTAGGCCATGAATCACCGTTTACCTGAGTGTTACGAAACAACAGGTTACCTTGATTTAGGCTTAAAAACGTAACTATATCGTGCACTCTAACCTTCTGCTACACGTCTGCACTATCCGTGTACAAGGATTTGTTATAAAGTATACGAGGCAGCACACGGATTCTGAAACAAGAGGTCTAAAACAACTGGTTACCCTGGCCGCCGAATCGCGTTATCTCCAGGCTCTCAAACAGCTACAACAAGTTCCTTGGTTTTATGAAAAGAAGCAATATTTCTATTGACATGGCTCAAATACCTACATCTAGTTTCCAATGTTATACAACGCCATGTTTATGACAGAAGACAAGTGGAGACAAATATTTAATCAATAAAGGATTTGAAACCCAGCTGCTTTTCATTTGATAACATTAAGCCTTATAAGGCTCGCCAATATTCCCATACACTGTCTTCCAGCCTCATTTATCTAGCAATCACGTAAGCACACGGAGATGATCATCTGAAACAACTTGTCTAGCAACGGTGCACTCTTTAGACGAGTGTTGAATACAACGTTCACCTTTCATCGTACACCAATTTCAAACTATTTTCAAATTTCAAAACAGAACTTTGAGGTTTCAAATACTTATCTTCCGTCATAAACATAACGTTGTAGGCTACTGGAAACTAGATGTAGGCATTTGAGCCATGTTCTCTTAATACATCCATGCACTGCAGGCTAATAAACATCAAGTTACCAGTTAAAGTCACAAAGATAACCGGATTGCCGGATATAAGTAGCCTAGCTAGTAGCCTACTAGCTAATCCAGTTAGCTAAACAGGAGATATTTGTGGAATGTCGCTATTTTGTTAACCTTATTACTGATACAATGTAGTTAACACCAACAATAGTTTAAGTGCCATAATTTAGTTAGCGTTGGCTGCACCTGTTCCTCTTCATGATGTGAATCCACGGTTTGTCTTTCATCTAAATCCTGCGACTACATCTAAGCCACATCAGTTACTGTATCATGTTAAACATCAGTATTGCTGTCTTACAACTAAGTAAGAGGTTAGATTAAACTAACCTAGGTTTTATGCACACACACACACAAATAAATAAATAGGGAACACAAAGGTCCCAGCAGTGGTCAAAGAAGTTTTCAAGTAAAAGAAAAGCAATTTCAATCTGTTACAACTCCTGCATTTAAAATCTTACCTAAATAAAAGGACAAAGTCTCAGCTTAAACATTCATGTAAATTATCAACAGTAAATACGTATTATGCAAAATGGCTCATATCAGACAGAAATATATTACTGGATTATTATTAGTGATTCATTCATGTATAAGCGTCACTAATGTTGCAGCTGGTGAAGGTGGTGCTGGTTTTAGCCACGTTCTCTACTACTGAATAGCTTAATAAATAATAAATCAAAAGTTATTAATGTATAATTATTATTATTATTATTATTATTATTATTATTATTATTATTATTATTATTAGTAGTAGTAGTGGTATTTTTGAATCTCAAAAGTAACAAACGGTTTAATAAATGTGGTAGAGGAGTAACAATTACAATATCTACCTTCAAAATGTAGTAGTAGAAGTATAAAGTAGCATAAAATGGAAATATCCAAGTACCTCAAAATTTTACCTATTAATTGTGTAGTATTTGAGTAAATGTACATCCGTAACATAACTTCCAAAGTTGTCCCCAAAGAGTGGATGTAATTTTAATGCTAGCTGTCAATATTTTCAAGTTGTCTCATTTTGGACTAAAACTTTCAGTGGTTAATGGGAGTGAATCTCAAACTGGTAGCTTTTAGATAGGTTTGGTATTCACCAGAAACAGTAAGTTGTGTACAGGGTGACCGTTGTACAGATCTTCGAGAAACAGGATGTTAGCCAAGAACAGTTCCCCTTACACACTGGCTGCTCCTTGAATTATTCACATCTTCACCTCTCTCCTTTAATTATTCTTCCCTCTTAGTGGTTTGGATGTGAGGTACAACAACTCAGCACATCTGCAGTGTTGTGAAGAATCTCTCCACTGATAGCTTGGATATTGCAGTCAGTGTCCTTCAGCATATCACCACCTCCCTAACAATGTTTTGTTCCCTGTGCTCTCCATGGATTGTTGGCCAGACCTCATGATGATGCTGTGTTTTGTGCCTCTCAGCTGCAGACCTTCAACACTCCTGCACCCTGCACAACAGTGGAGGAGCTGACCACTGGAGCGGCGATATCACAAGCACTGCATCAAATGTGAGTATACACACACACACACACACACACACACACACACACACACACACACACACACAGAGAGGAATATAAGAAATACTGTAAGTCCAGCTCTACCCTAACTTTTGGCTACTTCGGGGGATACGGTAGAAAGAAAGGCATGTTGTGTTATAAGTGAGAGTGGTGAGACTTTCCAAAGAAAACTACTTCTGAGTTGCTTTTACTATCACTGTTACTCTCCACCTACATGTGCAGCACAGAGCTGAGCTGAATAAAAGAATGGTCCTGTTTTCTAGAAATTATTAAAATGTCATTAGCGTACGTAAAAGAGGGATGAGAGAAAGCGCACCGCAACATTCAACGGCACACAATTGATTGAGAAGTGATGTGGCAGATGAAGTGTTGTTCCCCTCTGTGTGCTGCAGAGACCCAGCGTGGTTCACTGATGGATGGCTGGGTCGTATCAAAACAGATGTTGAGGATAACTGGAGACTGAAGGTACAGAGCAGTGGTGTCTTCCCCAACTCCTATCTGTCCCCTCTGACTTTTCTCTTCATGTTTTGCTGAACCCCCCCCCCCCCCCCCCCCCTGCCCAGTGTGCTAAATCCTCTGTTTGCTTCAACCCTGCCAAACAGTCCTTAACACTGACCTCCTGCCTGTCCCAGGGGTGTTGCTCCTGGCTTAGCCCGCACTCTGACCCCGCGCTCTGACTCCTCTGGTGAAATGTGTACATGTATGTTGGTCCAAATATGTCGGCTATATGTAATGTTTCGGTGGTTAAGATTGAAAATGCATGCCATTCTCTCTCGCTCCTTTTGGCTATGACTGTCTTTTCCCTGTTGCTGTCCCCTCCCAAAAGACCTCTTTCACAAAAGACATTTTGACATGCCACAGTATGAAACGCACAGGCGTAAATACTAACACGAATGGCGGCAATTCCATTTTGCCATTTTAGTCAAAATGTCTGGTGTGAAAAAGGCATATTTTCACTTGTGTACATTTGAAAAGTCTTGATTTTGTCATGGCATGGACATAAGTTAATGTTTGAAGTACAGTACATCTCTGTTGTGAGTGTGTCCCCTTGGTCCCCGCTTTGAAGTTCATAACAGTTTATAATCTTGTGTGTGTGTGTGACCTCAGATGAACAACCTGAAGAAGATCCTTCAGATGGTGATTGATTATTATAATGAGGTAGGTTGTGGTCATGTACACAATAGTCTCCTTGTGTTTGCACAGTTATTGGATGATTGGGAGAAACACCTGCTGTATGTGAGACAAAACTCTGCCTACGCAGGTGTTTACAGGTTGAGCTTTTAAAATCAGTGCAGTTCACTTGCTGTTATCTGTCTCTGTACCATCAGGTCTTAGCCCAGGAAATCTCAGACTTCCCCTTGCCAGATCTGTCTCTGGTGGCAGAGCATTCGCACTCCGTGGAGCTGGGGAGGCTGCTGCAGCTCGTGTTGGGCTGTGCTGTCAGATGTGAGCGTAAACAAGGTATGTGGCCGCTTCTATGTTGCACACAATTTGTGTACACGAATTAGACACAAACGGACAACTACAGTATATAGGTGCTGTACAGAGTAGATAGGAAGGCAACTTTTCCATCCAAATCCTATTAGGTGAAGGCCTGTTGGCTAAACAATGTTTAATTATTGCCCTGCCAAGCCTCTGACAAAGGCAGAGCCCATCGGGCAGCCTGGCTGGGAAATCAATGGCAGCAGTGTTACATTTGAAAGTGGGACACAAGTGATGAAAAATAATAGACAATGCAGTCAATGTGTGTAGTTTTTGAGTCTCTCTCATTCTATCGACAGAATACATTCAGATCATCATGACTTTGGAGGAGTCTGTGCAGCATGTTGTCATGACAGCCATCCAGGAGGTCAGTCCATCTTAGTACCAAGTGTCTCCCTCACTCAGATTAGACATGTAAAAGATATCCAGAAAAGCTTGACTGAGCAGTTGTACATTTTTGAGTAACTCAAGCTTAAGTGTCTTAAAGGAGAATTCCGGCCAATTTTTACGTTAATCTTGATCGCTATAGATATGCGAGTACTTTCGATAGAAAAAAAACCCCGACCTGGATCGGTCCTAGCAAACTGGAGTTGCTGCAGCTACCTCTATGAGCTAAAACAGCAGATGTAAGAGTGCCTTTGTGCCTCTTAACAGACACAAAATGCAATTAATGTACGTGCAACATGAACAGGGCCCTAACGTGACAACAAGATGCGTTTTTTAACTCAGACATTGTTTAAATTCACCGACCCTGGTCCCTGTCTCGATCCTGCCGGTAGCTGCTCCAGGTCGGGTTTTTTAAATTTTTTTTATCGAAAGTACTCGCATATATATAGCGATCAAGATTAACGTTAAAATTGGCCGGAATTCTCCTTTTTAAAGGGACTTCAACAGCAGTAGTTGTTGAGGGAGGGAAGAGGGTATGCTGGTGTTCGGGTAAAATAGGTTGAGGCTTTGCAGCTATTCCAGTGAGTCTTAGTCATCCGTTAACCCAGTGACATTTATCATCTGCAGCTCATGAGTAAAGAGATCACGGCCCCGTTTGGAGCAGAATTGTCAGGGGACTTGGAACAGCAGGTTAGTGTTCTTACCTCGAGATTCACAGCTGGGAACATTTTCAACCGTCAAAAAAGTTAAAGGCTTCTAAACCAAAAACTACACATCAACAACCGGACATTATCCAGCAGGAATGTGATCCGAAATTTGGGGAGAAATTAACAACATTGGCAGCCAAGACTACAGCCTTCCCTGATGTTAGCAGGTGGCAACATTGGTAAACACTGCAGTAGTGTGCCTGCCTGGAGCAGATCACCATACATAGAAAACCGGCTCGGTATGACATAATACGGAGCCAAGAGTAGAAAAAACTGTTAAAACTGTTCAGAACAGCTGGAAATCCAAAGGTTTGGACCCACAGGTATTTCTTTTTAATCCGTTTACCACATCATTTAAAGCTTTGGCCAAATTTAACATGAACATCCGACATTTTAACATTATAGATATGACAGAAAATACAGAAAAGCATAGTAAGTATTTGGTCTGTATATCATCATAATATTTAAAATAGCTTATTGTGTCTCACCGACAGTCAAAAAGCCTAAAGGTGTTCAATTTATTATGATATGAAATGAAGAAAGGCAAGTCGATTTTCAGCTGCTCTCTTTCAGAGGCAGACAGCAAATGACTGAAAAATCTAACTGATGACTATCAAAATAGTTTAACTTTGTCAACTTATCCCGTCACCTGTAATAAACTGCAAAAGTCAACATTTGGCAGACAGTTAGCATCACAGCTAAAGTTAGCATTTCAAAGGAGTCACTCCAACCTCGAGCAGCTCATCACTTAGGTGTTTATTCTTCTGGATCTGTTTGACCACAGTGCACAGATGAGTCCTGTGTAACAGGCTTGACATTGGATAAAAATGAAACATGGCGATCCATGAAGAGGAGGAGACGGTTACAGGAGGGTTTGAAAGACCTCTGACCTAAATATTGCAGCAGAACCACTCGATAAGGTATGTGAATGTATGTGTGAGTTAATTCTGCTTTTCCTTCATGTGTCCAGTTGAAAAAAGCCCTAGAGGAACTCACTGAACTTCTAGCAGAGAAGGAAGCGTTAGCCCAACGCTGTCAAGAGCTGGACATACAGGTGAATACAAAGCTTAGACACAAAAATATACATTAATATGACTCAGCTGTCTAGCCTCTGTGCTTTCTGTAGGTTTGCCGATATTCAGATCCCCATGTCTACACACACACACACACACACACACACACACACACACACACACACACACACACACACACACACACACACACACACACACACACACACACACACACACACACACACACACACACACACACACGCATGCGTGACTGTGGTACAGTATAAACAGGAGTTGTGTAATTCGCTGTAAAGCTTGGGTCCATTGTCTGGAGCTGCTGTGGCAGAAGGACTGTGGGCTTAGAGTTTGGGCTCTGCTGGTCCCACTGTGGCAACCAGCCCATGCTGTGCCACGGCTAGGCCTCACTCAGTACTGTGCAGGCAGACTAGATGTAGCACAGGCACTGACCAACTGTTTAACTGGACTCTCGACAGATTGATTTGTTCTGTCCCCAGTCTTGCTCCTCACTCGCCGCGGCAAGGTAAGTCCAACATGGCCGACCATTCAGCAAAACTAAACCGTTCTAAACCAGCTGCTTAAATGTTAACTCTAACTCAGCTAACAGACGGCTCAATCAGGACTCTGTCCAAGACGAGTCACGCAGTGTGTGTTTAATATGTTGTGGTATTGTTCCAATAATTCACCCAGGACCATCTGTCTGTCATAATAACCATTTTGTCATCTTCTTTTGGTAAGAGCAATGTCACATTGTTTTGTAATGCATCTTGTTCTGTGGCAGACTTACAATACAATAAGACAGTGGAGTTAAAGATAGGCTGGGCAAATAATTCAATATTATTATTATTATTATTATGTGATAATAATCATATCTTATTTAAAAAAAGGATTTAATCCTCCAAAACAAACTGAACAACACAGTGGCACCACAATGAGTTGCTGAAGTTTCTTTATTTTACATGTGTGACGTTTTGTCCATTGTAATGCTATATATGTATTTTGCATACCATCAGAAAAATAGTTTTCATTAGGATATTGATTTGAACCATGTAGTGGTTTATCAACCATGCAAAAGAGGGGAAAACAGTCATACTAGCAGGGAAGGAGGGGAACAGTACATGGCCACAAGGTCAGCTGCGCCGCTGGTTGCCTGCTTCCTCACAGTCTGTCAAGTTTACACATAACTAGATGGCAGTCCTCTCTGAGCAACCACCATGGGCAAGGCTAGCAACACTTCAGCCTTAAGGAAGCCCAAAGTATGCCTTCAGAAAGCGGTGCTTCGAGCATGCCTTGGCCTGCACACACAGAGAAACACGGAGAACGGACAACAGAGTGGAGGCACACTCACATACACCTGCCTTCAATCAGACCCTGAATCACAGCCATTGGCTCACAGCTAAATAATAAAATAATAACCCCTTCACCACACACACTCACTCACTCACTCACTCACTCACTCACTCACTCACTCACTCACTCACTCCCAGTTGGTGTCAATTAGTGTGTAGCTGAATGCTGAATGATACAGGTCTACCCTGTTACACCCTGGTTAAACATGTAGTTTCTAATGTTTGTAGACATGTATGCAGGACATTTAAACGATGGCAGGTCAATCTCGACTAATAGTCCCGTGTCTGGTGATTTTTAAAAAGTTCACATCAGGGAAGTGATGGGTGAGAAGTCAAATTAACTAACCATGTATTAACATGTTTGTTTAAAGTGCATTTTGTCTGTGCTCTGCTTCCAGCATGGATTAACTGCACTGTTTGCTTTAACAGCTGGCATAGGAAGAGAGTTATCTGTAATGGAGGGGGGGGTCTTTTGATGCTCAAATGTGACTGCTGCTTTGCATGAAATAATTGACCAGGATTTAACAGCACAGATTCTTCCTGCTCACTTGACACAAATATATGTTTAGTTTGTATGTTAAATTCCCCTTTTTTGCATCACTTGTGAGAGCGTCTTTAAACCTTATTGTACCTGGACAGGTGGCTGTTCTGCAAGAGGAACGGAACAGCTTATTGGCTGAGAATGACGTCCTAACGGACCGAGCCAATCAGCTGGACACATTCGACGACCCAAGCACTCCGTCAGGAAGGAAACACAGCCAGTTGCAGCAACAGTTCGAGACGCTGCAGGAGGAGAACTTCAGGTGTGTCACGCTCTGCTTAAATGTACCGCAGCAACCTCATTATGGTTGTAAAAGTCTGAATGATTGTGTGCATTCGGATCTTTTAGGCTGGAGGCTGCTAAGGATGACTACCGGATCCACTGTGAAGAGTTGGAGAAGCAGCTGATCGAGGTTCAGCACCGTAACGACGAGCTCACCAGCCTGGCAGAAGAGTCTCGAGCCCTCAAAGATGAGCTGGATGTTCTGAGGTTTGTGTCTGTGTTGGCAAGTAAGCGGAAACAGGTTGATCGGGTCTGATGAAGTATTTTCTTTAAACAATGTCATGAACTGCTACTTTCTTATGCCAAGGAGCAGCATACAGACAGACATCATTGTTGTCTCAGAATGAGAAATAGCCAGTTAGTCCTGAGCCACTTAGGTGGAGAGGAAAGGTCAGCTTATGATTTCATGGTGTGCTAGTGAAAACACAACACAAATCTGCATATAAATTGCTCTCCACTGGCCTTGAGAGGGTAGGTGATCTTACATGAGCACAAAAAAGCAGCAGGAAAACAACATCATTACAACTCTTCAATTTAAAAAAAAAAAAAAAAAAAAAAAAAAACTCCCTCATCTGGGCAGGTGGAAACCACGGGTTAGAACCTAAAGATAGAAAATTCTTCCTGTTGCAGTTGGAGTCATATTAATTCATTGATAGCTCTTTCAGTTGATATTTTTGTGCATTCATTTTGTATTCATATATTGTAGGAACTGCTCAGATCGGGTGGTGATGCTGGAGGCCTCAGTGGATACATACAAACGTAAGCTGGAGAATCTAGGTGATCTGAAGAGGCAAATGAAGCTGCTGGAGGAGAACAACATGACTTACATGCACAACACTGTCAGCTTGGAGGAAGAACTGCGCAAGGCCAACGCTGCCCGCGCGCAGCTTGAGACATACAAGAGACAGGTACATTCTATGCAAAGCATGGTTGGATAGTAAAGGGGAGTTCATATGTTATTAATCCATATGGTACAGAACATCTTCTTTTATTTGTTTGTATGCATTTTCTCATCCTGTGTCTGTCAGGTCCAGGAGCTACACAGGAAGTTGTCTGAGGAGTCGCGGCGAGCGGACAACCTGGCCTATGAGATGACCAAATTAGAGGAAAAGCACGAAACTTTGATGAAGGAGAAAGAGGTGAGGCAGCTTTTGAAATGTGTCAGGAAGAATCGTCACTAGGATTATTATTTTTCTCTCTCGCCGTGGCAACATCCTTTCCTAACATTTGAACTGTTTGTTTTAACACATCTTCCCCTCCACTAGAGGACCATCATCGAGAGAGATTCTCTGAAGGAGATCAATGAGGAGCTGCGATGCACTCAGGCCCAACAGCACCAGCTCTCCCAAGCAGGTATGGGACTGGATAGTCAAATCTGACAGTAGTGTTTATCTGATGTTTTGTTTCAAAAATCTGCATATAAATTGCTCTCCACTGGCCTTAGAGAGTAGGCGATCTTACATAAGTTCAATCAAAAAGCAGCAGAAAAAAATATCAACAAAACTCTAAAAAATAAATGATTAAATTGTAACTTCTTTTTATCTGCGCTGCTTTGCCACTTGTCACGTTGATATTCTAAAGCGCACATGCTTTTTTTTTTTTCTTCATGTAGGCATTCTTCCTTCTGCCAGCCCTAGCCATGATAACCTGGCAGCTGAATTAATACCCATTGAGTACAGGTAATAGACACTGCTTCTGACAGTGTAGAATTTGTTCACTTTCTGCTCCAGTGTGGTGTGTGAACACTGACTTTGTATGTGCGTGATTGGTCAGAGAAAAGTTCATCAGGCTGCAGCATGAGAACAAGATGCTGAGAGTGCAGCAGGAGGAGTGTGAGAGGGAGAAGATCGCCACACTGCAAGCCCAGCTGGAGGAAGCACATAAGACACGCAGTGAACTGGACACCGAGAACAGGTTAACCGAGTTAATCTCTCTTCGTAAATCAGCAACAGGTTGACGTGATATTTTTCTCCATAGTCATTGGCTGCTTTTGCTGTTTTTAGCTCTGTTGTGCTTTGTGTGCTAAAGTGTATTCTCTAAATGTGTCCTTTTGTTAAAATTCCTTTTCTCGTCATGGCGATCAATCTGCAGATTGAGTCGAGAGCGGATCAGCGAGCTGCAGCAGCAGGTGGAGGATCTACAGAAGGCTCTGCAGAGCCAGGCGGCCAAACCTGATGATGTGAGTGTGCCAGGAGCGTTGGCACCCATACAGACGAAATGTCCCTCAGAGCTAATCTTATTAAGCTGTTTAGACTTTGCGCTGGCATGGCATTATAAAAGGAAATCACATCAGGTTATGTTTTCACTTTTCAGTCAAAATTGTTAAACTGATTTAGAGGTAATGTTTTCAAATGTGTTTATTTTGCACTGCATCATTAATAAACGTTAACAAAATATAATCTTTGTACTGTATTGGTGAAAGCTTTGAAATGTCTTATTTCCAGTCTAACCTGAAGCGGAAACTCGACGCACACATGTAAGTGTGAATTTTGTGTCAATTCTTGTATAAAAGTCGAGAGATGTAAAATGAAATGTCCAGCAGAGGGAGGTAAAGAAACATTTGTTTCCTCAGGGTCCAGCTGAACGAGGCTCAGGACGAAATCATGAAGAAGAAAGAGCTGCTGGAGGACCTGCAGCCGGACAACACGCAAACTTGTAAGTCTGATTTTCCCCCAATATGACACCATTACTGCAACGCTGCATCAACACACAGCAGCACAATGTGACTGAAGTGAAACCTCATGACTTCTTGATTGGCTCCAAGCTTTGAAGCTGGATGAGTTGATGGCTGCTCTGAAGAAGAAGGATGACGACATGAGGGCCATGGAAGAGAGGTACAAAATGTACCTGGAGAAAGCTCGCAACGTGAGTGCTAAGATAATATAATTTCTCTTCTTTGTTTTTTTTAATTCTAGTTTTGTTATTCCTTGAAACACAAGGTTAAGTCCAGTTTGATCTGACTTCAGAACTGCCCTTCCTTTTGTGCTCGTAGGTTATCCGAGCGCTGGATCCAAAGCTAAATCCAGCCACCGCTGAGATCCAGGCTCTGAGGAACCAGTTAGCAGATCGGGACAAGCAGTTTCTCAACCTGGAAGTAAATCTGCTTTTTTGACTCTTTCACAGTGAACATACAGTATTTTTTATAGGGCTGTCAATCGATTTAAAAAATGTAATCGAATCGAATTAATCATACATCATTTTTGCTGTGAAAGTATTTTAAATATTTCAGTTTAAATGAATCAATGGATAATCAGCATTAGTGACATTAAAGTTAAAAAAAACTCTTTATTATTATTTTCACTGTTCAAATAAAATAAAAATAATAATATGACCTAATATGCTGAGGAAATAAATTCAAAAGTGCTTCAGGAATAGGGTTATTTCACTAGTAAATTGCTGTTGAACGACAAAAACATCCACCAGATGGGAAAAGGTATTTTACAATAACTTTGAATGCACCACGAGGCTGTAGCTTACCAGTTTCAGTGAACGCACCGTCTCTCTCTGTGTTTTTCGGACAACGGCTGCAGCTGCAGAAGTGTCGGAATCTTCTACAGTGAGTGAAATACAGTCAAACTTTACACCGTTTAGCGTTAGCTGTCAGCATTTTTAACCGTGTTTAATCCTGCTGCTAGCTAACAGTAGGCTAACGTTACCTGCTGTTGTGTCGTGTTAACTAGCGTCACATGCAGCGATGTTTCTGTTGCCTGTGGCAGCGCATTCTCTTGTCTCCCTCCATTTTACAGTTGAATGGTGGCTAGAATGGCTCCGGGTGAAAGGTCAATATGGAATGGATTAATCCGCGCTATTTTTTCTCAGATTAATTAATTGAAATTAACGTGTTATTTTGACAGCCCTAATTTTTTTCAAAAAGGACTGGTTTTCAAACGCAACTCATGTTTTTTTTATTTGCCTCTGTAGCGTCAATGTGAGCAGGCCAAACTGAGAGAGTACGAGGAGAAGCTAATTGTCACTGCGTGGTATAACAAGGTAAAACGGGATCAAACTATCTGATGTGTATCCTGCCTTTTATGATGATATTGACCCTCCAAATTTGTCTTTCTTCGCCCTCAGAGTCTAAACTTTCAGAAGCTGGCGATTGAATCCCGCCTCGGTGGCTGCACCTCCTCCGTGCTGTCCCCCGGCCAGTCCTTCTTGTCCCAGCAACGGCAAGTCTCAAACGCCCCACGCCGGGCGCTTTCCATCAGCGTGCCTGCCACTACCTCCAAGTAGACCTTGTCATAGAGCCAAATTTCTCCCGTTTTATTCAGTTAAGGGATGCATACTCTCTCCCTCACTCCCTCCCACCAGTGAGCACTCAAGTGACCTTAAACACATCTGCTCTCTGTGCTTGGGGAGGGGTCACGGATGAGCTCATTGGGATAAATGAGTACTAACTCATCAAACACAACCGTATAGGTCACCCACCTGAAACTATAGCATACTGTCCCACGACACACTGGCTATAGGCTGACCTTTTTATACAACAGGAACCCACAACCTGTGTTCAGCTCACTAGCTTAAGTAGCGCACACTGTCCTAACCTGTAGACTTAGAGCATGTTTCCTAACTGCCCTGTGGGTTTGCTTGGCGAACAGGAGACTCAGCTAAATACTTGCTACAATCAATTTCGCTTTCAGTCTCCTGTCTTGCGGTGTACTTGAACAGTTATGAGATAAATGTAAATGAATGCTTAATTCCTTTATTCACAATTAGAGTCCGCAATATATATATATATATATGAATGTGATTTTCTTTTTTAAAGGGTTACTTGAATGCTAAAGCCAACTAACTTCAGATGATTGTTTATGTATGGAGAACTATGCAGTTAAGGGGGTACTAATGTAGTCATCTTGCAGACTGAGGAAAAGACAAACATGCTTCAGATGTCTTTGAGAAAATGACCGCTATATTTGGTGCTGGCCACCAACTGCTTTCTAAGCATCAAACATTAGTCACCTATGATTTTCTTATTACTAAAATGGAACAAGCCCGTCATGTAAAGCTGTGAAAATCCTTTAAACCATATTAAGTGATCAACCTCTGAGGTGCTGCAACAACAAATCCTACACAAGAAATCCAGGACTAGTGTATTTATCATGTATTTTCTATACTTTAAAGTGTGATTTGACTTCCTCCCTGGCAGCATGCCCTAAATGAAAACTGGCAGGCCTTATTATTCACTGAATATTTTGAATCATATTTGTTAGTGAGAAATCAAGTCTATGAAGTTGTACAGTTGTAATGTTAACGATGAATTAACACCAGCTTCTGATCCAAATGTCAGATCCAGGTTAAGCTTTCATACAGTACCTGACAATTGTAACTTGAGAATCTTAATTACTTGTAGCATTGTAGTCGATATATTTAATCATAGATGTTTTCAGGTTGTTTTAGTGTCAGTGGAAGTTCAGAGTGAAGAGCGCTTTAGAAGCAGGTCTTTTCTTTCTGTCCAACCTTTTGGAGTCTTAAGTTAAACTGCACTAGTTTCACAACTTGAAATGGCTGTTGATTGCCTTGTCACTGTATTTTTGCAATAACACTAAAGAGGCATTCTGTTACAATGGTTTTGCCATTTGTGATCTATAGATGTCGTCAAAGCGCTTTTTATTTTCCTTTGCAGTGGATGATTCTCGTATATTGCCGATTTCAAAGCAATGACATTTATATGAAAATAAGTACAATCAAAAGTAGCATAGAGACTACATACGTACTGTTTTTGTGTAAATGAAAAATGAGGAAAAGGCATTATGAATTTTCAGGAATTTAAGGAGTTACAAATGCAATGTCTTTTTGTTTTCTTGTGAATAAATAAATTCTTTTTCTAAGAGTGTGTTTTACATTCTGAAGCATCAACCTCAGTTTGAGGATGAGAAACATGGAGGTCTGCAGTCGTGAAAAAAACTAATCTTTACTAACTAACTTACAGGTAATTCTGAGTCATCTGCGCCTTCACATGATGTGACAATGAAGCAGCAATTTCCTAATTAACACTTTCAGGATTGCTCAAATCATACAAACTGTAGGTAACCTACAAGAGACAGAAAGAGAACTAAGTCTGGCCTTTCGGTAACATTTATTTGTCTAGTGGCCAATAGTGAAAACCATATATTGTGTCAGGAAATAACAAACTATTTTATTTATGAGACATTGCCTGCTGCTTGCTGGTTACATAAGTGTCGGTGTAGGTAATTCACCATGTCAAACGTGATTATGTGGCAGGGATCATAAGGCAAAACCAAGCATGTTATAGTTTGTAACATATGAAACATTCCCTTGTGCCAACATCAGCTCCAGTATTTCACACATTATAAATGTAAATGGACTGTATTTATATAGCACTTTTCTAGTCTTAACGACTACTCAAAGCGCTTTTACATAGTACAGGAACCATTCACCATTCATACACTGGTGGCCGAGGCTGCCGTACAAGGTGCCACCTGCTCATCGGATAAATATTCACACACAGTTACACTCCCACGACGCCTTACCAGGGGCAGCTTGGGGTTCAGTGTCTTGTCCAAGGACACTTCAGCATGGGACAGCAGGGCCAGGGATTGAACTACCGACCTTCCGATTGGCAGGCGACCAATCTACCATTGAGCCACAGCCATTGTAGACAGGACATACAGTTGAATGCTGTCTCAACTGGACTGGTTTAAAAACTTGAATGGTACTGGAATTTTTGCACTGACAGAACAATTTGCAACGGATGCAGCATGTGTCGTCTATGTATAAAAGATGTATACTCTTTTTTGGCTTTACTGTAGCATACAGTCTATTGTAGAGGACAGGTTGCAGGGTTTAGCGGGCGCGGGCATAGATCTTAAAGGGGTATGGTGTGCGTGTGGCTCCAATGACTCCCTCTGTACTCAGCTCAAGTCCATCCAGAGTGGAAAAATAAAATTTCTGACACAAACTGACAACAAACAAGAACAGCTCCATTCTTGCCAGTCCTTCGCCCAGACATGCACGCTTTCCTGGAAAAATAAGCATAAATGCAACAGAGTGAAGGCAAGTTCATGGAAAATATTTCCTTGTATACTCTCATGTAGGTACTGCAGTATTGTATTAATCCTGAATGATTTAATCTCTTGTGGTGCAAGTTTTCAAAAGTTGATTCTTTCAGTTCAGTTAATCAAACCCATAATTATCAATTAAATGTGAATGTTACCTGCAGAGAAAGGTACAAAAGCATCCCTCCTGACAAACTTCCCTTCAGCATCCAGGAAGTGTCCAGGGTTGAAGGTGTCTGGAGTTTCCCACTCAGTCTTGTCAAACAGCACAGAGGTCAGGTTGGGCATCACTGAGGTTCCCTGCGCGTGCTCACGCACGCACACACACACACACACACACACACACACACACACACACACACACACACACACACACACACACACACACACACACACACACACACAGATCGCAATCAATTAAATATTGTTTATACAAAAGGATAAGAGATACACTTCTAGTACATACGTTTCACCAAAACAAGCTCCTTTCCGAGGCTATTTTGCAGCCGCACCGGTGCTCCGTGCAGAGCTTAGTGGCGCCAAAGATGATTGTGATTGGTTTAAAGAAATGCCAATAAACCAGAGCACGTTTTTCCTCCCGACCCGGAACGCTGTGTGGACCCTCCTTTGCAGCACTGTGGGGGAAGGTCTGGCATAGCGAGACTAAGTGGGTATTGACACTGTAAAGATGTGGCTTAATCACGATGCCACGGGCACAATTTTGTTTTTAGCTTATCAGTTGTTCATCATGTCAGATTTCATATTATGTTCTCTCATCTATTTCAGTGGATTTTTATTTATTTGTCATTTTTAACATACACTGGGCCATCTCCCTCATTTACACCTTCATAAGCTGCATAAACCCACAGACAGTAGCTAACATAAGAGCATTTTGGGAAAAGGACCTGGGCTTCAGCTTTTCAGAGGATGAATGGAGCAAAATTCTGAGACTGGTGCATGTATCTTCACCATGCTCCAGACACGGCTTGCTACAATTTAAAATTGTTCACAGATTGCATTTCTCCAGGGTGAAACTGGCTCTCTAGACCCTTTATGGGAAAAGTGTCAAAGTGCTCCAGCTAGCTTAATACACATGTACTGGGCCTGCCCTCGCTTACAAACATTCTGGGAGGCAGTTTTTACATCTCAGGGACGCTTTAAGCAATGCTGTTGAAATCCATCCAGTCACAGCATTATTTGAGACCAAGCCTGTCCCACTGCCTGTGGTCAGGAAGATCTCACACAGTGGTGACATTTACAACTTTATTATCCCGACGCCTTATCCTGCTGAACTGGAAAGGCCCAAAATCTCCATCCCACACCAGGTGACTTAAAGACGTCATGTATCATTTAAAGTTAGAAAAGATAAATACTCACTCAGAGGAAACGTGGGAGAATTCTATTCTACCTGGGGGTCTTTCATGGACTATTGAGGTTTCTGCTGTAGACTGGAAAGAGTAGTGCTACCTTCAGGATAACTAAATGACTTACCTGTATTTCATTTTTAATTTAACTTTTTAATTTGATTTTTACTTATGCTTCTTTATGTATCATTTTGTCTGTGTGTAGGGTATATCCTACTTTGCCTTTTTGTTTGTGGGCAGCAAAATGTAGGCTTTACTCCAAATGTATACTTGTACGGATAGGTTATGAGGATGCATGGGGATTGGGGAGGGTGGGGAGTGGGTAGAAGATATTTGTGTATTTAATGTATATTGTGCTGTATATGTACATGGCAGCACTGTTGCACTATGTACAATTGTATAGAAAAAGTGTGAGAAAAAAAATACATACACTGAGCAGTTACTGCTATATATACTGTATATATAAGTAGATGCACCTTGGGTATGATGTAACCACCCAGTGTTGTGTCCTTGGCGGCCATTCTGAGTCCATTGAGAGGAACAATGTTTCCCATCCTCTGGATCTCGTGGATGACAGCGTCAGTGTAGGGCAGGTTGGGTCTGTCGGACATTCTGGGCAGTCGGGTCTGTCCGATCTCTCTGTCTATCTCGGCCTGGACTTTGTCTAGGAGGTGAAATAAAAGTTATGATTTGATCAATTAAATCCAATCAACATTTTGTATCCCTGGTGTCTTTTAATCTACTTCTTGTGCTGCTGAGACTCCCTTATCTGAACACCCACCCTGGATATGAGGGTTCTTGATGAGGTAGATGAGCCCCCACTGCAGGGTCTTCGAAGTGGTTTCACTACCAGCCAGGAACAGATCCAGACAACACAGAACCAGGTTGCCATCGTCAAAACCAAGTTCACTGTTTCTGTTGCGCTGTCAGCCAGGCAAGCGGAAGAACAGACAAACATACGGTCAGTTTTTGGTTCTCATACATACAGTATTAATTGGCTTACTGAACATTGTAAACACCATACTTTCTCCTCTATCAGGAAGGTGTCGATATAATCTCGGGGGTTGCTGGGGTCCAGATCCAACTTGTGCCTCTCTATCTCTGCCCTGATAGATGCCTCCAAACATTTGGAGCTGCTGAAGATGCCATTGTGAGGCCCCGGCAGGCGTTTCATCAGTGCTGGGAACGCATCGTATAGCTGTTTGGAGAGACATGGGAGATGTTCATGGGTGTTGTTTATATCCATTGGCAGATAAATAT
The DNA here is from genome assembly GCA_023631565.1 of Gymnocephalus cernua. Classification (NCBI taxonomy): domain Eukaryota; kingdom Metazoa; phylum Chordata; class Actinopteri; order Perciformes; family Percidae; genus Gymnocephalus; species Gymnocephalus cernua. Next base: position 15,836,885 of record CM042432.1, read on the forward strand.
CTCACTTCAGATCACAGTATTTTCTGATAGAGAGCTTTCATTAAACACAGAATGACACATTGCATTTCTTCCCTGTATAAAACATTTTTTTGGTAACTTGATTACACTTCCCTATTTGCTTTCTTGATCAACGTTATACTAAGCTAACACACTGGTTCTGATTCATGTTGTGAATGGATGTAGCCATGTGGGGTTGTTAGTTGTGTCTTGATTCCTTAGGAGGAAAGCTGATGTGTGCCTAGAGCCTCATAAAAGGGAGGAAGGATGCGTATTTGCAACTTACTAGAGCCCATATGGATCCCTCCAGATAAGCCATATCAGTCAGATTCTTTAGCATGCTCTGGAAGTTGTGGTCGCTGTAGTCAAACCGTCTCCCAAACACTATCTGGCAGATGATGTTGGCCACAGCGTCATTTAAGAGGGGCACAGGGTCAAATGGCTCACCTGAATAGCAGAAATGTCCTCAGTTTGACTACATTTTGTATTTAAATTCAATAATTTCTGTTCTTTTTGCCAACCTTTTTCCTTCTCCATCGCTTCCTGCAGATGATGACTCTCCTCACAGATGCTCTGCTCAATGAAGCTCTTGGCCAAACCAAAGGTACGTAACGTGGCCATGGCAAAACGCCGCTGTTTCCTCCACACGTTCCCATTACTGAAGAAAAGACCCGCTGAAAGAGAGAGACCATACAACGTTACTCAGGCAGGATTTAGAAGGCGGGGTTAGTACTTTAAAACTGATGTACTGGGATTCACCTGAGTTCCCTGAATAAATTCTGGTCACCATTGGGCTGTAAGGCCGGTCCACAAAGTTATCAGCCTGTGTGACAATTGCTTCCTTCACCATCTTCCACCCAGACACAAACACTGTTGTTTGTCTTCCCAGACGAATGCAGAACACATTCCCATAAACATCAGCTAGCTGTGGATGCAGGAGCAAAGAATAAGTGGCCTGTTGTCTGGCATGTGACTCTGATAGGATGCATATTTCAGGACAAACAATTCTGTGACACTGTGTCTTACCATCAACAGGTTTTTAGCATTGTTTTCTATAATAAACCTTTTAATATTCTGTTTGAGCAGAGTCTGATATGCTTTTTAAAAAATGTTCTCTTGTTTGATGATCTGTCTCTGCTGCATGGAAAATTAGGGAAGTACAGTATACAGAGTAAATAGGAATCTTCCTTCCACCTTCCACTTTTGCTCAAGTTTTCGTAAATACTCTACTGCATAATATGAAAATACCATCTTACCTTGGTTAAATAAATGTGAGGCTGTTTAGATTCAATGTTGAATATGTTTCCTAAAAGAGGAAGAGATGGTGGTCCTGGTGGGAAGTTGGGTGGATCCTTTTTGTTCAGAAAATACACTACGAGGAGAACGGCAAAAATAAAAAGCAGCATTCCCCTCAGATCAAGCCACAGAAACAAATCGCACGGCCACATTGTGAGGCAGAGAAGAGATGCAAAGGACTGAAGAGGATTACTTGCTTCATCATCAACTTCTAGTTAGAGATGGGTTGGTACTCTGCTGACTCACAGCTCATGCAAATATAAAGACCTATATGTGTGTGTGACAGCGAGAGGGCATAACAAAGCAACATCAGAAGCTGTGGTGTAATGGGTTAGGGTTAGGTTAGTAAAAAAGTAAAAAAAGATCATCTCTGGTTAATTTTATTATGAGTGCTAACAAAGTTGAGAAATGGTTCATAAGAGATTGGTATATATTTGCCCCCTTTAAAAAGAATGTGTGTTTCCTGCTAGGAGGGACTGCCGTCCTAATCATCTCTTCTCTCACCACTTACATTTCCAATGGCTTGCAAATACCTCACCAGCTATGAATATATGTTATGTTGTGTTTTTACTAATGAAGTAAATTAGGCATTCTCTGCATGCTCCACACGTAGGTGGTGCCTGGGAGCGGGATGGGAGATTTGATCCGTAAAAGCTGCTCTGCAGGTGGTCCTACAAGGGAGGGAGGTTGGTTGGTTGGTGGATTGGTTGGTTTGGGATGGATGGATGGATGGATGGATGGATGGATGGATGGATGGATGGATGGATGGATGGATGGATGGATGGATGGATGGATGGATGGATGGATGGATGGATGGATGGATGGATGGATGGATGGATGGATGGATGGATGGATGGATGGATGGATGGATGGATGCTTTATTGATCCCCAAGGGAAAATTCAAGGTCCCAGTAGCTTAAAGACATCACACACAACATACACATACATCATAAACAGGATGATAAAATAACAAATCCACATGAATAGCATGGGCAATCAAAGAAAAGATACTAAATGAAAAATCCACATGAACAGGGCAGGGACTGACCCTGTGATTCAGCATGAATAGTAAGGTGTCATGGTGGTAGTGCAAATAAGTCCAATAGTGCAAGGATAAACCAGCATTAAATATGGACAATATAAGAGAATGATGTAGACATAGTAATATAAAAACTATAGCAGTGCAAGGATAAAGTTTAAGAAAGACACCATTAAATATGGGCATTATAAGGGAATAAAGTTAGACAATAGGTTAGACACAAATCAACAGTCAATGTTAGAGGTTTGAAGTAATAGGGTTACAGCCATTGTTCAAGTATTGAGTTAGACCTCAGTCCATGCTGGGGGAATGAGGGAGGGGTTGTGCATATGGACTAATTTAGCCAGTAAACAGTGTAAGCAGTAAACAGTGGGCCAGTGGACAGTCAGTACATAACTGTTGTTACAGGAGGTAGTGGAAGTGGTGGAGAGGGAGGCGAGGCAGACACACTATGCAGAGAAGTCTATCTCTCCTCTTCCTTTTTGTGAAGCATTGTAGCGTTGTATGGCCCTGTGGAGAAATTACTTTCTCAGTCTGTCAGTTGTGATTGGCAGTGTGCGTAGTCTTGAGCTGATCATGCTCTTCTGCTTTGTGATAGTGCTGTGGAGTGGATGACAGTCATTGTCCAAAATGTTGAGCAGTTTGTTCAGGGTCCTTTTATCTGAAATTGAAGTGATGCACTCCAGTTCAGTGCCCACGACAAAGCCAGCTTTCCTTACCAGCCTGTCCCATCGCCCAGCATCCCTCTTCTTAGTGCTTCCTTCACCGCATACCACAGCATAGAAGAGGACGCTGGCAACAACGCTTGTTGTGTCAGAGGAAGTTCTTCTTACAGTCCTCATGGAAGTGAGGGGATTATTAATTCTAAGCCCATGGGCAATGTATCGTCTGATTGCAAATTAAATATTAATAGTTTGAAAATGATTTGTTAGTCACTTACAATCGTTTGTAAATAAGTCACCAGTAATGGGTGTATTTTTGTGTTGTGTTTTGGACCAAAGACCATCACTTAAGCAATCATTTAATAGTCATCAACAAATGTATTCAAGTTTTATTAATGATTTCAGTTCATTATTAACTAATGTCTTATATGTTACAACTGATCATGATTACGGTATAAAGGACTCTTAACAAACACAGCTTGATTGTAATTTTAAAGAAAGGTGTTTTATGAAATCAAGGACAAAAGGAAATGTCTTACAAACAGTGTCATTATTACAAGATTTTTTTAAAAATATAATGTAATGCATGTGCATGTTAATTAAAGTTAAATTAAACCTATTTTATCAGCAGCCAAGAGTTTTATTTAATTCACAACTTTAGTTTGTCTTTGATGGTGAAACAGGTTAACAACGTTAACTACCTCAAAACAGTGGCATAGATCTACACTCTGCTCCAACTCCCCCTTAATACAAGAAAATAATAACACATTTAAGGATACAACAATATACACCCATAACACCCATAGACAAAGACGCGTACCGGTCTAGAATCATTGACTATAAGGGATATTCAGACGAGCCTCACTGGTTCCGCGCACCTTCACACTATACAGTACTAACAAACATTTACACACGTCATACTCAAACCGACTAATCAACTTTTATTACACAAAATTATATTACTGGCAGAGAGAATAAACCGTAGGCCTACATGAGACAATCAAACAACAGTGAAAGGTTAATGAAAAATAATTACGGCTTTCTCTCCTAAAGCGTTCTGTTACAATAGACTGTACAAATAGCAACAGTGACGTTTGGCAATTTGGCCATAGCCATCTTGTCTTTTCAAAACTGAACAATTGTTGGATAAGAGGGTGGAGCAGCTTTTAAGGATGACACGGCTAATTGTGCATTCCATTTACCTCGGGAATGATGTCACACCCAAGTTGAATGCGTACCATTTACGAGTCGGATTTTCATTGTTTTCATTCGCGCTAGCCTGGTTAGCCATTGTTAGCAATACCAGTTAATAACAAACAAACAGCGTTAACATGTCCACAGATATAAGCTGAACATGCCTGTGTGAACGACTTACTACAGCTTTCACAAATGTTAGTACAGGGGGCAGCCATGTTGGATTTTGAACTTGGGCTACTGCAAGGTTGTCCGAGTTCCGAGCTCGGAATTCCAAGGTCAGGGGGCGTGTTTCCGACTTTGACCTCGGAAAATCCGAGTACACATGGAACGCATTATAAGCCAGTGGTTGCAATGTTGCTGCAATAAGCTAAACACTAAAGAGGGAAAATTGCAGATTTTCAACCCTTCTGAAGCGTTTTGGTGGAGTTTTTCGGGCGGGTAAATGCGGACCTCCAGGTACTGGCGCTGTTCATCTGCATGTATAACTAGTTAAACTAAAAATTTTGAAGCTAATGCTAGCGCTAGCTAGCAGAGGTGTTAAAAGTATTCACATTTATTACTCTGGTAGAAGTATATATACTAGGGTTTTAAAAGACTTCTGTAGAAGCTGAAATATCAACTCAAACTTTTTACTCACGTAAAAGTGTGAAAGTACGTGTTACAAATATACTTATAGTATACAAGTAAAAGTAATGTAAGGGAAAAAAATGCCATTAAGCACTTTTCAGCAACAGGGCAATTCAAATTGCTTTACATGAAGACAATCAAAATACAATAATCAAAGTTACAGTGCAGTATAAGAAATTAAACATTAAAGAGCAGTTAAAAACAGTTATATAAAAGCACATAAAATAAGCAACGAAAGTATAAGAAATGGATAGTCATTTAACAAAAGGCAACATCAAAAAGAAAGGTCTTCAGCCTTGATTTAAAAGAACTGAGAGTTGCAGCGGACCTGCAATTTTCTGGAAGTTGGTTCCAGATGTGTGGAGCATAGAAACTAAATGCTGCTGAGAGGTCTGGGTGGTTCGTAGTTGACTAGCAGGTCAGAAATGTATTTTGGACCTAAACCGTTTAATGATTTATAAACTAGCAAAAGTATTTTGAAATCAACTCTCTGAGGCACAGGAAGCCAGTGTAAAGACTTCAGAACTGGTGTGTCTCGAGCAGCAGCGTTCTGAATCAGCTGCAACTGTCTGATTGATTTTTTAGGGAGACCTGTAAAGACACCGTTACAGTAGTCCAGTCTACTGAAAATAAAAGCATGGACAAGTTTTTCCAAGTCCTGCTGAGACATAAGTCCCTTTACCCTTGATATATTCTTAAGGTGGTAATAGGATGACTTTGTAATTGTCTTAATGTGGCTGTTGAAATTCAGGTCTGAGTCCATAATTACACCAAGATTTCTGGCTTTGTCTGTTGTTTTTAACATTGTCGTTTGAAGCTGAGCGCTGACTTGTAATCGTTCCTCTTTTGCTCCAAAAACAACCACCTCAGTTTTTTCTTCATTTAATTTAAGAAAGTTCTGGCACATCCAGTCATTAATTTGTTCAATGCACTTAGTCAGTGTTTGTATAGGACTATAGTCTCCTGGCGATAAGGTTATGTAAATTTGTGTGTCGTCCGCATAACTGTGGTAACATATTTTGTTGTTTTCCATAATCTGAGCCAGTGGAAGCATGTAGATGTTAAACAGAAGAGGCCCCAGAACGGAGCCTTGGGGAACTCCGCACGTCATATTTGTATGCTCAGATGTATAATTACCTATAGATACAAAGTAGTCCCTATTCTTTAAATAGGATTTAAACCAGTTTAGGACTGAGCCAGAAAGGCCAAAACTGTTTTCTAATCGGTGTAGTAATATGTCATGGTCGACCGTGTCAAATGCAGCACTGAGATCAAGTAATACTAAGACTGCAGTTTTGCCACTATCTGTGTTTAAGTGGATATCATTAAATACTTTAACAAGAGCTGTCTCAGTGCTGTGGTGTGGTCGAAAACCCGACTGGAAGGCATCAAAACCATTGTTTAGTGACATGAAAAGGTTGAGTTGTTGAAAAACCGCTTTTTCAATGATTTTACTTAAGAATGGAAGGTTAGATATCGGCCTATAGTTGCTCAGTAATGCCGTGTCTAGATTGTTCTTTTTTAAAAGTGGCTTGATGACTGCAGTTTCCAGGGCCTTTGGGAAGATACCTGAGAGTAGAGACGTGTTTACAATCTGTAAAAGATCAGAAACCTTTTTGAAAAGGCCTGTTGGTAGAATATCAAGGCAACAGGAGGAGGTTTTCAGATGTTGTATAATGTCCTCCAGGTTTTTATGGTTGATCATATGCAATTGTGTGATATTGGAATTTGTTTTGCCTGGACAGTGTGGCAACACATATCCCTTACTTGATATGGAGGCACTGACAGTTAGTCTAATTTTCTGAATTTTGTCTTCGAAAAAGGAGGCAAAATCATTGCAGGCCTTGGTAGATAAAAGTTCAGATGCTACTGGTACTGGAGGGTTTGTTAACCTATCAACAGTAGCAAACAGAGCACGTGAATTATTATTGTTTCTGGCGATAATGTCAGAGAAGAAGGACCACCTAGCATTCCTCAGTTCCAAATTATAAATGTGAAGTCTTTCTTTATAGGTGTTATAGTGGACCTGGAGATTAGTTTTTCGCCACCTGCGTTCAGCTTTTCGACACTCTGTTTTTTCTGTTCTTACCCGTATGACATTTCTCCATGGAGATCTTTTCTTACTACAGACAGCTTTGACCTTAGTGGGAGCAATGGCATCAATAACATTTGTAATTTTAAAATTGAAATTATCTACAAGCTCATTGACTGAGACCCCAGTGAGGGAGGGTGTGGAGGAGAAAAGCTGAATGAATGTTTCACTGGTGTTTTCAGTGATATACCATTTTCTGATTACCTTAGTTTGGACACTTTTGGGCACCGAGATAGTGCCGTTAAAGAAAACACATGAATGATCAGAGAGAGCAATGTCAGTCACCACAACCTTGGAAATGTTCAAACCCTTGGAGATAATCAAGTCCAGAGTGTGCCCCCTATTGTGCGTGGGTTCCGTCACATGCTGAGTCAGTCCATAGTTCTCAAAAACACAACACAGTTCTTTGGTCCCTCTATCCTGCAGGTTGTCCACATGAATGTTAAAATCACCAGCAATAATTACACAGTCAAAGTTAATACAGATTATAGATAGCAGTTCAGTAAAGTCATCGAAGAAAGCTGCACAGTATTTTGGTGGTCTGTAGATATTTAGAAATATAGCTCGGGGGGTGGACTTTAGCTGAAGAGTCACATATTCAAAAGAAGCAAAATTTCCATAAGATATTTGAGTACAATGGAATGAGTCATTATACGAAATGGCTACTCCACCTCCTTTCTTATTCACTCTATGCTCACTCATAAAACTGAAGTTAGGGGGAGCTGACTCAATGAGAACAGCACCACCGTTATTATGGTCCAACCAGGTTTCAGTTAAAAACATAAAATCAAGATTGTGCTTAATAATAAAATCATTGATTAAAAAGGATTTTCCTGCCAAAGACCTGATGTTTAGTAAGGCTAGTGTTAGTGTGTTAAAATATTTATCTGTCTCAATTTTTGGTATAGGCGTTGGCTGACGAGGAATGAATGCTAAATTTGCGAGGTTTGCTAATAAGTGCTTGTTTTTACTTAGCGGATTTATCGTTCTTTTTCTATTACCTATCACAACATAAATTGAAGAAGGATTTAATACACAGGGCCCGGGCTTGTTCTGAAAAGAGTCATGAGTGCCACTAGGCATGCAGCCTGGACCCGGCACATATCAGACAAAGCTTGCTGCATTTTGTACACAAGTATACTTATCAGTCTGGGGAGGAGGAGTTAGCTGCCGTCCTTGGGTGGGCAGTGGTGCCTGTCGTTTTACTTTTGGCTGGGGGCCAATGATGGGAGAAGGAAGGGGGGTAAGTTTGATTCCAGCATCTACTTTTGGCCGAGGGAAAATGATGGGGGAAGGAAGGGGGATAAATTTGGTTCCTTCAACTACCAGTTGCTTCATCCGGTCAGTGAAATCCAACATGTGGCAGGGGGAAGGAGGGGAAAAGGTGAGTGGAGATAGCGATGGCATGGGCGGGGTGTATGGATCCTCAAAGGCGTCAGGGTTGGTGAAGGGGTCTGAGGGGAGTTGGACGGGTGAAGAGGGGGATTGAGATTTCTCATCTCTGCTCTGTGGTCTTCCATGGTCAAATCTTTGCTCAGGCGGGGGCTATGGTGGATTACTGCTCTGTTTTGTTATGTCTTCCTCTTGTTTTGATTCCTCTTGTCTCGTGTCCTTGGCCAAGGGAGCTGATGTGTGGCGCAGAAAGTAAAGTTGGTTAGAGGTGAACAGCTTTACTCCTGGTTTGTTAAGGAAAAGTCCATCTGCCTTAAAAAGATGTCTGCGCTCCCAGAACATGTCAAAATTGTCAATGAACTGCAGAGAATGAGCGGTACATGCAGTTGAAAGCCATGTGCTCAGTGCCAACAGTCTGCTGAATCTCTCAACTCCTCTTCTGACTGGCGGTAGAGGTCCACTGATAAACACCCTCGCATTTAGGGAGCTGACTGTTTTCAGTAGATCCATGAAGTCCTTTTTCAGCACTTCAGACTGTTGCTTTACAACATCATGTGACCCTATATGCAGTATAATGTTATTCACAGTTGGGTGTGCTGCCACGATATCCGGGATTCTGTTGGCCAAGCCAGACACCATTTCTTTGGGAAAACAGAGTATTTTGGTGTTTTTTCTGCTTTATACATCTTTTACAGCAGAGTCACCTACAATCAGAGTTTGAGGCCCAGTCATTAGCTTTCCCTGTAGCTCTCAGTCCTTACCCTGCTGTGTGACGATGAGACATAATCCAGGTCAGATGAAGTTCCAGGGTCCTGCTGCAGTGTAGCAAATCTGTTATCAACTTGCAGATTCGGTTGTTGGGGAGGCATTTTGTTGCTAATTCTCCCTTTTGCAGCTGTCCACGGCTGTGTCCTACTAAGTACAGGGGTTGAAGAGGCGCTCTGCCTGGATGGTAATGCAGGCCAGCCTTTCATATCACAAATCTCAGGGCGCTGTGCCCTGCCTGTTAGTCGTCCTCCCATTAAGGACAAAAGCTTAGGCCGCACCAAATGGGACTATAGTGCACCACCCCAGCTCCCAAAAAAAACATTTTTCTAAAGGCCATAATGACTATAATTATATAACTATAATTAATGTCCAACCATTTCGAAAAATTCTTCCAGGTATGGCCAGGGATGTAGAAGGGTTGGCTGGTCTTCCTGGCTACCAACCTCCTCGCTGGTGCTTGGTTTGGGACATTTTGCTTGAGTTCTCTTGAGTCTCTGCCACGGATGTCTTCGTACTAGGCTACATACGTCTGCTATTTGTGATTTGTCTCATGTGCAGGTGTGATGGATCACGCACAAACCAATAGGGTGTCGGAATGTTATATGTTTATACTCATCCAACCACAATCACATTCACTCTATCCGTATGGCGTGATTTATCTGGATAGGTTTTAGTTTTTTTGTGTTTTTTTGAATGATGACAAGCCGGAATAAAAACAAACCAAACTGAAATAGGAGTTAATTATGGAGCAAAATGTAAATAGTAGAAAGTACAGATAATTGCGTGAAAATGTAAAGGAGTAGAAGTAAAAAGTCGGCTGTAAAATAATTACTCCAGTAAAGTATAGATACCCACATTTTCTACTTAAGTAAGGTAACAAAGTATTTGTACTTTGTTACTTGACACCTCTGCTAGCTAGTTAGGCTCAGTTGGCAAGGTGCTACCGAACACTGAACAAGACATTTTTAGTCGACCAAAATGTTCCAAGAAGTAAACACACACAGGGTGAGAAAACAGCACCTAAAAACAACTTTGGCTTTTTTAAAGTACAAAGTGCCATGGATACACCTTGGTAAGCCTCTATTATGATTGACAGGTGGCGTTTAGCCACACCCTACGTATGACCTGTTTTATTGTCTTTTAAAATAAATAAATGGGACTGTAATTTAATAAAATGAACATTATGCTTGCACAGTTGTAGAATAATGTTCTTACTAATTGCAGATAAATATAATAAGAATGGAAAAGGTTTCCATAAGAGACCAAGTGTGTTTTGGTGTATGCTTATTTATCTTAAGCCATAACTATAAGATAGTTAGGGTCACAGTGGCCTCGAGCAAAGTACATTGAGTAATAATAACAAATGAAACAGGAGCAGAATGTACCGCTTCGCTTGAGAGCAAATGAAGACGAGACATAATACAGTGGCCCCCACCCTGGCGGGTGTTGTGTGAAGATAGCAGTCCCGGTGCAGAAGAAGAAGAGGGGGCCCAAGACAGACAGTGTAAGAGATGAGGGGAAGAACAGATCGGAGCTCACAAGGTCTGACAGTCTAGAGATACATGGACCGGCTCCGGACTTTTGTCTGTTGCTAGGAGAAAAAAAGGCTCTGCATGCTTTGTGATCCCACAGATCTGTGTATTGAACCCCCCCTTGCAGGAACTTAAACAGAATGCAGGTTTAAGGCAATTCTGCATTAGCTTCACTGTTCAGACTTGTAAGCTCCATTACTTTTACATTATATGTTTGGTACACGTGTAGATGAAAAAAATATTCAGTGAGATTTGGTATAATTCAGCGAGCCTTGACGTAAACATTGAAGGAGTGCGGTACACGTGTTAATCCAGTAACTCCTTCTGTACTTAACTCTACTCCATCAGGAACGGAGAAAGAGAACTTCTGTAGTAAAGCGACCAAAAACAGGAACAGCTCCACTTTGGCGAGGCCTTCTCCGAGACACAGGCGTTTGCCTAAAGAGTCCACAAACACACATTTGGTGTAACAGCTGAGAGTAAAACATATATTCTGGTTCAGGTTATGCGTAAGATTCAGGTGAATGTGGTTTACCTGCAGAGAAAGGCAGGAAAGCATCTCTTTTCACTAACTTTCCCTCAGCATTTAGGAAGTGTCTAGGATTAAAGGTGTCTGGCGTCTCCCATTCAGTCTTGTCAAACAGCACAGAGGTCAAGTTGGGCAACACGGACGTACCCTAAAAAACCAAAAAGATCCATAGGTTAACACCAAGTAATTCTGCAACAACACTCATATAACAGAGATGATCCTCTTAAGACTTAAAATGACTGTACTAAATGCACCTTGGGTATGACGTAACCACCCAGTGTTGTGTCCTTGGCAGCTATTCTAAATACATTGAGAGGAACAACGTTTCCCATCCTCTGGATCTCGTGGATGACAGCGTCAGTGTAGGGCAGGTTAGGTCTGTCTGCCATTCTGGGCAATCGGTTCTGCCCAATCTCTCTGTCTATCTCTGCCTGGACTTTGTCTAGAAAAACAAGAACATTAAAAGTATAAAGCTTGTAGCAACAGGCTGAGAAAAAAATCATGTGAATGACATCTTAAAGCAACACTATGTAACTTTTGCCGCATCGGTCCCCCTACAGGTTGTCTCATTGGAACTACAGCTCGCGCTACCCGCCACTTCGGGCACCCCTACAGGTTGTCTCATTGACAGCTGCAGCTAAAAGTTACATAATGTTGCTTTAAGCCAAAATTATACTGTTTGTGTTAACTGTTTGTGTTCACTGGCGTGTTAAATTCTGCTGAAGTTGAACTCAAAGGAAATAAAGTGGCCAGACACATTGGTGCAGCCTCTCTGCTACAAGTGGTAGTGTAGCCATGTACTGCCCATGTGTGGAACACGTCTTTCAAGCGCATAGTATAAAAAGAGCTACTACACGTCCATGGTTGCCACAGCTGTCTACACATCTGTTCCTTTATATAATTGAGTGTTTAATGCAAAATACTTAAATGCTAAACTAAACTAACATAAACCTGTTAGTTGTGTGTTAGCAAGCTAAAACACGTGGAAACATAATACTGCATAGCCTTCGAACTGATCCACATTCAACTATAACACAAGTTGGATACTGTCCTTTGGCCTAAATAACAGAAATATAGTTAGCCTTAAAGGTCCCATGGCATAACATCAATATGAGTTCCCCCAGCTTGCCTATGGTCCCCAATTGACTATAGGTGTAAACCGAGCCCTGGGTATCCTGTTCTGCCTTTGAGAAAAAGTAAGCTCAGATGGGCCGTTTTGGAATTTTGTTTGTTACAAGGTTACCTCCCCTTTCTCTGCTTTGCCCGCCCAGAGAATTTGGCCAACCCGTGAGAGAGAGACATCATGGCTTTCAAACAAGCAAAGTGGAAGTTGGTCAAGGCCACACCACTACCCTCCACCTTGCCCCCCCACCAATAGCTACAGACACAGAAATGGCACGTCCTGAGTAAAGCTCATTGTGGGACTGGCTCTAGTGGCTGTAATTCTGCACCAAGGCTGAATTTCGGGAAAGAGACTTCAGATAGAGTATTAGGGGACCACTAAGGCCTATATAAAAGCATCCAAAGAGCACCATGTCATGGGACCTTTAAACTGACATTTGGATATTTGACTTGGTAACGAAATGTGTGTTACACACGTAACGCATAACATTAGCTTATTGTCAGGATTCCTTATTCTTCCCATTTCTGCTGATTACTCATGTCTGTATCCACTCTTGTTTTCAAAGGCTCAGTTTTTCCGGTCCAGCAGCTTGTAAGAACCTAGTTATGGGGTATTTACCATTTCGATGCATCCCACCACACATAGCTTTTAGGCATTTTTCCTTCACGTAATACAAAGTCATTAGAGCAAAGCATAGAGTTGCTTTCCCATCCAGTGGGGGTGGGACTTAAAATGCGCTCTATCTCTATGGCCGAACATGTCACCTACTCTGAATATCAGGGTTTTTGATGAGGAAAACCAAAGCCCACAGCAAAGTAGTGAAGGTTGTCTCTGATCCAGCCAAGAATAGATCCAGAGTGCACAAGGCCAGATTGGTCTCAGTGAAGCCCAGATGAGTCTCTTTGTGCTATTCAGAAATGCAGAGAAGATACAGTATTGAGTGGCTGGTAGAATGACAGGAAGGGCTACACAGCGGTGTACAGTGCAACTGTTAACGTACATTCTCCATTTCAATGATGAAAGCATCAATGTAGTCCCTGGGATCACTGTGGTCCAGGTCCTTCTTATGACTCTTTATCTCCTGACTAATGAAGTCTAGGATGACATCATTGTAGCTGAATATTTTGTTGTGAGGACCTGGCAAGTGCTTCATCACTCCAGGGAATGACGCATACAGCTGCTCAGAAGAAAACAGTACACATTTCATCACCCTTTACATTTTGTGATGAACTTTGACCACAGACATGGGCCTCGCCAACAATCCCACCAGAATGCTTTGTCTCTGAACATGATTGAACTAAATGGATATTACTGACTTACCATAGCCCATACAGAGCCCTCCAGCCTAACAACTTCAGACATATACTTCAGCATGGTCTGGAAGTTGTGGTCGTTGTAGTCAAACCGTTTCCCGAACACCATCTGGGAAATTATGTTGGACACAGCATTGTTGAAGACGCCTGCTGGATTGAAAGGTTCACCTGGAGGAGAGGACGCCACTGTTTAGACAATTCTTTACTGCTGAAGAGATGCTCATTATGAGCTTATTTTGCAAACCTTTCTCCTTCTCTATCTCCTCCTGCAGATGTCGGACCTCCTCACAGATACTCTGCTCCATGGAACCTTTGCCCAGGCCAAAGCTACGTAAGGTAGACAAGGCAAAGCGTCGCTGTCTCTTCCATGGTTCACCATTGCTTGAGAACAGACCACCTAGACACAAACATGCAGAAGAGAGTCAATGACTCAAGGGAACTAATTCCTGCATAGCATGAGACAAGAGAAAGGGAGAGATTTGTACACCTGAGTCTCCTGAGTATATCCTGTAAATCATTGGATTGTATGGTCGATCCAAAAAAATCTCATCTTGTGTTACTATGGTTTCCTTCACCATCTTGTACCCAGACACAACCACCATCTTCTCACCGCCAAGGCGGACACTGAACACATTCCCATAGATGTCAGCCAGCTGTGGACAACACATTAGGACAGAAACACTAATGAATCACAACACACCACTGTCTGTACATCATGTACATTTCTAAATTGTTCAAAAACAAAATCTACAAATGCGCAATGACGAAGAAATGGGCAACCAGGTGAACCAAAATCAGAATTTACATTTATATTAACAACTTTAACCACCAGATGTCAGTATCTGCCATGAGTTTCTATATAAAAACAAGTAGTTTAAACACAACTGCACATTTCCCGAAGAGTGTAAATATGTAAAGTACATTTACTATGTGAACTATTACAAATAATTTAAATGGCTTACATTTCTTTAGTACATTGGCAGTTGTCCATATTGTTATTGTTATGTTACATGATTAAACATTGACATAATACACATAATAGTCTGAATGTATTACAATGTGTCAGAACTAAATCACACAAATATGAAAATATGATTTGTATTATACCTTACCTTAGTTAAAGAAATGTGTGGATGTGTCATGTCTACACTGAAGAAATTTCCCACAAGGGGAAGAGCCAGAGGTCCTGGAGGATAATTTGGAGGATTCCTGAATTTTAGGAAGTCTGCTATTAGGATAAAAATAAAAATGAACAGGAAAAGCCCTTTCAGGTCAAAACCCAGCAAAAAAGTATAAAGCCACATTGGTAAAGGAAGTTAAATCTGCAGCAAGAGTAATGTCAGATCTTTTCAAGACCTTACACTGCACTACACACTACTAAAATTACAGATGACTTAAAAGCAAAATATTCTATTTACATAATGAAATAAAGACACACCTATCTTTACCTTGGTAAAGAAGATTTGGGTGGCAGTAGCTCAGCCCGTAGGGAGTTGGGTTGGGTAGTAAGTACGGAGGTGGACTGGTAGCTGGAGAGATGCCAGTTCACCTCCTGGGCACTGAACCCCCCTGAACCACTCAGGACTCCTGTTCAGCAGACACAGTACTCCCTCTGACATCTGTCCACTAGTGCATGTAAAGGACCTGAGTGTGTGTGTATTCCAGGCCTGTGTATAATGTGTAATAACAGAGTGTAAATTGTAATTTCCCTATTGGGGCTCAATAAAGAGTATAAACTGTTGTGCTGTCAGGCTAAGCAGCCAAGCATACGCCAAGTTAGTTTTTACTTCTCATACATATTGATTGGCTTAGTCAACATTGTATACACAATTCTTTTATTCTCTATCAGGAAGGTGTCTATGAAATCTCAATGTTTGCTGAGGTCCAGAGCCAACGTGGCCCCTCTTTCTGCCCTGATAGATGCCTCCAAACATTTAGAGCTGCTGAAAAAGCCATTGGGAGGACCCGGCAGACGTGCCCTTGGACAACAGCTTAGGATATGTTGCAGGGATCCTTTTGTCTGGCACAGTGGAAATGTTGGATTTTCTGCAAGCCCTATAGCAGAATAAGTTGGATGGGCTGGGGAGGGCATCATAGATCAACTAAATAAGAAATTTGATCCAGAGTGGCTAAGCCTTCCAGAGCTCTGACCATGAGATCTTCAGGTCTACGCCCCCTGCTGTTGAATCCTGGCGGACGTCCTCCACCTTACCTTTTACATCCTTCTGAACAAGCTGACATCGTTCTATCCCCTGTGCCCTCTCATAGCGAGGTCTTGTCATGCTAAGCCCTGTCCGTGCACATGCCACTGCTCCCACCAGCTTTCTTTGCCGATGCCCTTCACTTCCTCCCAGTCCTCACTTCGATGCCCGCCAAGGAGACTTTGATATTGTGAATTGAGGATTTATAGATTTAACTGCTAAGAATTGTAGTGAATTGAATTTCTATTGGCACAGTAAGTCATCAAGAAGACAGGGTAATCTCGTGAGCATGACACACTTTACGGCCCCAATAACGTGTTATCATAACAACTAACAAATGCTATTTTCTCACAAACTAATCAAATGGCCGCCGCAAACGTTTAATGTCCGTTCTACTCTCATTCTATTTCTATGACCAGAACACTGTACTGTAGCTACTGCATTACATTACATTTTTAAATTGTTCAAAAACAACACATGGACAGCCATGTGTGCCAAGTGTGCTTAAAGGTCAGAATTTCCAGTTATTTACAATTTCACCACCAGATATCAGAATCTGCCAGTTGTTTCAAATGTCATAAAGTGTGTGAACAATTTAAACTTACATTTTTGAAATTGGTTAAGAAAAATAATTGTATTGGCTTTCAATCATTCATTTATCTATTTATTTATGTTTAGAATTCAATTTACAAACAGTCAGTCATCTCAGTTCATACACATAAAATACAATCATTATCAACAGGCATACATTTTGAGATCAACAGGTTTGTAGGGTATATATTATGCAATATTTTCAATTGTAATTCTCTAACTTTGTTTGTGATACAATATCTAAAAGGAACAAGCCAGGCCCTATGCCATTTAATATCAGTAAAATAAGAATTCCAGAAAAATGTCTTTAAATTTAGAAAGCATTTTTTTTGCTGCTCATAACATCAATACCCTTTATATAAAGAGTAAGAGTAAACTTAATTTTGTTTTTCATAACTTTTCATTAATTCTAACATGCCATTGGGTATAGATTTGAAAATTGAGCTGTATTCTTTGAACGTTATCGGGACTGCCTTCTCTCTAAGAAAGGACTCGTAATAGTTATTGGCTATTACAATGTCAGCTCAACCATTATGGGAAGGAAATGTCCACAACTGGGAGCACTCACTGCAGTGCGAGTGTGCAGTCACAGCCGTAATTAAAGCTCAGAAACTGACTTTTAACCCTTGTGTCGTCTTTAACCCTTGAGAGAGATTATCTATTGATTGATGGAATAGCTGGCAGTATAATGCCTTTGCATCTTGAGCAAAGTCACACTTGGTCATTGGCTGCATCCTTTGGTTTTATTCAGAATAGATGCAAGTAGTGTGGCCGGGTTGCCCCAGTGGGTAGAGCAGGTGCACACATATTTAGAGGTGTATACCTCGACGCATAGGTCTAGGGTTCGACTCCAACCTGTGGCGATTTCCTGCATGTCTTCCCCCTCTATCTCACCTGTCCTGTCCATTAAAGGCAAAAAAGCCCCAAAAAATAATCTTTAAAAAAAGAATAGATGCAAGTAACAGCTGCATGTTTTTCACTTCACCTTTTTACATTTTAATAGCAATAGCAAAGCTTGTTTTCCAAGCTGGTCTAATATTGTAACATCCCCAAGTGTTGCTCCTCCAAGAGCCCTCGGGCAAAACTGTAACTACAGTCTGCACACACTGTGGACATACAGCACTTTGTTCAAATTTGAACACGCTGCTGGCAAAACGGTTTGCCACACATTCAAAACAGGATTTCAGTCCAAACAGTGCCTCTAATTGCAATTTTAGCTGAAAGCCTAAGCAGGTTCCTTGTTTTAGACTTGTCAGTGAACACATACTTAGAAAGCCTTTTTTGTTTTAGTAGCTACGATGCCAATGTGTCCAGGTACAATGTCTGAGGTTACATACACAGCTATAAAATCAATGTGAAAACACTGTAAAACTGCACACTTACTGTTTTCAGAAAGTAATGGAGATAAAAGCAATGGAAATGCAACATTCATTTGTATTTAGAGATGATGCAGACATCCAATGTGGTGAAGAAAACCTGTCTCATGATGCTGTAGAGAGGCAGGATAGGTCACACTATTCTTTGATTCTGTTATCTTTAGTTTTTCCAGTGATGCTATAAATTACTAGATAAAAAATAATAAGAAGAACATATATTGAAGCAAACTGCTGATTGTCATTCCTTCTGTTTACCTAAAACACTATAACAATAATAATAATAATAATAATAATAATAATAATAATAATAACTATTATGACTAGAAAATGCATTTCCTGAAGAAAATGAGTGTGAATGCTGAATAGCTAAATTGCTAAAGCTAAACTGGACTAATAGCTTACATCCATAAGAAGGTGAAGTAGTGAGAATAGTTGAAAAAGTGGAAATCGTTTTAATAAGTATGAATTTCATTAAAAAAGGTAAAAGGTTTTTAAAAGGTTACGCTAAACTAAATTGTTGGCTTTAAAAGTTGAAAAATGACAAAAGATGTAGAACACTGTGAGGTCTGAGTATATTTTCTAACTGATAATGAATAAGTAGAGAAGACTCGCAAATGCAGAAATATGAAACAAATTGTATGAAAAATCTTAAAGCTCAAATGCATTGCACTGCACCGTTTAAACATCTGGAAAATTTAGAAGAGTTAGAAGCCGAACTGCATTACCTAAATAAGTGCAGAGCTAAAATACATTGTTAGAAAAGCTGGAAGCTTAACTGCAATACTGTCAAAGATGGAAGTTGAGAAGAATTACCTGAAAAGGCTGAAAGAAGAAATACTTTGTATTATTATCAGACATACTACATAGAACGAAAAAGCATCAATCTAAATATGACTAAATATGGATTGTTAGTTTATATGTGATCTGAAGTTTACTGAAACAATGAAAGTCTGATGTCTTTAAAGTAACTTTTATATTGAGTAATAATGTCAGACTTTGGCCATCAAACACTATGTTCTGCTGTTACAATTAACATTAACAACAGTCCTGACATTATATACATGAAAACAATGGCATGATCTGAAAAATGGAAAGGTAATGAAATGGTGTGTGGATCTTTGTAAGACATCGTGAAACAGATCATTGGTCTCACTGTTTTTAACAAGTATGACGCAGACAGGTGACCTCATTACAAATATATTTTAATTTTATTCAATTATATTATTGTTTTGAGTCAACAATGTTGTAGTAATTAACACTGTGATTAGTATGTTTCAAAATGCAGTTGTAGAATCAGCAGTAATACATTACAGGAAGTCATATCAACAGCACAAATACAAACAAGCATGATACAATGTTCATACAGAAATATTAATCACAACGTATTTCAAAGACAAACAGTAGTTGGGTAAACAGCATCACTTCACTGCACTATGATTACAGCAAAAATGATATGATTGTTCAAAACATCAAACACTGATAATTCTTTAGTTTTAAAATCTAATCCACACATATTATAAATCTGTCTGTCAAAACCCAGCAAGAAATTATAAAGCCACATTGTTAAAGGGAGTTAAATCTGCAGCAAGAGTAAGGTTGGATCTTTTCAAGACATTACATTGCACTGCACACTACTAACATTACAGATAACTTAAATGCAAAAGATTATGCACAACATTGGTTGCAACATTATACTTACACAACCTTTACCTTGCAACAACAATCTAAGCTTAGTACTAATAGTTTAATAATAGTCTGAGTAAAGATAGTATTAGGGTCACAGTGGCCTCGAGCAAAGTACATTGAGTAATAATAACAAATAAAACAGGAACAGAATGTACCGCTTCGCGTGAGAGCAAATGAGGACGAGACATAATACAGTGGCCCCCACCCTGGTGTGTGTTATGAGATAACCAAGAAATAAAGCATAAGAGATGAGGGGAAGAATAGATCGGTGCTCACGAGGTCTGACAGTCTAGAGATACGTAGACCGGCTCCAGATTTTTGTCGGTTGCTAGGTAAACTCAGTCTCTGCATGCTTTGTGATCCCACAGATCTATGTATTGAAACTCCGATGCTTGACTGATGTATGTATGTATTTGACCTGTTCTTATTGTCTTATTTGGCTCCGGCTTAGGATCAATGTAATACCAATTTAACGAATGCGCATGCAGGGATATATACTAAAGGCTTCTAAACCGAAAACTACACAACCGGACATTATCCAGCAGGAATGTGATCCGAAATTTGGGGAGAAATTAACAACATTGGCAGCCAAGACTACAGCCTTCCCTGATGTTAGCAGGTGACAACATTGGTAAACACTGCAGTAGTGTGCCTGCCTGGAGCAGATCACCATACATAGAAAACCAGCTCGGTATGACATGATACGGAGCCAAGAGTAGAAAAAACTGTTAGAACTGTTCAGAACAGCTGGAAATCCAAAGGTTTGGACCCACAGGGATTTCTTTTTAATCCATTTACCACATCATTTAAAGCTTTGGTCAAATTTAACATGAACATCCGACATTTTAACATTATAGATATGACAGAAAATACAGAAAAGCATAGTAAGTATTTGGTCTGTATATCATCATAATATTTAAAATAGATTATTTTGTCTCACCGACAGTCAAAAAGCCTAAAGGTGTTCAATTTATTATGATATGAAATGAAGAAAGGCAAGTCGATTTTCAGCTGCTCTCTTTCAGAGGCAGACAGCAAATGACTGAAAAATCTAACTGATGACTATCAAAATAGTTTAACTTTGTCAACTTATCCCGTCACCTGTAATAAACTGCAAAAGTCAACATTTGGCAGACAGTTAGCATCACAGCTAAAGTTAACATTAGCATTTCAAAGGAGTCACTCCAACCTCGAGCAGCTCATCACTTAGGTGTTTTTTCTTCTGGATCTGTTTGACCACAGTGCAGAGATGAGTCTTGTGTAACAGGCTTGACATTGGATAAAAATGAAACATGGCGATCCATGAAGAGGAGGAGACGGTTACAGGAGGGTTTGAAAGACCTCTGACCTAAATATTGCAGCAGAACCACTCAATAAGGTATGTGAATGTATGTGTTAGCCCAACGCTGTCAAGAGCTGGACATACAGGTGAATACAAAGCTTAGACACAAAAATATACATTAATATGACTCAGCTGTCTAGCCTCTGTGCTTTCTGTAGGTTTGCCGATATTCAGATCTCCATGTCTACACACACACACACACACACACACACACACACACACACACACACACACACACACACACACACACACACAGTATAAACAGGAGTTGTGTAATTCTTAAATTAAATGAAGAAAAAACTGAGGTGGTTGTTTTTGGAGCAAAAGAGGAACGATTACAAGTCAGCGCTCAGCTTCAAACGACAATGTTAAAAACAACAGACAAAGCCAGAAATCTTGGTGTAATTATGGACTCAGACCTGAATTTCAACAGCCACATTAAGACAATTACAAAGTCATCCTATTACCACCTTAAGAATATATCAAGGGTAAAGGGACTTATGTCTCAGCAGGACTTGGAAAAACTTGTCCATGCTTTTATCTTCAGTAGACTGGACTACTGTAACGGTGTCTTTACAGGTCTCCCTAAAAAATCAATCAGACAGCTGCAGCTCGAGTCCTCACTAAGACCAAGAAAGTGGATCACATCACTCCAGTGCTGAAGTCTTTACACTGGCTTCCTGTGCCTCAGAGAGTTGATTTCAAAATACTTTTGCTAGTTTATAAATCATTAAATGGTTTAGGTCCAAAATACATTTCTGACCTGCCAGTAAACTACGAACCACCCAGACTTCTCAGGTCGTCTGGGACAGTTCTGCTTTCTGTCCCCAGGGTCAGAACTAAACAGGGAGAAGCAGCATTTAGTTTCTATGCTCCACACATCTGGAACCAACTTCCAGAAAATTGCAGGTCCGCTGCAACTCTGTTCTTTTAAATCAAGGCTGAAGACCTTTATTTTTGATGTTGCCTTTCGTTAAATAACTATCCATTTTTTATACTTTCGTTGCTTATTTTATCTATTTCTTTTATTTTTTATTATCTATTTTATATAACTGTTTTTAACTGCTCTTTAATGTTTAATTTCTTATACTGCACTGTTCCTTTTATTCTTGTATTTTAATTGTCTTCATGTAAAGCACTTTGAATTGCCCTGTTGCTGAAAAGTGCTAATACAAATAAAGCTGCCTTGCCTTGCCTTGCCTTGTGAAGCTTGGGTCCATTGTCTGGAGCTGCTGTGGCAGAAGGACTGTGGGCTTAGAGTTTGGGCTCTGCTGGTCCCACTGTGGCAACCAGCCCATGTTGTGTAACGGCTAGGCCTCACTCAGTACTGTGCAAGCAGACTACATGTAGCACAGGCACTGACCAACTGTTTAACTGGACTCTCGACGGATTGATTTGTTCTGTCCCCCAGTCTTGCTCTTTTCTTGCCACGGCAAGGTAAGTCCAACATTGACAAAACTAAACCCTTTTAAACCAGCTGCTTAAATGTTAACTCTAACTCAGCTAACAGATGGCTCAAAAACAGATGGGAAAAACAGTCATACTAGCAGGGAAGGTGGGGAACGGTACATGGCCAAAAGGTCAGCTGCGCCGCTGGTTGCCTGCTTCCTCACAGTCTGTCAAGTTTACACATAACTAGATGGCAGTCCTCTCTGAGCAACCACCATGGACAAGGCTAGCAACACGTCAGCCTTAAGGAAGCCCCCTTTTGATGCTCAAATGTAACTGCTGCTTTGCATGAAATAATTGACCAGGATTTAACAGCACAGATTCTTCCTGCTGACTTGACACAAATATGTGTTTAGTTTGTATGTTAAATTCCCCCTTTTTGCATCACATGTGAGAGTGTCTTTAGAACGTATTGTACCCGGACAGGTGACTGTTCTCCAAGAGGAACGGAGCAGCTTATTGGCTGAGAATGACGTCCTAACGGACCGTGTGTCACGTTCTGCTTAAATGTACCGCAGCAACCTCATTATGGTTGTAAAAGTCTGAATGATAGTGTGCTTTTGCATCTTTTAGGCTGGAGGCTGCTAAGGATGACTACCGGATCCACTGTGAAGAGTTGGGGAAGCAGCTGATCGAGGTTCAGCACCGTAACGACGAGCTCACCAGCCTGGCAGAAGAGTCTCGAGCCCTCAAAGATGAGCTGGATGTTCTGAGGTTCGTGTCTGTGTTGGCAGTAAGCGGAAACAGGTTGATAAGGTCTGACGAAGTATTTTCTTTAAACAATGTTATGAACTGCTACTTTCTTATGCCACGGAGTAGCATACAGACAGACATCATTGTTGCCTCAGAATGAGAAATAGCCAGTTAGTCCTGAGCCACTTAGGTGGAGAGGAATACACAATACAATTAATAAATGAAGAAATGGAATGTTTTTTTTGTTTTTTGATGAATTTATTGATACATCTCATAAAAAAGGCTGGATTACCGATAAAGAAAAGGCTTTTCTACTGAGTGACCACCCACGATGCCCAGTATTCTATGGTCTACCCAAAATTCATAAACGACTTGATGATCCTCCTTTGCGCCCTATTGTATCTAGCATAGGAAGCCTCACTGAGCCTCTCTCACAATTTGTTGATTTCTTTCTAAGACAATATGTTTACAGTTTACCAGCATACCTTGGGGATACAACTGATGTTTTGAATTTGATTGATAATTGGAATTGTGAAAGCAATGATGTCCTTGTATCTTTGGATGTAGTGAAGTCTTTATACATGCATACCCCACCATATAGGCCTACAAGCTATGTCGTATTACCTTGCCAAATGCCCCACTGATGTCTTGCCCCCATCAGAATGTCTTGTTAATCTTGTTGAGATAATTCTATCTAATAATTTCTTTAAATACTATGGCAAATTCTATTTACAACTACAAGGGACTGCAATGGGGAGCGCGTTTGCACCCTCGTATGCCTGTTTGGTGATGGGTCTATGGGAAGAAAAATATATACATAATACTGAAAATAACCTTTTTTATTCTAAAATATCACTGTGGCGCAGATACATAGACGATGTTCTGTTAATATGGAAGGGCACACTTAATGAGCTTAATCATTTTTTGACTAATGCAAATTCCACTACAGATCATTTGTCTTTTACTGTGGAATGTAACATGCAGTCCATTGATTTCTTAGACCTTACCATTGCTAAGGATGTAAATAATATCCTACAATCCACTATCTACCGCAAACCTCTTAGCAGGAACACCCTGTTAAGAGCAGACAGCAATCACTCACCTCATCTGGTCCGTAATATACCAGTGGGGCAGTTCCAGCGAGTCAGAAGAAATTGTAGTACCACCAAGTGATTTTATGTCAAAAGCAGCCGATCTAGCGCGTTGTTTTGAACAACGAGGTTATGACAAATCTGACATTACAAAAGCATGGGATTGGGCTCTGAGTATAGACCACCCCTCATTGTTAAAGAAAAAACCTAAGCCACACACAGCATCCAAAGTATTTTTTTCGACTAGCTATACTCCAGCAGCAGGAAGAATAAAAAATGTTATTCGTAAGCAAGGGGCCAGGCTTCTCTACTCAGAGTGAAGCCTCCTATGGCGCCATTTTGATGCTAATAAGCTATCACCCCCCGTTAGCATCCCATTGACTGCCATTCATTTTTGCGTCACTTTGACAGCCAATAACTTTACATCTGAAGCGTTTAAAGACTTCATTTGTCCATCGTTTATTTCTAAAGAAACACGACAATGTATGAAAGGCTCCATTACCTTGTACCTCACGTTATGGCTCCATAGCAGACGTTTTTATAAAAATAGGCTAATGATTGTCTCATAACCACGCAACTTAGTACAGGAATTACCGTATAGTACAGGAGAAGCTCGCAGGCAGTTTCGACTTACATTAACTGTTTAGTTTAATTACTAATGTTAACTAGCATTTAAGTTAGCAATAATTAGCCTGTGCCTATGTTATCTCCTTACATATACCTACGCTCTCCGTCTCTGCAAGATTCGGAATGATTGAGATTTCTCTTGGCACAGCTACCAGAAGACTTACAACTTGCAGACACGTTGGTCACGTCACATCTACGGCGGGAAGCTCAGTTTGCAGCTGCGCAGTAACGCTCGGCTATCACCGGAAAAGTGCTGGTAATAGGCTTCACTTGGCTGGGTCCATTTTATATAGATCAGTGTTTGTAAGCATTGGCATGTTCTGAACAGTGACCCGACCCTCAAAGACATCTGCGCTGAGACGCACCCGCAACATTCGTGACCAATTGGTCCACTCAGATATGACCACCCCACCTGCGACTACTTGGCTTCCCAGCCCACCCCTGGGTTACTATAAATGTGGCAATTGTGCGCAATGTTCCAATTCGACCAATGCGAAAGAAGTTTCACATCCCCATACTGGCAAAAAACATTCCATTTCTTCATTTATTAATTGTACGTACACGTAGTATACCTTCTAAAGTGTCCCTGTGGACTGGCTTACATAGGTCAAACAAAACTTTAACTTAAACTAAAGATAGCTGAACACAAGACAGCAATTCGTACCCAGAACTTAACATATGCTATGGTGAGGCATTACAAGCAGGCCAATCATGGTTCCCCTGCATCACTGAGGTTCTGGGGAATTGAGAAAATCACACCCCCACCCAGGGGTGGTGATATTATCAATAAACATGGTAAAGAAGAACCCCTTCACAACATCGAGTGAAGTGAAGAAGACTCTCCAGGAAGTAGACGTATCATTATCCAAGTCTATCATAAAGAGAAGACTTCACGAGAGCAAATACAGAGGCCTGAGAGAGATGAGCATGCATGGCTTCCAGTGGCACTGGGTCACTAGTGTTTATTGATGATATGACAGAAGATGGAAGCAGCCGCATGAATTCTGAAGTCTAGAGGAACATTCTGTCTGTTCATATTCAGCCAAATTCAACAAAGTTGATTGGACGGCACTTCACAGTACAGATGGACAATGACCTAAAACATACTGTAAAAGCAACCCAGGCGTTTTTCAAGGCAAAGAAGTGGAATATTCTACAATGGCCGAGTCAATTACCTGATGTCAATCCGATCGAGCATGCATTCCACTTGCTTAAGGCAAAACTTAAGGCACAAAGACCTGCAAACAAACAACAGCTGAAGACAGCTGCAGTCAAGGCCTGGCAAAGCATCACAAAAGGAGGAAACCCAACGTTTGGTGATGGCTATGGGTTCCAAACTTCAGGCAGTCATCGCCTGCAAAGGATTCTCAAAGTATTAAGAATGGACATTTTATTTATGATTATATTAATTTGTCCAATTACTTTAGGTTCCTTGAAATTAGGGGACTATGTATGAAAATGTGTGTAATTCCTAAACCCTTCCTCCAATTTTGATGTAAATACCCTCAAATTAAAGCTGAAAGTCGATTTCATTTATGTTAGCGCACAGGGCCAAAATTATGAAAATTGTGTCACTGTCCAAATATTTATAATAAATATTATATACCTAACTGTATGCAGTTATAATGTGTATAATGTATATATTTTTTTGTTTTTATGCAAATTGCTGCTGTGGAGGGCCTCCCCTGTCATGGTCACTACTAACTGTTGCAGCTTTAGGTCTGATGTTATTGACCCCGAAGTTTTGATTAGCTGTAAGGCCCAAACACTTCTGTTAGGGCTCCCTTTTTGTTCACTGTTGTTTGATATACTGTGCTTTTAGTGTAGAGTGCTGTAGAGTATGGGCCACTCTTATTGTTATGGAAGTGGGGTAATAAAGGAGTGGGATTACGAAGATTGTATCCAGAAAGATGCACAAGGTTTATATCCCCACGAGGATTGTGGTTTTCTTTTTTGTCAGAGTAACACGTATGTGCGTGTGTGTGTGTGTTTATGTATGTCTGTCCCTTTTTTTCCCCCTACCACTTTCCCTCCACATGTCCTCAACAGATATTTATGCGGTTTGGCAATGCTAGTGAATGGTAGGAATATCCACTTCATCTCCTGGAATGTCAAGGGGATGAACAATGCTGCCAAGGCCAACAAGGTAATTTCCTACTTACAGGAACTTAAAAGGAGATATTTGTTTTTTTACAAAAGATGCATCTCCGTACCTCGGACATCTCCCGCATTAAGAAAACATGGATAGGTCACTTTTTTATTTGAGGTTTTTGGAGAGGGCTAGAGGGGCTGCTATTATTGTGCACAGGGACATCACTTGGGATGACGAGAAATTCATATCTAAAATTTTCTCCAATGTTGCTAACCTCGCTGATCATCATATTGGAGGTGATTTTCATTTTTAACAAATCTTGACAGGTCATCCACTAAACTATCAACCTTGTCTAAGTCAGCCAGTGCTCTGAAGTTTCATGCAGAACAACTAGGACTACTATGATCTAAATCCCCTCCAGCAAAACCTTCTCGTTCTTTTCGCATCTTCACCGTACCTACATGCGGATTGACTTCTTTTTGCTCAATATCTGAAATGACAATTATGGATAGGAGGAAGAATGTAGTTGCGGATATCTGAAATGTTCTTTTTAACTAGGCAAAACTGAATTACAGATATCTGCAACACATATCCAGTCTAGCTGTTAAATGTTAAAAATGCTTGCCATAGTGTTTTGGATTGTATAGGTCTGACAGTAGGCAGACCAATGTTGTCTGCAAAATATGCAAGACTGTCGTCCCCACCAAGACTGGGAATACCACAAACTTGTTTTACCACCTCACGCTCACCGTCAGGCATCAGTGCCTTATGACAAAGGATCTAAATGGTACAAAGAAATAACAGAGGCAGTGGCATATCATATAGCCAAAGACATGCTGAGCACTGTCGAGAAGCCAGGTTACCACCCCCCCCCCCCACCACCATGTACATTTAGGCTGTAGGGTGACTTTTAGACCAAGAAAAACAATAACTGTTACTGTACCGGTTTGTTTTTTATATTACAGATGTAAAGTGTACCTCAGTTTTATTTTAATTTCTCCTATGTTTACAAAACACATATGCACATATTTTAAAACACGTTATTCACCAGAAGTGTTCATTGTGATTTTAGACTTATGTTTACATTTTAATTATTGGAGTGTTTTTCATGGTTGTGTTGACATTTCTGCCTTGAAGGGATTATAATCAGAGGAAGGTTAAGTTTAAAATAAAAATGTTTAAATTTAATATATTTTTCTCCAGGTCCTTATTTTAAATAGGTCAAAAAAATATCAATAATTATCGATATCGTCCGATATGAAACACTTATATCGTGATACAGTTTTCAGCCATATCGCCCAGCCCTACTGCCTGCTTTCCAGTCATGTATTAATTAACTATGTCAGCATCCAGGTAACATGTTGTCTTGACTTGATCTGAACCCTGATCTGATCTGGTTACCGGGGTTTAGTTTAGAAAATACCCAAACGTATTTATCACGTTTTTTTCCTCGAGGCTACGGCTATATTGACTACTAGCCTACATTACAGCCCCCTACGACACTACACAGGTCTATGGTAAAAATATTTTTTTAAATAGTGACGATCTAACTCAGATAAAACTATCAATACATACAGTAGCTACACAATTGCCGAGCGAGCCACTGAGCCAGGAAAAGTCGAATACAAGTGGTAATATTATACCCACAAGTTCTGATGGCATGGACGTAATGATTTACAGTAAAGCTTAATTTTGTGTTGGCCTATACTGAATAGTAAAACATACCTCTGTGCTTGCAAAACAGTGTTATTTGAGCTTTGCTCCGAATTAACCAAGCATGTGTGTCTATCAAATGATTCTATCCAAAGCGATGTTCTAATCATAGACTGTTAATATTTACAGTCTATGGTTCTAATCAAACTCCAACACAGCATATAATGTTATTTAAATTATTATAAAAGGGATACTTCACCAATTTAGCATTAAGCTTTGTATCAGTAGAAACACGGTAGTATTTTCGAATGACCGTGCTTCCCTCCCTCATGTCCCCCTGAGACGAGAGATCTCTGTATTGTGGGTCTGGTAAAAAATCTCCTAAAACGACGATTTTTGCATCATCGGAAGGTTTATGCCCAGAGTCTGTGGACTACAGCCAGCTACTTGCGCATGTTTTCAACCCGCCCATAGGGGGTTGGACTGCCGAGTCCATTCGAAAAAGGCAGATGAAAAACGAGTCATGCTCTCTCTTTTCCGCTCTTTTCAGCAGTAAACATTTCCAACAATTGTGTACATTCAAACTACCGCACATATGTACCACCGGGATACATTAGTACAGATCGGAGAATATGCAGGAAACGTTATTACAGACGGAATATTCGACACACTACGTGAGCTTCGCCTGCACGGAGACCAGCACGGAGACCAGCACCTCAACCAGCGGTGTCGCTCGATGCCGCCAAAGCCTGTCTACGGAAAGCCGTTCCACTCCCCATTCAGCCCCATTGTACCTATTTTGGTTGCAGTTCCACCAGAGTCCCACTGGGGGTGATCACGGTCTAGTTTTTGCAAGTTCAACATGGATTATAGGTCAAAAGTTGAATGACCGAGTACTTATGCCCTTTCAATTTGTTACAGGTTGAGTCGTTGTTGCCCATACCACGCTAGCATTCTGCTAATGAATGCCGATTGGTCATTGAAGGACTGATTACGATCGGAGAGCCCGCTTGACGGCATCCGAAGTGGAACCAGAATGTCAGAGTGAATATTTTGGCGTGGTCGTTAAAACATTAGCAAACCTCTTTCTAGCATGTATATTGACAGGGAGAGCCTAACCTGATGCCTCGAGAGAAAAAAGGAAGTGACTCAGAGCTTGCCGTAAAGCAGTATCTCTGGCCGTATATGTGTATGACGTCATTGACATTTTAAAAGGCTTTTTAGAACAAAAAAGCGACTTTAAAAAAATATAACACCCAGCAGTATGTATTTGCTTAGCCACCCCTTTCAAATGCAACATTCAAATTACTAGACAAAAAATTATATCCTGAGAAAAGTGGATTTTTAGGGGTATAGCTCCATAGAGTCCTATTCATTCTGCACTGGCCTGTGAGCGCCATCTAGTGGAACTCAGAACCCGGAAGTAAGGAGGGAGTGGAACTTCTTCCTATATTAGAAATTCTTTGATGCCGCTAACTGGGTAGGGGACATCCTCATCGGCTAGGTGGAAAGCTAACGCTAGCCAGCCACCTGTCCCATCAATCCTGCTTGCAAGCGTCCGCTCATTAGACAACAAACTGGACTCCACAAACTGGAGTTGCGCATGCTCAGATTTAAACAATTTACGGCATAACGACAATAACGGAAGATGGGAACAGCAATAATCGAAGATATGGAAGATGGAAATGGCAGTAATGTATTATTTAGCGTAACACATCACATGTTCACGGCATGATCCCTCACGTCAGTTAATAAAAAATAAAAAAAGTCAGTGAACATGGAGCTACATGACCAAGTTGGTTCACTGCTGGCTACAAGTTGGCAATCAAACACAACAACGGCTGAATGGCGTTTTGAGCTAACGATAGCAATCAAACAATTATAGATATCATTTGATAACTTAAACGTTTTTGAAATGATTTCCACCTTCTATATCTTCGATTATTGCTGTTCCCATCTTCTGTTATTGTCGTTATGCCGTAAATTGTTTAAATCTGAGCATGCCAAATCGACGCGACTCAGATCGTGTTGAGACTCACATCGCGCAGTGATGCGCAAATCGACGCGACTCAGATCGTGTTGAGACTCACATCGCGCAGTGACAGATACATTCTGAATTTAGTTGGCGCGATGGATGAAGATGTCCAGAAACGCCAGAGAATGTCTAAAGTTTGGTATCATTACATACTAAAAAAGGAAGAGAACAAGGTGCAACATTATAGACCTGGCATACCACAGCAGTACGACTTCAATGAAAAAGTCATCAGGGCAATGTTTACAAAACAATATTTTTTGGGAGTCCGATGCAGCAATCACCCGGCTGACTGACACACACACACACACACACACACACACACACACACACACACACACACACACACACACACACACACACACACACACACACACACACACACACACACGTCAGCTGGGCGGAGCTGCATCGCAGTCAGAGCGCAGCCCCCCGCTCAAGAAGAGCACAATGATGACAGATATGTTTTACATGTAGTTAAATATTAATTCGTGTTAACGTTTATCATGTACCAGACAGACGTGCACGTTGTTCGTGGTATTTTTGGGAGTATTCAGCGACCAGCTGGCTGACGTTTGGACGGTATGTGTCTCTGTGTGTCTCCGAAAGACACACACACACACACGCGTCGGACATAAGTGCACCGTGTTGTTTAGAGCCGTGTGTGTGTGTGTGTGTGTGTGTGTGTGTGTGTGTGTGTGTGTGTGTGTGTGTGTGTGTGTGTGTGTGTGTGTGTGTGTGTGTGTCGCATCACAGCAAGACACACATCACAGCGATAATATGAGAGTGCTGCTTTTTAAAACTTTGAGAGATGTTTTCTATGTGGTTGAATATTTCTACCTTTAATGTTGATGCAGTTTAGAACAGAAACTTGAACAATTTGTTGCTTAATGTGCAACTGACATCACTTTATTTTCCTCTGCTGATTTATGTTCTGTGGTTGACAAATCTGGCAGCTTCTTTTACATTTTTGTACATGCTCATTTTATTTTATGTAGAAAATTGAGGGAGCAAAAGCAGTATCGGCTCCAAATATCGGCTCAATAAAATCGGCAGCCCGTATCGGACATCGGCTAAGGCTGATGTAAAAAAAAAAAAATCGGTATCTGGATCGGCACTAAAAAATCCGTATCGGTCGAACACTATAGGTTACCATAGCAAATAGGCTCACCCCGGAAATTATATATTGTTTGTTGGTAGCCTAATAGTAAATGCTGCAGGTGTAGAAATCTACATAAAACAGATATTTACTTTGATGTCAGGGCTAGATTACAGCATGAAACTTAGTTAAATTAAATGTTAGAGTTGGAATAAATACCTCTGTTCTTTTGAGAAATAAAAGCCAAATGCTTGATCATTTTACAGCCACATCATTTTCATTATGCATTATTTGTTTTGGTTGTTTAAAAACGCAAAAAAAAAAAAAATAATTAGCCGATTAATCGATCGATAAAGTGCTAGATTAATCGATTACAAAAAGAATCAATAGCTGCAGCCCTAATGCAGATCTACTGTTAGATACGCTTGTTCTGGGGACACCTAATCTGTTGCCCCGCCTTAGCTCTGAAGCTAGCCGAGCTCCGCCCTGCATATGCAGTGTTTTGTCAGGTCGACGGTCCAGTGAGCGAGTCAGAGATAGCAGCACTTAAGGATGAGTATGGCGAGTGGTGGCGACCCACAAGAGTTCCCCGCCGGTTAAGATCGCAAGTTTGGGAAAACTTCAAGACTGTATGGCTGCAGCCTGGAGCCTCCTGTGTCATGCCCTCTCGTCTCATGCCCTCCCACCTGGTGCCATCCCCGCCTTGAAAACTTCGGTCTTCGGGTCAGTTACAGTAGTACAGGCGAGAGAGTGGTGGATAAGAGGAAGACTGCGTGTCGCCGTTGTTCAGCAGTTGTCGGGTATGTGAGTGGAAATACATCTAACATGCTAATGCATATCCAACGCCATCACACAGATGTGCGATCACTGGAATGAGACAAAAAAAAACTGTCCAACTTCTCCTCCCTACAGTGCTTAACCAGCCTTTAGATGCACATACAAATAGGGCCAAAAAAAAAAAATCACAGAAGCAATCGGAATTTACGTGTCATCTTCAATGCCCCGTATTCACTCGTATTTGCTGTGTGTACTCGAACCTCGTTACAACATGCCATCCTGTCCACATATTTTTTTGTTTATTATTCTATGTAATTTGCACTTTCATGAATAAAAGATGCTGTATTTTCAAGTTACAGACTGTAAAGGATTTTGGGTAATTAAGTGACGTAGTTCTTTATCTCCGGTAGCAACCTCCACAGGGTGTCCAGTCAGAACACAGAAACCAAAGTCGTTGCCAAAGTTTTATTGTACATGGAATCTTCACACCCACAACAGATAAATCAGGGGAATGAAGTGTAGGAAATCGGGTGTGCTTCACTAGATGCACGCACACCAAATGACTACATTGCAAGCTGAGGAGTCTACCTGCTGCTGCACACAGTCTTGCCCTGCACATGTGAATGACTGAAAAGGGGGTCCTAACTCTTGCTACAGGCTTTATACCGCTAGGTGGCCAACTAAGTGCCTGACCAAAATAATAATTAGACCTATTCACCGGAATGGACTGGCAATGCCTGACGAAAAATATAAGAACGAGAAAACAAAAGAAACAGAACTGGCTGAACACACAACACAGCTGATGGGCTTTTGTACAGCTGCCCCCAAATCTGTGGTACAGATTTGTTTCTGAAAGTCCATCTATCCAGGATCGTTTGGAAGCGCAGGAAGACTGACCAGTCTGGCCACTGGTCGGAGGTAGGTACGGTCCTTGACCAGCACTTCAGCTGTTCTCACTCTTCCATCAGAGCCAGGGTGGACTGCCTTAACTGTTCCAACAAGCCAGAGAGCTCTCGGTGCCTGAGGATCCACAATCATCACCACTGTGCCATTGGTCAGGTTCTCTTTCTCTTTTTGCCACTTCTGACGTGTCTGTAGCATTGGCAGGTACTGGCGGACAAATCTGGTCCAAAACTGGTCAGCCAGGACTTGACTGTGCCTCCATCTTTTGCGTGTTAGCAACTCAGACTCCGGATAAATCACTTGGGGCAGAGAGGAGTCAGGCCGCCCCATGAGAAGAGAGTTTGGAGTCACAGGGTCTGGATCTGAGACATCCGAGGACACGTAACCCAAAGGTTTGGAATTAAGTATGCCTTCAATCTCTACCAAGACTGTCCTGAGCACCTCTTCTGGCACAGTCTGTGCTCCAAGAACTGTGTACAGTGCTGCCTTAATGGATCGTATTTCCCGTTCCCATGAGCCGCCAAAGTGGGGAGCGCTTGGTGGGTTGTAGCAGAAATCGATCTGTTGGGCAGTCAGCTGCTCTTTCAGGGCTGGCTGGAGGGCCTGGAATGCCTCTCTCAGTTCTTTATCCCCACCCCTGAAGTTTGTTCCTCTGTCACAAAGGATTTCATGTGGCTTTCCTCTCCTGGACACAAAACGACGGAGTGACATTAGGAAGGAGTCTGAGTCAATGCTTGAAAGAATGTCTATGTAAACCGCTCTGGTTGTAAGGCACTTGTACAAGATGCCCCAGCGCTTTTCATTGCGCCTTCCCACTCTGATCTGAATCGGGCCAAAACAGTCTATTCCGGTGGAGTAAAAGGCGGGCTTGTAGAGCCTTAGACTGGAAGGGGGCAAGTCAGCCATCCGTGGGATGTCAGGTGTTCCACGCCACTTGCGACACTCAGGGCAGCTGTGTTGGAACTTGCGAATTGCCTGTCGGCCTCTCAGGATCCAAAAGCGCCGCCTGATCTCTGCAAAAACCCTTTCTGGACCGGGGTGGTGTAGGTCGTTGTCGTAGCGTTTGATGATCAGCTTTGTAATGGGGTGAGCAGGGTCAAGCACGATTGGATGTTGCACTTCCTGATCTAGTTGATCACATCTACGTAGGCGGCCTCCAACCCGAATGAGCTGAGTAGTGGTGTCAAGCTCAGGGGCTAGTGTGACTAGTCTACTGTTTGCAGAGACTGGATTTGCAGCCTGTAACTGGGCCATGTCATCTGGAAAGCTCTCAATTTGAGCTTGACGAAGAATATCCAATTCAGCTTTTCTGAGGTTGTCTGCTGCCAGGCTGTGGGTCTCTGAAGCTGCCCCGTGTGGTGGACAGGCTACAGCTTCAAGGAGCTCCTGAAATGTGCTGTATTGACTGAGCTGGGGTGGACCACTGTCAACAGCCATAGCTCCACAAAAGGTTTGCTTCCGCAGTTCCTCAGGAGCATCTGCCGAACTTTCGGATGGCTTCTCCGGCCAATAAGTCTCAGGCTGACAAAGGAAGGCTGGGCCTTGGAACCAATGAGTGTGTTCTACCAGCTGTGTCAGAGTCTTCCCCCTGGTGATGTCATCAGCCGGGTTTCTTTGCGAGTCAACATAACGCCAGGTACCTGCATCAGTCAAGTCCTGAATCTCTGCAATCCTAGTACCCACAAAGACTTTGTATTTGCAAGATTCTGATTGCAACCAGGTAAGGACCGTCATTGAGTCTGTCCAGTAGATGTAGCTGTGGACATCAAGGGTTAGCTCTTTCTTAAGGACTGACGCCAGCTGGGCACCTGTTAAGGCAGCAGAGAGCTCCAGTCTTGGGATAGACAGTTGTCGTTTGGGAGCCACTCTAGAGCGTGCGGCAATGAACGCAACCTGAATGTGTCCACTGTTGTCTTCAGTGCGAAGATACGCAACAGAGCCATATGCCCTTTCGGATGCATCACAAAAGACGTGGATGCTACGGTTGCAGGTGTTCGCATCCGGCTCTGCTGTGGTGTAGCATCTTGGCAGTGTGATGCGTGACAGCTGTGGGAGTTCCCCTACCCAGGAGAGCCATGCTTGGAGGAGATCATGAGGTAAATCCGGATCATCCCATTCATGCTTCCGATCCCAGAGCCTCTGTACCAAGATCTTGGCCCTGGTAGTAAATGGCACAATGAAGCCAAGTGGGTCGTACTGCTTGGCAAGGATCCTGTAGATACTGCGCATTGTGGGCTGAGTGTCTGTCTCCAATTGGCCATGCTTATAGCCGAGTGTGTCTGTCCGCCAGTGCCAGATCAGTCCGAGAGTGCGCTCCTCTGGGTCAGGCGTGTCTTGGTTGAACCAGAGTTCACTACTTTCAGACCTTAACTCTGAGGGCAGATGGCTAATAATGCTAGGGCAGTTGCTGGCCCATTGTCGCAAATCAAACCCACCTTCAGCAAGGAGATGACGAAGATCATCCACTAGTTGCCTTGCCTCCTCAGAAGTGGGTAGACTCTGTAGACAATTGTCTACATAGAAGCACTGTTCAACGGAAGTGCGCAACTTGCTTCCAGCCTCCGTGTGGTCGGCCACATGTTTCTGGAGAGCAAAGGTGGCGCAGCAGGGGCTTGAGGTTGTGCCGAAAGGCAGGACTTGCCACTGATAGATGTCAGGGGGGTCGTTTCTCCTCATCCCTCTCCAAAGGAACCTCAGAAGTGGCTGGTCCTCAGGCAGAAGGCGGACCTGATGGAACATGCCCTTTATATCCGAACTGATCACAAAGGGATGTTCACGGAAGCGGAGGAGAACACCGAGCAGTGTAGCACCCAACACAGGTCCAGGAAGGAGGTGATCATTCAAACTGATGCCCTTGTGCAAGAAGGAGCAGTTGAATACGATTCTATTCTTCCCATTATGGTGGACCATATGATGTGGAATGTACCACCCAGAACTCGTGGCTACCTCCTCCGTGGGGATCCTCTTAACATAACTGGCTTCAAACAACTTGCGTATCTCCATGTTGTAGGTGGCAGCTTTCTCAGGATCACTAGCTAGCCTCTTCTCGGTAGCACGCAGTTGAGCCATGACCGATTCCTTTGGAGCAACCAGGGGGGGTAGGTCCCTTTTCCACAGCAATGGAGTAGCATACCGCAGAACTCCTTCCACCTCCACGCGAACTGTCTTTTCTTCCAGAAGCCGAATAGCCTCTGTGTCTTGCCTGGATCGTGTCACAAGTTTCTCACTTCGGTAGGGCAACGTATCTAATTGCCACAACTTTGCTACATGGCTAAGTAACTCAGAAGTCACAGGAGCAATGGATGTGAGAAGGCATTGTTGGGTGGTCAGGCTGTGTTTCAGCATCTTAGAGGGACCCTGAAGTGACCATCCCAACCGCGTCCTGACCGCAGCTGGCCCTCCTGGGGGGCCTAAGCGAACAGGCTCAGTTGGTGTTATGAGGTGTGGATAATCTGATCCTATGAGGAGCAAGGGTTGTGCACTATCAATAGGCTGGAGAGGTAAGTTCTTGAGGTGACGGTACAACTTCTTCAGTGCTGCGACTGGGTAAGTATGTGTTGCCAGACCAAGCTCCTCTGCAGTGAATGCCCTCTGAATGTGGAAGGTCCGATTGGGTTGGTTGGCAGGTGAAACTGAGAATGACACTGTGGCACCATGGATAACTCGCACATCTTGGCGCACTGTGCGTAAGGATAGCTCTTCAGGTGCTCCTTGGAGTCCAAGCTGTTGAGCTGCTTCGTGAAGTAAGATGGTGCGCTCTGAACCATCATCTAGTAGAGCATATGTGTCCAAAACGTTGTCACCGTTCCTCAAGATGACCCGGCTCATCTTCAGTAGCACCTTGCTGCTGCCAGTGGGTCTGTCCACATAGAGAGTTTCAGCCGTGGAGCAGCTTGGTTTGGCACTCACTGAAAACCTGGTTGTGCTCTTCATAGAAGTGGCGGTCACACTTCCACCTTTGTTCACCTCATGAAGGATCTCCAGGTGTCGCTTGTCACATTTCTTACATTTGGCCTTCAATGTACATTCGGCTGACAAGTGTTCTCTTCCACACTTCCGGCATCTCTGATTGGACCGGATCCAATTTCCGACCTGCTCCGTAGTAAGGATCCGGAAGTTGGCACACTGATTCAGATAGTGTTGAGTGGTGTTGCAAAAGGGACAGAACTTCTTGGGCTTTTCATTGGGCCGATCTGAACCACTTGATTTTGGTTCTGGTGGGGATGCTTTTGGTTCACTACTGTGAAGAACTGTGGTGGACCTGGGCTTTGACTGGCGGTCCTTGCGTTGTTCTTTGGAGCACTGGCGTAGCTTGCTGAGATCAACATCGAACTGTGAACCATCCACCTGCACCCTTGCCTCATATTCTAGCCATTCAGCTAGATCAAGAAGAGTGGGAATGGGAGTTCTTATGGGGTTCACATACCTCCTGAAGCTAGCTCTCAAATCATGAGGCAACTTTCCTAGGAGTCGTGAAACGTGGGATCCACACCACAGCTCTGTTAGTCCACTGTTGCCAAGTTGCTCTAACATGCCTACCAAGGCACACACTTTAAGAGCAAATTGTCGAAAGGCCTTTGTATCCCCCATCCTGATATTTGGCTCCTCCATTAGCTTCGAGATGCGTTGAAGTGCAAGCTGGTGAGGTTGGCCATATATCTCTGTCAAGGCTTCCATGGTATTAGTATATGGATTTCGGCTGTAACTGTAGGAATCAGCAATGAGCAATGCTTCTTCCAGTTTCAGGTGATCCAGTAGAATCTGGAACTTGAAGCGCTCTGTGGCATCAGGAGGAAGAAGGTTGTCAAGAGCAACTTTGAGCCTTGCGAACTCACGTGGATCTTCATTAACGAAGTCAGGAATCTTTGGCTTTGGGCCCCGGTATGTGATCTCCCTCTCATTCGGCCGACGTTGAGGATGGCGGTCAGGTGAGTAAGAAGGTTCACGGTGTCTGGGGCTGTAGCGCCAACTTGTGGTATAGTCTCTTGGGGAGTCATATCTGTGTTCGTTTGAATAGTCATGACGACAGTTAGCAGATGCACTCGTATACTGGTATCCATGGAATGGTGAAGATCTGCGAGGGCGACGATGCCAGGTTGAGTCAAAGAGGGGGTCATCATGTGAGGGGTAGTTGTGGTGAAGAGGTAATTCACTGCGGCAACTTTTCCTCCTACTATAATTGTCTCGAGAAGGAAATACTCTGTCTCGGCTGGATGGTCGTCCCATCCTTTCCAGACCATGGGCAATGTCGTCGACATCCCTTCGTTCCGTTGCATGCTGTAGCTTGCCCTCAGTAGCTGTCAATTCGTATGGATACATTGGATGACGTGGATCCTGTTGATCTCTTGTAGACGTCTCCATGCACTGTGAAATTGGCGAGCTCGATCTGGAGGGTGAGGCCCTGGCCCCAGCGCTATGATGCCTTGGACGCGAGTCGTACAATTGTTGCTCCTTCATTCCCTCTAGACAGCGCCTTAATACTGTGTTCTCTTCAGCAAGGATAAGTAGACACCTCTCAAGGCCTGTGGCATCAGACCTTCCTTCGTCTGGGTCTTCGTGTGTTGTGGGTGACTGACTCTCCTCTCTGGCCGACATGGTTAAGCTGTAGAACTTGCTGTTTCCGGCTCGAAGGACCATGTAAAGGATTCTGGGTAATTAAGTGACGTAGTTCTTTATCTCCGGTAGCAACCTCCACAGGGTGTCCAGTCAGAACACAGAAACCAAAGTCGTTGCCAAAGTTTTATTGTACATGGAATCTTCACACCCACAACAGATAAATCAGGGGAATGAAGTGTAGGAAATCGGGTGTGCTTCACTAGATGCACGCACACCAAATGACTACATTGCAAGCTGAGGAGTCTACCTGCTGCTGCACACAGTCTTGCCCTGCACATGTGAATGACTGAAAAGGGGGTCCTAACTCTTGCTACAGGCTTTATACCGCTAGGTGGCCAACTAAGTGCCTGACCAAAATAATAATTAGACCTATTCACCGGAATGGACTGGCAATGCCTGACGAAAAATATAAGAACGAGAAAACAAAAGAAACAGAACTGGCTGAACACACAACACAGCTGATGGGCTTTTGTACACAGACGGAGTCTGGAGATGATGTGGGTACTTATTGTTTACTGTTTACTGTGGGTACTTACTTTACACACTTCAGGCTGTTGCAGCTAGCTCAGAGGAGAGACTGTATGACACTAGGTGATACAGCCTGAGACATGCACAATAAAAAAAATTGCCTTCGGCATTTTTGTTTTGCCTTTCCCTCCATTGTACCGAACCAAACCATGATGTCTGAACCGAGGTATGAACCGAACCGTGACTTCTGTGTACCGTTCCACCCCTTACCAGACTCCATGTAAATAATCAGTACTTTTAGCGTGTATAGATATATTTCGAGCTTGATTTTCTCCATAATTCCACAGTAGATATGGACATATGGGGCATCATTGGAAACGTTAGGAACTGTAGTATGTGAATCAGGGGAAATTCAACGGACAGCCATATTTGGCTATTTGGGGGCAATGCAAAGTCAGCAATTGTGGCAATAGAATTGTCAAAATGTCTATTTTTGAGCTGGATTATCTCCATAATTCCACAGTAGATATGGACATAAAAAAAAGATTACACTTACACCTTACAGTGTGGTAGGCTACAGTTCATGATAATTTGTGTTTTTAAATATAATTTTTATTCAGACAGATTCAGCACAAACAAGTGTTAGGAAACATACATTTTTTATATATATATATATATATATATATATATATATATATATATATATATATATATATATATATATATACATACACACACACACACACATTTTTTATATATATATATATATATATATATATATACATACACACACACACACACATTTGTTATATATATATATATATATATATATATATATATATACACACACACACACATTTTTTATATATATATATATATATATATATATATATATATATATATATATATATATATAACTCGCTCAGATAACTTTTCCCCAGCCTTACTGTAGTCCACGTTGCAGCTAGTGGCCAACCCAGAAAAAAGTCCTTCCAAATGTCTCTCAAGTATTTCCACAGGCGAATATTCCCAAAGGTGAGTATTTCCCAAAGGTAAGTATCTCCAACTCCTTATATTCCTCATGGAAGTGGACGTGCAACACTCTTGTCCTCCAGAGAGTCCAGCTTGGAGACTGTGTTTCTCCACAACCCACACACTCACTCTCAGTGTGTCTCTTTCCCTTAAAAAAAAAACTTCAGCTCATCAGCTCCTGATTTGTTTCAGCTGCGTGGGAAGATTGGCCATAGAGGGGTGGAGTTCCCGACCATACCAGCAGATGGAGCCATAGCTGTCTGTGTTTGCAGCCATCTCAAGGGGATGTAACGTCCCTCCAGGACACAGCCTCTCGTGACATCACAATATATATATATATATATATATATATATATATATATATATATATATGTACGTGTGTGTGTGTGTGTGTGTGTGTTTGCCGACGTAGATGTAGATGTGACGTCACGTCTACGTCGGCAAGCTCAGCCATGACCGGAAAAGTACTTCTTCACTGGTCTCCGTAGAAAACAACGGCGTCACTTTGTCCACTTCTTTAACTGTCTATGCCTGAAGTGCGATAAGTGTACGTTATACTTATACTGATACACACCCAGAGCCGATCCGCCCTATACGCTCACTACGCAAGCTGCGTAGGGCCCCGCAAATTACTCGAGGCCCCGCCTCCCCCTCATGTCATAGCGCGTCAATTAATGTTTACAACATCCATGACAAAATTAAGCTAAACTATCCTTCTGGTCACGAAAAAAGGAAAAAAAAACACCATGAAAGTGAATTGCGGGAACAACAATCAGGTAAACTTGTGTTCTCTCCCCTCCAAGTTTGATGTCAGCAAAGTAAGGTTATGTTTATGTGCATTTCTATTGTGTTTTTTTTTCGGTCTTGCTAACCTAGCTGGGCAGGCAGGCAGTGCATGTCTTGGTCTGTGTCTAGCTGCTAACGCCAGTCACTTCCGGGGCTGTGTTTTGTGACTTTGTGCCTGACAAACGTGAGAGTAAAATACAATTATT
This sequence comes from Gymnocephalus cernua, assembly GCA_023631565.1. Classification (NCBI taxonomy): domain Eukaryota; kingdom Metazoa; phylum Chordata; class Actinopteri; order Perciformes; family Percidae; genus Gymnocephalus; species Gymnocephalus cernua. The sequence continues at coordinate 15,878,172 of CM042432.1, forward strand.
TATTACGTTTGATAAACGACGAAGTGCAACGGTGTTTGTTTACTGCAGCTCGGAAAAGATAACCGCGTCAGGTGTGTTATCATGTGTTAGGCGCGTACATGAAATGAAACGCGCATTTTTCAAGCAGAAATATATGTGAAGACCAGACAGACTGTAGGCTACAATATATGGGCATGAATGATTGCACTCCTCATCAAAGTACACATTATACATACTTTTAAGACACTGATTATCTAGTCTCAGACAATGTGTAGTTAAAAACTCTAAACAACTGCACTAATTATGCAAGATGGAAAGCAATGTATTGACAATTTGACATTGATTTATAGGCTATATTGAATTTAAAATGTTGATTAGCTGGACATACTGGTCAATATGGATGCACATCCCTCAGTAAATAATAACCATAAATCAAGAATTGCTTCAACATGCATAATAATAAATAAATACAAACTAACATGCTATGGCAAGCCATTTTAGCTTGTATTCATTAACAGTTTATGCATTTTTGATATCAAGAATTCGATTTTTTACTATTTGCAATGTGAATTCTTGATTATTTTTACTAGTAGGGCCCCTTATTTAATTTTTATCTACCAATGTCTATTTTTGATATCAGGAATTACATGTTCATTTGTACAAAAATTGTACTATTTAGTACTTATTCTAGACAGTCCAAATAGTCTGGTGGTGCCCATACTGATGCCGAAAATGCCCAGGCTGTAGAGAGAACCAAAGTTAATCCCAAAAGCCAAAGTTCAGGGTTATAATTTATTATTTTTTGTTATTTATGTTTACGTTAATATTCACTTATTTAATAATATTCACTTGTTATCTTAATATTATAGAAAATACTCTATTCAATAAATATTGTTGGTTTGAACCTCATTCTGTTCTATATTGTTGTACTTATTCTTTGACTGTTTTGTTTAAAGGAGGGAGGATTGTATTGGGAGCACTGAAGTGTCAGGTGTGACTGTGTGGCAATGGCAAATGGTTTACATAGCTCACGGCATCACGAGTCAGGTAGAGGGCCCCTTAGCAGAATTTTGCTTAGGGCCCCAGGGAGGTCAGGATCGGCACTGTACACACCTCTCTGATCTGCAGGTGGAATCGTGTGGAATCAATATGATGAAGGTCACCAATAAAAGGAAGAGTCCACGGTCCTGGTGGAAAGTTTGGCGGCACCCTGTTCTTCAAAACATCAGTCAACAACAGAAAAACAAACAGAAATATCAAAATACTCCTGCCGCCCATCCACTCCAAGCCGAGTACACTGTATATTGTCTCCATTTGTTAGCTATTTATACTAGTTTGTTTATTCTACGGCGTTAATTTGTTAATTAAGCTATTGCAGCTGAAATGTTTTTTAACGGAAGATAGGCTAAGACTTCCTGTGGCTGTTTGCGTGCCTGTGACCTACAAAATAAAAGCACGTCCTGCATCAGATACTCAACGTACTCATGCAGAATGGTCCTTACAATAATTAATTAATTAATAAAAGCATCAGGGCTTAATTTGAGCCGGAACATATTCCGGCACCTCCGACGTTGGATTCGGAACCTTTTTTATTGGATCCGGCACCCCCTGGGTCACTATGAAAAATTAATCTCCTAAATGAAAACAATTAATTACTGTTTGTGTAGTGTTCAATGTGGTTATCTGTTGTGTTAGTCTTTATTCCCAATTGAAGTTCCACAAAAATCTTGTGTTTGCATTTTCGATGCGTTTTGAGATGAATTTTCAGGGGGGGGGGGGGGGGGGGCACTTCAACAGCGCGGTACTTCAAGTGACACAAGCGCTTGTGCTGGTTGAGATGGTTGAGATTGTTGTTATGGCCTCATTTCACTCAGGGGAAAAATGTCAAAAAGACAACAAAGTTTGCTTAACTCTCTCAAATACGCTGGCCAGTCGGATCCCAAACAAGCAAAAATCGTTTCTGCCGATCAAGAATGTGGAGACCACAGCGTTTTTTTGGTTAATTTAATAATCCGATGGATAATTGCTGCTTGTGAAAGCGATTGTTGCAGTGTACTTTTTTTTTATTTTTTACATTTAGCAGTTTAGTGCATGTTCTGAAATTAAAATAAACATTGCCCTGATGTACACACAGCGTTGTTTAGCTTTTTTTAGTCACAGAAGCTGTAGGCAGTGTATTTTTTTTTTTGTTCGTTACCTCCAACCCCCGTTTTGAGTCGCCGGATCCACCATCCATTTTTTTGTTTACCTCTGATTCATTGACTAATTACTGACTAATTATTTTATTAAAATGATTAGGAATACCTCTTGTTTCCATAGCACACAGTGCACATGCGTACAGACAGCAACCAACTGAAAGAGTTCAAGCTCCAGCCTTGTTTTTCAGTTCAGAGGCCCCCAAGAGGCCACCGGTGTTACCTAACATTTCCTGGTTGGGTTCTTTTTCCCCAGCCTCCGCCACTCCTCACTCAGATAACATGAGACACACTGTCGTGCTGTTTGCAGGAGCACATTGATTTTACAGAGGGCCTTTTGAAATATACTAATCATGCTTTTTCATGCACCTTTTGAGTATATGGACTTTACTGAATGGCTGTTGTTGAGCTTTGTAGTGTTACTCCTGGCAGATGTGGTCAGAAACTGGAGGCCACACAGTTTTCCACCTGGACCCTGGGCTGTGCCTTTTCTAGGAAATGTCTTCACAGGAGTTGATTTCAAAACAATGGAAAAGGTGAGGTGACCCGTTCCACTTCATTTTAGATTACTTAGTTTAAGTAGGGTAGAGAACAGTTAATCTTTAATATCCTATATGCAGTTTTACTTATATAAAGTAATCTTGTCAACATGATAGGTACAATGAATAATAAGAACACCATAAGATTGCAACTCTTAAGTGTTTTCTCATCTACTGCCATATTGATATAAGTGCATATTCATTCATTTGACCCAAAACAAGGTTTTTTTTCCACTTATAGGCTAGAGGGTAAACAAAATAATGCACCATGGAAAATGACTTAAATGTCAAATAACAGTGACAATTACAAACACCACTACAACAGTTAAGGCTATAAAGGTTTTTGACAAACAGAACTTAACCCCTTCAGACCTGCATTTTTTTGACTGGGTAAACATTTTTTTGTCCATTCCAATGAACGCCAGGACGAGATGGGCGTAAAATATCATAAAAACTTAAGAAAAATAAAGCACATTTTTTCACATAGTAATCAATCCGGTAGGCCTATGACCTAAACATCTGGAACTGGATGTTTGCATGGTTTTGAGTCTGTGTACAGTTCTGAACATGCACATGAACTTGATTAGGGGTATCTCAGCGCATGTAGGGAACAGCAGTGAGGTCATCACCAGGAAAACCCAGAGCCTGCAAGAAAATAGAGAAATGACGCAATCTTCATCTTTATACTCTTCAGGAACATTATGTACAAAAAAATATATATTTAAAATGTTCTTATCATGAATAAATAAACTATGATACCTATGAAAAGCTTACAGGTATTTGTTTATATACTGACACTATAAACCTAGCTAAACCTGCCCACATCCTGATGTCCATTGCAATGGACATAGGACTTTGAAAAAATCCTATAAATTAATGATATGATATATGTTCAAAATAACTTCAAATATTATCACTTGGAGGAAACTGGATAGTTTGGTGTGACTGACGTGGAGATTTTTGGCTCAGAGTCTGAGAAAAAAAAAACATTTTGAGAAAACGGCCTTTGAAGATATGGATTATAAAATATCAGACATTTGCAAGACATTACAGGTGAATAGGGTCAAAGTGTAGTAAAATAAACACCTAAATGTGTATTTTGGATGCTTTTTTTAGTCTAAGAGAAGACATGCTCCAGAAGCTAAATAGCCCAAAAACTAAACATTTTAAAAGTATGGTTTTGCCTGGGGTGTTTCCCCTTAACACAGACAAACTGCATCAACACAGGAACAGTGGGCACAAGATGAAACTAACAGTATTATATAAGCATGCAAGTCCAACCTTTTTTCAGGGGGCTGTTCAACTTTAACTTTATAGTAGCTATTTTCCATGAAGTGTTGTTGAAATTGTCTACTCTTTTTAAGCATTTCACCTGGAAAAAACACCTTCATTTCAATTCAATATATAGTTCATATATATAAGGAATACAAAAGTCTTTGTGAAACATTCCCTCTTATCAAAGTGATTTGTTTTGACATGCAGCTTTCTCAGAAGTACGGTCCAGTGTTCAGCTTGAGGAGAGGCAGTGAAAGGATGGTGTTTATTTCAGGATACAAGATGGTCAAAGAGGCTCTTGTTACCCAGCTAGACAGCTTTGCTGATCGACCTATTGTCCCTCTCTTCGATGTTGTCCTCAAGGGGCTTGGTGAGTATACGTGAACAAATGAGTGAGAAATAGAAGCCATACAAATAGAAAGAGAGTAGAACGGACATTCCCATTCAAATCATGATAAATGGAGGTTCAGAGCGGCGGCCATTTTTACATGTATGTACATTGCAAAAAAACTGTGACTGTTGTAGTGGGTTAACGTCCGTAGTAACTGACTTGTGGAAAATTGTGGACTCACTGAGGATGGGGTTTTGCAGACAACCAAAACAAGCAGTGGAGTAGTAGGAAGCATGGAGAGCCAGAGTAAATTACTTTAACCAATGTATTATTAAAGCATGGCTAAAGCATGGCTGGCCAGCTGTCCACTAGTTAGCTATAACTAGCTAAACAGCAAGCGGCCAGTGTTACCAACTCTTTTCCAATGAAAGTCGCTAGCACCAGCTCCAAAAGTCGCTAAAAGTAACTAGATGATGTCATACGCTCATTTGTATATTTGTGACGTTACGCAATCATTCACATAAAGCTTAGTGGTTGTATCAGAAAGGTAGATAGAAAGAAATATAACTCTCTAGCCAAATAATCACAAATTCAATACAGGAATTTATTTTACTTTATAATTATTACTTAAGAAGCCTATCTTTGAAGTAAAAAAAGAAATTATACAAAAGGAGGGAAAAAGATCGATAAAGAATTCTTAAAGAAGGCTGGCAACACTGCAAGCGGCAGTGCTGGGGTCCCTCCGCCTCCCCGCCACTCCGGAGACGGACAAGCTAATTTGTCTCAGAAGTTGATACTCTTCTCCTGGCGAAGTAGTCTGCAACACACTTCACGGCCCCACTGACGTGGGTTGTCAACTAACAACTTACAACAATCGCCATTTTCTTTTTTACTCATCAACTGACCACAACAAACATTTCAATGTCCGTTTTACTCATTCTTTTTCTATGTTAAGAGCATGGTACAGAACATGTCTTTTGCTGTATCAAGTTCTGTCCCAAAACTAAATATCTTTATGCTGTGTTAAAGGATTTAACCAAAAAACATAGCTTAGTCAGCCAACTCACATGGGACAAAGTATAGTGTCAATGCAGAATACAGTGTTGATATTTCCACGTCTACTTGGACCTCGTCCCTCCCTGCAAAGATGCACTAAATGCAGCACACCAAATTAGAAGTGACAATAACTCCTTATTTTCAATGTATGTGGTCATAAATGATCAACTTCTAACACTGCGTGCTTGCTTTGTTAAAACTTTTATATTACATTCCCACAGGCATAGCTTTTAGCAATGGTTACCTGTGGAAGCAGCAGAGGAAGTTTGCCAACACTCACCTGCGTTACTTTGGAGACGGCCAGAGGTCACTGGAAAAATACATTCAGGAGGAAAACACCTTCATCTGTGAAGCCTTTAAAGATGAACAAGGCAAGTAGAGATTCATCTGTTATTTCACTTGACTGATTTTTACATCCATATGTGATATCATTACTTGAATTGAATTTATCTTACGGTATTCCCAGGAAGACCATTCGACCCCCACTACATCATAACAAATGCAGTGAGTAACATCATCTCGTATGTGCTCTTCGGACATCGCTTTGAATACAGTGATCAAAGCTTTCGGAAGTTTCTGGAGTTGGACAACGAGGCCATTGTGCTCGCTGGCTCTGCTCAGACTCAGGTAATTCCTGATCTTACTCAACTACCATGTTGTGATCATACAACAAACTGTGCTGTTGGTCTATAGTTGATCTGAGTTTGTCCCATTGACAGTTGTATGATGCCTTCCCGGGCTTGATGAAGTACCTGCCAGGACCTCACCAGACTGTACATGCCAACTACAAGGAGATCATGATTTTCCTGAAAAAGGAAGTAGAGAAGCACCAGGAGGAGTGGAACCCTGATGACCCTCGTGATTATATTGATGCATACCTGTCAGAAATGAAGAAGGTAAGATATTTCCACATTTTTAGTAAAGCTCAATGGAATCCTGGCAAAGGATAGGTTTACAATTGTTCACATTTGTCTTAGAACAATCCCATGTTCCCATATGAACATGTTTTTGGCATTGACTACATAAAATATGGATGTAGTCTCTGTGACGTCACCCGGCTGAATGAAGCCTACAGTCTACACTCGCCTCCTGTTGCGGCAGCTAACCTGTCACTGAACGTAGAATGCCCTTTATTATGCAGAACTTTAAGCCTGAATATACATATATTAAATGGTTAAAACAAATTCACCCCGTACAGTAAAAATGGTAAGAAACAAACAAAAAAACTTGTTTTTTGCTTGCTGTAATCATTCTTCCTGTTTATACAAGCCATGGACAGATCTTTTTCTAATGCTATTCCAATGTAAGTGATGGTGGACGAAATCCACAGCACAATATATGATGTCATTGATAGAAAAACGAGGATCCCCATGCTGGCTTCAACGTTGAAACCCTGCTGGTATGCATCCTCGACCTGCTGGAGGCTGGTACAGAAACTTCTTCCACCACTTTACGCTGGGGCCTTGTATACATGATGAACTACCCAGAAATACAGGGTTAGTAATTTATTAATCACAATGGGCACATGAGTATTCTCGTGAAGATTATATATGATTTTGTGCTATTTCAAGTGTATAATGTCCAATGAATCTGCTTCCTAACTAGAAAAAGTCCAGGCAGAGATAGACAGAGTAATCGGACAGTCTCGCCAGCCCACCCTGGCCGACAGACCCAACCTGCCTTACACTGATGCTGTCATCCATGAGATTCAAAGGATGGGAAATATTCTTCCCCTGGGAGTCCCCAAAATGGCCAGTAAAGATGCTACACTTGGAGGATACTTGATACCCAAAGTAGGACTATTTACCAGACTCACCCAGCTTTGACAAGCTGTAATTTGTAAATGATTTATACATAGCTGATATCAACCCCGTATGCCTATTTTTCCAGGGCACAGCTATAAATACAATCCTTGCATCTGTGCTGTTTGATAAGAATGAGTGGGCAACCCCAGATATCTTCAATCCGGAGCATTTCTTGGATTCAGAGGGCCAGTTCCGCAGAAGAGACGCCTTCTTACCGTTTTCAACAGGTTTGCTCAATACTCCTCCTCTTTCACTGATACAGTTTAGCTGACAAGAATTGCTGCCACCAACATACAGTAGTTCATGAGAGTATATATGTAGACTGGTAACCTAAAGCTGCTGTCAACTGTTTCCCCACAGGTAAACGTGGGTGTTTAGGGGAGCACCTGGCCAGAATGGAGCTGTTTCTTTTCTTTACAGCTCTCTTCCAACACTTCACCTTCTCTCCTGTTCCTGGAGAAATGCCCAGCTTGGAAGGTGTACTGGGCTTCACCCATTCCCCTGAGGAGTTCAGGGTGCTAGCTATGCCTCGCTGATTTGCTCCTACATTTTCTCATCCCTGCATTACAGTAGCACAAAACATCAAATACCTCTTAGACAATGATAGGTTGAATATTAAGTCTGCATGCTTTCAAAGATATCTTATACAATATATTACATTTTTCCTGGGAAACAAAGCCATCAGGTTTTCCCCCTTTGCCACGATCAGCATTGGTAGTGTTGTATGCAAATTGTAACTGATGTATTCTTGAGTAGTAATAGTACAATATGTATTCCATTTGTAATCATGTGTTGTATTGCATGTTAGATTGTATATCATATATGATAAAAAAGGGAGGATTGATAGGTTGAATATTAAGTCTACATGCTTTCAAAGATATCTAATACAATATATTACATAGGGTTATTATTGATGTGAGGGCCCCGTCTGGTGATAGTCATGGGAAACATCTGGGTATGACACCATGACAGGGTCTGGAGGCCATGAAAACTAATATTCTCCAGGTGTAATTATTATTCGTGTGAAGGAGAGCTGAACCGCAATCCATTTCCAGATATCAGACAACAATATCTAAGATTACATATCTGACTCGCAACTGAAAAGTAGTATAAAAAATAATGAAGAAATTTGCAGTCATCCAGGTCAGAGGTTAAACAAACCAAAAAACATCTACTGTTCTATAATATACTTGTACTGATATAATATTGATCTATCACTGGCCTGACAAGCTTTTATCTACTGGATCTCAGATTATCTGATGACATCGTCATTAAAGCCTCCAAACACCCACACAGGAGATATCAGTTATTCTGGCTGATTAGACCTCTGCTCAGTTTGAAGGAGCTTCAATAAGAATGAATTAGGTAATTAGGAATGATAAGGATGTCATCCTGTCCTAACAGGTGCAACAAAACTAGGTTACCATAGAGAACACAAAGAACAGCAAATAATACAGCAAAATAATAGTGTAGAAAAACATGTTGAGAAGTCGATTAAAAGAACAGAGACAAACTTCTACCGGATGCAAGAAAACGGTACCTGGAAAGGATGGCATTGTTCAGAAATCTGGATGCGTATGAAGTGCCTGCAAGATAATGTACTCGAGACCCAGACGATTTACCTCCTCTGACATTTATATATACAGTGGCTGATCAAGAACATTTTACATGGGGTGGCAAAGGGGTAGCGAGAGATCTTGGCAGGGTGGCAGAGGAAGACGGTACATGGGAACCCCCATATGTAAACAGGTGGGTGGTGGTGATGGCGCAGTGGTTAGAACACATGATCCATCAACCAATGTGTCCCTGAGCAAGACGCTTAACCCCTAGTTGCTCCAGAGGCGTGTGACCTCTGATATATACAGCAATTGTAAGTCGCTTTGGATAAAAGCGTCAGCTAAATGACATGTAATGTAATGTAATGTAATAAACGCACTGCTATGCCCTACTATGCCCTGCAACACCCTGCTACGCCCTGAACTGCTGCAACTACTATTTCTAGTCATAGTTCCATTATCTTTATTGTGACTATAAATGCCACCGTTTATCATATCAACTGCTATAATTATTATGAATCATAATTCTCCATATCTGTATATCTATATCAGTGTCTCCGTGTCCCAACCGGCAGCAGCAGATCACCGCCCACCAAGAGCCTGAGTCTGTCTGAGGTTTCTGCCCAAAAGGAAGTTTTTCCTCACCACTGTTGCACCAAATGCTTGCTCTTGGGGGAAGTGTTTTTGTTTCTTTGTAAATTATAGATATATATATATATATATATATATATATATATATATATATATATATATATATATATATATATATATATATATATATGTATATGTGTATATATATATATAGATTCCTCCAGCCTGCCTATGGTCCCCAATTGGCTTGAAATGGTGATATGTGTAAACCGAGCCCTGGGTATCCTGTTCTGCCTCTGAGAAAATGAAAGCGTAGATGAGCCGATCTGGAATCTTGCTTGTTATGAGGTCATAACAAGCAAGGTTACCTCACCTTTCTCTGCTTTGCCCGCTCAGAGAATTTGGCCAACCCATGAGAGAGAGACATCATGCCCCCCTCTCCTCTTCAATAGCTACAGACACAGAAATGGCAGGTCCTGAGTAAAGCTCATTGTGGGACTGGCTCTAGTGGCTGTAATTCTGCACCAAGGCTGAATTTCGGGAAAGAGACTTCAGATATAGTGTTAGAAAGCTGGTGGGAGCAGTGGCATGTGCACGGGCAGGGCTTAGCATAACAAGACCTCACTATGAGAGGGCTCAGGGGATAGAACGATGTCAGCTTGTTCAGAAGGATGTAAAAGGTAAGGTGGAGGATGTCCGCCAGGATTCACCAGCAGGGGACGTAGACCTGAAGATCTCATGGTCAGAGCTCTGGAAGGCTGAGCCACTCTGGATCAAATTTCTTATTTAGTTGATCTATGATGCCCTCCCTAGCCCATCCAATTTATTCTGCTATAGGGCTTGCAGAAAATCCAACATTTCCACTGTGCCAGACAAAAGGATCCCTGCAACATATCCTAAGCTGTTGCCCAAAGGGCACGTCTGCCAGGTCCTCCCAATGGCTTCTTCAGTAGCTCCAAATTTTTGGAGGCATCTATCAGGGCAGAGATAGAGGGGCCACGTTGGCTCTGGACCTCAGCAAACATTGAGATTTCATAGACACCTTCCTGATAGAGAATAAAAGAATGTTGTATACAATGTTGACTAAGCCAATCAATATGTATGAGAAGTAAAAACTAACTTGGCGTATGCTTGGCTGCTTAGCCTGACAGCACAGCAGTAATAGTGAACTATGGCAATCTGATTCTATGTTGTCTGGATTCGTCCTGGCTGGTAGGGTGACTTTATTGCATGCCACTGCACAATATATCTGTTAGTTGCCTTTTATTACAACAGCACTTTGTTGGAAAGACTTAGCACTTAGTGTGTTATCATATTACTAAGCTGAGATTGTTGTTGCTTAATCATACGTACCGTACACAGATCTTGTTCGCCAAGGTAAAGGTTGGCGTGTTTTTATCTGGTTATGTAAGTACAACCCCAAATCAGAAAAAGTTGGGACAGTATGGAAAACACAAATAAAAAAAGAAAGTAGTGATTTCTAAATGTACTTTGACTTGTATTTCATTGCAGACAATGTGAACACAAAATATTTCATGTTTTGTCTGGTCAACTTAATTTCATTTGTAAATATACATCCTTTCCTGTCATTCAGACCTGCAACACATTCCAAAAATGGTTGGGACAGGAGCAATTTAGGGCTAGTAATCAGATAAATTGGTTAAATAATGATGTGATTTGAAACAGGTGATGTCAACAGGTGATTGTAATTATGATGATTGCAGACAATACAACAGCAACATGTGTTCCTCATGATTTTTTTTTTTCAAAAAACTAAATTCCTATTTTGGTTCTTGCAACACATATAAAAAAAGGTTGGAACAGTAAAGCCTTTACCACTTTGTAATGTTGCCATTCCTTTTCACAACACTTAAAAGACATTTAGGGACTGAAGACACCAAGTGATGAAGTGTTTCAGGTGTAATTTTGTCCCATTCTTGCTGCAAACAAGTCTTAAGGTAGGCAACAGTACGGGGTCTTCGTTGTCGCATTTTGCGCTTCAAAATGCGCCACACATTCTCTATTAGAGACATGTTGGGACTGCAGGCAGGCCAGTCAAGTACCTGTATCCTCTTCCTCCGCAGCCAGGACTTTGTAATGTGTGCAGAATGTGGTTTTGCATTATCTTGTTCAAATATCCATGGACGTCCCTGGAAAAGATGTCTTCTTGAAGGCAGCATATTGTGCTCCAAAATCTCTATGTACTTTTCAGCATTAATGGTGCCATCACAGAAGTGCAAGTTACCTTTGCCAAGGGCACTGACACAACCCCATACCATGACAGACCCTGGCTTTTGGACTTGTTGCTGGTAACAGTCTGGATGATCCTTTTCTTCTTTGGTCCGGAGCACACAGCGTAAATGTACCGTAAAATACGTAGCGTAAAATACCTGAAATACTGATTCATCTGACCACAGTACACGTTTCCACTGTGTGATTGTCCATCCCAGATGCCTCCGAGCCCAGAGAAGTCGACGGCGCTTCTGGACACTGTTAACATAGGGCTTCCTTTTGGCACAGTACAGTTTTAACTGGCATTTGTGGCTGTAACTACGTATTGTGGTACTTGACAAAGGTTTGCCAAAGTAGTCCTGAGCCCATGTGGTGATATCACTTATAGATGAATGACGATTCTTGATGCAGATCATGAGGGATCGGAGATCACGGTTGTTCAGCTTAGGCTTGCGCCCTTGTCCTTTACGCACTGAAATTCCTCCACATTCCTTGAATCTTTTAATTATGTTATGCACTGTTGAAGGTGAAATAAGCAAATGTCTTCCTATCTTTCTTTGAGGAACATTGTTTTTAAACATTTCAATAATTTTCTCATGTATTTGTTGGCAAACTGGCGATCCTTGGCCCATCTTTGCTCCTAAAGGACATGACCTTTCTTGGATGCTGCATTTGTACCAAATCATAATTACAATCACCTGTTGACATCACCTGTTTCAAATCACATCATTATTTAACCAATTTACCTGATTACTAGCCCTAAATTGCTCCTGTCCCAACCTTTTTTCGACTGTGTTGCAGGTCTGAATGACAGGAAAGGATGTACATTTACAAATGAAATTAGGTTAACCGGACAAAACATGAAATATTTTGTATTCACATTGTCTGCAATGAAATACAAGTCAAAGTACATTTAGAAATCACTACTTTCTTTTTTAATTTGTGTTTTTCATACTGTCCCAACTTTTTCTGATTTGGGGTTGTATAATGTTGCAACCAATGCAACCAATCCTTTGCTTTTAAGTCATCTGTAATGTTAGTAGTGTGTAGTGCAGTGTAAGGTCTTGAAAAGATCAGACCTTAAACTTGCTGCAGATTTAACTCCCTTTAACAATGTGGCTTAATCATTTTTTATTGAGTTTTTACCTGACAGGGCTTTTCCTGTTCATTTTTATTTTTATCCTAATAGCAGACTTCCTAAAGTTCAGGAATCCTCCAAATTATCCTCCAGGGCCTCTGGCTCTTCCCCTTGTGGGAAATTTCTTCAGTATAGACATGAAACATCCACACATTTCTTTTACTAAGGTAAGGTATAATAAAAATCATATTTTCACATTAGTGTGATTTAGTTCTGACACACTGTAATACATTCAGACTATTATGTGTATTTGTAAATGTTAAATTATTTAATATAACAATAACAATATGGACAACTTTGCCAATGTACTAAAAACAATTAAGCCATTTCAATTGTTTGTAAGAATAAATGTACTTTACATTGTTTACACTGTAAATGTACTTTACATTGTTTACACTCTTCAGGAAATGTGCAGTTATGTTTATAATTGCACATAAACATTGATCTAACATGCCAGAGGCTGGTCACCTTGGAGACCTGCTGCGGATATGGGTACGGCCTGGCGCGAGATTTACGCCTTCTATATAACTTATTGTTATATAGAAATCATGGCAGATACTGACATCTGGTGGTTAAATTGTTAATATAAATGTAAATTCTGATTTTGGTTCACCTGGTTGCGCATTTGTTCCTCATTGTGCATTTGTAGATTTTGTTTTTGAACAATTTAAAAATGTACATGATGTACAGACAGTGGTGTGTTGTGATTCATTAGTGTTTCTTTCCTAATGTGTTGTCCACAGCTGGCTGACATCTATGGGAATGTGTTCAGTGTCCGCCTTGGCGGTGAGAAGATGGTGGTTGTGTCTGGGTACAAGATGGTGAAGGAAGCCATAGTGACACAAGCTGAGAATTTTGTGGATCGACCATACAGTGCAATAGTTGACAGGATATACTCAGGAGACTCAGGTGTACAAATCTCTCCCTTTCTCTTGTCTCATGCTATGCAGGAATTAGTTCCCCTGAGTCATTGACTCTCTTCTGCATGTTTGTGTCTAGGTGGTCTGTTCACAAGCAATGGTGAACCATGGAAGAGACAGCGACGCTTTGCCTTGTCTACCTTACGTAGCTTTGGCCTGGGCAAAGGTTCCATGGAGCAGAGTATCTGTGAGGAGGTCCGACATCTGTAGGAGGAGATAGAGAAGGAGAAAGGTTTGCAAAATAAGCTCATAATGAGCATCTCTTCAGCAGTAAAGAATTGTCTAAACAGTGGCGTCCTCTCCTCCAGGTGAACCTTTCAATTTTGCAGCAGGCTTCTTCAACAATGCTGTGTCCAACATAATTTCCCAGATGGTGTTTGGGAAACGGTTTGACTACAACGACCACAACTTCCAGACCATGCTGAAGTATATGTCTGAAGTTGTTAGGCGTGAGGGCTCTGTATCGGCTACAGTAAGTCAGTAATATCCATTTAGTTCAATCATGTTCAGAGACAAAGCATTCTGGTGGGATTGTTGGCGAGGCCCATGTCTGTGGTCAAAGTTCATCACAAAATGTAAAGGGTGATGAAATGTGACATACTGTTTTCTTTTGAGCAGCTGTATGAGTCATTCCCTGGAGTGATGAAGCACTTGCCAGGTCCTCACAACAAAATATTCAGCCACAACTACATCATCCTAGACTTCATCAGTCAGGAGATAAAGAGTCATAAGAAGGACCTGGAACACAGTGATCCCAAGGACTACATTGATGCTTTCATCATTAAAACGGAGAATGTACGTTAACAGTTGCACTGCAAAACACTGTGTAGCCCTTCCTGTCAATCTACCAGCCACTCAATACTGTATCTTCTCTGCATTTCTGAATAGCACAAAGAGACTGATCTGGGCTTCACTGAGACCAATTTGGCCTTGTGCACTCTGGATCTATTTGTGGCTGGATCAGAGACAACCTTCAATACTTTGTTGTGGGCTTTGGTTTTCCTCATCAAAAACCCTGATATTCAGAGTAGGTGACATGTTCGGCCATAGAAACAGAGCGCACTGGAGGGGAAAACAACTCTTTGCTGTCTAATGACTTTGTATCGTGTGAAGGTCCAGCTAGCGAACAACAGAAAAATGCCTGCAAGCTATGTGTGGTGGGATGCACTACTAACATGGTAAAGACCCCATAACAAAATGGAGCTGTTCCTGATTTTGGTCGGTTTATACAGAAGTTCTCTTTCTCCGTTCCTGATGGAGTAGAGTTAAGTACAGAAGGAGTTACTGGAGTAACACGTGTACCGCACTCCTTCAATGTTTACGCCAAGGCTCGCTGAATTATACCATATCTCACTGAAAAGTCTTTTTCTATACAGCCTGATGTTAATTTGTAAATTATAGTCCCATTTATTTATTTTAAAAGACAATAAAGCAGGTTATGCGTAGGGTGTGGCTAAATACCACCTTTCAATCATAATAGAGGCTTAGCAAGGTGTATCCATGGCACTTTGTACATTAAAAAGCCAAATTTGTTTTTGGGTGCTGTTTTCTCTCTGTGTGTTTTTACTTCTTGGAACATTTTGGTTACCTAAAAATGTTTTGTTCAGTGTTCAGTAGCACCATGCCAGCTAAGCCTAACTAGCTAGCAGAGATGGGAGTAAGTCACACATGGGCAAGTCACAAGCAAGTCTTAAGTCTTAACCTTCAAGTCTCAAGCAAGTCCAGGTCATTTTTTGTGACAATCAAGCAAGTCAAGTCAAGTCATTGCTTTGGTCAAGCAAGTCACAAGTCAAGTCATACAAAAGTTTCCATTTTTAAACAAGCTAAAGACTGGCTGGTTATGAACTGCTGGAGTTTTATTTGCATTTTTTCCTACTCAATATTCAAAAGACATTGCGTCCAAGCCACATATATCTGAACAGTTTAAATTTAATAAAAAAAAACGCACAGCCTAAAACTGATATTAGGCCAACAATAAATCAACATACATATTTGTTCAATATGCCTCAAACAGGACATCAAATCATGAAATTCATTCAAACAATTCAAGTATAATGGTTTCTAAGTCAAATAATATTCTTCAAACATGCCTCACTTTTATGGGACAGAAGCACATCCTTTTAAAACAACATATTCTTTAAGAGTAGATCCCACCACCTTTGTGTAATTTGAAGAGATTGACTGAGTGTATTTATCACATGGAATGAATAGTATATGTTAATATTTGTCAGTGTATTTGTGAGTGAATGTGTGCGTGTTTTGAGAGAGAGAGTGAAAAGTTATTAATATTGGTGAGTGAATGTGTGCATGTGCATGTGTGTGAGTGCAGTGTGTTTTGTGTATGTGTGCCTAGCTTTATTCACATACTTACGTCTGCATATGTGTGTGTGTGTGTGTGTGTGTGTGTGTGTGTGTGTGTGTGTGTGTGTGTGTGTGTGTGTGTGTGTGTGTGTGTGTGTGTGTGTGTGTGTATACCGCCACCTTGAACAAAGGGGGGAGGGTGTGCTTATTCATGGCCCAAAACTGAAGGGAGCTCTGTCCATCACAAATGTCCAAATAGTGGTTCAGCTGAATATGGGGACTGGAACCTGACTCTTCCCGATTTGAAGTGTCTGATGAAATTCGACGTGGTGGTGGTTGACGTTGGAATTTTTTGTACTGCAGACCTTGCAAACTGCCATTCGTTTCTTCTTTGCCTGGTCAGATGTGTAAACCTTATAGCCAAACTTTATTATTTTCGGTGCAGAAGAATCCATGACGTTAAGTTACTAGCCGTAGCCAGTCTCGTTTACTGCAGTTCTGCCGCTGCGTGCCACGTCATCATATCAACAGGTTCCTGCGCATACAACAGAAATTGTAAAGTTAACTCTTCCTCAATATCAGAGGGGAAATTATATATATTTATTCAACAGAAAGTCGTCATTTCAAGTCATTTGACTCAAGTCTAAGTCAAGTCTCAAGTCATGAATATCAAGTCAAAGTCAAGTCGAGTCTTTTATGAATGTTTTTCAAGCAAGTCTCAAGTCCTAAAATTTGCAACTCGAGTCTAACTCGAGTCAAGTCATGTGACTCGAGTCTCCCATGTCTGCTAGCTAGCACTAGTATTGGGTTCTAACTTCACACAGGCATGTTCAACTTTTATCTGTGGACATGTTACGCTGTGTGTATGCCCCAAAAATGGCGTAATGCGTTGTTATCAACTGGTATTGCTAACAATGGCTAACCAGGCTAGAGTGAATGAAAACAATGAAAATCCAACTCGTAAATGGAACGCATTCAACTCGGGTGTGACATCATTCCCAGCTCCGGCTTCCAAATTCTGTTCCGAGGTAAATGGAACGCACTATTAGCCGTGTCATCCTTAAAAGCTCTACCCTCTTATCCAACAATTGTCACGTCTGGTTTTGAAAAGACAAGATGGCTATAGCCAAATGTCACTGTTGCTAGATCCATTATTTGTACGGTCTATTGTAACAGAACGCTTTAGGAGAGAAAGCTCTAATTATATTTCATTAACCTTTCACTGTTGTTTGATTGTCTCATGTAGGCCTACGGTTTATTCTCTCTGCCAGTAATATAATTCTGTGTAATAAAAGTTGTTTTTATATTTAAAACAAATCTTGTAATTATGACACTGTTTGTAAGACATTTCCTTTTGTCCTTCCTTTCTTTAAAATTACAATCAAGCTGTGTTTGTTAAGAGTCCTTTATACCGTAATCATGATCAGTTGTAATGTATAAGACATTAGTTAATAATGAACTGAAATCATTAATAAAACTTGAATACATTTGTTGATGACTATTAAATGATTGTTTAAGTGATGGTTTAAGTCTTTGGTCCAAAACACAACAAAAAATACACCCATTGCTGGTGACTTATTTACAAACGATTGTAAGTGACTAACAAATCATTTTCAAATTATTAATATGTCATTTGTTGGACTGATCCATATTCATGGCTGGACTGGCCATCGGGCATACCGGGCATTTTCCCGGTGGGCCGACGCACTTTTGGGCCGAATCGGCTGTATAATTTATAGGCCTTTGTTTTAATTTTTTTATTTTTTTGGGCCGCGCCGGCCCATAGATAACTGACAGCGGCCCATTCGGTAATTGTACAAAAGTCCGACTGACAGACGGACTTTTGTACAATTACCGAATGGACTGATTTTGGCTGCATGCCGGGGGGTAGCGCGGATACGCGCCTTACTGCGAGCGCGCGCACGCGCCACACGGAGAGAAAAGTGGGAGAAAGAGAAAAGAGACTGTGTGCGTCCAGAGGATAATCAGTTGAGCTCGCGTGTGTGCGTCTTTGAGAAGTGTAAGTCCCATAGCTTACGTTGTCAGTTCATTTGGGCCTGTTGTTGTATTGGTCTGTAGTTCTTGTACATTTAAGTCAGTTAGCTGGTAATTTCGATGTTTGTGTTAATCACCTGTTAGCTACTTTGCACGTGGCTCTTGATTTATAATGCAGATTGTTGGAAGCTCTTGCTCACGTTTGTATTTAGCTACATTATTGTATTATTATTGTACTGTATTATGCTGCAGTAGTTACATTACATTGATATAGTGTAATTAATGGTGGGTTTGTTGTTGTTTGCTGGCCTATATGTATACTTCATATGCATTGTGCCTTCACAATGTTATTTGTTTCTTTGCAGAACCACACACAAATACACAGCCATAGCAGAGCTACCCACGCCCATTCTGTACTGTTGCCTTATGTAATAACGCGTCAAGAGCGATAATTGTCTCCGTCCGTGTTTTAACTGACATCCCTGGGGCGAAGTTGGAAACCGGAATCAGCTCAACTACAGTCCTAAGCTAGACCTAACCCAATCAAATCCAGGAACACCCTTCCCCACTCTCGGCCCTGAGACACGAGCTGTAAACGTTATAATATGTTGGAAGTTTAGCATCCACGTTAAAATGGACAAACGACCACGGAACCCCATAAGCAAGCGATGTGTACATAAATTACAGGAGAAAAAGATTAAGTATCTACAGGCGAATGCCTCAAAATGTGCCAACATGTCTGACATGTTTGGGGCTGTAGTAGCTGCTTCAACATCAGCATTAGGCTACCTGAAGTAGAGGAAGGAGGAGAGGTGGCTGGCTATACAGAGAAGCAGAAACAACATCATGATGACAGGGAAGAGGCCGAGGAGGAGGAGAGCGACAATGACAGGGAGAGAGGGAGAGAGAGGGGAACAGATAGAAGAGAGAGTAGGCCTAGTTGACGACGGTAAGAAGTATGTGAATTAACAGGTTGTGTGTGTGTGTGTGTGTGTGTGTGTGTGTGTGTGTGTGTGTGTGTGTGTGTGTGTGTGTGTGTGTGTGTGTGTGTGTGTGTGCGCGCCTCACGTGATAATGACAACAAGCAGTTTGGCAGTAACATTAAAGTTAGTGGCTGTCAGGTAACCTAACTGTTTAAGGGTTGGCCTGTTGGGTAGCTGAAGTCTGTGATCTATACAGCCTGTTCTACTAGGCTCATGTATACTATGTATACAGCCTGTTCTACTAGGCTCATGTATACTATGTGTACAGCCTGTTCTACTAGGCTCATGTAATCTATGTATACAGCCTGTTCTACTAGGCTCATGTATACTATGTATACAGCCTGTTCTACTAGGCTCATGTATACTATGTATACAGCCTGTTCTACTAGGCTCATGTATACTATGTGTACAGCCTGTTCTACTAGGCTCATGTATGCTATGTACAGCCTGTTCTACTAGGCTCATGTATACTATGTACAGCCTGTTCTACTAGGCTCATGTATACTATGTACAGCCTGTTCAACTAGGCTCATGTATACTATGTGTACAGCCTGTTCTACTAGGCTCATGTATGCTATGTACAGCCTGTTCAACTAGGCTCATGTATACTATGTGTACAGCCTGTTCTACTAGGCTCATGTATACTATGTGTACAGCCTGTTCTACTAGGCTCATGTATGCTATGTACAGCCTGTTCAACTATAGCTCATGTATACTATGTATGCAGCCTGTTCTACTAGGCTCATGTATACTAAGTATGCAGCCTGTTCTACTAGGCTCATGTATACTATGTATGCAGCCTGTTCTACTAGGCTCATGTATACTATGTGTACAGCTGTCTCTCTACATTGCCCAGAGATTTAAGCTAAATGAATTATACCTTAACTTAGCTGACATTTCTCTCTGTTTCTCACTCTTTTAAATGTTACCTTGTTAGAGTAAATCTTTCTTGTTCATTGGTGTGGGCCAAGGCAACATTTTGATTGACTTTACTGACAATACACTTGTATACTTAAATGTTGTTAAATAATTTGAAATTATACTTTAAATTTTATCTTTGGCAATGACTTGCACTTGAGTAGGGATGGGCATGATTAATCGACGATCGACGATTGATCATTAAGAATTTCGTCGATCACGTTAATTTGTCATCGATTAAACTAATGCAGGTTGCGTTGTATAGTGTGATTGCAGCAATGAAACGATTTCCAGTGTGTCAGCAGCAATTAAACATTTTACCACCCGGGGGCGCCATAGGCTGCTCAGTTAGCTGCGAGTTACGTTTTGATTCAAAGTAAACATGAAGAGGTCACGGCGAAGTGTGGCGTGGGACCATTTTGATTTAAAAAACAACTTAGTTCACTGCAAACACTGCGACGCCGTGTAGAAGTACAACACGGCCACGACTCAAATGATGTACCACTTAAACAAAGTGCATCCGACCCTGGTTAATGTCGGTGGCGGTGCGTCGTGCTCTCAGTCTCAACCTAGCATCAACTCGGCGTTAGCACGGAGGAGCTGCAATGCACAACGAGCAGAGGGAAATTACCGGAGGGATCTGCACGTTCATTGAGATGGATATTGGAACCAGCATGTCACATTCCGTCTGACCCATGGATGTATGAAGTGAACCTCGGACCCCAGATCATGTCAACCTGCTTATTTTTCTCAACAAAAACCAGTAGACTGGTGCAGAAGTTCTATGTGAGTAACTGGTTATTTTGTATTAGGCTTTGTCCGTGCCTTGGATAGTTTTGAGTTACATTTTGACAAAACCTGTCAGATCTAAGTAGCGTTATGTTTTTGGTTAAGTTATGGTTAAGTTATTATTGAACATGATTATTTTTATTTATTATTTTGGAACAAACGATGGTCTCTGTTTAACAACGCCGGCTCGCAGCAACGGTTCCGCTGCTAAATTAAGTTTATATCTTTAATATATCTTTAAGTTTAGCCAAACCTCCAGTTTAACTGGCACACGTTGTTCTTCTTGTAATTAAGATCTCATCGAGGTAAAAACATGCTGTATTTTTGTATTTTCATTGCGTTTTTATTTTATAAAAAGTTAAATAAATAATTAATTTTAATATAAAAATATTAATGATTAATCGATAATTGATCATTAATTCTCCTGACGATCGACGAAGAAAATGTAAACGAATGCCCATCCCTACACTTGAGTATGGACATTGTGTAGGCTACCCTATGGCCTCCGGGTCACCAATCTAAAGTGAGTGAGTACACTGCTTCTCTTTTCCAGAGCATGTACTACTCCCAGCTTTATTGTAGCTTTTGGGAAGGGTTATGGTTATGGTTATTGTAGTTAGCAGACACTTTTGTCCAAAGCGACAAAATATGAATCTTACAATGGTTAAAATTAACAGTAAACAGTTTTTAAAAGTTGCTAAGCCAATATTAAGCAAAATAGTAATAATAACAATAATGGCAATACAATATCAAACCATAAATATATAAATCATAACTCTAAGAATGAATTAATTATTTAAGTGTAAGATCAACAGATAAGTCTTGAGACCTCTTGAAGGATCCAAAACCATCACATGAACCCAGAACACTAGGCAACTCATATCATAGAATGGACGCATATTTTCAGAGGACTGTTTGCAGGGAATGTCTCTGACCAATCACGGTGGGTGTGGGCCGCCTGGGCCAAAAATGCCCGGGCCGATTTTTTGTCCCAGTCCAGCCCTGTCCATATTTACAATCAGACAATACATGGCCCATATGGGCTTAGAATTAATAATCCCCTCCACTTCTATGAGGACTGTAAGAAGAACTTCCTCTGACACAACGTGACCTCGTAGGACCACCTGGAGAGCAGCTTTTATGGATCAAATCTCCCGTCCCACTCCCAGGCACCGCCTAAGTGTGGAGCATGCAGAGGATTGAAATGTAAAGGGCTGCTCTGTTCAGCTTTTCTTGCAGTGATGGTCCCATTTACTACATTCAGTTCTATATGAAAAAGTTATTTTCCATACAATTGTTCTCGTTTTTCATATATTTGTTTTCATTTATTCATGTGGCTCAGGACCATGATCACATGTTATGGCCAAAGTCATGTGGCACATAAGACATTTCCCTTTGTCCTCGTAGTTACTATTGACAAAATGTATAAAGATT
The DNA here is from genome assembly GCA_023631565.1 of Gymnocephalus cernua. Taxonomy (NCBI): domain Eukaryota; kingdom Metazoa; phylum Chordata; class Actinopteri; order Perciformes; family Percidae; genus Gymnocephalus; species Gymnocephalus cernua. The sequence goes on from CM042432.1 coordinate 15,900,209, forward strand.
TCATAAAACACGTTCCTTCAAATAAAATTCAAGCTGTATTGGTTACGTTTTTTCATGTATAAGCCATTCGTTAATAATACACTGAAATCACTGATAAGCCATTTCAACACATTAGTTAATGATTATTAAACAATTTGAATTAATTAGTCACAAACCTAGTTTACTTCATTAGTAAAAACACAACATAACATACATTCACAGCTGGTGAGGTATTTGCAAGCCATTGGAAATGTAAGTGGTGAGAGAAGAGATGATTAGGACGGCAGTCCCTCCTAGCAGGAAACACACACATTCTTTTTTTAAAGAGGGCAAATATATACCAATCTCTTATGAACCATTTCTCAACTTTGTTAGCACTCATAATAAAATTAACCAGAGATGGTCTTTTTTTAACTTTTTTTAAACTTGGTCAGAAACTGACGCCTAACCTAACCCTAACCTATTACACCACAGCTTCTGATGTTGCTTTGTTATGCCCTCTCGCTGTCACACACATATAGGTCTTTATATTCGCATGAGCTGTGAGTCAGCAGAGTACCAGCCCTTCTCTAACTAGAAGTTGATGATGAAGCAAGTAATACTCTTCATTAGGGTGACCAAACGTCCTCTTTTGCCCGGACATGTCCACTTTTTACGTAATGTCCGGGGCGTCCGGGTTTTTTTTATAAATTCATGAAAATGTCCGGTTTTCACTGTTTTTCATAGGACCAAAAGCGTGTACTTAAATTGACTGGCGCGTTGCACACAATACTACGGTACCTTGTTGCGTGACGTAATTCCCGAGAGGCTGCCTGACGCGCACATACACTGGGAGCAGCGCAGACAGCGAGCAGCATTGCACACAAAATGCCGAAGCGTAAGTGCAGCTTCACAGTTAAACTGCAAAAAAAGTTCCCTGTCGGGACAATTGGGAGGCGGAGTGCACCGTGTGCAAAGCTGGCACATCATGGGCGTCAGTTTGGTTTGAAATGTGGTGGGGACAGAGACGCATTCGGAAGTGTATTTCCAGAAGTGGTGGGGACAATGACGCATTCATATTTTTTTCTCTTTCGCGCAGGTCATGTTTTGAAAGACGTTGTCCAGGGGCCTGTAGGCTACTACAAATCCAGTTTAACATGCCCTGGATTCCTTTCAGTTCCCCAGCTACACTAACCCTAACAACCACGGTTAAACTGTGTCACAACGTTTATCAACTAGTTGACTCAACCCGGGTTTACCAATCTAGAGACGCGCACGTTCACATAAAAGAGGCGGTGTTTGCAATCAATCTACCAGAGCCACATATTTTACATAAGAGCAATTCTACATAAATATGAAGAACACAAACACGGTTTACAAGCAAAAGGCAATCCAGTCGTTTCCTAGAACAGGAAGAAAAACTGGCAAAAAAGCCGACGCTGTAAATGTGTAAGTCACAACGCAATCAGTCCCTCCAGACAAATTCAGAGTTTTGTGATTGTTGCGGGCAGAAATCCTTGATTATGCGGCACGCTTTCTTATAAAATGCGATGGAATATGTGGGATATTTGTGCAATTTTATGCGATGAAATTGCAGGAACTTGCAAAAACTGCGGTTTGATGAAAAAAGAGATTCCCCCAACCATGTTGTCAGTAGGCGAAATTACGTCACTACATAACGTTCCCATGGCAACATGGGAAAATGGCTGCTCTTGTGTGAAGTAAACGCAACATTTTTCAACTTTCTGCTGAGATATATGTGACTTTTTTGCAACGAAAATGCGGTGATTATGAAATCATGCAAGCCCCGCATATTTTGCGAGGAAATTGGCAATTTATGCGGCTAAAGTGCGGCGTAGCCTATTTGAAAAAATGCGGCCCCCACATAAATATGCGGACTTTGGCTGATTATGCATTGAATTCTGCGATCGCATAATCTTGTTTGTCTGGAGGGACTGGCTTATCAATCAGTCAGGCACAAGATGTGACCATAATTACACTTGTTCTTTCCATAAACTGTAGTCTATTCAGTTGCAACCCTGGCAGTGGGAAGCGATCGTGGGAGCAAATAAAAAATGTGAAAACATAATTCAAACCGATGTGCGCATTGGCAACACACGGCTCAAGAAGTTTACAATAGGCCTACGTTATTCCCTCCACTGGAAATCTATAGGCCCTACCTTTCATAAATACCCATCAGGGAATGTTAACGGGGTTGTCAGTCTCTAAATGCTTTAACTTTTAAGAGCGCACCTCTCTCTCTCTCTCTCTCTCTCTCTCTCTCTCTCTCTCTCTCTCTCTGTCTCTCTCTCTCTCTAACTTTTTCTTCTTTTTTTCTCACTGAACTCCACCCATTCAGTCAATGGATCTTCTAAGAATGGTGATGCCGTTATCAATGGAGTAGGCCTATTGATTGGTCAGTAGACGGTGCTTTTACACCAGTTGATCTCTGATCTCCGTCATAACCTGCTCCCGACCAGGTTAGGTGTTCATCATAAATTACCACAGCGATTGAACCCGGTAACAACTAATCCACCGTCGTGGTACAGAAAACCCTGGGTTCAGTACAGGCCCCTGTAGCTTACTAATGTAAATAAATAAAAATGTATTCAAAAATGTGATGTCCAACTCGTTTTATGAAGAAGAAAGCCTTAAGTTTTCAAAAAGCATTAGACACGACATGTTCTGCTTCGTACCATGTTGACAATATGACATGACGTGGTGTAATATTGCTCCTTATAACCACCGAAAACTCTGAAAAAATCGAACCAAAAGTCCAATTATTATGGACGTTATCTGACATTATAAGCTTGTTTCTGCTTCACATCTTCAGCAGCAGCGGCTGTGGGTTGACTCCCCACGGTTCTCATGGGCTTAATATAACGTGAAAAAGCTTAACGTGGTTTAATGTCCCTAAACAGAGATCATCGATCACATTTCTCTCTCATATTGCTCCTCATGTACAGTAAGTGATCTTATGTGTTATGAACTTTATTTTTTAACTAAATTGAGCTTGAGGTTTAAAAAAAAGTGGTGGGTACAAAATGACTCATGACAAAATCTGGTGGGGACACGTCCCCACCGTCCCCCCCTAAAACGACGCCTATGTGGCACATACAGCAAAATATGGATGGGCAGACAAGGATGATGAAGAAGAAAGGGAGGATGAAGAAGACAACTGCAGATTAAAAGTATTATAGAGTATTATAGTACTATATGTCCTTTTTGTTTAAGTTAGTATCTTTGTGAGACAGTTTTATTATTTATCTTATTACATTGAAAAGGCATTAAGAGATATTTATTTGAAGCTGGATTTTCTGACACAGAAGAGGTCATATTTAGAACATTATTTCATATTATTTATTTATTTGAAAAGAAAGCTATTATTTTGTTACATATTATAACATATTTTATTTTATTTTATTACAGAAGTTATTTTTGTACCATTGAGGCATAATAAAGTATGTTCATTAACCTCTGATAAGCCTGTCTGAATTTGTGTCTTGAGGCCGGGCCGGGTGTCCTCTTTTTTGGAAATCAAAATATGGTCACCCTAGTACCCAGGCCATGCCAGGGCACGCTAGCCCCCTGCCTTGCTGTGTACTAGCCTGGTACTTCCAAGATTTGTAGCTGCAGGCTGCTAACGTTACCTCAAGTGTCTCTTATGGCTGTTTGAGTATTTACGTTCCGTACTTTAAAGACTTTACTTGCCTTAGCTGACGTGGCTGGTGTTCAACCGCCATATTCAAACTGACTCTTTGCCCGGCCTGGACAGGCCGCCGTGGGCCTCACATAGTTGAAGCTGCGATGTGGCAACATATTTCTGCAATGTTTCTGTTTGACTAGAGTTTAACTATGCTTCTCCTGTTCAAAGTTGTAGCAGCAATCCAATAATCCTTTTTGTGAATCTGTATTTTCAAGTCGCAGGTGATATTTCAGTAAACTCTCCCACGCTAACATTTTTTTTCTTACACGCCCTGCTGACTCATGTTACGCCTTGTCAGTACTGCAATCTTGTCTTTCTACTTTTACACAGTGTCTTTACTTTTATTGTTATAACTGCTCATGTAACAGTACCTATGTTTTTTATTTATTTTTCCCTTTCTTTGCCGAGGTAGAGACCTTGAGTGCTGTGCCTCACGCACATAATGCTGCCAAGTAGGGATGGGGCCGATCCGATCCAGTATCGGTATCGGGACCCGATACCAGCGTAATTCAGGTATCGGATTTTCCCGATCCAACTTGTGGAGATTTCCGATACCATGAGCCATGTCTGCACTTTAACGTTGTCTGCTGAAATGGCTCCAAAAGTGATTCCTGCCAGCTGGTCTGCTGGTTGGCTGCAAACTGTGGAATAGATTTCCTGAATGTTGGCGCGGCTCAATGAGACACAGAGTTATGAGACACGCCCCCGCTCACGAAATCCATTCCGCAGTTTGCAGCCAGCTAGCAGGATAGTAGCGTTGAGCACCATTGTGGCTAGCTCAATGCTATCCTGTGTGCCCGCGCTGTGTGGAAATACTTCACACTGGAAACACAGCATAGCAAGACAGCAAAATGCAAAAACAAAACAGGACTTTCACAACCGTCTGTCCCGGTGTTGTCGCTGGCTTGTGGCGTTTCATTTCCCCGTTGTTGCGTCCCCCAGAGACCCCGGATCGTGTCCCGGCGGCCGTCGTTTCAGAGCAGCCACTGCAGCCGTGAAAACAGAGGTGTGTGTGTGTGTGTGTGTGTGTGTGTGTGTAGGTGTGTGTGTGTGTGTGTAGGTGTGTGTGTGTGTGTGTGTGTGTGTGTGTGTGTGTGTGTGTGTGTGTGTGTGTGTGTGTGTGTGTGTGTGTGTGTGTGTGTGTGTGTGTAAGATTTCTACACTTGCACTTTTCTTATATTTCAAGACTCAAGTATTTGACATTTTGGGAATGTAATAAATATTGACATGACAATCAATTTGAAACCCTTACAGTTGCATATCTGTTTTCAGAATGAGATTTTTCCTGTTTTTCTGACTTCCTTTTCTGACCTTATACTTACCTCAAGTTGCCTTTTGGAACATACATGCATACATACGTACATATCATACTTGCCCGTTGAGAGGAGTTTATTTCAGCATCATATAAAATCAACAATAATGATAATAATAAAATTAAAGCAAACACAGCTCTGGTATCGGAATAGTATCGGTATCGGCCGATATCCAAATTCAGGTATTGGGATTGGATCGGAAGTGAAAAAATGTGGATCGGTGCATCCCTACTGCCAAGCTAATAGCCTGTTTGCACTGATATTGTTCTGGTATTGGACTGATCTGTCCAACTTTGAGTTGGGAACACTTGGAACCCATGCGGATGTGTAGATGGCACACCGCTGTGCAATGGGCACTCAAGGTTCAGTTAGTTATTGGGGGTTTGCTCGATGGTTACGTGATGCCTTATTCTGCCTGTCCCGTGGGTGTGTATGTGGTTGTGTCTGTTGTCTGTCGTTCGTGTCTATATATATATTTCTCTGTTTCTCTCCCTCCCATCTCTTTTTTTCCCCCTGGTCTTATAACCACTGCTGAGGTTCAAGGAGCCATTAACTCGCTACAGAGCGATAAATCCCAGGGGCAGGATGGCTTCACTGTAGAGTATTACAAAACAGCCCTCAACGCCGAAAAGGCCTTCGACAGGGTCGAGTGGGGGTACCTATACGAAGCAATGGTCAGGTTTGGCCTGGGCGACAATTTTATCCTCTTGGTCAGATTATTATATTAATCCCCGATGGCCTCAGTTCAAACTAACGACACGTTGTCACCCCTTTTCTCACTCTGGAGAGGTACCAGGCAGGGCTGCCCCCTGTCGCCACTCCTGTTCGCCATTGCGATAGAACCTCTGGCCGTTTGGCTTCGCTCGGAGGAAGGTTTCAAAGGCATCACACGGTCTGACACAACTCATAAAGTCTCACTGTATGCGGATGACCTGCTCCTGTACATCTCGAACCCAGCCGTCTTGCTCCCTGTGATTTTAAACATTCTGGAACGGTTCGGTGCGTATTCCGGCTACAAGCTCAGAAAAGCGAGCTCCTACCGATAAATCCTCTGGCTATGCAGCTCCCTTGCTCTTTATTGTCATTTAAGTGGGCAGAAGATGGATTTCGCTACTTGGTTTTTTTTATTACAACGGCCGTATCTGACATGTTCTGCAAAAACTTCTTACCTGTGGTCGAAAAAAAAGCTGATTCCCTCCTGGCGATAGATCCCAACCGAAAGACATGCATTTTTTTATTGTGTGATTTATTATGCTCGGCCTCCGCAAACCCTCATACTTTGACAAAAACTGCATGGGAGAGCGATCTGAACATGACTATTACGGACCAACAATGGGACCTTACTCTGGCTATGATTCAATCATCCTCCATATGTGCTCGTCATGGCCTAATCCAATGCGAGGTCCTTCATAAAGTCTACTACACAAATGCAAAATTGTCTAAAATATACTGTTAAAGACGCCTTTAACAAGTGTAACCAGTCTCATGCCAACCATACTCATGTGTTCTGGTCTTGCCCTAAATTAACAACTTTTTGGATCAGCATTTTTGACACCATGAGTAGAGCCTATTTGCACATTATCCCCCCTAACCCTTTGTCAGCCATTTGTGGCACCTCCCTGTTGCCCTGGTGTTTACATCTCTGCTAGCTCAGAGACTGAGCTTGCTCAACTGGAAGCTCTCCCACCCCCCCCTACACACGACCATTGGATTAAAGAGGTGCTCGACAACTTGAAACTTGAGAAGCTTAGATATTCCCTGAAAGGCTCTATCTTGACATTCATAGAGACATGGAACCCTTTCCTAGAACTCGTTGACTCCCTCAGCCTATCTCCTGACTTGGAGGACTGAGTTCCTTCTAGACTGCTCCACTCGACATCAGCTGCTCCCCACCCTTTTTCCCTTCTCTTCTCTCTCTTTTCCTGCATTTTGTTTAATGTATTTATGTACTTATGTATTTGTTTATTTTTTTACCTTTTGGATATTGTACGTCCTTTCTGCTGTGTATTTGTGTGCATGGGTCTGTGTTGTCTGTCCCCATCTGGTCTGGACATGATCTGGGTCGGAAAATAAAAAAATAATAAAAATAAAGCAGCATTCCCCTCAGATCAAGCCACAGAAACAAATCGCACGGCCACATTGTGAGGCAGAGAAGAGATGCAAAGGACTGAAGAGGATCACTTGCTTCATCATCAACTTCTAGTTAGAGAAGGGCTGGTACTCTGCTGAGTCACAGCTCATGCGAATATAAAGACCTATATGTGTGTGACAGCGAGAGGGCATAACACAGCAACATCAGAAGCTGTGGTGTAATGGGTTAGGGTTAGGTTAGGCGTCAGTTTTTGACCAAGTTTAAAAAAAGTAAAAAAAAGACCATCTCTGGTTAATTTTATTATGAGTGCTAACAAAGTTGAGAAATGGTTCATAAGAGATTGGTATATATTTGCCCTCTTTAAAAAGAATGTGTGTTTCCTGCTAGGAGGGACTGCCGTCGTAATCATCTCTTCTCTCACCACTTACATTTCCAATGGCTTGCAAATACCTCACCAGCTGTGAATGTATGTTATGTTGTGTTTTTACTAATGAAGTAAACTAGGTTTGTGACTAATTAATTCAAATTGTTTAATAATCATTAACTAATGTGTTGAAATGGCTTATCAGTGATTTCAGTGTATTATTAACGAATGGCTTATACATGAAAAAACGTAACCAATACAGCTTGAATTTTATTTGAAGGAACGTGTTTTATGAAATCTTTATACATTTTGTCAATAGTAACTACGAGGACAAAGGGAAATGTCTTATGTGCCACATGACTTTGGCCATAACATGTGATCATGGTCCTGAGCCACATGAATAAATGAAAAAAATATATGAAAAACGAGAACAATTGTATGGAAAATAACTTTTTCATATAGAACTGAATGTAGTAAATGGGACCATCACTGCAAGAAAAGCTGAACAGAGCAGCCCTTTACATTTCAATCCTCTGCATGCTCCACACTTAGGCGGTGCCTGGGAGTGGGACGGGAGATTTGATCCATAAAAGCTGCTCTCCAGGTGGTCCTACGAGGTCACGTTGTGTCAGAGGAAGTTCTTCTTACAGTCCTCATAGAAGTGGAGGGGATTATTAATTCTAAGCCCATAATGGGCCATGTGTCGTCTGATTGTAAATATGGATCAGTCCAACAAATGAAATATTAATAATTTGAAAATGATTTGTTAGTCACTTACAATTGTTTGTAAATAAGTCACCAGCAATGGGTGTATTTTTTGTTGTGTTTTGGACCAAAGACTTAAACCATCACTTAAACAATCATTTAGTAGTCATCAACAAATGTATTCAAGTTTTATTAATGATTTCAGTTCATTATAAACTAATGTCATATAAGTTACAACTGATCATGATTACGGTATAAAGGACTCTTAACAAACACAGCTTGATTGTAATTTTAAAGAAAGGTGTTTTATGAAATCAAGGACAAAAGGAAATGTCTTACAAACAGTGTCATAATTACAAGATTTGTTTTAAATATAAAAACAACTTTTATTACACAGAATTATATTACTGGCAGAGAGAATAAACCGTAGGCCTACATGAGACAATCAAACAAAAGTGAAAGGTTAATGAAATATAATTAGAGCTTTCTCTCCTAAAGCGTTCTGTTACAATAGACCGTACAAATAATGGATCTAGCAACAGTGACATTTGGCTATAGCCATCTTGTCTTTTCAAAACCAGACGTGACAATTGTTGGATAAGAGGGTAGAGCTTTTAAGGATGACACGGCTAATAGTGCGTTCCATTTACCTCGGAACAGAACTCGGAAGCCGGAGCTGGGAATGATGTCACACCCGAGTTGAATGCGTTCCATTTACGAGTTGGATTTTCATTGTTTTCATTCACTCTAGCCTGATTAGCCATTGTTAGCAATACCAGTTGATAACAACGCATTACGCCATTTTTGGGGCATACACACAGCGTAACATGTCCACAGATAAAAGTTGAACATGCCTGTGTGAACGATTGATTTAGTGAGACACAAATAAGACAGAAGTGCTTATAATGTTTTGTTACTACAGTGTTAATATAGGGGGCAGCCATGTTGGATTTTGAACTCGGGCTACTGCGAGGTTGTCCAAGTTCCGAGCTCAGAAATCTGAGGTCAGGGGGCGTGTTTCCGACTTTGACCTCGGAAAATCAGAGTACACATGGAATGCACTATAAGCCAGTGTCGGCTATGGTTGCAATGTTGCTGCAATAAGCTAAACACTAAATGGGTAAATGCAGACCTCCAGGTACTGGCGGTGTTCATCTGCATGTATAGCTAGTTAAACTAAAAATTGGCAATGTTCCCTTAAGTTAGAAGCTAATACTAGTGCTAGCTAGCAGACATGGGGGACTCGAGTCACATGACTTGACTCGAGTAGGACTCGAGTTGCAAATTTTAGGACTTGAGACTTGCTTGAAAAACATTCATAAAAGATTCGACTTGACTTTGACTTGATATTCATGACTTGAGACTTGACTTAGACTTGAGTCAAATGACTTGAAATGACTTGACTTTCTGTTGAATAAATATATATCATTTCCCCTCTGATATTGAGGAAGAGTTAACTTTACAATTTCAGTGCTGTTGTATGCGCGGGAACCCGTTGATATGATGACGTGGCACAGACTAGGCTACGGCCAGGGCTGGACTGGCCATCGGGCATACCGGGCATTTTCCCGGTGGGCCGACGCACTTTTGGGCCGAATCGCCGATATAATTTATAGGCCTCTGTTTTAATTTTTTAATTTTTTTTTGGCCGCGCCGGCCCATAGATAACTGACAGCGGCCCATTCGGTAATTGTACAAAAGTCCGTCTGTCAGGACTGATTGTGGCTGCATGCCGGGGGGTGGCGCGGACACGCGGACACGCGCCTTACCGCGAGCGGGCGCACGCGCCACATGTAGAGAAAAGTGGGAGAAAGAGAAAAGAGACTGTGTGCGTCCAGAGGATAATCAGTTGAGCTCGCGTGTGTGCGTCTTTGAGAACTGTAAGTCCCATAGCTTACGTTGTCAGTTCATTTGGGCCTGTTGTTGTATTGGTCTGTAGTTCTTGTACATTGAAGTAAGTTAGCTGGTAATAATCGATGTTTGTGTTAATCACCTGTTAGCTACTTTGCTCGTGGCTGTTGATTTTGCAGATTGTTGGAAGCTCTTGCTCACGTTTGTATTTAGCTACATTATTGTATTATTATTGTATTGTATTATGCTGCAGTAGTTACATTATAGTGTAATTAATAGTGGGTTTGTTGTTGTTTGCTAGCCTGTATGTATACTTCATATGCATTGTGTATGATAGCCTTCACAATGTTATTTGTTTCTTTGCAGAACCACACACAAATACACAGCCATAGCAGAGCTACCCACGCCCATTTTGTACTGTTGCCTTATGTAATAAAGCGTCAAGAGCGATAATTGTCTCCGTCCGTGTTTTAACTGACATCCCTGGGGCGAAGTTTGAAACCGGAATCGGAAACTACAGTCCTAAGCTAGACCTAACCCAATCAAATCCAGGAACACCCTTCCCCACTCCCGGCCTTAAGACATGAGCTGTAAACGTTATAATATGCTGGAAGTTTAGCATCCACGTTAAAATGGACAAACGACCACGGAACCCCATACGCAAGCGATGTGTACAGAAATTACGGGAGAAAAAGATTAAGTATCTACAGGCGAATGCCTCAAAATGTGCCAACATGTCTGACATGTTTGGGGCTGTAGTAGCTGCTTCAACATCAGCATTAGGCTACCTGAAGTAGAGGAAGGAGGAGAGGTGATTGGCTATACAGAGAAGCAGAAACAACATCATGATGACAGGGAAGAGGCCGAGGAGGAGGAGAGCGACCATGACAGGGCCACGGGAGAGAGAGGGAGGAACAGGTGGAAGAGAGAGTAGGCCTAGTTGACGACGGTAAGAAGTACGTGAATTAACAGGTTGTGTGTGTGTGTGTGTGCGTGCGCGCGCACGCCTCACGTCATAATGACAACAAGCAGTTTGGCAGTAACATTAAAGCTAGTGGCTGTCAGGTAACCTAACTGTTTAAGGGTTGGCCTGTTGGGTAGCTGAAGTCTGTGATCTATACAGCCTGTTCTACTAGGCTCATGTATACTATGTATACAGCCTGTTCTACTAGGCTCACGTATACTATGTACAGCCTGTTCTACTAGGCTCATGTATACTATGTACAGCCTGTTCTACTAGGCTCATGTATACTATGTACAGCCTGTTCTACTAGGCTCATGTATACTATATATACAGCCTGTTCTACTAGGCTCACGTATACTATGTACAGCCTGTTCTACTAGGCTCATGTATACTATATATACAGCCTGTTCTACTAGGCTCATGTATACTATGTATACAGCCTGTTCTACTAGGCTCATGTATACTATGTATACAGCCTGTTCTACTAGGCTCATGTATACTATATATACAGCCTGTTCTACTAGGCTCACGTATACTATGTACAGCCTGTTCTACTAGGCTCATGTATACTATATATACAGCCTGTTCTACTAGGCTCATGTATACTATGTATACAGCCTGTTCTACTAGGCTCATGTATACTATGTGTGCAGCCTGTTCTACTAGGCTCATGTATCCTATGTACAGCCTGTTCTACTAGGCTCATGTATACTATGTGTGCAGCCTGTTCTACTAGGCTCATGTATACTATGTACAGCCTGTTCTACTAGGCTCATGTATACTATGTATACAGCCTGTTCTACTAGGCTCATGTATACTATGTATACAGCCTGTTCTACTAGGCTCATGTATACTATGTGTACAGCTGTCTCTCTACATTGCCCAGAGATTTAAGCTAAATGAATTATACCTTAACTTAGCTGACATTTCTCTCTGTTTCTCACTCTTTTAAAGGTTACCTTGTTAGTGTAAATCTTTCTTGTTCATTGGTGTGGGCCAAGGCAACATTTTGATTGACTTTACTGACAATACACTTGTATACTTAAATGTTGTTAAATACTTTGAAATTATACTTTAAACTTTATCTTTGGCAATGACTTGCACTTGAGTATGGACATTGTGTAGGCTACCCTATGGCCTCCAGGTCGCCAATCAAAAGTGTGTGAGTACACTGCTTCTCTTTTCCAGGGCATGTACTACTCCCAGCTTTATTGTAGCTTTTGGGAAGGGTTATGGTTATTGTAGTTAGCAGACACTTTTGTCCAAAGCGACAAAATATGAATCTTACAATGGTTAAAATTAACATTAAACAGTTTTTAAAAGTTGCTAAGCCAATATTAAGCAAAATAGTAATAATAACAATAATGGCAATACAATATCAAATATCAATAATAATAATAAAAAATACCATAAATATACAAATCATAACTCTAAGAATGAATTCATTATTTAAGTGTAAGATCAACAGATAAGTCTTGAGACCTCATGAAGGATCCAAAACCATCACATGAACGCAGAACACTAGGCAACTCATATCATAGAATGGACGCATATTTTAAGCGGACTGTCTGCAGGGAATGTCTCTGACCAATCACGGTGGATGTGGGCCGCCTGGGCCAAAAATGCCCGGGCCGATTTTTTGTCCCAGTCCAGCCCTGGCTACGGCTAGTAACTTAACGTCATGGATTCCTCCGTGCACCGAAAATAATAAAGTTTGGCTATAAGGTTTACACATCTGACCAGGCAAAGAAGAAACGAATGGCAGTTTGCAAGGTCTGCAGTACAAAAAATTCCAACGTCAACCATCACCACCACGTCGAATTTCATCAGACACTTCATATCGGGAAAGATTTGGGTTCCAGTCCCCATATTCAGCTGAACCGCTATTTGGACGTTTGTGATGGACAGAGTTCCCTTCAGTTTTGGGCCATGAATAAGCACACCCTCCCCTCTTTGTTCAAGGTGGCGGTAAGGGCGAATAAAGCTAGGCACACACACACACACACACACACACACACACACACACACACACACACACACACACACACACACACACACACACACACACATATGCAGACGTAAGTATGTGAATAAAGCTAGGCACACATACACAAAACACACTGCACTCACACACATGCACATGCACATATTCACTCACCAATATTATTAACTTTTCACTCTCTCTCTCAAAACACGCACACATTCACTCACAAATACACTGACAAATATTAACATATACTATTCATTCCATGTGATAAATACACTCAGTCAATCTCTTCAAATTACACAAAGGTGGTGGGATCTACTCTTAAAGAATATGTTGTTTTAAAAGGATGTGCTTCTGTCCCATAAAAGTGAGGCATGTTTGAAGAATATTATTTGACTTAGAAACCATTATACTTGAATTGTTTGAATGAATTTCATGATTTGATGTCCTGTTTGAGGCATATTGAACAAATATGTATGTTGATTTATTGTTGGCCTAATATCAGTTTTAGGCTGTGCGTTTTTATTTATTAAATTTAAACTGTTCAGATATATGTGGCTTGGACGCAATGTCTTTTGAATATTGAGTAGGAAAAAATGCAAATAAAACTCCAGCAGTTCATAACCAGCCAGTCTTTAGCTTGTTTAAAAATGGAAACTTTTGTATGACTTGACTTGTGACTTGCTTGACCAAAGCTATGACTTGACTTGACTTGCTTGATTGTCACAAAAAATGACTTGGACTTGCTTGAGACTTGAAGGTTAAGACTTAAGACTTGCTTGTGACTTGCCCATGTGTGACTTACTCCCATCTCTGCTACCTAGTTAGGCTCAGCTGGCATGGTGCTACTGAACACTGAACAAAACATTTTTAGGTAACCAGAATGTTCCAAGAAGTAAAAACACACAGAGAGAAAACAGCACCCAAAAACAAATTTGGCTTTTTAATGTACAAACTGCCATGGATACACCTTGCTAAGCCTCTATTATGATTGACAGGTGGTATTTAGCCACACCCTACGCATAACCTGCTTTATTGTCTTTTAAAATAAATAAATGGGACTATAATTTACAAAATTAACATCATGCTGTATTGAAAAAGACTTCTCAGTGAGATTTGGTATAATTCAGCGAGCCTTGGCGTAAACATTGAAGGAGTGCGGTACACGTGTTACTCCAGTAACTCCTTCTGTACTTAACTCTACTCCATCAGGAACGGAGAAAGAGAACTTCTGTAGTAAACCAACCAAAAACAGGAACAGCTCCACTTTGGCGAGGCCTTCTCCGAGACACACGCGTTTCCCTAAAGAGTCCACAAACACACATTTGATCTAACAGCTGAGAGTAAAACATATATTCTGGTTCAGGTTATGCGTAAAATTCAGGTGAATGTGGTTTACCTGCAGAGAAAGGCAGGAAAGCATCTCTTTTCACTAACTTTCCATCAGCATCTAGGAAGTGTCTAGGATTAAAGATGTCTGGCGTCTCCCATTCAGTCTTGTCAAACAGCACAGAGGTCAAGTTGGGCAACACGGACGTACCCTAAAAAAAACAAAAAGATCCATAGGTTAACACCAAGTAATTCTGCAACAACACTCATATAACAGAGATGATCCTCTTAAGACTTAAAATGACTGTACTAAATGCACCTTGGGTATGACGTAACCACCCAGTGTTGTGTCCTTGGCAGCCATTCTGAGTCCATTGAGTGGAACAACGTTTCCCATCCTCTGGATCTCGTGGATGACAGCGTCAGTGTAGGGCAGGTTAGGTCTGTCTGCCATTCTGGGCAATCGGGTCTGTCCAATCTCTCTGTCTATCTCTGCCTGGACTTTGTCTAGAAAAACAAGAAATTTAAAGGAATAAAGCTTGTAGCAACAAGCATGTTTCATGAGAAAAAAATCACATGAATGACATCTTAAGCCAAAATTATATTGTTTGTGTTCACTGTTTGTGTTCACTGGTGTGTTAAAGTCTGCTGAAGTTGAACTCGAAGGAAATAAAGTGGCCAGACACATTGGTGCAGCCTCTCTGCTACAAGTGGTAGTGTAGCCATGTACTGCGTGGAAACACGTGTGGAACACGTCCTCAAAGCGCATAGTATAAAAAGAGCTACTGCATGTCCATGGTTGCCACAGCTGTCCTTGTACATGTATGTTCCTTTATAGAATTGAACCTTTAATGCAAAATACTTACATGCTAAACTGAGATGATGATGAGCATGTTGGCATTGTCATTGTGAAATGTTAGCATGCTGACATAAACCTGTTAGTTGTGTGTTAGCAAGCTAAAAACGTGGAAACATAATACTGCATAGCCTTCGAACTGATCCACATTCAACTTTAACACAAGTTAGATACTGTCCAAATGCTTTGGCCTAAATAACAGAAATATAGTTAGCCTTAAACTGACATTTGGATATTTGACTTGGTAACAAAATGCATGTTACACACGTAACGCATAACATTAGCTTATTGTCAGGATTCCTTATTCTTCCCATTTCTGCTGATTACTCATGTCTGTATCCACTCTTGTTTTCAAAAGCTTAGTTTTTCTGGTCCAGCAGCTTGTAAGAATCTAGTTATGGGGTCTTTACCATGTTAGTAGTGCTTCCCACCACACATAGCTTGTAGGCATTTTTCTGTTGTTTGCTAGCTGGACCTTCACGCGATACAAAGTCATTAGACAGCAAAAAGTTGTTTTCCCCTCCAGTGCGCTCTGTCTCTATGGCCAAACATGTCACCTACACTGAATATCAGGGATTTTGATGAGGAAAACCAAAGCCCACAACAAAGTATTGAAGGTTGTCTCTGATCCAGCCAAGAATAAATCCAGAGTGCAGAAGGCCAGATTGGTCTCAGTGAAGCCCAGATGAGTCTCTTTGTGCTATTCAGAAATGCAGAGAAGATACAGTATTGAGTGGCTGGTAGATTGACAGGAAGGGCTACACAGCGGTGTACAGTGCAACTGTTAACGTACATTCTCCATTTCAATGATGAAAGCATCAATGTAGTCCTTGGGATCACTGTGGTCCAGGTCCTTCTTATGACTCTTTATCTCCTGATTGATGAAGTCTAGGATGATGTCGTTGTAGCTGAATATTTTGTTGTGAGGACCTGGCAAGTGCTTCATCACTCCAGGGAATGACTCATACAGCTGCTCAGAAGAAAACAGTATGTCACATTTCATCACCCTTTACATTTTGTGACCACAGACATGGGCCTCGCCAACAATCCCACCAGAATACTTTGTCTCTGAACATGATTGAACTAAATGGATATTACTGACTTACCGTAGCCCATACAGAGCCCTCCAGCCTAATAACTTCAGACATATATTTCAGCATGGTCTGATAGTTGTGGTCGTTGTAGTCAAACCGTTTCCCAAACACCATCTGGCAAATTATGTTGGACACAGCATTGTTGAAGAAGCCTGCTGGATTGAAAGGTTCACCTGGAGGAGAGGATGCCACTGTTTAGACAATTCTTTACTGCTGAAGAGATGCTCATTATGAGCTTATTTTGCAAACCTTTCTCCTTCTCTATCTCCTCCTGCAGATGTCGGACCTCCTCACAGATACTCTGCTCCATGGAACCTTTGCCCAGGCCAAAGCTACGTAAGGTAGACAAGGCAAAGCGTCGCTGTCTCTTCCATGGTTCACCATTGCTTGAGAACAGACCACCTAGACACAAACATGCAGAAGAGAGTCAATGACTCAGGGGAACTAATTCCTGCATAGCATGAGACAAGAGAAAGGGAGAGATTTGTACACCTGAGTCTCCTGAGCATATCCTGTCAATCATTGCACTGTATGGTCGATCCACAAAATTCTCAGCTTGTGTCACTATGGCTTCCTTCACCATCTTGTACCCAGACACAAACACCATCTTCTCACCGCCAAGGCGGACACTGAACACATTCCCATAGATGTCCGCCAGCTGTGGACAACACATTAGGAAAGAAACACTAATGAATCACAACACACCACTGTCTGTACATCATGTACATTTTTAAATTGTTCAAAAACAAAATCTACAAATGCACAATGAGGAACAAATGGGCAACCAGGTGAACCAAAATCAGAATTTACATTTATATTAACAATTTAACCACCAGATGTCAGTATCTGCCATGAGTTTCTACATAACAATAAGTTATATAGAAGGCGTAAATCCCGCGCCAGGCCGTACCCATATCCGCAGCAGGTCTCCAAGGTGAACAGCCTCTAGCATGTTAGATCAATGTTTATGTGCAATTATAAACATAACTGCACATTTCCTGAAGAGTGTAAACAATGTAAAGTACATTTACAGTGTAAACAATGTAAAGTACATTTACCCTTACAAATAATTGAAATGGCTTAATTGTTTTTAGTACATTGGCAAAGTTGTCCATATTGTTATTGTTATATTAAATGATTTAACATTTACAAATACACATAATAGTTTGAATGTATTACAATGTGTCAGAACTAAATCACACTAATGTGAAAATATGATTTTTATTATGCCTTACCTTAGTAAAAGAAATGTGTGGATGTTTCATGTCTATACTGAAGAAATTTCCCACAAGGGGAAGAGCCAGAGGTCCTGGAGGATAATTTGGAGGATTCCTGAATTTTAGGAAGTCTGCTATTAGGATAAAAATAAAAATGAACAGGAAAAGCCCTGTCAGGTCAAAACTCAATAAAAAATTATTAAGCCACATTGTTAAAGGTAGTTAAATCTGCAGCAAGTTTAAGGTCTGATCTTCTCAAGACCTTACACTGCACTACACACTACTAACATTACAGACGACTTAAAAGCAAAGGATTGGTTGCTATGGTTGCAACATTATACTTACATAACCAGATAAAGACACGCCTACCTTTACCTTGGCGAACAAGATCTGTGTACGTATGATTAAGCAACAACAATCTCAGCTTAGTAATATGATAACACACACTAAGAGCAAAGTCTTTCAGTAACCATGGACTTTGGATATTGATCATGTCAAGAGAGTCAAGCCAACAAAGTGCTGTAGTAATAAAAGGCAACTAACAGATATATTGTGCAGTGGCATGCAATAAAGTCACCCTACCAGCCAGGACGAATCCAGACAACATAGAATCAGATTGCCATAGTTCACTATTACTGTTGTGCTGTCAGGCTAAGCAGCCAAGCATACGCCAAGTTAGTTTTTACTTCTCATACATATTGATTGGCTTAGTCAACATTGTATACAACATTCTTTTATTCTCTATCAGGAAGTTGTCTATGAAATCTCAATGTTTGTTGAGGTCCAGAGCCAACATGGCCCCTCTATCTCTGCCCTGATAGATGCCTCCAAACATTTAGAGCTGCTGAAGAAGCCATTGGGAGGACCTGGCAGACGTGCCCTTGGGCAACAGGATATGTTGCAGGGATCCTTTTGTCTGGCACAGTGGAAATGTTGCATTTTCTGCAAGCCCTATAGCAGAATAAGTTGGATGGGCTGGGGAGGGCATCATAGATCAACTAAATAAGAAATTTGATCCAGAGTGGCTCAGCCTTCCAGAGCTCTGACCATGAGATCTTCAGGTCTACGCCCCCTGCTGGTGAATCCTGGCGGACGTCCTCCACCTTACCTTTTAGATCCTTCTGAACAAGCTGACATTGTTCTATCCCCTGTGCCCTCTCATAGTGAGGTCTTGTCATGCTAAGCCCTGTCTGTGCACATGCCACTGCTCCCACCAGCTTTATTTGCGATGCCCTTCACTTCCTCCCTGACCTCACTTCGATGCCCGCCAAGGAGACTTTGATATTGTGAATTGAGGATTTATAGACTTAACTGCTAAGAATTGTAGTGAACTGAATTTCTATTGGTAGTGTAAATCATCCCGCAAGAAAGTTCTTAAAGGTCCCATGACATGGTGCTCTTTGGATGGTTTTATATAGACCTTAGTGGTCCTCTAATACTATATCTGTCTCTTTCCCAAAATTCAGCCTTGGTTCAGAATTACAGCCACTAGAGCCAGTCCTACAATGAGCTTTCCTCAGAACGCGCCATTTCTGTGTCTGTAGCTATTGAGGAGGAGAGAGGGGGGGCAAGGTGGAGGGTGGGGGTGGTGGCCTTGACCAACTGCCACTTTGCTCGTTTGAAAGCCATGATGTCTCTCTCTCATGGGTTGGCCAAATTCTCTGGACGGGCAAAGCAGAGAAAGGGGAGGTAACCTTAAATTGTTCAAAAACAACACATGGACAGCCATGTGTGCCAAGTGTGTTTAAAGAATTTCCATTTATATTTACAATTTCACCACCAGATATTAATATCTTCTGGGTGTTTCACATTTCATTAAAGTGTGTGAACAATTTAAACTTACACTTTTGAAGTTGGTTAAAAAAAATAATTGTAATGGCTTTCAATTATTCATTTATCTATTTATTTTTAGAATTCAATTTACAAACAGTCAGTCATCTCAGTTCGTAAATTAAAAATTTTACATTTTACAATACGCATGACATAATATATAAAGTAAGTACGAAAATAACAATTTTAACAAAAATAAATATAGTAATTCATAAATAAAGAAGTGACAGACTTGCAAACTTCATTAAAGGCAGTGTAATTGTAGTAATTGTAATTTTAGTAGATATTATTTATTAGCATACCTTTCTTAATTTTTACCAATTTAAGAGACTCAAAGTACACATCAATTTCAATTTGGAATAGTTTTAAACATGGGGTTGACTTGGAAAATTTTGCTTTGTGAATATGGAACTTACCTAAGTTATTACACAATAACTTAGCATACAATATTACACAAGTTGCTATCTTTACATTCGAAGTAGGTGATAAGATGTTTCCCTTCAAGTGTGAATATATGTGTTGTTTTAGATACTATATCATTTTCAAAGTCTTTCCAGAATGTAATACAGAATGAACAATTATACGAAGATGGGTTAAAGATTCTTGTTCTGTCTTACAAAACGAGTCAATATCAAAACGAGTAGCAAAAGATTTAGTATATGGTGTAGTTAATGTGTAGAGCTCCTGGAGATACTTCAAGCAAAGTCTCATGTTGTGTTGAGCCTTCTTAGTGTTTAAAAAATAGCTATTTTGAGGCTAGCATAAAAGTGCCCCTAGCTCTCCCATTCAAAAGGCCATTTGACCGAAAAACGAGAATACGGTAAATCTTAAAAGTGCCGATTATGTCCTAAATATGCTTTTAAACTAAAGTTTGACTCACGTACATTCGCAAAAAGACCCCAGGTTGTATTTTGGCGAGAGTTACGCTTTAATATCAGTAAAATGAGAATTCCAGAAAAAAGTCTTTTCTAATGTGCTTATTGGTACATAGAGGAAAAGTAAACTTTTATAACTTTTCATTCATTTTAACATGCCATTGGGTATAGATTTGAAAATTGAGTTGTATTCTTTGTTATCGGGAATGCCTTCTCTCTAAGAAAGGATTCATAGTTATTGGCTATTACAATGTCGGCTCAACCATTATGGGAAGGAAATGTCCACATCCGGGAGCATGCACTGAAAGCGTGCATGGTGGTGGGAAAGTCACCGGACAACACAATCTTCTGAGCATAGCCATACTGAGAAATATAGAGAGAATTGTGTGGAGCTGATAGTCTTAAGTAGCTTTGTAGCAACTCATTTGGCAATGGGTTGAATGTAACAAACGTTCATCAAAAAGTTACGCACTAAAGCTGACCCTGCTGCTGGGTAAAGCCTGGGTAAATTCATTAATTTTAGCCAACTTTATGAAAAAGAAATCGCTCCCTCGCAATTTTTACCTGCTCCCTTAGTCATTTTACCCTGGTGTGTGTGTGTGTGTGTGTGTGTGTGTGTGTGTGTGTGTGTGTGTGTGTGTGTGTGTGTGTGTGTGTGTGTGTGTGTGTGTGTGTGTGTGTGTGTGTGTGTGTGTGATGTGTGTTCAAAAATTAAACTTGGGCATGTGTTTGATTAGCAAATTTTAGGAATTTGCTTAAATAACATGAATCAATGGTGTTTATCTTCATTAAATGATTAATTATTGTCTGTAAAACGTGATCAAAAGAAAATTCAGATGAATTATAAACATACAGATCAATGCAATGAGAGGTGGATTAATCAAAACAACGACCTTGTGTACTGTCAGCTATTGCGCATGCTCCATGCCCTTGACCGGCAGCTGATTGGATGAATGCGTCACGTGGGTCTGGCTGCTCCCAAATTTCAAAACTGACCATAATGGCAGCTCGTTCGGAATACGATCTCGTATTTTCCAAAACCGAAATGATTTTCGTCAGATTTTGAGAGGCAGCGAGCCGAGCGGCCACTACTCATTTGCATAAAGTTGGTTGGATTCAATTGATTCAACTACATGAAAATGAGCGGGCAACTCAACGCCCCACTTCCCCAGACGCTACCAAAATGCATTGCACGGCTGCTCCCATACCACGTTACAATAATTTAATTTCAACACAATAACAATAACAACAATAATTTGTGTCACTCATTTCTCAGTTAGCTAATGTTAGCTAGTTAATGTTGATGTTAACTCAACTGCGCCTTGCTAGGTTTCAATAATGTACACCCCGGGTACATTATTTCTCATAATATCTTTTTTTTTTGCTGCATGTAAAGAAATGAGCGGAGGTCTAATCAGCCAGAATAACTGAAATCTCCTGTGTGGGTGTTTGGAGGCTTTAATGACGATGCCATCAGATAATCTGAGATCCAGTAGATAAAAACTTGTCAGGCCAGTGATCGATCAATATTATATCAGTACAAGTATATTATAGAACAGTAGATGTTTTTTGGTTTGTTTAACCTCTGACCTGGATGACTGCAAATCTCTTCATTATTTTTTATACTACTTGCGAGTCAGATATGTAATCTTGGATATTGTTGTCTGATATCTGGAAATGGATTGAGGTTCAGCTCTCCTTCACACAACATATAATAATTACACCTGGAGAATATTAGTTTTCATGGCCTCCAGACCCTGTCATGGTGTCATACCCAGATGTTTCCCATGACTATCACCAGACGGGGCCCTCACATCGACAGTCAGTCATCAGTTGGCACGTGAGGTTCACATACATAATAACCCTATGTAATATATTGTATAAGATATCTTTGAAAGCATGTAGACTTAATATTCAAACTATCAATCCTCCCTTTTTTTATCCTATATGATATACAATGTAACATGCAATACAATTTGATTTGCAACAAATTTCAACACATGATTACAAATGGAATACTTAACATATTGTACTATTACTACTCAAGAATACATCATTTACAATTTACATACAACACTGATGCTGATCATGGCAGAGGCGAAAACCTGATGGCTTTGTTTCCCAGGAAAAATGTAATATATTGTATAAGATATCTTTGAAAGCATGCAGACTTAATATTGAACCTATCATTGTCTAAGAGGTATTTGATGTTTTGTGCTACTGTAATGCAGGGATCAGAAAATGTAGGAGCAAATCAGCGAGGCATAGCTAGCACCCTGAACTCCTCAGGGGAATGGGTGAAGCCCAGTACACCTTCCAAGCTGGGCATTTCTCCAGGAACAGGAGAGAAGGTGAAGTGTTGGAAGAGAGCTGTAAAGAAAAGAAACAGCTCCATTCTGGCCAGGTGCTCCCCTAAACACACACGTTTACCTGTGGGGAAACAGTAGTTTACAGTTGACAGCAGCTTTAGGTTACCAGTCTACATATATACTTTCATGAACTACTGTATGTTGGTGGCAGCAATTCCTGTCAGCTAAATTGTATCAGTGAAAGAGGAGGAGTATTGAGCAAACCTGCTGAAAACGGTAAGAAGGCGTCTCTTCTGCGGAACTGGCCCTTTGAATCCAAGAAATGCTCTGGATTGAAGATATCTGGGGTCGCCCACTCATTCTTATCAAACAGCACAGATGCAAGGATTGTACTTATAGCTGTGCCCTGGAAAAATAGGCATATGGGGTTGATATCAGCTATGTATAAATCATTTACAAATTACAGCTTGTCAAAGCTGGGTGAGTCTGGTAAATAGTCCCTACTTTGGGTATTAAGTATCCTCCAAGTGTAGCATCTTTACTGGCCATTTTGGGGAACCCCAGGGGAACAATATTTCCCATCCTTTGAATCTCATGGATGACAGCATCAGTGTAAGGCAGGTTGGGTCTGTCGGCCAGGGTGGGCTGGCGAGACTGTCCGATTACTCTGTCTATCTCTGCCTGGACTTTTTCTAGTTAGGAAGCAGATTCATTGGACATTATACACTTGAAATAGCACAAAACCATATATAATCTTTATGAGACTACTCATGTGCCCATTGTGATTAATAAATTACTAACCCTGTATTTCTGGGTAGTTCATCATGTATACAAGGCCCCAGCGTAAAGTGGTGGAAGAAGTTTCTGTACCAGCCTCCACCAGATCGAGGATGCATACCAGCAGGGTTTCAACGTTGAAGCCAGCATGGGGATCCTCGTTTTTCTATCAATGACATCATATATTGTGCTGTGGATTGTGGATTTTGTCCTCCATCACTTACATTGGAATAGCATTAGAAAACGATCTGTCCATGGCTTGCTTGTATAAACAGGACAAATGATTACAGCAAGCAAAAAACAAGTTTTTTTTTGTGTTTTTTTTTATTGTACAGTGTGAATTTGTTTTAACCATTTAATATATGTATATTCAGGCTTAAAGTTCTGCATAATAAAGGGCATTCTACGTTCAGTGACAGGTTAGCGGCCGCAACAGGAGGCGAGTGTAGACTGTAGGCTTCATTCAGCCGGGTGACGTCACAGAGACTACGTCCATATTTTATGCAGTCAATTCCAAAAACATGTTCATATGGGAACCTGCCGATTGTTCCAAGACAACTTACCAAAAATGTGGAAATATCTTACCTTCTTCATTTCTGACAGGTATGCATCAATATAATCACGAGGTTCATCAGGGTTCCACTCCTCCTGGTGCTTCTCTACTTCCTTTTTCAGGAAAATCATGATCTCCTTGTAGTTGGCATGTACAGTCTGGTGAGGTCCTGGCAGGTACTTCAGCAAGCCCGGGAAGGCATCATACAACTGTCAATGGGACAAACTCAGATCAACTATAGACCAACAGCACAGTTTGTTGTATGATCACAACATGGTAGTTGAGTATGATCAGGAATTACCTGAGTCTGAGCAGAGCCAGCGAGCACAATGGCCTCGTTGTCCAACTCCAGACACTTCCGAAAGCTTTGATCACTGTATTCAAAGCGATGTCCGAAGAGCACAGACGAGATGATGTTACCCACTGCATTTGTTATGATGTAGTGCGGGTTGAATGGTCTTCCTGGGAATACCGTAAGATAAATTCAATTCAAGTAATGATATCACATTAGGATGTAAAATCAGTCAATTGAAATAACAGATGAATCTCTACTTGCCTTGTTCATCTTTAAAGGCTTCACAGAGGAAGTTGTTTTCCTCTTGAATGTATTTTTCCAGTGACCTCTGGCCCTCTCCAAAGTAACGCAGGTGAGTGTTGGCAAACTTCCTCTGCTTCTTCCACAGGTAACCATTGCTCAAAGCTATGCCTGTGGGAATGTAATATAAAAGTATTAACAAAGCAAGCATGCAGTGTTAGAAGTTGATCATTTATGACCACATACATTGAAAATAAGGAGTTATTGTCACTTCTAATTTGGTGTGCTGCATTTAGTGCATCTTTGCAGGGAGGGACGAGGTCCAAGTAGACGTGGAAATATCAACACTGTATTCTGCATTGACACTATACTTTGTCCCATGTGAGTTGGCTGACTAAGCTATGTTTTTTGGTTAAATCCTTTAACACAGCATAAAGATATTTAGTTTTGGGACAGAACTTGATACAGCAAAAGACATGTTCTGTACCATGCTCTTAACATAGAAAAAGAATGAGTAAAATGGACATTGAAATGTTTGTTGTGGTCAGTTGATGAGTAAAAAAGAAAATGGCGATTGTTGTAAGTTGTTAGTTGACAACCCACGTCAGTGGGGCCGTGAAGTGTGTTGCAGACTACTTCGCCAGGAGAAGAGTATCAACTTCCGAGACAAATTAGCTTGTCCGTCTCCGGAGTGGCGGGGAGGCGGAGGGACCCCAGCACTGCCGCTTGCAGTGTTGCCAGCCTTCTTTGAGAATTCTTTATCGATCTTTTTCCCTCCCTTTGTAGAATTTCTTTTTTTACTTCAAAGATAGGCTACCTAAGTAATAATTATAAAGTAAAATAAATTCCTGTATTGAATTTGTGATTATTTGGCTAAAGAGTTATATTTATTTCTATCTACCTTGCTGATACACCCCATGGATGTATTAAGAGAACTGGATACAGTGTTCGGCGGGAAGCCCCGTACGTTCCAATGAGAGTGCTCAAAAGCGCATTAAGACCATAGACCTATATATAAAAGATTAAGACAACATCGAGCTCGGATCTTCCGCATTCTTGGCCCATGACGTCACGATGGACATGCGCACTAGCAACAATTTGTTTGCGTTGTCTTAGCAACCGGTAGCAACATGCTCGTTCATGAGCTTCTCTCTCGTGTCTCTTACAAGTGGCGAACTCATGAACTCGCCGTTTTTATTGTCTAAAACATTCACTAACGTTAAACATTGTGTTTTCGTTGTTCCCGATCGTTTACATGCTTAGCTAAATAAACGATAGATGTATTTAGCTAGACAACCAAGGAGATTTAATAATTACTTCGTGCTACTAGCTAGCTAGCTAGCTACTAACTAGCGCTAGCAGTTAGCCTGCAGTTTGGTGAACAAAGCTCATCCATGGCTTCATCCTTCATCCACGTTACAAGCTTTACAGCATACAGCCCTCGGGTGTATCATAAGAGAGAACCAAGGCAATGTAATCACTGTGTCTGTAGTAACGTTGTGTAGGCATATAGCTAGGAACCCCTGATGTTAGCAACTAGCTAGCTAGACGATAGCCCCGCCAGTTTGGGAAACGCTAATGACATTACATCCATGTAACAGGCTTTACAGCACACACACATCCCTCGGATGCATCATAACTTCATAATACCATGGATGTATTAATAGAACACACGGTGAATTACAACCATTAGCTTGCTATATCCATTATTACAGCTAGCTACGTGACCCCGTTCTCTTAATACATCCATGACGTGACCTTGGGAGAACAGTCATGTGAGCGGGCAGGCGCAGTCCCGCGGGTCTGCTCGCGTTCATTATGCGCGTTCATCATTTCTAATTTAATAATTCTGTATTCGCTACTAGTGAATGTTAAAAATGTTAAAAACGTGACATTTTAAACAAGGAACCTTTAAGTGTTCGGACTGGTAAGTTTATATACCCTGAAACAAATTATTCGCTGAAATATAGACGGAATTCTTTCGCCATGCAAAGTCTATGTGAAAAGTCTTTCTGGGCCATGGAGTGCAGTACCACCCCTATCCGCTAAGCCCATGGTGGCATATAGACTTGGAGCTCCTCCTGGGGGCTTGATACAACCACTAAGCTTTATGCGAATGATTGCGTAACGTCACAAATTTACAAATGAGCGTATGACATCATCTAGTTACTTTTAGCAACTTTTGGAGCTGGTGCTAGCGACTTTCATTGGAAAAGAGTTGGTAACACTGGCCGCTTGCTATTTAGCTAGTTATAGCTAACTAGTGGACAGCTGGCCAGCCATGCTTTAGCCATGCTTTAATAATACATTGGTTAAAGTAATTTACTCTGGCTCTCCATGCTTCCTACTACTCCACTGCTTGTTTTGGTTATCTGCAAAACCCCATCCTCAGTGAGTCCACAATTTTCCACAAGATGTTAACCCGCTACAACAGTCACAGCTTTTTTGCAATGTACATACATGTAAAAATGGCCACCGCTCTGACCCTCCAGCTATCGTGATTTGAATGGGAATGTCCGTTCTACTCTCTTTCTATTTCTATGGCTTCTATTTCTCACTCATCTGTTCATGTATACTCACCAAGCCCCTTGAAGACAACATGGAAGAGAGGGACAATAGGTCGATCAGCAAAGCTGTCTAGCTGGTTAACAAGAGCCTCTTTGACCATCTTGTATCCTGAAATAAACACCATCCTTTCACTGCCTCTCCTCAAGCTGAACACTGGACCGTACTCCTGAGAAAGCTGCATGTCAAAACAAATCACTTTGATAAGAGGGAATGTTTCACAAAGACTTTTGTATTCCTTATATATATAAACTATATATTGAATTGAAATGAAGGTGTTTTCTTTTTCAGGTGAAATGCTTAAAAAGAGTAGACAATTTCAACAACACTTCATGGAAAATAACTACTGTAAAGTTAAAGTTGAACAGCCCCCTGCAACCACTGCAAAAGGTTGTCATGCTTATATAATACTGTTAGTTTCATCTTTCATGTGTTCGTGCCCACTGTTCCTGTGTTGATGCAGTTTGTCTGTGTTAAGGGGAAACACCCCAGGCAAAACCATACTTTTAAAATTTTTAGTTTTTGAGCTATTTAGCTTCTGGAGCATGTCTTCTCTTAGACTAAAAAAAACATCCAAAATACACATTTAGGTGTTTATTTTACTACACTTTGACCCTATTCACCTGTAATGTCTTGCAAAATGTCTGATATTTTATAATCCATATCTTCAAAGGCCGTTTTCTCAAAATGTTTTTTGTCAGACTCTGAGCCAAAAATCTCCATTTCAGTAGCACTTACATACACCAAACTATCCAGTTTCACTCCTATCTATATTCTGAAGGTTTTCACAGATGTGTCATTCATAGCCTGATTTATGTAACATTTTATATCTAAAAACATGGCGAAAAAGGATTTGTTTATGGCTGACACCATATTCTGATTTATGCAGTGATAAAAGGATATCCAAAATCCCCTCTGTAAAACCCTTTGATTCTAATAACAAAATAAAAGAAGAATTTTGAACCTGACTTTTTACAATGTTCAGATTTCTCCCCTGGAAATGTGTGCAAATAAGTGCATATTTAACAAGATAATGCATAATTTCCATATTTAACATAACATTTAAAACAACTTGTTATACAAAGGATAGTTGCCTTAATGTAAGTAATCAACTGTCGACATTTCATGGTGATATCTAGTAGTTAATTAATGTATCCTATTCATGTGGGTTGTCTCCCCTTAAAGAGGTTTTTATGAGTTTTGACAAACTAAATAAATTAGTACTTATTTTCCATATTGACCTGCAGTTTATCACTGATTAGATGCCATGTTATGACCTTTGTAAATTATTTTATGTTGCTAATGTGCTTTGAAAACTCACATACTCTACACTGGGTCCCCCTTCGGACATCAGGATGTGGACAGGTTTAGCTAGGTTTAGTGTCAGTATATAAACAAACACAATACCTGTAAGCTTTTCATAGGTGTCACAGTTTATTTATTCATGATAAGAACATTTTAAATATATATTTTTTTGTACATAATGTTCCTATAGAGTATAAAGACCAAGATCGCGTCATTTCTCTATCTTCTTGCAGGCTCTGGGTTTTCCTGGTGATGACCTCACTGCTGTTCCCTACCCACACTGAGATACCCCTATCAAGTTCATGTGCATGTTCAGAACTGTACACAGACTCAAAACCATGCAAACATCCAGTTCCAGATGTTTAGGTCATACCTGATTGATTACGATGTGGAAAGATTTGCCTTATTTTTCTTCAGTTTTTATGACATTTTACGCCCATCTTGTCCTGGCGTCCATTGAAATGGAAATGGAAAAAAATACTATTAAAAACATGAGTTACCAAAATGTGTTTTTTCCACTTTGTTTTTATGTTGGAGAGGAGTCAGAATCAGTTAAAAAAAATGTTTACCCAGTCAAAAAAATGCAGGTCTGAAGGGGTTAAGTTCTGTTTGTCAAAAACCTTTATAGCCTTAACTGTTGTAGTGGTGTTTGTAATTGTCACTGTTATTTGATATTTAAAGTCATTTTCCATGGTGCATTATTTTGTTTACCCTCTAGCCTATAAGTGGAAAAAAACGTTGTTTTGGGTCAAATGAATGAATATGCACTTATATCAATATGGCAGTAGATGAGAATACACTTAAGAGTTGCAATCTTAAGGTGTTCTTATTATTCATCGTACCTATCATGTTGACAAGATTACTTTATATAAGTAAAACTGCCTACTGGATATTAAAGATCAACTGTTCTCTACCCTACTTAAACTAAGTAATCTAAAATTAAGTGGTACGGGTCACCTCACCTTTTCCATTGTTTTGAAATCAACTCCTGTGAAGACATTTCCTAGAAAAGGCACAGCCCAGGGTCCAGGTGGAAAACTGTGTGGCCTCCAGTTTCTGACCACATCTGCCAGGAGTAACACTACAAAGCTCAACAACAGCCATTCAGTAAAGTCCATATACTCAAAAAGTGCATGAAAAATCATGATTAGTATATTTCAAAAGGCCCTATGTGCTCCTGCAAACAGCACGATAGTGTGTCTCATGTTATCTGAGTGAGGAGTGGCGGAGGCTGGGGAAAAAGGCCCCAACAAGGAAATGTTATGTAACACCGTTGGCCTCTTGGGGGCCTCTGAACTGAAAAACAAGGCTGGAGCTTGAACTCTTCCAGTTGGTTGTTGTCTGTACGCATGTGCACTGTGTGCTATGGAAACAAGAGGTATTCCTAATAATTTTAATAAAATAATTAGTCAGTAATTAATCAATGAATCAGAGGTAAACTAAAAAAGTAAAGTTATATTCAAATAAATTATACGTTTTTAACTTGCACGGTAGAAGGATTTTTTGCAGCTGTATGTAACGTGTTGAGTACAAAATACAAAAATACAAGTTACATTTGACCCAGTATCAAAGGGTGCATTAGTAAAATAATTCAGTTTTTTTAATCAGTAATAAAGATAGAAGTGACATTTCAACTCCATCGTATTATTTTACTTCCATACTTGGAAGGAGAACCCTAATCAATATATAATACTTTTAATTAATTAATTAATTAATTAATTAATTATTGTAAGGACCATTCTGCATGAGTACGTTGAGTATCTGATGCAGGACGTGCTTTTATTTTGTAGGTCACAGGCACGCAAACAGCCACAGGAAGTCTTAGCCTATCTTCCGTTAAAAAACATTTCAGCCGCAATAGCTTAATTAGCAAATTAACGCCGTAGAATAAACAAACTAGTATAAATAGCTAACAAATGGAGACAATATACAGTGTACTCGGCTTGGAGTGGATGGGCGGCAGGAGTATTTTGATATTTCTGTTTGTTTTTCTGTTGTTGACTGAAGTTTTGAAGAACAGGGTTCCGCCAAACTTTCCACCAGGACCGTGGACTCTTCCTTTTATTGGTGACCTTCATCATATTGATTCCACACGATTCCACCTGCAGATCAGAGAGGTATGTATCAGTATAAGTATAGCTAACGTACACTTATCGCACTTCAGGCATAGACAGTTAAAGAAGTGGACAAAGTGACGCCGTTGTTTTCTACGGAGACCAGGTCAGACGGGTCAGACCCGTTCTTAATACATCCATGGTCAGACCACTGAAGAAGCACTTTTCCAGTGATGGCTGAGCGTTACTGCGCAGCCTCTATATATATATATTAGGGTGCATCAAAAAACACAATTCTTGAATTTTGATATGGCTGGGTGCTAAAAGTGTTCCAATATATGTAGAAACAACACATGCAAAATATTTTTCCAGTACATGATGATTTAGGGTCGCCACCGCACATCTGTTTTTGTTGGATAAAGTGGTTAATAGTGCTCAATGGTCGCCATGGAGATCTGAGGTAAACGATACTACAGCTCAAGAAAACTGAGGTGATCTTTCTGTTTGAGGTGATCTTTCTGTGTTGGGTATGTATTATTACATATTACTATCATATCTGTAGTTCTGTCTTTGTATACTTATTTATCATACGTCAATTAAGTCATATTTATAGGTATTTAGTGCTCATTACATCTAGCTAACGTTAGCTAGCAATAGTTTGCTAACCACAGTTAGCTATCTATGTTAGCTAAGCTATTAAGCTTAACATCAATAATATTCTAGAGTGGACAATGTCATATTCAGAGTATAGATGTCTCATGTTTATTGAGAGTAGCATTGTAGTTGTTACAGTAAATTAACATTTTAAATACAAGTATATTTGCAAGCACAGCTAGCTACTCTGGTAGTGATGTAACGGTAAGTTATGATGAAGTTAGACTATGTACAGCTAAAATTTGAGGCTTATGCAAGAGTGTTTTTTCACAATTGAGTGATATGAAGTATGGTAAGATATGATTTTAAACACTAGCCTTGAGCTTGTATCCTTTTCATTCTCAGGCACTGCACAACACAACCCACCCCAGGAACCAGCTCTCCTAAGATACTGCCCTCACCAACTGGTCCCTGCCAGACTAGCAGTCGCAGCCTGGTCTTTGTTCTGGGCCCTAGCATTACCAGTGAGGATGGCATCATCACCAGTGAGGATGGCATCATCACTGGCGCCAAACTGCCAACTGGTCGTCAGATCTTACGCTGCATGCTTGCTAAGAAACCTGGTGCAAATGGAGCATTGTCGCAGTTTGAGGCAGCCAAGGTTGTCCTGGAGCAGGTGCGGCCAAGAAAGCCAACATCCCAATGGTGAGCGACAATGAGACTATGGAGAAACAATTGGAGAAAATGGAGTGCAGACTTGGTGCCACATTTCCGATGTGGCCTCCAAATGGCCAAAAAGCTGATTGATAACACAGAAGACCTAGCTTTCTTGGCCAGCATGAAGACTGAGTGACCACATTTGGTGTATTGGACAAAAAGCTGCAGCTCAAGGTGAAGCGGTGAGAGGAGCATCAAGCTGCCACAGCAGCCAGGCAGTCCCGCTGCGAATAGGAGCTGGAGGAGATGACAGCAATGTCTAGCTTGGAGTCAGAGAGTGATGAGGAGTCAGAGGAGGATACTAACACAGTCTATCCACCATCTGAGAGCGAACCATCCCACAAGCATAAGAAGACTGGAACAAATGTCTTCATTCCACATGACATCCTGACATGTGAAGAAATGGGCGACCAATGCTGCGTTAAAAAAAAGTGTGGTCAATGTACGTGCAATGAACGTGGTCAATGACTGTGCCAAGCGTGGCGTCAAGCTCACATCCGACTTTGGCGCAGTGGCAAGAAAGGAGCAGCACCTGTAGAATGTGCTGCAGGCAGTTGAACATGACCGCAACCAACAGCCAAACCTTCGCCGCTGCAAACGCAAGCCAATCCCTGAATAGGACGGTTACTCTTGGGTGGTGGGTGGGGAGACATATCTGGGGGGAGACGCACTGGCTAGGTTCAGAGTTCAGGTTCCATTTCCTCTCTCTTTCTCCCTGGTGATGTTGCTCAGTGGAGCAGACTCTGGCACAGACTGAGCAATTAAGTTTGAAGTTTAGTTAGTGTCAGCTCTTACCATTAGGCCCTGTTAGTTGCCAGTGAGTTAGCCAATAGAGAGGGTTTGTTCTTTTAAGTGTGTCAGTATCGCCCCTTGTGTTTAACAATAAAGTCAATTACACTTTATATGTGTGTCCGTCATCCATCGCTGCTGCACACAATTCAGGGTAAGGCCACGTGAACATGTCCCATTGACTTCCATTAATTTTGTCTATAGGACAAATAAATGGAGAATCTTGAAAGTTGAATTCTGAGAAATGCCCAAGTTGCCCATAGGGCAAACAAACAACTTTTACTTTGATAACCCTATAGAACATGTTACTGTATAAAGGTTCACTGTACTAAACATTTCCAGGTCAACCTTTTGGCAATTAGACTAAAGATTGCACATTTTTTGAAATTTTGCCAAAGTTCATGTGTTATGTGGCACCCCTAAATCTCAATGGAATTCCTCAAAACTTTGCAAAAGTCATTTTTATGTTAATTGGAACAAAATGCAATGCCAGCCAAATTGATATTTTGAAATTAAAATTTATATATATATATATATATATATATATATATATATATATATATATTCTGACACTATATCCTGACACTTGTGCTGAATCTGTCTGAATAGAAATTATATTTAAAAACACAAATTATCATGACCTGTAGCCTACCACACTGTGAGGTGTAAATGTAATCTTTTTTTTTATGTCAATATCCACTGTGGAATTATGGAGATAATCCAGCTCAAAAATAGACATTTTGACAATTATATTGCCACAATTGCTGACTTTGCACTGCCCCCAAATATCCAAATATGGTTGTCCGTTGGATTTCTCACCTGATTCTCATACTACAGTTCCTAACGTTTCGAATTATGCCCCATATGTCCATATCTACTGTGGAATTATGGAGAAAATCAAGCTTGAAATATATCTAAAAGTACTGATTATTTACATAATGTCTGGTTAGGGGTGAAACGGTACACAGAAGTCACGGTTCGGTTCATACCTGGTTCAGACATCATGGTTCGGTTCGGTACAATGGAGGGAAAGGCAAAACAAAAATGCAGAAGGCAATTTTTTTTATTGTGCATGTCTCAGGCTGTATCA
Source organism: Gymnocephalus cernua (assembly GCA_023631565.1). Lineage (NCBI taxonomy): Eukaryota > Metazoa > Chordata > Actinopteri > Perciformes > Percidae > Gymnocephalus > Gymnocephalus cernua. The sequence goes on from CM042432.1 coordinate 15,933,638, forward strand.
CCTAGTCTCATACAGTCTCTCCCCTGAGCTAGCTGCAACAGCCTGAAGTGTGTAAAGTAAGATGTAAACAGTAAACAATAAGTACCTCACATCATCTCCAGACTCCATCTGTAACTTGTAAATAAAATAAGATCAGCTATAAAACTAAAAATACAGCATCTCTTATTTATGAAAGTGCAAATTACATAGAATAATAAACAAAAATATGTGGACCGGATGGCATGTTGTAACGAGGTTCGAGTACATACAGGAAATACGAGTGAATACGGCGCATTGAAGATGACATGTAAATTCCGATTGCTTCAGTGATTTTTTTTGGCCCTATTTGTATGTGTATCTAAAGGCCGGTTAAGCACTGTAGGGAGGAGAAGTTGGACAGTTTTTTTGTCTCGTTCCAGTAATTGGCACATCTGGGTGATGGCGTTGGATATATTCCACTCACATACCCGACAACTGCTGAACAACGGTGACATGCAGTCCTCGTCTTATCCACCACTCTCTTGCCTGTACTAACTGACCGGCACCAGGTGGGAGGGCATGAGACAAGAGGGCATGACACGGGAGGCTCCAGGCTGCAGCCATACAGTCTTGAAGTTTTCCCAAACTTGCAATCTTAAGAAGCCAGCGGGGAACTGTTGTGGGTTGCCACCACTCGCCATACTCGTCCTTTAGTGCTGCTATCTCTGACTCGCTCACTGGACCGTCGACCTGACAAAACACTGCATATGCAGGGCGGAGCTCGGCTAGCTTGAGAGCTAAGGTGGGGCAACAGGTTAGCTGTCCCCAGAACCCGCGTATCTAACAGTAGATCCGCATTACATTAGTTCTGCATTACATTAATTAATATGCACGCAAGTTTTATTTATTTTTATACCGTGTATTCTCCGTGTAAATTCATGTACCGAACCGAGACGGAAGGGGGCGGGGCGCTGTGTCGTGACAACATCTCCTCCTTCTCAGTATTACCACTACATTACAGCCCCCTACAACATATTACTATAAATACATTTAAACTAGGGATGGGCATTTGATTACATTTTCTTAGTCGATCGTCGGGAGAATTAACGATCGACTATTGATTAATCATTAACATTTTTATATTAAAATTAATTACTTTTAACTTTTTATAAATTAAAGATGCAATGAAAATACAAAAATGCAGCATGTTTTTCCTCGATGAGATCTTAATTACAAGAAGAACAACTTGTGGCAGTTAAACTGGAGGTTAGGCTAAACTTGAAGATATATGCGCGGAAGCAGCAGAACCTGCTTCTGCGAGGCGGCGTTCTTAAACTGAGACCCTCGTTTGGGGGGAAAAGGCCCCAACCAGGAAATAATAAATAAAATGAATCATGTTAAATAATAACTTAACCAAAAACATAATAATACTTAGATCTGACAGGTTTTGTCAAAATGTAGCCTAACTCAAAACTATCTAAGGCATGGACAAAGCCTAATAAAAAATAACCAGTAACTCACATAGCCTACAACTTCTGCACCAGTCTACTGAGTTCTGTTGAGAAAAATAAGCAGGTTGACATGATCTGGGGTCCGCTACCTGGTCACCGTCAGTCCAGCTGCCGAAAACACCTGCCGGGATGCCCAGGTACCGTCGCACTAACTTGGCCAGCCCGGACCGGGGAACCTTATTCCATTCTTCGTAGTGAGTTTCTACCAGTCTGGTGATGGTACGTCGTGACGGAATGTGAAATGCTGGTTCCAATATTGATCTCAGTGAACTTGCAGATCCCTTGGGTAATTTTCTCTTCTCGTTGTGCATCGCAGCTCCTCCGTGCTAACGCCGAGTTGATACTAGGTTGAGACTGAGAGCAGGACGCACCGCCACCGACATAACCAGGGTCGGATGCACTTTGTTTAAGTGGTACATCATTTGAGTCGTGGCCGTGTTGTATACACGGCGTGGCAGTGTTTGCAGTGAATGTCATTTTTTAAATCAAAATGGTCCCACGCCACACTTCGCCATGACCTCTTCATGATTACTTTTGAAATCAAAACAGAAACTCGCAGGTAACTGAGCAGCCCATGGGGCCCCTGGGTGGTAAAATGTTTGATTGCTGCCACACAGTGTAATTAATTTCATTGCTTCAAGACTCACACTATGCAACGCAACCTGCATTAGCATCGATAAGAAATTAACGTGATCAACGAAATTGATGATTAATGATGATTGAATTATCGATCGCTGATTCATCATGCCCATCCCTAATTTAAACAGTGACGATATAACTCGGACAATACTGTCAAAATACACAATTGCTAACGCTGAACATGAAAAGCTAAAACAACTTGTTACCCTGGACTTAGGCAGTGTTTTATTTTGTCCACGAGGGGCGCACTTAGGCTATATTGAACCCAGAGAGAAACATCGCCTGAGCTCAATGGTCCTTAACGGAATATTTCACCGCTGGAAAGCTGAATATATCTTTAAATCTGGTCACTTATGTAGTAGAAATGTGAATTTCTTTTTGAAATTGGCGTCTTCTAGGCCAAGAAAAGCCAGAAAATGTGTTTTTGGTATATGGATGAAAGACACCAAATCCCAGAATGCACCTGCTTTGCTGCTTTACGAGTCCACTCCCAAGCCACGCCTTCCGCTTATCTACAGACAGAGGCATTCAACTCAACTGTTTTATTGTCATTTCAACCATATACACGAAACAACGTTTCACCGTGGCTCAAGTGGTGTTACACATTTAAAATATATAAAAACGACATACAAAACAGGCTACATTTAGTGCATGCACATTATAGGCTCCATAAAGTTCAGCTAACGCATACTAGCATTAGCGCTTGGTGGGCTGTAAACACTGAGTATAAACACAGCCGTGAATTGGCGTGGAATGTAGGATGGTCGGCATTTAACAGTCAAACTCCACCAGCAGTTAGCAGTTAGTTGGATACAACTCACCCCATTTAACACAGCCCACCTCCACAAGTCTTTTACCCGGCGACAGAGCATCTCTAGCTCGAAGGGCTAACAGGCCTGGTAGCTGGACAGTCCGGTACACTGTTGTTCAGCCATGTTTCGACAAAAACAAAAACACAGCAGTCTCTGAACTTGTGTTGGGAGTTTCGTTGAAGTTGGATGTAGTCCAGTTTGTTGTCTAATGAGCGGACACTTGCAAGCAGGATTGATGGGACACTCCCAAGCCACGCCTTCCGCTTATCTACAGACAGACAGAGGCATTCAACTCAACTCAAGTGTTTTATTGTCATTTCAACCATATACACGAAACAACGTTTCACCGTGGCTCAAGTGGTGTTACACATTTAAAATATATAAAAACAACATACAAAACAGGCTACATTTAGTGCATGCACATTATAGGCTCCATAAAGTTCAGCTAATGCATACTAGCATTAGCGCTTGGTGGGCTGTAAACACTGAGTATAAACACAGCCGTGAATTGGCGTGGAATGTAGGATGGTCGGCATTTAACAGTCAAACTCCACCAGCAGTTAGCAGTTAGTTGGATACAACTCACCCCATTTAACACAGCCCACCTCCACAAGTCTTTTACCCGGCGACAGAGCATCTCTAACTCGGAGGGCTAGCAGGTCTGGTAGCTGGACAGTCCGGTACACTGTTGTTCAGCCATGTTTCGACAAAAACAAAAACACAGCAGTCTCTGAACTCGTGTTGGGAGTTTCGTTGAAGTTGGATGTAGTCCAGTCTGTTGTCTAATGAGCGGACACTTGCAAGCAGGATTGATGGGACAGGTGGCCGGCTAGCGTTAGCTTTCCACCTAGCCGATGAGGATGTCCCCTACCCGGCTATTGGCATCGAGCAACACCGCTGGTTGAGATGCTGGTCTCCGTGCTGGTCTCCGTGCAGGCGAAGCTCACGTAGTGTGCCGAGTATTCCGTCTGTAATAACGCTTCCTGCATATTCTCCGATCTGTACCAATGTATCCCGGTGGTACACATGTGCGGTAGTTTGAATGCACATAATTGTTGGAAATGTTTACTGCTGAAAAGAGCAGAAAAGAGAGAGCCTCTGCGAAGATTCAAGATGGCTGGGGGGTTGGTAACCTGGCTTCTCGACAGTGCTCAGCATGTCATTGACTATATGATATGCCACTGCCTCTGTCATTTCTTTGTACCATTTAGATCCTTTGTCATAAGGCACTGATGCCTGAGGGTGACCGTCTAGTCAAAACTGAATTACTAAAACATTACCATAAACTGCCTGTTTTATCAACACAATTTCCTCGCTCGCTGCAGCACTCATTTTGCACTTATTACTCCATGCCGGTTTTGTTACGGAAGAATCCAACACAAGACAGCAATATGGCGCAACCAAACTTGATACTGTTACAACCCCAAATCAGAAAAAGTTGGGACAGTATGGAAAACACAAATAAAAAAAGAAAGTAGTGATTTCTAAATGTACTTTGACTTGTATTTCATTGCAGACAATAAAACAGCACATCATTTAATGTGTTCCTCATGATTTTTATTGTTTTTGTTTCAAAAAAACAAAATTCCTATTTTGGTTCTTGCAACACATTTCAAAAAAAGTTGGAACAGTAAAGCATTTACCACTTTGTAATGTTGCCATTCCTTTTCACAACATTTAAAAGATGTTTAGGGACTGAAGACACCAAGTGATGAAGTGTTTCAGGTGTAATTTTGTCCCATTCTTGCTGCAAACAAGTCTTAAGGTGGGCAACAGTACGGGGTCTTCGTTGTCGTATTTTGCGCTTCAAAATGCGCCACACATTCTCTATTGGAGACAGGTCGGGACTGCAGGCAGGCCAGTCAATTACCCGTATCCTCTTCCTCTGCAGCCAGGACTTTGTAATGTGTGCAGAATGTGGTTTTGCATTATGTTGTTGAAATATGCATGGACGTCCCTGGAAAAGATGTCTTCTTGAAGGCAGCATATTGTGCTCCAAAATCTCTATGTACTTTTCAGCATCAATGGTGCCATCACAGATGTGCAAGTTACCTTTGCCAAGGGCACTGACACAACCCCATACCATGACAGACCCTGGCTTTTGGAAGTCTGGATGATCCTTTTCTTCTTTGGTCCGGAGCAGACAGCGTCCATTTCTCCCAAAAAATACCTGAAATACTGATTCATCTGACCACAATACACGTTTTCACTGTGTGATGGTCCATCCCAGATGCCTCCGAGCCCAGAGAAGTCGACGGCGCTTCTGGACACTGTTAACATAGGGCCTTTTGGCACAGTACAGTTTTAACTGGCATTTGTGGCTGTAACTATGTATTGTGGTACTTAACAAAGGTTTGCCAAAGTAGTCCTGAGCCCATGTGGTGATATCGCTTATAGATGAATGATGATTCTTGATGAAGTGCCGTCTGAGGGATCGGAGATTACGGTTGTTCAGCTTAGGCTTGCGCCCTTGTCCTTTACAAAATTCATTCCTTGAATCTTTTAATTATGTTATGCACTGCTGAAGGTGAAATAAGCAAATATCTTCCTATCTTTCTTTGAGGAACATTGTTTTTAAACATTTCAATAATTTTCTCACGTATTTGTTGGCAAACTGGCGATCCTCGTCCCATCTTTGCTCCTAAAGGACTAGACCTTTCTTGGATGCTGGTTTTGTACCAATCATAATTACAATCACCTGTGGACATCGCCTGTTTCAAATCACATCATTATTTAACCAATTTCCCTGATTACTAGCCCTTAATTGCTCCTGTCCCAACCTTTTTTGGAATGTGTTGCAGGTCCGAATGACAGTAAAGGATGTATATTTACAAATGAAATTAAGTTGACCAGACAAAACATGAAATATTTTGTGTTCACATTGTCTGCAATGAAATACAAGTCAAAGTACATTTAGAAATCACTATTTTCTTTTTTTATTTGTGTTTTTCATACTGTCCCAACTTTTTCTGATTTGGGGTTGTACATGATTGGCTGTTAGTGTGTCACTCCCTACGTTGCTAGATTACCACAGAGTGAGTGCCTTTGTTCATGCAACCAAACTTGCTTTGCAACCTCTGGTTTCTTCCATAGGCAGTATATAGAATGGACAAACATATCCCGTTGCTCTGGACGGAGACGAGTGAAGTCTATTAGAAGCACTTTTCAGTTAGGCTCGAGCGTTACTGCGCAGCTGCAAACTAAGCTTGCCGACGTAGATGTGACGTGAACGTGTCTGAACATTGTAAGTCTTCTGGTAGCTGTGCCAAGAGAAATCTCAATCATTCCCAATCTTGCAGAGACAGAGAGCGTAGGTATATGTAAGGAGATAACATAGGCACAGGCTAATTATTGCTAACTAAAATGCTAGTTAACATTAGCAATTCAACTTAAACGGCTAATGTATGTCGAAACTTCCTGCGAGCTTCTCCTGTACTATGCGGTAATTCCTCTACTATGAGACAGTAGGTCGCTTGGTTATGACACAATCGTTAGCCTATTTTTATAAAAACGTCTGCTACGGAGCCATAACGTGAGGTACAAGGTAATGGATGATTTCATTAGAAATAAACAATGGGCAAATGAAGTCTTTAAACGCTTCAGATGTAAAAATATTTGGCGGGAGAGAGTCTGGTAGTATTAAAATGGCGCCATAGGAGGCTTCACTCTGTGGAGAGAAGCCTGCCCCCTTGATTTCTTCCGACGAAGAAAAAAAATGTTTCTATATATATATGTTTTATTGAACGCATTTATTATTGATATTGATTATGTGTTTATTGCGAGACATATCGTTATTGTTTTATTATTACAATATATATATATATATATATATATATATATATATATATATATATATATATATATATATATATATATATATATATATATTACAACCAGAGGTGTAGTGGTAAAAAAAGAGGTGGGTAAACTATAAATTCTGGTGGACCACGACGTGGTCACCTTTTAAGGTGGGCCACTGCCTACCGGTGTATGTGTATCCTGATGACATCGCTATAGGCTATCATTTGATGGTACTACCAAGGGTATCACTGGTTGTTTCCTCATCATAGGTCACACAATCACTATTCAATTCATACATTAATCTAAGCTCTTGTTAAAGAGACTCAAGAAGGAATAATAGGGTTGAAATCTATAAAGTTTACAAAATGACAAAACAGAGAGAACATAAATATTTAAGAGATAGAGAGGGAGGCTTATATCCAGGGCTTCCAATGCAATGCACTTGTACATAATGATTAGGGATTTGGGATTATTTTCATAGTCGATTATTCTGTTGAATATTTTCTTGATTAATCGATTAGTTGTTTGGTCAACAATATGTCAGAAAAATGTGGATCAGTGTTTCCCAAAAGCCAAGGATGACATCCTCAAATGTCTCATTTTGTTTCTGCTCCTGTAGAAGCTAGAGGTCTGTATGAAATCAACCTTGTTACTAGAAAAACATGTTTTTAGCCGCAATCTTATGGAGAAAAACTACACTACCCACAGTCCTAAGCTTAACAGCGACGCCTCTGATTGGTTCAACTCGCCCTTTCCATAGAAACGTTTACCGTACCCGCAAAACCGCGAACGGCTATAGCGATAACATTAACTAGCTAGGTGACTAGCAAAGAGAGCTTGTTGTTGTCACAAACTTCCAGTGGTTTAAATGTCAGAGAATGCATAATTACATCCAGTTATTTATCTGATAATGTATCCTGAATTTTACTTGTAACATGGGCTAATGGGAACAGGTAGAGGTGACTTGTTGAGTCAGTGGCATGAATCTACTGTGAACCAAATTACCCTAAAAAACATGAAGTTTAGTACTGTTTTTCAAGCTCACTCACTTTGGGCTTGTAGCCGAGGCCGTTTGCTTGCATCAGGAGGAGGGCTGCTGTCTTGACGCCGCTTAAAAAATTGCCGGACATCTATTTTTACAATTTATTACATGAGACATGTAGGCTAGTTTGGGCTAGTGACCATGGATGTATTAAGAGAACTGATGAGTTTTGATGCAGTCATAGACAGTATATAAAATGCAGTCTGCTGCTTCCTGCTGGCTACGCAAGAGATGCGTTGGTGTTTTAAGCCCCCAACGTTGACTTCAAGGCAGCGCTGCGACCGTTGACTTAGTTCAAGGTGTCACTGCACAATGTGAGTCTCAACACGATCTGAGTCGCGTCGAGTTGCGCATGCTCATATTTAAACAATTTACGGCATAACGACAATAACGGAAGATGGGAACAGCAATAATCGAAGATATGGAAGATGTAAATGGCAGTAATGTATTATTTAGCGTAACACATCACATGTTCACGGCATGATCCCTCACGTCAGTTGATAACAAAATAAAAAAAGTCAGTAAAAATGGAGCTAAATGACCAAGTTGGTTCACTGCTGGCTACAAGTTAGCAATCAAACACAACAACGGCTGTTACTGGAATGGTGTTATGAGCTAACGTTAGCAATCAAACAATCATAGATAGCATATGATAACTAAAACGTTTTTGAAATGATTTCTACCTTCTATATCTTCTATTATTGCTGTTCCCATCTTCTGTTGTTGTCGTTATGCCGTAAATTGTTTAAATCTGAGCATGCGCAACTCGACGCGACTTAGATCGTGTTGAGACTCAGATCGTGCAGTGACACAAGGCACTGTTGCCTAATCCTAGTGCCTTCCAGGCATCGCTGCCATTAGCCAACATCTTACCTTATCTATCTATTACCTTATCTTACCTTGGAGCAAACGTAGGCGCTTTTGTTAATCCTGTCAACATTTAGTTGTGAATGGGGCCTCCCACACTGCTTGATCCACGGGTTTTAGATTTCGGAAGGGAAAAAAATGGACAAACGACCCCCAAAGTGCAAGGGAGGTGCAGAGAAATTACGGGAGAAAAAGATTAAGAATCTACAGGCAGATGCCTCAAAATGTGCCAACATTTGTGACATGTTTGGGGCTGTAGTAGCTGCTTTGACATGAGCATTACCTGAGGTAGAGGAAGGAGGAGAGGTGGCTGGCTATACAGAGAAGCAGACAGTGTTGGTCATCTTACTTTAAAAAAGTAATTAGTTACAGTTACAAATTACTTCTCCCAAAAAGTAATTGAGTTAGTAACTCAGTTACCACATTGTAAAAGTAATTAGTTACTCAGCAAAGTAACTGTGACGTTATTTTTTATGTTCTATAAGGCTATTATATATAACGAATGTGCCAACATTTGTGACATGTTTGGGGCTGTAGTAGCTGCTTTGACATGAGCATTACCTGAGGTAGAGGAAGAAGGAGAAGTGGCTGGCTATACAGAGAAGCAGTCAGAAACAACATCATGACAGGGAAGAAGCTGAGGAGGAGAGTGACCATGACAGGGCCATGGGAGCGAGTGAGGAAAAGATGGAAGAGAGAGTAGTTGACGACATGGTAAGGAGTAGGTAAATTATCAGGGACTCTCAGGAAGGGAGGGAGGCTGTGTGTGTGTGTGTGTGTGTGTGTGTGTGTGTGTGTGTGGGTGTGTTTTCGCGCGCGCTATGTGCACCTCACGTCACAACGACAACAAGCAGTTTGGCTGTAACATTAAAGTTAGTGGCTGTCAGGTAACCTAACCTAACTGCTTAAGCTTACATTGAAAATGCTAGTGGTTGGCCTGTTGTGTAGCTGAAAAGTCTGTGCGATCTATAAAATCTGTGTTGATACAAGCATCAGTGTTCCTTGAATTGCTTAATTAGCTCTTTTCCAGGGCATATACTACTCTCAGCTTTATTGTAGCTTTTGGGAAGGGTTGTGGTCATTGTATTTAGCAGACAGTTTTGTCCAAACAGTTGTAAACAGTTTTTAAAAGTTGCTAAGCCAATATTAAGCAAAATAGTAATAATAAAAATAATGGCAATATAATATCAAATATAAATAATACAAATTTTAAAAATACCATAAATATACAAATTATAACTCTAAGAATTTATTAATTATATTATATTTCGTAAGTGTAAGATCAACCGATAAGAGACCCCTCTTGAAGGATCCAAAACTATCACATGAACGCAGAACACTAGTCAACTCATATCATAGAATGCACGCATATTTTAAGGGGACTGTCTGCAGGGAATGTGTCTGACCAATCACGGTGGGTGTGGGCCGTCTCGGCCAAAAATGCCAGGGCCGATTTTTTTGTCCAGTCCAGCCCTGGTTCCACCCCTACTCCCTTTCTGAAACAGAAAACCCAGAGTTTCCCTCGTCTCAAAGGTTATCACTAAACCTGCTTTCTGAAATGCACCCCAGCACTCCTCTGCCAATAAAGCCAGTTTGTGTGCTACTTTTCCGGGGCATCATCCATTGATTGGTCTACACTTTAAATGATGTCTTTTGGACCAATAGTTTTCGAGAAAAGTGGGGAAAAGTAACGCCTTCGCCTTTGACGCGGAAATGTACAACAGTGTTTGTTCCGTACAGACCGCAACAACTATGCAAATACTTTCATCTTTTAAAGAATCAAAATGTCAAAATATTCATTAACATTTATTAATTTTATTTAATAAAGGGTGAATAAACACCCTTAAGTAAAATTGTGTGCAGGGTGACATGCAAACAAAACTATAAAAACATACTAAAAACCATGCTAAGAACTGATTCAAGTACATAAAATCTGATACAAATTTTCAGGGCTCCACCATCAGGACATCAGACAGAGACATATATATAAATAGGTGAAATAAAATCATTCAAATAAATGTTCTCTCAAATCAAGATAAAAGCAGGTTTTAACCCAAACTAAATAATGCTCCTCATATTTGTGCAAATGAGCTCATTGCAGCAGGAACAAAGCTATTTGTTTTCAGCACCTTGGGACTAAAAACCTTAAATTCAAGGGAGTTGTCATTTAAAATAGAGGTAGCTATCCTCTGTAACTGTCTGGTATACAGCAACGCTGGGTAAAGTTCTGCCTCCCCAATCAGCCGACGGACCGTTTAACTATTTAGTTTAAGGAATTTCTCTCTTTTAAGGATGCATGACTAAACTATGACACCAAGGAACAGGACTGACTCAATAACAGCACAATAAAACATAGTGATTATGGTTCCAATTTTGTATTTCCAAATAGAGCTTTTCAAGTAATCTGGTTCAAATTCTAATATGTTTCATATCCCAATAAAGCGGGGGTAAAAAATATTGCAATGTCCGTTTTTTCCAATAACATTACCCTAACAGTGAGCCACATCAGCCAGGTGCACGTTTCTGCAGTAACCCTCTAAAGCTAGACTGATGTATCTGTTGTTGACATCCTCAGAATGTATCAGAAACTCAGTGTTGAACCAAAACACCAGTCTGCTTTCTGTATTCAGTTTGCAGAGAAATATGGAAACATTTTTAGCCTTCGACTCTTTGGTGGGAGGATTGTGGTCATCAATGGCTACAAGCTTTTGAGAGAGGCCCTGGTCCAAAGAGGAGAGGACTACATGGATCGCCCTGCCATACCATTGTTTCACGCATTAGTTGGAAATAAAGGTAAGGTGTATTGCATTTTGTTCAAATGTTTTTTTGGCATCAGACCGACACCATTTCAGGCATATTAGCATTAAGCTAATTAGTTAAGTCTATTTCGACTTACTTTCAGTCCAATGCTGTTTTGTGTTTCCCATAGGTCTGGTGTTATCAAATGGATATCCATGGAAAGAGCAGAGGAGATTTGCTCTTCGTACACTCAGAAACTTTGGTGTGGGCAAGAAGTCGCTGGAGCCATCCATCCAGCAGGAGTGCCAGTTTCTCACTGAGGCATATGCCCTTCAGCAAGGCACTGAATACATTTTACTTTTCATCAAACTTCTAATCAGCTAATGCTTCTTATACCATGGTCTGGGTGAATACTCATTTCTGATTGGCTGCAAGGTGTCCATAAAAAGTGATATAAGACACAGTACTAAGAAATTCACTTGAAACTGCGCTAAATTAAATAGATTTATTTTTTTACACTGATATGTCTTTAAAAAATTGTTATTTGACAAGTGACCACGGTATAAGCTTGAATGCCCTTCAAGGTGTCCATTATCAGGTGATTAATGGCCTCCACCTTCATTACTTCATGATAATGCTCTTCTGGCATTAACCTGTACTTAGTCTATATCGACGACGTTTAATTTCCGGGATTGTTCAGGTGCCGCCGGAAATTGAGCGTCAGCGTCAGTTCTGGCAGGCCAGGTAGTCAAAACGCTGCTAACCGCTATTGGCCAACAACACCATCGCACCAGCTGATCTGCATCAGCTGATCTGCATCAGCACATCAGCTGGTCACTCCCCTCGCTTCTGAACAGGTGCCCTACTTAAAGCTGATTCAGTTTGTTCTTTCTGCTTGCTGCTTTTAGTTTGCTCCTAAAGGCTCGCTGCTATTTTGCTTGTAACTGCTGCTTTAGTTTGCTCTAAATGCTTGCTGCTCGCATTTTTGCTACCCACTTCCTCCCCTGCTCCACCTTGTCGTGTATAACGTGGCATTTGCTTCTATGTCATCGTTGCTGCTCTGTTCATATGGAGGAATAGTTTAGCTCTCCCAGTCTTACACTGTGTGAGCGTCCCCTAACGCTGCTGCTGCTGTCACTTCACTGCTCTATCATGGTGCTCATGAAAGGTCAGGAGACTTCTCTGAACAGAGCCATACCGCCAAATTTAATTCATAAGTTATGCAGTAAAATTTCTTAAAGCATTTTATTGTCTGCGTTGTTCTTGACGTAATGGACCTGACAGAAATTCCGCCTCATTTAGGCCAGATGTCCATTACCTTCCAGCTTCTTTGTGCTGGTGTTCTAAACTCCGGTGGATTTAGTACTATGGTTAACTGCTCCTCAGATCTCTGCAGGGTAAATCTAGACAGCTTGCTAGACTAACTGTCCAATCTGAGTTTTCTGTTGTACGACGAAAACAACTTTTGAATGTACACATGTTCCACCAAAACAAGTTCCTTCCCAAGGCTATTATGCAGCGGCACGGTTGCTTCGTCCGGTGCTTAGCGCCACCCAAGACGATTGTGATTGGTTTAAAGAAATGCCAATAAACCACATCTCACATCCCGGAATGCTGTGTGGACTAGCCAGTCTGGTAATGCGATATAACCCTTACTTAACTAGTTAAAGGGCAATATGTACTTCAAGTAAGAGAAATGTACTCATTATGCAGAATGGCATGGAATCAAATCTGTATAAATCATTTATTCTTGTTTATTCTATGAACATGTCATTTCTCTTTAGCCTTGCAACACAGAAGCATGCACCCCCAGCCTAGAGCTGTGGACCATGCACCTTAAGGCCGTTACACATTGGGGGTGTGACAAATAATAAAAAAATTTAAAAATGCGAAATAATCACCTGAAAATATTTTGCATCACAACTATTCACAATTCACTCACCGACTTCTGCACTTCTTCTTTTAATTCCTTCAAGTTCTGCACAACGTGATTGGTTGATGCCTTTATTAGCTTTGCGAAAAATGTACCTTGTTTCGGGAAAGAAATACGTCACTTTAATAATATTCACGTTCTGTGTGAAAGGAACAAAAATGGAAAACATATTGATGTGCAATTTAATCGCAAAAAAACCTGTCCCTGGTGTGTAAAGGCCTTTAGATCATGTGCATGTGACTCTTTATTTCCCTGCTTCATTATCGAAAGGACTTCAGTATCCTTTTCTGTTCTGTGTGTCTTATCTACGTTTTCTCTTTATTTAACAGGCAAGCCTTTTAATGCCCAGTCACTGATAAACAGTGCTGTGTCCAACATCATCTGCTGCCTGGTGTTTGGGGATCGCTTTGAGTACACTGACAAGCAGCACCACATGATTCTTCAGAACTTTAATGAGTTACTGTACTTGGAGGGAGGTTTATGGGCACAGGTGAGTCTCCTTTGTAAACAAGATGCAGCACACATTGTTTTCTTTTTTTAAATCAGGATTTATCCAGCCAGACCCCATAAGTCAATAGTGTATGGCATTAAATAAAACAAACCTAAAAAGCCACTAAATGAGAAACTGACACAAATGGATGACCATTACTGGAAGAAGTATTCAGATCCTTTTCTAAAGTAAAATTGTTAGGGGTGTGACGAGATCTCGCAAGATTAAACTTGGCGAGATTTCTTGTTGAGGTTAAAAGTGTCTCGCATTATCATAGTGCGTTCCATTTGTACTCGGAACTCGAATTTTCTCTTAAAGGGGTGGTTCAGAATTTTGGACATAGGACCTAATTTGCAAGTTAGTCAGTGTGTTATTTATCGGTGGAGACCGTTTTCAACTCGTTTCATCCAGTCCTTCCAGTTGCAGAGTTTGCTGGTGCTAGGCTAGCGCAATTCAACAGTAACAGAAAACTAAAAATTAGAAACAGTCTTACCCACTCCACAGTACACCCGAGGCAAATAAATTGTAACGCCAGACCATCGATGTAAATGTCTGTTGACACTTCTGCCTTATTTGTGTGTCACTAAATCAGTCGTTCACACAGGCATGTTCAACTTCTATCTGTGGACATGTTACACTGTATGCACAAAAAACAGTGTAATGCTTTGTTATCAACTGGTATTGCTTACAATGGCTAACCGGGCTAGAGCTAATGAAAACAGTGAAAATCCAACCTGTAAATGGAACGCATTCAACTCGGGTTCCGAGTTCCAAAGTAAATGGAACGCACTGTCAGTACACAAGTGCAGAGCAGCAGCCAGGATGAGTCTGACTTTAACCTCGAAATTAGCATAGAAGATCACCCCCACCCGTTCTCCAAAGTTGACTCAGAGTTAACTTTTGCAGAGCGATGGCAGATAAAAAAGCTGCCTGTAAAACCCAAGGGGGCAAGCCTGCTTCCTCAGAGCGAAGCCGTGATGGCGCCATTTTATGCTACCCAAACCATCACCCCCCATTAGCATTCCATTGACTGCCATTCATTTTGGCGTCACTTTGACAGCCAATAACTTTACATCTGAGGCGTTTAAAGACTTAATTTGTCCATTGTTTATTTCTAAAGAAACACAACAATGTATAAAAGGCTCCATTACCTTATATCTCACGTTATGGCTCCATAGCAGACGTTTTTGTAAAGATAGGCTAACAATTGTGTCATAACCACGTGACTCACTGTTGCATAGTAGAAGAATTACCGTATAGTACAGGAGCAGCTCGCAGGCAGTTTCAACTTACATTAGCTGTTTAAGTTTAATTGCTAATATTAACTAGCATTTTAGTTAGCAATAATTAGCCTGTACCTATGTTATCTCCTTACATATACCTACGCTCTCCGTCTACCGATTTGTCTTGGCACAGCTACCAGAAAACTTACAACGTTCAGACACATTGCTCACGTCATAACTACGGCGGCAAGCTCAGTTTGCAGCTGCGCAGTAACGCTCAGCCATCATCGGAAAAGTGCTTCTAATAGACTTCACTCGTCTCCGTCAAAAACAGCAGAGTCACTTGGTCCATTTCTTCTGTCAGTGGTAAAACCCAGCGTTAGAACGTTAGAGTACCGCCACTCTCTCTCTCTCCCCCTTTCTTTTCTCTCTGAATCTCCCCCTATCTCTCTCTCTCTCTCTCTTGACCGAGACACAAACGCGTGTGCAGCGTACAGTTTAGTGTGGCGCTGTTTGACTTGGCAGGTATCTAGTGAATTTCACCACCGGATCAATAAAGTCTCCTCTTTATCCACTTTAATACATCCTAGATTATTCGTAATATTTTGTATAATGAATATGAATATGCAAAGTAACTAAAGCTATAAAAATAGAGAAGTAAAACGTACAATAGGCAAGTAGGAGAAAATTAAAATGAAAAGTAAAAGTACCTTACAGTTGTAGTGAAGTACGGCATAGTTACTTTCCACGGCTGTCACCTGTTGGGACACAGATGTTGTCCGTACCGTCTCTTGTTCTGGCTCTGATCACGGTAACAGTGACTGACAGCTCGCTTCAATGCAGCGTATTAACTCCTGAAAATAATATCCATCTCACAGATCTATCTGTCTCTGCAGTCATCTCAACCATTGAATACAGCAACAGGAAATAATACTCACGGCTTTCAGTGTTTCCCACAGATTAGAAAGCAATTTGTGGTGGTGGGGGATAGACATAGTAATCACTATGTCTGTAGTAATGTTATCTAGGCATATAGCTATGTACAGTGTTACCGTTCTCTTCCCTGCTAGCTACCGCTGATGTTAGCTATGATGGTTGATGATGGTTGTCTGTTATTGGACTTCTGTGCTAGTCATGGATTGTCTATAACAAACACCATGTTCGAACATAGGGATGCTCATAAGTGTACTTGGTACCAGAGCACCCTAGGCCGAAGGTCAATAATCGATTTTATAATTGTTTCATCTGATCTGAGGCTGTATGTTTTGGACACTCGGGTAAAGAGAGGGGCGG
This sequence comes from Gymnocephalus cernua, assembly GCA_023631565.1. Classification (NCBI taxonomy): domain Eukaryota; kingdom Metazoa; phylum Chordata; class Actinopteri; order Perciformes; family Percidae; genus Gymnocephalus; species Gymnocephalus cernua. The sequence goes on from CM042432.1 coordinate 15,949,946, forward strand.
AGCTGTCAACCGATCACCATCTGTTGGTGAGTTGGGTCAGGGGGTGGGGGAAGACTCTGGACAGACCTGGTAAGCCCAAACGGGTGGTGCGGGTAAATTGGGAACGTCTGGAGGAAGCCCCTGTCCGACAGACCTTCAACTCATACCTCTGGCGGAGCTTTTCGTGCATCCCTGTGGAGGCGGGGGACATTGAACCTGAGTGGATAATATTCAAAGTTTCCATTGCTGAAGCTGCAGCAGGGAGCTGTGGTCTTAGGGTCTTAAGTGCCTCAAGGGGCGGTAACCCACGAACACCGTGGTGGACACAGGTGGTCAGGGAAACCGTCTGACTAAAGAAGGAGTCTTTCCGGGATATTTTATCCCAGAGGCAGTTACAAGGCAACGAGGGGCCCAAAGGGCTGCAGCCTTAGCCGTGAAAGAGGCAAAGCAGCGGGTGTGGGAGAAGTTCGGAGAAGACATGGAGAAATCTTTCGGTCGGCACCAAGGCGCTTCTGGAAAACCGTTTGCCACCTCGGGAGGGGGGAGCGGGGAACCATCCAAGCTGTGTACAGTAAGGATGGGACGTTGTTGACCTCAACTGAAGAGGGTGGAAGGTGGAAGGAGCACTTTGAGGAACTCCTAAATCCAGCTGATGCACCCTCTTTGTTAGAGGCAGAGATGGAGGATGACGGGGGATTTTTGTCCATTTCCCTGGTGGAAGTCACTGACGTAGTCAAACAACTCCACAGTGGCAAAGCCCCAGGGATTGATGAGATCCATCCGGAAATGCTGAAAGCTCTGGGTGTGGAGGGGCTGTCTTGGTTGACACGCCTCTTCAACATTGCGTGGAAGTCTGGGACAGTGCCAAAGGAGTGGCAGACCGGGGTGGTGGTTCCCCTGTTCAAAAAGGGGGAACCAGAGGGTGTGTACCAATTACAGGGGTATCACACTTCTCAGCCTCCCTGGTAAAGTGTACTCCAAGGTGCTGGAAAAGAGGGTTCGGCCGATAGTTGAACCTCGGGTTGAAGAGGAACAATGTAGATTCCGTCCTGGTCATGGAACAACGGATCAGATCTTTACTCTTGCAGGGATCCTGGAGGGAGCCTGGGAGTATGCCCATCCAGTCTACATGTGTTTTGTGGATCTGGAGAAGGCATATGACCGGGTCCCCTGGGAGATACTGTGGGAGGTGCTGTGGGAGTATGGGTTGAGGGGATCCCTTCTCAGGGCCATCCAATCTCTGTATGACCGAAGTGAGAGCTGTGTTCAGGTTCTCGGCAGTAAGTCGGACCCGTTCCAGGTGAGGGTTTGCCTCCGCCAGGGCTGCGCTTTGTCACCAATCCTGTTCGTAGTATTTATGGACAGGGTATCGAGTCGTAGTCGTGGTGGGGAGGGGTTGCAGTTCGGTGGACTGGGGATCTCATTGCTGCTCTTTGCAGATGATGTGGTCCTGATGGCATCATCGGCCTGTGACCTTCAGCACTGACTGAATCGGTTTGCAGCCAAGTGTGAAGCGGCTGGGATGAGGATCAGCACCTCTAAATCTGAGGCCATGGTTCTCAGCAGGAAACCGATGGAGTGCCTTCTCCAGGTAGGGAATAAGTCCTTACCCCAAGTGAAGGAGTTTAAGTACTTTGGGGTCTTGTTCGCGAGTGAGGGGACAATGGAGCAGGAAATTGGTCTGAGAGTCGTCGCAGCGGGGGCGGTATTACATTCAGTTTATCGCACCGTTGTGACGAAAAGAGAGCTGAGCAAGAAGGCAAAGCTCTCGATCTACCGGTCAGTTTTCGTTCCTACCCTCACCTATGGTCATGAAGGTTGGGTCATGACCGAAAGAACGAGATCCAGGGTATAAGTGGCCGAAATGGGTTTCCTTAGGAGGGTGGCTGGCATCTCCCTTAGAGATAGGGTGAGAAGCTCAGTCATCCATGAGGAGCTCAGAGTACAGCCGCTGCTCCTTCACGTCGAAAGGAGCCAGTTGAGGTGGTTCGGGCATCTGGTAAGGATGCCCCCTTGGCCGCCTCCCTAGGGAGGTGTTCCAGGCACATCCAGCTGGGAGGAGGCCTCGGGGAAGACCCAGGACTAGGTGGAGGGATTACATCTCCAACCTGGCCAGGGAACGCCTCGGGATCCCCCAGTCAGAGCTGGTTAATGTGGCTCGGGAAAGAGAAGTTTGGGGTCCCCTGTTGGAGCTGCTACCCGATGGATGGATGGATGGATAAATATATAAGTTTCTTTTGGCATTGTGGCAAGCCCAGGGGTGTGGGTTTCCACGTCACCAGTTCAATAACAAAAACCGGCACCAGGAGTACAATTGAACACAGTTTGTACGTTTATTAAGGATAATCTGCACCGTGGGAGGGGATTTCTAACACTACCTCACTGTCCACTGCTTCACTGTCCACAATCCTTTCCCGTCGTCTTCGATCCACAGGTAAACCACAGGTAATCCACAGATAATCCACCAACGGGTCCTCGTCCAAAACACTTCTGTATGCAGGGGGTAATCAGCCAGTTAAGGTCACATCAGTTAGTCACACAGTCTAGTTCAGTGTTCTTTTTACTACTTTTCACTCTGTATCACTCTGTATCACTCAGACTCCTCTCCTCTCTCCTCTCTCCTCTTTTTTTCCCCCAGTTCAAACACCTGCTCTCTTTTCCCTCCAAAACCTAATCACTTAATTAATCCCAGCCTCTTCTTGTTGGAAGAGTAACCATATAAGGCTCAGGGGTGGAGCCACTGGGCTGCAAGATACCTTCCTTCAATTACCACTCCCCTCACCCCTCACTGCCATCTACCACAGCATGCAAAATCTATGGGAAAAGTCTTTCTGGGCCAGAGGGGTGCAGTTCCACGATTGGCCGCTAAGTCCATGGTTGCTTTAAGACATTGCTTTAAGGCACTGTTCCTCGGGGCTTGTTCCCATAGACAGTAAAAAAAATGGACAATGTGACCCCGTAGATTTTAACGGAGACCAGTGAAGTCTATTAGAAGCACTTTTTCATCCTATAATGGTCACAAATCAATACTAGAGTAGCCTATACTTCCTTGTTTAGTGCTGCAATTAATAAAATGCAGAGGAGAAACGACAATCTGTCTCCACAAAAATCATCTGTTGAGTGTTTGATGGTAATTGATTTGTGCTTTAGAACGTTATGTGACAATGTGAAACAATAAATAAAAAATAAATAAGCTCTATTTCTACTGTCTACTGCACAATGACAAATTCAAGTACAAAACAACTTGTGTTAACTACTGCCAGAAAACGCTTTGTTACGTTGTAACCTTGGGCCCTGATTTTGAACATGAGTAAAATACAAGTATGATCAGTTGAATGTAAAAATAATATGTTGTTATATATATTACATTGTTAGATCGCGAATGCATTAATAAGTTAGTAGTATTTTAGTGTTGTAGCTGGTGGAGGTAGAACTACAACATTAAAGTGACAAACACATTAATTCATCACTAATTATAATATGTAAGATTCTGAAAGATTTACTCTTTACCAAAATTTCTGTTTCTGTAGGGATCCTTTCCATAATGTTTTCAGACACTTAGGGCCAGATGTACGTACATTTGCGAACGTAGCGTTATCAGCGCCATGGCTCACCCACAGATAGCGAACGCAATGATACCATAGTTTACGCCATATTTACCAAACCTGCAGGACATCCGTAATTAGCGCCTTTCTCCGCCCACTATACCGTAAACTGTAAGTACTTGTGCTATGATACGGCTGAGTGCAGACTGCGATATTCCCACTGCTGATGCTATGACTGTTTGAAATCATCCTGATGCCAATATTTGTAATGTAGCGAGGAGTTTAACAACTGCTGGAATGTGAACTCTGAGTCGGAGATTCGATGTCATCTTTGATTTCTTTCAGTAACTGTAATCTTGCATGGCTGCTTAATCTGTGATCCTTGTGGCAAAACTCCTTTCAGCTCGTCTCCTTGGCCTATGTCTTCGTCTTGCTCGGATTACTGCTGTCATTTCACCAGGAGGCATATGTGAGGAAACCCGCTTCCAGGTTTACACCTGCTTTTAAGAGGCGGAGAATTTTCACCGCAAAATAGAGGCGCGCTATCACTGGCGGTTTTTGTACATACCGCGGAATACGTAATTAAGCGCTCTTTACGCTTCCCCTCCCATCTCTTTACGGTAAACTCCCACTTTCCCCGCGACCCTCCCATGAATAAATATGCATGACACGAAAAACGCAATTTTTTTTTTCTTTTCAGCTCCCACGACATGCAGTTTGCGCTTTTACATCATTGCGGCCTGTTTGTACATACCTCGCCATGATTTTACGCGCACATTGCGACACAAATACGCCTGAAGTGGGCGCAAAAGCGTTCGTACATCTGGCCCTTAGAATCTGAAACAATCTGACCCTCTCTGTGACAAAAAGAGCACTTTTAGTGGACGAAATTGACAATGCACATTAGCCCAATAGGATTACATTACAGCCCTCTCGCTAAATACTGGACCAATTTTAAAGATTGTTAGTCACAAAAGCATTAAAATAGGGTCCAGGTTGAAAATAAACTGAGGTTACCATGTAAGTAAAAGATCCAAGTATTTCATCCACCACTGCTTACCAGTCAGTACAATGATCTACAGAACATTGGCCTATAGGCTATTGTGTTTTACTGCCAGCAGTCTTATAAACCTCTCTCTGAGGCCCTAATAAATAAATAAAATAGTAATGATAAAAAATCTAGAACTGCAAGTAGTTATGACGGGGTCCAAGCCTCCCCGGCATGAATCGGCCCTGGAGCGAGTCCTCCCCGACGTCCCGCCGAGCTTGTGAAATCAGAACCCGAAGAGCTATAGCGGTGTGGCAAACGTCAGGGAATATCGCAATGCTTGAGCTGCAAGGTCTGTTGTAAATTGCGATTGCAAATTCCCATTTACATTCATTGAGTTAAACACCAAAACGTGTCTACCTTGATTATAGCTGATAGGTTTTGGTCAATTCCATCTGAAGATGCTATGTACAACGTTTCATGCAGATCAGATGCTTGGCCTAGGAGGAATTCGAAAAAGTCGGTTTTGCACATTGCGCCATATTGCAAAAAAAACTTCTTAGCAGAAATGGGCGTGGCCTATATCAGGCAATTCAGCTGAATTCAAGGAGCTCATGGATATACGTATGTTTTTTGGATGTGCGATGTATGGTTTGGGAGATATACAGTCTTAAAAAAAAGCATTGCATATATCCCATCATCAGAACTGATGAGAGATACACAGCCTATATTCCTTTATTTATGGTGCTATCTTGCGCTACATTGTTATAAAGACAAAAACTGTTCTTCGGCCAGGACAACTCAGAGTTTGCTGAATGAAAGCTGTCAATCAAGGTAAACTAAGGAGGTCTGTGGGTGGGATCGCCTTGAAAGTGACCAATCAGAGGGGGGCCAGTAAAGAGTCAGGTTCATGCAGGCATGCAGAAATCAACTTTGCAAGCAGAATTTACCTGCGAGAGCATGTATGCCCCTCCACTGGCTGCTTTCTGCGCGTGCTGCTTAGTTTTATACGCGCAGGTGCCATTCTTTCCCTCTCCCTATGTTGTACCAGTTCACTCTCGAAAGGATATCTGCATGTGTGAAGTCATGTGTGAAGTCTTCTCTTTATGGTAGACTTGATGGATAATGACTTGGATAATGATATACCTACTTCCTGGAGTCTTCTTCACTTCACTTGATGTTGTGAAGGATTTCTTCTTTACCATGGAAAGGATCCTGCGATCATCAACCACTGTTGTCTTCCGTGGACGTCCGGGCCTTTTTGTATTGCTGAGCTCACCGGTGCGTTCTTTTTTTCTCAGAATGTACCAAACTGTTGATTTGGCCACTCCTAATGTTTCTGCCATCTCTCTGATGGATTTTTCCTTTTTCTGCAGCCTAAGGATGGCCTGCTTTACTTGCATTGAGAGCTCCTTTGACCGCATGTTGTGGATTCGCAGCAACAGCTTCTAAATGAAAATGTCACACCTGAAATCAACTCCAGACCTTTTATCTGCCTAATTGATGATGAAATAATGAGGGAATAGCCCATACCTGCTCATGAAACAGCTTTTGACTCAATTGGTCAATTACATTAGGTCCCTTGAAATTAGGGGGCTATGTATGAAAATGTGTGTAATTCCTAAACCCTTCCTCCAATTTTGATGTAAATACCCTCAATATGAAGATGAAAGTCTGCACTACAGTTTCATCTTGATGATTTCATTTCAAATCCATTGTGTTAGCGCACAGGGCCAAAATTATGAAAATTGTGTCACTGTCCAAATATTTCCGGACCTAAATGTATATCTATGTTAAACAAAATTAAAATACATTGAAAGAAAAATAACTTAAAATATGTGAAAGGCAGCTGTACGGTGAAGTTAGGCAAGCGGCATAGGCTAAAAGATTATCCTGAGTATATTGCCTGATTCAAAGATGATCTGGTACCTGTCTTCATGCTCTAGGTTTATAACATGTTACCATGGCTGATGAAGTGGCTGCCTGGACCTCACCAGAAGATATTCACACTGACACAAAATATAATTGACTTCATACAAATCAAGATCCAAGAACACAGAGAAAGCTTTGACCCCTCATCACAAAGAGACTACATCGACTGCTTCCTCACAGAGATGGGAGAGGTGATTGTTTTATTATTGTGTTTGTTCTCTGTATTTAATGAAATATGTCAACTCGTACTAGAAATTGTCTCTTGGGTTATTGATAGATGAAGAACGAAGATTCTGGTTTTGACTTAAATAATTTGAGGATCTGTACTCTGGACCTGTTTGGTGCTGGAACTGAAACCACTGCCACTACTTTACACTGGGGACTGCTATACATGATCTACTACCCTCACATACAAGGTGTGTATGAGTAATATCTGTCCCACTCCATTCCTGCATGGTTTGTACGTGGCTTGACTCTACCTCTGTCAGAAGTCTTTCACAGGTCTGGCCTACATTGGGAGAGTAAGTGTGGGGGATGTGTTGCACATCATTTTCCCCTCAGTCGTCTATGTGGTGCACAGACTCACATTGTTTCCTGTTTTCACAATGTGCAGAGAGAGTCCAGGCTGAGATAGATTCTGTTGTTGGCTCATCCAGACAGCCCTCTCTGATGGACAAAGAAAAGATGCCATATACTGATGCAGTCATCCATGAAATCCAGAGAATGGCCAACATCCTTCCCCTAAATTTGTCCCGCATGACAAGCAAGGACACTGTGCTTGACAGCTACACAATCCCAAAGGTACAAGTGATGAATAAAATTGTTTTAATGTGAGCATTTTGCCTATTCTTCATTTTCTAAGTTAGATTTTCTGGCTGCATAACTTTTGAATGTCTTGTTTCTTGGCAACCAACTCAAAACACATTTCCCACAAACACTCAAACCATTCGCTTTCAACTATATAAAGATAACTTCGATAAAAAGTAAATCTGCAAGTTGATTTTTAAAATGTATTGCTATGAACTGAAAAATCGATAACTATTATCTTAATATTGATAAATTCCATGTTATACTAATAAATATTCAGAATTCATGTAGAAAATACTTATGTTGCACTTTGGCACCGATGGTGACAAAATACCAGATATTTTCCATTTAATTATTTCATTTGACTTAATACAAAATCCATTTAGTGCCTCCTCTGGGAGCATTTACCGGCCACTTGTTATGCAATTGTAGATGACTAAATTTATATTTGCTTTAGAGCACAAGAAATGCTCCTGGTCCATGTTGAATTAATTGTTGAGAATAGAAATATTGGAAACAACAATTCAGCAAATAATCCATCCCATTTTGATTATGTATTTTTTTAATCTTAACTATCAACTGCTGTTTGAACTTTGTACATTTCACGTGTAAATTTTTGTTTATTAAAACAACAAGAAGAAGAAATACAAAAAAGAGATCACTTTGATTAACTGTTTTCATTAATGGCATTTCCTCAGGGCACCCTTGTCTTGCCCACACTGATCTCAGTTCTGCGTGATGAGTCGATGTGGGAAACTCCATACTCATTCAACCCTCAACACTTTCTGGATCAGGACGGCAAATTTAGAAAGAACAAAGCCTTCCTTCCTTTTTCAGCAGGTAAGTCAGTAGTTACGACCCTCTACGTTTTGTTTAATATTTTTGTTTGAACCTTAATTAAAAAAAGATTAAAAAAAAAAATTAAATAAAAAAAAAGATAAATAGCATTTTTTGCCAGCAATCATTTGCCTGTTTAACTACAGATCGGAGGGGATCAGGTTTTTGTGTTCTTTGGTTGTGTCAGAGCTGCAGAAATATTATATGGTAAAAGTGAAGAAAAAATGGTGGGAATACAACTCATCTGCTGTACTGTGTATTCTCAGGTAAGCGTGTGTGTCTTGGGGAGCAGCTGGCTAGGATGGAGTTATTCCTCTTCTTTACCTCCCTCCTTCAGAGGTTTTCTTTCTCGGCACCCGCTGGAGAGCCGCCCACTCTGGAGTTTAAGTTAGGAGGCACTCTCTGTCCCAAACCTTACCGCCTCTGTGCCGTACCACGATAAACCACCAACTGTCCCAAACTGTACCACAACAAACACAATGAATCACTCTTTTCACTATGATTTAAACTATCTACTGTTATTTTATATAATTTAGACGTAGTTTTCTTTTCCTCAATCAATAGGCCTTTTAGGCTATTTTTAAGTTACAAATCACTGTGATCTTAATTCCTATGGTCCTTATCACTGCATATTGGATTTGTCATATTAGCTTAAACATGACATGTGTTTAATTAAATGATACTAAGATTTAGTTTCTCATTCAGGACACCGTGTGTTCATGTTCACCCTGTGATTACAGTCTGAGGTTTGGCGGGTGAGAAACACTCATATTAGAGAATACTATGCAGCAATTGCTGTTTATCAACTTGAGCATTAATATGGTATTCTTATTTATATATTTTGCTATTAATTGTGCTCATCGTTATTGAAATTGTTGGGTATTTGTAAATTATAGAGTGTGGTCTAGACCTACTCTATCTGTAAAGTGTCTTGAGATAACTCTTGTTATGACTTGATTCTATAAATAAAATTGAATTGAATTGAATTATGTTGACAAGGCTAGTTTTTGTAAACCAAATTGCCCATAGGCAGCGTACAGAATTAGCACCATACACCAGCCAAATGCTGCTATGCCGTGCTGCTCCCTGCGCTACTACAACCACTATTTCTAGTCACTGTTTCATTATCTATACTGTGATACACCCCAACCGGCACGTCAGACACCACCTACCAAGAGCCTGGGTCTGTCCGAGGTTTCTTCCTAAAAGGGAGTTTTTCCTCACCACTGTTGCACTGAGTGCTTGCTCTTGGGGGATTTGTTGTTTTTTTTGTAAATTATAGAGTGTGGTCTAGACCTACTCTATCTGTAAAGTGTCTTGAGATAACTCCTGTTATGATTTGATACTATAAATAAAATAAAATTGAATTGAATTTACCTCACCAGCCAAAAAACAATGGTAATATATTAAGTGACTGTTAAAATTTCATTCAGTAGCCATTTGGCACGTGGACAAAAAAGTTAATTTTGCGCCCTACCCATTGGATATTAAAGATCGACTCTTCTCTACTCTTGGAAAATAAAGCTGTATTACAGGTCACCTCACGTTCTCCATTTTTCTTAAATCAACTCCTGTGAAGACATTTCCAAGAAAAGGCACAGCCCAGGGTCCAGGTGGAAAACTGTGTGGCCTCCAGTTTCTGACCACATCTGTCAGGAGTAACACTACAAAGCTCAACAACAGCCATTCAGTGAAGTCCATATGTTCAAAGAGTGCTTGAAAAATCATAATTAGTATATTTTAAAGGCCCTCTGTAAAAGCAATGTGCTCCTGCAAACAGCATGATAGTGTGTCTCATGTTATCTGAGTGAGGAGTGGCGGAGGCTGGGGAAAAAGGCCCCAACCAGGAAATGTTATGTAACACTGGTGGCCTTATGATCAACTGCTTTTTTTTCCAATGTTGAGGATTAAAACAAGAAGAAAAAGAAATACCAAAAACCGAAGAGATATCAGTTTGATTAACCGTTTTCATTAATGGCATTTCCTCAAGGCACCCTTGTCTTGCCCACACTGATCTCAGTTCTACGTGATGAGTCGATGTGGGAAACTCAACACTCCTTCAAGCCTCAACACTTTCTGGACCAGGACGGCAAATTTAGAAAGAGAGCAGCCAGTAGTGAGGACCCTCCAAAGCTCAGTTATATGTTGTTTGAACCTTAAAGGGCTTCAAAGAAGAGAATGAAAATAGATACATAGCATTTTTTGCCAGCAATCATTTATTATGGAAACACATCTAATTGTTATGGGAACACAATCTTTGACATCGGTCCAGTATTAAGCAAGACTGCTGCAGCAAAACAAGGTAAAATGTAAGTTATTGGGCAATTGCGCACCTTCAGTTTACATTCACAAAAGTGCTTATTTTGCCACTGACAGGGTCAGATTATTATTGTTATTGTTATGTCTAACAACAATATGGAAAGGATTCCTAAAACCACTAGACTTCATGTAAATGAACAGTATTTTTATCATCGTAAAAAATACTCTCATTCAAAGTCGACAGAAACAAATCTAAGAAAAGACGTTTTGATTCATTTTTCCCCTTTTCAACAATCACCACGCTAGTTTGGTTGAAATAAACCCCTAATTCACCTATTTACATGTGAAGGTATGCTGGCTCTAAAATTGCTTCAATTATTGTTTATTTAAATAGAGTCTGCTGGGTTTAGCGAAAGCGATCTCAGAGCCGTTTCTGGTTAAATAAAGAGGATTTTACTCTTTTAACAAAAGGTTTATCTCTGTAAGGATCCTTTCCATAATATTGTCATACACTTAGAATAACAATCTGAGCCTGTCTGTGGCAAAACAAAGGACTTTTAGTGGACTAAATTGACAATGCACATTAGCCCAATAGGATTACATTGCAGCCCAGTTTGTGGATGCCAGTTACAGCGTTCTTGCTCAATACTGGACCAATTTCAAAGATTGTTGATCCCATCAGTCACACAAAAACATGAAAATAGGGTCTAGGTTAACAAAAAAAAAAAAAATGTTACCCTTTACTTAAAAAATCTAAGTCCACTACTGCTTACCAGTAAGTAAGTAGGATCTACAGAACATGGGCTTAAAGGCTTTTTATTTTATTTTATATTAACCTCTCTTTGAGTGCCTAAAGGAAAATGGTCTTTGACAACACAGATAGGTTGACTTACAGTATAGGCCGTTTCATAGCAGACATTTTGACTTGTCAAAGTAGGAAAAGCACAAGTGCAACAATGATGACTCTGTTCTATTTAAGAGTCACATGACAGTGTGACAGTGAGCCATCATACGCAACATCATCCACACACCTACCCCAACCATTGAACTACTGACCTATAGAGAATTTATATTTATACCAATGTCTATATTGTACATACCGGATCTATAGTGTATACACACATACCACCAGCTGTTATTCTGTATATAATGTTTAACACAACTTGTACTTACACTTTAATTTGTTTTGTTTTGCACATACTGTATAAATCTAGTGTATTCATATCCCTCACTGTTTATTCTACATTGTATTTTGTTACAAATGGCTAAAGCTAACCTGGGCTCGTTAAACAACTAAACACAGCTGCTTAAGGTTAACCTAGCCGGTAGCATTAATTGTATTGTCTCCCCCTACATGTTGAGTTTAATGTGGGAATGAGACTAAGTCTTTCTTACTTTTAGAGGGGTACATGCTGTGCTAATGCTTTACTGATTCATCCACATACTGCACGGTTTCACGTCTCAAGATGGCTGCTGTTTCGGTGACCACCTCGAAGCATCGGGTCCGCCCCCTCGCGTTACACTATATGTCATTTTAAATTGCGATATTGATTTATTGTGATTTATGGGGGGTGTCTGTGTTTTGAAATGCCAGTAAAAACTAATTTGCCACAGCCTCCACCTGTGTCTGTTGCTTGATTCACAGATGATCTGGTACCTGTCTTCATGCTCTAGGTTTATAACATGTTACCATGGCTGATGAAGTGGCTGCCTGGACCTCACCAGAAGATATTCACACTGATACAAAATATAATTGACTTCATACAAATCAAGATCCAAGAACACAGAGAAAGCTTTGACCCCTCATCACAAAGAGACTACATCGACTGCTTCCTCACAGAGATGGGAGAGGTGATTGTTTTATTATTGTGTTTGTTCTCTGTATTTAATGAAATATGTCAACTCGTACTAGAAATTGTCTCTTGGGTTATTGATAGATGAAGAACGAAGATTCTGGTTTTGACTTAAATAATTTGAGGATCTGTGTTCTGGACCTGTTTGGTGCTGGAACTGAAACCACTGCCACTACTTTACACTGGGGACTGCTATACATGATCTACTACCCTCGCATACAAGATGTGTATGAGTAACATCTGTTGCACGTAATTTTCCCCCTCAGTCGTCTTATGTGGTGCACAGACTCACATTGTTTCCTGTTTTGACAATGTGCAGAGAGAGTCCAGGCTGAGATAGATTCTGTTGTTGGCTCATCCAGACAGCCCTCTCTGATGGACAAAGAAAAGATGCCATATGCTGATGCAGTCATCCATGAAATCCAGAGAATGGCATCGTTCCCCTAAATGTGGCCCGCATGACAAAGACACTGTGCTCGACAACTACAAACTCCCAAAGGTACAAGTGATAATAATTGTTTTAATGTGAGCATTTTGCCTATTCTTCGTTTTCTAAGTTGGATTTTCTGGCACCATAACTTTTGAATGTGTTGCTCCTTGGCAACCTATTCAAAACATATCTGTGTCCCCCAAACACTCAAACCATTCGCTTTCAACTATTTCAAGATAACTTTAATAAAAAGTAAATTTGCATGTATTGATGAACAAGGGAATCAATAACCAATAACTTGGATTTACAAAACATGTTTGAATATTCATCTTATACTTAATAATCAGAATTTATGTAGAAAATACGTGCAAAACCCCTGTTGCACTTTGGCACTGATGGTGACAAAATACCAGATATTTTCCATTTAATTATTTAATTTGACTTACTACAAAGTCCATTTAGTGCCTCCTCTGGGAGCATTTGTTCTTAATCGGCCAGTTGGCATGCAACTGTAGATGACTAAATTCCCATTAGCATTGGAGCACTTTAAGAAATGCTCCTGGTCCATGTTGGCTTTATTGATGAGATTAAAAGTTCATTCCTGACATTGAAAAAAATCCATCTAATTTTGATTGATTTAGTTCACTACTATATCCCCACTCATTAAGGCATGTTTACAGTTAAAACAATCACCAACATTAAACGTTTTCAACATTATATTAAAGTTTAAACGATTTGTCATATAGTAACTCAAAATGCAAACAAAGTCTATAGTGCAGTTCTACTGAGAACGCACTATATGGTTTGTAGCTAAAACATGTATCAAAATCATGGCTGAACCTAAAATTCAAAATCCAAATGCCTCTCTCCTTCACATGCACAAGCCCTGCTCTTTGGCTGTGTGTGCGTGAAAGCCCCGACCTTGGCTGCTTCTCTGAGCTTCTGTAAGGAAAGAAAACAAACACACTCCTCCTTTTGGCATGGTAACACACACATTCAACGCCTTTAAAGAAGATGTTGCCTCACAGTTTAGAAAACTGTAAGTGTTCAAATAATTCTGTTAGCCAATTAAATGGTTTTAGCAACTGATAATTTAATTGATTAGTAGGTCTAATTGATAGACAACCCTAAAACATGACAAAGAGACTCAAAATGTTCTTCCTATCTAACTAAAATGATTCACTGGCCTGAAAACTGTATGTATAATGCGTGTTGTTGTCTGTTATCGGTGTGTGTTTCTCTGGGAGTGTCTGTCTGCCAGCTGTCGTTCTTCAAGGACAGAGGAGAGCCGTGTTATCGGAGTGTGGCTAATTAATTTGGAAGAAAGTGCAAAATAACCCTAACAGAGGCATGTGAAAGCATTTCAGGTTGTTATGCAAAAATAGAAAAACAGATCAGAATTGACATTCCATGTCCACTGGAGCACTGAGGAAAAAGGAAAGTTAGACAATGCACCAACAAGAGAACATTTATGTAACATCCCCTATAATTCCCTGAAGAATAGTGTACGAAGTAAGTCCGTAACACTAAATGTTTTTACAAGAGCTCAAAATTCCTACTTATCTAAAGGAAAATCAAACTTGGTTAGAAACGACTCCCAACAGTTAATAGGGAGTTAAAACCGGAAAAACGCATGAGATCACTTCCTGTCTTAGAAGTGTGGTTTTTCTGGGACTTGTAGCCCTAGTTGTCGTGTGAGGACTACAAGCAGAAAAAGAAACAGTGATCAAATGGACATCAACGTTTGGTGTTGCTCAGAGATAACGCAGTATCTGAGAGTGAAACATTATTTGAAAAAAACTTTATTTTTACTGTGCACAACGAATTGTGTGTTTGAAGCACAGGTGTCACTCAACAGGTGGGCACCTGCAGGCACAAACACGCGCTTGTAGCGAAGATGTTTGACAGTGTATCAGTGCGAAGCAGTTTCTTCATTGCAAAGCATGTGTGTGCATATTGTTTTGAGTGTGTGCGTTACTCATCTGTAGCCGTCGTGAGCGTGGTCTCCCAGACTTGTCAGCACCTCCGCCAGTTTTGTTTCTCTGTCCCACCTTCCTTGGACACATCCGTCTCCAATGTCCGTGCTGACCACAGGTGAAACAAGTGACTTTATCCACTTGTTGAATGTTGCCACGGAGTCGTCTCCCCCCGCCTCTCGCCTGGCCCCCCGGGTATCCCTTGTCACTATAGACAACAGCAGCCGTCAGGGTTTCCAACAGTTCCATCTGTTTCTCCTCGCGGTATTTTTGAGACCTTCTGTACCTGTTTCTAGATACCCGCTCGCAGTCCAACAGGAGGAGCAGGTCTATCAGGCGTGGGTCAAGATCTTTGAGTTCAGTCCGCTGCTGATACAGTGGAGGGGCTGAGGCAGGGAGTGGATCAGGTTTCTTCTTCTCCGTCATGCACGTGAGCGGGCACAGCTGGTCTGTGTGTCCGCTGTTGTGGGTGAGATGGTGGTGGCGGAGGGCTTCCAAGTGGGAAACCCACGTCACAAGGACTCGGACAAAGAGAATAAGGTGCATTAGTGTGTGTATGCATGTTATCAGTGTTCAGCAGAGATAGCTCAGGTTGAAAATTCATTGCCTCCCTGATGTTGGCTTCATTTATTTCTAAATCCTGTCTCAGATCATTTAGTTTGCCCGTGCACAGCGTTCCCTTTTCAGGAAAGCCAAAAACTCTCAACCCAATATGGTACACATTTAACACTCGGAAGACCGTACTTTTTCACCATTTCCTCAAAGAGTGTCCCTGCCAGGGCGGGTGACGACGAATGATTGGAGCCCATTTCAATACCGAAATGAGGGAAAACGTTTTCTTAACCGTGCTTGTAAGTCGTCACTTACAAGGCCACTTTCGGACATAAAGCGACAGAAAAACCGATCAATGGTTCAATTCCCGGAAGAACCACCTAAAAACCGTAAGCAAGTCAGTGTTGCTTAAATCAAAGGTTTAATTCCCGGAAAAACCACCTAAAAACCGTAAGCAAGTCAGTGTTGCTTAAGACGTCACCCGAATTCCGCCCTGAGGGGTTTCTCTGAGATACGGTCATCTGAGTGTCCTTTATACAATCACAATAACAAGAAAAAACCCAAAAAGGTCTTCAGTCATATCACGACTGTATTTGTTTCTTATGTTTCACAGGTCAATTCAAATTATTGTAATTTTTAAAAAAACATAAACTTACGCTGCTGTTAGGAGTCTTTTCCTTTTTCTTTAGATCAGCGTGGAGTGTCCCGGGGAGCTCTGCGCGTGCTTACTGATCCTCCACTCTGAAACGTTTTGATTTAGAGGTTTGAGGCGTCACTTCTGACCTTGAAAGGGTGCAGAGATCCCGGATAGCAAGTCCTCAGCCCACGCACAGAAGCTCACCAGCAGACACCCAGCACTGATCCTGCCAGACAACGCCAAAATTGTGGTGGAAATTTCCAGGAGGCAGCAGGTGTAGATTAGTTACTAGTTTAGAATAATTGAGGATGAAACAAATACAAAGAAATAGTCGTAGACTGAAACCAATGTAGGTTTTTGTAATTTATTAAAGTACATATATTCTGCAGAATAGGAGGACTGGTTCACAGGATGCACGGAGCAAGATGTGGAAGAGTCTTCAAAGTTCACACATCAAGAACATCAGCTTAAATACCCAGATAAGAGAGAGGGAGTGACATTGGCATGTGATCTCATCTATACATGGCGTTGTGCATGTCACATGTATAGTATGAACTTTAAGCACACAATTCAATCTTTGAACAAATGAAGATGGGACTTTCTGGTGCCAATGTGACTACCCCTATCGCCCCTGGTCACACATCAATTCAATGAGCTATATCGTAAACTATAGATACACACAAGGATGGCCTTCTGCTCTATCTGGTTCACAAGAGAGGCTACTACACAATTAGCTAGCCCTAGAGGCGCTCGAGGTGATTAAAACAGTAGGACATTGTGTCCCGTAACTAATCTATGTTAAAAGCAGTAGATGAGATGCGTACATCTGACTAACTCAAAGGATCATGAGGAAAAATACAAGGGTCATAAGATAAAAACATATGAGAGTAATTTTGCCATCACAGCGTCGATCCCCCCCCTCTGTGTCCAGTCCTGCCGGTGGGGAGGAGGGACGGCCGGTGGGAGAGGCGTACTCTCGAGTACATTATCTTGCAGGCACTTAATACGCATCCAGATTTCCGATCAATGCCATCTTTTCCAGGTACCGTTTTCTTGCGTCCGGTAGAAGTTTGTCTCTGTTCTTTTAATCGACTTCTCAACATGTTTTTCTACACTATTATTTTGCTGTATTATTTGGTGTTCTTTCTGTTCTCTATGGTAACTGCGGCCTCACAAAATGGCGGCGTCCTCTTGTTTACGTCCTAGAATGCACTGCGCAGTGACGTCAGTTGCCGAGTCCAATTACTACCAAAGCACAAGATCACCATCCTCCTTTAAGGAAAAGAGAAGAAAACCCTACCAACTACACATGCTTCATCCAGCACAGCTTCCAGACGGCACAACAATGGAGAAGAGAGAGTCACTGGATCTATTGACACAAACACCTATTGTTTTGTAACACTGTACTTAGTCAGAAACTCTGAGTTGTCACAAACTACCTCTTCAATGCAATTGCAATAAAGCTTAGACATTTAGCATCATGGTGGCTGGGCAGAAAAAGCTCCCTGTTTTTCAACATTACTCCAATGGAATATGTTTGTCAAAGATTTCCCAAAAATAAGAAATATTAAGAAACACTACAAAAATGACCAAGGTGTGCCTTTAGATGAAGATACATGGTTATGCACTACATATGCAATAGAACAAAATCAAAGAGGCTAACATGAAAAACATGCTTAACTAATGTGGAGCTATTACATGACATAATGTTCTAGTATATATATATATATATATATATATATATATATATATTAGTATATATATATTAGTATATATTATGAGTATATATTATGATTTCCTGTTGCTCCATACTGATAAATGATCTACTCAGAAAAATGTTATGCAACACTTAATGGATCAACAGTTTATGAATGTTAAAGGCCATGAACATCAGCACAGGTGTTTTCAGTTTGGCTGATTGGACATCTTCCCAGGACTGTGTAAGTAAGTAAAGTTTATTTATATAGCACCTTTCACAGATAAAAATCACAAAGTGCTTCACAATACAATAACAAGTGAGAAAGATACAGCATAACATGAGGAAAGGGGAGGAGAAAAAAGCAACTCCCAGACTATGCTCCTGTGAAAGAGTACAGTGTGGCAGGAAAAAAACACCTCAGCAACAGGCACATAATCAGTAGACATAACAACAAGAGTCGACAACATGACTTGCAACAGGGGAGGGGAAATGGGGGTGGAGGTAACCCAGCACAGGCAAGCAGCTATCCGGTCCTGCAGCCGACAAAGGCGCTGGTCACAGACCTGCTTGTCAGGACTGTGTGGGTGTGTATAGACTGATTGATTGACATCTTCCTGAGTCTCCTGTTAGTCCTGTTAGTTTTGTTACACCTGTTAGGACAGGATGACATCCTTATCATTCCTAATTACCTAATTCATTCTTATTAAAGCTCCAGCCCACCTTCAAACTGAGCAGAGGTCTAATCAGCCAGAATAACTGAAATCTCCTGTGTGGGTGTTTGGAGGCTTTAATGACGATGCCATCAGATAATCTGAGATCCAGTAGATAAAAGCTTGTCAGGCCAGTGATAGATCAATATTATATCAGTACAAGTATATTATAGAACAGTAGATGTTTTTTGGTTTGTTTAACCTCTGACCTGGATGACTGCAAATCTCTTCATTATTTTTTATACTACTTTTCAGTTGCGAGTCAGATATGTAATCTTAGATATTGTTGTCTGATATCTGGAAATGGATTGCGGTTCAGCTCTCCTTCACACAAATAATAATTACACCTGGAGAATATTAGTTTTCATGGCCTCCAGACCCTGTCATGGTGTCATACCCAGATGTTTCCCATGACTATCACCACACGGGGCCCTCACATCGACAGTCAGCCATCACTTGGCACGTGAGGTTCACATACATAATAACCCTATGTAATATATTGTATAAGATATCTTTGAAAGCATGCAGACTTAATATTCAACTTATCAATCCTCCCTTTTTTATCATATATGATATACAATCTAACATGCAATACAATTTGATATGTAACAAATTTCAACACATGATTACAAATGGAATACATATTGTACTATTACTACTCAAGAATACATCAGTTACAATTTACATACAACACTACCAATGCTGATCATGGCAGAGGCGAAAACCTGATGGCTTTGTTTCCCAGGAAAAATTTAATATATTGTATAAGATATCTTTGAAAGCATGCAGACTTAATATTCAACCTATCAATCCTCCCTTTTTTATCATATATGATATACAATCTAACATGCAATACAACACATGATTACAAATGGAATACATATTGTACTATTACTACTCAAGAATACATCAGTTACAATTTGCATACAACACTACCAATGCTGATCGTGGCAAAGGGGGAAAACCTGATGGCTTTGTTTCCCAGGAAAAATGTAATATATTGTATAAGATATCTTTGAAAGCATGCAGACTTAATATTCAACCTATCATTGTCTAAGAGGTATTTGATGTTTTGTGCTACTGTAATGCAGGGATGAGAAAATGTAGGAGCAAATCAGCGAGGCATAGCTAGCACCCTGAACTCCTCAGGGGAATGGGTGAAGCCCAGTACACCTTTCAAGCTGGGCATTTCTCCAGGAACAGGAGAGAAGGTGAAGTGTTGGAAGAGAGCTGTAAAGAAAAGAAACAGCTCCATTCTGGCCAGGTGCTCCCCTAAACACCCACGTTTACCTGTGGGGAAACAGTTGACAGCAGCTTTAGGTTACCAGTCTACATATATACTCTCATGAACTACTGTATGTTGGTGGCAGCAATTCTTGTCAGCTAAATTGTATCAGTGAAAGAGTAGTGAGGAGTATTGAGCAAACCTGCTGAAAACGGTAAGAAGGCGTCTCTTCTGCGGAACTGGCCCTCTGAATCCAAGAAATGCTCCGGATTGAAGATATCTGGGGTTGCCCACTCATTCTTATCAAACAGCACAGATGCAAGGTTTGTACTTATAGCTGTGCCCTGGAAAAATAGGCATATGGGGTTGATATCAGCTATGTATAAATCATTTACAAATTACAGCTTGTCAAAGCTGGGTGAGTCTGGTAAATAGTCCTACTTTGGGTATTAAGTATCCTCCAAGTGTAGCATCTTTACTGGCCATTTTGGGGAACCCCAGGGGAACAATATTTCCCATCCTTTGAATCTCATGGATGACAGCATCAGTGTAAGGCAGGTTGGGTCTGTCGGCCAGGGTGGGCTGGCGAGACTGTCCGATTACTCTGTCTATCTCTGCCTGGACTTTTTCTAGTTAGGAAGCAGATTCATTGGACATTATACACTTGAAATAGCACAAAACCATATATAATCTTCATGAGAATACTCATGTGCCCATTGTGATTAATAAATTACTAACCCTGTATTTCTGGGTAGTTCATCATGTATACAAGGCCCCAGCGTAAAGTGGTGGAAGAAGTTTCTGTACCAGCCTCCATCAGGTCGAGGATGCATACCAGCAGGGTTTCAACGTTGAAGCCAGCATGGGGATCCTCGTTTTTCTATCAATGACATCATATATTGTGCTGTGGATTGTGGATTTCGTCCTCCATCACTTACATTGGAATAGCATTAGAAAAAGATCTGTCCATGGCTTGTATAAACAGGACAAATGATTACAGCATTTTGTTTGTTTTTTTACTGTACGGGGTGAATTTGTTTTAACCATTTAATATATGTATATTCAGGCTTAAAGTTCTGCATAATAAAGGGCATTCTACGTTCAGTGACAGGTTAGCTGCCGCAACAGGAGGCGAGTGTAGACTGTAGGCTTCATTCAGCCGGGTGACGTCACAGAGACTACATCCATATTTGATGCAGTCAATGCCAAAAACATGTTCATATGGGAACATGGGATTGTTCCAAGACAAATGTGAACAATTGTAAACCTATCCTTTGCCAGGATTCTATTGAGCTTTACTAAAAATGTGGAAATATCTTACCTTCTTCATTTCTGACAGGTATGCATCAATATAATCACGAGGTTCATCAGGGTTCCACTCCTCCTGGTGCTTCTCTACTTCCTTTTTCAGGAAAATCATGATCTCCTTGTAGTTGGCATGTACAGTCTGGTGAGGTCCTGGCAGGTACTTCAGCAAGCCCGGGAAGGCATCATACAACTGTCAATGGGACAAACTCAGATCAACTATAGACCAACAGCACAGTTTGTTGTATGATCACAACATGGTAGTTAAGTAAGATCAAGAATTACCTGAGTCTGAGCAGAGCCAGCGAGCAAAATGGCCTCGTTGTCCAACTCCAGAAACTTCCGAAAGCTTTGATCACTGTATTCAAAGCGATGTCCGAAGAGCACAGACGAGATGATGTTACCCACTGCATTTGTTATGATGTAGTGGGGGTCGAATGGTCTTCCTGGGAATACCGTAAGATAAATTCAATTCAAGTAATGATATCACATTAGGATGTAAAATCAGTCAAGTGAAATAACAGATGAATCTCTACTTGCCTTGTTCATCTTTAAAGGCTTCACAGATGAAGGTGTTTTCCTCCTGAATGTATTTTTCCAGTGACCTCTGGCCGTCTCCAAAGTAACGCAGGTGAGTGTTGGCAAACTTCCTCTGCTGCTTCCACAGGTAACCATTGCTCAAAGTTACGCCTGTGGGAATGTCATATAAAAGTATTAACAAAGCAAGCACGCAGTGTTAGAAGTTGATCATTTATGACCACATACATTGAAAATAAGGAGTTATTGTCACTTCTAATTTGGTAGTGTGCTGCATTTAGTGCATCTTTGCAGGGAGGGACGAGGTCTAAGTAGACGTGGAGATGTCAACACTATTCTGCATTGACACTATACTTTGTCCCATGTGAGTTGGCTGACTAAGCTATGTTTTTTGGTTAAATCCTTTAACACAGCATAAAGATATTTAGTTTTGGGACAGAGCTTGATACAACAAAAGACATGTTCTGTACCATGCTCTTAACATAGAAAAAGAATGAGTAAAACGGACATTGAAATGTTTGTTGTGGTCAGTTGATGAGTACAAAAGAAAATGGCGATTGTTGTAAGTTGTTAGTTGTTAGTTGACAACCCACGTCAGTGGGGCCGTGAAGTGTGTTGCAGACTACTTCGCCAGGAGAAGAGTGAGTATCAACTTCTGAGACAAATTAGCTTGTCCGTCTCCGGAGTGGCGGGGAGGCGGAGGGACCCCAGCACTGCCGCTTGCAGTGTTGCCAGCCTTCTCTGAGAATTCTTTATCGATCTTTTTCCCTCCCTTTGTAGAATTTCTTTTTTTACTTCAAAGATAGGCTACCTAAGTAATAATTATAAAGTAAAATAAATTCCTGTATTGAATTTGTGATTATTTGGCTAAAGAGTTATATTTCTTTTTATCTACCTTTCTGATACAACCACTTAGCTTTATGTGAATGATTGCGTAACGTCACAAATATACAAATGAGCGTATGACATCATCTAGTTACTTTTAGCAACTTTTGGAGCTGGTGCTAGCGACTTTCATTGGAAAAGAGTTGGTAACACTGGCCGCTTGCTGTTTAGCTAGTTATAGCTAACTAGTGGACAGCTGGCCAGCCATGCTTTAGCCATGCTTTAATAATACATTGGTTAAAGTAATTTACTCTGGCTCTCCATGCTTCCTACTACTCCACTGCTTGTTTTGGTTGTCTGCAAAACCCCATCCTCAGTGAGTCCACAATTTTCCACAAGTCAGTTACTACGGACGTTAACCCACTACAACAGTCCCAGTTTTTTTGCAATTTACATACATGTAAAAATGGCCGCCACTCTGACCCTCCAGCTATCATGATTTGAATGGGAATGTCCATTCTACTCTCTTTCTATTTCTATGGCTTCTATTTCTCACTCATTTGTTCACGTATACTCACCAAGCCCCTTGAAGATAGCATGGAAAAGAGGGACAATAGGTCGATCAGCAAAGCTGTCTAGCTGGGTAACAAGAGCCTCTTTGACCATCTTGTATTCTGAAATAAACACCATCCTTTCACTGCCTCTCCTCAAGCTGAACACTGGACCGTACTTCTGAGAAAGCTGCATGTCAAAACAAATCACTTTGATAAGAGGGAATGTTTCACAAAGACTTTTGTATTCCTTATATATATGAACTATATATTGAATTGAAATGAAGGTGTTTTTATCAGGTGAAATGCTTAAAAAGAGTAGACAATTTCAACAACACTTCATGGAAAATAACTACTATAAAGTTAAAGTTGAACAGCCCCCTGCAACCACTGCAAAAGGTTGTCATGCTTATATAATACTGTTAGTTTCATCTTGTGCCTGTGTTGATGCAGTTTGTCTGTGTTAAGGGGAAACACCCCAGGCAAAACCATAATTTTAAAATGTTTAGTTTTTGGGCTATTTAGCTTCTGGAGCATGTCTTCTCTTAGACTTAAAAAAAACATCCAAAATACACATTTAGGTGTTTATTTTACTACATTTTGACCCTATTCACCTGTAATGTCTTGCAAAGTGTCTGATATTTTATAATCCATATCTTCAAAGGCCGTTTTCTCAGAATGTTTTTTTTTTCTCAAACTCTGAGCAAAAATATCCACATCAGTAGCACTTACATACACCAAACTATCCAGTTTCACTCCTATCATTATTCTGAAGGTATTCACAGATGTGTCTGTTCAGATATCATTCAAAGCCTGATTTAGGTAACATTTTATATCTAAAAAGGTGGCGAAAAAGGATTTGTTCATGGCTGACACCATATTCTGATATATGCAGTGATAAAAGGATATCCAAAATCCCCTCTGTAAAACCCTTTGATTCTAATATGCCAACAAAATAAAAGAAGAATTTTGAACCTGATTTTTTACAATGTTCAGATTTCTCCCCTGGAAATGTGTGCAAATAAGTGCATATTTAACAAGATAATGCATAATTTCCATATTTAACATAACATTTTAAAAAACTTGTTATACAAAGGATAGTTGCCTTAATGTAAGTAATCAACTGTCAAAGTTTCATGGTGATATCTATTAGTTAATTAATGTATCCTATTCATGTGGGTTGTCTCCCCTTAAAGAGGTTTTTATGAGTTTTTAAATGTTTTATGACATTTTCCATGTATTGACCTGCAGTTTATCACTGATTAGATGCCATGTTATGAGCTTTGTAAATTATTTTATGTTGCTAATGTGCTTTGAAAACTCACATACTCTACACTGGGTCCCCCTTCGGACCATGTGTCCATTGGAATGGTCATGACATATTTTTGTCTCTAAACCAATAAATACTCTGTAATTGAATGATGTCAGGAATGCTGGTTACTGATTGGATCTTGATTATCAAAATCATGTTATGACTTTGAGCACGTTCTGAGAGAGTGACAGACATCGGACAAGACAAGCATGGTGGAGCGACTGCAGAGAGGGAAGAGTAAGTGCCCATTTTCAATCCAAAATATAAATTTATGTTCATGCTGGCCAAACAAATTTGCTGTCAGTATAATTTTAACTGTTACAAGTGATAATATTTGAAGATATTTTGAACATATATCATATCATTAATTTATAGGATTTTTTCAAAGTCCTATGTCCATTGCAATAGACATAAGGATGTGGGCAGGTTTAGATAGGTTTATAGTGTCAGTATATAAACAAACAAAATACCTGTAAGCTTTTCATAGGTGTCACAGTTTATTTATTCATGATAAGAACATTTTAAATATATATTTTTTTGTACATAATGTTCCTGAAGAGTATAAAGATGAAGATTGCATCATTTCTCTATCTTCTTGCAGGCTCTGGGTTTTCCTGGTGATGACCTCACTGCAGTTCCTTACATGCGCTGAGATACCCCTAATCAAGATCATGTGCATGTTCAGAACTGTACACAGACTCAAAACATGCAAACATCCAGTTCCAGATGTTTAGGTCATAGGCCTACCTGATTGATTACTATGTGGAAAAATGTGCTTTATTTTTCTTAAGTTTTTATGACATTTTACGCCCATCTCGTCCTGGCGTTCATTGGAATGGACATGGAAAAAATTTATTTTTCCACTTTGTTTTTATGTTGGACAGGAGTCAGAATCAGTTAAAAACAATGTTTACCCAGTGAAAAAAATGCAGGTCTGAAGGGGTTAAGTTCTGTTTGTCAAAAACCTTTATAGCCTTAACTGTTGTAGTGGTGTTTGTAATTGTCACTGTTATTTGACATTTAAGTCATTTTCCATGGTGCATTCTTTTGTTTACCCTCTAGCCTATAAGTGGGAAAAAAACCTTGTTTTGGGTCAAATGAATGAATATGCACTTATATCAATATGGCAGTAGATGAGAAAACACTTAAGAGTTGCAATCTTATGGTGTTCTTATTATTCATTGTACCTATCATGTTGACAAGATTACTTTATATAAGTAAAACTGCATATAGGATATTAAAGATCAACTGTTCTCTACCTTACTTAAACTCAGTAATCTAAAATGAAGTGGTACGGGTCACCTCACCTTTTCCATTGTTTTGAAATCAACTCCTGTGAAGACATTTCCAAGAAAAGGCACAGCCCAGGGTCCAGGTGGAAAACTGTGTGGCCTCCAGTTTCTGACCACATCTGCCAGGAGTAACACTACAAAGCTCAACAACAGCCATTCAGTAAAGTCCATATACTCGAAAAGTGCATGAAAAAGCATGATTAGTATATTTCAAAAGGCCCTCTGTAAAATCAATGTGCTCCTGCAAACAGCACGACAGTGTGTCTCATGTTATCTGAGTGAGGAGTGGCGGAGGCTGGGGAAAAAGAACCCAACCAGGAAATGTTAGGTAACACCGGTGGCCTCTTGGGGGCCTCTGAACTGAAAAACAAGGCTGGAGCTTGAACTCTTCCAGTTGGTTGCTGTCTGTACGCATGTGCACTGTGTGCTATGGAAACAAGAGGTATTCCTAATCATTTTAATAAAATAATTAGTCAGTAGTCAATGAATCAGAGGTAAACAAAAAACGTATACGCAGAAACGTATTTGAGAGAGTTAAGCAAACTTTGTTGTCTTTTTTACATTTTTCCCCTGAGTGAAATGAGGCTATAACAACAATCTCAACCAGCACAAGCGCTTGTGTCACTTGAAGTACCGCGCTGTTGAAGTGCCCCCCCCCCCCCCCCCCTGAAAATTCATCTCAAAACGCATCGAAAATGCAAACACAAGATTTTTGTGGAACTTCAATGGAGAATAAAGACTAACACGACAGATAACCACATTAACACTACACAAACAGTAATTATTTTTTTTCATTTAGGAGATTCATTTTTCATAGTGACCCAGGGGGTGCCGGATCCAATAAAAAAGGTTCCGGATCCAACGTCGGAGGTGCCGTAATATGTTCCGGCTCAAATTAAGCCCTGATGCTTTTATTAATTAATTAATTATTGTAAGGACCATTCTGCATGAGTAGGTTGAGTATCTGATGCAGGACGTGCTTTTATTTTGTAGGTCACAGGCACGCAAACAGCCACAGGAAGTCTTAGCCTATCTTCCGTTAAAAAACATTTCAGCCGCAATAGCTTAATTAACAAATTAACGCCGTAGAATAAACAAACTAGTATAAATAGCTAACAAATGGAGACAATATACAGTGTACTCGGCTTGGAGTGGATGGGCGGCAGGAGTATTTTGATATTTCTGTTTGTTTTTCTGTTGTTGACTGATGTTTTGAAGAACAGGGTGCCGCCAAACTTTCCACCAGGACCGTGGACTCTTCCTTTTATTGGTGACCTTCATCATATTGATTCCACACGATTCCACCTGCAGATCAGAGAGGTATGTATCAGTATAAGTATAACGTACACTTATCGCACTTCAGGCATAGACAGTTAAAGAAGTGGACAAAGTGACGCCGTTGTTTTCTACGGAGACCAGTGAAGAAGTACTTTTCCGGTCATGGCTGAGCTTGCCGACGTAGACGTGACGTCACATCTACATCTACGTCGGTATATATATATATATATATATATATATATATATATATATATACATATATATATTGTTTCCTGACACTTGTTTGTGCTGAATCTGTCTGAATAAAAATTATATTTAAAAACACAAATTATCATGACCTGTAGCCTACCACACTGTGAGGTGTAAGTGTAATCTTTTTTTTTATGTCCATATCTACTGTGGAATTATGGAGATAATCCAGCTCAAAAATAGACATTTAGACAATTCTATTGCCATAATTGCTGACTTTGCATTGCCCCCAAATAGCCAAATATGGTTGTCCGTTGAATTTCACCTGATTCACATACTACAGTTCCTAACGTTTCCAATGATGCCCCATATGTCCATATCTACTGTGGAATTATGGAGAAAATCAAGCTCGAAATATATCTATACACGCTAAAAGTACTGATTATTTACATGGAGTCTGGTTAGGGGTGAAACGGTACACAGAAGTCACGGTTCGGTTCATACCTCGGTTCAGACATCATGGTTCGGTTCGGTACAATGGAGGGAAAGGCAAAACAAAAATGCCGAAGGCAATTTTTTTTATTATGCATGTCTCAGGCTGTATCACCTAGTGTCACAATCTCTCCCCTGAGCTAGCTGCAACAGCCTGAAGTGTGTAAAAGTAAGTACCCACAGTAAACAATAAGTACCCACATCATCTCCAGACTCCGTCTGTAACTTGTAAATAAAATAAGATCAGCTATAAAACTGAAAATACAGCATCTTTTATTCATGAAAGTGCAAATTACATAGAATAATAAACAAAAAAATATGTGGACGCGATGGCATGTTGTAACGAGGTTCGACTACAACAAATACGAGTGAATACGGGGCATTGAAGATGATACGTAAATTCCGATTGCTTCTGTGATTTTTTTGGCCCTATTTGTATGTGTATCTAAAGGCTGGTTAAGCACTGTAGGGAGAAGTTGGACAGTTTTTTTGTCTCATTCCAGTGATTGGCACATCTGGGTGATAGCATTGGATATGCATTAGCATGTTAGATGTATTTCCACTCACATACCTGACAACTGCTGAACAACAGCGACACGCAGTCCTCGTCTTATCCACCACTCTCTCGCCTGTACTACTGTAACTGACCCGAAGACCGAAGTTTTCAAGGCGGGGATGGCACCAGGTGGAAGGGCATGAGACGACTCCGTGCCGTGTTTTCAAGGTGTAGTGAAGAGAAATATGATCCTTCGTGAGCACGGTGTATTTTATTTTGAAAGTTAACCGGATGTTTTATTTTGTTTCTGTGCTCGACTTCCTGTCCCACACTATCTGCCGTGTGCTAAATTGCTGCGGAGCTCTCCGGCGTCCGGCAAAAATAGAAGCTCTGCGTATCTGATCCGCAGGGCTGCGACCGCCGGAGCTGTGCCGGAGTCAGAACGCAGACGTTATGCAGCTGGTGGAAATACACACGTTGACTTTAATGGAAACCGATTGACTCCGCCGACGTTCCGGAGCCGTTCCGCAGTAGTTACGCAGCCTGTGGAAATCCTGGGTTAGGCTACGTTACCTTGTTTCAGCGACGCTTGGTGAAACAGCACGGAGTGGATGTTTTCGGTTCAGATGCTGAATCATTGAAGTCGTACTGCTGTGGTATGCCAGGTCTACTTAATGTTGCACCTTGTTCTCTTCCTTTTTTAGTATGTAATGATCCCAAACTTTAGACATTATCTGTCGTTTCTGGACATCTTCATCCATCGCGCCAACCAAATTCAGAATGTATCACGCGCTAGTGGTGTGCTTCCTGAACAACGGTGCGTGTGGATACAATCAGATCCCTGCGCATATAGTGCGTGTCATAGGAATTTAACGAGGCTACGAGGCAGAGTATTTGCCTCGAGGAATTTTTGTAATCGAGTTATTAGAGTAACTCGATGAATCGTTTCAGCCCTAATCCGCATTACATTAGTTCCGCATTACATTAATTAATTTGCACGCAAGTTTTATTTATTGTTATACCGTGTATTCTCCGTGTAAATTCATGTAACGAACCGAGACGGAAGAGGGCGGGGTGCTGTGTCGTGACGACATCTCCTCCTTCTCAATATTACCACTACATTAAAGCCCCCTACAACATATTACTATAAATACATTTAAACTAGGGATGGGCATTTGATTACATTTTCTTAGTCGATCGTCGGGAGAATTAACGATCGACTATTGATTAATCATTAATATTTTTATATTAAAATTCATTATTTGCCATAAAAAACTGCCTGTTTTATCAACAATTTCCTCGCTCACTGCTCTAAAATCTCTATTTTCAGCGTTAATGGTGCCTTCACAGAAGTGCAAGTTACCTTTGCCAAGGGCACTGACACAACCCCATACAATGACAGACCCTGGCTTTTAGACTTGTTGCTGGTAACAGTCTGGATGATCCTTTTCTTCTTTGGTCCGGAGCACACGGCGTCCATTTCTCCCAAAAAATACCTGAAATACTGATTCATCTGACCACAATACACTTTTCCACTGTGTGATGGTCCATCCCAGATGCCTCCGAGCCCAGAGAAGTCGGCGGCGCTTCTGGACACTGTTAACATAGGGCTTTTTTTTGGCACAGTACAGTTTTAACTGGCATTTGTGGCTGTAACTACGTATTGTGGTACTTGACAAAGGTTTGCCAAAGTAGTCCTGAGCCCATGTGGTGATATCGCTTATAGATGAATGACGATTCTTGATGCAGTGCCGCCTGAGGGATCGGAGATCACGGTTGTTCAGCTTAGGCTTGCGCCCTTGTCCTTTACGAAATTCCTTCTCATTCCTTGAATCTTTTAATTATGTTATGCACTGTTGAAGGTGAAATAAGCAAATGTCTTTCTTCCTATCTTTCTTTGAGGAACATTGTTTTTAAACATTTCAATAATTCTCTCACGTATTTGTTGGCAAACTGGCGATCCTCGGCCCATCTTTGCTCCTAAAGGACTAGACCTTTCTTGGATGCTGCTTTTGTACCAAATCATAATTACAATCACCTGTTGACATCACCTGTTTCAAATCACATCATTATTTAACCAATTTACCTGATTACTGGCACTTAATTGCTCCTGTCCCAACCTGTTTTGGAATGTGTTGCAGGTCTGAATGACAGGAAAGGATGTATATTTACAAATGAAATTAAGTTGACCAGACAAAACATGAAATATTTTGTGTTCACATTGTCTGCAGTGAAATACAAGTCAAAGTACATTTAGAAATCACTACTTTCTTTTTTTATTTGTGTTTTTCATACTGTCCCAACTTTTTCTGATTTGGGGTTGTACATGATTGACTGTTAGTGTGTCACTCCCTGCGTTCCTAGGTTACCAGAGAGTGAGTGCCTTTGTTCATGCAACCAAACTCGCTTTGCAACCTCTGGTTTCTTCCATAGGCAGTATATAGAATGGACGAACAGATCCCGTTGCTCTGGACGGAGACGAGTTAAGTCTATTAGAAGCACTTTTCAGTTGGGCTCGAGCGATATTGCGCAGCTGCAAACTAAGCTTGCCGACATAGATGTGACGTGAACGTGTCTGAACGTTGTAAGTCTTCTGGTAGCTGTGCCAAGAGAAATCTCAATCATTCCCAATCTTGCAGAGACGGAGAGCGTAGGTATATGTAAGGAGATAACATAGGCACAGGCTAATTATTGCTAACTAAAATGCAAGTTAACATTAGCAATTAAACTTAAACAGCTAATGTACGTTGAAACTGCCTGCGAGCTTCTCCTGTACTATGTGGTAATTCCTCTACTGTGCAACAGTAGGTCGCTTGGTTATGACACAATCGTTAGCCTATTTTTATAAAAACGTCTGCTATGGAGCCATAACGTGAGGTACAAGGTAATGGAGCCTTTTATACATTGTTGTGTTTCTTTAGAAATACACAATGGGCAAATGAAGTCTTTAAATGCTTCAGATGTAAAAATATTCACTGTCAAAGTGACGAAATGAATGGCAGTTAATGGAATGCTAACGGCGGGTGAGAGTCTGGTAGCATTAAAATGGCGCCATAGGAGGCTTCACTCTGTGGAGAGGAGCCTGCCCCCTTGGTTTCTTTGACGAAGAAAAAAAAATGTATCAAACGTTTTATTGAACGTATTTTTTATTGATATTGATTATGTGTCTATGGCGAGACATATCGTTATCATTTTATTATTACTATATATATATATATATATATATATATATATAAATATAAATTTATATGAAATTATTCTCTAAATCGGTTGTATATATATATATATATATATATATATATATATATATATATATATATATATATATACAACCGATTTAGAGAATAATTTCATCAAAATTGCAAGCAGCAGCCACCTCATACACTGATCATTCAAATGGGAAACACACAAATTGAGGAACAGCTATGTTCATGCACAGCAGGGTAAGTAAAATTGGAAAATAATCTAATGGACTAGCTAGCTAACATTAGCGTGTTCTTACCTTGGAGCAAACATAGGTGCTTTTGTTAATCCTGTCAACATTTAGTTGTGAATGGGGCCTCCCACACTGCTTGATCCACGGCCGGTATTTCTCCCCTTGGGTTTTAGATTTCGGAAGGGAAAAAAATGGACAAACGACCCTCAAAGTGCAAGGGAGGTGCAGAGAAATTACGGGAGAAAAAGATTAAGAATCTACAGGCGGATGCCTCAAAATGTGCCAACATTTGTGACATGTTTGGGGCTGTAGTAGCTGCTTTGACATGAGCATTACCTGAGGTAGAGGAAGGAGGAGAGGTGGCTGGCTATACAGAGAAGCAGACAGTGTTGGTCATCTTACTTTAAAAAAGTAATTAGTTACAGTTACAAATTACTTCTCCCAAAAAGTAATTGAGTTAGTAACTCAGTTACCACATTGTAAAAGTAATTAGTTACTCAGCAAAGTAACTGTGACGTTATTTTTTATGTTCTATAAGGCTATTATATATAACGCCTTAGTCACCTGTTGCTGACCCGAAAAATCGAGCATTGCTTGTTTTAACAGAGTGGCTCTGTCTCCTTCGCTGGAGCTCACGCTAGCTGCATTTGGGCATGGGGTTGGGTTAGCAGCAGCAACAAGTGTCGTGTTGATGTGAGGTGCTTCATAAGATTCGAGTTGCTTGAGGCAGACGTGGATTAAGTCTTTTTTCCTCGGCTTAGCGTGCATGTTACGTAAACATTCTTGCCTTTAATTTCAATGAGCGAGAAGTGGCTGTCAGGTAACCTAACCTAACTGCTTAAGCTTACATTGAAAATGCTAGCGGTTGGCCTGTTGGGTAGCTGAAAAGTCTGTGGGATCTATGAAATCTGTGTTGATTCAAGCATCAGTGTTCCTTGAATTGCTTAATTAGCTCTTTTCCAGGGCATATACTACTCTCAGCTTTATTGTAGCTTTTGGGAAGGGTTATGGTTATTGTATTTAGCAGACATTTTTGTTCAAAGCAACAAAATATGAATCTTACAGTAGTTAAAATTAACAGTAAACAGTTTTTAAAAGTTGCTAAGCCAATATTAAGCAAAATAGTAATAATAACAATAATGGCAATACAATATCAAATATCAATAATACAAATTTTAAAAATACCATTAATATACAAATCATAACTCTAAGAATTTATTAATTATATTATATTTATTAAGTGTAAGATCAACAGATAAGAGACCCATCTTGAAGGATCCAAAACTATCACATGAACGCAGAACACTAGGCAACTCATATCATAGAATGCATGCATATTTTAAGGGGACTGTCTGCAGGGAATGTGTCTGACCAATCACGGTGGGTGTGGGCCGTCTCAGCCAAAAATGCCAGGGCCGATTTTTTTTTTTTGTCCAGTCCAGCCCTGGTTCCACCCCTACTCCCTTTCTGAAACAGAAAACCCAGAGTTTCGCTCGTCTCAGGGTTATCACTAAACCTGCTTTCTGAAACGGACCCCAGCACTCCTCTGCCAATAAAGCCAGTTTGTGTGCTACTTTTCCGGGGCACTATCCATTGATTGGTCTACACTTTAAATTATGTCTTTTGGACCAATAGCTTTCGAGAAAAGTGGGGAAAAATAACACCTTCGCCTTTGACGCAGAAATGTTTGTTCCGTACAGAGCGCAACAACTATGCAAATACTTTCATCTTTTAAAGAATCAAAATGTCAAAATATTCATTAACATTTATTAATTTTATTTAATAAAGGGTGAATAAACACCCTTTATTAAGTAAAATTGCGTGCAGGGTGACATGCAAACAAAACTATAAAAACATACTAAAAACCATGCTAAGAACTGATTCAAGTACATAAAATCTGATACAAATGTTCAGGGCTCCACCATCAGGACATCAGACAGAGACATATATATAAATAGGTGAAATAAAATCATTCAAATAAATGTTCTCTCAAATCAAGATAAAAGCAGGTTTTAACCCAAACTAAATAATGCTCCTCATATTTGTGCAAATGAGCTCATTGCAGCAGGAACAAAGCTATTTGTTTTCAGCACCTTGGGACTAAAAACCTTAAATTCAAGGGAGTCGTCATTTAAAATAGAGGTAGCTATCCTCTGTAACTGTCTGGTATACAGGAACGCTGGGTAAAGTTCTGCCTCCCCAATCAGCCGACTGGACCGTTTAACTATTTAGTTTAAGGAATTTCTCTCTTTTAAGGATGCATGACTAAACTATGACACCAAGGAACAGGACTGACTCAATAACAGCACAATAAAACATAGTGATTATGGTTCCAATTTTGTATTTCCAAATAGAGCTTTTCAAGTCATCTGGTTCAAATTCTAATATGTTTCATATCCCAATAAAGCAGGGGTAAAAAATATTGCAATGTCCGTTTTTTTCAATAACATTACCCTAACAGTGAGCCACATCAGCCAGGTGCACGTTTCTGCAGTAGCCCTCTAAAGCTAGACTGATGTATCTGTTGTTGACATCCTCAGAATGTATCAGAAACTCAGTGTTGAACCAAAACACCAGTCTGCTTTCTGTATTCAGTTTGCAGAGAAATATGGAAACATTTTTAGCCTTCGACTCTTTGGTGGGAGGATTGTGGTCATCAACGGCTACAAGCTTGTGAGAGAGGCCCTGGTCCAAAGAGGAGAGGACTACATGGATCGCCCTGCCATGCCATTGTTTCACACATTAGTTGGAAATAAAGGTAAGGTGTATTGCATTTTGTTCAAAAAGTTTTTTTGGCATCAGACCGACACCATTTCAGGCGTATTAGCATTTAGCTAATTAGTTAAGTCTATTTCCACTTACTTTCAGTCCAATGCTGTTTTGTGTTTCCAATAGGTCTGGTGTTATCAAATGGATATCCATGGAAGGAGCAGAGGAGATTTGCTCTTCGTACACTCAGAAACTTTGGTGTGGGCAAGAAGTCGCTGGAGCCATCCATCCAGCAGGAGTGCCAGTTTCTCACTGAGGCATATGCCCTTCAGCAAGGCACTGAATACATTTTACTTTTCATCAAACTTCTAATCAGCTAATGCTTCTTATACCATGGTCTGGGTGAATACTCAATTCTGATTGGCTGCAAGGTGTCCATAAAAAGTGATATAAGACACAGTACTAAGAAGTTCACTTGAAACTGCGCTAAATTAAATAGAATAATTTTTTTACACTATGTCTTTAAAAAAATGTTATTTGACAAGTGACCATGGTATAAGCTCGGATGCCCTTCAAGGTGTCCATTATCAGGTGATTAATGGCCTCCACCTTCATTACTTCATGATAATAGACACCTCTTCTGGCATTAACCTGTACTTAGTCTATATCGACGACGTTTCATTTCCGGGATTGTTCAGGTGCCGCCGGAAATTGAGCGTCAGCGTCAGTTCTGGCAGGCCAGGTAGTCAAAACGCTGCTAACCGCTATTGGCCAATAACACCGTTGCACCAGCTGATCTGCATCAGCGCATCAGCTGCT
The DNA here is from genome assembly GCA_023631565.1 of Gymnocephalus cernua. Taxonomy (NCBI): domain Eukaryota; kingdom Metazoa; phylum Chordata; class Actinopteri; order Perciformes; family Percidae; genus Gymnocephalus; species Gymnocephalus cernua. Next base: position 15,984,616 of record CM042432.1, read on the forward strand.
CACTCCCCTCGCTGCTACATGGCTACACTCAACAGGTGCCCTACTTAAAGCTGATTCAGTTTGTTCTTTATGCTTGCTGCTTTTAGTTTGCTCCTAAAGGCTCACTGCTAGTTTGCTTCTAACTGCTGCTTTAGTTTGTTCCAAATGCTCGCTGCTCGCATTTTTGCTACCCACTTCCTCCCCTGCTCCACCTTGTTGTGTATAACGTGGCATTTGCTTCTATGTCATCGTTGCTGCTCTGTTCATATGGGGGAATAGTTTAGCTCTCCCAGTGTGTGAGCGTCCCCTAATGCTGCTGCTGCTGTCTCCTGATTTACTGTTCTATCATAGTGCTCATGAAAGGTCAGGAGACTCCCCTGAACAGAGCCATACCGCCAAATTTAATTCATAAGTTATGCAATAAAATTTCTTAAAATTTCTTTCCTGACAGAAATTCCGCCGGATGTCCCTCATTTAGGCCGGATGTCCATCACCTTCAGTTTCTTTGTGTTGGTGTTCTAAACTCCGGTGGATTTATGACCATGGTTAACTGCTCCTCAGATCTCTGCAGGGTAAATCCAGACATCTAGCTATCTGTTCTATCTAGTTTTCTGTTGTACGACGAAAACAACTTTTGAATGTACACAAGACAATTGTGATTGGTTTAAAGAAATGCCAATAAAGCAGAGCACGTTTTTCTCCCATCCCAGAATGCTGTGTGGACTAGCCAGTCTAGCAATGTGATATAACCCTTACTTAACTAGTTAAAGGGCAATACATACTTAAAGTAAGAGAAATGTACTCATTATGCAGAATGGCATGGTTTCAGATCTGTATAAATCATTTATTCTTGTTTATTCTATGAACATGTGATTTCTCTTTAGCCTTGCAACACAGAAGCATGCACCCCCAGCCTAGAGCTGTGGACCATGCACCTTAAGGCCGTTACACACCGGGGGCGTGACGAATTAGAAAAAAAATTTAAAAAATGTGAAATAATCGCCTGAAAATATTTTGCATTACAACTATTCACAATTCACTCACCGACTTCTGCACTTCTTCTTTTTCTTCTTTTAATTCCTGCAAGTTATGCGAAACATGATTGGTGATGTCTTTATTAGCTTTGTGAAAGCTCAGAAAAATGTACCTTGTGTCGGGGAAGAAATACGTTGCTTTAATAATATTCACGTTCTGTGTGAAAGGAACAAAAAAAGCAAAAAATATATTGATGTGCAATTTAATCGCAAAAAACCCCTGTCCCTGGTGTGTAAAGGCCTTTAGATCATGTGCATGTGACTCTTTATTTCCCTGCTTCATTATCGAAAGGACTTCAGTATCCTTTTCTGTTCTGTGTGTCTTATCTACGTTTTCTCTTTATTTAACAGGCAAGCCTTTTAATGCCCAGTCACTGGTAAACAGTGCTGTGTCCAACATCATCTCCTGCTTGGTGTTTGGGGATCGCTTTGAGTACACTGACAAGCAGCACTGCATGATTCTTGAGAACTTCAATGAGTTACTGTACTTGGAGGGAGGTTTATGGGCACAGGTGAGTCTCCTTTGTAAACAAGATGCAGCACACAGTAATCTTTTCTTTTTTTAAATCAGGATTTATCCAGCCAGACCCCATAAGTCAATAGTGTATGGCATTAAATAAAACAAACCTAAAAAGCCACTAAATGAGAAACTTTGACACAAATGTGTGACCATTAGTGCAAGAAGTACTCAGATCCTTTTCTAAAGTAAAATTGTTAGGGGTGTGATGAGATCTCGCGAGATTAAACGTGGCGAGATTTCTTGTCGAGGTTAAAAGTGTCTCGCAGTATCATAGTGCGTTCCATTTGTACTCGGAACTCGGATTTTCTCTTAAAGGGGTGGTTCAGAATTTTGGATATAGGACCTAATTTCCAAGTTAGTCAGTGTGTTATTTATCAGTGGAGACCGTTTTCAACACTTTTCATCCAGTCCTTCCAGTTGCAGAGTTTGCTGGTGCTAGGCTAGCGCAAGTCAACAGTAACGGCTAGCCTGCCATTAAAAACAATCTTACCTACTCCACAGTACACCCTAGGCAAATAAATTATAACCCCAGACCATTGATGTAAATGTCTGTTGACGCTTCTGCCTTATTTGTGTCTCACTAAATCAGTCGTTCACACAGGCATGTTCAACTTCTATCTGTGGACATGTTGTTACACTGTTTGTATGCACAAAAAACGGTGTAATGCTTTGTTATCAACTGGTATTGCTAACAATGGCTAACCAGCTAAACAGTGAAAATCCAACTTGTAAATGGAACGCATTCAATTTGGGTGTGACGTCATTCCCAGCTCCGGCTTCCAAGTTCCAAAGTAAATGGATCGCACTGTTAGTACACGTGCAGAGCATGGATGTATTAAGAGAACTGGATACAGTGTTCGGCGGGAAGCCCCGTACATTCCAATGAGAGTGCTCAAAAGCGCATAAAGCAAACATGGAGCTCGGATCTTCCGCATTCTTGGCCCATGACGTCACGATGGACACGCACACTAGCAACAATTTGTTTGCGTTGTCTTAGCAACCGGTAACAGTATGCTCGTTCATGAGCTTCTCTCTCTTGTCTCTTACAAGTGGCGAACAAGCGCCGTTTTTATTGTCTAAAACGTTCACTAACATTAAACATTGTGTTTTCGTTGAATCGTTTACATGGTTAGCTAAATAAACGATAGATGTATTTAGCTAGACAACCAAGGAGATTTAATAATGATGTCGTGCTAACTAGCGCTAGCAGTTAGCCTGCAGTTTCGTGAACAAAGCTCATCCATGGCTTTATCCTTCATCCACGTTACAAACTTTACAGCATACAGCCCTCAGATGCATCATAATAGAGAACCAAGACAATGTAATCACTAGATATGTCTGTAGTAACGTTGTGTATGCATATAGCTAGCTATGTATAGATCTTAATACAGCCATGCTAGCTACCCCTGATGTTAGCAACTAGCTAGCTAGCCGATAGCCCCGCCAGTTTGGGAAACGCTAATGACGTTACATCCACGCAACAGGCTTTACAGAATACACACATCCCTCGGATGTATCATAACTTCATAAAATAATACCATGGACGTATTAATATAACACATGGTGAATTACAACCATTAGCTAGCGCTATTATTTATTACAGCTAGCTACATGACCTCGGGAGAACAGTCATGTGAGCGGGCGGGCGCAGTCCCGCGCGTCTGCTCGCGTCCATTAAGCGCGTTAATCATTTCTAATTTAATAATTCTGTATTCGCTACTAGTGAATGCTAGAAATGTTAAAAACATGACATTTTAAACAAGGAACCTTTAAGTGTTCGGGCTGGTAAGTTTATATACCCCGAAACAAATTATCCGCTGAAATATAGACGTTTCTTTTGCCATGCAAAGTCTATGTGAAAAGTCTTTCTGGGCCATGGAGTGCAGTACCACCCCTATCCGCTAAGCCCATTAGACATGGCGCTGTTCCTGGGGGCTTGGTGCAGAGCAGAAGCCAGGATGAGTCTGACTTTGACCTCGAACTTAGCATAGAAGATCCCCCCCACCCGTTCTCCAAAGTTGACTCAGAGTTAACTTTTGCAGAGCGATGGCAGACAAAAAAAGCTGCCTGTAAAACCCAGCGTTAGAACGTTTCTCTCTCTCTCTCTCTCTCTCTCTCTCCCCCCCTTTCTTTTCACTCTGTATCTCCCCCTCTCTCTCTCTCTCTCGACCAAGACACAAACGCGTGTGCAGCGTGAAGTTCACTGTGGCGCGCAGACAGTGTTGGGCAAGTTACTTCCAAAATGTAATACATTATAGATTACTAGCTATTGTCATTTGAGAGTAATTAATTATATTACAATATTACTGTCTCTGAATTGTAATGCTTTACACTACTTTTGCATTACTTTTCAGTTACTTTCACCAAAATAACAGCGGAAGTTTGACTTGGCAGGTAGCTTGTGAATTTCACCACCGGCTCAATAAAGTCTCCTAATAATCCACTTTAATACATCCTAGATTATTTGTAATATTTTGTATAATGAATATGCAAAGTAACTAAAGCTATAAAAATAGAGAAGTAAAACGTACAATAGGCAAGTAGGAGAAAATGAAAATGAAAAGTAAAAGTACCTTACAGTTGTGAAGTACGGCATAGTTACTTTCCACGGCTGATAAAATGCGATGATGATTTACTTGTAGCAAGCCTAAACAATAATTCCTTACATGTTTATATCTGTCAGTAGCTCGGACATACGGCGCTGACGTACTGTCACCTATTGGGACACAGATGTTGTCCGTACCGTCTCTGGTTCTGGCTCTGACCACGGTAACAGTGACGGGACAGCTCGCTTCAACGCAGCGTATGAACTCCTGAAAATAATATCCCTCTCGCAGATCTATCTGTCTCTGCAGTCATCTCAACCATTGAATACAGCAACAGGAAATAATACTCACGGCTTTCAGTGTTTCCTACAGATTAGAAAGCAATTTGTGGTGGCGTGGGAGAGACATAGTAATCCCTATGTTTGTAGTAACGTTATCTAGGCATATAGCTATGTACAGTGTTACCGTTCTCTTCCATGCTAGCTACCGCTGATGTTAGCTACTAGCCCATAGCCGATAGCCCCAGCAGTTTGGGAAACGCTAATGACATTTCATCCACGTTACAGGCTTTACAGCATACATACATCCCTCGGATGTATCATAAGATAATACCATGGATGTATTAATAGAACACATGGTGAACTACAACCATTAGCTATATCTATTATTACAGCTACAGGACCTGGGAGAACCGTCATATGAGCCATATGTCGCAGGGCGACATGAGCAGGCGCATCCCCACGGGTCTGCTCCAGGTCTGCTCGCATTCATCATGCCTAGTTTAATAACTGGATTCAGCTACTAGTGTTCTTCGGCCAGGACAACTCAGAGTTTGCTGAATGAAAGCTGTCAATCAAGGTAAACTAAGGAGGTCTGTGGGTGGGATCGCTTTGAAAGTGACCAATCAGAGGAGGGCCAGTAAAGAGTCAGTTTCATGCAGGCATGCAGAAATCAACTTTGCGAGCAGAATTTACCTGTGAGAGTGTGTATGCCCCTCCACTGGCTGCTTTCTGCGCGTGCTGCTTAGTTTTATACGTGCAGGTGCCATTCTTTCCCTCTCCCTATGTTGTGCCAGTTCACTCTCGAAATGATATCTGCATGTGTGAAATTATATAATTTGCTCACGGAGCGAGATATGACATAAATCTGACGCCATACTCATCTGATGTATCCTTCAATTTGGAGCGCTCTGAATTCTTCAAGCTGTAGACAACAAAAATGTTGACCACGTAGGTAAGCTTTAAAGGACTCCCATAGTATATCACTACAGATAACTGGTTTATAACTCATTTATTTTAAAAAAGGATGGAATTTGCGTAATAAAGTCTTTAAATTTCGGTTCTGACAGTAGGTGAGAGTTGAATCTCCTATGTTTGGTGGGTGGTTTACTTGTGGAAAGTTAATGTGTAAAGAGACACGCGCATGATCTGAAATTACTATGCTGTAGTATTCAAAAGAGAGTGCATGCATAGAAGTCTGTTATTGAGCAAAAAGAAGTCAATCTGCATGTAGGTACGGTGAAGATGCAAAAAGAACGAGAAGGTTTTGCTGGAGGGGATTTAGATCATAGTAGTCCTAGTTGTTCTGCATGAAACTTCAGAGCACTGGCTGACTTAGACAAGGTTGATGGTTTAGTGGATGACCTGTCAAGATTTGTTAAAAATGAAAATCACCTCCAATATGATGATCAGCGAGGTTAGCAACATTGGAGAAAATTTTAGATATGAATTTCTCGTCATCCCAAGTGATGTCCCTGTGCACAATAATAGCAGCCCCTCTAGCCCTCTCCGAAAACCTCAAATAAAAAAAGTGACCTATCCATGTTTTCTTAATGCGGGAGATGTACATACGCGTTACCCTTACAAAAAATAGAAAACCACAATCCTTGTGGGGATATAAACCTTGTGCATCTTTCTGGATACAATCTTCCCACTCCTTTATTACCCCACTTCCATAACAATAAGAGTGGCCCATACTCTACAGCACTCTACACTAAAAGCACAGTATATCAAACAACAGTGAACAAAAAGGGAGCCCTAACAGAAGTGTTTGGGCCTTGGAGCTAATCAAAACTTCGGGGCCAATAACATCAGACCTAAAGCTGCAACAGTTAGTAGTGACCATGACAGGGGAGGCCCTCCTCAGCAGCAATTTGCATAAAAACAAAAAAAATATATACAATATACACATCTGCATACAGTTAGGTATATAATATTTATTATAAATATTTGGACAGTGACACAATTTTCATAATTTTGGCCCTGTGCGCTAACATAAATGAAATCATCGAGATGAAATTGTAGTGCAGACTTTCAGCTTTATTTTGAAGGTATTTACAAAATTGGAGGAAGGGTTTAGGAATTACACACATTTTCATACATAGTCCCCTAATTTCAAGGGACCTAAAGTAATTGGACAAATTAATATAATCGTAAATAAAATGTCCATTCTTAATACTTTGTTGAGAATCCTTTGCAGGCGATGACTGCCTGAAGTCTGGAACGCATAGACATCACCAAACGTTGGGTTTCCTCTTTTGTGATGCTTTGCCAGGCCTTGACTGCAGCTGTCTTCAGCTGTTGTTTGTTTGCAGGTCTTTGTGCCTTAAGTTTTGTCTTAAGCAAGTGGAATGCATGCTCGATCGGATTGAGATCAGGTGATTGACTCGGCCATTGTAGAATATTCCACTTCTTTGCCTTGAAAAACTGGGTTACTTTTACAGTATGTTTTGGGTCATTGTCCGTCTGTACTGTGAAGTGCCGTCCAATCAACTTTGTTGAATTTGGCTGAATATGAACAGACAGAATGTTCCTCTAGACTTCAGAATTCATGTGGCTGCTTCCATCTTCTGTCATGTCATCAATAAACACTAGTGACCCAGTGCCACTGGAAGCCATGCATGTCCATCTCTCTCAGGCCTCTGTATTTGCTCTTGTGAAGTCTTCTCTTTATGATAGACTTGGATAATGATACGCCTACTTCCTGGAGAGTCTTCTTCACTTCACTCAATGTTGTGAAGGGGTTCTTCTTTACCATGGAAAGAATCCTGCGATCATCAACCACTGTTGTCTTCCGTGGATGTCCGGGCCTTTTTGTATTGCTGAGCTCACCGGTGCATTCCTTTTTTCTCAGAATGTACCAAACTGTTGATTTGGCCACTCCTAATGTTTCTGCCATCTCTCTGATGGATTTTTCCTTTTTCTGCAGCCTAAAGCTTAATTTATACTCGTGAATAGAATCGACGGCGTAGGGTCCGGCGTAGACGCGGACCCCTCTGTGTCTACGCCGGACCCATATGCCGTAGCCTGACGCGCACCTCTCGAAAAATGTAACGACGTGTCGCAGCGACGCACGTCTCTCGGCCGTGGCTTGGTAGCGTTGCATTTCCCCCGACTCATTTCCTGGTTCTCCTTCACCATAAACAACATGAAATCAAGGAGAGGGTTAACTTTTCCTGCTCCAGATTTCCCTCCATGGTCAGAAAGAACAGGGGAGACACTTTGTTTCTCTCACTATGACTCTATAGTCACTACTACAACCCCAAATCAGAAAAAGTTGGGACAGTATGGAAAACACAAATAAAAAAAGAAAGTAGTGATTTCTAAATGTACTGACTTGTATTTCATTGCAGACAATACAACAGCACATAATTTAATGTGTTCCTCATGATTTTTATTGTTTTAAAAAAAATAAATCCTATTTTGGTTCTTGCAACACATTTCAAAAAAAGTTGGAGCAGTAAAGCATTTACCACTTTGTAATGTTGCCATTCCTTTTCACAACACTTAAAAGACGTTTAGGGACTGAAGACACCAAGTGATGAAGTGTTTCAGGTGTAATTTTGTCCCATTCTTGCTGCAAACAAGTCTTAAGGTGGGCAACAGTACGGGGTCTTCGTTGTCGCATTTTGCGCTTCAAAATGTGCCACACATTCTCTATTGGAGACAGGTTGGGACTGCAGGCAGGCCAGTCAATTACCCGTATCCTCTTCCTCTGCAACCAGGACTTTGTAATGTGTGCAGAATGTGGTTTTGCATTATCTTGTTGAAATATGCATGGACGTCCCTGGAAAAGATGTCTTCTTGAAGGCAGCATATTGTGCTCCAAAATCTCTATGTACTTTTCAGCATTAATGGTGCCATCACAGAAGTGCAAGTTACCTTTGCCAAGGGCACTGACACAACCCCATACCATGACAGACCCTGGCTTTTGGACTTGTTGCTGGTAACAATCTGGATGATCCTTTTCTTCTTTGGTCCGGAGCACACGGCGTCCATTTCTCCCAAAAAATACCTGAAATACTGATTCATCTGACCACAGTACACGTTTCCACTGTGTGATCGTCCATCCCAGATGCCTCCGAGCCCAGAGAAGTCGACGGCGCTTCTGGACACTGTTAACATAGGGCTTCCTTTTGGCACAGTACAGTTTTAACTGGCATTTGTGGATGTAACTACGTATTGTGGTACTTGACAAAGGTTTGCCAAAGTAGTCCTGAGCCCATGTGGTGATATCGCTTATAGATGAATGACGATTCTTGATGCAGTGCTGCCTGAGGGATCGGAGATCACGGTTGTTCAGCTTAGGATTGCGCCCTTGTCCTTGACGCACTGAAATTCCTCCTCATTCCTTGAATCTTTTAATTATGTTATGCACTGTTGAAGGTGAAATAAGCAAATGTCTTCCTATCATTCTTTGAGGAACATTGTTTTTAAACATTTCAATAATTTTCTCACGTATTTGTTGGCAAACTGGCGATCCTCGGCCCATCTTTGCTCCTAAAGGACTAGACATTTCTTGGATGCTGCTTTTGTTCCAAATCATAATTACAATCACCTGTGGACATCGCCTGTTTCAAATCACATCATTATTTAACCAATTTACCTGATTACTAGACCTATATTGCTCCTGTCCCAACCTTTTTTGGAATGTGTTGCAGGTCTGAATGACAGGAAAGGATGTATATTTACAAATGAAATTAAGTTGACCAGACAAAACATGAAATATTTTGTGTTCACATTGTCTGCAATGAAATACAAGTCTAAGTACATTTAGAAATCACTACTTTCTTTTTTTATTTGTGTTTTTCATACTGTCCCAACTTTTTTTGATTTGGAGTTGTAGCTCCGGAGCTAATCGCCGTCACACTCCCCACACACACACACATGCCGGCTCCATGCATACACCAGTGCACAAGTATAAAACATCAGGCCACGGCGTAGGCCACGGCGTAGGCCACGGCGTAGGCCACGGCGTAGGCCACGGCGTAGGCTACGGCGAAAGCTCTGCGTGGAGCCTCCGCACAACCATAAAAATCCCTTAAGGATGGCCTGCTTTACTTGCATTGAGAGCTCCTTTGACCGCATGTTGTGGATTCGCAGCAACAGCTTCTAAATGAAAATGTCACACCTGAAATCAACTCCAGACCTTTTATCTGCCTAATTGATGATGATGATGAAATAATGATGGAATAGCCCATACCTGCTCATGAAATAGCTTTTGACTCAATTTTCCAATTCCTTTAGGTCCCTTGAAATTAGGGGGCTATGTATGAAAATGTGTGTAATTCCTAAACCCTTCCTCCAATTTTAATGTAAATACCCTCAATATAAAGCTGACAGTCTGCACTACAATTTCATCTCAATGATTTAATTTCAAATCCATTGTGTTAACGCACAGGGCCAAAATTATGAAAATTGTGTCACTGTCCAAATATTTCCAGACCTAACTGTATATCTATGTTAAACAAAGTAGAATACATTGAAAGAAAAATAACTTAAAACATGTGAAAGGCAGCTGTACGGTAAAGTTAGGCAAGCAGCATAGGCTAAAAGATTATCCTGAGTATATTGCCTGATTCACAGATGATCTGTCTTCATGCTCTAGGTTTATAACATGTTACCATGGCTGATGAAGTGGCTGCCTGGACCTCACCAGAAGATATTCACACTGATGCAAAACATAATTGACTTCATACAAATCAAGATCCAAGAACACAGAGAAAGCTTTGACCCCTCATCACAAAGAGACTACATCGACTGCTTCCTCACAGAGATGGGAGAGGTGATTTTTTAATTATTGTGTTTGTTCTCTGTATAATATAATGAAATATGTCAACTCATACTAGAAATTGTCTCTTGGGTTATTGATAGATGAAGAACGAAGATTCTGGTTTTGACTTAAATAATTTGAGGATCTGTGTTCTGGACCTGTTTGGTGCTGGAACTGAAACTACTGCCACTACTTTACACTGGGGACTGCTATACATGATCTACTACCCTCACATACAAGGTGCGTATGAGTAATATCTGTCCCACTCCATTCCTGCATGGTTTGTACGTGGCTTGACTCTACCTCTGTCAGAGGTCTTTCACAGGTCTGGCCTACATTGGGAGAGTAAGTGTGGGGGATGTGTTGCACATCATTTTCCCCTCAGTCGTCTATGTGGTGCACAGACTCACATTGTTTCCTGTTTTGACAATGTGCAGAGAGAGTCCAGGCTGAGATAGATTCTGTTGTTGGCTCATCCAGACAGCCCTCTCTGATGGACAAAGAAAAGATGCCATATACTGATGCAGTCATCCATGAAATCCAGAGAATGGCCAACATTGCTCCCCTAAATGTGATCCGCATGACAAGCAAGGACACTGTGCTTGACAGCTACACAATCCCAAAGGTACAAGTGATGAATAAAATTGTTTTAATGTGAGCATTTTGCCTATTCTTCATTTTCTAAGTTAGATTTTCTGGCTGCATAACTTCTGAATGTGTTGTTTCTTGGCAACCAACTCAAAACACATTTCCCACAAACACTCAAACCATTTGCTTTCAACTATATAAAGATAACTTCGATAAAAAAGTAAATCTGCAAGTTGATTTTTAAAATGTATTGATATGAACTGAAAAACCAATGACCATTATCTTAATATTGATAAATTCCATGTTATACTAATACATATTCAGAATTCATGTAGAAAATACTTATTATGATAACCTTTTATATAAGGGGGTCCCTTGTTGCACTTTGGCACCGATGGTGACAAAATACCAGATATTTTCCATTTAATTATTTCATTTGACTTACTACAAAGTCCATTTAGTGCCTCCTCTGGGAGCATTTACCGGCCACTTGTTATGCAATTGTAGATGACTAAATTTATATTTGCTTTGGAGCACAATAAATGCTCCTGGTCCATGTTAATTAATTGTTGGTAATAGAAATATATTACAACAATTGAGCAAATAATCCATCCCATTTTGATTATGTATTTTTTTTAATCTTAACTACCAACTGCTATTTGAACTTTGTACATTTCACGTATTCATTTTTGTTTATTAAAACAAGAAGAAGAAGAAATACAAAAAAAGAGATTGCGTTGATTAACCGTTTTCATTAATGGCATTTCCTCAGGGCACCCTTGTCTTGCCCACACTGATCTCAGTTCTACGTGATGAGTCGATGTGGGAAACTCCATACTCATTCAACCCTCAACACTTTCTGGATCAGGACGGCAAATTTAGAAAGAACGAAGCCTTCCTTCCTTTTTCAGCAGGTAAGTCAGTAGTTACGACCCTCTAAGTTCAGTCATACTTTGTTTGAACCGTAAAAGGCTTTACAGAAGAGAATTAAAAATAGATAAATAGCATTTTTTGCCAGCAATCATTTGCCTGTTTAACCATTTACTATAGATCGGAGGGGATCAGGTTTTTGTGTCAGAGCTGCAGAAATATTATATGGTCAAAGTGAACAAATAATTGTGGGAATACAACTCATTTTCTGTACTGTGTATTCTCAGGTAAGCGTGTGTGTCTTGGGGAGCAGCTGGCTAGGATGGAGTTATTCCTCTTCTTTACCTCCCTCCTTCAGAGGTTTTCTTTCTCGGCACCCGCTGGAGAGCCGCCCACTCTGGAGTTTAAGTTAGGAGCCACTCTCTGTCCCAAACCTTACCGCCTCTGTGCCGTACCACGATAAACCACCAACTGTCCCAAACTGTATCATCACAAACACAATTAATCACTGTTTTAACTATGATTTTAACTATGTACTGTTATTTTATATAATTTAGACGTAGTTTTCTTTTCCTCAATCAATAGGCCTTTTAGGCTATTTTTAAGTTAAAAATCACTGTGATCTTAATTCCTATGGTCCTTATCACTGCATATTGGATTTGTCACATTAGCTTAAAGGAACACGCCGACTTACTGTGACATTAGCTTATTCACCGTAACCCCGAGAGTTAGACAAGTCCATACATACCCTTCTCATCTCCGTGCGTGTCGTAACTGTCTGACGGCTCCACCGTTAGCTTAGCCTAGCACAGATCCTGGAGGTAACCAGCTCCAACTACCCTACTGCTCCTAATAATATAATAATAATACATTGTTAATTGTACACGCTGTGACAAGTGACAAATCACAACATGTAAATAGGAACATGTTGCTGTAATTTTGTCACTTATTCAGAGCAGTAGGCTAGTTGGAGCCGGTTACCTCCAGGATCTGTGCTAGGCTACGCTAACGGTGGAGCCGTCAGACAGTTACGACACGCACGGAGATGAGAAGGGTATGTATCGACTTGTCTAACTGTCGGGGTTACGGTGAATAAGCTAATGTCCCAATAAGTCGGCGTGTTCCTTTAAACGTGACTTGTGTTTAATTAAATGATACTAAGATTTAGTTTCTCATTCAGGCCACCGTGTGTTCATGTTCACCCTGTGGTTACAGTCTGAGGTTTGGCAGGTGAGAAACACTCATATTAGAGAATACTATGCAGCAATTGCTGTTTATCAACTTGAGCATTAATATGGTATTCTTATTTATATATTGCTATCAATTGTGCTAATCATTATTTGAATTGTTGGGTATTTGTAAATTATAGAGTGTGGTCTATACCTACTCTATCTGTAAAGTGTCTTGAGATAACTCTTGTTATGACTTGATTCTATAAATAAAATTTAATTGAATTGAATTATGTTGACAAGGCTAGTTTTTGTAAACCAAATTGTCCATAGGCAGGGTACAGAATTAGCACCATACACCAGCCAAATGCTGGTAGAAAATGCAAGTGGCTGGTAGATTTACCTCACCAGCCAAAAAAAAAAGGTAATATATTAAGTGACTGTTAAAATTTCATTCAGTAGCCATTTGGCAGGTGGACAAAAAAGTAAATTTTGCACCCTGCCCATTGGATATTAAAGATCGACTCTTCTCTACTCTTGGAAAATAAAGCTGTATTACAGGTCACCTCACGTTCTCCATTTTTCTTAAATCAATTCCTGTGAAGACATTTCCAAGAAAAGGCACAGCCCAGGGTCCAGGTGGAAAACTGTGTGGCTTCCAGTTTCTGACCACATCTGTCAGGAGTAACACTACAAAGCTCAACAACAGCCATTCAGTGAAGTCCATATGTTCAAAGAGTGCATGAAAAATCATAATTAGTATATTTCAAAAGGCTCTTGGGGGCCTCTGAACTGAAAAACAAGGCTGGAGCTTGAACTCTTCCAGTTGGTTGCTGTCTGTACGCATGTGCACTGTGTGCTATGGAAACAAGAGGTATTCCTAATCATTTTATTCCCATTAGCATTGGAGCACTTTAAGAAATGCTCCTGGTCCATGTTGGCTTTATTGATGAGATTAAAAGTTCATTCCTGACGTTGAAAACAATAATTGAGAAAAAAGTCCATCTAATTTTGATTGATTTATGTTTTTCCAAATATTATGATCAACTGCTTTTTTTTCCAATGTTGAGGATTAGAACAAGAAGAAGAAGAAATACCAAAAACCGAAGAGATATCAGTTTGATTAACCGTTTTCATTAATGGCATTTCCTCAGGGCACCCTTGTCTTGCCCACACTGATCTCAGTTCTACGTGATGAGTCGATGTGGGAAACTCAACACTCCTTCAAGCCTCAACACTTTCTGGACCAGGACGGCAAATTTAGAAAGAGCAGCCAGTAGTGAGGACCCTCCAAAGCTCAGTTATATGTTGTTTGAACCTTAAAGGGCTTCAAAGAAGAGAATGAAAATAGATACATAGCATTTTTTGCCAGCAATCATTTATTATGGAAACACATCTGATTGTTATGGTAACACAATCTTTGACATTGACATTGACCGCATGACAAACAAAGACACTGTGCTCGACAACTACAAACTCCCAAAGGTACAAGTGATAATAATTGTTTTAATGTCTGCATTTTGCCTATTCTTCGTTTTCTAAGTTGGATTTTCTGGCACCATAACTTTTGAATGTGTTGCTCCTTGGCAACCTATTCAAAACATATCTGTGTCCCCCAAACACCCAAACCATTCACTTTCAACTATTTCAAGATAACTTTAATAAAAAGTAAATTTGCATGTATTGATGAACTAGGGAATCAATAACCAATAACTTGGATTTACAAAACATGTTTGAATATTCATGTTATACTTAATCAGAATTTATGTAGAAAATACGTGCAAAACCCCTGTTGCACTTTGGCACTGATGGTGACAAAATACCAGATATTTTCCATTTAATTATTTAATTTGACTTACTACAAAGTATATTTAGTGCCTCCTCTGGGAGCATTTGTTCTTAATCGGCCAGTTGGCATGCAACTATAGATGACTAAATTCCCATTAGCATTGGAGCACTTTAAGAAATGCTCCTGGTCCATGTTGGCTTTATTGATGAGATTAAAAGTTCATTCCTGACGTTGAAAACAACAATTGAGAAAAAAGTCCATCTAATTTTGATTGATTTATGTTTTTCCAAATATTATGATCAACTGCTTTTTTTCCAATGTTGAGGATTAAAACAAGAAGAAAAAGAAATACCAAAAACCAAAGAGATATCACTTTGATTAACCGTTTTCATTAATGGCATTTCCTCAGGGCACCCTTGTCTTGCCCACACTGATCTCAGTTCTACGTGATGAGTCGATGTGGGAAACTCAACACTCCTTCAAGCCTCAACACTTTCTGGACCAGGACGGCAAATTTAGAAAGAGAGCAGCCAGTAGTGAGGACCCTCCAAAGCTCAGTTATATGTTGTTTGAACCTTAAAGGGCTTCAAAGAAGAGAATGAAAAAGATAAATAGCAATCTTTTGCCTGTTTACCATAGATAGGAGGGGATCGGGTTTTTGTTTTCTTTGGTTGTTGTAGTTTCTGAGCTGCAGAAATATTATACAGTCATAGTAAATAAAAAGTGTGTAAATGCAACTCATTTTCTGTACTGTGTATTCTCAGTAAGCGTGTGTGTCTTGGGGAGCAGCTGGCTAGGATGGAGTTATTCCTCTTCTTTACCTCCCTCCTTCAGAGGTTTTCTTTCTCGGCACCCGCTGGAGAGCCGCCCACTCTGGAGTTTAAGTTAGGAGCCACTCTCTGTCCCAAACCTTACCGCCTCTGTGCCGTACCACGATAAACCACCAACTGTCCCAAACTGTATCATCACAAACACAATGAATCAATGTGTTCCAATATGCAGTATATATTTCAACACATCAAAAACTCAAACAAAACAATACTATCTATCTTTGTTATTTTACATGATTTTGATGTGGTTTTCTTTTCCTCCATCAATAGGCTTCTTTGTTAAACTTTTAATGTTATTGATGCAATCTACTCATGTGCAATTAAATCTTTTCCAGTTTAAAAAAAATCACTGTTATCTTAATTCAGACCACTGTGTGTTTATTTTCACACTGTGGTTACAGTCTGAGGTTTGGCAGGTGAGAAAAACACTCATATTAGAGAATACCATGCAGTCAGTCTCAGTGCTGTTTATCAACTTGAGCATGTGTGATACCTGCTGATATCAGAAATATAGAAATCTAGTCTGCTGTATACAGAATGTTTCAGTCTGGCTCTGGTGTATAACATTTGTGTGACAGAAAATGTCTTAAATTGAAAATTTCACCTTTTATATGTATATTCTGAAAACAAGCAAACCTGAAGCTTGAGGTCTCTTTTATCTTTAAATTAACATGCATCCCATCTCACATTCTGGGTTTTCCCTGTGAAGCTTTTGAAGTCAGAGACGGAAAATAAAGTGCAAAAGGAAATCACAAAAACTACGATAGCTTGAGAAAGTCTCAGTCTTTGCTTATTTTTCACACAGTCAACACGCTGAGGGACTATGAACATGAGCAACCAGCTAAATGAGAGAAGATCAGAGTTGATTTTTTTTATTGTGAAGGGACCTTTTTCAGACTAAAAGTGTAAGTTTGTTTTACCAACCTAACTACTTAAAAGGCAGATGTATATGTATTGTCAGTTCAGACAGTCTAGCGTGGTTCCTGTTGCACCGCGTAGCCCTTAGTGACATCCGGCCAGTTGCTTTAACATCCTTGGTCATGAAGTCATTTGAAAAGTTTGTCAAAAAAGAACTCTTAGCAAATAGTGTCTCCTAGACCCTTTTCAATTTGCCTATAGGGCTAAGAGGGGTGTGTAGGAGGCGCCAATGACCTTAATCAAACTTCTAGATAATCACCTAGAGGGTGGTGGGAACCAGGCTGCTTTTTCTTGACTTTTCATCTGCTTTCAACACTATACGGCCACACATGCTAGTTGAGAAACTGATTTTTACTGAAGTATTGTTGGCTGGGTTCTGGATTTTCTTACTAACAGAACTTAGAGAGTAAGGATAAATGGGATTGTTTTTACTGAGCTTACATCTTCCACCAGTACGCCTCATTGTTGTGTTCTTTCCCCTCTTGTGTATGTATTATACACAAATGACTGTTGCAGCCATTATGATAATGGGTTTTTTGCTAAATATGCTGATGACTCTGCAATAGTCAGCCTTCTTAGTGATGATGAAGTTGGTCATGGCCCAGATGTCAATGAGTTTGTTTCCAGGTGCAAAAATGCTTTCTTACAACTTAACGTTTCTAAAACAAAAGATGTGTGTAGATTCTAGGCGAACCCCCACAGCTCTTCAAAGCACTGATTTCCAGGGTCAGACAGTAGAAATGGTTATGACTTACAAATATTTGGGCAATACGATTGACAACCATCTGAACTTTGATTCAAATACTGATATTCTATACACACGAAAAAGGCCAGCAGCACCTATTTTGCTTAGAAAAACTTGTCAAATTCCAAATTGACAATACCATGATAACGTTGTTCTACGGAGCTTTTATAGAGTCTGTCATCGAGATTTCAATCAACTGCTGGTATGGTAACCTGGTATAAAAGATAAAAACTCCCTTGCTAAAATTGTTAAAGAGGCACGCAAGATGATGGGGGTACAGTCCAGCATTTTATATCCCTAAACCTAGACTAATACCTAATCTAATCCCTAGACTTATTTATTAAGCAGGTGCTCAAAAAGGCATCAGCCATCCACTCTGACTGTGCCCACCCACTAAATTTGGAGTGTATCTTAGTTACCATTGCCTGTGGTGAACGGTGATGATTATGATGAGGATGATGGTAGGGTGACAGTGCACACTGTACTTGTTTTTGATGATGATGATGATGACAGTAACAGTGCACACTGTACTTGTTGTCGATAGGGTGAGGGGCGGCTGTGGCTCAGTGGTTGTGCGGTTGGCTGCCAATCGGAAGGTTGGTGGTTCAATCCCACGTCCTTGGCAAGACACTGATCCCCGAGTTGCCCCCGATGCTGCGCATCGAAGTGTAAATGTGTGTGAATGTTTATCTGATGAGCAGGTGGCACCTTGTACGGCAGCCTCGGCCACAGTGTGTGAATGGTGAATGGTTCCTGTACTATGTTAAAGCGCTTTGAGCAGTCGTTAAGACTGGAAAAGCGCTATATAAATACAGTCCATTTACATGGTATGTTTTGCTTGACGTATAATTTATGTACTGTATGCCATACTGTAATCTGCTGTGTATTTTGTGTGCATTTTATACATGTATCTGTGTTTTTATGCTTTATGCCTGCTGCGACACAAATCACCCCTCTGGGACAAATAGTAAATTGATTGATTGATTGATTGATTGATTGATTGATTGATTGATTGATTGACTGACACAGCAGTGAATTATACTTTAATGTTTTTGATGTATAATGAATCGATTGCATTTGTCTGCCATTCATCCACCCATTATAATAATAATAATAATAATAAACCTTTATTTATAAAGCGCTTTTTTTAAAAACAAGTTACAAAATGCTTAACATGCAATTGAAAAATACATGAGTTAACATTTAAAAAAATGTGAATACAACACTACAGTTTATTTTACAACAGTGAAATCAATAAAAAAGCAAGCCTTAAAGTTTTTAAAAGTTACTTAAAAGTGTTAGATCCCCTGGCATTCTACAACTGAGGGGCCCGAGGATCTCAGGTTGCATTCAGGCTTGTAGGAGGTCAGACATATACAGTATATTGGAGCTAACCCCGTACACGTCATTGAAGTGATTTAAAAATCCATTCTAAGACGGACTGGGAGGCAATGAAGGGATTTTAAAACTGGTGTGATGTATTCACATTAAGAGTTATTGTTTAAAAAAAAAAAAGTGCCAGGACTAATGGAAACAAAGATAATAATGAGGTTGCTGTGAAGCTACATTCAGCATCTTTTTAAAAGGAAAACATTGGTGTCACTCAGGATGTTACATGTTGGTGCTGACAGCAGCATGTTTAATGAGTGCAGGTTCTCAGCAAACTGACATTTATAGTCAACTGAACCATTGTGGTGATGAAGTAGGGCGCCAAAGTACTGAAGCCAATGTTCAAAGGTTCTGTGTTACCACCAAACTAGGTCACTGGCCTCTTTAAGATGTTTAATTCACACAACAGAAATTACTTAAGTCACATGCAGCTCACAAACAAGTCATCTGAGGGAGATGTAACAGTGGCTGACAACCTTGTTGGATTGTCTCTTGATAAGAAAACCTTAAAGGCATTGCAAAGGCACGGAGACGGCACGAATTTTGGTGAGCTTTATCTGAGCATATCTCCTTCCGTAACTTGATGGTTTGCGGGGGGTCATGTGGAAAACTGGATTGAACATTATCTACTTTCAAGATGTCTTCTAAAATCAAATGACGCAATTAATGTTAGTTTCAGTTGACAAGCAGGATAACGCAGTGTCACAAATGTCTTTTCTCTTATCTGATCTGGATGGTGCATGTTTCGCAGAGCTGAAGTTCCACAAAACATTGGGTCTCTTCCTATTGTTAGCCAGAACTTCTCCTGTACACAGATTGCTGAGGTAAGTTCTGAAGGTCACTTCATATGTGGAAATTCCCATGAAGTGATTCTTTAGAAAGTAATTGGTAATGAATTTGGTGATTTATGAGAACAAATAACTTTGTGTTGCAGCTTCTGAGTAATGCTGAGTGGGTTCTAAGAGTTTAAGAAAAATGAGCTGAAATGAATCTCCCCTCAACCGTTTGGAGATTCATTATTATACTTCTCAGTTTTTCCATCAAGCGTGAGTATTACAGTATCTATATATCCATTCATCTATCTATCAACATTATTACTACTAGCTTGTTCCTGATACAGTGAGAAAAACAGGATCGCAGTTTGGTAGCTTTTGTGGTTTTGAGCTTACCTTTGCAGCCCTGATCACAGCGGTGAAGTAAAAAGGGTTTCGATTTTTTTTTTTTGTATAGAGGTTAAATGACCATGGAAAGACACATTTTTTTATCAAACCTTTCTTGGCATGTGCTATTGCAAAGAAAGCAATGGGGATTGACAATAAAATGGGAAGAGAGGGGATAGTTTGCATCACAGAATCACATCCCTGCATCTTGGGATTTAAACATGTTTACCATATGGCAGGTATTCAAAAGTAACATCGAATTTGAAACCTTATAAAACCAAACATAATTCCCCACTTTGGATAGTACTGCTATGTAAACCTTTGGGTCTGTTTTTTTTTCTGGACAGATTTCCCCCTGCTCCCTGCTGGCTGCCAGCGCTTTGTTCCCCTTGGCAACCTGAATGTAGAACCAGCTCCACCCTTCCTCATTGGCTCAAACCTGACTGTGTACTGCCACACCAAAGAATGTAAACGGGGGTAAGAATGGTTGAAATATGATTTTAAAAAACATAATACCTACATGCATGTATAAAATTCATTCAGATATGTAATAGGCCACATGTTATGTTACTGTATTCCAGTTTCAGAATATCCCTGGAGCTGAATGGTGAGACTGTGAATTCTTTGAAGAAAGTCAATTGCACCACGATGATATTCTGGCTGTTCAATGTCCGGATGCCACGATCTAATCTGATCTGCAAGTTGAAGAGTGTTGATCAGAAGCTTGAAATTGTTGATGGACTGGACCTATATGGCGGGCGTATGTACAGTTGGCTCTTACGTCTACAGTCATAGTAGGCTTGTGAATTGAAATTGAAAATTGATTTTTTTAAAGAAAGGGCAATAAATAATATCTGAAGAGAATTAATCTGAAAACTATGTATATTGCCAGGTAGTTGTTAGTGTTTCGGGTGGATTCTATCGTGATTGTGCATGGTGGACTTAATTTCTTCTTCATTTTGTTTCTTAAAATGTTAAGTTTAAATGACCTTTCTGTCTTACATTTTGAGAAAGCTATAGACACATTGAAAGGATTCGGTTAGACTCTCATTTATAGACTAGCTCCCATTATTCTCTGTGGGAAAAAGTAATATTACACTTTTAGTCAATGAGCAGTATTGTAGACATAGTTTTTGTGTTTCTCAGTGGGAATACTAAAATTATGGTGATTAGCTTCATTGTTTGTCTCTTTTGTGCAGTCCCTCCAGATAAACCTGAACATATTATGTGTGAAATGTCAAGGAGCTCGGATTTCATAGACTGCACATGGGAGAGAGGACAGACAACACACATCCTTACTACCTACAACATTTCAGTCAACAGGTATGGTGTTATATTTAGGTCAAATTAAGCTATTATTATTGTTTTCTTGCAGGTCAGTATATGCTTTTGACAAGAGAAAACCTTATTTTTTAACACATTTTATTATTAGAGAAAATGGGACCCAGATACTTTTAGATCACATCCAGGATGCTGAAGAAATCACCATACCCCGAGCAATGATTGATGAAAACACAAAATACCAGTTGATTATCACTGCTTACAACCACTTTGGAGCATCACAATCTGATCCATTCACCTTCTGTGTAAAGGATATAGGTAAGCTCCCATTTCTGTTAAATACACTTATTCAATTCACTTGAATACACTTATCTTTATGAAGGCGAGTGCGTCTAGTATTTTCTGGAGAAATGAGTCAACCTGTGAACTGTCCTTTTGTTCTATCGTCAAAGTTTGACTAATTTGACTTGGCTACTGTTTCTCTGTTTTTGTATTATGTCTTTGAAGCCCGCTGCCTCAGCCCACCTTTGTCGCTGTTTCAGTTAACTTTTTAGAGTTTTGACATCTGTTGCAACAGACTTGACTTTTTGAGTCATTGCGGAATTAGTAACTGTTTTATTTTTTGTTTTGGAGTTATTTGGGTGTGCTGGGAGCTCATCATGCTGGATAATCACTGCCCTTTGTGTGCATGCTTTTTTATGTTATTTTGTATTGCAGTGATACCAGAGACACCACGTATCATGCAGATAGAGTTTGGGAATAACTCCATGGCAGCCATATTGCAATGGAAAACCTCTGAATCCTCAGAGCATCTCAGATCCGATGTCAGGCTCCGCACACATAATGCCGCTTGGGTAAACTGATTTTATGACACCCATGATAGCTTTGTGGTTATTTGCAGAATCAGGCAATCGGTGGGTGACGCAATGTCTTGATGTTTTCTAGGAAATGGGAGAGGAAACAGAACTCAGTGAGGGTCTGATACAAGTGGACGGACTGAGGTCTCTGACTGAATATGAGTTCCAGATGAGAACATGTGACACGTCCAGGTCAAACTCCAGCAAAAGGTCCTTCTGCAGCAAATGGAGCCCATCTGTGGCGGGGAGAAGTCCTGGGAAAGGCAAGCTCACGGTTTTTACTCATGTAACAGAGGCAATCTGAATGTGATAATGTGATAGTTTGTCGTCACTCATACAAAACCCACATCTTGTGGTTAAACTTATCTTTAGGTCCATCTCAGCAGTTGCATGTGTGGAGGATGTTAGGCAGCCTGGGTATCAATGGGCTGCGGATGGTGACTGTTATGTGGCAGGTAATGTGTCATAGCTATTCATTATCTCTGGCTTTTGAAAATTGATATTGCCCATTTTGTAATACAAAGTTTTACCAAATATCAGAAATGTGTTACATTCATCGAGAAACACATACACTACTTATTGGTTATAGGTCCTAGATCATGCTCATTTTTAGGTTTCATACTTATATTTTGGGTTTCTACTAGAACATGTTTACATGCTTTAATGTTCAAAAAACACATTATTTTTCAGTCAGTCTGAATATACCTGTATTCATCTTTTGTCTAAAACGCTTCGCTTTAGCGCCTGTCTCTTTAAGCCCCCTTCCCAAAAATCCCAGTCTGCTCTGATTGGTCAACATTCCTGTTTCTTTTTCATCTGCGCTTTCGGTGTCTCTGCATCGTTATTTTAGCCGAGGAATAACTGTAACGATACTGTAGAGGCACTTTCTACCTATATTTATTATAGTTGTGTGACATCACAACCGTACGGAAGTACTGATGGCTCGTTTAAAGGCACAGTTTCTGAATACGGGCTGTGTATTTCTCTGTGAATTGAGCATTTTGATATTTTCACAGTATTTATATAGCACCTGGTACCTTTAAACACTATTTTGGGAAACGCGCTAATTTGCTTTCTTACGGAGTTACTGAATGAAAGGATTGCCACCACTTAAATATCTGTATTATGAAAATAATTGGCACTAACTTGCTGAACTGCGCCTAGCCAAGAAATAGTAAACCCCCCATGAAACCACAAGTTGCTGTTTTTACACTTTGGCTAGTTATGTGTTAATTAGTGAGCATTAAATGTGCTGGTAGGTGGATTTTGTTACCATTGGACTGAGCCAGGCTATCTGTTTTACCATGTCTCCAGTCTTTATGGAGAGCTAAGCTGTCTATCTGTTAGCTGTGGGTTCGTATTTAATTGGCAGATATGACAGTGGTATCAATCTTCTAATCTAACTCCGGGCAAAGAATAACCATATTTCCCAAACTGTCAATGTATTCCTTAAAAACGTACTTACTGGATGATGTCAAAAAGATGATGATGGATGGACTTCTTCCCCAGCCTCCATCACCAGATGATTACACTGGTGTGGTGCAACAGTACAAGGTCTTTCTGGGTAATGACGAAAAACAGGAAGTGACCGATTGTGCAGCTTTGAGCCCATGTTCAGTTCAGGTACCAGCAGAGGTCCAGGCACTAAGCATCAGTGCTGTCACCTTGTATGGAATGTCTCCACCGGCTAATGTGTCACTCAGACTCTCAGGTACACAAATATTAGACACAGAAGATAAAACCGAGCAAAACATGTTTAAGTTGTCGAGAAAAAAGACCAATAAAGTGTAATAATTTCTTGGTATCTAACTTTTTAGGTGATGTCAGACCTGTTTTGACACTGTTGGCTCCTACAGCAAATGGTAGTGCTGTGTTTGTCTCCTGGTCATGGCCGGGGGAAAAACACTGCTCAACATCTGGAGAAGAACCACTGCACTATGTGTTAGAATGGACAAGTGTCCCTGTGGCAGAGCTGCAGTGGCAGAAAGTGACTAAAGATCAAAACAACACTTTAATCACAGGTACACAACACACGGAAAATATATGAAATAACACAAAACAATTGTATCACATAAAAAAAGCTTTTATCCATAACATGGCACAAGCCATACACTTAGAAAGGGCTTCAACTGAGATAAAAGAGTGGCCTCTTGTGGGCAGTTGGTGAATTACACTACTGTGTGCTTTTCTAATTTTATTATATACAATTTACTGTATACTGTAACTGTTGAGAATTTGAAATGAATAATCTTACTACAGCTGCAGCCAACATTCATAAGCAAAGTTGAATGTTTTGTGAAACCTAGTAGAGCTTATGGTGATAGTATTGTTTCAGGCCTGACTGCAGGTGTGAGGTACAATGTCTCTGTGTATGCTGTGACCACCAGAGGTGTCAGTGAGCCATCATCCAGTCTGGTCTACTCCAAAGAACAGAGTAAGATTCATAGATGCCACATGTCCCAAAAACAGTTTATTCCTATATTTTTTATTTTAAATTTATATAATGTGATAGATTTTGCACATGAGGGATTCAGAAATCACATAATATATAGCCTTTATATACTCAATCTACACTCATTATCCGGTCTCTGTCTCATTTGTACGTTTTAGAGCCAGAGTGTGGTCCAAATGTGTCAGTACTGGTCCATGAGGCCAGACGGATCCGGATCCAGTGGGACGAGCTGCCTGTAGACAAGCAGAAAGGCTTCATCACAAACTACACAATCTATCTCCAGATGCTGGACTTCAGCAACACACAACTCAGCAGTGAGCAGTTTGTGTGGGATTGTCTTCTTTACGTGAACATAGCTAGTGGTGTAGTCTAATGTATTTTAGCGAGTATACTACACTATATAAATATATGGACCAGAATGGACATATCAAAGTCGGGGGTCTGGGTGTCCTCACCCAGGGAAATTTTGAGCATCACAGACTTCATTTCCTGCATTCTAATAGACTCTTTTGCACCAATTTACGGTGGAAATACCTTTATTTAGCCTTTGCGAAGGAAAACACAGATGACAATTCAAAATATATCAAAAATATAATGGAAAGTATGTTGTTGCGTGTCATTGCACATTTTTAAGTGGGTATATATATCCTTAGTGGGTATACTGAGTATACCTGCCTATCACGTAGACTACACCACTGAATATAGCTGAACGGACTGATTAATTTAAAGAAATTAGTGGATCGGCAGAAAATTAATCAGGAGCTATTTTGATAATCGATAAATTGCTTAAGACTTGTTTTTCTTACAATCAGTGGTTCCAAATTTTCGCTTTTCTTTGTCTTATGTGATTGAAAATGGAATATTTTAGTTTTAAATTGTAAGTTTGACAAAGCAAGTCAATTTAAGACATCCCCTTGGTATTTGGGACATCGTGAAAAACATTTGAAATAGCTAATCAAGAAAGAGTTTGGCAATGAAAGTAATTATTAGTTGCAGCCCTCCCTGTGAACATATGAACATAAGTAGGCTGTTCTAGCCAGTCCATAATACAAAAGATGTTCTGCATTTTCATCTACTTTTCAATGCTTTGAGCAATGCTTTGTGTGTGTGTGTGTGTGTGTGTGTGTGTGTGTGTGTGTGTGTGTGTGTGTGTGTGTGTGTGTGTGTGTGTGTGTGTGCACGCATGCTTTACCTAGCATGTCTATGTGTATGCACACGTGTGGGGAAATTACATATGCAGTAGTATGCATATATTGTGTTTCACAAGCCACTGTTACATAAAGGAAAGTGTGCAGCCAGCATTCCATTGATACTCTCCTCCCACAAAGCTTCAGTGCTTCAGCAGGGTATTTCACCTCTCACTTCCAGTAATGTGGTGAAAGTGGAACAGCAACCTCATGCTTGCTTGTTTTATGCTTTTGTTATTTGTTTATTTACAGCCAATATCCACATACAAAATAGAGCCAATGGAGCATAACAAATGTTAAAACATTGATTAAGACAATGAATCGCCATACATTGACAGTTTTGTCTCAGAAAGCCCGGCTTTTAGTTATATCTCATAAACCTCTTGTTGTTCCAAACTAATTGTCCGTTTGAATATGTATTTGGCAATGTTCTCGACATATAACTGAGGAGTGCAGATGTTCACTAGTGAGCAAATTGATGTTTCAAACACTGGTTGTCATCATTTTCTCAGTGCCTTCAGTGAATCATAGAGTTTTCTAGAACTGGCTTTGACCACAAACAGGAAGCCATGTGGCTACATGCACACATGCAACTGTTTAGCTGTTACTAACCATCTTGCTTCATAAACTATTTCTGGAACTTCCGTGTAAAAACACCTGAGAGAATCCATTTTTCTCTTTCTTATGTGACATGTTGTGTGTCTACTGGATACAATCGCTCTTTCGTTCACTCATTTCTTCTAAAGTTTTACTGAAAATTACTGAAATATTATCTTATTCCTATCTTTTTTTTTTGCAGTTACTTATATCTTAAAACATAAATTATTACATAATAATGAATTACCAAAACCGGGTGCTAGTCTGGCAATAGCAGGTATGGCTGCACCACACTGATAAAAACTGATTTTAGCTAACTACATACTTATACTCTTGCGTTCTTGGGTTTAAATTGAAGTTCTTTAAAAAGTTAAACTCAGGTCAAGAGTGAGACATTAGCATGAGTTGATTGTAGCTATTGAATTAAGGCAGTTGATCTTGCCTAACTGCATTTTTTTAAAACAGTGGTTCCTAACCTGGGGGTCCCGATGGCCAAGGGGGTCATGAGATAATTTCCATGGGTCGCCAGACAGTTGTGGTGAAAAAAGTAAAATAACGTATTCAAAATAAAATGACACAGAGACTGGGGGATGTTTTTGACAATACATTGACTGTACCAGTGATACAAATTTGCTTATAATAGATTTTATTGCGTGTGTTTTCAAGAGTTGACGTGTGCATGCACGAGTTTCTGATTCTGTTCCGGGCCCGGTGGGTCAGTGGGAGAGAAAAAGTTGCATCAAACTAAAAACAAAGAAAACCATGACTGACATTTTCTTCTCTTGTGGCTCAGGAAGTCGTGTATTACCAATTGGAAGGTTGGTGGTTCGATCCCTGGCCCCTCTCTACATGTCTATGTGTCCTGATGCTGTGCCATCAGTGTGTGATTGTGCGTGAATGTTAATCTGATGAGCAGGTGGCACTTTGCATGGCAGCCTCGGCCACCACTGTATGAATGTGTGTGTGTGAATTGGATGAATGTTGCCTGTAATGTGTGAGAAAAGCGCTATATAAATGCAGTCCATTTACCATTCCTTTTCCAGAGATGGTGTCTGTCTCCGGCCCCAGACAGATGTGGCTGGACTGTCCTGAAGGAGCTCTGGCTCTGCAGCTGACTGCATCCACCTCAGCAGGAGAAGGGCAGCGGGGGAACCGGATCTGCTCTCAGCCGGAAACCCCTGCAGGTCAGTCTCCTGCTGACATCACATGTCCCCAAACATCAACCTATGAAGCCTGGTCTGTGAAAGCATTTGCCTGTAACTTTAATTCCCCTCCATTTGAGGGAGGCAAGAAATCATTAGGTGGAAAGATTAAAGAGAACTTTGTTTTCTTAACTTTTTGACAGCTACTCAACTAAACTGTTGTGTCTTTCTCTTCTTGTATCCTGTAGTAGGCCGACTGGTGATTTGGACTGTTTTCATCCTTACCCTCTTTATAGCGATCATAGCCAACCTGATGTGCTGGAGTTGTGTGAGGGAAAGGTATTTTTACGCATTATTTATGCCTTTATACCATTGTTTGATGGAAAACAACAGTTAGACAGACATCATCTAATAATAGTGAAGTATTCTCAGGATAAACATCACTTTTTTCCTCAATCACTTGCAACTGATTTTGAATGTGCATAGGTTTTGTTTTACTAGTAACAAGGATAGATGCCACTGTGGCTAATTTCATGAAATGCCACACCGCAACATGAGCACATGAATAAGAAGCCACACGACTGACATGAACAGAAACCCTGTTGAGAAGATTATACTCTGCATATGTGGTCAAAGCAACCCAATCTGATGATGGTTTAAGATGTGGCGATACTGAGTGTGTGCTTTATGAAATATGGCAGATATATTCAACAATGGGTCCGTGACCTATAGGCGGTCCTCAGAGTTAGTGCAGGGGGGCCGCCAAATTATTTGTTTACAAAATTAATATAAAAAAATAATATATATCTGAAATACACATTAACATTAATCTAACATTTTAATAGCAAAGATAAATTGGCCTATTTGTGAAAAAAACATTGTTTACACATTGAAGATAAGCTTACTATGCCTAATATGGTAGCCATACAGTTAAGCTTAATGATTCACTGCCATTCATATTCATCCATGCAGCCCAGTTTAATGCAGCTTAAAGGTCCCATGGCATGAAAATTTCACTTTATGAGTTTTTTTAACATTAATATGAGTTCCCCCAGCCTGTCTATGGTCCCCAATTGGCTTGAAATGGTGATAGGTGTAAACCGAGCCCTGGGTATCCTGCTCTGCCTTTGAGAAAATGAAAGCTCAGATGGGCCGATCTGGAATCTTACCTCCCCTTTCTCTGCTTTACCAGCCCAGAGAATTTGGCCTGCCCATGAGAGAGAGACATCATGGCTTTCAAACGAGCAAAGTGGAAGTTGGTCAAGGCCACACCCACACCCTCCACCTTGCCCCCCCCCCCCCCCCCCTCAATAGCTACAGACACAGAAATGGCACGTCTTGAGTAAACCTCATTGTGGGACTGGCTCTAGTGGCTGTAATTCTGCACCAAGGCAGGAAGAATTTCTGGAAAGAGACTTCAGATATAGTATTAGGGGACCACTAAGGTCTATATAAAAGCATCCAAAGAGCACCATGTCATGGGACCTTTAATGTTGTACAGTATATTTGGTAGGGGGTCTCTACTCTGTGTCTTTTTTACTTAGCCTGAAAAACATTAAAGACCCTTGAAATATGGAATTGCCATCATTAGTAATAAACAGTAGTGAAATAAAAATATTTTCTAAATTCTGTACATTTTGCATCATCAGATAATAAACTATAATTATCAATAATGGAAAAACTGCTCTGCCTTTTAAAACCTAATTGTCTTTCTTTCTCAGGATAAAACAGAAATGTATATCATGGGGACCTGAATGGCTTAATGAAACCTTACCAAAACCAGGAAACAGTAATGCCATCAGACTACTGGAGGTAATCCACTTAAGCTGATGAAGCCAGATGTGTTGAGATTCATGCTTACCTCTTTTAATGTGAACTTTGTATGAACTTTGTGTGAAAAACATCAACAGCTAGCAACTGCACCAACATCAACAACAATACAAACATAGTTATATGCTATCAAAGATATTTCCTAAAAGACAGAAATGAATTCACTACCATTGTAACACAATTTCTAAACATGCTAGAAAAAACACTGTAGTTCTAGAGGTTCACCAGTCAGGACTGCAGCAGGAAGTAATGTCAGTTGTCACTTTCTGTTTTCACTCTGACAATGTGCAACTTTGTGAGCTGCTGCAAGTGAAAAACAGAAATTTGATAAAAAAAATACTTGCAATATATTCATCACTCATAGCTTTCTTTTGTTTGTTTTTTCGGTCAGCAGCAGTACGAAAGCGAACCGTCCTTTTCGTCCACCCACAGCGACCCTCCACTGTCGCCCATCAGTTTGATCTCTCCAGAGGAGAGGGATGACGTGTACCCCACCATCCACGTCGAAATATCCCAGGTTGGATCACTACCCACAGAACCAACAGCAGAGACACTTTTGCTAATGTCAGATCCCGGAACAATGCTTGTTGACAGCCAGCCGGAACATGTCAGCTACAAACCCCAGATTGCTACATTGGCTCCACAGGGAGAAGAGGTGAAGGAGACAGAAGAAGAGCAAAGGGACATACCATCATTCTGGGAGGAAGACAGATGTATGAGCTTTGGAGTGTTACTGGGAGGCTTTCTGTCCAGTGCGGAGGTGGGTTTTACTGATCCACCTCTGGGGCTGACTCTGAGCTCTGATAGCGGTCTTTTGTGGCCTAAAACTCCCACAACAACAATTGCCTTGAATGGAGGCTTCTCTCTGGAGAGGAGGGCGATTGAGAATGATGTAGAAGCAGACTCACTTACTCTGGATTTACAGCAGGGTGAAATAATGACTCCTGACACAGCGGACACTTGTTCATCTCAGTATACAGTTAAGACAACACTGAAAAGTGGTTATTTCCCCCAAGCAGCTGCTGTGAGCAGGGACGATGGGAATGGCACAAACAGGACAATGTGCACTCCTAAACAGATTTTTAAGAAAGCATTATATCCAAGCACCACTTCACTGACCTCAGTGAATATGTGTAATCAGTGAAAACCATGCTTCAGATGATCTGTGATTATGAACAGCTCTGTTCAAAACTAAGTTAAGAAATGTATAAGAAATGTTTATGTTATGTATGTATGTTTAATTTGACTGAAGTGTTTAATAGTCACTATAGTTATGTTAGCACCACTTTCTATATATACATACTTTATAAAGTAAGTAATGGTTTTGTTAATGTAAAAACATTTTTTATTTCTGTGAGTTGTCAGGTTGTGAAAAAAAAATCCCTTTTGCAAGTGTATATATCATATCCATCAGCCTCTGTCAACTGATCCACCATATTGGTCTAGACTGAAATATCTCAACAACTGTTGAATGGATTTCCATGAAGCTTAAAGATCCCATATTATGATCATTTTCAGGTTCATAATTGTATTTTAAGGTTGTACCAGAATAGATTTACGTGGTTTAATTTTCAAAGAACATCATATTTTTGTTGTAGTGCACAGCTCTCTCTCTCACTGCTGCAGCTCCTCTTTTCACATTTTGTTCAGGTCTCTGTTTTAGCTAGAGAGTGAGGCATCTTTTCTTCTGTACTATCTTTGATTCCACTCGCACATGCGCAGTAGCTCAGATCGTAGATCATGTCAGTTAGCTCCATAGACGGTAAAAGAAAGGTTGTTTCTTCAACTTTGGTCAGTTACAAGGCAGGATTAGCCAGGAGACTTGTGTGTGTTGTAGCAGTGCTTTGCCATTGAGAAGGTAGCATGCTAACGCTAGCGCATGCTAATGCTAGCGCATGCTAATGCTAGCGCATGCTAACGCTAGCGCATGCTAACGGTTGTGGTTAGCCAGCTCGTTTCGGCTAGTGACGTAAAATGTTGTGCAGATGTTGAACAGCTCACCCGGAGACTGAAAGCAGGACACATTCAGAAACCCATATCTCACTCAAAACTCAAAGATTTTTTTCAAAGTTTGTATGCGTGTGGAAGCACCAGAGACACAAAACAACACCCAAAATCCCAGAAAAAGTGTTTTTTTTTTCATAATATGGGCACTTTAAAGTTTTAGGTTTAGGTTTTTTAAAAGCTAACGCTAAACTGGCTTTAAAAGTTCAATAATGCCAAAAGATTTAGAACACTGCACTTGTTTTGAATTTTTTTTCTAACTTTAGTAACACTATGTAACTTTTCCCGCTTCGGTCCCCCTACAGGTTGTCTCATTGGAACTACAGCTTGCGTCGGGTTGAAAAGCTGTAGTTCCAATGAGACAACCTGTAGGGGGATCGAAGTTGGAAAAGTTACATAGTGTTGCTTTAAAGTATTAGAATGTCTATAAAAGTCATAGTACAGTCCCTCCAGAAAAAAGCAGAGTTTTCTTGTGATTGTTGCGGGCAAAAATCCTTGAATATGCGGCACGTTTTCTTAAAAAATGTGATGGAATATGCCGGATATTTATGCAATTTTATGCAATGAAATTGCGGGAACTTGCAAAAGTTGCGGATTTTGGCTGATTATCCATTGAATTATGCGATTGCATAATTGCGTTTTTCTGGAGGGACTGATAGTATAGTATGTCTTAAAAAAAGTCATAAAAAGTCATAGTTACAGTATGTCGAAAAAGTCAGTATAGCATGTCAAAAATGTAATAGAAAAGTATGTTGAAAAAAGTGATAAAAATGTCATGGTATAGTATGTCGAAAAAGTGATAAAAAAGTCATAGTATGGTATATCGGAAAAAAGTGATAAAAAGTCATAGTGTAGTATGTCAAAAAAAGTGATAAAAAAGTCATAGTATGGTATATCGGAAAACAAATGATAAAAAGTCATAGTATGTCAAAAAAGTGATAAAAAGTCATAGTATAGCATGTTGAAAAAAGTGATAAAAAGTCATAGTATAGTATATCGAAAAAAATCATAGTATAGTGTGTCGAAAAAAGTGATAAAAAGTCATAGCATAGTATGTTGAAAAAAGCCATTAAAAAAGTTGTAGTATAGTATGTTGAAACAAAGTGATAAAAAAGTCATAGTATATTATATTGAAAAAAGTGGTTAAAAGTCATAGTATGTTGAAAAAAGTGATAAAAAGGTCATAGTATGTCGAAAAAGGTCATATGTAGTATATTGAAAAAAGTAATAGTATAGTATGTCATTAAAAAGTCATAGTATAGTATGTCATTAAAAAGTCATAGTATAGTATGTCAAAGAAATTCTGGAAGAACATGTAAACTCCACACAAAAAAACCAGCCCGGACTGAGGATCTAACCACGGGTCAGAGACTGCTCTGCCTACTTGCTGGTGCTGGTTGGAGCTGTGCTGACCACTAAGCCACCGTTCCATCAAATAAGTTTGTTGAAAACGGTAATAGCATAGTCCATCCATCCATCTTCATCCGCTTATCCGGAGTCGGGTCGCAGGGGGAGCAGCTCCAGCAGGGGACCCCAAACTTCCCTTTCCTGAGCCACATTAACCAGCTCTGACTGGGGGATCCCGAGGCGTTCCCAGGCCAGGTTGGAGATATAATCCCTTCACCTAGTCCTGGGTCTTCCCCCTGGCCTCCTCCCAGCTGGCATAGTATGTTGAAAAAAAGCCATTAAAAAAGTCATAGTATAGTATGTTGAAATGTTGGTGCTGCTTGGACCTGTGCTGACCACTAAGACACCGTTCCACCAAATAAGTTTGTTGAAAAACGGTAATAGCATAGTATGTCGAAATAAGCCATTAAAAAAGTCATATTATAGTATGTCGAAAAAGTCATAGTATAAGTATGTCAAAAAATAATCATAGTATTGTATGTCGAAACAGTGATATTAATGTTATAGTATAGTATGTCAAAAATATTCACAAATCCACACAAAAAGTCTAAGTCACGCAATACACACTCCGTTATAAGCACAGAAAAAGCCTGAATAAACCACCAAACTTAAACAGTAATAACATATATGTCATGATGTGATCATGGCAGCTCGCTCTTCTCCCTGTTGTGTGTACTTTGTTTGTTTCCCTGTGTGTTTTTGCCCTCCATGTTTCCCCCTCTGGAGATGATTGCTGTGAGCTGGGGGCGCGGCTTGGCTGGCAGGTGGCACCAGGTGAAACTCATTCCTAATCATCCTCTTGCAGTATTTAAAGCAGGCTCTGTGATCCACTTGTTGCCAGATTGTACAGTCTACTAGTGTGGTATAGTTGCACTCCTGGTGCCCTGTAAATCTGTGTTCCTGGTGCTTTAGCTAGTGTAGCTAACATTTACTGTGTTCTCTTTGGTTACAGTCTTCCTTGCTTGTTCACGCTTCCTGCCTGCCTGCCTGCTTCACAGACTGCTCCTTGCTGATTGTAAGGATTGGATACAAGCTTCATTTGTTTGTTGGACTCTGGACTAGGCCACACCACACGGTCATCGCCACATCATCACCTAGCACGCTCTGGAGAGCGCACCACACTCACCACAAACCGCTGGATCCCCTCGACACAACCCCACCTTGTCACCAGCACGAGAACTGTATATATCTGTTCACATATTAAATCACTTAATCTTATTTCCCGTGTTTTGTCATCTGCTTTTGGGTCCAACCCCCAGTGGGGAACACAAAGACTAATGCTGCGTTCCAGGCAACCCGTAACTCGTGTTTTCACAACCTTCTACCCGTGAAAGTGACCTGGAACGCCAGTCCAACCCGTAACTTACTACCCGTGAACTCGTACCAGATCGTTGTACTCCCAGTTACAGTTTTTGACGTCACACACACATAAACAACAATGGCGACCCCCTGTTGATGCTGTACAGACGCCGGTAAAATAGAAATAAATAGACATAAATATGCAACGTAAAGTAATTCCGCACATTGTAATCAAAACAATACACACACAATTGTGTACTACTACAGGTTATGTTTATTAAAAAGCCCAATATATGTCGCTGACTAGAAATCGCTAGTATCAGCTAGCCCTAGCTAACGTCAACGTTAGGTAGCCGCTAGCTAACGTCAGCGCAGCCACTAGCTAACGTCAACGTCAGCGTAGCCAATAGCTAATGTTAACGTTAGGTAGCCCAACCTGAACCCTGGAACGCTACCAAGTCGTGAGTCGTGGCTTGAAGTCGTAATTTACGGGCTAAAAATTGTGTCTGGAACGCAGCATAAGTACACAGGGTAACGAGGTAACAAGAGGCAGGTGAGAAACATCAGGTAATCACAAAGGGAAAGCACAGAAAGTAGAACTAGACATAACAAGGAGAAACTGACAACCTTTCAAAATAAAAAAGGAAATGGGAAAAGACGAGCAAAACATGAACCCAACTAAATACAGAAACTTACAATAAATACAAGGGGAACAGAACACAGGAAGTAACAGAACATAGGAAAAAAGGAAATGGGAAAAGACGAACAAAACATGAACCCAACTAAATACAGAAACTTACAATAAATACAAGGGGGAACAGAACACAGGAAGTAACAGAACATACACAATCAGAATAAACAACAAAAAGCAGCAAACGGCAACAGAAATATACACAATTCCAACTGAAAAACCCACAACAATATAACATGCATAAACTGTAAAAGATATCAAAACGCTAATTCATTGTCTGATAGCTGCAGGTATTGTTTGAATGACATAAGTTAGTGAAAGTATGTGGAATGAGTAGCATTTCAAAGAGGAAGAAGCCTGAAGAGGATTTGAAGATTGCTCCATTAACCTCAATGTAAACAAAAATATTAATATTTTAAAACTATAAATTGCAGAAAAAATGAATAGTAGCCATCATGTCATTAAGGATCTAAACATTTTGATATTTGAATGTTTTTTGTATAGCTGAACGTATGCAGACGTTAGAGGCGACCAAAGAAAGTTGAAGCATAAAAATTTAGATAATGCTGTGCTGAATCAGCATTCACACAAATACTAGTTAGTCATTGCTAAAGATTTTGTTGATTATTACTGATTCATAATTTATAATTTTGTTATTACCCATTAATAAAACCTTAATTACAACTTCTTGAACCACCTAACTTGGAGTTAAGAGTCGTCATCCTGCACATGTCAGTATCAAGTCAAAATAGCTGTTCTGTATAAACTGCTGAACATGTTTCTGTTATTTTAATATAAGGGCATGTTCTCTGTTTGTTTATAATGTTAGCCATCGAATTTTGTGAGCTGCTGAAGTGCAGCTGAGTGTGACATTACTCCAAAACACACAGACAAAAAGTCAGTTGGGGGGGTTTCCCTGCTACAGATAATGGCTCGGTGTGTGGATTCTTAATCTGCTACTGAAAAAAGTTTTACTCACATATTCACCACCTGCAGTTAAACACACAACAGTTTGTTTTTAAGACTTCCTGAGAGTTGTCTCACTTCCTCATTCAAAATTAAAATGTTAGAAGGGTCTCTCCTCCACTGAAAGAAGTTTGAAGTTTTAATAAATCTTCACAGGCCTCGTCTTTAAAAAAAACATCTGTCATCCCTCTTGCTGATGTTTTTGTGTACCGCTGCAGTTATTTTATAAATCTTGAGCACGGTATTGTACATGTACGTCTAAAGGTGAAATGTGGTGCAGCTAGATGGGAAAGTCCCCCACTGCATCACACGGGGATATGATTGAGGGAGTGAGAGACTTTGTGCTGTGTGGAAAATGTGATGATGAAGATGCATTTGCTGGGTTGTTCTGCTGTTGCGGATCCTCCTTTCACAGGTGTCATACACTCCACGATGTAAACATCAGCCTGCAGAATTTCCTCATCTTGTCAGAGTAAGGAATCAGTCCTCTCATCTTCCATGTGGGATTCAGGATTATATGGGCTCAAACCTGCATCTGTCTTCTTCATTTTGGTAGCAGGCACATATTTAAACAAGCTACACTTTATCTAGTGACAGCCCCTCTTAGATTTGTGCCTGCTTGCTCTCATTCTATGCATAACTGTTTTCAAGGTGCCAGCTGATGCACCCTGATTTGGAGCAACTGGACTTATTAGGATATAAAAGCCCCAGCCTCCTGGACTTGCTCTCTGCTCTCTGCTCTCTGCTCTCTGCTCTCTGCTCTCTGCTCTCTGCCGACACCAGAAGCCTTGTTGCTGTTCTTTGTTTTGTTACACATTTTTGCTTAACAACACCTTACACATTTTACACACATCCACATGAACGCTACTAGTGTTACTGATTTTCACACCTCATACCTGTATTTAGTTTAAATGTTTATTTTTGTAATAAATAATATATTGGCATTTCTGTGTCTCTGACCCACTTTTTGCCATGGCCTAGAGCCAGGTTTATAACAATTTGGGGGCTCATCCTGGATATGATGCTTAACAGTAGAACAAACAAACATTTTTTGGCAAAGAGTGAACTACATATGAATAGGGTCCAAAATTAGCACCATCAACCAACCAAATACTGATAAAATATGCAAGTGGCTGCTAGATTTGCCTCACCCACCAGCCAAAAAAACAAACAATGGTAATCTATTGAGTGGATGGTACAATTTAAACACTCACTAGCCATTTGGCTGATGGACAAAAACGTTAATTTTGCACCCTGAGTATTGGAGGAAATTTGTAGGCTTTTATTTTTTCCAGACAGAAAATATTACAGGGACTTGTAATTGTATACATCATGTTAGCTGTAAAGGCTAATACCCAGTGGCAGAGGAAGTATTCAGATCCTTCACTTAAGTAAAAGTACTAATACCACATGGAAATACTGCACTACAAGCACTATGATCTGCATTTAAACCTTGTATGAAGTAAGTTTTAACAGTAAAAGTACATTCTGCAGAAAAATGCAGAAAAACTATGATATATAGGATATGAAGTTTTTGGATCCATGTACTGCTGCATTATTGTGTATGTTGCATTTTACTGCTGTCAATGTTTAAGTTTGTGCTAATTTTAACTACTATCCATCTGTTGTCATCCGCTTATCCGGGGTCGAGTCGCAAGGGCAGCAGCTCCAGCATGGGACCCCAAACTTTCCTTTTCCCGAGCCACACTCAGAAACAAACATCATCCTCCTTTATATTAAAATCAATAAATATCACCCAATTTGGAGATGCATGGTTTTCACTAGACAGGAGGGGTATATAAAAATGTTTTAATCTGTGAAGAAACCAAAGCTGTCAGAGAAATGTAGTGGAGTAAAAAGTACAATATTTGCCTCTGACATGCAGTTGAGCAGAATTATAAATTGCATTAAACGTAAGTAGGCTACTCGAGTAAAACTACTTAGTTACAGTCCACCACTGCTATAATCATCAGTAGCTTGGCAGTGCACAGTGCCTGACTGTGCGCGCGCGTGTGTGTGTGTGTGTGTGTGTGTGTGTGTGTGTGTGTGTGTGTGTGTGTGTGTGTGTGTGTGTGTGTGTGTGTGTGTGTGTGTGTGTGTGGTGTGTGTGTGTGTGTTTCACCTCTGGCTTCATAAACGAACTGAGGTGTCACTTCACACACTGCAGACAGAGGCGGCACTCAGCCAGCACGGAGTCTCCGCCGTCAGCCTGCCACAGTCTGGATCATCTGCTCTAACTAACGATGTTAGGAAGGACTTAATGATGACGGATCAAAAGTCTTTAGAAAGCTTAAGGATTAATATGATGCTGGGATGTGATGTCTTGGTGAGTATGACTTTGTTCTCCGTGTTTTTATTACCGTCATTATTGACTGGACGCAGCTGCTGTATGTGTAGCTGTATTGACACTAGCGCTGTGCTTAAAAAGTAGCCTATACATGATTTCATATCAATATGCTAGAAATGGGACAACATTAGCGCCAGCTACCAGAAAGGAAAAATCATAACGCACCGACTGGTTTTCCCAGATAAAAAACTTTTGAACATTAAGGTAGCCTAATGTTAAAAAAGATGTAGGCTATCCAAAAAACTTTGACCTCATGCATTTGTGCACTTTTCCTTGTTTTAAGGTAAGCTAGCAGTTCCTGCGGCAATGTAAGAGACATATCAGGAGGCAGTTACTGATGACTCATGGCGACAATGTCCCAAACATGGACCATCTTCATTGTTGTTACTGGGCTGGCCGTGCAGCTTTGCATAGGTAAACTCAGACTACCGTGTGGACACATTCCTAATATTTCGGTTTCATGTGAGGTATATTTTAATATTTTTGTCATCATGTTATTTGGAGATAAAGGTTAGTGGGTGTAGGCTAGTGTTTGTGTGTGTGTGTGTGTGTGTGTGTGTGTGTGTGTGTGTGTGTGTGTGTGTGTGTGTGTGTGTGTGTGTGTGTGTGTGTGCACATGTAAAATCTGTCAGTGATGTTTGTGAAATTGTGCATCTGCATAAGGATGAAGTGTTTTGTTCAACAAATCCATGATCGGTGGCTTTCTTACATTCACATAACTAGGATATGAACACATCAATCATCATTTCTGCTTATAGGTGAGACATGTCCTGAGAAATCCTGTGCCATCTGGTCCAGCCATGGACCTGTGGTGCAGCGAGGCACTAGCTTTGAGGTGTACTGCACCTTTAACTGCAAGTGCAAGGGATCCATGTACAGTGACCATCCACCAACACTACAGAGCCACAAAGAATTTAATTCTACAACTATATATTTGAATGTAGCAAACATAACCAAAAGCAGAACATACAGCTGTCAGTGCAAGTGTAAGTGTAAGCGTCCTTCTGGTTTGGACCCCTGTGGACTGGACATCTCGGCTGGATGTGAGTATGAAACCAAGGAGCAGGAAAAGCATCAATCTCTGAAATATTTATCACTGAAAAGTTTCCTTATGCACACATTTAGTGAATTTCAGACTATGTGTCCTCAAAAAAAGTGATGCAGGATGTTTTACAGTGCATGGCGTGTGGTGTTTCAAGATGAGGCGTTCATATCTTAAAGCGTGACTATAACTTTTCAAGATACAAGAGATGATAAAAAAGGCACAGCTGGTTCTGCTTTCTCTTTATACTTAGAGTACACACTGTTTGCATGTTGCGGGCTAGGTGCAGCTAAGTGTCAAAGCTAACACAATGTGATAGGTTCTGACCACAGAGCTGTTGCTAATTGAGTAAACTTGTTTTTTCATACATGCCATTTCCCTAAAATGAAAAGTGCACACAATATTGTCAACACAAACTTGTTCTGAAATGACACATCTAATACTAAAAATGATTTAATCTGAATGGCACATTTTATGGATTACTATAAACCCACATTTGTGCTTTTTGTGGATACAACCATCTAAGTTTTCAATGATAATATTACTTCCTAATTTGATATTCCTGTGTTGGAATGACAACTCAAGTACCAGAAATATATAACTGCAGTTTAAAAAAAATTGAAAAGCCATGTTTAGGCTGATTGTTAGGTTTATGTTCTCTTTTTATTCAATAATTCATTTTCTTTGTCCTTTAGATCTACCAGAGAGGCCTAAAAATATTTCATGCATCTACAAAGTCATATATCATGAAAGCGGAGTTGTTTCCTGCACTTGGGACAGAGGACGACATACTTTTCTTATGGACAGTTCAAAGCTGTGGTAAGTTTAAAAACCAAAATTGAATTGAGAAGTCATCAAATCAATATCACATTGCTTATACCTACTGTCAAATGAAACATGGCTTTGTGTGTTTCAGTGTGAGAACTGTATCTAAAAGCCACGCAGATACAGAGTTCAGTGTCTCCAGTACAGGAACTGATTTTCCATCGGCTAGTTTCACTGTGAACAGCTCTGTCCAGCTGATCTCTGTGTGGGTCCTAGCCCAAAATCCACTGGGCTCTCAAGTGTCCATCCCCATCAACTACACACTCAGTGACATTGGTAAGACAGCAGCATGTAACGCTGACGAGATTTACTCCTTAGGTATTGAAATTTGGTAGTGAATGACAAGGCATTGTTCAATACTCGATGCTAAGAAGGCAATTACGGTACAATGGTGTTGTGGCTTGAAATCAGCTTTGCAAGGAAAATGTGTCCTTTTATGCTCTAATCCTGATGTTCATGACGGTTGATAATCTCCCTCCGCCCTCCTTTCCACAAAGCGATGACTACCTCCGATGGCTAGTAATGATGCAGTGGAATCCTATCTTTTCAATTGCTGATTTTATAGCAAAGAAAACATCAAAAAAGTCATCTTGTGTGCACTTTGTGCCTGTTTTGTTTTTAATGTATCTGACCACTCTGTGTTGATCTGAGCAGCGATGCCATCGACTCCTGCTCTTGGCCAACCGGAGTGCTCTTCCCGAGAGTGCATCGTCAAAGTGGAGCTGCCTGTGAAGGCTCAACACCTAGAGATCCAATACAGAACAGAAGCACAGACATGGATATCTTCTCTTGACTCAGTAAGAAGTCTTAACGGTTCAGATTAGTGCAGATTTTGAACATTTAGGGACTTTCAATGAGTTGTTGCAGAAGGTTACTTTAGTCCTTTGATAACAGTCACTGCATGAACAGACCTCATAGGTCTTCTGCTGATTCAGAGCCAAAGGCAGATATGAGTGTCAGGATGATGTGCGCAAAGGTAAACTCACAATGTTGCACAAGTCTAAAAAACGAGCTGAAATTGGACCATCAATGGTATGCAATGTGATTATAAATGGCACTTTGTTAGTGTGGATGATTGAGATTTAATCAATTAAAATAAGATGATATTTCAACTTACAGGGTGTGCAGATGAGTACGGTACAGGTTCGGTCCATCTCCTCTCTGGAGCCCTACATGTTGTACCATTTCAGAGCCAGATCCAAATTCAGCAGTGGCCTGTGGAGTCAGTGGAGCGCAAACATTTCAAGCTGGACTCAAGAAGAAGGTAAGCAAACCATCTGTATTACAGTAACCTGCACTTCCTGAGTGAAAGCACTACACTGACTCTGTCAACAGGCAGCAGGCAACAGTTTTGGTCTGAATAGATTTACGATATCTCTGTGGCACTTTATCAATGAAATCTATCAGATAATGCAGTACTGTTTCCTTTCTTTTGGGTTTTTTTGAGGCAGTTATCAGCTCACTGACTGTCTGCAGGATACCTGTAAGCCACTGAAACCTTATTATTATTTGGTTGTGTTAAAGTGCTCAGATTGTGCTTTTTGGCTTTTTCCCTTTCCTAGAATACACTATGAATATACTAAACTACTAATTCTGAAATATAAAGTATAAACAGAGAATAACATAATATATATTAGACAAGTAATGAGGTAGAGTGGGGGTATTATAATAACATGTTATTAGTAAACTGTTGAGTCTTATTGCATATCGGTTAAACATTGAGTGAAGAAACGCTAAGTGGTAAACAAGACAGTGATGCTTCATCATGGGAAATATTGCTGCATATTTGTATTACTGATAGTGTGAAGATATGAAGGCCTCTTCATTCCAGATATATGAGCTATGAATGTGCAGCAGTGAAAGATCATGAGCTTTTCACAAACAGTCAGCAGTAGCAGAGGTCAAAGTAGAAATAACAGAAGAGACATTTTTGGCAAAGGGTATTTTACATTTTCTTTTTTTAAGCATGAATTGAACACATTCTTTACACGTGTGTGTTTATCTTACCTTATTTTCTTGGATGACCACATAGTGTCTAAGCCACACATGTGAATCCTGATCTTCCAGGCAGCCACTGGTTTCACCCAGGACAGTTTGAAAATCCGAGATTTGAAACATAATTGAGGAAGCTAATCTACCACAATAAACAATTAGTTTTGTTGGGAAGGTAATACTATCCTTTTAAGGAGACCTATCATGCTCATTTTCAGGTTCATACTTGTATTTTGGGTTTCTACTAGAACATGTTTACACACTTTAATGCTCAATAAACACTTTGTTTTTCTCATACTGATATATACTCATACAGTATATTGTAGCCGGGGAATGACTGAAACGGCACAGAAGCAGCACTTTTTACATAGTTGATCACAACCGTACAGAAGTCCTGACGGCTTGTTTAAAGGCACTATTGTAATAAAAAAAAGACATGAAAATCTCACTTTTTACAACACGGGACCTTTAAAAGAAGAGCAGTTGTGAACACCTGCTGATTTGAAATCTTAACCATTGTCTTTTGTTGAAATTGGATTTACCTTTTCATTGTTTAGGGTCCCACGGATTTGAGGTGTAAAAAGGTTTACATTGCAAAATCCATTAATTGTTTACTTTAAATATATTATTCCTTTTTCTCCTGACCTTATTAAACCCAAATGGGAACAAAAAAGCTATTAAAGTGAAAACTCCCTTTCTTTTAACTCACCGTTCGGCCTCTTAAAAACACACTGTTGCAAAGCTCCAATAACAAAAGTCCTAATAGATTCATTTGAGGGGTAGTGCTGAGTAAATAGCACAGTCAACACCAATCACAGATAGAGAGCATGTGAACAGCCATTATATCTAAGCAGGTTTTACAGTTGGGCTCTCTGACTGCACAAACAGAACATAACGTTAAAATATATCCGGTATTTCTGGGTCATATCCAAAAGACAAATAATAATTATACATGGGAATCATTACAATAGTGTGAAGTAAACATTTGTAGTTTCTTGCATTGCAGCTGGGTAGCTAACACTAAAGTCTCACTTTTCCAACAGCCCCTGAACTCACCAACAGGGAAGAGTTCTTCACACGCAAGTGTTTAACCAAGTGACTTAAAAGTTACTTTGACAATAAAGACAATGACATTTTCAATGTCATGGATGTTTTTCAAGCATATTGGATGTGTGTTACTTTCAAAGGATTTCAAAGTCTATCAATTAGGAATAACTTTTAAGAAATGTCAATTCTATAAACATGTCTTTCGCTCATTCATTGAAAAAAAAAAACTCAGACTCAATTCTAGTCTGTAAAGTCAAATGTCAACCTTAATATCTCAGTATTATTGTCCAGTGACAGATTATGTTATTGTTTCAGCGCCTGCCAAAGAGTTGGATGTGTGGTACGCCTCTGACTCTGAATCGCTGAGAGTTTACTGGAAGGTACGTTTTTAAAAAGCTTCTCCATTGTTTATTCTGAATTATTGTGAAGGATAATTACACAAAACGCTGCTCTGCTGTACAGTTTCATGTGTTCCCTCTCCCCTCTCTCACTCTGTGTCTGTGTGGTGTTGTCGCCATAGTAACACTTACTGATCTTCCTGCTTCACTACTACTTTCTGCACAAACTAAAGGTCAACCCTTGACCACTTCTGAGGTGTGACACCCTCACACACACACTTGCACATCCCCACTCTCTACCACACACACGCACACACACACACACACACACACACACACACACACACACACATATACACACACACACACTCATTTAATGTCACATAGACGTGAGAGATAAGTGAAACCCGATGCCAGACACCAGTTTCAGTTTACAAGAAAAGAGGAGCTGAGCAGAAATGATGTGTTTTACATGCTGTCTCAGTGTGTTGATTGTGAGCATCCTGTAAAAGCTCATGTTTCTTTTTATTGAACAAAAGCAAATATATGGTGACAAACTCAATAATTCACTTTTAAAACATTTCTCTGACTGCAGGAGCTGAACATTTCCACCGCTAGAGGGAAAATCATAGAGTATAATGTCAGCGTTTACAGCCAAAACTCTGGATTGACGAAGTCCAATGCAGAGTCAATTAGTGCCGATGCCAGGGATTATTCAGTCCCGTCCTGTACCGACTGTGAAGTCACAGTGTGGGCTCGCAACTCCAAAGGGCTGTCCCCTCCTGCCAGAATTAAAACCCATCACACAAAAGGTAAAATAATAAGTAAACTTTGTTTGAGTGAATGCTTGTCTAATTATGTCTGTAGCTTCGTAAAGCCAGAATGTGCCTCTTTGTGTTGGTGAGCAGCATGTTAAGAGGTTACAGGAGAATATCAGACACATTTGTAATACTAAGGGTGACATTGGTGTCTATATAATGATCTCTTGCAGTGAAGAGCGCGCAGTTCGAGGCCCCTCAGGACGTGCAAGTAACTGCAGACAACCACAGTGTCACCATCTCCTGGAGAAAGCATGACACTGCACCGCTACATACAGCATACGTGCTGGAGTGGTACCCAGAGGGCCACAAGCTGGAGGAGCTCAGATGGGTCAGACTGGGCCGGAACGACACCCATGCTGTTGTTACAGGTGGGACATGTAGAGTTGCAGTAAATATTCACCTTTTCCTCTTTTGTACAGTTTTTGTTCTAGTTTCTTTAATGTTACTATACCTCTATGTTTCCTTATGCAGGTATTAAGCCATTTGAGTGCTACGAGGGAGCAGTACATGTTTTAAACAATGAGAGCTCAGTGAGTCGGACCACATTTACAGGTGTCTCCATTTTGGAATCAGGTAAGAAGAGTTTACCAGTGTTCATTCCATAATTCATAGTTTATTAAAGTCAAACATAACTGGCAGAAAATTCAGTTAGTAGCAGGAGTATCAAAGTGTTTCAAATATTCCTTTATCATCCCTCCTGTTGAGTAGTCTTTTTGGGCTCTGCTTGTCCCTTGCAGCCCCAGCAGCGGGTCCGTCAGTCAAAGAGACGGTTGAAGGAAACGAAGTAATAGTGACCCGGGAAGAGATTCCCAGGGGTCAGCGTGGGGGTTGTGTAACCAAGTATACCATCTATTTAGAGAACGGCAGCGGACCACCAGTGCCTTGTAAGAAGCATTTATCTTTTCTGATACGTCTTACAATACAACATGTACTCTTTGGATGCAGACAGTCACATGAATAACTTTCCTCTGCTGTATGTACTGTACATGAATTTGTATTGCAGACTCTATACCAGCATCAAAGAGGGAGCACACCATCAGAGACCTGTCTCCAGCTTTCTACAGCCTGTGGATGACTGCTTCA
This sequence comes from Gymnocephalus cernua, assembly GCA_023631565.1. NCBI lineage: Eukaryota > Metazoa > Chordata > Actinopteri > Perciformes > Percidae > Gymnocephalus > Gymnocephalus cernua. Next base: position 16,029,412 of record CM042432.1, read on the forward strand.
ACGGCTAAAGGAGAAGGCCCAGCAGGTCAAAAGGTCAAGTTCTTCATCCAGCGTAAGCAGCTTTCCAAGTTTCTTTAAAGCCATAGTTTGACATTTTGGAAGCTGCACTCATATGCTTTCTTCCCAAGAGTTACACGAGAAGATCAATACCACTCTTATGTCTGAACAGCAAATATGAAATGACTTCCTGGAGTCTCTATGGCTGGTTGCCTGGTCTGCTCCTGGCCAAGAAATAGACACATAAAGCCACAAGTTGTAAAGTTGTGGCTTTTAAACTTTGGTTTTCTACAGATTAAACAAACAACATATAATGCGTTAGTACGTGAGCTATAGATTTGCTAGTAGGGAGAATTTGTTGGCCGGAACCAGGCTAGCGGATTCCCCCCGTTTCTAGTCTTTATGCAAAGCTAAGCTAACTGGCTGCTGGCTATTGCCAAAATGGAATCGGTCTTTTTATCTAACTCTCAATAACAAATAAGTGTATTTCCCAAAAGGTCAAACTCTTTATTTAACATTGGATGAAACTAGTTCTGCTGATTACGCGTTTCAGACCAGCTATTGGCGCTGAAATCTATTTTTTTCCCCTTTAAGACTCCAGCAGAATTTCTTACAATAAAAATGATTGAGTAACTATTTAATAATAAAAAGACCGGCTTTGTCCAAAGACATACTGTAGCTTAATGGATAGGTTCACATTTGTTTTTAAATAAATACTCAGTCTGTGTGAATTTGTATTCAATTCAGTTTATATTAAGTTAAAATGAGGCTCCACCAGTCTGAATTGTTTCCTCACTGAGCTGCAGAGAACGGACAGATACACACATTTCGTAAGAAAGAAAGTGCACAAAATGCATGCACAAAACGAGGACTGGGTGTTTTGTTCCCCATCACTCACATTGAAAACTCATTAGAAGTGATCTTTTAGGGACCTGACTTTGGTTTGAACCCATCCTTTAAAGAATGTTATACACTGATAGTTTTGATGTGGAGTGGATCGAACAACCTGTCAAGTCAAGTGATTTTCAAAAAAAGTGTAAAATTTATCAGAAAAGACTTGCCTGTTTTCTTCAAAGTTTTTCTCGGCCAGAAATATAATTTGACAACGCATGGTCCACTTACTACCGTTTTCAGTATCATTCAATCACATCTAATTGTTTTTCCAAGCAAATGGACTTTTTGTTAAACAACTTAAAAAAATGTCTCTCGATAGATAATCGTCTACTTTTTTTCCTTTTTACTACCTAGCTAAATATACATGCTGCAGTCTTACATCTTCCTGTTTCACTGTCACTGTTGCAGAGGAGACCCAACTATCCCCCCTACTAGTGTGTGCAGTCGCCGCCCCGATCGCGTTGTTTCTGGTGTGTGTGTACCAGAGTTCAGCATTAAAGCAGAGGTATGTGAGCAACAGCAAGCTTTATATGGATGTATAAGTGAAAGCAACTAACAAGCTCACACCTTTAATTTTTTTGTTCATCTACAGTTCTGCTGAAACCACACACCAAAGAAATGATGCAGCAATAAAAATGTATTATGGCGCCATTAAACTTTCCATCCCGTATTGTTTTTTCACATTCTCCCCTCAGGCTCTGGGTATATTTCCAGTGCGTCATGCTCGATGACGTGCCAGATCCTGCAAACAGCAAGTGGGCACAACAGTGTACCCAGGAGAAGGTAATTATGTAAAAGTGGATAAAATACAAACTGCTGTAAATTGCAACTCGCTGTTCATAGTTTAAGCCTGTCTCTCCCTTCAAAACAGGGCAAGATGAACCTCCAGCTGCCGCCGAGTAACTCCAGTGTAACCGAGGAGGAAGAAGAGCCCATCCTGGTGGATGTGGAGGAGCTGCCCAAGCAGAGCAGTGACACCCGCACACTTACACTCTCTCCTCGAACCAGTCGGAGCCCCGAGTCGCAGCCGGCCACACTGGCCTACCCTCTGACCACCTACATCAAGAGCTTCTCCCGTGACTCAGACAGCTCCGACCACACGCAGACGTCTCTGGACACCAACACAACTGTCGGCTACATCTCATCCTACGGGCCCGAAAATATGGACGAGGAATACCAGGAGGAGGAAGAGGAGGAAGAGTTTGTAGAAATGCTGGGTTTCTTCCCCAGTCACAACATCTTCATAGAGCCGCTGGAGTTTGGAGGGAAGTTGACTCTGAATGCGGTCAAAATTGACTGCAGTGACATCTTTCAGAACAGTTAGTGTTAACCTGAAACGAGAACTCTTTGGTGAGTTGAGGTTTGGGTGAAAACAATTTTTTGAGGAAGAGGACAGCTAGGTGGGGTTTTGCCACCTAAACGAAAGACACCGAACACAACGAATGGATGTGGTGACTGGATTCCTCTTCTTTCTTTTTTTTTTGCATCACGCACCTTGCTGCATGAATTACCTCCTTGCTAGTTGAAATCTGAACTGTAACAAAAAGCTCTCTTGCTGAAGTCTTCCAGAGCTGTTAATAATGTTTGACTGAAAAAGTACTTCTGTTTTCATTTAATGCATTACCATTGTTTGCTCTTCAGAGCAGCACTGGACACACTAACACCATGACCTACAGTATGTCCTTCACATATTGTAATTTCTCCCTGCCTGACTTTAAGTATTTATATAAGACATCCGTTCACTGACAGCACTGATAAGGCCCTTTTTCACAGCAGACATTTTGACTTGTCATAGTAAATTTTTCTATAGCTTAACGACTGCTCAAAGCGCAGGAACCATTCACCATTCACACGCTGTGGCCGGGCTGCCGTACAAGGTGCTCATCAGATAAACATTCACACACATTTACCAAGGATGACACGGAGGATTAAAAAAACACAACAGACTCTTCAGAAGAGGAAATTATCTTCACTTGATTTTCTGCACGGGAAAGTCACCGGACGCCACAGTCTTCTGAACATAGTCATACTGAGAAATACAGAGAGAGTTTTGTGGCAGTGGCTTAATGTAAAAAAGTTACGCAGTAAAGCTTTAACAATGGCTCTGTTGTGTTCAAGTGTCCAAGTAAGCCGTGGCAGTGTGACAGTGAGCCAGCATGCACAACACCCTGAAACTGAAGCAGCTAAATAAAATTTAGCCATCATTTATTTTAGTTGCACCTGTACTTTTCCTAGTGTGACATGTCCAAATGTCTCCTGTCCTGCATGTACAAGGACAAATACATACTCTATCACATCTACGCTACCTCAATCTTAGCTCATCTAAAACAGGAGATAAGTAAATTGTCTCTCAGATTTGTTAGTGGCGCGAGCAGGTAATATTGCTGCATGATGACAGATGATTCATTATTATTTTGCTGAAGATTGATTGGATCCGGATCATGATCAATCAATTGTACCACTGTATCTACATTTTGTAATATTTGGAAACAGGAGGAAGAGTTTACAGCCATGCTAGCAGCTCTGTGAGGCTGTAGACCTGATTTGAGCTAAATGCTAACGTCAGCTTGCTTACATGCTCACAATGACAATGCTAACATGCTGATGTTTAGCAGGTTTAATGTTAGGCTTATCATCTTGGTTTAGCATGTTAGCATGCTAGTTTTGCTAATTAGCTCTCAATACAAAGTACAGAGAGGCTGAATGTCATTGGTTTTGCAGCTGTTTGGTCATAAAACCAAACCAAACCAAATTGGACCTGATGGTGGCTCTAGATGATCACCAAAGCTATTATTACAAATCATCCTATTGGTGAACTTGAATGTGTGTACCAAATTTCATGGCAATTAATCCAAGAGTTTACAAGATATTTCACTAAATGCCAAAAATAACCTGCTGGGTGGTGCTAGAAGGGAAAATCAGGGAATCACCAAAGTAAGATTCATCCACTTGGGACCATGAATGTCTGTAAAAATGGTAAGGCAGTTAGTTGAGAGTTGTTGTTGTAGTTGTAGTTGAGATATTTCAGTTTGTTCAAAGCGGTGAACCCGACCGACATCGCCATAATATACTGTAAAAAATAAGGTGGCCATCCCGAGAGCCAGGCTGCTAGCATGGTGAAAAGCTGATTTTTAAAAACTTGTTTGTATGTTTAGTGTTTTTCTTTACAGTTTAATCAACAGACAGGAAACCAGTCTCTTTCTCTGTCATTCTATGAGTTTAACTTGTATAGAAACTTGATTCATTTACTTGCACCGCCTTAATGGGAGAGCCTGATTTTGTAATTTTAATGTCAATGCAAATAAACAAGTGATTTCCTCCTCTGCACTCTCTGGTCACTTTCTTAGGTACAACCCCTCCACCCCATAACACCTGTTCAACTGCTTGTTAACGCAAATGTCTAATTAGCCAATCCAGTGGGAGTGACTCATTGCATTTAGGCATGTAGACATGGTCAAGATGATCATGCTAAAGTTCAAATCAAGCATCAGAATGGGGAAGAAGGTGAATTAAGTGACTTTGAACATGGCATGGTTGTTGGTGCAGGCAGTATTTCAGAAATGCTGCTGGTCTACTGGGATTTCACGCACAAGCATCTCTAGGGTTAACAGAGAATGGTCCCGAAAGAGAAAATATCCTGTGAGCAGCAGTTCTCAATGGCAGTGGTTAAAGGATAATGGTCTGACTGTTTCAAGCTGATGGAAAGGCAACAGTAACTCAAATAACCACTCGTTACAACAAAGGTATGCAGTCGCATCTGAGAACACACAACACGTCACACCTTGAAGCAGAAGGGTTCCAGACGCAGAAGACCACACAGGGTGTCACTCCTGTCAGCTAAAAACAGAAAACTGGGGTGACGAGCACAGCTCTCCAAAACTGGACGATAGGAGATTGTAAAAATGTTGTCTGGTCTTATGAGTCTCAATTTCTTCTGCACCATTCAGATGGTAATGTCAGAATTTGGCATAAACAACATGAAAGCATGGATCCATCCTGCCTTGTTTAACATTGTGGTGTAATGGTGTGGGGGATATTTTCTTGGCACACTTTGGGCCCCTTAGTACCAACTGAGCATTGTGTAAACGCCGGAGTATTGTTGCTGACTGTGTCCATCCCTTTATGACCACAGGCTGCAAATTCAGAGGTGCATGCTGGGTGGTTTCTGTCAGTCAATGCGACACCACTGACGGACTGAGTGAACATCCAATTGAAATGCAACTGAGGGAACAGTGATGCCACGGTGATGCACTAGTTCTTTCAGGTGACAGTAAGACTGGACATTTAGCAGCAGCATGAATATGCAGTAAGTAACGTCAATACATTGCTAAGATTGACAAGCAACCAATTGAATGAGTGCAAAAGACACAAAACAGTACCAGTAGAGCAGAGTATGAAATAGCCCCAACCCCCACCAACACTACAGTCTAGGGGTAGTTCACAGTGAGCATGTTGCTGAACCCGACAGGACATGCAAGCCTTCATTCTACAGTTTAAACCATCTTATTTTTTTCTGTTTTTTCGTTTTTCTAAAGTACTTAAACACATACTTAAAATACATTTAATTAAAAATACTGCCCATCTCTGCTTCCAGCAGGATAACATGCCACGTCACCAAGCCCAATCATCTCAAACACAATGAGTTCACAGTGTTTAAATGGCCTCCAGTCACCAGATCTCAATCCAATAGAGCATCTTTGGGATGTGGTGGACGGGAGATTGGCATCATGGATGTGGAGCTGCCACATCTTTAACAACTGTGTGATGCAATCCTTTCTACATGGACCAAAAAATGTGAGAGATGTTTCCAGCACCATGCTGAATCTATGCCACAAAGAATTAAAGCATTTCTGAAGGTAAAAGGGGGTCCAACCTGCTACTAGCCAGGTTTACCCAGTTAAATGTATGTATGCAGTTCATTATCCCCCCCAACCAGCACGTCAGACACCACCTACCAAGAGCCTGGGTCTGTCCGAGGTTTCTTTCTAAAAGGGAGTTATTCCTCGCCACTGTTGCATTGAATGCTTGCTCTTGGGGGATTTGTTGGTTTTTTTGTAAATTATAGTGTGTCACCTTCTCTATCTGTAAAGTGCCTTGAGATAACTCGTTATGATTTGATACTATAAATAAAATTGAATTGTTTTTTCCCCTTGTATGGTCCTCTGGTCTGAATCAGGGTGAACCGATAGGGTGATGTATCCCTATTTATCAGTGTTGGCAGCACACAAGGCTCTAGATACCAGAACTTAACGTTGAGCTTTCACACATTATGCAAAGTTCATCAAAACCCTAACATGGGAGGTGACCATTAGACATACTGCAAGTTTTTCCAGGAAAGGCTTTGGTGTGGACACTTACCTTAAACTGCACAACGGTAACTTGTACCAGAGATTATGTGCCGGTATGTATATAAATGTCGTTCCAAGTAGAAACAAATAAAAAGCAGGTACTGTACACTTGTAAATTAATTCCACCTGTGTGTAGACACGATGAAAAAAAAGTGACAATGCAAAAGATTTATCGACCATCTTTATTTACCGACAGAGGTCTCTAATAGCAGGGCTAGAATTCACACATTTGTAGAGCACTTTAGTTGTTCCACACAATGAACGACTGTATTTCTTTCAGAGCAATTATGCAGTGGTACCACTGTGGAAGCTACAAGTCAACAGTGGGAGGAAAATATCAGCACAGAACAGACTGCAAAAACGAACTGAAGCTGGGCTGAGTTTACACCTGTGGAAGGATGCTCGAGTGGAGTGTGTAAACAGTCGGCAGACGGTCTGAGGGTTTCCAGAAGACTACAGCCACATTTCAACTGTGTAAGTACACTTCCTCTCGGTATCACTCTTGAAAGTAAAAACAAAAGGCATTAATTGACTTGCACATGGCTGGTAATCAAAGATGAAATGGGCAGCGAGGACGAGATATTAGATGGTGAATAGCACCCCCCAAATACAGAACAAATGGAATAACTTTGGGCTTTAAATTAATCCACTTGACAAATCTCAGGATAAACGCAAATTTAGGAGAGTAATCACCAATGTTCTTCCTTTAGAAGAACATTAGTACAAAACAACCTTAATACAGATTTAGGCGTGTCCTATTTGCACCATGTGAAATACAATCTCTGAATTTATGAAAATAGTTAAGATTTACAGGCCAAAGATCATAGAAGAATAGACCTCCTGTATAAAATATAAAACAATATCCCAGTGCTAACGAAAAAAATAATCCATAAATCTTAATGAGCAATGCTGTAACTTCATCAGAAATACCTGGTGTGGCAGAGCTTATGAGCTTGGGTTGGAGCTCAACAGTGGCTATCTTAAAGTAAGCAAGCAATGGCTCACACCAAGCTAAAGACACCCTTCTTATGCTTACATTTTGAAATGCATATTTTCAAGCAGCAATAACAAAAATGTATCAATGGACAACGCATAACCTCTGAAAAAAATACTGTATGAAAACATCCCTGCTACTTTGTTTCCAAGTACAAAACCTCTACCAATAAGTTGCTCCAGAGTAGCAAGAAGTCCTTTTCTTTTTTTGTTTTTTTTTTGTTAATTTCTGTTTTTTTTTTCCATCTTCGTTTTGTTTTTATTGGGTAAAACTCAGTCCTCACTTTGAGTGTCATAGTTAATGACAGTCTTCTCCATCATTTGACTTTGCTGAAGGATCCAGGAACATGCAAGCCTCGTAGTGGAGGTGCTCAGGGGGCTCCTGTAGGCCTGAGAGACAGCAGCCTGGGCTTAAGCCAGGGCTGGGAAGGCCTCTGGGTCATCCACGTTGGGCACAGACGCAGATGACTGAGGAGAAGTCAACATTGAGTAGGAGTTAGAAAATTCAACATTTAAAGATGTGCCTTTGGCTTTAAAAAAAACCTCAATTCAAATTTCATTGGCAAATCATTCTTGCAGGTACACTTTACCGCTTGGAAGTGTGATACAGTATTTCGCCGAGACAATAAACAATGCAGATAAAGCGCAGATGTGCTAATGACATGACACCATAAGATTATCTACCTTGTCAGTCCTTCCTCCGCGGACTGGCCTAGTGACTTCGCCAGGGGCAGCGCTGGGTGCGCTGCCACTGGCGCGGCCACGACCGCCCCGGCCACCACGTGGTCCCCCGCGTCCACGGCCTGGACGGCCCAGGTCTCCGAAATTGATCTCAAGTTGGGACGTAATGTCATTGGCTGGCTTCCGGAAGTGATGCTCATCCTCAATCTGAATTAGAAAAATCGAGTAAAAAGCCAAGTATGATTTTTGAGGTTTGGTTTATTTTGAGCACATTGTGCAACAACAAAGCTTTTACCTTTGACTCCTCAATCTCAGGGTCAATCAATTCTTCTTTCTTATCCTGCGTTGGAGAAATGCAAAACAAACATTAACACAACATAATGAGCAAAATCATGTTTGTACAGAGACAAATTAATGTTATTATACATATTTATATACATACATTTGTCCTATTAAGACCTACATTTCCTGCCAGCAAAAATCTCTAACTCCATCTTCCAACCATACTGACTCCATGTGCATCCTGGGCTCACTTTGTAAATGGTTTGTGCCTGAATAAGTGCAGTAAGCATTTGCCCATTTTATAGTTTCAATCTAAATTGTTCTACATCTTCAATGAAAGACAAGTGTTTACTGCACACAGATACAAGCAAACCTATGGCAGTCAGTGACTACTAATGTTACTTTCGCTTTACATTGAATTTTTGGTTTGATACTTAATACATTCTCTGCATGACATCTCTCTTAAGTATACTGTAACAAACAAGTCAAATGAATTTACACTGACGTCTGGCAGCTCCAACTTCCACCTAGTCCTGTGGTTGGAGTGGAGCATGCAACGTGCAGCTATTAAGGACCTTTAGCGCTTTTATTTAGCAGCTAATTTCAGTGATGTTTTGAGTTGAGCCTGACCACCCCGCAGTCATTCACAGGAAACTGATGCAACATTTGTTTGCCTGATCTGCGTAGACAGACAGCCTTGCAATTTACTCACTGACAACTCAAAAGTGATGAGTTTTCCTTAATAGGGGCAGAGTGTAATATTTGTACATTTATCTCATTACATTGCTTTGAAGAAGATGAAAAAAAATAAATATGGATGTATTCAGAATGAGCAGAGCTATGGTTTTGACTCACTTCTGCCTTGGACTTGTGCAGCACAAATCCTTTGTTCCAATCAGCTCCCTCATTGGCCTTCCGGATGTTGAACTCAACCTTGGCCCGCTCCTTGTCCTGCATGGCCTTCCATTCATCCAGAGTCATCTCCTTGGGACCTTCTTCCTTTACTTCCTCAACCTCATTCTCCCTTCAACACACACACACAGACACACAGTCACAGCGTTAATGTTTAATATAAATTTGGGGTTGGTGGCTGGTGTTGTAGCTTTGAACAGCAGCGACTATGCAGTCCAACCTAATTATGAGTTATGAATGCTTTATTAATTACTGCAAAACCAAAATTTCTTCACTGTATTCTTACTTGTTAGGAAATATTAGCACAAAAACTTACTTGTTCTCAGAGTCAGCAGGTGGATGCTCCTCTCCTTCAGGGTTCTCTTCAGTGACGTTCGATTGGTCAAGCTCGCTATAAAAGAAAGAAAAAATCTCTCATAAAGACTTGGTATTGAGAACCAGGGAATTAAGAAATTCTCCTGTCCACTGTGCTTATCCAACCTCTAGGGGTGTAAAGATTAAATGATAAATTGGTGGTTGTATTATCACTGATATGACTACATCGATACACGGACTCCTGGATCGGTCTAAACAGACCACGGTTCGGCTGATGGCCCGATACTAAAATTACCAATCGGTTGACTGAAACTTTGCTGTCAATTCAACAAAGCTGCTCAGTGTGTGTGCAAGGGAGACAAAAGCCTCACCATTTGTGTGATTACAGACTTGGTCATTCATGTTCAGGGTGGCGGGGATCAGCCAATCAGTGCCTTTGTTTGGGTTTGCAGAAAGAAGGTGCCGACTGTAGGTTTTGTTTTTTGACGTTAGCGGTGAGAGGAATACATCGTAGATATTGAAAATTGTACTAGCTAGGGTCTGTGAGTCATCCATCCATGTGTGTGTTTATTAACATGCGAGTAGACTGGTATAAATATATATAGATATGCATTTGGGTGTGTTAAGATGTTCAGTTACAGTAGCATAAAAGTCCATTAGCCGCATGCAAACGCTCACAACAGTATTAAATTGTGCTCAGATACGTACACGTAATAGATACGATTATTATTGGTGTGATCACAATGACTGTAACATGGACCAATGTTTGTGTTGCTGTGAGATTACAGCAGCAAGGAGGACATTTCATTTAATATAGAGCTGATGTGTTTGTCATTTGGTTGTAAGTGGCTAGCTTATTAAGCTGAAGTTATACTATTATGTCCCAGCTTTATTACCTGGTCCCTTTTACAAAATATTTATTTAAAAGTAGGTAATGCTTATTTTATAGAACTGGTTTAATAGGAAATGAATGTGATAACATTCAAAGCATATTAACTGTATATAAGATTGAATCATATTTTGAGTCGCGCTGAATTGTTCCATAATAAATTGTATCGTCCCTGAATCGTATCGTAGCCCATGTATCTAAATAAGTATCAAATCGTTTTATAAAGGGAGAGATTCCCACCCCTACCAACTTCACACTACATCATAACATGACAAACAAAGCTCACAAGGTTTTCACCCGCAACATGTGCTGAAGTTAGCACAAGCTAATTGATGTGCGAGTCTGTCACACTATGGCGAGCGCAAATTAGATTAGATTCAACTTCATTGAAATGAAAGGGAGCTGAAGACCCGCTTGCGGGTTCCTGGTCAGCTACAACAGAAACGGAGAGAGTTGTGTATAAGAAGTGTCAACATTGCTCCACCGTTGTAGGATATCTGAATGGAAACACATCACATCACCTGGACAAGGAAAAAATAAAGGCGCAAATGCATAACGAGATAATACAATTACTGAAGCAATTGACATTCACATTGGCATACAGCCCAGTGGAACTAATTGAAACATTCCTCCTAATGCACAAATGTTCTTTATTATTTTCTTTTTTATTTCATGGCATGAGAGATGCTTTTCAATTTGATAGCCTGCTGTGACCTGTTGCCTTTTGGGAAAGAGTTAGTTCAGTGTGTGTACAGTGTCATACAGAAATGTTTGAAATGTTCCTTATTTTTGTAATGAAGATAATTTATTAAAGATGCCTGTGTGTGGACAAAATGCTACCCGTCTTTATTTACGACTCTCAGGGATTTACAGAGTTATGTCATTCTTAATTTTGGCAAAGGGTAACTAATAAACTATCATTGTGATTTATTCAAATAATGTGACACAATTCTGAACCAGGATATGATATGATTTGGCATTGATGAGCAGAATTACAACCGACAAAAAATCTGAATACCCAAGTATAACAAGACCCACCCATCTATCCTATGCATCTCCAAATGAGACAATTACAAAACACTATCAAGTGTTCTCTAAAAACCATATTGCATGCAGAATTTTGAGTTCAAGTGTTCTATACCTCCCCAACCTTCCATCATGCAAAGTTTGTTATGCTGCATGTATAAGAACTTACGTTATGTCATCCTTAACAGTGCCCCAGTTGTGAGATCCACTTCCACCACGCTTCTCCTCACCCTTCATACTACTGAAAGAACATTAGCTTTAGCCAGGATCATGACACATGCACTGCATCACAACACACATCTTTAACAGACCTGGTGTAAATAAAGAATTGTATTTATTTAAAAAGGGATTTATAAGAACTAAAAGTACTTACGATCGGTCACTGCCACTGTGTCTATCAAATTCACGCTTTCCTCTGGAATCAAAGCCATCGTTGCGACCAACACCACGGCCTCTGCCACCGCCACGGCCGCCTCTGACACCACCACGTCCTCTCATCGGCCTATCACCAATGGATCTAATGAAAGGGACAAACAACATGGTTAAATTCCCATTAAAGCACGGGTGTCTCTCCCTATCAGAAGCTTAGATCTAAAGCAGGTCATCTACAGGCTATTCTCTCTTATAGTAACAAAGTGGACAGCAAGATTATCAAAGAAATTGGCAGTAGTTAACAGAAAACCAGTACATTTGAGCATTTAAGATAGTTAGTTAAAATGAGTCCACAGGAAAAAATGCTTTAAATTTATGACCTAGGTGGACTGATCTACATTTGGACATTTTACACAAGTAAACTGATAAGGAGCCACATGCGCCTATAGCAATTTGAGTAACATACTAAGCCTTATCACTGTAAGCAACGCCTTTAACAGTTGCTGACCCTACCCAACCCCCTAGTGAATGTTGCTTTTGCCTCATGTGGAGCTTGAAAACAAAAAGTATAATAATAGTAGTGGATTCACTCTCCTCCTCTTTTAAAAAATGGTTGCTGTTCAATTCAAATGTCTGCTGATTAGAATATGAACTCACTTCTCAACTGAGAATTCACCTCCCTCGGGCTTCTCGCCAGCATCACCAGCAGGCCTGTCGAAGCGGCGTGGGGGCCGCCTGTCCACAGGCCGCCTGTCTGTGGTGGGGCGCCCTTCTCCCTGGCCGCCCTGGGGTCTGAAGCCTTCGCCCTCTGGCTTGCGGCCCATTCTCCTCATGCCGGCACCTAGGATTGACCACAACAGGAGGATTAGAGGACCAATAGCAGTGATAGATCAGGACCCACTGTGGAGCCCCAGACAAGAGAAAGCGATTGTTCTGTTTAAATGGAGCAAATAATTGCAATTAATGTGCAGAATAAAAGAAGCAGCTAGTAGGATCGTTTATTAAATACTGTGCAACTTCCTTTCATCTGCAATGTAATCCAATTACTAAAAGGGTAACAGTTAAAACTATAGAGTACACACAAAAAACAGAACCCGCATAGTTGTTTTTTGGTGAGTAATCTTATATTATAAAAAGGATCAAGTGTATAATCCCCCATTATTTCCTAGTCTGATTGAAAAGTGTGCTTATCAGTTACATCACTCGGTTACTGTAGTTGGAATTACCACCTACATAGTATTTAACCCTCCATGGCACATGGTTGACTGCTGCCGGCCCAGTGTGACACAACAAGTCCCACCCATTGCTGAAATCACCACCTACCAAAATAGACACCCTCCACTACATAGCAGCAGCTGGGTGCATCATCGTCGGCGCACCTGTCTCATCTGCTCTCAAGCAAAAGGGATATGAGCCCGCTTGGTAGACTTGCATGATAATGGCCAACTAACTGCCTGTGCGTAGGTGACTGGATGCTTCTAACTTAATAAATTACTATGAACACGTTGCCGCACCAAAATGTACACTTTAAACAAATGTTTTCAGGCTACAGTTAAATTCAAAATTATGACAATCTACGTAGATCACACTATCTGGCATAGCAGAAATAGTAAATTAAATTATTTGAGGCAGGACGATCACATGCAGTGAGCATAGTATGTGCGCCAATGGGAAGTGGCAGTTTGGAGGCTGTGCTTTAACAGCCCCACACTACAACCACGAGGTTCATCACCATGATAGCAGTGCTGCTCCTAATGTCTGACAAATCCACCTGCAAATCCACCGCGGGAGAGCTGATGCGTTTACTTCACTTTACTTTGACAAGTTGTATTTCGACGTGGAAGAAAGTACTTAGCTAACCACTCGGGGTCTATTTAAACACATTTTGAAAAGCCAGTAGAAAATACCTAGTTCGACCAGTTCAGGGTAAAATTATCGATAAGTGTGCTTACTGAAGGTCACTACTTTATTGGAGTAACATTTTAACACCTCAAGGCCACTTTCTCTAGTTAGCCAGGCTTTCGGGTTCTGCCTGTTCAACAAGGCCGATGGGGGTGGGGGACAACCCAAAACAAGTTGGCCTGCAAACCGTTTATCACCGAATCGGTTAAGCCCCACACATCCCGTTGCTTTACACGTTTTTATAAATGCTATCGTTCCAGCAACTGACAGTCAACACGGGCACAAAAGCAGCCATGCGGACCTCATGTCACGGGGGATTGGGAACCAATGCTAGCTAGTAAGCAAGCAACTTAGCCTGTTAGCCTAAAATCTTTTACTTGCAGCTTGGCTAAGGATGACGAAACACAAATAAATCTTACCATCTTTCTTAAGTGGGACGGGGGCCTGGGTTTCCTCCTTCTTATCAGTAAGTGGGACCTTTCTGTCTTTTTGGGACTCCTTTTTCGGCTGCTTGGCAGCCTGGGCTGCAGTCTTGGCGGCACCAGGAGCAGGAGCCTCCTTCTTCTTTACTTCAGCTTGCTTAAGCAGCTCAAATGGATCCGACTCATCGTCAAATAACTGGTCGAACCGATTGGCTATGGCACAGCCAAAACCTTCTTGCATTTGTCCGGGCATGATGGCGCCCCTTCAGCAGGATTTCCTCCGATTCTACGAGGCTTGGTGCGAACACTTCGCTAGATGAAGCCACAAGATGGCTGGGAAAAGGACGTTCTTCTCTTCCGGTGCGATAGACATCCGGGACCTCGGGGTTGGCGCGGATGGGGCGTGTAGTTTTTTGGGAAATGAGATGCAATCGACTTAGTTACGGAATAGACCACTCAGGAACTACACTACCCACAATGCCAGTGTCTCCAGTGTTGCTTGCCTCTGTAAAGACAAGCATGGGTGCCCTCACACACACTCTTGTTTTGATTCCTCAGGAAAAAAAACCTCCTCATGCCTCAGTTTTAAACTAGAGAGGGCTCCACTGCTCCTTCAGTCCTGTTGTATACGCACATAAAAACCTTTACAAAACTCTATGGAGACAGCAGGTGCATCTGTTTGTAGCTAGTAGCATATGTTTCAGTAAAAACTGGAAGATGTGTTGTGAGGAAAGGTCAACATATGATTTAGTTCTAGTTACAAAATAGTCATTAAAGCTCATCAAAGAGTGACAATCTCTACACTGACTGGCTGTCCTGTCATTTAAGTCTGGCTCACACAAGTATTCACACCATGAGCCCCAGGCCCTCTAAACCCTGCATGTAGCCTACTGCTAGTGTAAACAACATTTCACACTTTTACTTAGATATTTAGCACCACTCCTGGGGTAATTTAACCTGATCCATAGCAAATGTGGTTCAATGAAACATGGTGACTTTAGAAAGCAATAGTTTGGTTAGATCTCTAATTTCTCAGCCACAGTAATTCTCCAGAGGAAGAAGAGTTAACAATGAAGTAGCACATTACAATTTGCAGTATGTGGACACAGACACAGACAGACACACACACACACACACACACACACGTTTCATACATCTATCTATTTGTTTATTAGCAATAAATCTCCAAATTGGAGCGTCCATGGCCTAGGTTTGACTCTGTTCAGGGACCTTTGTTGCACGTTATTCCTCTCTCTCCTCAGTCATCTCTGTACTATCTCTGCCAAATAAAGGCAACATTTGCCAGAGAAAAACTTCAAATGAAGTTGTCTGTTACAGTAGACACAGTGGGGTGTATTTTGGGTGTGGTCTGAATGTGGGATGTACACAACAAATGAAAATGTAAACTTGCACTCAGGTGGTAGTGGGAAAATTCAGCACTTGGGACTTTTTTAGTCAGCTGCCGTTCTGAAACAGCATTGCATTTGCATCAATTATGTTGATTGGTGGAGGAGGATTGTGCTCTGTACTGTCTTTTAGTAGAGCGGATGTTATCAACCTTTCTTTATCATACACAGGAAAAGCATTTGGTCACCACATAGACATCCTGATCAGTTTCTACTGCTTCCTTATAACATTACAACCTATTTCATACAGTTGCAACACATTAGCAGAAGACATTTCAAAATATTTTTAACCAAACTTATGAAACTGACTGGGTGAAAAAATGACAGCAAACAAAGTTTGAGGGTAACTGAAAAGGTTCGAGAGTTACAGACTATTACAGACAGTTATTTTATCAAAACTTTGAAAATGTGTATTTATTTATTTCTTTAAATAAATGTCTCCTTGTGTTTCTTATGCCTCATGACGGCTCTGATCAATTCATATTTTACATTCCAGACTACACACAATTTGAAGTTTTTATAGTTGTCAGTGCTTTGATGTTTACAAAAAAACGTCCCCCAGTAATCTCAAAAGTCCCTCAGGAATACTGTGCTTCAGTTGTGAAGAAGACCTGTAGTAATTTAAATGTTATAATTACGTTTTTGAGCACTACACGTTTAGCTTTAATATCAATATTATTTGTATCAGAGTAGCATTGGTCCATTCACCATTCAAATAGGATGATGTTATAGTTTTGTGGTATCTCTAAGTAGCCTACATGCATTTACCCAGCAAGGCTAGTTTTTGACTCTGGTTAAAACTTGGGCTAACATGTGAAGCCCAAAACAAAGGCATTAACCCCAAGCTCTCATTGTTTATTGGTGGTATTTTGGGAGTTGTGAGTGCTGGAGTTTGACCTTATAAGGAGAGTCAAACCCTGCCAGCTGCCGGGCTTGTTAGGGACAACTGACCTGTGTGATTGCAGGGAGACATATGGACATTTGCACTGAAGGTCTGTTTAAATGTATAATGTAAATACAAAGATGATTCTTTAAGTTGACTTAATTACGTTTTAATTAGGTATTTCAACTTAGTAGAGACAACCAAACACACACCGGGCAAAAAGGTAACCTTTAAGAAGTTCATTAGTGTTTAGTGTTGTTTTAAATGGTTTTACAAGAATTCCCTATATGTTCAGCATAATCAGATTTCCTAAATTTTGTCCAGAATGGTCTCAATCTAAAGTCCACAAAGTTTTTATTAGGCAATAGGCAGACGTATTTCACTGCCTGGAAGGATTTTAAAGGTCTACTGATTTGTCGACAGCTTCATACTTAACTAATCTTCTTACTTTATCAAATTATCATACAGGACTCATACACCATGGAATATTTCGTGACATTAATTTTGGAATCACCTGCCACAAAAGGTACAATCAGATGGCTGAGTGGACTACTCTATATTTTTGAATGGTTTGATTACAGCTTTTAGGTTATAAAGTAGAAACAAATAGATGTTTAACAGGTGTGTTGCTTGAGCAAAGCTATTGATCTACAGTCACTTACACTTATCTGGGCTGGAAAACAAATTCAAAATCGAAAGGTTAGATCTCATGGTATGCAAAATTGTGGGGGAATTGAAATTGAAATTTTTTTTAAAAATTTTGAGGCAAAAACTATTTCAAATAAACAATTAGTTTGGCGTCTGAATGTAACTGTTTTTTTTTTATCTCTGTTAAAATAGCCTTGCAAGACAAATGTCAGGTGATTCCAAACTTTCACTCTGAATGGAATTAAGTTTTACCCTCAAATTGTAATATTAATTGAGGGGTTTTAATTATATAGGCTATATGTTTAATTAGGCCTATAGGAGTGCCCGGAGTTTTTGTGCAATGTTCATTTTGTTTAATAACATTAATATGGGTTTATTCCACCACCTACAGTTTGACTGTTGCTGTCATAATGGTCACTTATAAGCCCCGTTCACACAGCCTGTTCAAGGCGGGACTAGTTTAAGGAGAGAGGTGGCAACAAAAACAATCGCTTATTTTCTGCTTGTCTCTATCTCGCGTTACTGAACTGAGTGGTGCTGAAGTGGTCCGAGCCAGTCGGACTGACAGTCCCTCCTGAACACACACTGGGAGCTCAGACGATTATTATCCCTGCGCATCTGAAGATGACATCTCCAGTCGCCAAAGCCATGATAGAGTCCTACGCGCTCATGGTCATGGTCATGGGCACGTTTTTCGTCTATTTCTGTGGGATGGTGTGGGCTTTTTGCAACCCGAAACTGAGCGAAGCAGAGGAGACGTGTGGGACTGATAAACAAGCAGCGGAACACGGGGACGACTGCTGGGTTTGTGCCCTAAATCCTCCAAAGCGGAATTCCAGGTGCGCCTGTACGCATGTGCCGGTGTTACCGCCATACACGGCAGAGGGGCTCACACAGACCACTTATGTCAACTTTTGGGATGACACAGATAGTCTGCTGTCTGACTGCACTGCATCATGCCGCGAGGATGATGGAACTAACAAACAAATTGGACATAGTCCCTCCTGGACCGCACAGACCGAAACGTTGGTGACATAGCCTATCCATGTCTGCGTATTTGTGTCCTTCTCAATATTATACTTTATGCAGTGAATAGACTGTAAATCATTAAGATAAAGTGGAAGAGAAAAGGCAATGATCAGTTTTATTGCAAACTCTTTTCCAAACCATCACAGCATACATTCTGGTTCTTTGTCCTATGACGTTTTATGCCATGCTTATGGTCACTGTAACTTCTTCATTGTGCTGTGAATTCAGGCTTGCATGTTACTGTGTCAGGCAGAGGACACAGTTAATTTGGTGAGGTCTGACTACTAGTGTGCATCCCATGGTCACCTGCCAGACAGGAATAAAATACTCTCCATCCCAGAATTGTGTGATATGCGTCATGATGATCCAGGTCCTGCAGGAGGACTACTGCAAACTTTTTGTTTTTCCTTCAGTTTCTTTCTTACTTCACTTTCTAGTTGCCGTAATTTCTCATACAAAGCATTGGATGTTTCCAAATCAATATCCATCTGTAAAGCAGGACAGAGGACACAAAATTCACAACATGAACAATTTTATAAGTATTTACAACTGAAGTTGTGGATAGTAATGGATAGTAGTGCTTTCGGTACCTTACGTGGCTGTGTGTAGTTGTTGCCTAGCCCAGATGTTAAGCTGTGGTACTTGGCTTGAGGGTCCAGTGATTCAGGCTTTTGCTTAAATAGCCAGAACTGCAAAAAAGAGCAGTACTCATGAATGAAATTGTTCTGAACTTGGTATGGAAACTCGGTATGGAAACTTAGTTTTACCTACCAGGGCTTCAGCTCCATTATAAGGTGTCAGGGTGAAAGTATTGGTGAACATTCTTATCTGAGATCACCAGAGAAAGATGCATTAAGATACGGGGAATTATTTCAGCGGTGTGTGTGACCATATTTGGCCATTTCAGAGTTGCACTCACGAGCCAAAAGACAGGCATAAGCAGGGTCCAGAGGAAGGCTGGGAAGGAGGGCAGGATACAGTAGGTCATATTGGTCATCACAAAACCAGGACAAATGACAGATGAGTACAAACCCTACAGAGCACAATAAAGGCAGGATCACAGTTATCAACTTCATGGGAGGTAAAAAAGGTTTTGAAAAAAAGTTATTCTTGCAGGTATGGGTGATACACAGCATGTGCATGTGTGCGTGTGTGTGTGTGTGTGTGTGTGTGTGAGAGAGAGAGAGAGAGAGAGAGAGAGAGAGAGAGAGAGAGAGAGAGAGAGAGAGAGCCAACCTGTTTGTTGTAGTGTGTGTTGAGCGCCAGGCTGAGCAGGTCAGAGGCATATTTGGAGGAGCTGTAGGGTTGGCTGCCTCTCTGGTGCTGCATGTCTTCAAGTTTAAAAGCTGAGCGGTGAGCGTTACTGGAGGATGTCCAGATCAGCTGGGACGTCAGGCCTGCACGGCACAGTAATGGTTCCAGCTCCCTGATCTTGGCCACAATACAGCATTACAAGACTCATTAAAAAAAAAAATCTTAGTTATTAAGTCACAAAGGCTGAGTTTCAGCCTTAAATAATGTGTTTTCATAAAACAAAGAGATATAGCACTTCTTTCTACTGCAGTTGGCCTTGAAACAGGGCAGAAAGAGCCAGATTGCTGATTTGAATTTAGACAATTTAACTTTGTGGATTTGTGTGAGAAACATATAAGATTATTGTATTGTACTTAATTTAATTTGACATACAAATGCACTTTTATACATCTACTATATGTCTTAGACTAACTTAAGATATACTATAGATTGCAAGCAGCAACGCCAATGGCATCTCTTTCCACGTAGATCATACCACTAAAGTCCTTTCAGAGACCTTAAACTAATCAACAACATTAAATTCCTTCCAGATTTGATTGAATGCTTCAAAAAAAGATCACTTTAGCAAAAGTAAATGTGTTTTCCTCTCTAAACTATGCGTGAATACAGCAGCAAAGATGGATTTATGTTTAAAGTCTGAACAGGATCTTTGAGAAGGCTTCTCTGTAATGGCAACCTAATACGCGTCAGAATTGATCTGAAAACGCACGGTAAGCACAATACTGTCCGCTGTGACCTTATGCCTTGAACAGTACGCACTGTTAATTTTTAATGAGCATTGTTGCTAAGTGACAGACAGATCCAGTATCACCTATATTTATTCCATCAAGGGTAAACAGCTGGCGAGAACTACTGTCCCTGCAGAAAACTGAAGGAAACATTTTGTTTTAGATTCTATGTGTGGATCAAACCATACTACGAGATAATTCAGTAGCCTAAATAGCAGTTACTCACTAGTAGGAAGTGACCAAAGAGGTTGGTCTCGAAAACTTGTTGCAGGCCATCAGGGGTGGCACAGTCCTTCTGCGTCAGAATCCCCTCGCCAGTGGCAAACATGGTGATGATATGACTGTAAAAGATAGGAACCTGAGCTGAAAGGCAGCATAGTAGATAGAAGAGATGTTTGAAATAAGCAATTTTAAAAACAATCCTGTATATAGGCTGGACATAGGTCAAAGTTTAAAAAGCCACCAATGCAGCTCAGTGATTTGGAGTTGCTTCACACACGTCCAGTGTAGACAAAAGATGCTGCATGTGAGCATGTAAAGTACCTGGAGAAGAGGCCTTTGAAAAAGCCTTTCACGTCAAACTGTGGGTTTGGCATGATGCCTGCGTTCAGGTAGAGGTAGTCCAGCCGGTTATACCTTCAGGGGACAATTAAAGTCAACTTCAACTTCCAACTTTATTATCCTGAAGGAAATTTGATCTGCAGCAGGCATCAACCTTGACCATGACAAAAAAAATAATATTGACAGCACAACAAAAGCCAAAAACACAGAAAAATTCCCCATGAAACAAGGTACACCTGCCACACTGAAGAAGAAGCTAAAAGACGAGCTAAAAACATTGGACACGGCAAAGTCACACATATTCACTTCTGGACATACACACAACACACAGTGTCTAGAACATAAACTATTGATGACTATTTCTTTTGAATGTGCATTTGAGTGCCAGGCGGTTGTGAGTCTACCACCTGAGTTTGACCTCCTGAGCAGCAGCGAGGACAGAGGAGATGCTGCTGGTGTCCATCTGCAGCAGGGCCACCTGGGCTGCGGGGTGAGAGCTGAGGAGGGCGCAGCGGGCAGCCCGAGCCCGCCGCATGTTCCTGCAGGCCAGACACAGCTGGAGACCCTCAGTGTCCTGCGAGAGGAGACGCTCACACAGCGCCAGGCCAATGCCACTGCAGGGCGACATAATGTGATGTAAGGGCCGCCTTATAGACATAATATCAATTTCTACCGAAAATCTGGAAACTGTTATCCACGCCTTCATAACTAGTCGATTAAACTACTGTAATGCCTTGCTCTGTGCCATCAGTAAAAATACCTCTCCTGCCTCCAGCTCATCCAAAACTCTGCTGCCACTTTCATACCTGTTGCTTTAATTGATTTCAAGATATTATTGATCACTTACAAAGCCCTGAGATCCCCAGGATCTTTGTTGTTATGAAGTCCAGATTCATACACAGAGGGGATAGAGCCTTATTGTAAATCACTTTGTAACTGTGTTTTAAAAGGTGCTATATAATTGTTGTGATATTTATTATTACAGCATATACAATGTTTACTTTGGTTACATTATTGACCAAAAATAATTCCACATACATGTGTATGACAAAATGATACTGCCATTTGGGCCAGGACTCTCTTGACAAAGAGATTTCAAAAAGTCAAAACAATAAATACAGCCATTACCTATTTGCTCCCGTCACCAAAACCACCTTATTCATCTTTTCTGGTCCAAACTGGAAACAAACTGCCAACAGAAAACACTACATTTATTGCCAAATGTTCGTTCAAAGGTTCTGTGTCCAGTTCCTAATGTGGAGTCATATTCTTTACTCCGCCTCCATATTGTGATTGGACACTGCAGCAGTGCTCAGCCAATAAGATCTTGTTACCAGTCGGCTGAGCTTCATGGACCGCCCACACAGTGTCAAATAATCAGTACTTATGAATGAAGCAAGAGCTCTTATAAGATAGAATTCCCTGTTTACATTTTATTTGTATTTTGTCTATCAATGTACAACATTTGTTTACAACGTATATAAAAACACTCTTACTGAAACATTTAAGTACAAATATGTAATAAAACCAATCATGAAATCTGTCAGGGTGCCATTACATTTTTACAGCTATACATCTGCCCCCCAAATTCATTTATAACAAAGAGAGGAGAAAGATTTCCTTATCCGATGGGAATCACCACATGCTTCACAAATACCCAAATGTGTCTGCAAAATGAATATCATACTAAACTTACATGGACTTACAGGATTTTGCCTGATTGCAAAACACAGAAAGATAAGGATGACTTCCAAATGAAAAGTTGAAAATATTGTGCACAAGGGCAGACATGCGTGTCTTTTATGAACAAGTTAAATGGGACAAAGGCCTCTGATAAGAGGGTCAAGCCTGTGAATCTAGCTAAAGTGGCAGAAAAACAATGGTACGCAGTATGAAGTTCAAGCTATTAGAGAGTTATACACAGAAGTAAAAAAGAGGGAAAGAATCCAGCATACATCAACAAAAGAAAAAACAAACTAATAATTAAAGCCTGTAGATGAGTCATTAGTTGTGTTAGCTTTCACAAGCTAATATAAACTAACTTGAAGCTTCATACTGTTCAACATACTGCTGAACCGACATAGCAAAACGCAGCCGGCATTCCTGACAAGCATCTTGAATTATCTAGAGTAATATTAGTTTGTGATCGATGCAAGACAATAACAGTTTGCAGTGGGAAACAACAAAATCTACTGAAGCAGTTTGTTTGGTGTTTAGATCTAAAATGTGAGTGGCAGAGTTACTGAATCACATCAAATATGATGCTCCAAACACGTCAACTAGGAAAGAATAATAATCTACAAATATATCAACAAAACATAACCAGATGAAACACATATGAACATATAAATATTAATACAAAATATTGCTATTGGAGATTTAGACCTATATATTGAAAATACCCAGTTCATACACACTTCATGTTCAAATCACAGAAGGAAAACTGCAGGGAGATGAGAAGTTACTTGATATTTCCTTGTTATTCCAAATGTGTGGAGTATGAGTAACTGAGATGAAATACTTGAAATATAATGAAATGTAACAGCCGTGGTTGGCTGCACGTTTCCCGCTCTACATTCAAGCAGTCTTCCAAAAGAAAACACAAGAAAGTTCTTCAACAATGATGCACAAGTTTGTTCTCAAACACTGTAACATGGAAAATTGGACTCATCTTTAAAAAAAAAAAAAAAAAAACATTTCAAAAGTGCCAAATGTCACTTGCTACATTTAATTTTGGCTTCATCAACACACGTCACAACCCACCTTAATCACGTTTCTGTGTGTGTTATAAAACAGAAAAGATTTTTCTAAGAATACCTGTATGTCTATAAACATCTTAGCCAACGTGATTGTGCCAATTAAACTCAAACTGACACACCACCAACTGGTATTCCATCTTTGTAGAGTGTAAGTCCATGAAACAGTGTTTCCCAGATCGTAGCTTGGAGCCCACAGGTGGCTCTCACCCTGTTTCTCTACTGAAACAAGAAGGCTTGAACCTGGATTGTGTCTGAATCATGGTCTACTCTTGTCTTGCACCATTTCTTCCAGAGATGAACTATCTGGGAATCACTGTCTTTAACATTGCCCCGGCTTAAGGCTGTATTTCCAGGAGTGCTTGGTGTATTTCCTGGAAGGAGGGCCGTTCCTTTGTGTTCCTCCTCCAGCAGCTCAGCATGATCTTGTAGAGCGAGTCTGGACACAGCACAGGCTGAGGCAGGTAGATCTGCACAACAGGGGACGAGACGTTAAAGCCAGGGATTCACTCCTTTTGCTAAGTGGATAATTTGTAATGCCAGGCAGCTTAATTTGTATAGCACATTTCAGCAACAAGGCAATTCAAAGTGCTTTACATAAAACATTAAAGAGCAGTTAAAAATCTGCTAAAGAGAACATAAAAACAGCTAAAATATAATTTTTTTATTTAACCTTTAACCAGGTAGGCCGTTGAGAACCAGTTCTCATTTGCAAGAAAAGCGTAGGCGTGCAAGACAACATACAGTTTCACATTCAATACAATCACTAGCGGCGCCAGGATTTTGATTGTAGGTGGGCCTCCAGAAAACTGGATGGGCCAGTTAAAATAAGCCAAAACTGCATTTGTGCTAGGCTGCTGAACACTGTCTCCTCCTATAACACATGCGCTATTATAAGTTACCTCTTCCTACAGCTGCCAATATTATTTTTCCCTCCAGAAAATGTGCATACAGATCATAGCCAGACATAGGCACCGATACCGTGGGCACTCCTTTAAAAAAAAAGTAGTCAACAAATGTTTGCATTTCAGAACCTTATGAAATGGACAGCCGACACAAACACACACGCCTATTAACTCGATAATAAAGCCGTAAAGTAGCTATCTTTCAACTCAGGACAGCGCCACTCACAGATACAGAGAGGACTGGAGATGAAAAGTTTAACTGACACGTAACCGCGATCAGCAGGGGACTGACAGCGACATAACCGATCACACTATGACTTAGCACCAACTGCAATGTTTACTTTTAAATGAATGTGGCCTGCTGGCAGTCTGGCACACGTGGATGCTCAGTATTTTCCGTAGGTGCTAGAGCTCCGGAGCGCCCACGGTAGAGCTCCGGAGCGCCCACGGTATCAGTGCCTATGTCTGGCTATGATCTGTATGCACATTTTCTGGAGGGAAAAATAATATTGGCAGCGGTAGGAAGAGGTAACTTATAATAGTGCATGTGTTATAGGAGGAGACAGTGTTCAGCAGCCTAGAACAAATGCAGTTTTGGCTTATTTTTACTGGCCCATCCAGTTTTCTGGAGGCCCACCTACAATCAAAATCCTGGCGCCGCTAGTGTGCGAAAGTAATCAGGTAATAACATGAATAAACATGAATATACAATCAAGTGCAAATTGTGGTCTAGTTAGTGATGATATAACACAATGTATATGAAAAGACTATAAAACTATCAGTTACAAAAGACTATTAAAACTATTTAAAAAAAAAAG
Organism: Gymnocephalus cernua; assembly: GCA_023631565.1. NCBI lineage: Eukaryota > Metazoa > Chordata > Actinopteri > Perciformes > Percidae > Gymnocephalus > Gymnocephalus cernua. The sequence continues at coordinate 16,054,493 of CM042432.1, forward strand.
AAGGTGGTGAAGCGTCAGTATACAGTTAGTACAAGTATTGGTCTAGTTAGTGATGTAAAACAGTAATAACACAGTAAACATGAGTAGATAATCTATATAGAGGCTGAATGTAGTAAAGTCAATATACAGTTGTATATATAGTTGTCATATACAGTTGACTAGGTAATGATGTAGATCAGTACAGGTATAAGACAGGTATGTTATGGTATAGTTGTAATGTCACTCACCTGTCTTTTCTGGTCCCTGAAAAACTCCCCTGTGTTCTCTATCACCTGCTCATCAGTGAGCTGAGAGTAGGGTTGCTCTTTGCAGAAGTTTAGAATCTCCCACAGGGTCACCCCAAAAGCCCACACATCGCTAGCTGTGGTGAACTTACCCTGCACAACAAAAGATGGTGGTATGTACGGAAGCGGATTAGGGCCACATATGGGAAATGTATTTCAGTTCTGAGTTTAAAGTCACAGTTGTGAGATTAAAGTCAGAATTCTGAGAATAAATTTAGAATGAGAATAAACTAATCCCCTTCCTAGATATGTCTATCAACTTGGCAAGAAAACATCACATAAAGGATTTTTTTTTCTCTGTGTCAAAAGTCAAATATTTGTGAAGTAGTGGTCCTTACCAGCAGGATGCTCTCCCATGACATCCAGCGTATCGGCAGTACCGCTCTGCCCTGGATGCGGTAGTAGTCACCACTGTACAGGTTTCTGCTCATGCCAAAGTCAGCTATCTTTATCGTGTAGTTTTTGCCCACCAGGCAATTCCGTGTGGCCAAGTCTCGATGAACAAAGTTTAGAGAGGAGAGGTACTTCATCCCCGACGCTATCTGAGCGGCCATGTAGCACAGATTACTGAAGCTGCAGAGGAGAGTAAAGAAACAACGTCATGTGTTGGGAATAAAATAAACACACACAGTTAGACATACAGCCGTCTCTCACTTTGTTCGCACTCACCTGACTGTAGGTGCATTGCTGAGCAGAGCGAGTTGTCCCTCGGGTTCGTGGCGGGACAGAAACTGGTTGAGATCTCCGTTTTCCATGTACTCTGTGATCATACAGAGAGGGTCGCTGTAGATGCACACAGCTAGCAGTCGAATGATGTTGGGGTCCTTCAAACGTGACATGATCTTTATCTCTTTCAGAAAGTCATTCCTACCAAAACACAAAAAGTAAGAGATTGACTTTACACAGAGAGACATCAGAATTATATAAACTTTTGATTTTAAGATCTATTTTCAGTTTCAGGTACAGGCTAAACATTTGGTATTTGGTGCTGACCACTGGGCTGTCTAAAGTCGATACCTTGCATTTTTGTTGGCGTCTGAACGGAGCATCTTCACAGCCACTAAAACTGGCAGGTCCTCGGGTATGTCAAATAAAAACTCTTTATTCATAAATTCCTGCATTCCGTCTGCTTCGCAAAGGTGCACCTGAGAGGGTCAGAAAGGAGATATACAGTTTAAATATAATGATATATCAAATATAACCGCCGAATATATCTTTTGTGATTGTTTCATGGCTGTTACGTACAAGGTAACACACACACACACACACACCTGCGCAGGAAGGTGCTACATTGCCGGATTTTGTGTGAATGCAGAGCTTCATCCTGTCAGTTTCTCTGTGTATGTGTCAGTTAAACTTGGGTTTACTATGGTTACGCTGTTATTGGCTTGGGGTTTCACACCCACATGGGTCCCAAAGGCTCTTTGCTAACGCCCATAAACATCCCAACTCACAAAAATAAGAATAGAGAAAATACAGGCAGAGGGCATGGTCCCTGCAGATACAGACACCACCACACAATTCTAGTTGGTCATAAGTGATGATTGAGAGGGATTCCTTTTGTATTAGTCTATACATTGTTTTTTAAGCTCATCTAAAGCTGTGAGAAATGCTGTAGAAGAATGGTATAGAGCATACACCTCTCCAAACTGGCCCTCTCCCAGCTTCTCTTTGAATGTGAGCAGCTTTCGCGGGAACTCCTCCACTGCAACATCCTTCCCTGACAACAGGTCCATAGTTAATGCGGGGATGGCGTATGTGTTGCCTCCGGTTACGCCTTGCAGGTTTACAATGTCTGCCTCTGCGTAGTGAGGGGCGCCATCTTGGACTGCAGTAGTTGTGGTGGATTTAGAAGCTGCTGTGCTGGTGGAAGCTGAAACACAATACGGGAAACTGCAACTAAGAATCTCAATAAGTCAATAAGATAAAAGGAGGGACTGACCATGTTGAATATCAATTGAAATTAATGTGTATATGTAAGCAGACATGTGTGTCCACCTACCAGCCTCCTCAGAGCTCTGAGCAAACTCCGGCAGCTTACATATGATGCGTGATGGCTCCTGGTAGTCTGGACCAAGGGGGAAGATGCGCTCATAGGTGGAATTAGACTCCTGCTCACTGGTTGTGCTCGACTGGTTGTGGGTGTAAGCGAACGTCTCACTCTGTATTGACAAACTAGCAGTTAGTTCATCGTCCAGCATCCGGCGAGAGGCCTAGAATGAAGGACGCGGGGGGTGAAGGAACAGATCTGACCACCTCCCGAAAGAAGACTCAATGGAAATGCACAAAATGACTCAACATGCACAGGCGCACACATTTGATCCACAGTAATACATCAGTGATCAGCTCACCTTCTCCAGCATCTTCTGCCACACCTGCCTCCACAAGATGATGACAATGATGACCACGAGGATGAAGATGATGGCCACTAAACAACCAATCAGAATCCGGGTGTTGCTGTCATCTACTTTGTGGGTGGGGTCATCCTCTGGGCGAGGAAACAGGGAGATACACATTTTACTGTCAGCATACATGATGGGGGACCATACTGTACTTCTCAATTACTTCAGGACAGTCATTACATATACTGTAGGTATGCAAATAACTAGACTCAGCAATAGTTTGGATTTACAGAAAACATGTAATGGATTTCTTTGAAATGTGTTGCAAAAGCAGAATAGACCTTAAGTAAAAAATGTAGGTAGTGTGACTTGTCAAACAGGTGTAACTAATAAAATTAAAATGCTATGCTGCTATTTTGCAAGCTGACACACCTACATTTATATTTTTAGTTCCACCTGTGCTTTTCCTGCTATGACAAGTTCAAATGTCTGCCATGAAAAAACAACACTTATACTAGCATGAGAATTACTGTTCTGAAAGGAAAATAATCTCTCTCTTTATCTTTTTCACTTGCTCTCTCTTGCTCTCTTTCTATTTTGCTGGTTTGGAGAGGTTAGTCCTGACTGATTTGTTGGTTTGGAGATCTAAATGTGCTAAACAGAAATCAACTGGGCAACTTTGCTACATCCATCATCGCAAATCCTGACCATCCTCTCTTTAAGGAGCTTTTGTCACACAGACCTTTGATTGTAGTCTGTCCTGTATGTATAGTGCTTTTAATATCTTCAATTGTCTTATTGTCTTTTTTACGGTGTCTTGCAACAAAAAAAATCTCTTGCAGGACAATAAAGATCTGAAGTGAACTGTTCTTCCTTATTTGTTGTGTCTGCGTATTAACTTTGTCAAATCCTCTGACAAGGTTGTTGACAACAAAAGATGCCATATTGTTATTTGTCATGCATGTCACAAAATGTCATGAGAAAATTACATTAATTAGTTTAAAGAAATATGTGTGTGTGTGTGTGTGTGTGTGTGTGTGTGTGTGTGTGTGTGTGTGTGTGTGTGTGTGTGTGTGTGTGTGTGTGTGTGTGTGTGGCAATCACTGACCTGGGGTGTCAGGTGATCCTGTCTTGGGAGGAGCCAGTGTTGTGTTGTACATGGCTGTATCTGAAAGGCCAAAGACACGGAGCTGATCAGAAATGAAATTGTACATCTTCAATCAGAAGGCCTCAAAACAGACTTCAACATAGTAATAATAACAAATTAATATACTGTTATTATGCACAGCCTCTCCAAATATTTGCAGATTATACACACGGTTCATCAGTCTATACCTGATTGGAAGGTGATCTCGCTGAACAACATCCAGGCATCAGCAAAGTAGAACTGGCACTTGATGGCGCTGGCCATGTGATTGGCCAGGTTGACGGTGACGAAGCGGGCGCTGGGATTCTCGTCGTCCTCCACGGGGCTAAAGGAGAGCGGCGTGGCTTCCCAGTCTGCCTCAGAGCGGAAGTAACACACCACCTGGCGGAAGACCTTGACGTGTCGTGAGTACATGTTGTTGCAGTGGACCTAGACGCAGATAAAGACGCATGGGAAGACTTTTAGTGCTAATGAAAGACGTAAAAAAAATACATTAACTTGTATTATCAGGAGCCTCACCTTCATGGTGGTGAAGTTGCGTATGCGGTCAAACTCAAACATGATTTCAACATTGGAGAAGCTCTCATTAGTCCAACCCACGTAGTCATACCCGGGCCACACATTGTGAGTGTCAAGACTTTGTGTAAAATCATCCTGGCCACACACTCCATCAGTCAGCTGGCCCAAGCCCTCCGTCATACTGAGAAACAAAGAAGTGTAAAAGAGAGGCAGAAAACACAGAGAAACATCCTTTATGTTCAAAGAAAGCAGTCCTGTTAAAAGGTTTTTATGGTGCAACCGTTTAACACTAGGTGGTAGCATTGTAAAAATAATTCCTCACTTCTGCTTGTTGGCTGTGATATAAAAAAAAAAAAAAGCCATTTTCTTTTCCCTCTGCACAGCCTCCACAGAGAGAAGGAAGCCGGCCTTTGTCATGGAGGACATTATTCACCGTGCCATAATCTAAACATTCCTGTCAACAAAAGATTGGTTCATTGGTTCATTCCGGTTGCTAAACTTTAGAAGCATGGTTGACTCAGTCATTCCTATGAGGTATTGCCTAACTAAGTAAACCACCATGACCTTCTCTCCACCGCCTGTCTCTTTGCTTTC